>OW388082.2:102294222-103663284 GCA_936449025.2 Sarcophaga subvicina | reverse complement strand
ATAATAACAAGAGCATTAAGATCCAAACAAACCGTATTAGACTTGACTATTAGTTGAACCAGGCTAAAATTTGCTGCTGGTTTTATACCCTACCGCCCCCGGTAGTTTTTACCTTCGCTAACTTTATTGAAATTATTTTCAATTCTTTTGAAAACCATTTTAGCATGTAATTCTATTGATATTAGTAAATATTAATTAACTTTGTCTGTCATTGTGTTATCGATATTCCCAGAAATCTAAATATAATGCTCCGCGTGCATGGGTGGCCGTAAGTCAAATGATTATTTTTAAAACTGAAGGTACTTGCTGCTGTTGACTGTGTTATGAAATAAATTATGACACTTGATGAGATTTTTTTCTATTTTTAATTTTTTTTTGCTTTTTTTCTGTGTTACGTCAATAGCACCATGGGGTACTTTTTAATTTTAAATTTTTCTATTTTTATTTTTCCTGTACTTTCTCTATTGACAACACTGGTTAATTCATGCATCATGATTTTTTTCTAAACGAATTAACATTTATTTTTAACGCTTAACACTGTAAAACCAAATAGAAAAACTCTAAAGGACCTCAAGGACCTCTAGGGAATGCTAATGATATTTATGTTGTTGTTATTGTTGTGTTTGTTATTGTTGTTGGCTTTTTATATTTGTTTTTTTTTTTCTAAAAACGAATTGTTAGACAACAAACTTAATTTAATTATCACAGATTGTTCAAGTATAACGAGGTCAACAACAGTGTTAAATTCAATTGTTGTTGTTTCATAAATTATCACGTCGTTGCAGGAATTCATGTGAAACTTGTGAGCAGAAAAAAAACATGAAAAATGGAGACAAAAAATTGAAAAACTCACCAACAATCAAATGTAAGGGAATCAGGAAAAAAAGAAAATACAAAATAAAGGAAAAAGGAAACATTGATTTGAAAAAAAACCTGAAGAGGCGGACGGGGCATAAAAAAGCACACTCAGCCAAATGGTAATTGTTTGGGTTTTGGAGAAATAAACCTAGAGTTACAGAGTTTTTTGAAGGAGTACATTAGAAAAAATTTAAATTGTTTGGATTTTTAAAATTTAATTTTTAAAATTTCAATGAAAAGCTCAAACCCACAATCTTCTTTATGGAATTTGGCTTCTATTGACAAGATGCGGAGATCTATTGCGATAATCCTTACGGTTGCTCGACGCACGACAATTACAAAGGCTTCCTTTGTTTTGTTGAATTGGCTCTCATTGAAATAACTGGCTAGACTTCATGAGACACTTGTCGCAATGTAACTTCATATCTGGTCACGCAGGCACTCTGCTATTCTATCTGAAGATTACCAAACTCCGAGTAACATTGTAATACTACTTCTGAACTAGGCCGTGATAAGAGATTTGCCGCTAGAAATCTAAGTATTCTAAACTAATATGATTAACTCTGTAGAAGTCCACATGGACAGTTCTTCGTGTATGAGGTAGCCTGTGGAATTTTTCTGAAAAATCTTGCGTAGGTAGACAGCTAGGTAGACACACTTAGGCCATATAAGGTTTATTGTGATACCACAGTTATCCAAATTCCTTTTAGTCTCGGAACCATTTGCAGATTTTGATGAAACGACTTCCATGTCTAATGCGCACAATCAATCAAAATGATCATTCAAATCGCCTAAATAGCAGACATCAGGATACTTTTTTCTTCTTCGACAAAAGGTAGGGCATGTATGTAATAGGGGAAGAACACTTTTTTCCTCTTGTTCGTCTCTACAGGTTATGCAAAAGTCGTTTGCCTTTTTGTATTTTGAACCCATAATACAAAGTACAGTGCCTCTAACAACCATACTGAGTGCACTCTTCTGGAATTTGAACAGATTTTTCGTCTGGGCCTAATCGTAACATATATCCAAAGCTCTCTGACTATAGCAGTGTATTTCAGGCCTTAACTACTAGCATTTCTTGACTTCTAGACTAAAAAGTCTTCGGGTTCAATCTTCTAGACAATAATAAACTGCATCTAGTGTCCAAGTGAACATGTTTCGCCAATCTTCCGAACTTTTAGGTCTGAATATTGTTATTGGTTGGTATAAGCCCCAGCTTCTTTGATTGACTTTGATTGACCGACAGTTTTGTCAGTTTAATGCAGATTGCTGCTCATACTGATATTCGGGACAGTTGTGTATCTAAAGGCCATGCACAGGTTGGTACTCTTCTATTCCATTGACATCTGAATGTAGATGTATATTTTATTTTGTTTGTTAGGCCATCTATTATGCAAGGATAACAGTTAACAAATCCTGGACTGAGGGAGAAGTCTTAATTTATTGCCAGATTCCTCGTGTATGAATAATATAAGCAGCATATCAACCAGCAAATTAAAGCAGATCACAGGGACATCTCTATCATCTCTTTGCCAGTGCCTAAATGATACGCGCGCAAGGAGACTTCGCTTACCAGTAAATGACTTGTGTAGAGGTTACGGATCAGTTCAAGAGCAAGAGAGTATTGTTCACTTGTCTGCCTGTGGCTCAATGCAGATCTTTCTCGTTTTGCTTAAGTTTTCTCGATTATAGTGGTGATCAAGGACATTGGTGGTGAACACGTGACATTAGGACGTGATTATGGTCGCCATAAACGAACGGTTGTGGTAGGAATTGGAAATGTTATAAAGAAACTTGAAGAGATTGAAGATTTCAACATTATCGTAATGCACGTAACGCCCCCAAAATAAAGATTCTGTTAAAGAAAGTGTGGTACAGTGCCCAAAGTTGTCAATTCCACATTATTCTGCTGATCATGAACTATTTTGTGGTAATTTGGATTTGAATTTTCACTTCCATCAAAATGAAATCCATTCTGAATGATGCTGTAGATAGACGGATTAGTTTCTGGTGAGACAAGCTTTCACTGTAAAATTTTCTTCAACGTCAATAAGGAAAATTGTCGCATATGGTCCTTAGATACTCCACAAGCGATTGTGGCAGAAGCTTTTACATGCGGAAAAACTAACCGTTTATTGAACATTGTGGCCTGGAATTGTTATTGCGCAAAATTTTTTTTCTTTATAGATTGAAGCTTATCGGTAGTGTGCTGTTATCGGTAATTCAGAGCACTATAGCCAGCAATTGATGCGTGGCACGTGATTTGATTCGAATTTGGATTTATTGCGTCAGTACTTTCACGTGAAATAAAGGTTGACCTCTTTTTACTTTATTTCTGAAGCCAGATGAGAATATTTGGGAAATTATTTGTAACGTGATGATATTCTTAGAACCCCCAGGGAATTTTCAAACAATTTTCCCACAATAAATTATTTTTTTTTTTATAAATTTAAGCGTCAATATTTCTAAAACCATGGCAATGCATTAATTTGAAAGGCTTACCAGCAATTTATCACTGCCTCTTGATTTTTTTCCTTTCGGTTCCTTAAAGGGACCATTAAAAACCCATCATTTTGAGGGGGAGAAAAAAAAGCTTAGAAATTGCAAAACAAAGAAGAAAAAAATAAAAGGAAAAAAAAATTAAAAAACAATCAAAAGTTCAAAGTTAAATTTTAAACGATTTTTTCCCCTTTCTGCTTGGAAGAGCTTCCCTCGTCACCCTCTTGTAATGCAGAATGAAAAACTACGGAAACTAAAAACAAAACAAATCGAAATAAATGCACTTGAATTGCCGTAATGTATGTATGAACGAACCTCCAACAACAAAAAAAAAAAATTGCTTGCAAAGATTTTTCTGCCAACAAAATTGTTTGCTAATGCATCCGCTGCATAGGAGCTGGTTGCCTCTGTTTGTGGCAATGCAAAAGAAACACAACAACAACAACTACGAATACAATGTTGATGATGATGCTGATGATACCGATGATGCTCAGGCTGATGTGATTTTCCATTTATTTCGATTTAGTAGACGCAAATGCATGGGAGTCTATTTGCAACACATGGATTTCCAATTGATAAAGTATTTCCAATTTGCACTCTTTAGTTTTAAGTTACGTTTGCTTTTTTTTCTTTCTGTTCTTTCTGTTTTTCTTGCAATTGTTGTTGTTGTTATCAAATGCTTTTTTGAACATTTTTTAAAATATTTGGTGAAAATTTCTAAAAGTTTTCTCTTTTTTAATTCTATTTGATCAGCAATAAACGCAATGGAATTAAAAGAACTTTAAACAGACGAATCCAATTCAATAAATTGATGCAAGATGTTGGTGCACATTGTGACGATGGAAAAGTACAATTAAGATAAATGACCAGGCCGTCTTTTAATATACAAAGTTCGGATTACATTCAAATTAATTTTAAGTATTAAAGACAACAATAGCAACAGAATAATCATGCCTTTCAAGTTCTCTGTCATTTTAGATACGATTTTCAGTCATTGAAATGAGCAGCAACCATGCTAAAACATTAAAATTCTACCAAAACTCAGAATCTACCTCTACATCATGAGATTGACTCGGGAAATTTAAGTATTGAAGTGAAATGGTTGCGTAGAATGTATACAAATTGCTTTCAGGAGGCCGAAAACATGGAGCAGCGTTTTATACTTAAGAATTATCCAACAGATATAAACTAAGGTACCTAAGTCATGGGTGATGCAAAGTAAAACTAAAGAAAGTGTTGTACGGATTAGGTCTGTTCATTATCCTGATTACATAGTTTCTTTAATTGGTCGTTACAACCCTAGTTTCACGGCCAACCTTGTTCTTCGCACCATGTTATGTGTTTTAATTTTATCCACGAGTGGCGAGACCAACAGTTAAAGGTCGACATCGAATAGATTTGCGAGAAACTTGGCAATTTTTTTACTCTTAGAGGTTTTGCCAGAAGACTGCTAAAAGGAGGTCACCGAATAAGTATTTTTTCAGATTTTGTTTTTGTTTTAGATGTCAGTGCTGTGGTTTGAATCGCGGGCTAGCATCTAATAAGCCAACACATCACCTACTAGACTACGGCGACTTCATACTAATAACTCCTACATTAAGCATAACGTGGCTACTCTTATATCGGTTTCGAAGCCTTTTTTAAAGCCGAAAGGCTGATGGAGAATTACAATTCCTGCGTGCAAGCATCCTCGTTTGTGGCTTGCCCCTGAATAATTTTGGTTTCGGGATAGATGGAATGTATTTACGAGTAAGCTTACCTTACGTCGCCGTGGTCTACTAGGTAGTGTGTTGGCTTATTAGACGAAAAGCCAGGGTTCGAGCACCAGGCCAGACATCAAAATAAAATACAAAAAGTATTTCTAAATTGCCATGAAAAGTTTCTCAAAAATCTGTCGTTCGGAGTCGACTTTAAACTGTAGGTAGCGCCACTCATGTATAAAATTAACACACACAACATAAGTGGCGTGAGAAACTAGGACGTTGTACAATGGGTCAATTCGACCTCCCGGTACTGTACTTGTCTTAATTGACAAGTATACGTCCTCTAAACTAATCTAACCTAAGCTTACCTTGGCTTGGTTTATTGTACTAAATTTTCGTATTTCGGTGTTCGTTTGATACTCGCAAACTCGATCTTTAACGTTTACAGTTAACATTACAGGGACTGCAAAGACTGACTGACAAATAGACAGGCAGATGATAAAGGCTTCATTGTGACATTAGAGGCACGAGTTACTGGATGAAGATAAATATCAGTGATATGGCCTCATTTATGCCTGTATTTATCGAACAATGACTTACAGTGAGACGTGAACAGCACTTGAACGTAGGGTATTACAACTAACATTGCAGCTGCGACTATAAAAAGGAGAGATTCGGATAAAATAAGATAATAGAAGTCGCTGTAGTTTAGTAGATATTATGTTGGCTTATTAAGCATGGGGCCACGGTTAAAACCCCAGGTCAACGTCACCAACGAAACACATTTCGAAAACCTATTTCTTCGGTGACTTTCTCTTTCTGGCAAAAACTCAGAGATTAAATAAAATTGCAATGAAAAGTTTCTCAATGAAATATGTTGTTCGGAGTCGACTGTAGGTCCCGCCACTTATGAATAAAATTAACACAGTAATGTGAGAAACTATTTTCGTAATCCTGACCAGTTAAGTCAGTAAGTAAGTAAGTAAGTAAGTAGGAGATGAGAGACTGAGCTTAATTGCCGAATAGTCAGACAGTTGTGGCCTTCCTTCTCATGACAGTAACCACACAAAGCCTTCTTATATAGATAAAGTGAGGCGATGTAGCCTTACTTGTGAATGTGATCTCGTTATAGGGAGACATGTTCAGCACTTGGGTGTAGGGAAGGAAAACAAACGCCTTTGCTGCGCAAAATTAAAAGCATACAGCAAGTTGTTATAAATGAATCATCTTGAAGTCTTGTCAGGAAGTGCCACGAAAGTGCAATCAGATCTGTTGATCTGTTGTCTATCCCCTTGTCATTCCTCAGTTACCAATGGAATGGAAATATACGAGACGTTTATGTTTGCTGAAGTGTGCTGTAGAACTGCACACTTGGTTATCAAGTGATCAAACGATTCTTCATCATCACAACAGATACAAGTGTCGGAAATGTTTACTACAGTCATAGTGGCTAGCATTTTCCGCGAAAGTATACTTTAGCTTCACTGTCCCCTTTCAAAGCAAAACCCATCCATTGGAGTAAATAACGCCTATGGTGGGATTTGATTTTGAAATCCAGAAGAGAATCCAAATAAAAGTAGCATGAACAGAATGCCTTTAATTGAAAATCTTTCTAATGCATCAATTAAATATTTTTGCATCATAATTTATGAAACTGCAATGGCATATTGCATATGCAAATGCAATGAGCAACCATAGCATGGCTTATTAATAAATTTCATTAAAAATTTCCATGCATTTTATTTATTTATTATTGCAACGATTTGCCATCATTTGATTTGATTTCATTTGATTTGATTTATTGGAAACATGAAGAGAATATTCACACAGATAAATATGCGAAGCGTACAATTTTCAATGACAAATTGTTTTTAGATTAGACGTGTCCACTTGACATTTATTGTTATTAATGTTTTGACTCACTCACTCACTCATACTCTTTGTTTCTCTCTCTCTCACTCTCACTCACTGCTGCTCTAATCGAAACCCTGGAAGTAATTTAATGCAACAGGATACTAAAATTCTAAAAAAAAAATTCAAAAAAATATTGAAATTTTAAATGAAAAACATGTTAAAATTTGCAAACAATAGCCCAGTAACAGAGCCGAGCAGAGCATAAATCCTGTCACATACTACATGAAATATAAGAATTTTACGAAAATTATTATTTTAAATTAAAATTTACAACAACAACTACAATAACAATAAAAAAAAAGAAAAATTCTAAATTGATAAAAATTTATAATAAAAGTGAATGAGTTGCAGCAACAACAACAACGAAAATTACCAAAATGAAATTTTAAACTGAAAACTGCTGGCAAAAGCCATTCATTTGAACAAGCCATGGCAACACTGCTTCCGTTTATTCATTCAAAAGGAGCAGGGGGGGGGGGTCATTTGTTCATTCATTTCTATCATTATTTAGCGATTGCTATAGACGGTCATTGGACGTACAGTATGCCATAGTTTTAGTATAACGGAGTTCAATAAATGTCACGTTATGGCTTATTGCCAGTGCTGACACACAAAGAAAAACAAAAAATCACAAGAAAAAACATCCAAACTCATAATAAATATTTATAAACTATAATAAACCCGAGGAAATTGCAAAAAAAGTGGGAAAATGGAAAACAACTTTGCTGGACAGGACAGTAAAAAATAATAACGACGTTAACAACAATAACTGAAACAATATTTTTAGTTATAAAGTAGCAACACTGTCACACAAAACTAAGTGAAGAAATCTGAATTTAAAGCATCCTCCGTTTAGTACCCTTCTTAGTGGGGGGACAAATTTTGTCATTTGTGATGTTAATTAAGCCTTAAAGCATTAGATTATAGTCGTTGCTTTGATAGCAAAGCTCACTTGAGCACTCTTAGCGATCCGTTGTGAAGCCACGGGTAAGTATAGTCACTGTACTGACCGAATTCCACCGAACTCATCGAAGAAGGGCATATAATCGAACCAATACCATTTTACAGGCCGATATTGATTTCAAATTCACACAGTTTTGTAGAAATCAAACAAATGACAATCTGAAAGTGTAAAGTGCGGGCTATGTGGTGAAAGTATTAAAAGTTCCTATCCACACTGTCCTATTTCCTCTTGAGACATTATATGTGGTCTGCGTTGAATTAATTGGGAAGATAGTTCACGAGAGTGGGTAATCATTTTAACGTAATGCGAGAGTTTAAGTTTCAAGAAGATGGTACCGGCCTTGGTCATCCATTTCAGAGGAGTCTAACCCCTTGTATTTGTTAACAGCTGTTTCTCTAGTCTATACGCAACTCTAAATCAGCAGTCAATCTATTATACAGGCTTTTAGCGTCTACGTTTATAGTGAGAAAGTGAATGTTTGTGTCTATTCACCATAGTGAAAAAGGGAACACTACCGGAAAAATGGGCTTGTAATCTGCGCAAATCCAACAATACATTTGTATACGAATGAAAGTCTGTTTTAGTGAGTAGTGCTATCAGGATCCAGACGCCGTAGTCTAGCAGGTAGTGTGGTGGCTTATTAGACATGAGACCTCGGTTCAGGACGTCTCCAACAAACCGGATTATGAAAAAATATTCCGTCGGCGACTTTCTCTCAGCAAAAACTCTGAGAGTAAAATAAAGTTGCCACGAAAAGTTCCTCAAGAATCTGTTGTTCGAAGTCCAATTTAAACTGTAGGTTCCGCCACTCATGTATAAAATTAACACACACAACATAAGTGGTGTGAGAAGCTGAGTCCTAGTCCTGGCTGAAGGGTTATAATAACCAATTAAGTAAGTAGGTACTAGGCTCCATTAAGCGGCATGTTATTATTGCGCCAAAACCAAGATCAGACCAGATGCCTCAAAGTTCATTAGGACCAAATGGAATTTAATGGCTTCAAATTCTATGCTGCGGGTTTTGGCAAAGTGTTATGAGCTAAGTCAACTATCAAATCGATTTCCTACGGCTGCTAAAATCATATCCTCAAGGCATAGAAATCCGCTTAAAAAGAGCTTTCCCCAGCAAGCATTACAAACTGTTGTAATGGAATAATCAAACTGCTCCTCTGTTGTGTCGGTAAGTCCAAACTTACAATGAAAGGACTATACATAGACAATACTTTTGTGCAACACTGTTACATGCGACAACAGCCAAGGAAGGAGTATGGTTACATAGAAAATAAATCCTTTAGAAAAGGAAATTGTTGTTTCATTCCAATATATTGCTTGTCAACATTAGAAAATATGCTCCACGGGAACGCATTTTGCTTTTTTGCTGTACCAGGATAGTTTTTCTCCGCGAGATTTTATTTTTCATTCTCTTTCCTTTTTTTGCGTTAAACAATCAAGCGAGTAAATAAATTGAGAGTTTGCCAGTCATTGTCATCATTAATACTCTCTCTGTTATATTTCCTCAATCATATTTCGACGAAAAAAGAGGGAAAGAAAAGAGAAAGAAAAACGAATTTCATGTGGGTTCATGGGTTCTTTCACATCTGGTGTTAATTTTTTCTGTTTTTTTTTATATGTGAGCAGGAGAAATGAGGAAGAAGATTTGGATTCTATTTTTATCGTTTTTTTTGCAGTTCATTTACCTTAAAACGTGGCATTTGAGGAAGACAGGAGACTATAGTTTAAGACTATAATGACAACCTGTCATAAAGGCTGTCCTCAGCATATACTAGACGAAGGAAATTCGTGCAGTCTGTCAACGTTTGAAACTTCGGAAATATGACAAAAAAAAAGGGTTTCGGAGTGAAGATAAGGTCCAATAGAGAGTGTGGTACTATGAAACTGGGCATTAAATATACCTTGGCAAATAATAGCATAACATAGCATCACTGAGGGTAAGGAGTACCATACTTATCTGGCCTAATCAATGCGTTTCTAGAGCCGTGCTAACCAGATAGTAGAATAAATCGACGTAATTAAATGCAAATGAGGTCACAAGGCTGATTAAACTCAAAAAACATCAGTCTGGTGACAAGGCGATGGATCAAGCTTACTAACAGGTACCCTTTCGATTGAAAAAGTAGTTCCAAAACAAGGTTCTCTATAGGAGGAGCAAGATCACTCTGTTCGAGACACAAATATTTCCTGTGATGTTATATCACGCAAAAATATGTGGGGTTTTGACAGAAGGGTATTTACGGACTTGATTGAGCATTACAACCCTTTAGTCAGGATTACAACCTAGCTTTTCACGCCACACATGTTGTGTATGTTAATTTTATCCAGGAGTGGTGGGACCTACAGTTTAACGTCGACTACGAACATTAGATTTGAAATACTTTTCATGGCATTTTTATTTTACTTTCAGCAAATTGCTGAGAAAAAGTCGACGAAAGATGCCGGAACCGAAGGTTGAATGATGGGCGAGAGTCTAAAAAGCCTATACGCCACCCAGTAGATTGGCAATATATACTGGGAATGCTTTTTTAAAAAAGTAATTCAAGCAATGAAGTCGCCGTAGTCTAGTAGGTAGTGTGTTGGCTTATTAGACGTAAAGCCAGGTTCGAGCCACAGGCCAGACATCAAAACAAAATACAAGAAGTATTTCTTCGGCGACTTCCTCTCAGCAGGTTTCTGGCCAAAACTCTGAGAATAAATAAAAATTGCCATGAAAAGTTTCTCAAAAATCTGTCGTTCGGAGTCGAATTTAAACTGTAGGTCCCGCCACTCATGTATAAAATTTAACACACACAACATAAGTGGTGCTGAGAAACTAGGTCGTAATCCTGACTGAAGGGTTGTAATGACCAATTATGTATGTATGTATGTAATTCAATCTGAGGTGAGAGAACTGATAGAAGATGTAGATCCCCTGGATGTATTAGGTCGACAATGGTTGTCCTAAACTTGGTGTGACAAACTGGCGGAAACCCACTTTGAATACTATTTTCGTTTAACCGAAATATCCATTGGCTGCTATAAAGGCGTTTGAGTACGTAAGCAATGTATGATTATCATGGCTTCAACAATTGTCATGGCATTCAGAAAGTCAACCGAGGTTTCAAATTGAATGCTGCGAGTGAGGACCTAAACGCAATTTAAGATTTTATTTATTTATTTATTAATTACAATACAATTACAAATTATATCCCAATTATATACGAGCGAAGTAACTTGACTATGTGCTCGGTGTAGTGTCACAGGCCAGAGTCTCTGGTGGGAATCGAACCCACGACCCTCACGCTAATAGTCTAGCACACTACCCACTAGACTACCAGCGCACCCACAACTTAAGATTATTACAGTGAAGTGTAACTAAGTCAGTATTACTGTGTCTTACTGTATGTATGCAGATGAAACATACTCTTCTGTATAAAATACACCCAAAGAGAACATGTTAACAATTTTTAATAGGAGCTCACACTATATTTATGAAAGCAGTTAATATTTTATAAATTTAATTGTAAAAATATGTATTAAATTTGGACAGAAAATTTAAACTTACGTTCTATACCTCCAATATTATCAAAAATAAAACAATTCCATGTCTTACCTGAAAAAAAAGAACAAAATGTGAATTAAAATTAATTATTTTTCAAAAGTGGATTTTTTAAATTTTTAAACAATTAAAACAATTTTTTTTAAATTATTAAGGCAGAAGGTTATGATAAAAAAAAATAAATAAATAAATATGCATGTGAATAAACAATCCTCTGGTCATTCAATAGTTAATCCCCCGTTGGTGAAAATATTATTTTTCTTTATTCCTGTAACTTGTAAATACAATATTTACATACGTACATATACATATATTTACTACGTTCGCCATCATCATATTTCGATGAATACAATATTGTTGCACTGAACGTAAATTGAATTTCGTTGCATTTCCAAATAATAATATTGAGAAACTATCGGGGAAAAAAAGAAATTAAATAATCAACGTGTATATAAAAAAAAACAAATCCTTTTAACGAGGAAGGTTTTAATGAGTAATAGCAGAAGCTCTTCAAATAGGAAAGTGCCTTTACAAACTATTCACTGTGTATCCCAGTTAATATTTGTATTTTGGGTTGCACGCTATCAAAGGTAACTGAATTTTTTTGCAAATATTAAAGAGAAATCGATGAAATTATGTCTGAATGTGTTGTTTAGCCTGGAGCTAACAACGTCTGGTTAATGTTTGTGCAAAACATTACTGCAGAAAACAGTAGAGACAACTTTATCTGAAGTCTAGAAATAGTCCATTATGAGTACCGTAATGAAAGTGAGTCAAATCCAACACATACATATATAATTGGTCATTACAACCCTTAGTTTCTCACACCACTTATGTTGTATGTGTTAATTCTATACATGAGTGGCGGGACCTACAGTTTGAAGTCGGCTCCGAACGACAGATTTTTGAGAAACTTTTCATGGCAATTTTTATTTACTCTCAGAGTTTTTGCCAGAAATCTGCTGAGAGGAAGTAGCCGAAGAAATACTTTTTGTATTTTGTTTTGATGTATGGCCTGGGGCTCGAACCCTGGCTTTACGTCTAATAAACCAACACACTACCTACTAGACTACGGCGACTAGTCAAATCAAACACAGTTACTATTAAAAACTTGAATAAATGGGAAAAGAGGGAAGAGATAGAAAAAAAGTTATTCAACCTGAACAACAAGACAGAATATGGTAAACAGACGCCGACTCCATGCTGAAAGCATGGTGAAACCCTATTAGTTCATATTAGTTACACAGTTCTACGACTCATTTCGTTCTAGAACAGTGAAACCCTTTTTCCCCTTGTTCTGCTATGAAGAATTCATCCTCCGCAGGGTTAATCGATCGATCTATTAGACTTACTCACTTTTCTTGTCCAATCATTTGCAGCTGGATAACCCTACTCATCACAATATATGGAATTCTTGGAATTCTACACGGTACCACTCCATCTAGAAGCACAGTGGAAGCCTTTCCAATCTAGAGGTAACATAGTGACCAGGCAATCTTTACATGTGCGTCTTAGGGTGCCTGTATAACAATTTAACACCATTCACAAAATAGGTTCTTGCCCCTAAGCCAGTCTCAAAATCTCCAAGTCATCTAGAAGATAGTCCAGTTAAATTATCAAGAATTGGCCATTACAACCCTTTAGTCAGGATTACCACCTAACTTCTCATACCACACATGTTGGTCATTACAATCCTTTAGTCAAGATTACCACCTAGCTTCTCACACCACACATGTTGTGTATGTGACTTTTATTCATGAGTGGCGGGACCTATAGTTTAATGTTGTCTTCGTAGGACAAATTTTGGAGAAAGTTTTTAAGAACAATTTTTTCATGTTTTTTCAATGTTTTCATGAAGTTTGATGAGAGGAAGTCTCCAAAAAGAAATATTTTTTCATGCTTCTTTTGTTTCTAGATCTCTGAACTAGGCGTTGAACCACGTGTTCTCGTCTACCTACTAAACTACGGTAACTTTGCAAGAAAGGGTGAGCAAAATGCGAGAGCTAAACAGTTAAGAAGTGAAAGTTACTTTCGAAAGCAATATGAAAGCGCACTTTTTGCCTACCAGACCAGGGAATATAGGGATTATAGATGTGAAAAACTCCTTACAGGATTAATTCCTGAAGCATAAGTAATGGGTGAAGCTCTCATACCCAAAGAGATTACTTTAATATATTTTCTACCCTCGTATTACACAAAACCATTCTCCTCGTAGAATATTATGCAAGAGATATGAAAGAAATAAAAATCTTTAAATTGTACGATAAAGAACAAATGTTGTGTATTACTTTACGGAAAAGTGTATCCTACATACATACATACATATTTGTTATGAAATAGAAAATCCATCTTCTTTGTCAACATCTTTCTTTTCGGTTACCATGACTTTCATAGAAATTCTTACTAAAAATAAGTAAAAATTCGTAGTTCTTACGTTTGAATACTATTTGCGCCTGAAAGCAAGTTTACAATACAACCCAAGGAGAATTTCAAGTCTTTTGAAAATTGATTACAAACGAACAACAAATATATGTATATGGGAAGTTATTCGCACTAAAGCAAGTTGGAAAATAAGCACAATCTTATGAATATGAATTGCGTTTGACGAAAATTACTGAAAACATGATTTTAAAAATATTTTCATTTTGCTTTCATCTGCACTTCTGACAATAAAATGTTTTCGAAAATAAATTTTAAATTTTAAATTAAAAAAAACGAATAAAAATTAAATAAAAAATGAATAAAGAAAACTATTTTCACAGGCATTTTCTTTATTGCATGCAGTTGTTAGAACAAACAGAAGAAAGTCATTTCATTTCAAACATGTGGTCTCATTGTGGTCTTTAATTGTGTGTTGCAGGATTTTGTGAAACATTTTCTAAAGCATACAACTCAACGCAAATAGCAAATAACATTCACTGCATACTTTTGGGATGTAACTAAAAATCCTAACAGTAACTAAATTTGATTCTTTTGCTTGTCTTCAAAGTAAAACTTTAAACTTTTCTAATGCACAAGTTAAATAGAAATTAAAATGAAAGTTTAAAGCTTTACAGGGAAGACAAAAAAAGTGAAAGTATTTTACAGTGGAAACGGATCAGAGAGAGACGAAGTTTAGTGAGTTTTAAAAACTTTTTAGTTGGGAAAATCAATTTTTTTTCTCACAAGCACTAAACGTAAGTAAATTTCTAATAATCTGTTTAATCTTTCCAGAAAGGATAAGGTACGAGTACCTCACTGGTATCGGAATAGTAGGACCCTATCATTATTAAAGTTCCGTTCCTCTTCATTACATAATGTTTACATACGGCTATGTAATGGTCAGAGAAGCTAGGCCGTAATCCTGACTGAATGGTTGTAATGGCCAATTATGTATTATGTAATGGTCAGAGGACACAGAGGATCCAAACATCCGGCACACGTTTGTCACAAGAAATGTTTCAAAGAAGGTAAGACATGCCTTAAACTATTATTATTTGAGCCAATGATACATAGTGGGATAGTTTCAGCGTAAAATATTCGAAAGTATCTTCCAAGCGGATGTCTACACAATTTAAAGACGTACACAATTCAACTTCGGGAGGAAGTATAAAGGAGATAGCCATACTATACAGTCAGGCCTCCATCTGAACACTATCTGAGGGGAGACAAAATCAATTGGGGAGATGAAATAGCATCTCTTTTAGCTGGATTCCAAGTCATGAGGCAATAAGCGGCAATGAAATATGAGCTTGTGAGAACGGGATCTTGCAGGCCGATAATTCCGTTCTGTAGATTAGGCAGAGATGGTTGGAAGGGTATCAGAGTATATAGAAGTATATTGAAGTAGTAATTGGTCTTCTGGCTAGGCTCTGCAGACCCAAAGAACAATTTTTCATAATAAGAATCGCTTTTAACCCAATATGTGTATTTCCTGTGATAAAGACATTAAAGAACGATAGCTTGTGCTGGCTGTGTACATAACCCCGAGAGATCATTTACATAAATTTGTATTTACCGAGGTTATGGTTTTCGAAAAGGAAAGCTACCTAGAAGACAACATGACCCGGATTATGGCCTTGCAGTACAATGTAATGGTCAGGTGTAGAAATGTACTTGAAGAATGTCAATGCAATCCAAAATCCTTCATGGATTCATAAAAACTTCAAAATGGTCTAAAAGTGAAACTTACATACATACATAACATAATTGGTCATTACAACCCTTCAGTCAGGATTACGACCTAGTTTCTCACACCACTTATATTGTGTGTGATTATTTTATACATGAGTGGCGGGACCTACAGTTTAAAATCGACTCCGAACGACAGATTATTGAGAAACCTTTCATGATAGGCATTGGAAGTGCAACTTGGAACCATTAATGCACACAATCAGGTCTGTCATCTGTCTGTGAGAACTCTATTTGAAATCAAATTAATAAGCTGGCGTTTCCATCCTTCTCCTTACCAATTTACTTAAGCTAATCTGAACCTATTAAGTGCCACCTTTACATCACATTTCCATTAAGATTTTGCATTCCATTGGTTTGGCCTGTGTTTAGGCATTCTTGTCACACTGTTTTAAGCAAATGCGTCAGAGACATGACCCCACTTATTTGTCTTAAGAATTACTGAAGGTAAGACAAGCTAAAACTTTAATGTTTTCTCGTAAACGAGGGAGGAAGGAGAATAGAACCGAAAAATGGAAACTAGAATGTGTTTTCTTAGCTCCTGTTTACTTTAACCATCATAGCTGTGCGGGAAAAGTTAAACAGAGAAAAATCTCAAGACACTGTTGTGGGGGAATTGGAAACTTTTACTTATTTTTGTGCAAAATAAACTATTAAAGTGGCATATAATCATCATCATGCTAAATTACTTAAGGACAAGCAAAGCATTCCTATACCATAATAACACTTGTTGCTGAGTTTAAAGAAGATGAGAAGAAAATGAAAGAAAAAAATAAATCATCATTGAAAAGTTTTGATTAAACAAGCGAAAGTTTTCTGCAGTAATTCTTTGGACATTAACTGAATGGAATGCATTCATTACAAACGAGCCTGAATAGAAGAAGGAAAATATTTAATTTTCTTTCAATAGACTTTTCCAAAAAAATTATTAAATGGTCTTGAAAGGAAAAGTACT
This sequence comes from Sarcophaga subvicina, assembly GCA_936449025.2. Taxonomy (NCBI): domain Eukaryota; kingdom Metazoa; phylum Arthropoda; class Insecta; order Diptera; family Sarcophagidae; genus Sarcophaga; species Sarcophaga subvicina. Next base: position 103,646,668 of record OW388082.2, on the reverse strand, counting down.
TGCAAGAGTACTTGCAAGAGTACTTTTTTTTTAAACCCGCTTCTAATTAACTTGTCATCTTGGCTTAGCTTAAGCAATTCGTTGTTTTTTTTTGCACGAAATGAGCAAAAATATTTGCAGTTGTAGTTGTAAAGGAAAAGAAAAGAATTTAACGATTTAAGCAGAGTAGAAAGTCATGAAAATTTGAACGTCAAATAAATCTCTTCGTCCTACAAATGTCTGTTCTTTTGGAGCCCATAAAATAACACATACAGCCATACACACACACACCCAGAGAGACAAAATGATATAAAGTTTCGTAAGATGCAACTAAATTGCAAGTGTCTGACAAGCCAGAAAAGAGAAGAGCAGTGAAAAAGAGAAAGCATGAGAGTGATAGAAGGAGACAGAGATGGCCATTATATAGTCATAAAGCATGTCGAAGCAACAATTTAAAAATCCACTTGCAAATGAAAATGCGTTGAGATACAGAAGAAAAAAACGAGTGAATGAATGAGAGAATGAATGTATGAGTGCAACAGTAAAAGTTTCTAACAGTGGCGAGCAATACTAATTGAGCAATTATTTTATTTTGGACAGTTTAATAAGACAAAGAGTCATGGTAAGACTCTTATAAAAAAGAGTTAATAGAAGCCAGGAATCAATTTGAATATACTTTGAAGCCGAGTTCAAAGTACACTCAAATGGTGTACAATTTAGTATTTCGTGATTGAAGATTCTGAAGAACACTTTTATTTCTTGAAAAATATCGACAACTTGAAATTTTAAGGAAGAATATTAAATTTGATGGAGTCAGTTTAGTCTGCTTCAATAAACAGAGTTGGGAAAACCAACCCTGAATTCAAGTTTTACGGATTATATGGCCAAGAGACGCGGATTCAATATGTTGGCCTTAGTGGTTTTTCCAGAAAGGGAGCGGTGACGTAGTATTCTATTCATTGATGGAGGCAGTGCAGGCTGGCACTGCAACTATCTAATAAATAGGCAGCCTAATAAGTGTATTGTACTACAAGCGTAGGTGTTTGCAATAACTGATGCTGCAGGGTTGATTTGGAAATGGATAGCGCTGGAGGTGTGGTTGCTATTTATGCATATACATACATACATAATTAATACAAGTTATGATTATGACCTAGTTTCTCACACCACTTATGTTGTGTGTGTTAATTTTATACATGAGTGGCGGGGCCTACAGTCATAGCTGCCAGATTTGACGATTTATCGTCATTTTGACGATTTTGAGCTCCAAAAATATCATTTTGACGATGTGACGATTTATGCCCATATTTTGACGATTTTTAAAAATTAAAAATTTACATCATATTCTTTACTTTAGTACATTCAAAGCCACTTTAAGCTTTGTATTTACTTTGCAATTGTTACTATTGGAAATTTATTTAAGTAAAAACAGGGAGTAAAGTATTATATCTGTAAGTTACTTTCGAATACCTGTGGTAATTTTTTTGTATTTTATACTTTTTAACCCCTTAAAAGTCAAAAAATTGCAACTCCTAAATAACCTAACAATATTAAAAACTTGAGTATAGCTTCTAATATTACCATCGGAAAAACAAAGGCAAGCGCAGTTATTTTTTTCGTGCGACCAACACTTACGGAATGGATGTTATTGTGTTTGGAACTATGAAAATATGTTGTTATGGGAAGAAGGAAAGAGGGAACAGTGTTATATATTTTTATACCATAAGTAATAGGAAAGGTCTCTGCAGGAATTGAGTTCCACATACGAATAGTTTGACTCAAAAATCTATTTTTACTGTAAAGCAGTGTGCGATCCACTGGACAATCGACCACGTACGGATGTGCTCGAAAGGCGAGCGTTACATAGGAATATTTGGGAACAAGTCCCCTTATTTTGTTCGAGCAAAATCCTTTTGTAATAGTTATAGAACAGTGAAACACAAACCACATTGCAACGATGCTGCAATAATTTAATGAAGTTGGATACACTATCGTCTTTAACGAGCTACTACGGCCTCTCTTGTACACGGTCGAGAAACCTCAAAATAGACGTTGTGGCACCAACCCATACATGAGAGTTGTATTCCATTCTTGGTCGGTTATAAATGGTGTAAATAGTAAGATCAGATGATAATATCTTAAGAAGGAACGGAAGAAACTGAACAATGTGTTGGTTCTAGCTAACATTACACTGAATTTTCATGCTCAGAATGAGCTTAAGATTAAGATGATGCAATACTATTGCTGCGCTTATGTGTCAATAAACAACACTGGGATAGATTGTTTAATCATTAAACAATTTTTTCCTGAAAATGATATAAAATTTCTGTATTTTTGGAAAAAAAAAATGAATAAATAAAGATGAGGGGCGCTAGCTTTTAATTCCTAACATTTTTTTTAAATTTTTATTTTTGAACTGTATAGAAATAAAAAAAATAATAATAATAGAAATAATTTTGGTTTTTAAAAACTTTTAATTAATTAATTTATTTTTTCTGACGATTTTTTGACGACTTCAATAAACGCATTTGAAGATTTTGACGATTTTTTCTCAAATATTTGACGATTTGGTGCCTCATTCATCTGGCAGCTAAGCCTACAGTTTAAAGTCGACTCCGAACGACAGATTTTTGAGAAACTTTTTCATGGCAATTTTTATTTACTCTCAGAGTTTTTGCCAGAAATCTGCTGAGAGGAAGTCGCCGAAGAAATACTTTTTGTATTTTGTTTTGATATCTGGACTGGGGCTCGAACCCTGGCTTTACGTCCAATAAGCCAACACACTACCCACTAGACTATGGCATTCTGACATGCTTTACGTTTTAAAGATAGGAACCAGTATGTGAGACACTTCTTGCTACACGACCCGAGTTTTGTTGAGCATATCTTCAACCTCTGCCCTTCTGTGCAGAAAACAAGACTCAGTATTCTTGGATTAGTTTGTTGGGCTGTGTCAGGATTAGTAATATCGGGAGTTTTTCATTGTTGTTAACAGTCTGGTGAAATGAATTTTTTTCGTTTTCTGTCGTCTTTTCTTTTTTTCGTCTCTTTTCTTTCGTCTCTTCATTATATTTTGATAATTCCATTTGGTTCGTTAACTTCCCCTTTTCTCCTTTACACACATATATAATTGGTCACTACAACCCTAACGTTAGGACTACGACCTAGCTTCTCACACCACATATGTTGTGTCTGTTAATTTTATACATGAGTGGTGGGACCTACAAATTTTGAAAAGCTTTCCATGGCCACTTTATTAACTCTCAGAGTTTTTATCAGCAATCTGCTGAGAGGAAGTCGCCGAAGAAATATTTTTCCATTTTTCGTTTTGTTGGAGATGTTTGACGCGTGGTCTCAGGTCTAATATGCCAACGTACGGCCTACTTGACTACGACGATGCTTTACATATATACATAATTGGTCATTACAACCCTTCAACCTTCAATCAGGATTACAACCTAGTTTCTCACGATCCTTTGCTTTCGTTTTTTAGTTATGTTCAGCTTATATTACGTTTACCGGATCCATGCTCTTGAAGTTAACCCCAAGCGAGCACATTAAGCCACCGAGTGCACCTATGTTTGGAACTTTACTTAACCTTCAGAAGACTTCCTGGTACGTTTGCCCTTAAATACATACTACCATGTACTACTTTTGCTTGTCACTGTATTTTTTTTATTTTAATCCAATGTTACTCAACTTCACATTCATTCTCTGATGATTTTTTCAATGCAGAAGAATGTGGTGAGAGAAGGATGAGTGATAAGAAATAAAAAAAAGAGGAGAAAAGAAAACTTGAAGTGACTATGGTTTATCCAAAAAATTACGAGAGAGTTACAGCAATATTAACACTAATACGATAACCCAACTACTACTACGACTACTGCCATTACAACTACTAAGGCAACAATGTAATAATAAAAGAACACAGCTACTACTATCGCAATAACTATTTGCAACTACTCAAATACTTAGTCTAAACCCTAACTTACACGCTCCTCTCTCTATTTCGCTCTCTGTTTCTCTCTCCCTAACAGGGTGACATACATCTGGAGCTGGTTGTAAGCGGTTTTTTTTTATTATTTTAAATGTAATAAAATTTGTTCTTAAGTACGAGGGTGTGGCAATTTGGCAAATTGTAGTCTATTTAATGACTAACAAGCAAATGCTTGTACATTTGCACTCTCTCTGACACTTTCTCTCTTATTCTCTCATACACCAGGCAAATGCTAAACCTTATGCTTGTATAAGAAAACGCCAACACTTTGCCTCTCCCCTATCTCCTCACTCGCTAACACTTTTATTTATAACTGTGGCTGTGTAAAGCATGTGTCTTAAGTGTGATTGAATGACTTGAAAAAAAAATTCTTTTTAAAATCGTTTCCTAAATATATGCGAATAGATTTTGCCTGTTAAGATAGAAGAGGATACACCAGTTAGTTAAGACAATGTGAGTGTGTAAGAGCATAAGGAAGAAGTGCAAGGGGGAGGGAGATGTAAGTATTTGTATTAAAGAATATTTTATATGTTGAAATAAATCAAGTGGCAATAAATTAAAATCGGTCAAGATCGCCTCTACTACAACTATACTGTCGTAGTAGTTGTGTGTACGTTTATTTATGGTCTGAGGTCATAAGGGCCAAATCGATTTTGCTCTTGAAATTTATTGTACTCGTACTGTGTGTGGCACTGTGGGTTGCATTTGATGAATGGCGTGCAACATTTACTCAATTGATGACAATTTTTAGTTTATGGGCACTTTTTTCCTTGTTTTTCTTTTGCGATTATCTCAACCACAATTCAAGCAGGAAAATTAAATTAAAATGAGAATTTAAAGAGAGAACTTTAAGTGCAACTAATATACGAATTTCTTGTTAGAAATAACGCAGCCTATTGGAGTATATGGAAAGTAGCGGCAGTTGTTTCTTACGGAAGTTCAGCTGTATAGAGAACGTAGTGTAATACGGAAAAAATGCTTGTTCGGTGGCGGCAGCTTCCTCGAGAATTTCTGGATTTACTCAGACAGCCCGGATGCGATTAACTTCCTAAGGAGCGCATTGTCATCATCCATCTTTGTCCATGAATACCAAGGATTTTTGAAGATAAAATCGGATTATTCAAAAGTAACTCTCATATGGGTTCTTACTACTGGTGAGCTGGCCACTGTCGGTACGGAGCTCGCTATATTTACGAGGCCCTCGATTGAAAATATTGCCACAACAGCAACATTTATTATGAAGTCAGGTTGGTTACCACTTGAGAATGTTTGATCCCCGGGTTGACTATTGATTGTGGTATCAGAATGAACCTAAATGACGGCCTAAGTGCGACATTTTCCTATAAAGAGGATCTGCGTTCTGACCTAACCTAATCTTCTGTTAGCTTTTTTTATATTTTCGCTTAAAGCATTAGAGATTATAATTGATTGTACGTAGTATTGATTGTATTGGTAGTATAAGCAAATACTGTCAAGTTCTTTAATAATAAACTTCTACTTTTAATGTGGACCCCTATTGACCTTATTTTAATGGCATGCAAGACATGAAGGCATTAGTTGTTGTACGCCTATTAGTATAAGCAAGTGCTGTCAAGTAGTTTAAAGATAAACTCCGACCTTTAATGTGGTCCCCTGTTGTCCTCATTTTCATGCAAGGTAGGAAGGCATTAATAAAAGTATCCCGATGTTAGCGAATGCCAACGAAGCATACCAAGCGAAGCATTACTGCTGCGGTGCTATAGAACTGGTGTTTGAGAAAATGGCTCTGAAGATAAATAAGGTCTAAAGAAAGTACTTTTTGTGGACAAAAAGCAAAGTGCAGAGTATCGTATTTCAGGTTGCAACCGATAACCAAATCTTTGCGGTTTTCAAGGAATTGTTTTTAGCTCAACTCCTCCGCTAAGCACAGAAATGATGGCAGTCTGCCAGCAAGAGCTTTTACGTTCTAAATCCACAGTTGAATAGCAGAGACCTCTCTCGTGCGATGTAACTAATGAAAGCATTTTGTTGCACAACGATATAGCTGGCGATCGATAAAAAGTTCTACGCAAGATGTAGTGCAAGTTGACGTTGATTTCGGCATCTTAAACAACAATTAGCAGAATGAGTCTCTTAAAGGTATGAATACGTTAACTTCCAGCGGCTATAGTGGCAAGGGTATGTCGTTCGGATGGAGGAGAATATTTCGACGCGATAGGTATTAGGTGCGGTGATAAGTATACATCAGCATAGAAGAGGACATTGTCTGCGTTGGAAGGACTGCGTATCAGGTGCTAGTTAAGGAACGACACCCAGCAGCGTCCTGATATTTGATAGGATTGAAGGAGAAGCATTATAGGCATGCCTAACAAAGTTTGAGGGAAGTGTAATACATTGAAATCGCCGTAGTCTAGTAGGTAGTGTGTTGGCTTATTCGACGTAAAGCCCAGGCCAGATATCAAAACGAAATACAAAAAGTATTTCTTCGGCTACTTCCTCTTAGCAGGTTTGTGACAAAAACATAAGTGGTGTGAGAAACTAGGTCGTAATCCTGACTGAAGAGTTTTAATGAACAATTATGTATGTATTTATGTATGTATGTATGTATGTATGTATTTATGTATGTATGTATGTATGTATGTATATATGTATGTATGTAATACATTGTATGGTTCACGACTATACAAATAAAAAGGCCTCAATACCTTGCTTACTTAACTAATTTAATTAATTGAACTTTCTTTGAGTAGGCATTTGCATTTGCATGTGGACTTATTCATTAAAACCCACCCTACATGTGCCCGTTTTACCCTTTTCATATTGTATTGCTTTTATATTGTATAACTACACTCCTTAAATGGACCTTTTACATTTATTGACAATAATTTATGATGTAATTTCACCTCTGACGACTTTCTGAATTCTATTCTGAATAATGAGTTAAATTTTTTATTTTTCTGTTTTTTTTTTGTTGTTGTAAGGAATAAAATAAATTTCCTAGTTAAACATACTCCTAAAAAATAAAATACAAATAAAATGAAAATGAAAACAACAAAAACAAACTTAATTTATTATTTTAACACTCGTTTACCAAAACATGACTCAGGAAAAGAAAAGAAGAAACCAAAGCCTACGTTTAGTCAACAAGACAGGGGTGCGTATGATTAATGAACGTTTTATGGAAAGCAAACAACACTCATACGACGCTAAAGTGATTGAATTTTTGAAAAAAAAAAAAATAAACAAAACAAAAAAAGTAAAATCATACCAAAATGTGTGTGTGTGTAGGTGAATGAAATGGCTATTATTTAGAATAAAAAAAAGTCATACGAAGAAGGTTATTTGAGTGCATTAAGTGTGAAGTATCTCAAAGCGCTACAATGATTTTACAACAGATTGAATGCAAATAGCCGCTGATTTGATAAATTTTCCACAAAAACTTACAGCTGTTGTTCTGTGAAACGATTCTGTGTGTCTCACGAACCTTTCTAACTAATTTACATTTGTATTGCAATACATTCCCACGTCATAGATTAAGTTTTTTGGAGACTGTTTTTCTCAAAGATGAAGTGAATTTACTAGGATCGCCTGATTTACAGTAGGCAACACTAAACAATGTTTGTTGCCTTGTAAGCGCGTACCTATGTAAAGTGTGTAAATATTGAATAGTCAGATATGCTTGGCTCTGTTCTAGACATCAGAACCATTGGTAATAATGTTGAAAGTCATATTTTCAGATGACGAAAGATTTCATTCAGTAACATAATGGAGTACAATTCTAACATATGGATTGGCAAACATTGGTGGACCCCTCGCAAGTAAGAGGAAGCTACTCATGGAGGCTGGAAATAGCATACTCCTCTATGGGTCTGAAATCTGGGCGACTACTTTGGAAACCCGGATCAGGGCTAGAAAACTACTGTCTGCGCAGAGAATAGCTGCTCTACGAGTGACATCCTCGTATCGCACAGTATAGACACAAGCTGTCCTAGTTATAATCGGAATGGTTCCCATAGACCTACAAGCATAAGAGCGCCGGATGATCTATGAAAAGAAAGAAACGTTAGATGATTCCGAACACACTTTCTTCAGCTGTTGTCGATAGGCCGAAAGCCGTCAGCGACTTGAAGCTGAAAGCGGTGTCATTAGCCCTACAAACGTCGTGCTGAAAATGATAAACAGTAAAGAGAGCTGGAACGCAGTAAAACACTTTGTAGAGCACGTCCTGCGAAGGAAGAAATTTGACCTAGACGCGGCAGACTGAGAATAGAGCGGAGCCTGGACGCATGCTGACGACGCATATGCCAGAAAAGGGTTCCGAGGTGAAATGATTCCCCGGTGAGGAGACAAGGCGGGTTTATAGTTGGTATACCCAGTGGGAGAGTCCGACATATCATGTCTGGTGACAACCATCATGAATGCATAAAGCACTTTTCCTCCTTCTCGCTAAAAAAAAAAAAAAAAAAAAAACATGGATTGCTACCTCGGAAGCTGTTTGGAAGCCGATGATAACGCAGGAGACTGTGTAAGTACTAATTAATGACGGGGTCAGGTCCAATATTAGGCAAAAATCTTTCCACTTTGAGTAGTTCTGATTTCACTTTAGTGTAAGAAATGATCCTGAGGGAAATACAAATACGTACTTGACTTTGCACGAGTACTCTATGCAATTAATTCATATGCTTGCTGAAGAGACTTCGTTCTTGATACCTTGACACCACCAGAATAGTGTGCAGTTGATGGGAAGCAACCTTATTTTACTAAAGTATTTGCATCTTAGTAGAGATCTCTTATGAAACAAATTATTGCCTTATTACCTTCTTAAAAATTATGGAAAGCGAAGAGGGAAAACCTCGCCATTAGTACCGCAGATGACAGATCTCAAACTATACGGCGATGGCAAAGTAGATGTAGTGATGAAACAAGTGGAAGATGGACTGCTAGACGTATTCCATCTATAGAAGCATGGACACAGAGACATTTTGGGGAAATTAACTACTTCCTGACCCAGTTTCTTTCGGATCATGGTTACTTCCGACAATATCTACACCGCATGGGCAAGGTGAATGATCCCGGCTGCATTTATTGCGAGGAAATGAGTGACGACGCTGAACACACATTCTTCCATTGTATCAAATGGCAAGACGAGAAGAATGTGTTGATGGAACAAATTGGCGAATTCACACCCGACAACATTGTTGATGCAATGCTCGAAAGCGAGACGAAGTGGAGCGCTGTGAGAAGATACGTAGAATGTGTACTCCGCAGGAAGAACGTCGACCTTAATACAGTACGACAGAATGATACATGGGAAGACGAGCCAATAGCATGAGGCTGGCTTCGAATATGGCGCACCCAGACGTGGAAGAGTAGAAAACGGTCCTTAACAGGACGTCGTTCTGGAACCTTCCCGAAGTAATGCAGATAGCCGTCCCGGAAAGGAAGTATCTCCAGACGAGGAGGAGGGATTGCTTTAGTGGAAGCCCCACTCGACGCAACAGACGACGGTCACAGTAAGTGCGAAGGCATTTTAAACCCTACCTCACACGCAAAAAAATACCTCCTTAAAAAGTTATTTCGTTTTATACTACAGCCAAAACCGTGTCTTTTACTGTATTTGTACTTAATTTGTTTTCATTCTGACAACTTCTAGAAACTTACTGTTTTGATTTGTTATTGTTATTCTTCAACTTATACATCGTTTGTTATTTTTCTATTTATACATGCTTAGTTTCAATTGGACGGCATGTTATAGAAAAAACTCTTCAATTTTTCAAACCCAATACCACAGTGTGAACTGAAATCATCGCTTTGTTAGCCATTGTGATCAGAATTGTTATTTACAGCAGCAATTGTCTAAAAGTGAATGTAACTGGAGCACTATGTTTAAATGCACAACTATTTGTTGTCACAAGATCTTTCACTTTTATTTTTCCATCAGCTTTTTTTTTTTTTTTTTTGGTTTGCTTCTTTTGTGGGAGTTTTTCAATTCCTACGTGCACATTCGTATAATTACTTGCCTGCACTTGAGAGTATTCGTATCAATGGAAGTTCTTACGTTACTGCATACAATACTCCATCTACATATGTACACACTTCGATGGGACATGTGTCACAGTTAGAATTTCCTCTAATACAAGTTTCAATTTCCCAACTACCAGCAGCAACAGCAGCAGTAACAGCTGAAGATGGGAAAAAAGAGAAGAAAAAATTGAAAATTTTGTGAAAATATCAAGAATTCTCTCCTGATACACCCAGAAAATCCTCTTACGTAACAAAGCAAAACGTAACAGAAACAAAAGCACTTGGGTAGTATCACTTTCTCTTGTAACATATAAAATAAAAAAAATTGTGGTTTCAGTTTCTATTTTTATCCCCCCTCCCCGGTTTTTCCATTTTTTCATTTGAAAATGTTTGGTTGTCTCTGTTTTCCGTTTGAATTTGAAAGAATTTTTAATACTCCGGCATTAAATGAAAAAAAAGAATGCATTGGGAGCCTTTTGTTTCCGCATGAAAGCAATTATAAGGAGTAGTTGGCTGTAGGAAATACTAAAAAATGATTTTAATTTTTTGAAATAATTTGGAAAATTTTTATAGAAATTGAATGCGAATCAAGGAAAATATTGTCAAAATCAAGTGCAGCAAATTTAGAAGCTTAGAAGTCCAGTTTCTTAATAAAACTTTTCAATGGAAGGATAAAATCAAATTTTAAAAAAAGCGTTTGAATATCATTTTCTTTCGTGTGAAAGTGTTAAAAGTTATTGAAACTCTTTCGGGAATCAATAGCATTTCCAAGACACAATATTTTCATGATAAACGCCCGGTGTTAAACGGTTTGGTTAACAATTCATTTGAAATTCATTTTATTTTTAATTTAAAAAAATGTTTCGTGATTTTTTTCGATTTAATCTTTCCCTGATAATCGATTATTTTTTCAATTGTTCACTATGAAATGGAAATTATTTGCAACAGAAAAAATTTTGCACGAAATTATTTGAAATTTCATTAAAGGTTTCAAAAGCATTCCAAATATTGTGAAATAAAATACAAAAAATGAAAAAAACAATCAAGAACAACAAAAACGCCAAAAAAAACGAAGTTTAATATGCGAGGGCAATCTTTAAAGGTAGCTAAAATAACGTATGGACATGACAGCAAGAAGATGGGGTTCACGTTGTTTTAAAGTTAAGCAATCTGAGGTAATTTGTAAGACTTTGTTTGCTTACCATGCTGAAAAGGTCATTCAACTTTTAATCATAAATTCATGATTGTCTCAATCACAGCTGACTATAAAGGGTCCGCCAAATAACCTTTTTTTTTAAAAAAAAAACTACTGAATATTTTCTCAAATTTCTTTTTTTATTTGAAAGTACAATCCTTCCGGTTAATAATGGAAAATAATTTCATTCAAATGGCTGCCTCGGCTGGCCATGCAGTAGCCTCCACGATCGGTCCAATTTTGTGAGCACATTATCGATTGTGTGCAGCTGTATTTCACCAATGGCTTCACGAATATTGTCCTTTAAAGCGTCAATTGCTTGTCGGCGTAAAACTTATCTTTGACGGCACCCCACAAATATTAGTCCAACGGTGTCAAATCGCAGCTCCGAGGTGGCCAAACGACATCAGCTCTGCGGCTGATAATGCGATCTTCAAAAACAGGGCGCAAAACATCGAGTGTAGTTTCGGCCTTGTGACACGTAGCGCCGTCCTGTTGAAACCAAATGTTGCCAATATCCTCCTCTTCAATTTTTGTGAACAAAAATTCGTTCAACATGGCCCAAAAACGATCGTCATTGACTGTAACGGCCACTCCTCATTTTCTCATTTTCGAAGAAAAATGTCCCAATTATGCCTCTGGACCAAAATCCGCACCAAACAGTGACTCGTTTTGGGTGCGTCGGCTTTTCAATGTATGCGTGCGGGTGTTCTGTGCCCCAAATGCGACAATTTTGATTGTTTACATACCCGCCAAAATCAAAATGAGCTTCATCTGAAAAGATGATTTTTTTTTGCCAAAATCGGCATCTTCTGTAAGTCGATCGCAGGCCCACTTAGCGAAGCGAAAACGCATTGGATGGTCAATTGGCTTCAACTACTGAACCAATTGGACTTTGTATGGCGTCATACCATGGTCTTTGTGCAAAATTCGTCTCAATTATGTCTCCAAAATGTTCAATTGTTCAGAACGACGGAGAATTGAAGTTGATGGCGCTTCACGCACACTTTCTCCCACAGCAGTAATATTATCGGGTTTACGCACTGTTTTTGGCTTTTCACGCTTTCGTTTATCGATGAGGATGCCAGTTTCTTTCACTTTTTTCACAAGATAATGAAAATACGGAGCTGACGGTGCTTCTTCTAAAATCCTTACGCAATTTTCGTACACATTCTGCAACATTACCATGATTTTCAAAGTAATGTCGCAATATTTCCCAGCGTTGTTCAAGCGTATACACAACCATATTCGTTTAGCGGAAGGATAAAACTAATTATCTGTCAAATCAGACATGAGCTAAGTGTTGCCATTCACGAAATAAGCACTAGTTGAAAAAAAAAACGTTAGATGGCGTACCCGATACAATATTTTATTACGAACCAAACAGCATCCTAAAAAAACCCATTTGAATTAAATTAAAAAACAAGTCTATGTCATGCATTTGGATAAAATAAATTGTTTTCTAAACACATACATTTCTCTTTAAACCACATTGCAACGGTGCGTATGAGTGTTTTTTGTTTTGTTTCAAATCGCATTAAAATATTAATCATACGCCTACGTTTGTTTGCTTTATGAAAGCGTATTTGCCATATCGTATAGAAGTAACCGTAGCCTACTTATAAGGGCGTTCAAAGGTGCATGTGTTACTATCAATAGAAATGAGAATATAATTGTAATACTATACTCTTAGAAATCCGCAACCACAAGAATTTTTAAATATTTTTGATGGAACAAATATTCGGTCAGGATTACGACCTAGTTCCTCACACCATTTATTTTGTGTGTGTTTATTTTATACATGAGTGGCGGGTCCTACAGTTTAAAGTCGACTCCGAACGACAGATGTTTGAGAAACTTTTTCATGGCAATTTTATTTACTCTCAGAGTTTTTGCCAGAAATCTGCTGAGAGAAAGTCGCCGAAGATATACTTTTTGTATTTTGTTTTGATGTCTGGCCTGGGGCTCGAAATCTGGCTTTTCGTCTAATAAGCCAACACACTACCTACTAGACCACGGCGACATATTTTTTCATGGTAATTTTATTTTTACTCTCAGAGGTTTTGCCAGAGATCTACTGACGAGAAGGAGCCGTGGTCTCATGTCTAACTGAGTGTTTTCTTTATCACTTTGTATAATTTTTAAACCATCCTCGTACAATTAAAAATACCAAAATGAAATCACAAATTAATAAAACACAGCGTTACACAGAGTGTTGAAAACTGTAAAAAGTCGTGAGTTTATTATTTAACAGGAGTTTTTCTCTTTGTTTTTCCATTCGCTTTTTGTTCTTTTATTAAAAACATCAGATTTTTGGTTTATTTGTTCACATGGCCACCTTTTTTTAGATGGGAATATTAATCGCTTTTTATTTAAAATGTAAAATATATTGTGCTTTTAAAATAACAACGAAAAGAAAAAATTGTGTTCAAATATTTAATGAAATATATGTATGTGCCGATATTTTTTTTGATTTGCTTTACCAATGCATTTTTAGCTTTTAAAGTAAAATGTTTTGCTAATTATTGTTGGCACTGAGAGATGTTATTGCAAAAACTCTTTATAGAGGGTGATTTTTAAGAGATATTTTAGCCGAACAAAAAGGGGAAAATGATGTGAAATTTTCCAATGGTATTCATTTCATATGTATACGCTCAATGAAGTTTTTGACAAATTTTTAAATAAATTTCGATTGTATTCTTTTAGTTTCTTAAAATTCTAATTCAAAATCGATTTCATTTCAATTTAACAAGATATGAACCATTCTTTCTCGAAAGGTGACGCTCTCTGGTCTTCCTATTATATTAGTTGCTGATGTTGTCCACTCTGTGGAAGCAGGGGTTAAGGGAATATTCGGAATGAATTTGGGTTTGAAGTTTGGATTTGATACGTTTTACGATTAAACACGTAAAAACCTAAAAACCATGATGAATATTTTCTTGTTTTCTTCAACATTTTAATCTTGTAGAAGTCGACGTAGTCTAATAGGTAGTGTGTTGACTTATTAGACGTAAAGCCAGGGTTCGAGCCTCAGTCCAGACATCAGGACAAAATACAAGAAGTATTACTGCAACGACTTCCTCTCAGCAGATTTCTGAGAAAAACTCTGGAAGTATATAAAATTGTCATGAAAAGTTTCTCAAAAATCTGTCGTTCGGAATCGATTTTAAACTGTAGCTCCCACCACTCGTGTATAAAATTAACACACACAACATAAGTGGTTTGAGAAACTAGGACGTTGTAGAATTGGTCAATTCGATCTCCGGGTACTGTACTTCTCCTAACTGTCAAGTACACGTCCTCTAACCTAACCTAACCTAATCTTGGATTGCTTTTAGCTGTTCTATAAATACATATGTCTCCCGGTCAGAGTGATTTTCTATGTAAACACAGCATCAGACATTTGTCGCAATGCGATTGAGTGCCTTTTCATGCTGGCGTAAGAGTAATTTGTTATATTTCATGCGAATTCCAAGCAGGTAAGATTAGTTCTGTGATATAATTTGCTCTTCTTCTTAGCTGCAGAAAATGGTAAACAATGGGATTTATTCGAAAGGCTTAATATAAGGATATCTAGAAGCACCTGCAATGGGTCTACTGGAGCTCCGAGTACTGTACTTGTCAAGTACACGTCCTCTAACCTAACCTTTGTGTAAATTTAATTTCACAGTGACACTTCTAACAAATAGCAGTGGACACATGAATATAGGTTTTCCTTTTATCTCCGCCCATTACTAACTTAATCGGCCTTTAGAACCTCTTAGGCAGGTTTACGATTGAGTTTCTCACAACACTCATGTTGGGAGTGTTAATTTTTTTTGAGAGTGGCAGGACCTACATAGACGACCAGTGTTCTTGGGAAAGTTTGTATGGCAATTTTAAATTTACTCTCCGAGTTTTTGCCAGAAGACTGCTGTGAGGAAGTCATCGAAAGAATATTTTTTCTTGAGTTGAGTTGAGTTGCGGGTTGAGGTTTTCAGTGAAGGGAGTTTCGTTAACTTTATTTGGCTGACCCTCTCTTTCTTTCGATAACCTAGCGGAGCTATCGTTATAAAGGGTACGCCAAATAACTTTTTTTTTGAAAATGCTTTAAAAAAAAACTACTGAATATTTATTCAAATTTCTTTTTGATTTGAAAGTATAATCCTTCCGGTTAATAAGGGAAAATAATTTCATTCAAATGGCTGCCTCGGCTGGCCATGCAGTAGCCTACACCAGAAGATGCCGATTTTGGCAAAAAAAATCATCTTTTCAGATGAAGCTCATTTTGATCTTGGCGGGTATGTAAACAAGCAAAATTGTCGCATTTGGGGCACAGAACGAGTCACTGTTTGGTGCGGATTTTGGTCCAGAGGCATAATTGGGCCATTTTTCTTCGAAAATGAGCAAGGAGTGGCCGTTACAGTCAATGGCGATCGTTATCGGGCCATGTTAAACGAATTTTTGTTAACAAAAATTTAAGAGGAGGATATTGGCAACATTTGGTTTGCACCCTGTTTTTGAAGATCGCAATATCAGCCGCAGAGCTGCGATTTGACACCGTTGGACTGTTATTTGTGGGGTGCCGTCAAAGATAAGTGTTACGCCGACAAGCCAGAGACAATTGACGCTTTAAAGGACAATATTCGTGAAGCCATTGCTGAAATACAGCTGCACACAATCGATAATGTGCTTAAAAATTGGACCGATCGTGTAGGCTACTGCATGGCCAGCCGAGGCAACCATTTGAATGAAATTATTTTCCATTATTAACCGGAAGGATTGTACTGTCAAATAAAAAAGAAATTTGAGAAAATATTCAGCAGTTTCGTTTTTAAAGCATTTTCAAAAAAAAAAGTTATTTGGCGGACCCTTTATATATCGGATTATCAAATTTTTTGTCTCATTTTCAGATTGATTCTACGGGTGGTGATGCTTTAAGTGCGAAGACTTGATACTGATTGTCAAGGCTAGTTAATCCTGACTTAATTTTCACTTGTGTGCTTAAGTGAGTTTGAATTTAATAAAGCTGAGGCTCCTTCTATCTTGACCTATAAATAGAATTACTTTAATTGTTGTTGTTGGTTTTAATATAAAATTGTTTGACGTGCAAGCATTTTTCGTGTATCAAACTTCTAACACCCTAAAGGAAGACAACTATGCTTGGGTGATATAAAATTCATTGAAGTGTAAAAGTGTTCATTATTTGATGATGTTACATTACATGGCATCATAATATGAATACAAAACTAAATATTATGAGTCTTAATTGATGTACACATTTAAATACATGAGTGTATGTATGTATGCATGTGTGTATTCATATTTATATTCCATTTGCGTTAATTTTTTTTGGTTGTATGATTATTCTCCTGGTTTTATTAAAATATATTCATTTATTCATATTTATTTATGCATTCATTATACTGGACATACATATATACAAACATAAATAGAATATATTGCATGTATTTATGTATGTATGTATGTATGTATTTGTAAACAATATAATAACGATTTGATATTCTATTTATTTACAATTTTTCCTTTTTTTGTGTGTGTTTTATTTCATTCGTAATGAGGATTTTTTTTTTTATTCAATTATTGACGTTGAGCCCATGGCTAAAAAAAACTTTGTCATGACAAACAATGTTTTTTTTTATTATTAATCATCATACATACGTACATACGTAAAGAGACAGAACCGTAAGTAAACATTAGGGACGCTGCAATTTAAGTGGATAAATGGCAAAATGCCAAGTAAATTCTTTTTTCTTCTTCTTTTTTTAGGAAAACAGAATAAAAAAAAAATTGCCTGCAAATAATGCATCGCGTTTTGCATTACATTGTAGCGCACATTGTAAATACAATTTATTTTTACAAAAGCCTTCCATTTTTTTCTTTGTTTCTGGGAGCATAAAATAAAATAATTTTTTTTCTTTTTTAAATAAATAATAAATATTTGTAATGAAAAAACAGAAAAAATATTTGCGTTTTAATGTTTAAACATGAGAAACAAAAACAAAAAAATCCCGAATTGGTCTTCATAAAAACCATAAAAAAGTTAACATTTCTGTCACTAAAAGCGTGCATTTTTTTCCTATGCATTTAACGTCCCTTAATAGGCGACTCAAATAAAATGAAATTCAAATTAAAATATCCATCATATCCAGTGTACAGTGTAGGGCAATAAAATAAATTTAAATACTTAATTATGGTGTCACACAAATGCTGCTTTGAAATAAAACTCATTTGAATAACAAAAGAGAACTTCTTTTAAATACGGTTCTTTTTCAAATATGGGAATATTTTATTTTTTTTTTTGTAATTTTCCAATTAAAAGCCTATTTAATAATGCTTATCCCGGGGTGGAAGCGTTAAGTATAAAAAATTTTTAAAAGAAACGTAAATTTGTTGAGAACATATAAAGGCAAAGGCAATTTAATTTTTCTGTCATTTGAATAAATTTTTTGTTAGTATGTTATCAGCCTAAGGAGGTCAAATTTAATGAATTACGTATTGAATGAATTACGTAAACAGCATAAAATTGTCATTTAAATGATTGTGTCAACCATTATTATTGCTTTAGCCGGTAATATGTTTTTATTATTGTGCTGAAGAGGTACTCTTCTGTACTCTTTAGTACTGCAACCATACGATCTATTTTTTTTTTACGCCGAGGAGGGGTAAATGTACCTAAGCGCACCATAGAGGAAGTCGTCACATCCTCCGTGTGTGGGGCCGTCACCCACTAAATCCCCTCTCGTCTCCTGTGGACTTGTTCGTGCCCACTGCGAAACTACGGTGGTATTACTTCGGAGTGGAGTCCTTTTGACCCGTTGGCATCTCCATGTCCATATCCGCGTCCGGATTGCGTATCGAAAGTTGAGGAGACATGTAAGCCTCCTCAACTCAACGATCTATTCTACGCCCCTTATACTTAATAGCGTATCTTTATAATGCCTCCTTCAAGGCTATTGCCCTGCTGCTCATTGTCTTCATTGCTATGCTACCATCTGGAATGCATTAATGTACCACAGGTTCCAATTGGCAGAGGTCCTGTACATTCGATATGTGGAAACTAATACAAGAAACGAAACAATGAGTCTAAAGAGAGTCTAAACAATTAGGGACTGCCCACTTACTGTGGTGTCCTTTCACCACTGTGGATGAACTCCTAAGAAAAAAATCCGAGTCGCACATGGAACACCAAGGATATTCAGATGCTATAGTCTTGTGGATAAAAGCAATTTTTATTTATTTTTTTGGTGCATGACTGTCAGGGCAGGAAAATAAAAACGGGCAAAACCACAATAAAAATGGAAGAATATTTGACTTTTGGGTGAAAAATGTTATTGAAAATTAAGGTCAAATAGCAAGGCATAACATACATACATAACATAATTGGTCATTACAACCCTTCAGTCAGGATTACGGTCTAGCTTCTCACACCACTCATGTCGTGTGTGTTAATTTTTATACATGAGTGGCGGAACCTACAGTTTAAAGTCGTCTCCGAACGACAGATTTTTGAGAAACTTTTCATGGCAATTTTAATTTACTCTCAGAGTTTTTGCCAGAAATCTGCTGAGAGAAGAAATACGTTTTGTATTTTTGTTTTGATGTTTGGGATCTAACCCTGGCTTTACGTCTAATAAGCCAAAACATTAGCTACTAGACTATGGCGACTTCAGGCATAACAGTGGATAGTAAATTGACATTAAGGGGTCATATATATACATAGCTTATCAGAAAGGACCAGATGCTATAATGGTACCCAGAAAGCTTGCACAGAAAATCCTGAAGATGCAACCCAGCTTCTTTGCACCGGATGTATACTATCATGGATAGACTAAGAGTGACCTATGTGGCACTGGCGAATATAAAAAAATCCGAAAATAGCTCAAATGGATTAGGACAAGATACACAGACTAACATGTGATGCCATAACAGGGGCAATGAGAACCTGTCCTACAGCGACTCTGGTTTCAAATGCCCAGCAGTGGAATCCAGTAGTGGAGTCCAAAGCTTTGAAGACAGTGGTTAATGTCGAACATGAAATTTATTAAGGGATTTTGGGACCTAAGAAAGGAATCTTTCTCTTAAATGTACCTTCACAGAACCAGTAGGCTTTATGAATTTGGAAAGTGCTTCGCAACGAGACTTAGTAACAAAAATGAATGAAGTTATTTGGACGCTGCATACTGTCTCAAAAGGAGTACTATTTTATGGTATAAAGATGGGTTATGAAACGATCCTGGCACAGGAGCAATAGTTTTTAATACTGGAATGAAATTATCCCAGCCCGTAGGGCAACTCGCGGGTATCTTTCAGATGGAAGTCTATGTCACCGAAAGATGTGCACAATTCGACTTGAATAGGAAGGACAAAAGACAGTCGACTTTTTTGTGAGCTTAAATAGCAGATAGTACGGGATTGTCTTAAGAAGCTGAATGCACTAGGTAGGGAAAATGAGATTTCCCTCTGCTGGGTTTCAGGTCATGTAAGTAGTCTCGGCAATGAGCAAGTAGATGAGCTCTTGAAGGGTACAATGCTGTTGATGGAACTCTTCTGTGAAGTGGCTGCGAATGTTTGGAAAGGTATATGTATTGCAACCAACTTCAGGTTGTTATCATTTGTAAACCGCTCGTCCGACAGCGGACAGATTTATTCCAGTGACAGTTCATTTTATTATTTACAAGTTTACAAAAGCATTTTGATCTATTGCATTCAGAAAAAAGTTATTCGTGATGGAATTTAAGCGTGATAGTGTGATTGCTTTATATTTGCCTGGAAAACCACAGGTGGCTATCGTTAGAGCCCTCGAGCATTTAAATGTGAATAAATCTTTTGTTTCTTGTACCATTGCTCGTTACCGTGATACTGGCAGTGTTGCATCACGTCCAAAAAGTGGACGAAAAAAACGGTAACAACACCAGAAATGAACCGAAAAGTGAAGGCCAGATTTGATCGAAATCCACGCCGCAGTGGTAGAAAAATTGCTCATGAGCTGAATATATCGCGAGAACGGATGCAACACATATTGAAAAATGGACCTAAGCCATTAAAGTTCCAAAAAGTGCAAGAGCTCACCGATGGACAGAAAAAGTTAGACTGGAAAGAGCCAAGGAGTTACTTCGCTTGCACGAAAGTGGCCAGTTACCGAATTTGGTTTTCTCCGATGAGAAGCCATTCCAAATTGAGCAGTTTGTGAACAAACAAAATGATCGGATTTACTTGCCAAAGAGGTCAGCTGAAAATTTACACCTGCGATTGGCCACCAGAACTCAAGCGCCGCCGATGGTAATTGTGTGGGATGCCGTAACGGCCGATGGTCGCTCTCCGCTCGTATTCATCGACCGTGGGGTCAAAATAAATGACGAATATTATCGGGAAAATTTCTTAAAGACAGTATAGATGCCCTGGGCAGACAAACATTTCGGCCGCAGACCATGGACATTCCAACAGGACTCAGCACCACCGCACTCAGCACGCGTTAACCAATAATGGCTTAAAAAGGAGGTTCCTCGATTCACTTCTACCGCACAATGGCCACCAAAATCTCTGGATCTCAATCCGTTGGACTTTTGCGCCTGGGGCATTTTGGAGAGTTAGGTTCTCACTAAAAGATACCAAAGTGTCGATCATCTCAAGACGGCGCTTCGCCGGGAATGGGCCAAAATACCGCAGAGCCACTTTCGTGCAGCCTGTGATGGCTTTGTCGGCCGTTTGAAGGCCATAATTCGTACCAAAGGTGGCCAATTCGAACAAATCTAAACTGATTCTAAAATTTGATGTTATTTCCAACATTTTTTGCTTTTGAACAATAAAATTAAAAAAAAAATTAAAAAATATAGCGCTTTACTTTGTTGCATTATATATCAGCCACCCTGTAAAGAGAGGCAAGCCAAGTGGATTTGAGACAATCAAAACTTTTGTTCGAAAATTACAATAAGTGGAGATCTAAGTCATGCATTAAACTATAAAAAAAAAAATACCCTGAGTTTGATAACCAGTCTTATGACAGGGCACTGTAGACTCAGAGTTTACTTATTCAGAATTCTGAAGACCAACATGCAGATTCTGTGACAATGAACATGTATCATCGGAATACATTTGTTGGGCTTTAAGTCATCCCAGGAGGTAAGATTTGGATGCATATTATATTGTAAGCCTGGAACTGTCATTGTCCACACTGGAAAGCGTCCTGAAATATTTCAAAGCAGTATTCTTGGAGAATATCGCATGAGTAGAGTGAATAATAGCCGGAATATTTTCTTTTTTATTTGATTTTTATCTTCTAATTTTTCATTTTTCCCGTATTTATAAATAAATTATCTGTCCAAAAATGCAGATTAATTATCTCTGCACGCACATATAAATTACAGACTTTGGAGTGTGAAAAAATAAATTACAAACATTTTTATTAAAATAGTTATGTATTGTTTAACAATATTTCATCAAATGATATATTTATTATTATTCGTTAAACAATTATTATTCATAAATAAATAGAAAAAATTGTTTATTTATTTTTTTGTTTGTTTGTTTATTTGTTGAAAAAAAGCCGATTAAATGATTAATTAATTATTCATGAACATATTTCCACATGACAAGCTAGTAGCATGGAAAACAAATACATTTTGATGAGGCTTAATTAGCAGGCATAGGTATTATTAAAATTCCTAAGAAACAAAAAAAAACAACAATTATTTTATAATTTAAATTATTTATAATTAATGAATATCTCATAAATAGTTATCACATTGCAATGAAATGAATGAATGAAATGAAACCATCATCAACAATTGCCAGGGACTAATGTGGCTCTAAAGGCCTCAAGCCAATATGTTTTACGGCTAACAATAAGCTCAAGTATGATAACAAATTATTAAGAAAATAATTGAAAACAAAAAAAGAGGAGAAATAAAACTAGAAATAAGAAATAAAAATCTGCATTTCATTTTCATTGCATTTCTCCAAGGAAATAAACAAAAATTCTTAATGCTGCCTGAAACTTGTTCTTCTAATTCTTCTCCACTCAATGACTTTGCAATTCTATGCTTCTAGAACCCCACTGCCACTGCCTGTATAATTCATTATCAAGTGCTTGCAGTTTCACGCATATTGTTCCAGCAAATTTTCTCTTTCATTTTCCTTACGGTGGTTTTACATTCATTATGGCTGTTTTAATTGCAACAATTCTCTCGATTACACGCTCTCTCTCTCTCTCTCTCTATACAATGGCAAGGATTTGTTTGTTTTATTTGATGGTTTACTCTACTTCTTCTTCTTTGATTTTTTTTTTGATGTGGTTTATGCAACTTATGCTGCACAACAGTATTGTTTAACGCTGACGTTATTAGCGCAGAATAATGGCAGATGAATAGCTGAAATATATTGTTGTATTCAGTATGGCAGTGTGTCATGGTTGCAGTGTTGCAAATAAAACTTATAACAATGCATTCGACTTTAAATTAAACTATTTCGGGATTGTTTTTCTTTTTTGTCTTTTTTCTTGTCTTCTTGTATTTATAAGGATTTTAATTTAATGCCGTTGGATTTACACTCAAGGAAAGGGAAAGAAATTGAAAGAATTTAAATGGAGAACGTCAAACACAGGCTTACAGAAATCAAATTGCTGAATAAGAAGTCCTAAGAGCTTCTGGTTTAATCGTTGCAGGCGAGTTATGTAAAGGATCCGCCGTCTGTTCAAATGGCTGCCTCGGCTGGCCATGCAGTAGCCAACACCAGAAGATGCCGATTTTGACAAAAAAAAAAAATCATCTTTTCAGATGAAGCTCATTTTGATCTTGGCGGGTATGTAAACAAGCAAAATTGTCGCATTTGGGGCACAGAAAAGCCGCACACATACATTGAAAAGCCGACGCACCCAAAACGAGTCACTGCTTGGTGCGGATTTTGGTCCAGAGGCATAATTGGGCCATTTTTCTTCGAGAATGAGCAAGGAGTGGCCGTTACAGTCAATGGCGATCATTATCGGGCAATGTTGAACGAATTTTTGTTCACAAAAATTGAAGAAGAGGATATTGGCAACATTTGGTTTCAACAGCACGGCGCTACGTGCCACACAGACGAAGCTAAACTTGATGTTTTGCGCACTGTTTTTGAAGATCGCATTATCAGCCGCAGAGCTGATGTCGTTTGGCCACCTCGGAGCTGAGATTTGACACCGTTGGACTATTATTTGTGGGGTGCCGTCAAAGATAAGTGTTACGACGACAAGCCAGAGACAATTGACGCTTTAAAGAACAATATTCGCGAAGCCATTGGTGAAATACAGCTGCACGCAATCGATAATGTGCTTAAAAATTTGACCGATCGTGTAGGCTACTGCATGGCCAGCCGAGTCAGCCATTTGAATGAAATTATTTTCCATTATTAACCGGAAGGATTGTACTTTCAAATAAAAAAAGAAATTTGAGAAAATATTCAGTAGTTTTTTTTAAAGCATTTTCAAAAAAAAAGTTATTTGGCGGACCCTTTATTAGGTAGTGTATTCGCTAATTAGATGAGAGCCTGTGGTTCTACCCCTGGCTCAGATATCTCGAAGACAGCGAAATATGAAAAAAAATTATTTCTGTCGGCGACTAACTCTCAGCAGTCTTCTGGCAAAAAATTCTCATGAAGAGTTTCTCAAATCTATCATTCGAAGTCAATGTTAAGCTGTAGGTCACGGCAATCAGGGATTAAGTTGACACATAATATGCATGGTGTGAGAAGATAGGTTATAGTCCTGACTAAAGAGTTGTTTTGACTAATTATGTGTACATCCAGTCAACATTAAACAGTAGTTCCTGCCACTCATGGATAAAATAAACACAAAGATCGTGAGTGGTGTAAGAAGCCTGTTTGTGATCCTGACTAGCAATGACCAATTAAGGAAATAACTGAATGTAGTTTGCAACTCTGGTTAGATTAGGTCGGATTGGTAGCTCTGACATTACAAAGCTCACTTTTCCGGCATAGCGGCCCGTTGTGATGCCACAGGTGAACGCAGTCTCTGTAATGACCAAGTTCCACCAAAATCAGGGAAGAGGAAGAAGTTGGTTAGCGCAAAGGCTGCACTTGCAACTCTGACGTTTTGAAAAAAAATTTGACTCCTCTCAGCAGCGTTCGTGAAAAATCCAAGATAGTAATGTAACTGTCATAAAAAAATCCGCTCAAATCCGGCATTTGAACTGTAACTGTAGCGCCTCAAGTATAAAATTAACACTCTCAGTATTTGTGGTGTGAGAAGCTAGCTGGTAATCCTGACTACAGTTTTGTAAATATGAAAAATAAAAACATTTCATGGTCTGGAATGAAAACATATGTTGCCCATAAACTTTTTTCTCTGAGTGTACTGGTACACTAGTCTATTAGGAATCCGAAGGATTTAAATCCATTGAATTAATTTGTCTGACATTTTTCATGCTAAAACGGAAACTAGAATTAAAAGCGCACAAAAAAAGAGAAAACATAAGAACATTAAGTACAAATGAAACTAAACAAGCGTCTTAGAGAACAGAGAAGTTTTACTTTCTCTTCCTCTTGATTGTTAAGTTGCAGTCATGCAGTCATGTTTGTATTTAAACAGTCACTGTGACAGTTGAAATGTGTTCTCTTTTTTCTTCTATGTACGACACATACAAATGACGAGAGAGAGAGAGAGAGGGAGAGAGATAGTAAGAAAATGAATGAATTGAAATAAAGCATAACTTAAGGTGCATTAGTTATTTCCGTTTCCGTTTTGCGTGCGCTTAGAAACTCCATGTAAATGTTTTTGTAACACTTGTGCAGCTGTATGCCAATCTCTTATTATTACAAAGTATGTGTGTGTGTATGTGTATGTGTTTCTGTTTAACTGCATGCTTGCATGAGTTTAGTAGTGAATGAGTGAGTGTGTGTGTGCATGGAATGTGTGTGTGTGCTGCTGAGTGTATGAGTGTTTATAAAGACTTTAATTAGAATTTAATTAAAACAGAGAAGTTTAAGTGGTTGCTTAAGCAAATCAAACAAAATAATTTCAAATCATTACAGCTGATTACAGAGTATTATGCCACATAAACTAAATAGAAACACAGAAAGAAAATTCTTTAATCTTTAAAAGTGAATAACAGTGGATTGGGAGTCCTAAAAATTAAAATTTGTAAACAGCACAGCTTTATTTCAATCCATTTGGCTAAAAGGACATACGTTTAGAGAAGAAAGCCATGGAATTTTTTTTGATTTACAATGTAAATATCTAGGGATATAATTGATTTGGATTTATTTAGAATTGCTTAAGGATTTAAACGTAGAACACTTTTTAATAGTTCATTAACTAGGCAAGTAATTTCAGAATAATTTTGTTTAAGGCAATATAAGATTGTAAATTACTTCAATGGAATGCTTACACACAGGTTTTTATCAAAAGACGACTTAAAGTAAAAACTTTATTCTGAGCGCTTTTTATACACGCAAGTAAACAGACAAACAGCGGTAAGTCAAAGGCAATAAACTCGTAGTTTTCACGATCGACAAGAGATACTCTAGTACTGCGACCATAACGTTTTTATGCTTCCCTCGTACTTTACAGGGTATTTCCCTTTCAACCATATTGCCCTGAACAACTTTAGCAATGCTAATGCCCTACTCTGCACCTGATGTTTCTTTTAGGGGTGCATCAATGGCTTATAAAGGGTGTTTTTTATAGAGGTATAGAACTTTAAGTTGCAATAAAACAACGATGGATTATTCGATTGACATGAATTTTATTTATCCGAAAGATAATCTTGTGGCATTACATTTTAAATATGATTCCTGGCATATGACCGCCACGGCTGGCGCGGATGTAGTCCAATCTGGACGTCCAATTTTCGATGACTTTTTCCAACATTTGTGGCCGTATATCGGCAATAATACGGCGAATGTTGTCTTCCAAATGGTCAAGCGTTTGTGGCTTTACCGCATAGACCAATGACTTGACATAGCCCCACAGAAAGTAGTCTAGTGGTGTTAAATCACAAGATCTTGGAGGTGCGAAAACGTTCGATGGTTAATGGAATTAACTGCTCTGATGGACGATTTTGTCGACGATAAAATGGACGTAGTGCGCGATACGTTTTCCGCACAGAACCATTATTTTCGAAATAAAATTGCACTATTTGCAAGCGTTGTTCAGGCGTGAGTCTATTCATGATGAATTGCCAAACCAAACTGAGAATAAATCACTTGACAGCTGTTAAATCGGTCGCCATCTTGAAAAGTAATGCCAACTTAAAGTTCTATACCTCTATAAAAAACACCTTTACGTGCCGATAATATTCGCTGAAGATTCATTCTCTTTGCTACAGAATTTGCATTTTGGGCTCGAGATAATCCCCATTCTGAATAAGTGTACTTTATGTCTACAGTGCTCTCTCATAAGAGCACTTGTTGCTAGTTTAATGCAAGACTTGTAATGTAATTCTTGTAATTTCCCAAAAAGTTTTGATGTCCTTGGTTTCTTTCTTTTCGCTGAGCATACCTTTCTAAACATCCGGCCTCACACCATAAAAGGAATCCGGCTTCATCCTCTCCCGGGAAGCTCGTCTGCTTGCTCATTGCCAAAAAATCCAATATGACATGGGACCTAACAGAGGTTAGGTTACCACTAATTCTGTTTACATAGCGGATTCATCTTCTTAAGATAGTCCATAATATGTTCGTTTCAACCCCATAAGAACTGAATGCTCTAATGGCGGAATGACTGTTAGTATAGTTTTGCTATATACGGTCTTTTGTATTTCCTATCCAAGTTGAATTGAGCACATCTTTCGAAGGCATAGACTTTCGCTGGGAAAATTCCCGTGAGTTTTCCCTTGAGATCAGAATATTTCATTCTTCTGCTCCTGTTTAAAGATCCATTTCTGACCCATCGATATACTATAAAAATTGTCGCTCTATTAAAAGAGCATGCAGCTTCCAGATTACTCCAATCAATTTTGTTACTAAGTCTCGTTGCGAATCACTTCACAAAATCATAAGTTGATAAGGGAAGTGTCACGTAATCGATTCTTTAGGTCCCAGAAATCCTATAATCGATTTCACGTTAGACTTGTCTTCCACTAATATTACCATATACTTCACAGATTTGGTCTTTATGTGCACTTTATGTGCAGTGGACTTGAATCTAACAGAGCCTATAGCGCTGCTATAGGACAGGTTTCCATGGCCGCTATTATGCCAACATTTCCTAGCCTCAGGATCTTGTCCAACTCTATTTGAGATATTTTTTTGCGCAGACAGAATGCCTACACAATTGCCCACAGTACACTATTGGTCTGACCATCATGATGTACATTCAGTGCATAATTCCCGGATTGCATCCCCAGGCTTTCCCTGCAAATCTTCTGCATATCATTATGGCATGCTTGGCCTTTTCTGAATTGCTTTTTAAAGGATCCGCCAAATAACTTTTTTGTTTTCAAAATGCTTTAAACAAAAAACTACTGATTTTTTTCTCAATTTTCTTTTTTTATTTGAAAGTACAATCCTTCCGGTTAATAATGGAAAATAATTTTATTCAAATGGCTGCCTCGGCTGGCCATGCAGTGGCCTACGCCAGAAGTTTCCGATTTTGGCAACAAAATCATCTTTTTAGATGAAGCTCATTTTGATCTTGGCGGGTATGTAAACAAGCAAAATTTTCACATTTGGGGCAAAGAAAAGCCGCACGCATACATTGAAAAGCCGACGCACCCAAAACGAGTCACTGTTTGGTGCGGATTTTGGTCCAGAGGCATAATTGGGCCATTTTTCTTCGAAAATGAGCAAGGAGTGGCCGTTACAGTCAATGGCGATCGTTATCGGGCCATGTTCAACGACAACATTTGGTTTCAACAGGACGGCGCTACGTGCCACACAGCAGAAGCTACACTCGATGTTTTGCGCCCTGTTTTTGAAGATCGCATTATCAGCCGCAGAGCTGATGTCGTTTGACCACCTCGGAGCT
The DNA here is from genome assembly GCA_936449025.2 of Sarcophaga subvicina. NCBI lineage: Eukaryota > Metazoa > Arthropoda > Insecta > Diptera > Sarcophagidae > Sarcophaga > Sarcophaga subvicina. The sequence goes on along the minus strand of OW388082.2, from coordinate 103,618,537 downwards.
GCGATTTGACACCGTTGGACTATTATTTGTGGGGTGCCGTCAAAGATAAGTATTACGCCGACAAGCCAGAGACAATTGACGCTTTAAAGAACAATATTCGTGAAGCCATTGGTAAAATACAGCTGCACACAATCGATAATGTGCTTAAAAATTAGACCGATCGTGTAGGCTACTACATGGCCAGCCGAGGCAGCCATTTGTATGAAATTATTTTCCTTTATTAACCGGAAGGATTGTACTTTCAAATAAAAAAAGAAATTTGAGAAAATATTCTGTAGTTTTTTGTTTAAAGCATTTTCAAAAAATAAAAAGTTATTTGGTGGACCCTTTATATGATTCCTCCATATCAATTTAGAATTCAGTGATATTCCCCTCTTTTGTGATTATGTCACACCCATTAGCCGAATTATTTTCTATTTAAGAAGTTTTCTCCTTCTTGGTCTTGCACGGATTCATTCTCAGGCCTTCTGTCGTGCACCAATGACAATCTGAGGAGCTCTTTTAATGATGCCGCAGAGAGTGTGTTCTAATTGTCCACTGGCCATCGAGACTATATCATCTCCATATCCTTTACAGTCGAATATGCGTCTTATTTCTAACGTAGTGTAATCCATTTGCTGAACTGCAAAATTCGTCCAAACGCCAGAATTTATGAAAAATTCTTCCCCAAAGCCAAACTCTTAAATGAGGACCTAAAATGTTAACTATTAAAGCGTTCACGCCAACAAACTTCAAATTATGTTCAATAGCAGGGAAATTGGTTTCTATTGGGACAGTGGCAGTACACACAAAACCTTCGCTTATTGAAGTACAACATTCTAAGGTTCTTAGCTTGAAGATCCTAAACATCGGTGTTACAGTTTTGATCTGATTTCAAGTGGAAACTTGGCCCATAAAGCTATCAAAATTAGTCCCCTCAATAAAAACTTTTGTAAATAATTTGTCTCCGATTATTGGCAAATAAGGACGAGAGCTATTGTAAAAGGGGCATAATGGAAGCAACTGCAATATAACAACAAAACCGAGTATATTTAATCCTTAAAATATAATTTTGAATCAATAAGTATTGAATAAATAAGTATTTTCGTTTTATTAAACGCATAGATTTGATTTGTTTTGTATGATGAACAAACCAATTTGATGTGATTAAATCAATGATTTGTACAATCATACATTCTAAGTGTTTTAACTCATTATGCAGCACTTTCTCTTCCTGCTGATAACACAGCATGAATACATTTTGGATATGAGAATAAAACAATAAATTTATTGTGATGTACAAAGAAAAAAAAATTTGAAACAATAACATCAGCCATCAATCAATTTGAGGCCAATAACACAATCGTTTATAAGCAAGTGGCCAAAAAATTAGAAACAAAAAAAAGGAGTCTACAAACAGTCAGTCAATCATTATAATGCAGAGTATATCAAGAGAAATACAGCAAAACAACGACGTGGAAAAAAATTCTTAACGAAATTCCGTTTTTTTTATCATTCACTCACTCACTCATGTGTACTTCTGCTACTAAAAAAGGATAGAAGAAGCGGGGAGAGAATAAAAATGATTTGAAGATGAAAAACCTTTATTTTTGTAGTTGTTTGAGGCAAAACAAAAATCATCAAAAAATGTGCTGCAAACAAACAGAAAAACAGAAAAAACGGCCAAGAAACAAACAGAACCGGGTGGTATTTATTTCTGATAAATTCTACACAATAAATCACCTTATCTTAGAAGTACACGAAAAAAAGGAAAAAACGAACACAATGAACAAAGCAAGAATAAATAAAGAAATACAATAAAAAATTAAAATTAAACAACTTTTTCCAAAAATCAGATCAAATGGTATGAAATGAAATACAAAGTCAAGTCAAGAAGTATATTAAAAGCAAGCAAAAGAAAGCAAAAGAAAGCAAAAGAAAGCAAAAGAAAGCAGAAAGAAAAAAAGAACCCAAACAGCACATCAAATAAATAAATTTCGGAAATGTTAAAAGTCTTTCAAGACTAAATAATTCGAACAACAATAACACAAAAGAAGAGAAAAAATAGATAAGAAAAGAAGCAAATCATTTGGTAAACGATTCTATGACACCCTATGCATTAATCTTACATTTAGAAGTACTATTACATTGTTTCTAGGCAACGATAGGGTAGATAGCAGCACCATTATCTTAGGACCTGCTACAGCAGGCCAAGTATTTACTTAGCTGGTGCAACGATAGAATAAGGAAACGGTTACAAGGCAAAATAACAACCAACTGGAACTTGTGGCAACAACAGCAGCTAACCGGATAAGATGGAAAATGATTTGTGGTAGTCATATAATCCCAAGAGGGGTAAAAAAAGAAAAACTATTGTTATATAAATCGGAGCGACCTAATATCGTTTAACAATAAAAACGATAAGCAAAAGCCACCAGCTACACCAACACAATACACATGACACAAATACACACTAATGAACGTGTTGATTATCTAAAGCTGCACACACACATATGTACAAAGAACCTGGTTGCGTCTGGTACCAACAACAACATGCATGTGAAAAAAAAGGGATGGACAACGTAAGCAAGGTACGCGAACAACAATGTATTAGCAATAGAGCTCTCGAGAAGGCGATATCACGAACCTTCCACTTTAAGAATGTTCGTTAGTTCGTAGTTGTGTCGGACTGTAAAAGGGCTGGACAAAGCAGGCAGCAGTCAGTTATAATTCAGTCAGCCTTGTGTGAAGACGCGTTGTGGTTTGAACGTACAAGTGGTATTGCTTGCAAAAAGGTTGTAAGCAGAGAAGATCTAACGTACAGTTGTTAGTGTTAACGCGGACAGAAGTGTGAAATAGAATAGTGTACAAGCAAATTATTGTTGTATCGTTAAGTTGTATACGGTGGCACACAAAAGTAGTGTAAAGAATAAAGAGATTTTAAGAGAAAATAAACGCATATTTGTTTTTACTTGGTTTGCAATTAACGAACCCATATTTAAACGTTTTTAAAAAGGTAAAAACGTAACACTATTATATGACACTCACTGAACCATCTCTAAAACCAGATAGCAGTTTTCATAACGTTCATCATCCCATTTTAACTTTTGTCGTTTATTTTCATTTTAGAACATCACTTACATATACCTTGTTACCAGGAAGGGATAGGAGGAACTGGTAGTTCTCATAAATCATAGCTTACTTAGGCACAGAAAATGCCTCTTTGTAATATCACATTGGATAATGCTCTTGGGAATAAATAATGACTCACTAAGCGTCAGGATGACATGGAAGTTGAATGAATTTAGAAGTCGTGTGAGTAGAAGTCGTTGAATTATAAGATGCGAGCTAGCTCATGGTTCAAACTCCAACCCATACATCTCAAGGGAAACGAAATCACTTATTTATAAGGATTTGAATTCATGCCGATGAATTTACTCTCGAGGAAAAGAGCGGACTATAAATGGAATTCCATTTTTGTGCTTTGAAACTGAAAGAATTTAACTTGAAGACTTAGGCCTACAGAAATCAAATTGCTGAGTAAGAAGCCCTAATAGCTTTTTGTATAATCATTGCAGCCGATTTACAGCCGGAATAGTGAAGTAGGCAGTGTGTTGGCTAATTAGAAAACAGTCTGTGGTTCTCTACCCCTGGCTCAAACATCTCGGACACAACAAAATTTGAAAAAAACTTCCTCTCAGCTGTCTTCAGCCAAAAATCCTGCAAGTAAATTAAAAGTGCCATGGAATGGAAACTGGACACTCATCGATCAAGACTTAACACACACACAACATGGGTGCTGCGAGCAGCTAGGTTGTAATCCTGACTAATGTGTTTTAAGAACCAATTAAATTAAGTAAGGAAGTAAAGCCAAGTGAGTTGGATTGTTAGACATCTCAAACTAAACGAAAGCTGAAAAAAATATTTCTACGGCAACTTCCCCTCAGCAGATTTCTGGCAAAAACTCTGAGAGTTAATAGAAAAGTTTCTTAAAAAATCTGTCGTTCGGAAGCGACTTTAAACTGTAGGTCCCCCCGTCACTCATGTCTAAAATTAACACACACGACATAAGTGGTGTGTGAAGCTAGGTCGTAATCCAGACTGAAAGATTGCAATGACCAATTACGTAAGTAAGTATGTAAGGAAGTAACGCAAAACTGAGGGTTAATACGAACAAAACCTGGGGAAAAGTGCTAACCAGTCGGATGTCTTTTTTTTTTTTTTGCTATTTTCAACAAACATTTTTTTTCGACAAACGGTATCTTTCAGCATGCATTGGTAACGCTTTGATTGCTCGTGACTGCTCGCCATTGTGCCACAAGGGATTCTCACTGCTGAAGACAATTTTACGACCTGAAGGCATTGCTAGTGTATGAAATGTAATGAAATCCCTTTTATAGCGAAAAAAAATGCACAGACATTGGGTGTAAAATCTGTAAAAAGTGTGAAAATTGAAAACTAAATTATTTCTCTTTTCCGGTCTAGCAAAAAAAAAGAAAAAAAAATTGAAAAACTTGCAAAGCAAAAAAAAAAAATAAAAAATATTCCAAATCAATGGCAAAACAAATTAAAACAGAAAAGTCAGCAGAATAAGAAACAATAAAAAATAGTGGCTAACAAAACTTAGTTTTTGCTTGAGAAACAACTGACAAGTTTTTCTAAAAGAATGAAAATCTTCTAAACGAAGAAAAATCTTATTTGGTGTGATAAATTTCATGTTTTTATCGGTAGTGGCCAGTACACCAGCAATAGCATCCACTGATTACGGCTAAACACGTAAAATAGCATCAATTAATTACACTTCAGGTTTGTCTATTTACCTGTTTGTTTGTAACTGATAGCAGCAGCTACAGATTGTTTTCTTTGAAAGTCTGCCTTTTTTCTCGCTGCTTTTTAAATTTTATCTTTCGTCAGCCACAGTTTTGTTTTTACATTTTTTTATCTTCCCACCATTTTGCCAGCATTTATACTAGATTTGAATAATAAAATACATATTTAAACAAAATATCACACACAGAAAGAGAGAGAGAGAGAGAGAGAGAAGAAATGATTCCTTTTTGTGTAAGACGTGTGACAGGAATACCGAGAAAAAAAGGCGAAAAAGAAAGATAAATAACAGACAGCAAACAGAGAATAAAACCACATTAAAGTCAATACAAAAAAATTCTAAAATAAATATATTTCGAATTTCTCTTTTTCGAAAGACGGAATGTCTTTGGCAACGAAAACAAATTTGAATACAGAAATGAATACAGACAAAAAAAAACATTTTTTAAATTGACAGAATATCTGGACGTAAATTATGGTTACCAAATGCCAAAAGATTTAAGAATATTTTGTGGGAAAAAGAAACTTCTTTTCGAACAAAACGAAAAAAAATTTTCTTTTGGCGATTTCCTTTCAGCTGTCGCCAGCTATAAAATATGAGAGCAAATCAAATTGCAATGAAAAGTTTCTCACATCCATCGTTCGGAGTCGACAAGGCTGTCATGGCTAAAATTAAGAAGCTGGGTGGTAATCCTGACTACAGGTTTTTACTGACCAATTAAGTAAGGAAATTGCTCAAGAACAGAATTCTAGTATACATCCACTGTAATGGCTGTCTTCCAAAATGTATCAATACAAAGTTTGTATCCAGTTCTACTACTGTATATAAACTATGTAGATATGCAAAGTAACCAAACAATGCATCAACTATAAATCCGATGCCAGATTGCTTTTTGACTGCGTTAAATATACGCATCGACGACGTTTTGAAATAGAATACATTGTATATATTTCGTACAGCGGCATTATGAAACGCGATACTTTGTTCAAACACAAAGCAACTAACATTTTGGAAGGCAGCCAATATATGTCGTGTTTGCAACACAAGATATTGTTTGACAATCAATTCTTTACATTTTAAGACTGATACTCGGATATTTCAAAGTCTTCCGACATAGTGATATACATATACAGTCTGTAGTGAAATATATCACAAGACGGCATAGTGCTGCAGTTAATGTGCTTGTCTATACTCCCCGTAAACCTGGGCACACAAATTAGGTCTTCTTTTCTGTTCCCCATTATAAATCCATAATCTCTTTATAGCTTTATAATCCACACAGAATAACTTCAACACTACACCCTACAAAATAATCTGATACATTTTCATAAAGAGTATTACTTCTAAACAGGGACAAATGGCAACCCTATTATTCTAGAACCTGTTATTTCTAACAAATTACTTAGCTTAACTGGAGAACTTGATTAATGACACTCAATGCAGAAAATGATAAACAAAAAAAAAAACAAAACAAAAAACGAAACCAAAATAGATGATGGATATGTTTCCTGACACGCCTAAAGATATGATGTTTTCGCATTGTTTTGTGAACATATTCGTAATAAACGACATGAACCGTTTATTTTGATTTGTCAAATAAATAATGGAGATGCTTTGTATAAGGCCTGTGTTGATTTACTACAGACTCTATCAATTACTGGATTTGTTTTTTAGATTGGATATTGAATGAGAATAGTTCTGAGGACAGTAACGGAAGTTTTTGGTACCAGATTCAGGTATATTCCGAAATCGTAGGTATTTTCTATATGGAAGTTTGTGAATCTATGATGCTTATTCGGCTTGGATAGGAGTTACGAAGGACAGAACATAGCGCTACCATATAACAATGAGGCCTCCATTTGAGCACTAGGCTCCAATTGAGTTAAATTGAAGACAATATGGTATAGTCGGGGAAAGTTGAATCGGCAAGAATTCAGCAAAAATGTTGATATTCTCTGCTGCATTGCAGGCCATGTGAAAATTGGCAATAATAAGCAGACGAATAACTGTGCAATGAGAACAGCTTCCACATCACTAATGGGGTCAGAATCCTTTTTTGGAGTGGGAATAGGTATTTGGAATGGTATACTCAATAAAAGGGGCTTAAAAAACAGAGCCAAACTCTTTTTTCAGAACAAATAGATTTGAGTCAATCAAAACATTTGTTAGAAAACGTAATAGGAAGAGAAGAAACATTTGGAATCATATCAGGTGCTGAGCAGGAAATTGTTCTCTTTGACACCGAGCAGCATCCTCAAGTTTGTATAGGCAATAGCCTTGGGGGAGACATTATAACGGGTGATTTTTTTGTTATTATCTTTTTCGCAACACTTGTTTAAACAGCTCACGGACGTTTCGTGTTTTGTTTCACTGCCAAACATCTTCAGTTTGGTCTATAATTTAACCATGAATCGTCTTACAAACGAACAACGCTTGCAAATCATTGAATTTTATTATCAAAATGCGTGCTCTGTTAAGAAACTTTTTTATCGAAAAATTGTGTTCAGTGATGAAGCTCATTTTTGACTCAATGGATACATAAATAAGCAGAATTGTCGATTTTGGAGTGAAGATCAGCCAGAAAAATTGCAAAAGCTGTGCATCCAGAAAAAGTCACAGTTTGGTGCGGTTTATCGGCTGGTGGCATCATTGGACCGTACTTCTTCAAAGATGCTGTGAATCGTAACGTAACTGTGAATGGTAAGCGCTACCGTAAGATGATATCCAACTTTTTTTTGCCCAAAATGCAAGAGTTTGACTTGCATGACATGTGGTTTCAACAAGACGGTGCCACATGCCACACAGCACGCGTAACAATGGACTTATTGGGAGGCGAGTTCGGTGAACATTTTATTTCACGTTCGGGACCGGTCAATTGGCCGCCTAAACCGTGCGATTTGACGGCTTTAGACTATTTTTTGTGGGGCTATGTTAAAGCTCATGTCTATACAGACAAGCCCGCTTCAATTGACGCATTGGAAGACAACATTGAAGCATTTATTCGTGAGATACCGGCCGAAATGTTGGAAAGAGTATGCCAAAATTGGCCTAAGCGGATAGACCATTTGAGGCGCAGTCGCGGTCATCATTTGCATGAAATAATCTTCAAACATTAAATTATATGGACCGTACTATCGATTCAAATAAAGATTTCAGGCGTTTTTCTGAATTTTATGTGTTTTTTTTAAATTTTCCTATAGCTCTTAAAAAATCACCCATTATCATAAAGTATGAGGCGTATCACGACAATAATAACAATTGTTGCCGCCTTCAAAAAATAACACAGAGAAAGGAAATGGTGTCCCCTCACAACCCAGTTAATACCAGACATGTAACTCGCAATATCTGACATCGTAGCAGAGTACAACACATCGAGTCCATTAAAGACTTTGCGGTCAAGAGTCTTAAGTCTTTACCAGAATATGGTCACCAGACTGTAGTTCCTCCACATCACTGCAAACTATGCATGAAGAAGGGATACTCCTGTTTTATGTCCTATCCCTTGCCTTCAAAAATCTATCAAGATCCTTATACATTTCCTCTTCAGTTTCAGGATTTATTCCTTGAAAAGCTCTTATCACATGCCATGTTTCTCTATCGTTTACAAAGCCTTCATGGATTACAAAGCTTAGCCTTAACACATCAGTTGGTCAGTAAGTTCATTGGTACTATAATGAGAAAAGTTATTTGCATGCCTAGCCTCGTTTGTAAATAAAATCTTTATAGGGTCCTTTGGTTGAATTAATTTCTTTAAAAAACCTTTTATCGTCTGTGTTTATATTTTCTCTGGTGGAAAGAAAGGAAAAATAATTTCTTTGCTTGAATTCACAATCTTTTTTTCTGAATCTTCTTTATCTTGTGTTCATCTATAAGTCTTCTTCGTTTATCATTCATTTTCTTATTGTTTCTTTAAGTGCATCATCAGTTAAATTTATTTAAAACCGAATTATGGCCATAAAAACCAAACAATTTTGTTGATATCCATACTTTAGCCTTTTATGTGGTTTCCTTTGAATTATAATGCCCTTCTTACTCTGGCTTACCATCCACCCCTCTGTTCCTGGGAGTATTGTCAACAAAATAATTTTGATTTTCATTCTTTCTTTCTTTATTTCTTTCTTGTTGCATGCTACTCTGCTGCTACTATTCCAAAGCTACTCCTTATTGGCCAAAGTTACAGATTCTAGTTATTTGTGGTTAGTTGGGATGGGGTGGGGTTTGGGTTCGTTGTGCCTCTGGCTGGCTATAATGCATGAAACAAGATTGATGACATTTTGTATTAAGATTTAATATAAACAAGCTGCAGGAGCAGCAGCAACCCGACCAAAATAAACAAAAAATAGGGGAGTGGAGCCTAGCAGTAGGGAATAGAGGAGGGAAAATGTATTTTTATGGCTTTAAATATAATGATGAATAGATGGATGATTTAGGAGAGTATATTATAGAGACCATAAGACCTAAAGCTTATTAAACCATACCTACCATAAGTCAAGCTAAAAATATTTCTTTCCTTTAGAGAGACAGTCGTTTAGATAACCCGTCAGACAGATGGGTTGTGGGTGGGTACATTGAGGACCTGGAGCCATTGTAGTGCATAGAGATGATGACAAAATATTGAAACTAAACTTTATCAAACTCAACTTAAATACAGTGACTGGCAGAGTTAAAAATATTGAAAAAAGGAGGAAGAAGGGCTGCCTGTAATTTGCTTGTGCTTTCAGCACAAAAAAAAAAACGATGGTTTCAACACGACAAAAAAGGAAGAAAAAATAAAGAAAAAACTGAAGAAGAATAAGCAATAAATGCAAGGAAGACTTCTAAAAATTTCTGCATATTTTTACTTCCTTTTTTTTCTTCTTTTCGCTCTTAGTTTTTCTGTTCCCGGCTGTGTAGCAATGTAGTGCTGCTGTAGTATATCAAGCTAAACTAAGTTTATATTTAAAAATAAATCTTTTGCTAATCTATTTAAGCCATCAGACATTTTTATGGATTTTAGAGCAGCATCAGTTTTATTTTTTCATTCATTTTGCTTTCTCCTTTCTGTTTTTGATATGACTCTGCTGCCTGGTGTCCCTCGAAAATACCGTCTGTCTCCTGGCCTTCCCATGTGCCATGATTTATCATGTTTGTCTATTGTTATGCAGCTAAAAAATTTTTACAAGCTGTTTGTGCAACATTTTTACTATTATTGTTGCACGTTATGTTTTTATTTCGTTTCTGTCTATTTATTTTCCTTCTCCTTTTTTTTCATTGAAAATTCCCCTTTTAAATGCTGGCTTGACGTTTTCTCTGTGTATTACATGTTGAGTTTATTTTTTGTTAGGTTTCCCTCTCTTATTTCTCTTTTCGTTGTTTTTTTTTTAAATCGTTACAAAACTACATGCAATTTATAAGAGTCCAAAACATGGCATATGGGGAAGGGAAAAGCGACAGAATGTTTTTGTAAAAACCACAGAATATCTATTTTAACTAAACCTGGCTAGCAATTTTATAAAAAAAACCTAAATCGTTGCTCTATGATATCATATAGGGTAAGTAGAGGAACAGAAACAATAAAAATGGAAAACAACAAAAATTACTACAGGCACTGTGAAATATACCCAAGTACATGGGAATGAAATGGAGACAGTGGAATGCAATTATGATGAAAATACCTAAACCCACTGCCAGAGATAATGCACGGAGGAAATGGAGGACACAAAGGACTTTACGCAGGAAGGTGCGCTAAATTGTTAAGGTGACTGGTTCCACTCATAAATCATCTTGGGAAATACAATCCAATTCGGACATTCCTTTCTTAATAGCGTAAATACCATAGAAGTTTGGCTGTCCGTTACGCGAAAAGACAAAATTTCTCCAAAAACAATCAATCTAAACAAAATGAAAAGCTTCAAGCCCCGTTCGCAATTTTTTTTATTTCACTATGACTGTTTTACTAATGTTCTCGTATTGCTTTCTAAGTGTGTATTCAATCAATAAAAAACGAAGGTTGAAAACAAATAATTTAAGCCAGTTGTGTCCAAGTAGAGTCCAAAATTTATTTACAATATCGCTGCAATGGCATCACTACAACCACTGCTGCTATTAACGTCAATGCTATTACTACTGATGTGTCTAATGGCACTTAAAATACTACTATCAGTGCTAAAACTATTGCTACTTCTAATAGCATAAAGAATATTAATATTAGTATTGAAATAATTATTTCTGCTACTTCTAACAAAAATTCAACTACCAGCGCTACAACCATTGCTATTTCTAATAGCATAAATGATGCTGTTATTAGTATTACAATATGTATTAATGATATTGCTAATAGCTTAAAAAATACTACTATTAGTGCTATTTCTATTGCTACCACTACTGCGATGTTTTATAACACTTATAATAGTAGTACCCCTACTGTTATTGTTGCTATTACTAATATCATTCAAATTACCACCATCCCTGCCATCAAAAACCAATTCTTACCTAAAATAGTGAAACTAATACTGCTACTTCTAAAATAACTAACAATGCTACAACATTGTTGCAACAATTACTAGCGATATTAATGCTATTACTTCAAATGACACTTATAATAATACTACCACTACTGCTATTTCAAATAGCATTAAAACCACTGCTGACTGCTACAGCAACTGCAACTGCTAGTTATAATAGTACTGAAAATACTAATAATATTAAAATACTACTAGTGCTATCTCCATTACCACTGCTTTCCAATAACTCTGAAAATTGTATTACCACTACTACTATTGCTGTTATTTATAACTGCATTAAAAGTACTACCATCCATGCTATCGAACAGAAATTCTTATCTAAAATAGTGCAACTACTACTCCTACGTCTTATAGAACTAACGAAACTCTAACACAGTAAAAACTACTAGAGATATTACTGGAACTACTTCAATTGCCACTAATAATAATATTACTGCCACAGTAACAATCAAAACAACTACTGCTGCTATTTCGATTAGCATTACTATTACTACTACAGCAACAGCCACTGCTAGTTCTAATAGCACTGAAAATACTACTACCATTACTACTACTACTAGTGCTAATTCTGCCACAGTAACAATCACGACTACTACTGTTATTTCTAATAGAATTAAAACCACTACCATGACTGCTACCGCAACTAACACTGCCAGTTCTAATATTACCATTACTATTACTATTACCACTATTGCTTCTAAGAGTATTAAAAATCCTACTTAAAATAGTGCTACTACTACTGCTACATTTAATAGAATGAATAATAAGGCACAACTACTAGCATCGCTATAGTAACTACCACTGCTAGTTCTAATAGCCCTCAAAATACTAACTAACTAAGGTTGAATAATCTGGAATCTTTGCCCAAAAACTGCAATGAAAATTTAATTTATATCCTTTAAAGGACACTTATTTAAAGCTCATAAGTGTAAATAGCTTTTTCTTTCTTCAAAATACATATAATCAATGTGTTGTTTTAATTCATTAACCCACTGTATGTGGTGTTTAGCCCTAGAATACACAGAAAGAAGTAAACGGAAAAGTTAAAGTGAATATATTCACAAAATTGTCAAAAAATGTTCCTCTCTCTCTCTACTCTCTCTCTCTTTGACAATGTTTATGTTACAATTATTTTTGTTTTAGCATGGCATGGCTTACATGTATCACTCATATGTAGTATGTGGCATGAATAAATAAAATAAAAATGAATTCAATTCAATTGAATTTCTTAAAAGTGCAACAATTTTTTTTTTGGTTTTTCTTTTTTTCATTGTCATTGTTGTTGTTGTCATTGTTGTTGTACAATTCATATTATTATTTATACGTGCATGTAATGGTATAAGAGATACGATACTAGTGTTTAAATGTTTTCTTCCTGTCGCTCTCTTCTCTTCTCTCTGTGTGTATGAGTGTGTGTGTGTGTGTTCACAAAATATTCGCATAAATCAAGTTAAAGTGGAAACGAATGCTGAAACAAACACCAACAAAATCAATTGCCAACATAAAGGGGTGTTAAGCCTCAATATTGAAATTATTTCCATGCAATCCAATCCAATCCAATCCAATACCATGCCATACCATACCAATGCAATGCAATGCAATGTTATGCCATGTAATGCCATGCCATGCTGTGCCATGTATGTTGAAATACTCAAAAACAATAACAAAAAAAGAGGGACAACAACAGAGAAAACTTGACAAATGCCAAGTACTCCATGTTATTAAACATGAGTTCAAATGAAAAGAGGATTTTTGTAACTGAAAATCGGGTCTGAAATTAATTCCAAAATACGATATAACGGAAGGGAAGGAGGGGGCCGAGTCATCGGTTTGTTGCCACAATAAGTTGTTGCAATTGAATGTTATTGTTTTACATACGGATTTGGACTAAATAAAGTCTATTAAAAGTTTGTTATACAGCTTCATAGGCTAAGAGAGGGGTACTACTTTGATATTTAAATATCAATGAAGAAGTGTACATTATTAGAAAAAACAATTGCACATGCAAGGGGGAATGAAGTAGAAGACGGATATTTTCTATATCAGTAGGTTAGAGCGTATTAAAGGATTATAGTGAATATAAGAAATGTATTCCAGAGGACATACATTTATTTATAAAATACATTAAGTAATGTTTTACAGATTATGTTGGGTTTGATTAAACGGTGAATCATCATTATTAAGTTCACTTGTTGTGTCTTTAGCAATATTGCATGCACCTATGTATGTGTATCGGTGTACTGATGTATGTGTACCGGAACCGGCCATCGCTAATCTAATTTCCTGAAATATCCCTATGCCCTGAAATCCTTATAGAAGTTACCTTTCAACAATCCGAATTTTCACTGAGAAATCTCCGGGATTCATGGCCCAGGACACATATTGAAATGATGCTCGTGAGAGACTTGGTCGTAGTCAAATCAGCTACCACCATTACACGATTAACCAGACGAAATTTACCGACTCCATTGTTCTCTTATGTTTCAATAGAGGATAGAACGCTTCAGAGACCACCTTATCAGCAATTTAGAAAAAAATTTTCCCAGAGGAATACATAGACAGTGTCCTGTGTCTCTCGATATATGCAACCGAACGGCTTTTAGTTCATTGAAAAGAAATCTGATTGCGTTCCAATATCTTAATCTACGTACAATTTACTGTTCCAGTAACCGAACGAAGTTTCTTAAAAACTATGGCTTTATAAGGGAAGAGTTTAGAACCTTAAAACCTGCAATAATAACCCAAAGAAACCAAACAGACAACCTCAATAGCCAACAAGCAAAACGATTGAATGCGACGCCAACTGTCTCCACAAATATTTCGCGAAATTGCCTTAAAAACAGCACCACAGTGGAGATGTTAGAGGCAAAAAATTATTCTTACTTACAACTCTTTAGTTAGGATTACAACCTAGCTTCTCACCCCACCCATGTTGTATGTCTTAATTTTATAAATGGCTAGCTAGACCTACAGTTTAAAGTAGACTATGAACGACAGATTTGAGTAAATTTTCATGGCAAATTCATTTACTTTTCGAATTTTTGCCAGAAAACTGCTGAAAGGAAATCGCTGAACTGGGGTTTGAACACGGTGTTTTTGAGCCTCTAGGGCTCTCGGTAAAAGACCACGTATTATCCTCAGGCTATTTCTAGATAGTAAAGTTAGCTTAGTAAGCCTGACATGACTGTAAGAAGGACACACGGAAAGTCCACTTACACTCCAAAGCAGCAAATTTAATGTAATTGTCGAAGATATTACTGGAGAAAGTATTTGGGGTACTCATTCCATACGCACCGGTCTTGGTCAGAGGACTCATGACTTTTCAATATGCTGTAGAGACAAGGAGAGGAAGAAACTACCGCATTATACAGCATTATATTGTTGGAGAAAGAAGTACTTCTACCAAGTAGATAATACCACTCATCTGAGCAATATGGACATGGAGAGTTTAAACATTTTTATTAGAAGCTCTAAATAATTCCAGTATTAAGGGAAAATGAAGAACTGTTGTATCACAACATGTTGCATGTCTATTCTTTTCGATTGACAGCAACTTCTACTTGCTTACCTTTGAAGTGAAAAAAGGAAAGAGAAAGAAAGTGTTGTGAAGTGTGTGTTACTGTAGGGCGATATTTTACTGGAGTTTAAGCAAGTTTTCAGCAGAGCTTTGTTACCATGAACGAGGGATAGCTCCATCAACAGAGCTCATGCTCCTGAGGTTAATGAGGTTAGGTTAGGTTAGGTTAGAGGACGTGTACCTGTCAGTCAAGACAAGTACAGTACCCGGAGGTCGGATTGACCCATTGTACAACGTCCTAAAGGAGGGAAGGATAGTATAGGGGATAGGATGAAAGGAGGGTATATGGGAAAGGGGGGAGTGGCAAGCGGAGGAATCACACAGACCAGACACAACAAAAGGGTGGGAGAGCGCTACTACACCGATGAAGTCCTAGCACCTCTCAACCAACCTAAGCCACTAATGAATCTGTGGAGAGCCTTGATGTCGGCTCTCGACACCGAATTCAAGCTCCCAAAGAAGGCCCTGCCAAGGGTCCTCAATCTCAATCTAGCAAGGGCTGGGCAGTTACAGAGGAGGTGTTCGATAGTCACCAACTCCTCCTCATCGCAACACGCCCAGCAATAGTCCGGCTGGGATCTGTTCCAGATCCCCGTCACTGACCTAATCTCGCAGTGCCCGTGATAAAACCGACAAACAACCTTAAGCTGGCCTTATCCAAGCCCAGCAACCAACCTGTCCTCTTACTGTCTACAGCAGGCGATAGACACCTAGACACAAAACAACCCGATCCGTTCCCCCAACGCCTCTGCTCTTTCTCCATGACCCATCCATTGATGAGGCCATAGAGGTGGCAGAGGTTAATGAACTTATAAGGCAATTGTGTTTATTGCTCGAATCGTATGCAAAGACGACAAAAATGGTGGACTTTTAGGAATAATTTTTTTTAATTACCTTCAAAAGTAAGAGGCTTAAGAAAAATAAACGTTGTAATACGAGAAATTATTGCAACGTGAAAAGGTATTTAACGACTGCATTTGATTAACAAGAAAGAGTGGTTTGATTTAAAAAAAATCTGCAGGTTCTTGTATCCATGTGATCGCTAAGAACAACTCATTCAAATTAGAATTGCTTCATCAACCTTCTTGTTCTCGCAAATTTTAGATCTTTCATTTGTTTGTGTGGAACGCCCTCCAAAAAACTTCGTTTAATCTATTTCATTCATTATTCAGCTTTAATTGGCCCTTAAAAGCTAATATTCCAGATGAAGAAATCCCTTATTTCATAACACATCACATGGAGAAATCCAAATAAGTAATCCCCCCCTTAAAAAATGTATTCGAAATATCACCCAAAAACTGATTTCATTTTCTAAATCCTCTTTTCATTTTTTTTATTTTTTTTTTAATTCAAATTCTATTGTCTGTTCTTTGTATGTCCAAAGATTTGCTTAAGGATTATTGCATTCGGTTTGTTGTCATGCTTTATTGTTTTCCCAAAGAATATTAAAAAGTTTCGGGGGAGAACCAAAAATGGAGTTTTTTGTTCTGTCTCTCTGGTTTATGTTTTTGTTGTTGTTGTTGTTGTAAAAGAATAAAATATTTCAACTTCAATGTTATTTTTTAATAAGTTTATTTCATTTTAAATCTTTTTCGGTTGTATTTTCCTTTTTTTATTTCATCCTTTAGAATGACAGTGACACTGTGTTGCCATTGTCGCTGTGTGTTTATTTTATTCTGAACCAACTGTGACAACAAATGTTAAGTTTTTATAAACAATTATGGCAGGATAGAAAAGGCCAAGGCAGTGATGGAGGGAGAAAAGTGAAAAAAAAATAAAACTATTCAACAGCAGGGCATCTCAATCAGAAAAATATGTATGAAGGAATTAAAATGTTTAACAATTGCAAGGACTTGTTTTGACTGGGCAAAAAATATTAAAGGAAGGAAGAGTTTGTTTGAATCCAACTGTTGGTAAATATAGTCCCCCCGTAGTGCTACTATCGATAACAATATGAGCGTGACATGCAAGGTAGCAGCACCAGGATTACTTGAAAGTTTGAAACTTAGAACCATTGCTCAGAGGTCGACAATCCCTTCATATCCCATCCAGCATATTTTGTGTCTTGCTAACATATAATGCGATTAACGGAAAGTGTGATTTTCATTCATTTTTTCAATTTTTAATATTTTTGTTGTCCTTTCTATTATCGCTGCCATATCGCTTCCACTGAAGGTCAATTTACTGTTCAATTTCTATGAACAATATTTTCCAACAAAATTAAGTTAAATTGCCAAAAAAAGATTTGCCATAGCAGTACATTAAATACAGGATAGGATAGAATGGGATAGGCTAGGATGAGATAGGCTAGGATAGGAGAGGATATCATATGTGAAATGTGCAATAAAAATCAATTGTTTTGAAAATAATTTTTGCAATTAAAAATTAATTGAGGCTGTGTGCTGCTTTTCGGGTTTATAAAATAAATATGAAAACCAAAAATTTGTTGTAATTATCGATAAAAGTCATTACAAACCGCACAATAGTCGTACAAAAGAAATTTTCATTAGAATATCAAGCAAACCGGACTACGCATGTGATGCTACAGTGAAAATATAGAAAATAATGGTCATGTATTCATATGTAGTATGTGAGTACTTCGAGAGGTAAAATGTTTGTCTTCTAAATAGTTTTTAATCAGTGGCTCAAGAAATTAATGAATATTATTGTGATGAAAACTTATGGACTTTGTGGGAGTTACATGGGGCTTTCCATGGTTATGATATGACACATCAGGTTTATTCTTTGAAATTTTTCGTGAAACCCCTCCTTCAATAAGCTATCATTGTGATTTCCGGAATTGATAATATCGGGTCCGCCATCTAACGTTTTTTTTTTCACCTAGTGCTTATTTCGTGAATGGTAACACTTACCTCATGTCTGATTTGACAGATAATTAGTTTTATCCTTCCGTTGAACGAATATTGTTGTGTATACGCTTGAACAATGCTGGGAAATATTGCGACATTACTTTGAAAATCATGGTAATGTTGCAGAATGTGTGCGAAAATTGCGTACGGGTTTTGGAAGAAGAGAAGCACCGTCAGCTCCGTATGTTCGTTATCTTGTGAAAAAAGTGAAAGAAACTGGCATCCTCATCGATAAACCAAAGCGTGAAAAGCCAAAAACAGTGCGTACACCCGAGAATATTTCTGCTGTGGCAGAAGGTGTGCGTGAAGCGCCATCAACATCAATTCACCGTCGTTCTCAATAATTGAACATTGCGGAGACATCTTCGAGACGAATTTTGCATAAAGACCTTGGTATGACGCCATACAAAGTCCAACTAGTTCAGGAGTTGAAGCCAATTGACCATCCAATGCGTTTTCGCTTCGCTAAGTGGGCCTGCGATCGACTTACAGAAGATGCCGATTCTGGCAAAAAAAAAAATCATCTTTTCAGATGAAGCTCATTTTGATCTTGGCGGGTATGTAAACAAGCAAAATTGTCGCATTTGGGGCACAGAAATACATTGAAAAGCCGACGCACCCAAAACGTGTCACTGCTTGATGCGGATTTTGGTCCAGAGGCATAATTGGGCCATTTTTCTTCGAAAATGGCGATCATTATCGGACCATGTTAAACAAATTTTTGTTCACAAATTTTGAAGAAGAGGATATTGGCAATATTAAGTTTCAATAGGACGGCGCTACGTGCCACACAGCCGAAGCTACACTCGATGTTTTGCGCCCTGTTTTTTGAAGATCGCATTATCAGCCGCAAAGCTGATGTCGTTTGGCCACCTCGGAGCTGCGATTTGACACCGTTGGACTACTATTTGTGGGGTGACGTCAAAGATGAGTGTTACGCCGACAAGCCAGAGACAATTGACGCTTTAAAGGACAATATTCGTGAAGCCATAGGTGAAATACAGCTGCACACAATCGATAATGTGCCTAAAAATTGGACCGATCATGTAGGCTACTGCATGGCCAGCCGAGGCAGCCATTTGAATGAAATTATCTTCCATTATTAACCGGAAGGATTTTACTTTCAAATAAAAAAAGAAATTTGAGAAAATATTCACAATTTTTTTTAAAGCATTTAAAAAAAAAGTTATTTGGCGGACCCTTTATATTCAGATTGGAAGTATCCTCACGTAAACTGTCAGTAGTATATAAAATATTCTCTAATTACCAAAAGCTCTAAATATCCTTGGAGGCGATGTGAACTGACCATCAAGATCGTGCGATTTGATACCGTTTCTTGTGGGATTTTCTTAGAACAAAATCTCTAATATTCCAAGACCACTAATAAATGGGAGTACAAATGGATAAGTTGCTGTCCCTAGCCACAAAATCCGAAAGGATTTTATTCGCATACATCTCATTCTCTATTTCAAGCCTCCTGGACTTAGGAATTCGAATTCAGCATTCCTGTAGTACTATTGGGTGGGGAAAATTTAAAAATGCAAAAACGGTATGAAATTTTCCCAAATTTATTATTTTGTTGTGAAGTACATTTGTTCTGGTTGGAAACATTCATTCATATGGCTGCCGCGGTTTGCTTCACAGTACATCATTCGATGGCATCACGAATGTTGGCCTTCAAATGCTCAATTGTCTCTGGTTTGTCGGCATAATACTTTTCTTTAACAACGCCCCACAGAAAATCAAGTCCAACGGTGTCAAATCTCAGCTTCTTCGACAATTGAAATCACAATTTCGGTTACTGAAATGGCCATCAAATGTTTGATGCAATAAATTGATTGTGACATGTAATGTGTGGCAAGTTGCACCATCCTGTTAAAACTAAACATAGTTCACATCAATACTAAAAAATCGGTTATCCTGGTGGGATAGGTGTCTCCATCTACCGTAATGCTTGCGCCGTCCTTATTTTCAAAGAGCTATGAGCCACTGATGCCTCCGCTCCACAAGCCGCACCAAACAGTCACTCGTAATGGGTGCATTGGGTCACGTGCGGGTTTTCTGAACCCCAAATACGGCAAATTTTGCTTATTAACGTACCCACCAGAAAGGAGATTGAGCTGCATCCGAAAAGATGATTTTTTTTCTCGACAAAATCGACGTCATCGTGCAGTTTCTCGTTGACCCATCTCCAATAAATCCAACGTTGCTCAAGCGTAAATCGATTCATTACGTTCAGTGGAGATAATATACTGAATTTTTTGTCAGAATAGAATGACGTAAGTATTGCCAGATTCGAAATAACCGATGGTTCAAATTTAAAGCGATAGGTGGCCCACACTAATGAAACTGAAATAAAACAATCCATTGAAGGTCAAGAAGCTCTGTCAAACGTAAAGAAAGTGAAGCGAATAATAATAATAAACACGTTATATTGAGTTACAAACCTCAATACAAACCCACGAAACAACTCTGCCTACTGTACATACATAATTGGTCATTACAACCCTTCAGTCAGGATTACGACCTAGTTTCTCACACCACTTACGTTGTGAGTGTTAATTTTATACATGAGTGGTGGGACCTACAGTTTAAAGTCGACTCCGAACGACAGATTTTTTGAGAAATTTTTCATGGCAATTTTATTTACTCTCAGAGTTTTTGCTAGAAATCTGTTGAGAGGAAGTCGCCTAAGAAATACTTTTTGTATTTTGTTTTGATGTCTGGCCTAGGGCTCGAACCCTGGTTTTGCGTCTAAAAAGCCAACACACTGCCTACTAGACCACGGCGACTTCCTGCCTACTATAGGGTGCCATAAATTCTAAAACAAAAAACCTAAACTTTTGGTCCATTTATTATAATTAAGTGATGAACAACATAAATTGTGGTATTTCTCTCTCTGGTTTGTACATTTTTTTTCAAAAATTTTGGTAATAAATTGAATAAAAATGAATGTTTAATTAACGTTTATTTATAAGCGGCAATACAATGCTAATGTAATAGCATGAATTTATGTTAAGTGATGTCAAGAAAATAAAAAAAATTGCTTTTAAAATGGGTCAAAAGTGAAATTATTTTCATGGATAGAAAGGAAAAACCACACAATTAACCGGAAATGCTATTAATTTTAAACCAATACGATAGTAAATAGCAATGGTTTAGGCGCGTTCTCCGCCCCTAGATTCATGCGAAACAATACAGATGACTATGATTAGAGAAAGTGCATACGGGTTATTAAAAGTAATTTTAAAACGGCATTCAAATATAAAATATATTTTTTTTACATCGGGAATCATTCCAATTAAACTTTTATACCTGATTTTCACATTGAAAGGATTTAAAAAAATTTAAAAATATTTAAAATACTACGCGTATCATTATGGTCATCTTGATTACGTTGGAATGCTTTTATCAACATTTTTATTATTTATGCCGTCTAGTGGGCTTATCGTATATTATGAGAGTGTATAAGAATAATAATGAATGGTTGTTTGTAAGTATTTTAAATAATTTATAATCACCACAAGTACTAATATAAATACAATATCCTGTCAATCATTCCGCTTCCTGTCGTGCTATGTTAATCTACTTGCCAATTACATTTCAACAATTTGCTATGCATGCAGGCGCTTTACTACAGAAAATTTAATCATTTTATAATGAAACGTGAAATTAATTGAAATTTTTATGATTACTTTAATCGATTGCATTGACACTTGGTCCAAAACTGTGGCGCGTTTATTTGTTACAGGGAAACTATTTTTCTCTCTATTTAACGATGGTATTTATTCAATGGTGAATAATCAGCCACCTGAGAAATATTCCTTAAATACCGAGGAGATCTCCACGATTTTTTAATCTGATGATCTGATTTGATGAAATCAAGTGCTCCGATTGCCTTGCTAGCTGCATTATTACTAGGCTCTATTAGAAGGATCTCGATATAGAGAGCGTTATGTTTGTTTCTTTAAACAGCATGGTCACCTACCGCCCTACTTCAGTTCGTATTGTCCATTGTGCTAGTGGCACGTAGGTAGGTTGGAGTGATAGACTTGATAGCAAAAGCTCACTTGAGCATAGGGGCCCTTTGTGACGCTACAGCTTAACGCAGTCTATGTCCTGACCAAGTTCCTCCAAACCATGGAAGTAGTGGCACGTAAGCCGAAGCACATTGCATGCCCTACACTGATTTCTGCAAAATTGATGGATCTGAGGAAGAGAAGCGGACTATTTTTCATGTGTCATGTGCAAAACCCTGTTCTTGGTATGAAGTTCTTGAGAATTTCGACTCTGTTATCTCTTTAAAATAAGATTATGGAGACTTATTTTGGAGTGTGAATAGTTTTCTATCGCGACTGTTTGAACCTCAGGTTGTATATTGATTTGTAGCATCGCAATGAATTTAACTTCAGGGAGACCTTATTTTTTAAGGATAGTACTCCACCTAACCTAACCCAACCTAACTTAACTTAGATAACACGTGTAAAAGAAGCTCCTATAGATGTATCTATACTATGCCTCCGCTGCTAAATCCATGTGGAATTTAGGAACTAACAATATGAAGAGTGTTAGCTGTTCACTCAACCATTTGGATTACTAAGAATCATTATTAATAATCGGAAATGAAGGCTATTTAGGCTAGGGCTTCTAACGATAGCAAAAAATGATTCTTTAATATCAAGAGATTCATTCCTTTGCTGATACCTTTGACAACAACCACAAAAACTGTACAGTAACGATTTAAATTCACGCTTAATTTCATTACAAAAAAAGAAAGCCCCTATAATTCATACCCTATTAATACCGAACACAGTACATACACCGAACAAGAGGGCATTAAACGCATTTAACCGTGGTGCATAATTTATTTTTCATTTGAATTCATTTCGTTTCGTTTCGTTCTTGGTTTTTAATGATGATGATGTGCATTATTTTATTCATTAATTAACCATAAAAAACAACAAAAAACAACAAAAAAAGAGTAAAACAAATAAAAATGCTAACAAAATACAACAACAAAAAATGCAATAAAAATAAAATAAAATTAAATTAAAGAAGAAGAAGAAAATATTGTATCGTCATTAATTTTTATAAAATTAAACGCATGAACATGCACAAAACATTTCAAATACGATATCATGAGAAAAACATGTTTTTTTGTTTGGTTTTTTTAATATTTTATAGTCAGTTATTTATTGGGTTATATAAAAAGTAATTGTGTATTTTTTTCAATAGGAGGTAATGATGCTGTTTATTCAATTGTATCAAAAAATTATGATAAGAAGCATTTTATCTTTAATACTTCGCTTAACAAACGGATGTTATGGACTACCTTGTATTATACTTTTCTATCATATCAAATGGAAGAAACATTGATGAAACGATGTTCCAAAATTTGTCAATGCACGAATGATATGATGGACGATATGCCAGAATAAGATCAGCAGAACGATGCCTGGAAAAAACTGTACTCCAATGATGTGTGTGAAGATAAATTCGAATTTGAGAATCCAAGACGCAATCCACAAATTTTAGCAGCGCCACATTTGGTGCTAACAGAGCAAAATTTGCTATTCGCAGATCACTGTTAACTGTTTAACAGTGGCAATAAGTAGCTTAGTCTTCTACTTTGCAGACTATTGACATACAATTTAATTCTCATTAATTCTCTCCAACTACCACGGTTACTCTGGCCTACCATTTGCATATAGTCGGGTTGGTGTACTATTTCTTGTATGTTCCAAAATGACCACTGATCTTCTAGTGAATTTTCATATATTTTTGGCCAAAAATCGATGTTTTCAAAATTGAAAATCTCAGCTCTCAAAATTAGTTCATCTATCTGATTACCACGGTTGCAAAGAGGACCGTCTGGACTATCATTTGCATATAGTCTGTATGATGTAATATTTCTTATATGTTCCAAAATTGCAATCTTCTAAAGAAATTTAAAGCAAAAAAATTGATATTTTCAAAGCCAATTTTCTCAATACCATATCACTTTATATGTGATTATATTGCTGATTATATAAGAGTCCTTGAAACCTTCCGTTGAATAGGGTATGGTACTCATAGCCTTAATGAACTCATGTCCTAAAATTATCTCCTAAACAAGTGGGCTTGTTCAGACGAATACCGTTAAACAGCTAACAGTGCTCTGTTAAGGGCAAATTTTGTTCGATTAAGAGAAAATTTTGCTCTGTTAGCGCCAAATGTGGATTGCGTCTTGGGTTTTCAAATTCGAATTTATCTTCACACACATACTCCAATAACGTGTTGAGTACCCCAGATTCCGTTAAAAAGAGGAATTTAACGTGAAGCTTAAGAATCCAGCGAAGCAATTAAATAATAATAATCTCGCTGCAGTAGGTGAAGCTGCCAGTAAAATAGGAGAACTGGAAAGGGTTTATGGCGTTGTAAGATGGTTCTCCAAAACGAGACATCAAGATAACTTAACGCCTCTGTCCGTCAGATAGCAAAATTGTTCTACATTTTCGATGGGAGTACTACTGATACTACTACTAGTAGTACTACTGAAGTCGCTGTAGTCTTGTGGGCAGTGTGTTATCCTATTAGACTCTAGGCCTCGGTTCGGACATATTTATGTAGTATGAAAAAGTATTTCTTCGGCGACTTCCTCTGAGCAGATTTCTGGCAAAAACTCTAAGAGTAAATGAAACTGCCATGAAAAGTTTCCCGCCACACATGTATGAAATTAATACATACAGCATCAGTGGTGTGGATAACGTTTATCAGCGAAGAACATTTTGAATCAAATGTAAACAAAAAAAAAAAATAACTTTTTATATGACCCAATAACTGGGTGTTTGTTTTTCATTCATACAGTTTGTTACCCCATTAGCAGAGTTATTTGTTTATGGCGAGTTTCGTAGTTTAATTTGTATTTCATTTAATTAAAATCAATCACATGAAATATTTTTAACTTTTTTGTTTCAACATTTTTTTCTATTGCATTCAACATAAAGAAATTCCTTTTCAATAAATATTTGTTTAACAAAACTCAGCATGAATTAAATTTTTTTTTTATTTTTAAATTAATAATAATAAAAAATTTGTATTTTAAATTTGTTTTATAAAAACAATTTTTTTGTTAATTTTTAATACAAATTTTATACCGGTGGCCCCCATGAATGCATGTGTGGTCATTAATTGTTGGTTATTTTTTTTTTTTTGTTATTTTTATTTTTACTTTTATTGTGATGTTATTTATTAAAAAAAAAAAAATAAATGAAAAAAAAGGAAAATATTTTATTAAATTAAAATTAATTAATTGTCTACTGGTAATTGTTTAAACCAAATTATGATTGATAATAATTCATAAAGAATCCTGCTGTGGTTAATTACTCAGGTGTTATGAATATGAAAAAAAAATCAATTTTTTTTCTCTCTTTATAAAGGGCGACAAAAATGCATTTTTTATTAAAGCTTTATTTAAATAAAATAATTTCAATAATTTAACAATAAATGGCGGCAAATTGTAATTGAAATGTTAACGAGCATGCCATAACAATTCAGAAGAATTCAAGTTAAAAAGCGTAAAAATTTTAAGTATAACCAGAGGTGTCTAGCCTTGCGACCGTACGATCTAAGGGTATCCCTAAAACGTCTCCTCCAAGCCTATTGATCCAAAAAGCTTCAGATACCAAATGCATTCCAAATCTTTTCTTTTGGGATGCATTAATGGCCCAAAAGGCCCCATTAATTCATTCCTTTTGCCACAAAATATACATGTTGGGCTTGAAACACCCCTCAGTGTATCTACATTTGAGCACTCTGAGTCTACATTGTCCGTTTGCCAGCGTCAGGTTATTCCTGTATGGACTGATGGCATGATTCGGATCTCCTCTAATTGTGGTTCCAAACAAAGATTCAGAATGATGTTCGTTCGTTGTCAATAATACCAAATGCACTCCAAATATTTTCTTTTGGGATGCATTGATGGCCCAAATGTTCCTTTAATTTATTCCCATTCGGATCTCCTCTAACTGTAGTTCCAAACAAAACTTTTGATTACTTCAGACTCATTTAGTTTGAGGAGAGCATTTGCCTCTTCTTTATCGTCCCATTCGTCGAGCATTACTTTTTAAACATCCGCTACCACACCACAGAAGGCCTCAAGTTCCATCAATGACTTGGAAGATCCCAGTTTGAAAGCATGTCTGCTTCTTTAAATGGCAGCCTAACTGTCAGATGGCATTGCTGTATCCTGCCTTTTAAATTGCCTTTCCGAGTTGAATTGAGCACATCTTTCGTTGACATAGACTTCTGCTTGCACGATACCCATAGGCATCTCCAGTGAGCTCGAAATATTTTATTTCTACTCCAGTTTCAAGATCTATTCTTGACCCATATTTATAGTACAAAATAATCCTTGTTTCAAAAGAGTATACAGTTTCAAGATTACATACATATGTATATAATTGGTCAGCACAACCATTCAGTCAGGATTACGACCTAGCTTCTCACACCACTGATGTTGTGTGTGTTAATTTTATACATGAGTGGCGGGATCTACAGTTTAAAGTCGATTATGAATGACAAATTTTTTTGAGAAACTTTTTCATGGCAGGTTTATTTACTCTCAGAGTTTTTGCCAGAAATCTGCTGAGAGGAAGTCGCCGAAGAAATACTTTTTGTATTTTGTCTTGATGTCTGGCCTGGGGCCTCGAACCCTGGCTTTACGTCTAATAAGCCAACACACTACCTACTAGACTACGGCGACTTCAAAGCCAGAAGGAAGTCTCCGAAGAATTTTTTTTTTCATATTTTGATTTGTTGGAGATATCTAGGTCAAGGTTTGAACCGAGGCCTCATGTCTAATAAGCCAACACACTACCTACAAGACTACGGCGAGTTTATATTTGTTTGTAGAACGCATGGAAAGCATTTTCCAAAACCTTACAGACTTCCGCGTCTGTTCAAGAGCCAGTTAAGAATATAACTGTCATTCATGTTAGCTTAGTCTCTCATCGAATTAATCATAGACATCAAAGCTTTGGTCTTCACCACAACGTACAGTAGACTTAAATCAAACAGAGCCTCCAAGCCGCTGTAGGACAGGTTCTCATTGGCATTGTAATGCCAATACACGCTAGTTTGAATGTGAATGAAATTGGTTAGAGCCCTAAAGGCTTACACTAAGACCTCTCGACAAAGACTGGTTGTGTTAAACAGTTTGCAATTCTATATTACAATTCACTGTAACAGCAATTTGTCGACATTTGTTTTCCCTGCTCTACATGCCCATACTACTGAAACCACAATTGTTTCTGCGTTTTGCCACAGAAACCGTGAAATTATGCCACAAACGTAATGAATTTTTGTATTTTTTTTTCGACGGGTTTTTTAATGACAAAAAGAAATAAAAAATCGCCAACCTTAATAACGTAATTTATAGAATAAAAGATGAAATAATGACCATAATTTATTTTATTTTATTTATTTGTATATGCGTGTGTTGTTGTTGTTTTTTTTTGTTTGTTTGTTATTAAAAATAATAAAAAAAAAAGTCCTGTACACTTTATAATTTCATGCAAGAGAAAATTTCTCATCTTTTTCTGATTTATGCGGCGGGTTTTATTTTTTATTTCTTTTTTTTTCTCCCGTTTCATTTCAAATGGAGCTTCTTACATGGCGTTGACATATGATGACTGAAAAAGTGGAAAAATATGCAACCGACATTGTCTTCTAGTCACAATTTTGTTTCTTTCTTTTCTTTATGACAACGGAAGACTCCCAGTATAGGCTTTACAGTGGTTAAACTGCTAGAATAGAAATCAAAGTAGTTGTGACTGAAACCCCAACCTTTCATAATAGTTTTCGAATTTATATGAAATAAAGAGGCTTCAGCCCCTCCACCTAGTACTTCTACAGATACTTTTAGAAGGTTTGAGCAAAAGATGAACGGGTCGCAATCCATCTGACATTGTCGTGAGTACTTGTGTTGATGATGAGAACACTTTAGAAACTTCAGCAAGGTAGGCAATATCTTAGAAACTGAAGGCAAAATATGATTATGATTTATTTTATGCCGCAACAAAAGTGCCGGGTGTTTGAATGACAGCTCTGGTTCTCCTAGTTTTATTTCTCTCTGTTGAACTTATTGTAGATTTTCGTTTTAAAGAAAAAGAAACGTGTGTGTGGCAAGAGG
Source organism: Sarcophaga subvicina (assembly GCA_936449025.2). NCBI lineage: Eukaryota > Metazoa > Arthropoda > Insecta > Diptera > Sarcophagidae > Sarcophaga > Sarcophaga subvicina. The sequence goes on along the minus strand of OW388082.2, from coordinate 103,590,609 downwards.
GTTCCGCATTATTATTTCAATATTATTTTCATTCGTTTTTTTTTCAGTGTTTTTAATATTTTAAGGTGACCTCAATATGTCTGGTACACTTAAAAAATGTCGGGGAAAAGTTTAAATTTTTATAAATTATCTCTGCATGCAATGCATGTTTTATTGTGATAATTTGTTTAATGCAGTGGAAATATGATTTAAAACTCATGGATTGTGCTGAAATTATTATTTTTAATAAAAATTAAATGGCATTCCTTGTGTTTAATTTATCGTCTTAGTGATTAAAGAAGAACTCGCAACTGTAAGTTAAAAATCAATAGGCTTTGGTATGTATGCTCAACATACGTATGTACGTTGTATTCCTAAGTTGGATAGTAAAGTACAACAAAGTATAAACATCTCTGGTAATGAGAACTGATTTGAAGGTCAATATTTTAAGCTTTACTTTGGTGGAAGACATTATTGACTTCCCAATATTCTGAGAAAACAGTAAAAACTTAATCAAACTGATTGTTATTTGGGAAATAATTGATTAGTGAAACTTATGATTATGGGCAGTGAAATGTGGATTAAGTATAGCAATGATGCACATAAACGGTCATGGACCAAACGAGATGTAACTTTGCAGATGAGGGCAAAGCCAAAGAGGTAGTGTTACGTCTGCCAACTTTAACAATTAATGAGAACTGATCAACAGAAAAGGTGTCATGGGAAAACTTCGAAACAAATGTTTACTAATAAGACAAAAACTGAGAGTTTAGCATTCTGCGTATAGTCTGGATTGATCCCACAGGGTAACAAAATAACCAAAGAACACAAGCAGACAATAACAAAATACACACGCCATACGGTAAACAGCAATTGCACAAACGAATACATGGGAATTTACGAGAAGGGAACAAGGCAAGGATCACTAATTCAATGAAAACAATAGAAATAGATCGTGATCATAGAAAGATCGTGAGGCTAACAATGTAAATAAAGTGTAAATAGAGCGAAAAACGATGCTGCCAGTGAGTGTTGAATTGTCAGTCAGTGATTAGTAACCGAGAGTTGTATTAAATTACGCGTTAAGGACAGCGACATTGAACACTGATAACTTGTTAAAATGGACTAATAGCGCGGTGTTATCAATTGAAGTGTGTGTTTTTTTTTAAACAAAGGATAACTAAAGGATTTATTTAAATCAGAAGTAAATAATTTCGATACGTTTTTACCTTTTTAAAAACGTTTAAAATATGAGTTCGTTGATTACAAACAAAATAAAAACAAATATGTTTTTAGTTTTAATTAAACTCTTTATTGTTCGCACACTACTTTTGTGTGCCACCATTTACAACTTGACGAATACAACAATAATTGCTTGTTCGCTATTCTTCTTTGCTTACAATGCAAATCTTTTGAGCGGCGATTTTTAAACCGCGACTGTTCTTTTCATACACAACGAGTCTTCAAACAAGACTGACTGAATTCTTACTACGCGTTACCTGCTTTGTCTTGCCTTTTTATATGACCACGCAATCAGTCTGATGAAGGTTTTTGAAGTCTAACGTTCGGGGTTTTGCCTTTTTGACAATTCTGTCGCGACTTCATTGTTGTTTGTGTATTTGTTTTGTTAAAATTGTTTGTTTTTGCGTTTTCGCTTACTTGTCTATCCCCTTTTCTTTCATACTGATGTTGTTGGTTTACTTGTAAGAAGTTCGTTGTATTTGTTTGTGTAGCTTTTGCTCATTTTAATGTTAAACGATGTACACCGTTTCCATTTTCGTAATAATATATTGTCTATCCATGTTTACTACCCGTTCTAGGACGGTCATTTGGAGATTCTGCACACAGCCTTATATCGCCAAGATATGTCCATTTTTAAGCAACTCATAGATCAACCAAAAAAAGGATTTCAAATTAAGTCTAAAACACTATTCCGCCAGATCCTCACACTTCGATACAATGGGCCTTGTCAGCTCATCTAAAATGTCTTCATCCAGTGTGAAACAATGCCCTGAAAACCATCACAGTTATATTCTATACCTTTCCAAAGGGCTTTTAAGAGATTCGCTATAGGCACAGACTTACTAACTTACTAACTTCGAAACCCAGTCTGAGCCTTTAAGGCAGCTTGGCATCTATATAGATAACTATCCTATTGCTTAGCAGAATTCAATTCCAGATCAGCCCTGAGTTATTTGATGGTCGCAAACACTTAAGCCTGGAACATAGTGCACTAGCTCGGGAGCCTTAAAGTAAACTTCCTTCTACAGTGCCAGCGTGTATTTTCATATTATCTGTAGAGTGCATAACGAATGTGTTTTTTATTTTTTAAATCGAATAAAACCACTGTGCAGCATTTGTTTATTCTGTTTTGGTTTCCGCCTCCAGTGGAATTTTAAATTAAATTCATATTTAATTCAATGAAATTAATCTTGGCTAATATGACGCAACAAATAATAGACGATAACTAAAGCAGAGCACAGAGCAATCTGCAGTCCAGTTCAAATTGAATGAATACAGCATACGTTCTCAACGCCAACACACTGACAACACAGCCATCATCTTACATCAATGTGGTGAGTACTACTTCTAACGAACCCATTCATAATTGTGTTTATAAATGAATTCTCTGTACAAAAACAATTATATAGGCACACATGCACATACAGACATGTATACATATGTAGATGTTGTGTTGAAAATATGTAGATGCCCTTTTGTTGTTTAATGCATGACTGGTTTATTAATTAATTAGACCCCAATGACTGGGCAAATAATATACCGAAAATGTAGGCCCTACATACACTCACTCTCTTTGGCACTCACTCTCTGTCTCTCGTCTTAAGACATTTTCTTGTATTTGGTTACACATGGCACTTGAAATTATATGTACACCCATACATACAGGCATACACTTATACGAAGAGTTAAATTGATAACGAAGCTTGTTTGGCGACAACTGTAACCAGAAACGAAATGATTGCAAAGGGAATAACAGACAGAGAGATTGAGTGAGAGTGTGTGAGTGTAAAGTGTGTGCTGGTTGTTTATGTGCATTTGTTGATTGTGGGTGAGAGATATGATTTTAATTTCAACCACTATTACAATGGCATACAAGTACAACAATAACAACAACAACAACCACAGAATACTTTAATAAATAAATGAATTCTGGTTAAAGGTATTTATGATTTCGTTAATGTCCCCCTCCTTTTGCAATGATGTCGGTGTATGTGTGTATGTGTGCGCCTTGTTTGTATTGATGAGAGTAAATCAATGTGGGCCTTGTGTGCCTATGCTCACTTGTTCTTCTTCACAAATATGACTTTAAACTTTATCTCAGGCTTAGTCTACTTATGACTATTCAAACAACTTGATAAACCAAAGTCATCATCCAGAACAGAGTTGTTATTCCTGTTGTTGTTGTTGTTATTGATGTTTCAAAGTTCAAATTACACTTGAACTTTATACACAGGCCACCACACACTGACTGCTTGTACAATAATTGTATGTATGTGTGTGTGTATTGGATTACAAGCACTGGGGAATTGATTGAAATCAATGTAAGATTGTGGGTGATTACTTGAAGACAGTAATTGTCTCTGAAATGTTTTTGGGACAGCATGTTGCTTTGTTCACTTAATTCCTAATTTTCATATGTATAGTCTGTTGTAAAAGTAAATCTTCAAAAATATTTTGTGTAACATTTTTCATGATTATTAAAGGCAAAATGTTTTTTTTTTCATTTTGAAAACATTTTAGTAAATAGTGTGTGGGTTTACTGGACAAAAGGTTACGAGTTCAAATCTTGCTTTACAATCTTCAAAAAAATATTCTTTCTTTTTTCTCTCAGCAATCTTCTCGCCAAAAACCTGAGAGTAAATAAAATTGTTATGAAAAGTTTCTCCAAAATCTGTCGTTCGGAGTTGGCTTCAAACTGTAGGTCTAGCCACTTAAGGATCAGATTAACACACACAACATGGGTTATGTGAAAAGCTAAGTCGTGATCCTGATTAAAGGGTTGTAAAGATCTATTGAATACGTAAGTTGACAGCCTTTCCTCCAAGATAGAAAGGGATTGGCGAAACTAGCGGTGTGGAAACTCCGCTGGTCACAAGCTTATCCGCCTGTATATTGCCGAGAATTTCAGCATGATATGAGATCCAGCAGAAGGTGGCACTATTTTCCTTGTCTTATAATAACTTCGATTTAAACTGGATTTCTTTGTTGCATATTTTGTCCGAGTAAAATTAAGTAAGACTTTTGAAGACGTATACATGCGCTTGGAAAATACACTCAAGTTTAACGATGGGCTTAGAATAGTTCATGCTGGAACCAAATAATGATCTTCAACTCAACTCGAACTAAAATGAAATTGTAAACCGCAGTTCCTTAGTACCATTGCTTGGCATGATTTCAAGAAGAGACTTGACTAAAATGCTAAAACCAGAAGGAGATATGAAGCTTACGGTGCCTTTTGCCCTTCCATCTGAAGCTGTAGTAATCGATATCAGAACCAGAGCTAGGAGACTAATTGCTTTCAATCGTTTCAATAATTAATTTGAATACTTTTCCCTCATTTTAAAGTGTTTGTCAACGTAGCAAATAAACCTAATTTACTTGAATAAGAAAAAAAAACGTGTTTTTTTACCATAAAACCTTCAACACTAATTTCATTACAAAGAACTTAAAGAGAGAGAGAGAGAGAGGGAAGCAAAAATGAATCATTAGAGAGCAGCCAATAATTGTAATGGAAACCATTTAATAATAATTCGACCCCTTTTTTTCTTTATTTTGCTTTCTTTAAGGTCATTACTGAGTGAGTAAGCCTGTATTAAAGCAAAACAAAAATAATTACATTCACTCACTCACTCAACCATTGACACATTCACCGATTCCTTCATTCATTCATTAATTTATTTGGTTTACACAATCAGACACAGTCAGTCATTCAGACAGCCAGTTAGTCAGTTATTGAGTTTGTCATGAATTCATGGCTATTTGTCGCCTGACTCGCACCAGTTTTGTTATGCGCGTTCATTTAAATTTGCTGTTTGCTTCCACTCTCCTTCCCCTCAGAGACTTGATTATTAAAATTAATTACGGAATTACTGTTTCTCATTACATTTACTAGGAGAATTACAATCATCACTACCACTATCACACTATCATTGCTATTATTCTTGCTCTTCTTATTCATCTTGTTCTTATTCTTATTCTCCTTCTGCTCATTCTTATTCTTATTCTTGTTTTTATTTTTATGATTATTTTTATGATTATTGTTGTTATTATGAGTATCATAATTTGTTTGTGGCCGCCATTGCCATTGTCTGTGCAAATACTGCCATTTGCTACTACCACTACTACCGCTTACCGCTACTACTATAAGTAGCATGGGTTATGGGGTTAATTTCTGTTTGTATATGAAGTAGTATGTACAGTAGCCACTGTGGTGACAATACGTAGCCCCAGCAGTCAGTAGTTTTATTTTTTTATAATTGCGTGCAAATTGTTAGATGACCTCGAACAAAAAGTTCTGATCTGATTAAGCGAAAAGCAGCATAAAATTTTCATTTTCGTTTTCATTTTCCATCACAATAAAACAGACAATCGTTATTGTCTTGGCTGTTTTGGCTCTCACTTGCTGTCATTCTTACTTCCCGTTTGCCATTTTCTTTTCAGTAGAATTCCTTGCTTTTTGCTTTCTGCTTTGGGCTTTGGTAACACAGTAATTACAACATTTTCTTTATTATCTATTTACATGGCAATAATAAGAGTTTGTAACATAAAACCATTTAGTTTCCGTTTTTGAAATCGTTTTTAAATGTTTACGGAAATTAATTTCATGCTCTTTTATGAGTTTGAAATTGTTCAAGATGTTGAACTCTTGTTAAATAGTTTTAAAAAGATTTTTTTAAAATGAAAATAAATTCCATCACATTATTCCGCTGTCAATAAGAGCACGAAGAACAGAAAAGGAAAGAAAAAATATTAACAATAACAAATCAACAGTTAAGTTCTAAAAGTTGCCAGACTGAATATAAATGAAGTATAAATAAAGCGAGGGATAACGTTGCCAACCAGTTGTAATAAAAAGCGTGATGATATACAGTCTATACACAGGGTGGCTGATATGTATTGCAACCAACTTCAGGTTGCTATCATTTGTAAACCGCTTGACTGACAGCTGACAGATTTATTCCAGTGACAGTTCATTTTATTATTTACAAGCTTACAAAAGCATTTTGATCTATTGCATTCAGAAAAAAAGTTATTCGTGATGGAATTCAAGCGTGATAGTGTGATTGCTTTATATTTGGCTGGAAAACCACAGACGGCTATCGTTAGAGCCCTCGAGAATTTAAATTGTTTCTCGTACCATTGCTCGTTACCATGATACTGGCAGTGTTGCATCGCGTCCAAAAAGTGGACGAAAAAAAACGGTAACAACACCAGAAATGATCCGAAAAGTGAAGGCCAGATTAGATCGAAATCCACGCCGCAGTGGTAGAAAAATTGCTCGTGAGCTGAACATATCGCGAGAACGGATGCAACACATATTAGTTAAAGGGACGTACAATGCTTCAAAAACAATTTACTTTGTCCGCCCACTCAGTCCTGTTTTCCCACAAAAGGACTTACAGTGGATTTTAAAAACTGAAATTTCAGAAAATTTCAAAATCTGATATGAAAACACGCTCTGTTAAGGATTCTGGCGATTGGATTAGTTAAAGGGACGTACAATGCTTCAAAAACAATTTACTTTGTCCGCCCACTCAGTCCTGTTTTCCCACAATATTGATTTATTTATTGGATTACAATAACTTTCGGAAATGTGTGATTATCTGTTAATTGTAGTTCTTATTATGCAATATTTTGTAACAGTGATTAACTAAAGGACTTATTTCTATCAATTTTTGCTTTTTTTCTTACTTTACCCGGGAATTTAATTAATTTTTCCTGTTTTTCTCTCCCAGTATTAAATTAATTATTTAACAGAGTTCCTGTTAATAACATAACAGAGCTCTGTTAGTTCTGTTAATAACATAACAGAGTTCTGTTAGCTAACGTGAGAGATAGATTTTAAAATCTATCTTCACACACATAATAAAAATCAAGAGTGTAGTTTCAGAAGTCCCAGGAATTCCAGTCAACAATAGCAAGAAGCGCTTAGGATATACACTTTTATATTATACTGTTGTATTCCATTAGAAATCTTAGGATTTTGCATCAACTCACTGTAAAAATACTTTTTTTGGCAAATATGATTACCGAAAGAAACTTCTCTGGAAACGAAAGGATAAAACACGAACGGTATTACAACTAGGAAATGTACGTGTATTGATCTTGTTCTGAAATAGCAGTTTCATGATATATCCAATCAAGGTAGAAGAAATACTACAGCTGTAGGAGGTTATTGGGTATCGCGATTAGGAAACCTGGTTTAATTTGGTTCAAAAACCAAAGTAGGTAGAAGCCATTGAGGTGAATGTAGAAGTTGCCGTAGTCTAGTTGGTAATGTGTTGGATTATTAGACGTGAGGCCACGGTTCAAACGCCAGGTCAGACACTTCCGACACAATGAAACACAAAGCAATATTTCTTCGGAGACTTCCTCTCAGCAGATTTCCGGCAAAAACTCTAAAAGTTAATACAACTGTCTTGAAAAGTTTCTCAAAAAATCTGTCGTTCCAGCCAGTCATGTATAAAATTAACACACAAGCAACATAAGTGGTGTGAGGAGCTAGGTTGTAATCCTGCATGAAGGATTGTAATGACTAATTATGTATGTATGTATGTATGTATTGTTTACAAGTGTATATGTGTGAAATCGTGGAAAGAAGTAAATGTGCTAAGAGAACACAACGACCAGATCCTGTGTTGAAAATCTTCATACCAGTAGCATATAGAGGAATTAATGATGACAACATGTGAATGAGACTTGTCATTATACTGACTTAAATCAAATTAATTCTATTCTACATACACTGAGTGCCAAAAGTTAGTAAACACCACTGAAATAATTCATTTTCTTAGGATAGCGAGAAAAGTAAATGAGAATAGTCGAATAAATTTCTAAAAATAAAAACATTTATTTATTACTTATAAAATGTTAAAACAAAAACAACAATTCATGATAAAGGAACTTTTTTAATACTTAGAACAAAACTCTTTTATACTTAAGGACAAAAGTGTTGGCTCACTAATGGCGCTCAGTGTATATGTTCGGGTTCTTGTAAACGTGTTACCGCATTCCAGCATCTTTTCGTCGTCTCACCTGGATCGAAACTAACTCATTTAGATGCGGTCTTTGATGCAGTCTAAAGGCCTATGATCGACGTACTGTGACCAATTAAGGTCGCTAAAACGTAAACCTTTCACACAATTCGGACAAAATCGATTGTATTTTGTGGCTCTCGACAACGGCTTGTTGAAACCACATACCGTCAAGGTTATAATCTTTAATTGCAGGTCAAAAAAGCGATACTTCCAGGCTCATTTACGAACAAATACAGCTCAATGACATTTCCAGATGATAACGAGCACCTTCTGGGTTTTCTGAGCCACAAATTTGACAATTTTTTTATGCTGACGTAATAAGCGTATTAGAGGTGAGATCCACCTGCTTTAGAGCTTAATCGGCATTGTGAAAGATCAGCCGGTTTTATTTTTTTTATTAACAAACAACGCTCGTAGGAAAATAGGTTAGGTTAGGTTAGGTTAGAGGACGTGTACTTGTCAATTAAGACAAGTACAGTACCCGGAGGTCGAACTGACGCATTGTACAACGTCCTAGTTTCTCACACCACTTATGTTGTGTGTGTTAATTTTATACATGAGTGGTAGGACCTACAGTTTAAAGTCGACTCCGAACGACAGATTTTTGAGAAACTTTTTCTTGGCAATTTTTATTTACTCTCAGAGTTTTTGCCAGAAATCTGCTGAGAGGAAGTCGCCGAAGAAATACTTTTTGTATTTTGCTTTGATGTCTGGCCTGGGGCTCGAACCCTGGCTTTACGTCGAATAAGCCAACACACTACCTACTAGACTACGGCGATAGGTTGATGGAGAAAGGAAAAAGGGGGGAATTCATGGAGTAGCGTTTATGAACTTATGGAAAACTTTTTTGGACAGAGAGTTCCACATATAACAAATGAGGCTGAAGCATAAATTTTCGCTGTAATGCAGAGTGGCCAATCGACTAAAAATTGATGTGCTTTTCGAGAAAAACGAGTACTTCATTTGAGAATAATTTCATTTATTTCATTAGAGTAGAATCTGAATAAATGAATTACAATGGTGCGTAATTAATGAGCACCCTTGACCACTTTCTGTATGCGGTCGATAAGTCTCAAAATAGAATTTAAAAGATGAACTTTATGTAGATAGAGTTGCACAATACTTCATTAAGAACCTTAAAATAGAGTCAAATTTCTAAGAATGCCACAGTTTTTCTAACAAAAGAAATATTTCTGTAAAGATTCCAGTGTTTTCAAGTTACCGAGTTATTAATCAAGTGCTGAAGTGATTATTAAAACTTAATGTCCTGTCGAGAGAAAGGATGAGAATACTTATGCAACCCTTTTGTTTTCTTTCTTATTCTCTTTACTTTACTTAGAGAAAAAATATCTGTGGTTGTCTCCATATTTTATGCTTAATGAGGCTGAAATCTTATCTGTCAACGATTGCCCAACAATCCCTGAAAATGTTTCTCAAACCTCATTTAACAGAAAATGATATCTTGTCCAGAGATGGTAAGGAAGGTCTTTCTTCAATTCATTTACTTTAATTTCGAAAAAAAAATAAAAATGTTTTCATTTTCTTTTTATTTTGTCTTTGTGGGAGCTGTTTGGACTTTAGCAGGAGAAAATGGCTGACGTTTAAAGTGTCATCAATAACTGATGATGGTGATGATAATAAAATGTAAACTAAGCCCAGCAATGGGCAACAATAATAGGAATAAAAACGAGTACAAGAACAAGAAAAATGACATCAATTATCATTTTTGGCTAAAATCCAATCCAAATGGCATACAAATTCATCTCTTTTTTTTCTCCAGTTTTTTTTAAATTTTTTTTTTTATTTTTTTGTTGTTGTTCTTATTGTTATAATATTCGATAACAAAAAGAAAGCAAAAACACTTGCAAATTGTCTTGAAACAAACAAACAAACAAAATTCTGCTGACGATGTGAATGACGATGATTATGATGATGATGACCAGCAGCAGCAGCAGTAGCCTTGTAATGATTCCATCAAACTTTATTATCATTGTGCTGCACTTCATTATCACTTGGATAAAATGAAAAGCCATCAAAAGTGTGACATTTAAGTCACTATAATAATGGATAACAATAACAACAACAACAATAATAATTACAACAAAAATTATTAAAAAAAATTAAAAAATTCATCAAAAATTGAAAGAAATAAAGAAAAAAAAGAAGGAAAAAAGAAAAATATTTTTTAAAACAAAAACCCCATTTATTAAAGCCAAATGGAAATCCAAGTGAAAGGAAAAAAGGAAAAAAAAATAAATAAAATTGAGCAGAGAAAGAGAATAAAAAGAAAATCTCATTTTTCTAAATGAAAACTCTTACTGACAGCCATAAGACAAGAGTTTGGCAGCAATAATAACAGAAAACCATGAAAGAAAAGAAAGAAAAGAAGAAAAAAAACGAAACGAAATAGAATCCTAATGGCCGATAATTAGAAAGAAAATCCTATACAAATATATACCGTTATATGGCAATAACAACAACAACAACAACAACAACCGTGTACATTAAATAAACCATTAAACGATTACAGTTACTGTGTTACCAACTCAAGGCTAAAATTCTAATGAAAGTGCAAATAAAGCGCAAAAAATATTTACGAAAACAATTCAAATCCATTTAGACCATCATCAGCAGCAGGAAGCATCATCACCAAATACAAAAAGAGTAAGAAAGTGTTGCTAAACATAGATAAGAGGCATGTTGTTGTAGCTACTCTCGCTATGAACCAATAGAACCTTGATAATCAGCATCTTTTTAATGACAAATTGTATGACAACGAAAGATAATGGCCGGATAAGTTTAAAAACAAAAGTGATGACATAAATGCAACAACAGTGGTATGCGGTAAATGCAACATTATCCTTAGTAAAGGCGCCAGTTTTGTTGTTACCTTCAATGTCTACATATTTAGGTATATCCACAAACCCATATGACAGTAACTGTCAAATGTTTGGATTTCTTCTTCCGAGATAACCGATATTCTTGCTAAAATATTCAGGTGCTCTACACACTCTCTAATAAAGATGTAACGCTTAGTGATGTTCGTTAACAATGTAAAGGACAACCTCAGATGACTCTGGTCTACCTACATGCTGGCAGCAGTTTGAAGCCTCTTAGGTTTTTCAAAATTCGAAAACCATAATGAAAATATGGTTGTCACCAGGATACGCACATCCAAGGAAATATATACAAGTCCTGGGGTCCTAATTCTAGGATCGTTAGGAAATGTCGCCGCTGTCTCGACCTTCTTTCTGGGCGCTTCACCAGCGTCTCACTGGTGTGGGTCCCCGGGCACAGTAAAATTCCGGGAAACTGTAGGGCCGACGAGCTCGCCAGAGCTGGTGCGCTCCTTCCGGAATCCTCTTCAATTGAATTGGGTATGCCACTTGCCTCGGTCAAGTTGGATATTGAGCGGAAATTCTTTCGGGACGCCAAGCTATCCTGGGTCAATGAGAAGTCCTGCTCCACCACTAGACTCACCTGGCACTTGATGGATAGAAGGCGTACCAACCAATTACTTGGTCTTGGTCGTGACGTCATATCAACCACAGTGGCCATGCTTACATTGGGTGGTCATTGCATTATGGGTAGACACGCGGAAAGAATGAGGCTTCCATTTAACGGCTTTTGCCGTGGATGCAGATCCGTTGAGGAAGAGGAGATTGTTATCCACTTTCTATGTTAGTGCCCGTCTCTTGCTAGGTGTAGATATAGGTTGTTTGGCTCCACATTTCTTGTCAGCTTGACGGAGCTATCATCTATTGATACCAAGGATATAGCTTCGTTTATCAAACTTTCTGGCTGGTTTTCCAAAATCTTCCCTGATTTTGGTGGAACTTGGTCAGTACAGGGACTGCGTTCACCCGTGGCATTACTACGGGCCGCTATGCGAGCTCAAGTGAGCTTTGTAATATCAGAGCTACCACTCCGACCTAAACCTAAAACCTGGGGTCCTGGATGGCTAATTTGAAAGGGGTGAACTGAGATCCTTAGTTTTTAAAATTTAAAATTCAGGATGAAAAACCTTCTGTACTTTTGCTAGGATTGTAGCAACTCTGCCACGTCACATGCTTTACTACAAAGAAAATAATAAACAGTTAAGAAGCTAGGTACGTATCTAAGCTTGAGACCATGTATAGTTAAATGCCAAATAAAAAATATGCCAAGAATCTGGGGAACCTATTGTGTTTGTCCTCGAAAGGGCAAGTAACTGAAGTAAAAGAAACGGGATGGCAACGGAATGGCATAAAAGTCCAGAAAAGAAAACAGAGAAATTTTCTATTTGGAGATAAATACTCACCCCACAATCGATTAAATCCCATTATAAACCTCAGTAAAGCCTGAATATCGTATAATACAGTGAGTTTAAATTGTCAAAGAGAACCTCTTTCTGGGTAATTCAACTTTTCTTCTCCAACTCGTCCTGATTTTCAAATAGCCTGCTGAAATCCAGCTGGAATCTGATTAAAAGCATCATCAGTTCAGGTTGCTCGTCTCATAAGAGACCCAGTTATATTGGACTTAATGAGTCCCAGCAATGAGTCAGTTCTACCACCATCAATAGATGGCCTAAGGCTTCTAGCTACGAAGTGCAATCTATCCGCTAAGTGACTCTGGTCCATCACCTCAGTTTATTAGAGAGAATTTGAATGATTGGGTAAAAAACATAACACCAAACTAGTGAAAACATTATGTAGCAAGTGTGAACAGAGTACTGTAAGCGAATGCCGTACCCAGAAGTCATTTCCAAGACGTAAATCTTTCTGAGTAAATCTTCACCTACAAAGAAAATGATCGGCACCCATATGGTTTAATGTTTACATTCATAACGCAATGAATTCAAACCACTTTGCAAAAGAAAGCGTGCCGGGTGATGTAAGCTAAGTTAACTACAGGATAGAAGTCGCCGTAGTCTAGTAGGTAGTGTGTTGGTTTATTAGATACAAAGTCAGGGTTCGAGCCCCAGGCCAGGCATCAAAACAAAATACAAAAAGTATTTCTTGGGCGCATTTCTCTCAGCAGATTTCTGGCAAAAATTTTGATGAAAAGTTTCTCAAAAATCTGTTGTTCGGAGTCGACTTTAAACATAAGTGGTGTGAGAAACTAGGACGTTGTACAATGGGTCAATTCGACCTCCGTGTACTATCTTTGTCTTAATTGACAAGTACACGTCCTCTAACCTAACCTCACCTAACTACAGGATTGTTAAACCAAAAATTTATTTAAATTGTGCTCAGTAAACTGAATGCTCCAACATTGGCTTGGAGATATAAATGGACACAGAAAACAAGGCGGCTAATGTCTTCTACTATAATGACAATGTGAAGCTAGACACGTTGCAACATTACAGTCAGAAGCAGCGGAAAAAGAGACGAAAAACGCATGTTTCAATGCAAGGGAAATGAAAAAGAAGGATACAAGCAAACAAAATAGGAACTCTTAGGATTCTGTATACAATTCGGAGTGTAGTATTCCACAAAGGACTTTAGAACATGTATTTCCTCTTGCGAAAGCACGCTAGGATTTAGTAAAATTATTCCTTCAATCTGTTGAAATCTGATGGTAGCAATAGAAGAGCTGTGCACAGATGAATGAATTGAATTTCCACAAGCCATCTAAAACGGCATCAAAACATCAATACTTCTACTGCAGGTCTACTACTTCTGAAGGCGATGAGTTGTTAAGCTACATGCACAAGCTTATTATCTCCATATAGAAACCACGTCATGAAAGATCATGGGGTTCCCATAATTGACATCCCTGATTGAACTAAAATATAAAATATATTGAAGTCGCCGTAGTCCAGTAGGTAGTGTGTTAGCTTATTAGACGTAAAGCCAGGGTTCGAACCCCCGGGCCAGACATCAAGACAAAAAGTATTTCTTCGGCGACTTCCTCTCAGCAGATTTCTGGCAAAAACTCTGAGAGTAAATAAAAAATTGCCATGAAAAGTTTCTAAAAAATCTGTCGTTCGGAGTCGACTTTAAACTGTAGGTCCCGCCACTCATGTTTAAAATTAACACACACAACAGAAGTGCTTTGAGAAACTAGGACGTTGTACAATGGGTCAATTCGACCTCCGGTTACTGTACTTGTCTTAATTGACAAGTACATGTCCTCTAACCTAACCGAACACAACCTTGAACTAAAATATAAGAGAATTGCCCAGTAGATAAGTGCTTCTAGGTGGCTTGTGTATTAGAGTTTCCTGTTTGAATGAAATTTTGTTGCAAAAAGGATCTTGTGAATTTACATAACTAACCTTTGAAGGAAGGTCGATTAAAGCTTTAATAAAAATAATATTATCAGAAAGAACATTACGTTTCAAATGATCACATCATGTTTCCTTTATTTTGAACGATTTCTCTGTGAACATAGATTTATTTTCTATTTCTCTTTAAAGGTTATTTGGTTAGATAACCATTTAACCTTGCCTCGTACAACATTAATCCTCTGCTACATAACAATTTACTTTAATGTGACACAAATGTGCGACAAAAATTCCAAAAAAAAACAATCTTCAGTTTTTCCTTTGTTTTTTTGTTGTTGTTGCCGCATACAAATGTCTTCATTATCCTCATTAAGGATCACAGTCAGCACAGCATTAATCAAATTAATTACAATGCGAAGCCGATAATTAGAAATTAAGAAATAATCCTTTTTAGCCAAATAATTCCATGCAAAAAATAATTACGAACGCACAAACGGAGGGCGGCATGTCTACAAAATTTTGATTACAGTTCTACTCTTACACAGTCACTGTCCATCGCTCTCTCTTTGTCTTTCTCTTGTTGCTAAGAACTACTAACTTAATGGGATAATAAAGTCATTTAGTAAAATACAGTGGGCTATAGAATTAGAAAACATTGGCAAGCAATTTACAATTCACTTGGATACCAGATTTCTTTACTTTACTGAACTATTATTGGTAATTAAACAGGAATCGTTTTCAGTTTTATCATCTTGTGGATTCAAATTAAATGCAGCTGTAGCATGATAATAGGTTTGCAGACATAAAAGTTAAAATCTTTATTTTAAATACCCAAAGCAATTTTAAAGATTTTATTAAATATGACAGGCGGAGTCATAACGAGTCAATTACATGCTTTCAGGCTTATGATACGTTTGTTCCTTATTAAATTTTCTTCATGTCTTAACTTAAGGCAGTGACTGTATGGATGAGTTTATAAAATTATCGTATGCATAACTACAGATTTTGATTTTTGTTGGCAACTTTCCTCACTTGCAGGGGAATTCGGGAGATACGCTCCATATGTACAAACATATATGCCAGATATGGGCAGACCAATAGTGATTGCCTGGGTAATTAGAAAAACTTTGAAAATAGCTCAGAGGGAGTTAGACAAGATACAAAGATTAGTGTTTGTTGGAGCAACATGGCCAATTAGAACCTATTCTACAACGAAGCTCGGTGGCATGTTTAAGTCCACTGCACATGTTATTGAAGAACAAAACTTTGGAGTCTATGATTAGGTTGATGGTACACAAGGCTTACATACAGTTCATGAGGGAAGTTCGGTACCTAAGGAATCGATTGTCTGACAGGCATAGCTGCCAGATTTGACGATTTATCGTCATTTTGACGATTTTGAGCTCCAAAAATATCATATTGACGAATTGACGATTTATGTCCTTATTTTGACGATTTTTGGAAATTAAAAATTTACATCATATTCTTTACTTTAGTACCATACATTCCACACATAATTGCTATTGCAAATGAATAAAAAATATCAGTGATATCCAACACAACACTTTCCTTTTTTTTTAAACTAAATTGGAGATGAGACTTTATAGCTTTGTGAATGAATATTCATTAGATTGTAAGATGTCTTCTGACATGAGATCATTAGACCCGCTGGGCCATTTGTTACCTACTAGAATATAGCCTAGAATTGCATAGAATCGAAAAATCGTGTAGCTTAATTCCAAATTAATTTCAAATTAATGGGGTATACTTTCTTTTTAATTGTATTTGAAATATTTTACTCATACGCATCATATTACATGTACTGGAATTAGTAGTTACCCTGAGAAGTATGCAATAAAAAATTCGATTTGTATGTTATGTATGAAACTAATTGAATTAAATATCACTCATACGTCACACATGTTCTCTGCATTATGAATTTTACATTGTATTTGATATGAGCATCGATCTAAAAGTTTAAATTTAAAAATGTAATAAAACCAAAAATAGTTTGAAATTTTGATAAATCTATTGTTTTGCTGTGAACTACAACTGCTCCGGTTGGAAATGGATTTTTATTTCATTTATATGGCTGCCGCGGATTTATGCCCTTATTTTGACGATTTTTAAAAATTAAAAATTTACATCATATTCTTTACTTTAGTACATTAAAAGCCAATTTAAGCTTTGTATTTACTTTGCAATTGTTACTATTGGAAATTTATGTTAGTAAAAACAAGGAGTAAAGTATTATATTTTTAAGTTACTTTCGAATACCTGTGATGATTTGTCTGCATTTTATTCCTTTTTAACCACCTAAAAGCCGAAAAATTACAACTCCTAAATAACCTCGTAGTTGAAAATAATAATCACTTGTCGTTGCAGACAATTTTAAAAATTCGAGTATATTGTATTCTAATATTGCCATCGGAAGAACAAAGGCAAGCGCCGTTATTTTGTTTCGTACGACCAACACTCAGCGGATCGATGGCATTGTGTTTAGAACTATGAAAATATATTATGAGAACAAGAAAAGAGAGAACAGTGTTTGTGGACAATAGGCTTATATATGTATATTTATACCATAGAAAAACAGGAAAAGCCTTTGCAGGAATTGAATTCCACATACGAATAGTCCGACGAAAAAACGTATTTTTACTGTAATTCCACATACGGAAATGGTGGCCGACAAAGACGGGCGTTACGTAGGAATATATGATTTTCGGGAAAAGTCAACTTACTTCAATGATTCAATGGAGTTGGATACACTACTGTCATTAACTAGCTACTAGCTACTACGGCCTCTCCTCAAAATAGACGTTGAGGAACCGACCCATACATGAGAGTTGTATTTTTCTCGGTCGGTTACAAATGGTGTAAATAGTAAGATTATAAGATCTTAACAAGGAAAGGAAGCAACTGAAAAATGTGTCGCTTGAAGGCAACAGTACACTGAATTTTCATGCTCAGAATGTTAAGAGCTTCTGTCTCCTTAATATTTACACCACCCGTAGATTAAGATGATACAAAATTATTGCTGCGCTTATGTGTCAATAAACAGCACTGGGATAGATTTGTTTAATACTTAAACAATTTTTTCCTGAAAATTATATAAAATTTCTCCGTTTTTTAAAAGCAATTTTTGAAAAATAATAAATGAAGATGAGGGACGCTAGCTTTGAATTTCTAAAAAATTGTTCTTTAAATATTTTATTTTTGAACTCAGATATGTTTGATTTTATATATTTTACTACAATAGAAATAATTTTGGATTTTAAATAATTTATTTTTCTGAAATTTTTTTGACGATTTTAATAAACGTCTTCGACGATTTTGACGATTTTTTCTCAAATATTTGACGATTTGGTGCCTCATTTATGCGGCAGCTATGCTGACAGGTCCTTAATTAATTGTTCTCTGCAGTAGGCTCTATTTTAGGAAATGCATTGCATTGAGACTTAGCAGCAAATATGAATGGAGTAATTTGGAAGCTGCATACTCTCTTAAAACCAGGTGCTATTTTCGGGGTATACAGATGGTTCAAGAAAGGATATTGGAACAGGAGTAGGAGTTTTTGGTCCCAAAATAAAATACTTCAAGTGCATGAAACGCAAGCTTGTGGCATCGAAAGATGTGCTCAATTCAACTTGGATAGGAAGAACAAACCACAGGTCAGAACAATAGAACATAGATCTGTGTAGGCATTGAGGTTCATTTTTATCCTCCGGCAAAGTTCTGGGCAACTACCCAATAAATGAATAACAGTCTCCTCTTTCTCGTTATTTCTTTAGCTTCTACAGAAATTGCGTCCAAGACCGCATATGCTTTCCAAAACTTTATTACAAGCGTAAAAGGCAGTGGAGGACTCAGTTAATGAACTTTGGTATCCACAACGAGCCACAGAAAATATGCATAATCCTTGATTTTTAATATCGTCCAGTGCAGTTTTATTGGACGAATATGGGGTCACATGTTCTTTCTAGTTAATAAGCGGTTCAACGAATCAAAAACAAATCAATAAAACCGGTTGCTATACGAATCCCTTTAGAATATTCAACCGGTTAATCAAATACTCTCTTTTGTATATGCTTTAACCGCTACTGCATTCATGCAGTATTATGAGATGCACTCGTATATTATGGTCATGCGGAGTGTTGTCGGCAGACACGTTTGCATAAAGCGGTTTAAATATGTACTACGCCCCGTCCCCCTTACTTACAGATCTTACACTTTACACAAAGCACTCGTTAATGTGGTGCTTAACATTTCTATTTCTGGCATACATTAATTAAATTTAATGACGACAACGTATCTTTGGTCTTTACCTACTCAACTCTGCACAATTCGAAACAAAAGTCATTACGACGACTTACTACTTCAATTTCAATTTCAACTTTAGTGTGGCAGCAGTAATACTGATGAGGTAATAATCCTACAAACACTTGGGTAACACCCACTACACAGAATACTGAAAACCACACAGACGGACAAACGGAGAAGAAGACGGATAGACAGACAGACATACATACATACGGATAAATATGCTCGTAAAGCTGTATAACATTTATTTGATTTCTGAGTGAATAAAACCACTTAAACAACTGCCTGCTACTGGAGAATAATTTTTTTTTTAACAAAATTTCAACTTTTTTTTTATTCGTTTCTAGTCAGGCCAACTAATTTATGCATAATGATCGGTCTTAATCATAGTTAAAGTTGATGGGGGGAGGTATTACAGTAAAAGTAGTTGGTTTTTGGTTGGCTTCAGACCAAGTTTTTTTTTTCGATGCTCATCATACTCTACAAGCTCTTCTAATGGATAATAATGATGTCCTGAAATGGACATTAACATGAGCTGCTGCTGGTGTGTGAGTTCGTTACTTCCTTCTTTTCTTATAGAGATGACGAGAAGCCACTCTTAGCCAAATTGACCAAAAAATATTTTCTTTTGCTGTCATATTCCCTAATGATTTGAATGTTTGTTAAGAAATATGATGCCATGCATTCACTCATTCATTCAGTCATTTATTCCGTCATTCATTATGATTTTTCATTTTCCTTTTTAATATTCTTATAATTTTCTTTCGTTCCATTTAATAAGCTTTCCCTCATCGTTATTAATCTTAATTTGCTGTTGAGAGAGAGTAATTTCATAAGTAACATTTCTTTCTAATTTCATTCTAATGGCAAACGGAAGTTATTAATTAGTGTTGACATTTAAAATAAGTCTCCGAAAATATTTCAACTTTTTTTCTTTGCCTCTCATAAGTACTGATTGCCAAAATTAGTTATACTGTGCAGCAGCTTGTGTGTTTGTGTCTTTCAGTCTCTGCTAAGAGGATTACATTTTATGATACGATACGCTTTGGTTATTAAAAATTATTTTCGTTCTTAGTTTCGTTTACAGTTTCAAGTAATTTTTATTGATATTGATAGGCCACACTAATTTACTTCAAGGATACTTTGGAAACATTTTCAAAAAAATAACTACGAAATGAAAACAAAAAAAAAAAAGAAAAATAAAAAAGTTATTCACGATTTCCTTTAATACCCTAAATACCGTAGAATCTTACTCAGAATTGGAGACCCGTTTACTCTAACAGGCTTATGTTACCGAACGAATGATTTTAAGCATGTATAAGGCATGTTTTTTTAACCGGTAATGAGAGACTACAAGAAGTCGCCGTGATCTAGTAGGTACTGTGTTGGCTTATTAGACGAAAAGCCCCAGGCCAGACATCATAATAAAATACAAAAAGTATTCCTTCGGCAACTTCCTCTCAGTGATTTCAGGCAAAAACTCTGAGAGTAAATAAAATTGCCATAAAAAGTTTCGTGACTGAAGGGTTGTAATGACCAATTATGTATGTGAATGAGAGACTACAGCTCAGTGTCTACTGGTTTTAAAAAATCCTCCAAAAGGTTGATAAAAATTACGACTTTAAAGTTTCCTTAAACATCGATCTCAATTTCTTCTTCCTCTTGCACAGCAACGCTTTTCCATTCGTATCTGAAGGCTTGCATTATGCTTTACAGACAGAACCAATACGTTAGCCGCATCAACAACTTTAAAACTAATGTCCTGAAGTATTACTCCCGTTTTCCGCCTCTGTTCTGAAGTGGCCACACGGTTTTTTTCAACTGGAATATGGTAAAAACTATGGCAACTCTCTGAGGCCAACTTCAATGCCGAGAATGGTATTCGTTGAAATTCGTTCTGGCATCACAAGTATAAAAAATGCCGAACATTCAGGACTTGTCAGATGAGATCTCTACAAGCAATTCTTACTTACTTAATTGGCCATTAACAACCTGATTATTGAATTTCTACCTGCTTTGGCACACTTTTCCAGGCGCCTCTGCTTCTTGCGCGCCTTTGCCAGTTGATCGCAACAGTCAGTCACAGGGCTTTCTCAATATGGTCGTCCTCTTTCCCGACTCCCGAAAATTTCACCGGGGCATCCTCTTCCATTCGAATGACATGGTCGAGCTAGCACAGCCGCTGGATGTTAACGCGCTACACACCATTCATTTCATTAAGGAGTTCATATAGCTCACTGTTAGAACGGGTGCGGAAATCATCGCCAACTCGTAATGGACCGAAGATCATACGTGTGACTTTTCTCTCGAATTGTCTCAATGCTGCTGCATCGGCGCTTGGTAATGTTCATGCTTTTGCGCCATAAAGAACCACGTAGAGGATGAGCGACTTCCCCTTTATGATACTTCCCTTCCCCTTTATGATACTTCCTCTTTATGCTCAAACTGTGTAGAAGCGGAGCATATTCTAGCATGCTGCCCCAGATTTAGATTGCCCGGGGAAACGAGTTTCGGACCAACTCGGCTTGTGGCAGAGGTGTTGAATTGTAGGATTCTATAGAGCCAATACAGTCCGAGAATGGCTGAAGTTATGCAAGAACACCGAAGGCTGGAGAAACGGAGGCGAAATTTAACTTAGTGTGACAAAGCTTTAAAGCTAACCAGCCCTATGCGAAGTAACACCTTACGGCAGTCCCGCAAAGGGACTTAGTACGTAGTGATGGTGAATCGTGCTCTCTTTTGTTGGAACAATAGTATCTTTCGAAGATTCCCACCTCCGGCCTAAGATAAAAAAGAGTATAAGATTCGTCGTACGAGAGATGCAATGCATTCTTGGCCAATCGCACACTATAAATATGAGGGATTGTGGAAACCGTGTTCATTTACATTTCTTGGACATGAGAAACCATATCGTAAGTTTATTGCCCCATTTGTTTACAATCGACCACCAATGCTATCGTGTCATAACTTCACAGTAATGTTTGATGACATTCAACTGTAATCTATGATCAAGGATCCCCCATAAATCCACTAGAGACAAAAGAGTAGTCAAAAGAATACTTTTCGCAGGGCGAATTGGCATCGTAAAAGGCCGGTAAAATCGGTCTGCTCCAATTCTTGAGGAAGGAAATTAACACAATAAATCACCACGGCCACCTGTACCGAAATATTTTCATATAGTACGCTAGTTTTAGGTAACCACCTGATGGTAACCCTATCGTTCTAGAACTTGCAACATTAGGCCAATCAGTGCTTAATTGGAAAAACTTGATGAATGAAACTGATAAACAAAGCAAAGAAATAATAAGAATATGGGAGGGAAGAAATGATATGCCTTTGTAACTGTCGCTTGTTTCTCCTTAAAGGAATGAAAAATAATAACTCACCACTACTCTTATGCGGCAATTCTATAACTTTTGCTCAACTACTGGCTTCCCACCCTTGGATTGTGCAGCAGTGACAGCAGCTCCTGCTGCGCTAGCTATTACTGTGTGTTGCATTTTACTTTGTTGTTATGATTTATGGCATATGCGGCATATATATGCGGTATGTGGTCATAAACCAATACAAATGCAAATACAAATGCAAGGAAACAAAAGAGGGAAAAAATATGGAAAACAAAAGGAAACAAAACTTATAAAAAAGTTTAGAGTTTAAAACGTCTGCCCAAGTCATGCAGCAACTCTAATCAACGAAACCAAGGAAAAGAATTGCAAATGGAAATGGAATTAATGCAGCATAAAAGACAAGAAATCCGCATCGTATTGTTTTACACGGCAAATGAGAGAGTGACTGTATATGTGTGTGTATGTATTTAAACACCATAAAGTAATTACAGTTAATACACACACGTACAGACATACACTTATTCAAAGAAATTTCTCTTTCAGCTATGATTAGCAAAATGTATCAGTATTTGTATACCCAGACTCCTATAAAGGAATTAAAGCACACGGACACTTATACACATAAACACACACACGTTCACAGATCCTAATAGAATTTTTATCAAACCAAACACTTGCAAGCATAACACACACGTACATCAACCATCAGGCAGTTGCAGCAACTTGTGTTCTGCCCAACTTCAGTAAAGTCTTTGGCTTTTGTTGGTTAATTGCCTCCAGTTACCAGTTACCAGAGACCAGTTAACAGGTAATAGACTCAAGTTCTCAAGTTTTATTATCCAAGGAAGTATGTGTGTGAGTGTGAGTATGCAGTTGATTTGCCTACTGTTAATATTTAGTTTGTTTGGCCATCTCGTACATCGTAGTGATTGCCGAAGAGGTTCTTTCCCCAATTTTCTCTCAGTGGAAAACATTGATTAATTGTTTGGAAATAATAAAATCATCTCTCTGTTGAAACATTTTCATACATTTTTTGTCTTGAATTCCTTTCATTTTATTTAAGATTTTACATGTAAATTTTATTGAAACAATTTTATTTGTCCCTTGAGTTTATTAATGTAAAGATTTAAAGAGAAATTCTTAAGAAAACTTGATTGAATGCGACTTGATAATCGTTTCGAAGATTGAATGAAATTCAAATTAAAATACTGTTTTTGTATTATTGTATTAAAATGTATTTAATTTGCCATTAATTTGTAAGAAAATACTGAAGAAGTAAGTAATGTTGTAATTATAGATTACACTGTGCAACACAGCACAACTAGTAGAACGGCTTTGTTTAAAATCCAGTGATTATAAGATGACTTTACCTCCAAAAATTAACATTTTTAATGTACAATTTAAAAATGCAAGGATTTGATACCTTGTATATGATATGTGGTTTGTGTCTTTGATAACTTATAAAGTATTTTAGCGGACAGGTTGTGGTATACTGGTTACAGTGCTTCATTACAAATTTAAGCATTCCAATTTGAAATCGTGTCCTTATCACGCAGTTTACAAAGGACGTTGTTTCAAGCTAAGGACTGATGGCAACTCTATCATCCTAGAACCTGCTAGAGAAAACCAATTGGCCAATTAACTGGAAAATCTTAATCAATAAAATAAAAAAAAATTAAAGAAATTTTATGAAGACACAAGAAACGTTTATAGGCTGCCTGACCGCTGCAATGTTTTCCAGGCAGAGGCCATGACTTTTTTGAAAGCGGTGCAATGCTTGTTGGATAACAGCAGTATTTCTGAAAATATATTGATTTACTCGGACTCCCTTGTTTATGACTCGGGTCCGCCATCTAACTCTTTTTCAACTAGTGCTTATTTCGTCAATGGTAACACTTAGCTCATGTCTGATTTGACAGATAATTAGTTTTATCCTTCCGCTGAACGAATATGGTTGTGTATACGCTTGAACAACGCTGGGAAATATTGCGACATAACTCGGAAAATCATGGTAATGTTGCAGAATGTGTGCGAAAATTGCGTATGGATTTTGGAAGAAGAGAAGCACCATCAGCTCCGTATGTTCGTTATCTTGCGAAAAAAGTGAAAGAAACTGGCATCCTCATCGATAAACGAAAGCGTGAAAAGCCAAAAGCAGTGCGTACACCCGAGAATATTGCTGTTGTGGCAGAAAGTTTCACGCACACTTTCTGCCGTCAACATCAATTCATCGTCGTTCTCAACAATTGAACATTTCGGAGACATCATTGAGACGAATTTTGCATAAAGATCTTTTCAGCTGAAGCTCATTTTGATCTTGGCTTGGGTATGTAAAGAAGCAAAATTTGGGGCACAGAAAACCCGCACGCATACATTGAAAAGCCGACGCACCCAAAACGAGTCACTGTTTGGTGCGGATTTTGGTCCAGAGGCATAATTGGGCCATTTTTCTTCGAAAATGAGCAAGGAGTGGCCGTTACAGTCAATGGCGATCTTTATCGGGCCATGTTGAACGAATTTTTGTTCCCAAAACTTGAAGAGGAGGATATTGGCAACATTTGGTTTCAACAGGACGGCGCTACGTGCCACACAGCCGAAGCTGCACTCGATGTTTTGCGTCATGTTTTTGAAGATCACATTATCAGCCGCAGAGCTGATGTCGTTTGGCCACCTCGGAGCTGGGATTTGACACCGTTGGACTATTATTTGTGGGGTGCCGTCAAAGTTAAGTGTTACGCCCACAAGCCAGAGACAATTGACGCTTTAAAGGACAATATTCGTGAAGCCATTGGTGAAATACAGCTGCACACAATCGATAATGTGCTTAAAAATTGGACCGATCGTGTAGGCTACTGCATGGCCAGCCGAGGCAGCCATTTGAATGAAATTATTTTCCGTTATTAACCGGAACGATTGTACTTTCAAATACAAAAAGAAATTTGAGAAAATATTCAGTAGTTTTTTTTAAAGGATTTTCAAAAAATAAAAAGTTATTTGGCGGACCCTTTACAAGAGTAACTTCCGTATGGGTTCTGGGCGAGACATAGTGATATCATTGAAAATTGCATTGCTGAGGAGTTGGCCAGGATCGGTACGACGCTTACAATCCTCAACATGTTTCAGCACATAGGTAATCCGATTGTCTCAGTTAATTTGGATATTATCCGCGCTTTTTAGGTGGATGGCAGCAAAAGCGTATGGGCACTATTGCTAAACACCGATGGACACATATGGAGAAAAGATGAGCGTCAGACGGTCCTTAAATTACATGACCATCGGCACAATAGCTTTTCTTACAGATCACTTTCCTTTCGCTAGGCATACTGAATGAGTTTACACTCCGGCAGAAGGGAAAGACAGTCTTTTATCTCATGTGTCACAGCACTGTTCTTGTCATAAAAAGACAAAAGTTTTCAAACTCACACTTTCTCAAATATAAAAATTGCTACAATACATACATACATACATAGCTAGTTTACAATGCTTCAGCCAGGATTACGACCTAGTTTCTCGCACCACTTATGTTGTGTACGTAAATTTTATACATGAGTGGTGGGACCTACAGTTTAAAGTCGACTCCGAACGAAAGATTTTTTTGAGAAACTTTTCATGGCAATTTTTTATTTACTCTCAGAGTTTTTGCCAGAAATCTGCTGAGAGGAAGTCGCCGAAGAAATACTTTTTGTATTTTGTTTTTGTCTTTGAACCGTGGCCTTAGGTCTAATAAGCCGACACACTACCTACTAGACCACGGCGACCACAAGAACATGGCAATTTCATTTACTCTTATAGTTTTTGCCAGAAACCTCCTGAAAGAAAGTCGCCGGAGAAAAATTGCTCGTACTTTATTTTGTTAGAGATGTCTGACCTGGGGTTTGAACCGTGAAATGATGTCTACTAGGCCAATACTACTACCTACTAGACTACGGCGACTACATTGCTGTAATAGCAAGACTTATTTGGGACTTGGGTTGGTTTTCTCTAGGGAATGTTTGTTTCTTGAGTTGAATATATACTGAGATATCACAAGGGGGGCTAAATACTGGTCTAAGTGGAGGAGAATTACAATTACGAGCAATTCAAAGTTTAATTCATTATTGTAGATTTGCTCATCGCAATGATGGATGTGTGAAGCGATGTATTCTACTGCTAAAGCAACCCCGTCCTTTTGATCAAATGCAACCTATTTTCCTGAATTTCATTACTTAACGACATTACTAAATTATCATAGAAATCTTTAATTATTTTTAACTTTTTACAGAAAACCAATAAAAATTATACGCGACTGTTAAACATGAGCTCGTAAATATCTGTAGTACAGTGTTTTCGATTAAAGATAAAATAGTTTTTAACTTACATTAAATGGATGTATGGATGGTATTTAAATATGTATTTAAATTTATAACATACCTGTAAAGAGATTAAATGAAAGAAAAGAATTAATTGAGATTGAAAACATAATGCAAGAAATAAATTGAATTTTTTTTTTGGAACTTCTTAAATTATTTATTCGAATATTTTAAATATTCTTCAAGAATACTTGAATAATGTAAACTAATTTATTAAATTCAATTCAAATGTTTAATTGCTTTAATAGACGTTTTTTTGTCAGATGTTTGGCTACGTTGGCTTAAGTTCTTAAAATCTACGAGAGACTCTAATGATTTTCATGGAAATGGGGGGTTGTTGGCTGTACTCGATCGATAGTCAGCTTACAGCCTTTTGAATGCGATAAATCCAAATGCAGGATAATAACTTTTTTAGTTTGAGTCTTTGGAATACCAGAAGTCCAGTGAAATAAAATATACAGTCAAAGAAAAAAGTCTGCATACACCACTGTAATTTTTTTTTATTTTTTTCCAATAATTTCTTGGACATGTTTTTTACAAATTCGTTATTTTTTTCAAACATTCTTAATTGTAAACGCCTTTAGCAACACTATAACATTTTTTCAATTTAGAAAAATCCAGCGCTGTATGTAGACTTTTTTCTTTGACTGCATATCTATATGGAGTACAAAAGTTAAACAAAAGAAAAAAACGCCTAATAGAAGGTAAATAACTAATTAGAAATATTTAAAAAGGATTCTATTTGAAATTGCTTAATTCACCATAAAAGAGCTGCCGTTTCCTAAAAGTTACTCTTTCAA
The DNA here is from genome assembly GCA_936449025.2 of Sarcophaga subvicina. Classification (NCBI taxonomy): domain Eukaryota; kingdom Metazoa; phylum Arthropoda; class Insecta; order Diptera; family Sarcophagidae; genus Sarcophaga; species Sarcophaga subvicina. The sequence goes on along the minus strand of OW388082.2, from coordinate 103,563,324 downwards.
CGCTTTTATTCTCTCATTATTCATAAGAAAACAAAGAAAAAGGGCCGCGTATTTGTTTAGTCCATTTACTGTGTGTTTACTTTGCCAATAAAAAAATGTTTTCAAATTGACTTCCGCGCAAAGTATCCTGAATTGCTTTATAAGCAAACAAAGCAATTGCCAGAGAGAGAGAGTGCCTCAAACAATATTTTTTTAAATTTTAAAAAAAGAGAAGAAAATATTGTTTCTGTAGCAAAAAAAAAATGGAGGACAATGAAAAGGGAAAAGGTACTTTTTTATTTGTTTTTAATGTTCATATTTATTATTATTTGTTTATTTTTCTTTCTTTTAGGAGGGGTGGGACAGGAATCTTGGTAAGTGATTATTTGAAGCGTTTGGAGACGGGACTTGGAAACTGTTTAAAAAAAAACAAAAACCAACAGTAGAGCCAAAAAGGTCTATTGAGTTGTTTAATGATAAATAATGTTGATCAACTCTTATAGACGCAAAGTAATGCAGCTTCGAAATGGCAGTGGTCAGAGGAGTTTAGCCCTTCAGAAGCGAAATATTTGATTAATTCCGAGAAAAGGTTGTTTAAAGAGCTAGCAAAGGAACATCATATTTGGACCATTATTGGTAGTCATGCTAGCTATGGTGTAATCGCCTTAGTCTAGTAGGTACTGTGTTGGCTTTTTTAACGAGAAGCCGCTGTTCAAACCCCAGGTCAGACATCTCCAACAAAAACGAAATATGAAGAAATATTTCTTCAGCGGCTTCCTCTCAGCAGATTTCAGATAAAAACTCTGAGAATAAATAAAAAATTGTCAGGAAAAGTTTCTCAATAATTTGAGAAAACTGTAGGTCCCGCCACTCATTTTTAAAATTACCACACACAACAACATCGCCGTAGTCTAGTAGGTAGTGTGTCGGCTTATTAGTCGTAAAACCAGGTTTCAAACCCCAGGCCAGACAATCATAACAAAATACGAAAACTATTTCTTCGGCGTCTTCCTCTCAGCAGATTTCGGGCAAAAACTCTGAGAGGAAATAAAAATTGCCATGACAAGTTTCTCAACAAAAATCTGTTGTTCGGAGTAGACTTTAAACTGTAGGTCCCGTCACTCATGTATAAAATTAACACACACAACATAAGTGGTGTGAGCAGCTAGGTCGTAATACTAACTGAAGGGGGTCGTAACGACCAATTATGGATGTCTTATAATTACTATTTAAGCCAGGTTTTGGACAAATTTTTTGGACACGTTGGCGTCATATCTGTAAGCATATACTTATGAGTCTTTAACAATAATGGGTAAAAACCATACCAATATTAAGGTGCTTGCAGGCTTGAAGGTCACATAAAATAAATTTAAAAAGACTACTCAGTATTGCTATAAAAGAATTTAGTAGTTCTCCTGGCGTAAAACAAAAGTCTATTCATATTGCCAATGTTACCCAGAGGACGAAATCTGTTACCCTTCAATGATGAACGTTTTGAAGTTCCACATTCTACAGCTAACCACACAGGATGAAAAGTAATCGAGGCTTGGCTTTAGAAGCTGTAGAATACATAACGAAGGCTCTTGTTGTACTCAACAAAGAATTTATGCTGCCGCTGCGAAAAAACTTAGAAGAAATTGTTCTTTGAGAGTTTAGAAATACGTCAACAGGTTTAGAAGAGAGCAGGTAAACAAAGTTATAACCAACGGACAGCTTTGTTATTCGAAAATGAAGATTTTCTGTTACTAGGTTGTGGGCATAGCTGCTAGATAAATGAGGCACCAAATCGTCAAATATTTCGAAAAAAATCCTCAAAATCGTCAAAGACGTTTATTGAAATCGTCAAAAAATCGTCAGAAAAAATAAATTAAAAGTTTTTAAAAACCGAAATTATTTCTATTGTAGTCAAACATATAAAGTCAATATATATACATACATATCTGAGTTCAAAAATAAAACATTTAAAAAAAATTGTTAGAAAAAGCTAGCGTCCCTCCTCTTCATTTATTATTTTTTTTTCAAAAATGGAGAAATTTTATATCATTTTCAGGAAAAGGTTTAAACAATCTATCCCAGTGTTGTTTATTGACACATAAGCGCAGCAATAATATTGCATCATCTTAATCTATGGGTGGTGTAAATATTAAGGAGTCAGATGCTCTTGACATTCTGGGCATGAAAATTCAGTGTAATGTTGGCTGCAACCGATTCATTTTTTAGTTCCTTTAGTTCCTTCTTAAGATCTTATCATCTGATCTTACTATTTACACTATTTATGAGGTCGATGCCTCAACGTCTATTTGGAAGTTTCTCGACCGTGTACAGGAGAGGCCGTAGTAGTTCGGCAATGACGGTAGTGTATCCAACTTCATTGAATCATCGTTGCAATGTGGTTTGTGTTTCACTGTTCTATCATTACGATAAAATGAAATCGAATGAAATAAGGGAACTTGTTCCCGAAAATCATATATTTCTACGCAACGCTCGAATTTCTCGGCCAGGACAACCGTATGTGGTTGATTAGCCAGTGGATCGCATACTGGATTACAGAAAAAGTACGTTTTTTAGTCGGACTATTCGTATGTGGAACTCAATTCCTGCAGAGGCCTTTCCTGTTTCTTATGATATAAATATACACAAGCCTATTGTCCATAAACACTGTTCTCTCTTTCCTTCTTCACATAACATATTTTCATAGTTCCAAACACAATGCCATCCATCCCCTGAGTGTTGGTCGTACGAAAAAAAAAATAACGGCGCTTGCATTCGTTCTGCCGATTTTAATATTAGAAGCTAAACAAAAATTTTTAAAATTGTCTGCAACGATAAGTGATAAATTATTCTCAACTACGAGGTTATTTAGGAGTTGTAATTTTTTTAACTTTTGAGGGATTAAAAACGCATGAAATACAGAAAAATCTTCACAGGAACACTTTATTCCTTGTTATTACTAACATAAATTTCCAATAGTAACAATTGCAAAATAAATACACAGCTTAAAAAGTGGCTTTTAATATACTAAAGTTAGGAATATGATGTAAATTTTTAATTTTTTAAAATCGTCAAAATAAGTGCATAAATCGTCAAATCGTCAATATGATATTTTTGCAGCTCAAAATCGTCAAAATGACGACAAATCGTCAAATCTGGCAGCTATGCTTGTGGGTGACTTCTTTGAAGGCATGGCACAGTGGTATATGAAATCTAACGATGCCAACTTTACTGTCATGAACATCGATCAACTGAATTAAAATTTACTCTTAAGTGACGTCAGCTGCCCTCCTGAATCAACAGTTTTAATACATAAAGAAGCTGGGATTGAAACTGTAGTGATGGTTGCTCTTGAGTGACGTCAGCTGCCCTCCTCTATTAAATGTTTCAATGCACAAAGAAGCTGAGGTTGAATAGAAACGGTAATAAAGTACCCCTCAGTAAGCATTGTTCGAAAACAATGACCGATTAGTTTCTATAGAATTCACTTGCTGTGGAGTTTGTTTAAAGATGTGCAAATTCAATGGAGATCGGATCTGACGACTAAGATTGACTAGCACATTACAAAGTCTGGGTGGCAAGATGTGTAAAGACTGTAAGCAAGTACTGAATTCAAGTAGTATGAGTACTGCCTGTAGCATTGGTCTACCGGTTTCCATTGATTGGGAAAAGGAGGAATTACTTCTTCATTTAAAAAAAAAAAAAACAAAATAAATCTCATGGGTAAATAGAAAGCCTAACCCTAAGCATTTACTGCAACTGACAGACTAAAAAAATACTTTTTGCAAAATACCCCTCCCCTCCCCCCTCCTCTCTAATGTATTATGCAATTAAACAATTTTTTTTATTTTTTTGGTTTTTTTAACCAAATTTTCCCATTTTCGTTTTGGTGAAATGCAACCGTATACGGCCATTAATTCCAATGGTATGCCCACAAATAATTTTGTTTGCAAATCTGCATTGCTAATGAGCGGGTGATATGCAGATGCATTTTGCATTTTGCATTTCACATTTTCGGTATTTCAAACTCAATTTCAATTTCAATTGCAATTGCAATACTCTAATAAATACCGGGGTTCATATGGATACAGAAAACATGAGTGCAGTAGTGCACCTGCCATAAAGCTTTACTAACCCGACCATAATTATCGATTTAATTACCAGCTTTTAATTTACCAGATATAAACCACATTTGGGTATTTGGGCTTTGCGATTTTACAATGGTTTTTAATTCCAACAACAATAACAACACAGACGAAAAAAAACATAGTAGAACAACAACAACAGCAAAAATGGTATTACAACTCAAATCCAGTGGATTATGTTTGTAAAACATTTTCGAAAGTGGCATTAAAATGCGTTTGAAATGGTTTTTTAATCGAAATTCTTTTGAAATGTAATTTAAAAGGGGTGTCGAGGGAAAGGGGAGTGGGTAGGCAGGCTTCATATTTAAAATGAATTGAATTGTTATTGAAAAAAATGTTTTCATTTTTAATTCTCATGATAGAGAGAACAGAACAACAGAAAGAAAAAAGAAATTTTTTTTAACGACTTTTTGTTGTGCAAATATTTTTTGTTTTTGTTTTTGTTTTTAAAATAATATGCCTGTAAGGCTTAATAAAATACTCTGGCTCTGGTTCTTGTTCTGACTGTGGTTCTTGTTTTGGTTCTGGTTATTTTGCATGCCATTGTGTTTTAGTTTTAAAACAATTGTTAAACAAATATTGATACGGGTTTATCAAAACAAAACAAAACTAAAAACAAAAGAAACATAAAAAACGAGAGGAGAATATTCTTAAAACAATATTGATATACTTTTGGTAAAAAAATACATTCGTAAAAAAATACATTCGGAAAAAAATACATCTATACATATACATGGATAAACTAAAAATATCCTGAATTCGATTCCAATTTCATATGGTGTTCAGCTATCACATCACAAAACAAAAACGAAATAAAAAACGAAACAGAAACAAAAACTCACAATATTTTATAAAATTTCCTTTAAAAACAAAATGAATTTTTTTTGTTTTGTAAAAATCTCCAACTCCTTGTTAAAAAAAAATAAATCCTTTTCGTCCTTTAAAAACACAAAATTTAATTGACTTTTAATATCAGAAACATGCAGCCCCTTGTCTATATTTCTGATACTTAAAAACCCAACTGTATTAATAGAATAAAAAATGGGACTCTTTCATACAAAGGTCACAAAGGAAAAAGGGTTATCACAATAATAAGCAGGTAAATTGTGAAAACAATCTCCAAAAACAAAAAAAGGGGAATAAATATGACTTTTAGGCCATCATGTGGGTGTATTGTTCTTTACTTTTGATATTACTCTTCAGACCCACTGAGGGCTAATTTTTGTTGCCGTGTAGAAGCGTTAAGTCGCCGTTGTCTAGTAGGTAGTGTGTTGGCTTATTAGACGTAAAGCCAGGGTTCGAGCACCAGGCCAGACATCAAAAAAAAAAATGCAAAAAATTATTTCTTCGGCGACTTCCCCTCAGCAGATTTCTGGCAAAAACTCTGAAAGTAAATAAAAAATTCCCATCCAAAGTTTCTCAAAAAAAAAAAAATTTAATTTAAATTAAATTTAACATTAAAATTAAAATTAACACACACAACATAAATGGTGTAAGAAACTAGATCGTAATCCTGACTGAAGGATTGTAATGACCAATTATGTATGTATGTAGAAGCGCTAAAGTTCTACGATCTACTGCACTACCTTCAATCTATGTGGAGTCTCATTACAATATCTCATCCAATCCTGTAGATCTGACAAACTTACTTAATTGATCATTGCAACCCCTTAGTCAGGATTACAACTTATTTTCTCACACCATTCATGTTGTGTGCCTTAATTGTTTCCATAACAACTTAATGTCGATTCTGACCGACAAGTTTTTGAACAACTTTTCGTTATTTTACTCTCTCTGAGACTCGAGGTTAATAAATCAACGCAGTACCCACTAGATTACGACGTCTTTAGGTTGCTGTTAGGAGTTAGTAAAAGCAACTGCCAGGCAAGTTCTCGTCAGCAGTTTCCTTATGAGATGTACTAACACCACAATGACTCCAAATAATTTTTGGGATTCATTAGATTCATTACATTTTATAAATAATGGGCTTGAAGCGATCAATTTTCACAACAAGTGCTCATTAAACCTGCAGTATCCGGTCAGAAGACCCATCACCATCCCTCATGAATCGCATTATTTTCGTATTCAAATACGTCCAAAAAAGTCGCCGTGGTCTAGTAGGTAGTGTGTTGTCTTATTAGACGAAAAGCCATGGTTCGTGCCCCAGACGTCAAAATAAAATACAAAAAGTATTTCTTCGGCGACTTCCTTTCAGCAGATTTCTGACAAAAATTCTGTGAGTAAATAAAATTGCCATGAAAAAGTTTCTCAAAAATCTGTCGTTCGGAGTCGACTTTAAACTGTAGGTCCCGCCACTCATGTATAAAATTAACACACACAACATAAGTGGTGTGAGAAACTAGGTTGTAATCCTGACTGAAGGGTTGTAATGACCAATTATGTATGTATGTATGTATTACGTCGGAAAAGTTCGGATTGATTCTATATGATCCACTCTGTTAACCTCTTCATATCCATCCAAACTTTCCTTCTCTGACCATAAAAAGGTTCTGGTAATGTTAGCGCCTTAGGAGATCGCCTTTTCCCAAATCAATTTACCTATGTATTGCCGCGAATACCCACGTAATCTGTGTTCCAGCGTATGCAGAAGCAATTCCATATTATTCCCGTGTCAACTTCATATGGTTCAAGTTCTCCGATGACATCCTGACTGTTAGACAGTGTTGCTATATCTCGTCCTTTTTATTTTCTGTTCAGGTTGAATATGAGCATATGTTTCGATGTCGCAGATTTAGGCTTGAAAGATGGCCGCAAGTTTCTCTTTTTCGCGCATCTGTAGCCCACAGAGTAATCTCTATCTTAAATGTGTATGTTTCCTCCAAATTATGGAGTTCACTTGCTAATGGATGACACCTGAAGAATATTTTTATTAGATTTGTCTTCTTTTATTCTGATCATAGTCCATGTCTAAGGTCTTCACTACCACGTGAAATCTAGTTATAAGCAACCTAGCTTCCAGTGCCGCTGCAAGACAGGTTCTCATTTCCACTATTATTTTCAGATATTTCAGCTCCATGTACAACATTGATTTATAAGTACAAGTTGCAATGAGTATGAGTACAACGTTGACATCAAACTCATACCATTCGAAATATGTTTGATTCATATGCCTACTCATTCAGATTCATAACCTTAGAAAAATACTTATAATACTCATAAATGATTCGAGCGATTTGAATCCATCGTAAAAATTTAGTCTTAGTTGTTGTTGCATTTACAAAGAAATAAGAAAGTAACATAAACAAAAAAGAAAAAGACAGCAAGCAGAGCAAACAGACAACATTCTTGTGAGTATTTTAGTGTTCGTACGCGAATCATATTTATTTCGTGATTAGTGTATACGATGATCAATAACATCATGCGTATTGTTAAGTATGAGTACCATGAGTATTTCAAACTTTGAACATAAGTAGTATGAGTATGACATTAAAATAAGTATGAATGCGTATAAGTATCAGGAATTATAAGTATGATTCGAATCTAGTCATCGTTTTGAAAACTCATTGCTGACCTCTGGCTCATATCAAGTGGTAGCAGCATTCTGATATTTGTCAGGGTTGGAGGTGACATTATAAGGATACCATATAAGGCTTGGGAGAGTGCAATAGATAGTGTGGTCGCAGTACTAAGTTGGCTTCTCATGATAGTAATAACAATAACAATCGTTCAGTTAGTCTTTGTGGCTCTTAAAAAAATTGACTTACAAAACTCTGTTTACCGTACAATGTGTGTAAAGAGTTGTTGTCTGTTTGCCTTGTTTGCTTATTTTCATTTAATTTGTTTCAACTGGCGAAACAATATTTTAAAGGTGAAGGTACCAATTGCAAGCCAGATTTGTCGTCAAGCTAACCCTTATATTTCATTAAAATATTACGTCTGCCCCCCTTTTCTCTCTCTCTCTCTCTCTTGATAAACGTAAATAATTTGTATTAAATATTAAAAATTTAATATTTGATTAGGTAACCCTTATACAATACAACAACAACAACTATCTGAACCTACTATTTAAAGCTAAAACCACAAATTAACCGACAAATTTATTTGCGAAAAGAAAATCAACTGTATTAACATTAAATATTATGTACGTGCGAAAGGCTGTGCAAAATTGCCTCAGTGAAAACAACTTGTGCTTGGTTAATGTTTTTGTGGACCTCCTCTTAACCTAAACCATGTACTGCAATGGGCCACATATTTTGTTTACACTTGAGCCAGGAGAATACTAAACTCGTTTATAATTTAAAAACGTAATTCATTAAATATTAAAAGAAGGAAAAGGCTAAGAGGAACAGAATAGTAGACAATGAATAGGAAAACGTATACAAAAGAAACCAAAGGAGGATGTATTTAAAATTAGCAGGACATTTGAAGAAGAAATTAATGACTTTGAAATCATTTTTAGCAAATGAACTTTATCTCCTTGCCTTGTAAAGAATAAGACTAAGACACTCACAACACTGTCCTTTTGTTTGCTGCTGTCTACAATTGTGTGTACAAAATTTCAACAATTTCTTTAGGCTCAAGTGGCCCAAAACAAAAACAGGATGAAAGAAAAAACAAATAATGGTTACGTATACCCATGCATAAGGCAATACTAACACTAGCAAAAACACAGATTATATTGTAATAGGAAGCAAGAGTTACAAAACAGCAACAACCACTACAGTAAGATAGACTTCCTTTGACCAAAAAAAAAAAAAGAAAAGGCAATGAAAGATAATTTTAGAAGTGGAAACTTAAGCAAAAAACAGAAGGCTTTTCTGCTCTTGATGTTACAAAAGACCAAATTACCAAACAAACCTCACATACATACACAGATACCCACCTACACATACACACACATACAAGCCTACCTGCACACAAGCCTAAACAGTAAGAATAATAAATTGATTCACCCCGAAAAAGGAGAGAAGTTCTCTTAATAAGACAAACCATAACACCCAGTATGGTCCATGCTATTGTAAAATGTGGCAAAAATGAGTAGCAAAATGAACAAAAACTAGAGTATGAACGTGTACAGTTAACTGTCCTTATTAAATCACACATCCAACCAATCCCACCCACTCATCCACATACAAAAGACTTGAAGAAGACTTCAGGAGACCGGCAAACAGGCCCAGTACAAGTAAACAAAACTTAAAGTCTACGGTAGATTTACAGGAAAAGCTAAACCAGCAGGGCCAACAAACAAATAAATACCGAAAGAGCAGATCAACCCATGCTCTTCGCACATTGTGTAGGTGGTAGGTGTTAGGAAAAGTTGGCATTTTATTTGCCACTTGCCACAAACTTACGTGGATGATTTGTTGCATCTCCTACGTAAATATTCTATTCGCCAACTGCTGTGGGTGGCAAAAAAAAAAAATACGGGAAAGAGGAAAATTGGCATCCTTTTCCACCTTGATTAAGGCTCATGAAGGCTTTAAAACTGTTGTGCTAAAAAGATTTTGAAATGTGTTTACGATGCCCCAAACATATTGTGGTTTAGCATTGGTCTGACCGAAACTGAGAAAACTAAGCAAGCTTTAGAAATATAATTTCTTACAAAGAAGGCTCAATCAGATAAAGTTGAAGCTGGTCGATATATCCAAGTATACTTAGCTGTTGGCTTCAAAATTTTAAAGCAGGTCTGCTCGTTCAAAAGCAAGGAAATATCGAGATATCTAGCTAAACCTTTAAAGGGAAGAGTAAGACATGGTGGGTCTTAGTTAGAGAAGCAAGTTAATCAAATGGAGATGGAGTCGGCCCTAAGAAAGTCTCTTACAAAAGGACTACTATTGATCTAATTTGCGTCGCAGCTTCTCCGAGAAGTTCAGCTTTATTACACTAGAACTACCAAGTGGATTATCCAGTGCTCCATCGCAACCTCTTTCCCACAGAAAAATCCACGTAATCTAGCATCGAATTTTTCCATTAAGCCCCAGGCTTACTGCAGTCATGGTAACCAGTTAGTATCCCCAAAAGTATTCTCGAACTGTAGATAAACTCTGTAGTCCTTTAAAATGATTCAGCTTTATTACACCAGAGCTACACAGTGAATTATCAAGTGCTACATCACCGCCTCATTCCCGCAGAAAAATCTGCAGCTGGTACCTTCGAATATGTGGATTCAGTCACGTGTTTATTGCAGTCATTATTCACGAAAGTATTTTCAACTACGCTCCTTCGGTTTAAGGTATTCTACGACATGTTGTATAAAGGCCACCTCTATTGAAGAGTGTAAAAAAAGTTATAATCGTCTGGCTTAAACCGGAAAGATTATAACGAATATACAAAGATTGTCTATCGACTTAATCGCGAAAGCGGAAATTAAAATCTCGGCTTAAAGATGGAGTTTTACTCGCTTATGTATTATAACTTACATAGAAAAAGAGAGACAGAAATAGATTTACTCTTAACTAACTGACTTCAAAAGAAGACGTATCGAATGCAGGAGACCATCTGGATATCTCAGACTATGAGACTGGAAGCGTTTTTTGTATCAGTAGAATACACAAAGCAAAACTTTTCATGCTGGGGAATTGATGTAATCGAGAAGAGGTGTGTTTACTTTAAAATGTCCCTTCAGCATACTGCTCGTTGTCAACATCGACAATTCTCTGCCTCACACTTGACAGGCGCACAACTGTTTCTCTCTGGGCTGAACTGATGGTGCACAGGTTCCAAGAATGTGCTCTGAGGATTCATTTTTATTCTCACAGAAACTATATGATGGACTCGAAACAACTCCAATTCCGAATAATTGTACTCTGAGTGCCTATCAGATCAGCTTATTCCTGAATAGTATGTTGCATGACTCAGATCTCTTCTAATTGTTGTTTCCCCATACATTGCCTCAAACCTGTTTGGTTTGAACACAGTCTTTGCCTATGACATTTCATTTCACTTTCTTTCAGTCAACTTTTCTAAGCATCCGCTTCAATTCTACAGAAGGCTTCTGGTACAATTAGAGGCGTAGTCACTACACTCATTATAAGCTCATCTGCTTACACATTCCCCAGAAATCCCACATGACCTGGTTACTAGCAGAGGGTGACCTTATTTCCGATTCAGTATCTTACGACAGTGCCATACTATTTTAGGTTTAATCTCGTAAGAGCTGAGTGCTCGAATGGCCGACTGCCAGATGGTATTGTCATTTCCTGTCTTTTGTTCCTTCTATTCAAGTTTCATAAACTTTTTTCACACCTACAAACCGCATTTACTTTTTATATGATCCAATATACACTGAGCGCCAAAAGTGTGTATACACCACTGAAATAATTAATTTTCTTAGGATAGCGAGAAAAGTAAATGAGAATAGTCGAATAAATTTCCAAAATTAAAAATGTTTATTTATTACTTATAAAATGTTAAAACAAAAACAACAATTCGTGATAAAGGAACTTTTTTTATACTTAAGAACAAACGTGTTGACTCATTTATGGCGCTCACTGTATATTGAGAACAACTCCACGAATACCAAAAACTTATTTCCACTCCCTGTTGAATAATGGAATTTTTTTTAACAGTTAAAATAAGTTTAAAACTGTTGAGCTATTTATTTACAACTGTTGGTGAGCATTCTTATCGCTTTACTTTTAACCACACACATCAAACCATTGCCAACTTATTATTTAAAACTCTTACGTTTTACTACATAACCTCAAAAAAAAAAAACTAACCACACTTATCGACAATTCAAAATTTAGTTTCCAAATAAAAATAGAAAAACCAATCCATGAGTGTGGCTTCCTTCAATATCCCTGCCACGTAGTCTTAAGAAAACCTCCTGTGCATGCTTAAAGTCCAATCGTTGTAAAGAAACTTGCCAGTCAAAGAAATTATCTTTAATGCTGCTTCTTATTTGCTTAGAACTCTTGCCCAAAATGCTTCTGCTTTATCTTGTTTACAAAACTTTCAAATTTTGTTTGAAAAAGAGCTGCAAAGAAGAAGGAAGGGCAGGTTAAAGTTCATTTAAAAAAAATTCAACACAACACATATCATTCGGCCACTAGATTATTATGTGTGTGGGAATGAAGTTTTCGAAAAGTGTTGCCAATTTGTTGAAAACGTAAAGGAAAGGAAAGGAAAGGAAAGGTAAAAAGAAAATAGAAATGGTTTAAGGAATTTAATAATGTGTATAGAAGAGAAGGGTTAGAAAGCAAAAGTTCTGTAGTCATAGCTGCCAGATTTGACGATTTATCGTCATTTTGACGATTTTGAGCTCCAAAAATATAATATTGACAATTTGACGATTTATGTCCTTTTTTTACGATTTTTAAAAATTAAAAATTTACGTCATATATTCTTTACTTTAGTACCATACATTCCACACATAATTGTTAATTGCTTAATTCCAAATTAATGGGGTATACTTTCTTTTTAATTGTATTTGAAATATATTACTCATACGCATAATATTACATGTACTGGAATTAGTAGTTACTCTGAAAAGTATGCAATAAAAAAATTCGATTTTGTTATGTATGAAACTAATTGAATTAAATATCACTCATACGTCACATATGTTCTCTGCATTATTAAATTTATTTATTTATTTATTTAAATTTCAAAATGTAATAAAACCAAAAATAGTTTGAAATTTTGATAAATTTATTGTTTTGCTGTGAACTACAACTGCTCCGGTTGGAAATGGATTTTTATTTCATTTACATGGCTGCCGCGGATTTATGCCCTTATTTTGACGATTTAAAAAAATTAAAAATATACATCATATTCCTTACTTTAGTACATTAAAAGCCACTTTAAGCTTTGTATTTACTTTGCAATTGTTACTATTGGAAATTTACGTTAGTAAAAACAAGGAGTAAAGTATCATATTTGTACGTTACTTTCGAATACCTGTGATGAATTTTCAGTATTTTATTCCTTTTTAATCCCTTAAAAGCCGAAAAATTACAACTCCTGAATAACCTTGCAGTTGAGAATTATTTATACTTGTCGTCGCAGACAATTGTAAAAAATTCGAGTCTAGCTTCTAATGTTACCATCGGAAGAACAAAGGCAAGCGCCGTTATTTTGATTCGTACGACCAACACTCAGGGGATCGATGGCATTGTGTTTGGAACTATGAAAATATGTTATGTGAAGAAGGAAAGCGAGAACAGTGTTTATGGACATTAGGCTTGTGTATATTTATACCATAAGAAACAGGAAAGGCCTCTGCAGTGAATGAGTTCCACATACGAATAGTCCAATTAAAAAACGTATTTTTACTGTAATGCAGAGTGCTATCCACTGGCCAATCGACCACATACGGAAGTGGTGGCCGACAAGGAAATATATGATTTTCGGGAAAAGTTCTTTTACTACGTTCGAGCAAAATCTTTTGTCGAAACAATAGAACAGTGAAACACATTGCAACGATGCTCCAATGATTCAATGGAGTTGGATACACTACCGTAATTAACGAGCTACTATGGCCTCTCCTGGACACGATCGAGAAACCTCACTATAGGCGTTGAGCCTCCGACCCATACATGAGAGTTGTATTCCAGTCTCGGTCGGCTACAAATGGTGTAAATAGTAAGATCATAAGATCTTAAGAAGGAGGCTGCCCTGGTAGTCTAGAGGGTAGTGTGCTAGACTATTAGCTTGAGGGTCGTAAGTTCGATTACCACCAGAGACTGATCTGTGACACTACACCGATCATATGGTCAAGATACTCCGCTCGTATATAAGTAGAATATCATTTTTAATTGTATTCTATTTAATAAATAAAAAAAAAAATAATTAAATAAGAAGGAACTGGAGGAACTGAAAATGTGTCGGCTGAAGCCAACATTACACTGAACACTCAGAAAGTCAAGAGCTTCTGACTCCTTAATATTCACACCACCCATAGATTAAGATGATGCAATATTATTGCTGCGTTTATGTGTCAATAAACAACACGGGGATAGATTGTTAACAATCCTTAAACAATTTTTTCCTGAAAATGATATAAAATATCTCCGTTTTTGAAAAAAAAAATTAATTACTATTTTTTCTGACGATTTTTTGACGATTTTAATAAAAGTCTTTGACGATTTTGACGATTTTTTCTCAAATATTTGACGATTTGATGTCTTATTTATCTGGCAGCTATGGCTGTAGTATCTCATAAAAATTAAATTAATAGCAGAACATAGCGAGCATACCTTGGTTTTGTAAGGTTTGGACAAGAAGAAAATATTTTTTAAATGGAAAACAATTTTATTAAAATTTATATTTATATTCATATACACATCGTCATTATAACCATATCATCGCATTAGTTCTCTCTTTTGTTAGAACTTAAAAAAAGTACATGCGTACGTATGAATTGCATTACATATCGCTCATACGCCCAAACGCAATGCAATTACGATTCGCTCACATACATATGTATGTATGTATGTATGTATGTATGGCTACTGAATGTTGCAATATTCGCTGAAATGAATAAGTTTATGAGTGACTTAGTATTGCATTGGCTGTGAATATTTCTAAAACGTAAGCATAAGTCTACATTTAAATCATCCGTGGCTTTCGACGAAGAGATCGTGAAGAATGTGAAATCATATTTTCTTACATACAACATAATTGACCATTACAACCCTTCAGTCAAGATTACGGCCTAGCTTCTCACATCACACATGTTGTGTGCGTTAAATTTATACGTGAGTGGCGGGACTTATAGTTTAACGTGGAATGACAGATTTTTGAGAAACTTTTTCATGACAGATTTATTTTACTCTCAGAGTTTTTGCTAGAAATCTGCTGAGAGGAAGTCGCCGAAGAAATATTTTTTTTTCATATTTCGTTTTGATGTCTGACCTGGGATACGAAACCGGGCTTTACGTCTAAGCCAATAAACTATCTACTAGACCAAGGTGTCTTTTTCTTAAACTAAATCGTTGTAGTCTGCTAGTAGACAGTTTGTTTGCTTATTAGATGCGAGCCCAAGATTCAAGCTCTAGCTCAGACATCTCACACGCCACGAAATGTGAAAAAAAAACAATAACAACAATTACAAAAGATCAGTTTACCATATGATGTGTGTATTTTGTTGTTGTCTGTTTGTCTTGTTTGTATATTTTTGTTTGATTTGTTTTAGTTCACGAGGCCAAGGTTCAAGCCCTAGCTCAGATATCTCACACAACACGAACTATAAAAAAAATATATCCTCGGCGACTTCCTCCCAGCAGTCTTCTAGCAAAACTCTGAGTGTAAAAATAAAATTGCCATGAAAAGCTTCTCAAAAAAATGGTGTTGGGAATCGACGTATAAAATTAACACTCACAACATAAGTGGTGTGAGGTTTAACCCTGATCGCTATGCCTTTGTGTACAAAATACTCCTTGAAGCATAATGGTGCAGCAAGTAACTCGTGTTATTGGTTTAAATCTTTAAAATAATATTCCTTCCTTTAAAGGAACTGCTGCTGTCAGTGCAGCTATTGGCAGCTTTTATAATCCAGTTCTCCATTAAAAATGTCTCTTCTTCTTTCTATCGCTCTGTCTCTCTCTCTCTCTGCGTGTTATCTTTTTATATATGCTGTGAGAATCTAAAAGAAATTAAAAATTAGTTTTTATGGCTTCTTAAACTTCCGCCATGATGTCTTTTCTTGCTTTTTTTTTTTTGCTGTACCTTTAAATACAAAGAAAGGAATCTGACTCATAAAAATTGAACACGTTTAGAAGGAGAGAGAGAGAGAAAAAAACTCCATAAATTTGATAAGAATACTTAATTAAACAAGGAATTGTAATGCGGCCAAGAAATGTTCGTTTTTTTCTTCCATTAAACAAATACTAACAACAACAATAAAAACAATAATTTTAAATAATAAAACGTAATAAACATTAATTCTGTTGCTTTTGTTTTTGTTTTCTTTTTTTAAATCCACACCACTTGGCTTTGGCCAAAATTCCGGGTCCAGAAATAAAAAGGAAGAGGCCATTACAGAGCCGTATAAACATTTTGCAACGCATGCATTTAATACAGATTTATTAGCCGGGTTTTTTTGGTAACCATTTTTGTCTTTTTTTTACAAGTCTCCCTCCATACTCATGTACTTGTGTTGGCATTCAGGCTGTTTAATAAGGCTGTTTACATAGACAGACAGAGGGACACACATTAAAAGAGAGACAAAAAAACGGGTAGCATTTTCAACTTAATTCGTTATAAGAAACAGAAAAAGATTTCTTTTTGTTGTTTTTAGTTAATGTTGCTGTTGCTGTAGTTGTTGTTGTTTTTGCCATTTGCAAAAAATTAAAAGGGAATACAAAAACTAAAGGAAATAAAATCTGGTAACAAAAATGGCTGCCGTTTGGTAATAACAGGGAAACGGAAAAGAAAAACTTACAGCTACAAAGAGTGATACAGAGAAAGAGAGAGAGAGAGAGAGAGAGAGGGAAAAAGACAAACAGAATTGATGACCCCATTAAGATGCCAAATTATTCTTAAAGGTCTACGTTTTTTTGCTTTTGTCTTGCACAGCAACTCCAAATGTAATAAAAAACAAAGAACTCGTGTCCCAGACTACTAAAAATGTCAACTTCGAGAGTTGAGTTATGTGCATGAAATGTCAAAGGTCAAGTAAATGTAACAATAAAATTAAAATGATAAATAAAAAGCGGAGAAAACAAAAGCAACAGCAACAACAACAATTGCACTTGTATGCCTTTCAAGTCAATACAAGGAAGAACTATTTAAATACAATTACAGTAATCCCTCGATTTAAGTCGCAGTTGGTTCCAAAAAAAGGCGACGTAAATCGAATGACCACGCAAATTGAAGTTAGAGGGAACAACAAATTTGACGACGTAAATCGAAACAACGTTAATCGAGGCGACATAAATCGTAGGATTACTGTTCCATACGACACGGCTATAAGGCAAATCAAGGCTTACAGTTTGAATATTTCTGGCGTAAATACCATATAACACATGAGACGGTCATATTTCGAGTACCCAAAATTTTAGAGTTTTGACAGAAACTCGACCAGAAGGTAACGTAGATCTGCCTCCACAAACTTTTACTTAAACCTGCAACCATAGTTTTAAAACTCCATTAATTTGGGAATGAGTAACACTCCTCAATGTTATTAACGATATCGCTGCTGCAATCAAAGTTGTTTCCATAGAACTGCTTGCCTATTAGATATCACGGATAAAATCGCGAATCTAATTCACGCTCTATACAATGCAGGAAACGGAGAAGTGCAATGCGAGTTTTTAACTTCGTTTACCACGGCTAGAGCACCAGACAAATATGATTATTAAGAATCATCGTCAAATATTTAGGCCAAAGTGAATAACTAACAAACAGAAGGGGTAAGTTAAAAAAATTTGAACAGATTTAACAAAGACGGCCAGTAAATGACTGCCTGCCAAGTGCTTTCTAAAGATTATTTCATGTAAATGCTGCAAATAAAATAAAAATAAATTTGTTTTGTTGTTAGCTTTAATTAAACTTCTTTATTATATTGTTCACAACTTTATGTAAACAACAACAATTGCTTTATTTGTTATTCCTCTGTTTACACCCTTTGTATAAACAATTAAAATTGCTGGACAATTGTTCGACAGATCTTTGTAACGGAGAACTTCAAACCACGATTACTCTCTTCAAACACACCGCGTCTTCGCACAAGACTGACTGAACTTCACTAATGACATGCCAACCCGTAGATGGTTTGTTCG
The DNA here is from genome assembly GCA_936449025.2 of Sarcophaga subvicina. Classification (NCBI taxonomy): domain Eukaryota; kingdom Metazoa; phylum Arthropoda; class Insecta; order Diptera; family Sarcophagidae; genus Sarcophaga; species Sarcophaga subvicina. Next base: position 103,545,524 of record OW388082.2, on the reverse strand, counting down.
TAAACCTAAACCTTGACAGCTTTTTTGGCAGTATCTTACTAATGATAGCTATAACGCTGTCTTTCAGGACTAGAATTCTGATTGTTCCGTATCAGAGTATATTGTGTCACTATCCGAATATACGAATACGAGTATAATAATATACCAGATCCGTAGATAGACACATGTACTCGAGGTAACAGCAAAACTGATGAGCTGGCAAAAGCTTGCTTAACAGTAAATTCAATTGAATTTATGAATGAGATAGCTATACCACTGCAAAGGATCAAACAAATATTCTCAGAAAGACTCTATTCATTGGCAAAGGTTAGATAAAGACACCAGACAGATTTGACTTGACATGGATATAAACAGAAGAGAATTTCTGTTAAACGTTGTACATATTCCTTATAAAAATAGCAAAGATAAAATCGTAGGATTAATTGCTCACCATATTCATCTCTGAATAGGTCTTCAATATCCCCTGCCTATAACATATGACTCGATGTTATTGAAACCACATGTTAATCAAGTTCAATTCTTCGACGATAATTTGCTCAATTGATAGTAACGATGCCACTTTCATTGTTCTTTTCGACATAGGCACCGATTGATGTCAACAGCCTATAAACCGCACTAAGAAAAATTCATTTGGGACAATGTTTCTTACACAACACAAAATTCGATAGCAATATTCCATGCACTGCAAGTGTTGTTCACTTGTTAATATTGTTACGAATATGAAAACAGTGTAGTATCGTTTAACATTAAAAACGATAAACAAACGCTACACTAACACATACATCTAACTTGTTATAAGTAAACCAACAACAACATCAGTATGAGAAAAGGTGATAGAAAACTAAACAAAAGCAACAATAAACAACGTAAGCAAACTACACAAACAACAATACAGTCGCGATAGAATTCCCGAGAAGGCGAAAACAAGAACCTTCTGCTTCAAGAATGTTCATCAGACTGATTTTGTGGACATATATAAAGGTAAGACAAAGCAAACAAGTAGTAGTAGTTGAAGATCGTCGCTGAAAAGATCTGCGTTGTAAGCAAAGAATAATAGCGAATAAACAATTATTGTTGTTGTAACCTAAAGTTGTATATGGTGGCACACAAAAGTAGTGTGAACAATAAACAGTTTAATTGAAACTAAACACATATTTGTTTTTACTTTATTTGCAATCACCGAAATCATATTCTAAACGTTTTTAAAAAGGTAAAAAAGTAACAATATATTCACGGTGATATTTTAGGCTGAAATCTTGTGTTTAGTGCGATTGCTTATTAAAACCCCAGCTCAAAAAACCTTTCTGAGAAAACTTTGAGAGTAAATAAAATTGCCATGGAAATTCTATCGCCCGTAGTAGACTGTAAACTCCACCACTCATGTATAAATCATACACACAACATGGGTGGCGTCAGTAAAGTTAGGTTGTAATCCTGACTAAAGGTTTGTAATGAATACTTAAGTAAGTAGTGAATTTCCATCCTTATTTTTGGCATTACCATTGTCGCGAAAAAATTTTTCAACTGAAAAAAGCACTCATTTCGAAATCGTTGTAAAATTTATTCTGAAACAATTGAAAATATAAAATTTTTATTACGATAATTAGCACGACCATTTCCATTATGACAACTGCCTTACCAAAGTTTTTTTTTTCCAAAGAGAGCCTAATCTTTTATGAAAATCAATTTCTTAAACAATGATTTTAGTTTCCACATTAAAAAACAAAAAATTGTGGCCTTATTTGGCTTCCCACACAATGCCAGCAAATTGACCCCGTTCTGGTTTATTTTTTTTTATGAAACAATATTTTTTTAAAAATTATTTTCCTTATAATTCATAATTCTGTCTTTCTCTCTCTGTCTCTATTATTTAAACAACTTTTTCTCTTTTTTTGGAATTTGTTTTATTGTTTTTATTGTTGCAACACAAATCAATTTAATTAGAATCTGTTCAGCCATTATTTTGAGGAACAGAATGCAGAATGAACGAATGAATGAATGAACGATTGAGTGACTGACTGGTTGATTGTACGAATGAATGAAAAGTAATGAATAGACATTTGTAAACATTTATTATTCAAATTGCACTATTAAACACAAGAGAAACTCAAATAAAAAAAATATTCGAAATTTTTTTAGTTTGAACAAAAGCCGGGTATTTTTTGTTCTCTTCATTTTTAGGAAAATTTTATAGAGGAAATGGACACAAAAAAAAACGATCTAAACATTTGCATTAACAATTCAAATTCCTGACATAGAAAAATAAAAAAAGGAATAAAAAACTCTCTACAAATGCATACAGATTTATAACGAACGAACAGAAAAATTTAATTCAAATGGAAAATTTTTAACAAAAATAAAATAAGAAAAGAAAAGAAACGTAAAAATAACAGAAATATAAAAAAATAATTCCCAAAAAAAAAAAAAAAAAAAAAAGCACCAACAATTGTTTACCTTGCTTGTATTCCATACAGCAACTAAAATTGTGAGCGAAAAGCAAAAAACCAGAGAGATTCAATAGTTGTCGTTACGTTTACGTTTTCAATAGATTTTGACAACTGCTGCAGGTCAGTTGTTTCGTATCAACAAAACATAACCTCTTCGAAACCCTGTTGACACTGTTGAAGTGAAACTAAGGCCATCTGACAGTAGTCTCGTTTTGCTCGCAGCTAAAGTGTTAATTCAAACTCCACGATTCCAAATCCTTTTTTTTTTTAAATAAAATTTTATGCGTTTTTCTCAAACTACGAGATTCCAATTCCTGGTTTTTTTTTAATAAAATTTTACGCGTTTTTCTCCAACTACGAGATTCCAATTCCTGTTTCTTTTTTAAATAAAATTTTACGCGTTTTTCTCAAACTAGTTGTGCTGTTTTTTTTTTTATTAAATTTAAGCGTTTTACCCCCGTTTTACGCTTTTGTTATCAATTTTTATTTCTATTTTTTCTACTTGTCGCAAACAGTGCTATCTATACGGGCAACAGCCGATATAAACTGGCTTGTCTTAGTAAAAAATAGTTCCCGGAATTTGAATGAAAACACAAAAAAAAAACTCCTGCATTCCCTTCATTCCAAAAAAACAAAAAAAAAAAAAACACGACAATACAAGAAAAATGTTTGCTACGTGACCATTCTTAAAAGCCGTAACAGAAAGTCATAAAAACCGAATTTTACAAAATAAAAAAAAAACATTTTTTCAGAACTTTCGATGATACTTTCTTTTTTAATTTTGATGCCAAACCATTAAAGCCCTAAACATTAAAAAAATGTTTTATAAACTAATCTATGTGGTTATCCAAATAGTCCACTGAAGCCTTAGAAATGCATACAGTGCCTGTAATATATAAACACATCGCGAACAGAGGGGATCAACATTTGCACACTGGTGCATAGCATTTAATTTGGCCCTAGCTTAGATGTAACTTAGCAGCTGCAAATTCAATTTACCTCTTCAGTAAGTGTAAAGAATAGAAATGGCATGTTGCAGTTGTTGTGGTTGAAGTGGATAATTACTAGCCGATGCATCAAAGGTTGAAATATATTTGGAGACAAATAATATTTATTCTTAGCGTTTTCGAAAAAAAAAAAATAATAGCCTTTATTCCTTCCTGCATGTAACTCATAATGGCAGCCTCCTAGCTGACCCTGACCCTTGAAGAGGATAACGATATAAATGACGAACATCTAGAAACGCCTAGTAAACCCACCTCTTTGGAATAGGACTGCATGAGTAAAAATCTTCACCAGCACAACACATTTTCGCTTGACAACGACAGATGACAACATGTTAAATACCCATCACTCTTGCGGCTCTAGAGATAAATACAGAGACAATAAATCACTATGGTGCGGAAGAACTTGAATTTATCATAAAACCACTGCAATCGGTGCCTTAGTATTGAGGTCTTGCGGTCTATGGTACTCCCCCTAAAACTTTATAGGGTATCCCTATAATGTCTCTTGGAAGCCTATTGCCCTGACAAATTTCAGGATGCTGCTCAATGTCAGCAATGACAGTTCCCTGCCTAGTACTTGATATTCACTCAGGTGTTATTTCCTGGAATACATAAATGTGCAACAAGTTCCAATAATGTGTCCGATGACATACTCTCCACATATTGGGCTTGAGACAACCCCTCCCCCCTCTCTAAATAAATGTATCCTGAACCCTTAGTGACCTATTAAAAGATGGAATATCACGCTCAAGTTATTTCCTCGTAGTCGGATGCATGACTCAGATCATCTCTTATTGTAGTTTCCCAACAAAAGCTCATCCTATTGCCTCAAACTTATTTGGTTTAAGGAGAGTCTTTAGCTCATTTGATGTAGCGTTTCTTTCCCTTACCAAGCTTCGCACCCAAGATAGATGACGACATCTTTGGTAGTTAAAGACCCTGGAGATAAACACAGAGAGACAATAAAAGCCTTTGATGCGAAAGAATTTAAGCTTATCATCGGGGTATTTAAATCTAAAAAACTGCAGGATCTAAAACGAGTTTTGTGACCAAAACTAATGTCTCAAAAAAGATTCATATAACACGGATGGAGGCACATTTTTGTAGTTATACATAATACAGTTATAGCACACTCGATAGGGTTAACGGATCATTGAAGAGAATTTTAGAATAAAGTGGCGGCCGTATGGGCTGTGGTAATGGTACTCCACACCTTTCTGGGCCAACCAGACACATCGCATTATCTCTTTGCCGAATCGATCGGTCATCAGAGAAATTTTATTTTAAGAAAGAAAAAATTTATACTCAAGAAAAAACGAAAATTTGTATAAATTTTTAACCAAACCTCGTATATTTCAATTGATCTACAAGTACATGCCTTAGCATTATAAAACTCCAGTAAAATAAACTTTCAATTGCTCCTAAATATCCACTTTAAATTCCCAAAAAAATAATGGAATTCCTTTTGCATTCGATTTCCTTTTTTAAGGGTTTTTATTGCACAAATAAAACGAAAATTTTGCTTGTAAAACAGCATATAATTCTGAATTAATATACTGTGTCCCGGGGGTTATAAAATTTTTAAAATATGCAAACGATGGTCTTGGCTTTCCTTTGCCATCATTTTGCTCATTTCAAAAAAGTGCATTAAAATTCGTTTTGTTTTGTTTGTAACTCTGTCTTGGCAATGTTAATTACCTTCTTGCCTTTTTTTGTTACAACAGAGAGTAGAGTCTTCTTAATGGGTTTGTTTAACATTAAAAATGCAAAAAACTTGTCATGTTTATATACACATACAAACAAAATCACAACAACAATAACAAAATAGTTCCATGAACTTTTACGAGACAAGAAAATGATAACAAGTTTTGTTAAAAACTTAACCATTCAGTCAGGCAGTCAACCAGTGAACCAGGGTACTAGCAACAAACGCTATGATATCAGCCTCAAACCGACAAATAATTTAACTGACAGTCTCAGGAAATAAACAGACATTTATTCTAAAGAAGAATACTGCTGTAGTAGTTGTGGAGAGGGCGGAGGTGGCAGACTAGAATGGGGAGCAACTAAATAAACAATACTTTTGTAGTTCTTCGTTACGTTTTTAAATGTCATGACAAAATATGACAAAATGCTTTGCATTTCAGTTCCTTTCCATTTCGGATAAACCCATACTTTGTTTTGTATTCTGTAAGTTAAGTTATTAATAGACTTGTAAGGATATACGGTATAGAACGACTTGAAGAGTGCCTACAAATAATGTAAGTGAGCTTTTACAGGGCTTAGCAAACGTTGGTAGGAATAACAATCGCAGTTTTCAGTTTATTTGGAGTGTATACCCTGATGGTCAGGCCAATTGTGACCTAAGGAGCTATTGTTTGAGCAGATAAAACGAAACTGAAAACATTTCAAACTTAATCGCATAAGAAACATCGACCGACATTTGTTGGTACAATTGGAATAATAAAAACCTGTCTTGCTCCGGCTCTGTATTTGAGCCCGTCACATACTGCCGCCACTAAATGCAATGTAGTCTGCCTACAACGCCTTTGTAAGATAGGTGTACCAGAGTAAAACAGGCAAGTCTGACAACAGAAGTCATAAAGTTGCCTTGCGACTTGCCTCTAGGATAGTTCCAGAAAACTTTATGATTCCAAGAATCGGAATCGGAAGTCACCGTGGTCTAGTAGATAGTGTGTTGGCTTATTAGACTTGAGGCCTCGGTTCAAACCCCAGGTCAGGCATCTCCAACTGAACGAAATATGAAAAAATATTCCTTAGGCGACTTCCTCTCAGCAGATTTCTGGCAAAAACTCGATGAGTAAATAAAATTGCAATGAAAAGTTTCTCAAAAATCTGTCGTTCGGTAACTGTAAGGTAAACTGTAGGTCCCGCCACTCATGCATAAAAATTAAGGCACACAACATAAGTGGTGTGAGAAACTAGGTCGTAATTCTGACGGAAGGGTTGTAATGACCAATTATGTATGTATGTGGGAGGTACCAAGATACTGCCAGTCTGTAGCCTATTTACTGCTCACACAACAATCTGTGTTAACACTCCAATCTCTTTGACCTAACGAATCTGAAGATGCCAGATGGAGACTCCTTCTGGCATACATTAAAGCTAATCAGGTACCAAGTATGATGATACGGTTTCCTCCTCACAAAATATACATATGTTCCTCGAGCGTGAGATGAATCGTTTGGGGGAGATTTTTTACATCCGAATAATCGTATATATTCTGGTACAAATGCCTCGCATAAGACTGACTCAAACATGGTTTTAGAAAGATTTCGCCTTTCAGTATACCCAACTACACCCAAGTCTTCTTTATATAAGATACAAAAAAAAACCATTAGTGGTATGCTAACTTAACTCCTGGCAAGTTCATCAGACAGTTCAATTTCCAGTTCATATTACCAAGACCCAGCATAGTGGTACTCATGAAATTTATTAGGTAACTGTCCTCTAGACACAACCAGGAGACTTTATGATTTGGGAAATACTTTGCAGCAAGACTTAGTACGAAAATGAATGGAGTAATTTGGAAGCTGCATACTCTCTTAAAAAATGGACATTTTTGTGGTATGCCGATGGGTAAAAATGGATCCTGTTACAGCAGCAAGAGATTTCGGTTCCAGAATAAAATATTCCTATCCCAAGCAGAAATTCGCAGGTATTTTCCAAACGTAAGTCCAAGCCATCGAAAGACGTGCGCAATTCAACTTGGATAGTAAATACAAAAGACAGGACATAACAATACAATCTAATAGACAGGCCGCCAATCGAGTACTCAGCCTTTAGGAGGTTCGAGAAAAGTATAGGACTACTTGTGGAAACTAAATCGGTTCGATAGGTCCTACTGCTGGATACCATTTCATGTGGTAATTCTCAGCAATAAATAAGCGAGCCTGAGATGATAGCAGCATCCACGCTACTGATGGCAACAGAACCCTTCTGTTTAATGGGAACGATTGTTTGCAAAAACTCCTCTCAAAACCACATAGATTCAACGCAATCGAAATTTTTGTTGGGGAACTAATTTCAAGAACAAGAAGAGTTATTATGCATCAGAATATCTAGTGTACTTAGGATACACTTACTCAGAATGGGGGTTGTCTCCAGCCCAACAGATAGTTTCTGTGACGATGGGAATGAATCATCGGTACACACTGTTGGAACATGTGGGGCATTAATACATCCCCGGAAACGATACCTGGGTGCATAGGTGCATATCAAACGCTTGGCAGGGAATTGGCATTGTTGACTTTTAGCAACATCTTGAAGTTTGTCAGGACAGTGGGCTTGGAGCAGACTTTATAGGGATACCCACTACAGATGGAGCGGTGAATAGAGGATCATTTAATTGGATCATACATAAATACATACATAATTGGTCATTACAACCCTTCAGTCAGGATTACGACCTAGTTTCTCACACCACTTATGTTGTGTGCGTGTTAATTTTATTCATGACTGGCTAGACCTACAGCTTAAAGTCGATTCCGAACGACAGATTTTTGAGAAACTTTTCATGGCAATTTTATTTACTTTCAGAGTTTTTTCCAGAAATCTGCTGAGTGGAAGTCGCCGAAGAAATACTTTTTGTATTTTATTTTGATGTCTGGCCTGGGGCTGGAACCCTGACTTTTCGTCTAATAAGCCAACACACTACCTACTAGACCACGGCGACTTCTCTTCAGTTGTCGAATAAATTTAATTGGATCGCCTGTTGTTTTTCATAGGGGCATAGAAATTTTTCAAAATGACTTACTTTAAGTCCTTAAATTGTAACCGTAAAGTAGGGTGCAAATTATAATTTTTTTTCCATTCATTTGTTATTTCATCATTAACCCTTAAACAGCAGGGGGGGTTAATATTTGTATAATGCTTGTATTTAAACAAGTTTCATAAATTCATTTGCATTCGTTTTGTTTCAGCTGAAGGCTACAACAAAAGACCAAAAGCAAGAAATATGGTTTCAAACGAAAAAAAAAACGAAAATAAAGCACACAGTTAATGACGTCTTTTTACTTTTTTTTTAATACGCTAGGGTTCAAGCTGTTTTGAACCCGTGTATAAGAACTTCGCAGAGAAAGAAAGAGAGAGAGCGAGAGCCATAACAATTTAAAGTAACCAGTCCAGGACTGAACTAATTACGTCAATTTTATTAATTAAACAAATGAGACAGAACACGATGAAATGCAAACGAAAACGTGATTGCTGGGCTGGCCTGTTATCCATTGGGGACTGGTCTGAGTATGAGTATAAATTTTATGAAAATCAAAATGAATAAATAAGAGAAGCAAACGGAAACAGTAAGAGAAATAATACAAAACAGCGCCCCAGAATATAAATGAAGATTCTTAAACAACTGAAACCCAATTAATTTTCGCATATTTTGTGTGTGTGGCAATGCGTTCCAAAATCAACTCGTAATTCAAATTAAATTTGAATTAATAAAGAGAAGGCAAATACAAATACAAACTGAAACTAAAGAAAAAAGAATTTAAGAATTGCAAAATTTATTTGATAGAATCTGAAATCTGTAACTGCAAGGATTTTAATTCAATTTGTTGCTTCAAAATGCCATTTCAACTTTGGCAACAAATTTCCAAAAGTATTGAAAATAAATATTTTTCTTTAAAACAAAATCCAAAGAACTATAACAACAACAAAAAACAGGGGGAAAATTGTAAATTGAAATGATTTCTATAAAGTTTGCCGCTTTATGCTGCTGTGGCTGGCTCAGCTCAAAAAGTTTATTTATTTTAATTAGAACCGAACGAACGAACGAGAGAAGCAAGCAACTGAACAAAAAAAAAAAAGATTTCATGCTGCTGCAATAACAGTTACAATTGTAACCATTAGATACAGTTACTGGCTATGTTCTGCACACACACACAGAGACACATGCATCCACATCGCCGCACTCATGCTGAGAATTATTACAGTGAAGGGTTTAGGAAATCTATTTTTATTTGGCGTTATGACGGGAACAGTATTACGAAACTATTGTCTATTTTAAAACCCACTTGCTGGCTGAATATCAGCGGGTCATGTCCTAGAACAGATTGCAATATTTACCAAATATATCATCCTTCTGTTATTATTCCTATTTGTTCTTTTAAGTAACCGTGGACTGCCGTAGTCTAGTAGGTAGGGTTCGAGCCCCAGGCCAGACATAAAAACAAAATACATAAAGTATTTCTTCGGCGACTTCCTCTCAGCAAATTTCTGGCAAAAACTCTGAGAGTAAATAAAATTTGCCATGAAAAGTTTCTCAAAAATCTGTCGTTCGGAGTCGTGGTCCCACCACTCATGTATAAAATTAATACACACAACATAAGTGGTGTAAGAAACTCGGTCGTAATCCTGACTGAAGGGTTATAATGACCAATTATGTATGGACTGCCGCTAAGCATTATTTCTTTGATTTCTTTCGGTTTCATTAATGCAGATTTCCCAGCAATCCAACTGCTTGATGTTCTGCATTAAGTGCTAGGACGATAGGCTTGTCATCTATAGTTGCTTAGACACCAAACACGCTCTTTGTAAATATTTTAAACAGAAACCCCCTAAATGCGGAAATGCTCAGGGTTCTACTATCCCTCCCATGATATCCTGCTACTAACAAACTCTTCTTATTGCATTCCATTGCAAACATATCGCTGTTTTGGCTACCCAGCTAGGAACTGCCCAAAAGAACTTGAGCAAATGGTATTAGGTGTGGTGTAAATTTGTTTAAAATTGGCTGTGCAAACTATTAGAGAGCTTGCCAAAGGCAGCAGCTGATCGCACAACTGTTACAAAGTGTTTGACTCTGAAAATGGAAGTGATTTTAGTCGCTAAAAATCTGAACATCCATCAACGATCATAGAGATGCATTTGATTTACAGAACCAATTGGAAAAAGGAAGGAGTGCAACTCTATAATTACGCACTGGATATAGACCACGATAGTTAGGTCAACTGTGAGCTTTAGCATTGCGGTTGGCCAGTACGAACATGAAAAAACGTTCGAATCAAGTTGGTATGCGAAGGTACCACCGAGGCAATGAGGACCAATGTATTGGATGCTCTGTGAATTTAAACGCCCTGTAATATTTTAGTGGTTACAAGAGCTGTAGCGACATGGTTGGAATAATGGGAGACAAAAGATCATTTAACATATGTATCCTAGGGGCTGACAGTTCCCTTTTTAATTGTCGCACTAGGGCGCATGAAAACTGTATGATTTTAGAAAATAATTTGCAGCGAGACTGAGGAATAGGAGTGAATACAGCAATTTGGGTCGATGATAATCTTTGCAATTCGATGACATAGTAAAATATTTGGAATCCATGGAGAAACACTCGGGTATCATTCAAGCAGAACTCTACTCCATTGGAAAATGTACACAATTCAACTTAAACCAGAAGTAGAAAGGCAAACATATAGCAGTTAGGCCTCCAGCCAAGAAGGTTAGGTTAGGTTAGGTTAGGTTAGAGGACGTGTACTTGTCAACTAAGACAAGAACAGTACCCGGAGGTCGAATTGACCCATTGTACAACGTCCTAGTTTCTCACACCACTACTACTACTACTACCACTACAGTCTACTCCGAACGACAGATTTTTGAGAAACTTTTTCATGGCAATTTTTTATTTACTCTCAGAGTTTTTGCCAGAAATCTGCTGAGAGGAAGTCGCCGAAGAAATACTTTTTGTATTTTGTCTTGATGTCTGGCCTGGAGCTCGAACCCTGGCTCTTGAGTCTAATAAGCAAACACACTACCTACTAGACCACGGCGACTTCTCCAGCCAAGAATTTGGCTCGTATTTTTACTCGTAGTAAAAAGAGGGATTGTGTGACAAAGCTTTATAATCTAGGGAAGCTTCCACGCTATTGAAATGTATAGACTCTTAATCTGTAGTGGAAAGAGTTGTTAAGAAAGGAATACTTTGCAAAGGTGAAGATGGGAGATGCGAAAATTCTATTCAAGCCAAACGGGTTCGAAAAAATCTAAAATTTTATTGGGTAATTTCAATGAGAACAGATTTTCGTCATTCAAAAGACTTTCCAGAAGTTGCCAGAAGATAGCAAACGGTCTTCTAATCCATCATTGTAGACTCAAAAAAGATTTCATCAGTAGAGGATTCGTTTCAAGGCCTCTTCTGTGATAAGGAGAAGGGATCATCTTCTTCTTAGAAGGAAACACTCGTCTAAATATCATGTGCTAGACTGGGACTTACTCTTCTTGATAATGAACAATATATTGAAGTGTATTAGAAGATATTATAACAATACCCTGTATAGATTGACTAATATGAGAGCAATCCTCTAGGACTTCTGCAAGACAAATGAATTTTTCGCAAATCAATGCTGTTTTCTATACGACAGGCCAGGAATTTTAGGGCGGTATATAGGAGCCTGCTCTAGAGATTTAGAAAAGCTTTAAATCGCTTTTAAAATCTCCATAATTTTGCCTGTTACTGTATTTTAATTTTGTTTATAATTTTCGGTTGTTTTTTTTTTCGTTTCCTTTTAGTTTCCAAAACTAATGCCACATAAAAGAAACTAAACGAGTCAAATAGTTTAACCATAGATATCCACAACTTAACCACAGAGAAATTTAATTTTTAAGATTTAATTTTCAAATTGAAACCTTTTTCTTCTCTTGTTCTTCATCTTCCTTTTTCTTCTTCTTTGTTCTTTGCATCATGGCCTTATGTTATGCAATCTAGTGCACTCACTGGCAATGGCAATGGCATGGTATTCTTACCGAGAATTATCTTGTATTTCTAACTGATTCGGAGAATATCTTGCTTAACACATATTGCTGTAGATGCTTGCCTCGTTAAGCAAAAACTAAAGCATAACACACCATACCACACCTTGAAGCGTATTAGTTGAGAAAATCAGCAGGTGGGTACAATGCAAATGATTTGATAAATGATAAGAGTCTAGCTGTGAATGTGTGTGTCTGTAGGTAGGTGGTAGTGGTTCTTATAACTTAAATTCGAAATATTTTAAGGAAACATTTTTTTCAGTTGAATTTCTCTGGAACAAACGAATCAAAGAAAACTTAAAAGTAAAGTAAATAAATACTGTTGAATGGCTTTTAGAGAGCTAGAGTAGAGAGCTTTAATATTCTGCTGATGCTGCAAGAGTTCAATAGTTCAGGATGCTCCATTATTTGGTGAGGGTCTTTGGTTTGGGATTAAAAAAAAGATTGTAAATCCTATTTGATCCGCTGATTTATGGATGATGATGATGATCGAAGGTTGCTATAGTCTAGTATGTAATGTGTCGGCTTATTAGACACGAACCCGTGGTTGAAGACCTAACTTAGACATCTCGAATATGAAATAACGGGTGATTTTTTAGCTATTATCTTTTTGGCAACACTGGTTTAAACAGCTCACGCACGTTTCGAGTTTTGTTTCACATTTGATCTATAATTTAACAATGAATCGTCTTACAAACGAACAACGTTTGCAAATAATTGAATTTTAGTATCAAAATGCGTGCTCCGTTAGAAAGTTCATCGCGCGCTTCTTCCATTTGATGGTCAGTTTAATCGATCCACTGAAGCGGCTATTCGGGCTATTGTGACTAAATTTCGCACCAAATTTACATTGTTGGACATTAAACCACCAACACGCTTACGTAGAGTGTGAACTGAAGAAAATATCACAGCTGTATCGGCCAGTGTTAATGATGGCCATCAATTATCGATTCTGGCCTCTGTTACTCAACAACGTGGAACATTTTGAGGAAGGATTTAGGTGTGAAGCCTTTCAAAATACAGTTGGTGCAAGAATTGAAGCCGAACTACCTACCGCAATGCAGAATTTTTGTTGAATGGGCTCTTGGAAAGTTGGCCGAAGATCCACTTCTTTATCGAAAAATTGTGTTCAGCGACGAAGCTCATTTTTGGCTCAATGAATACGTAAATAAGCAGAACTGTCGATTTTGGAGTGAAGATCAGCCAGAAGCATTGCAAAAGCTACCAATGCATCCAGAAAAAGTCACAGTTTGGTGCGGTTTATGGTCTGGTGGCATCATTGGACCGTACATCTTCAAAGATGCTGCGAATCGTAACGTAACTGTGAATGGTGAGCGCTACCGTGAGATGATATCCAATTTTTTTTTGCCCAAAATGCAAGAGCTTGACTTGCATGACATGTGGTTTCAACAAGACGGTGCCACATGCCACACAGCACGCGTAACAATGGACTTATTGAGAGGCGAGTTCGGTGAACATTTTACTTCACGTTCGGAACCGGTCAAATGGCCGCCTAGATCGTACGATTGAACGCCTTTAGACTATTTTTTGTGGGGCTATGTTAAAGCTCATGTCTATACAGACAAGCCTGCTTCAATTGACGCATTGGAAGACAACATTGAAGCATTTATTCGTGAGATACCGGCCGAAATGTTGGAAAGGGTATGCCAAAATTGGACTAAGCGGGTGGACCTTTTGAGGCGCAGTCGCGGTCAACATTTGCATGAAATAATCTTCAAACATTAAATTATATGGTCCGTACTATCGATTCAAATAAAGATTTCATGAATTTTTCTGAATTTTATGTGTTTTTTGCAAAATTTTCCTATAGCTCTTAAAAAATCACCCATTATTTCTTCGTCGATTTCCTTTCAGTAGTCTACTGCTAACAACTCAGAGTAAAAATAAAATTGCCACGAAAAAGTTTCACAAAAATCCGTTGTTCGAAGTCGCGCCACTCATGGAAAAATATGGGTAGTATGAGAATTTAGGTTGTAATCTGCACTAAAGGATTGTAATGACGAATTCAGTAAGTAAGCAATGGCAAAATACTTCACTTACCACGATTTGATCGTAAAAATTTGTAATTTTCTTACGACATTTAATAAAATTTGAAACGAAATATAAAATGTTTAAATTTACTTCCTTCTCCTTAGCGCTTATTTTTCATTAATTTAATACGCACATATGTATATCTGTGTAGCTGAATTTACTATGAGGAATACAATGGCACGTATTTCGAAAGTGACAATTTAAAGCATTGCAGGAGAAGAAGAAATAAAGTAAATGCGACAGTATTTTTTTGGAATTTATGTGGCCATTAAAACCGAAACGTTAGCAGAAAGAGGAAGTGATGCGAGTCATGTTCATGATATGTTCTTATTATTTATCAATACACGAATACAAATACAAATACAAATACAAATACAAGATAATGTAATCAATACAAAGAAGACAAATTTAATTTGATAAATGTAAAGTTGTGTACATACGTTCTCTTGCTCTCTCTCCCTCTCCTTTTTTGATCATTAGTTGGTAAAGTACACGCACACTTTAATAGATAAACAACACAGAGTAACTTATATACAATAATAATAAATTCCTTTGAATGTTATAATATAGTATTTGTTGTTGTTTTTTGTTTGTTTTTGTATGTTGTAATTGTAAAATACTTATACACCCCCACATGCGTACTCATACTCATAAATAGATGAGCATTGATGCACGTATTTAGTTTAATGCCAATAGTAAATAAACTTTTGTATCCTTGAATCACAGTTTGTAAGCAGCATGCAATTG
This sequence comes from Sarcophaga subvicina, assembly GCA_936449025.2. Classification (NCBI taxonomy): domain Eukaryota; kingdom Metazoa; phylum Arthropoda; class Insecta; order Diptera; family Sarcophagidae; genus Sarcophaga; species Sarcophaga subvicina. Next base: position 103,530,499 of record OW388082.2, on the reverse strand, counting down.
TAATGTGAAACAAATACACACACAGAGAGACAGAGAGAGGGAGAGAGAGAGAGAGAGAGATAGAGAGAGAGAGGGAGAGTGAAAGAGAACGCGCGTGGTTTCACTTTTATTTTAAACCATATTTATAGGATCATTCTTGTTTAAATTAACCCCCTTTTTCAATATGCTCATCCATGGCATATTTAAAAAACAAATCCAGAAATTAAGAAAAATTCTTATAATGGGTGATTTTTTAAGAGCTATAGGAAAAAATTTCAAAAAAAAAAACACTTAAAATTCAGAAAAATACATGAAATCTTTATTTGAATCGATAGTATGGTCCATATAATTTAATATTTAAAGATTATTTCATGCAAATGATGACCGCGACTGCGCCTCAAATGGTCCATCCGCTTAGTCCAATTTTGGCATGCTCTTTCCAACATTTCGGCCGGTATCTCACGAATAGCCCCACAAAAAATAGTCTAAAGGCGTTAAATCGTACGATCTAGGCGGCCAATTGACTGGTCCCGACCGTGAAGTAAAATGTTCACCAAACTCGCCTCTCAATAAGTCAATTGTTATGCGTGCTGTGTGGTATGTGGCACCGTCTTGTTGAAACCACATGTCATGCAAGTCAAGCTCTTGCATTTTGGGCAAAAAAAAAAAAAGTTGGATATCATCTCACGGTAGCGCTCACCATTCACAGTTACGTTACAATTCGCAGCATCTTTGAAGAAGTACGGTCCAATGATGCCACCAGCCCATAAACCGCACCAAACTGTGACTTTTTCTGGATGCATTGGTAGCTTTTGAAATGCTTCTGGCTGATCCTCACTCCAAAATCGACAATTCTGCTTATTTACGTATCCATTGAGCCAAAAATGAGCTTCGTCGCTGAACACAATTTTTCGATAAAGAAGTGGATCTTCGGCCAACTTTCCAAAAGCCCATTCACCAAGAATTCTGCGTTGCGGTAGGTCCTTCGGCGTCAATTCTTGCACCAGCTGTATTTTGAAGGGCTTCACACCTAAATCCTTCCGCAAAATTTTCCACGTTGTTGAGTAACAGCGGCCCAATTGCTGCGAACAGCGATCGATAATTGATTGTCAGCCTTAACACTGGCCGATACAGCTGCGATATTTTCTTCAGTTCGCACTCTACGTAAGCGTGTTGGTGGTTTAATGTTCAACAATGTAAATTTGGTGCGAAATTTAGTCACAATAGCCCGAATAGCCGCTTCAGTGGGTCGATTAAACTGACCATAAAATGGAAGAAGCGCGCGATGAGCTTTCTTAACAGAGCACGCATTTTGATAATAAAATTCAATGATTTGCAAGCGTTGTTCGTTTTTAAGACGATTCATGGTTAAATTATAGACCAAACTGAAGATGTTTGACAGTGAAAAAAAAACACGAAACGTGCGTCAGCTGTTTAAACCAGTGTTGCCAAAGAGATAATAGCTAAAAAATTACCCGTTAGAATGTATTGAAAATTATATATCGGGCCTCTATATAAACTCGTTAATACAATTGAAAAAAAAAATTGTAAGGAAAGTTTGTGCGAAAATAAAATGTAAACTTTAATTCATTCATTCTTTGATTCATTTATTGAGAAAAAGAGAAAATATGTATGTTGGTGGCCTAGTTTTAGACAGGCTTTTGCATTTTCCATACATACATACATATATTCTATAATAAAATATTGTGTAGTATATGTATATATATATATATATAGATAAGGCTTTACATTATATACACACATACATACATAAGTGCTGTACTTGAAATCAATAATCAATGAGCATATAATATACATATGCATGCGATAATATATGTAAATGTATGTATTTATGTACATATATATATATACAATATGAATACATACTCAATAAATTCTATGGGGATTATATATGATAAGTACATAATTATAGTCATCTGAATAAATACAAATACATACACACACACATCGGGGTTACTTACACATTGCAATTGTTATTATTCAAAGGCATTCAACAACAACAATATTAAAAACATATCATATTGTAAACATTGAATACAATGACAGCATATAGGGTGACATATTAAGAGATTTTTTTATTTAAATTAAACGGTTTAAATTGTAAAATTTATTTAAAGCCCTATAAGCTTACACTTGAATGGATAAAGCTTATGAAAGGAATTTTAAAATTTAAATTTAAAAACAATACAAAAGAAAAAGAAGTGCTTTCTTGTTATTTTAATCTTCAATAGATACACTTATGTATGTTTTCCAATATAGGCATGTGCGTAATAGCCACAACCCTTCCCCCCTGCGGACTGCTCTAATTCTATATAATATTCGAATTTAAATATTTCACCAAGAAGTTGGCTTAGCCTAAAAACCATTTCCCAATATTATCCAAAATTACGGCAAAATTACAAGACAAGCAGACAACAACAAAATACACATGTCATACGGTAAACTGATCTTTATAATTGTTGTTATTGTTTTTTTCACATTTCTTGTCGTTTGAGATGTCTGAGGTAGGGCTTGAACTTTGGGCTCGCATCTAATAAGCAAACAAAAATTTATTTTTAGAAAATATGATTTCACATTTTGGACGACCTCTTCGTCGAAAGCTACGGATGATAACTTTGAACCCAGTCGTACGCTTACCTTTTAGAAATATTCAAACCCAATGCAATTCTAAGTCACTCATAAACTTATTCATTTAAGCACAAAATTCAGTAGCCATACATACCAGAGATCAGCAATGAATCGCTTTTTCGCTACTCATAAGTACTCATGCAATTTTGAATCTAAATGAGTCAAAAGTATTGAAATCTAACTACTCTGATTCATTCGTACCCAGTACAACATTGATTTATAAGTACAAGTTGCAATGAGTATGAGTACAACGTTGACATCAAACTCATAACATTTGAAATATGTTTGATTCATACGCCTACTCATTCAGATTCATAACCTTAGAAAAATACTTATGATACTTATAAATCATTCGAGTTATTCGAATCATTCGTCAAGATTTACAGTCTTAGTTGTTGTTGCATTTACAAAAAAAGAAGAAAGACACATAAGCAAAAAAGACAAAGACAGCAAGGAGAGCAAACACACAACCTGCTAGTGAGTATTGTAGTGTTCGTACGCGAATAATACTTATTTTGTGATTCGTGTATACGATGAGTCATGGAGAGTCGAAATCAATAACATCATACGTATTGTTAAGTACGAGTACCATGAGTATTTTAAATTTTGAATATGAGTAGTATGAGTATGACATTAAAATAAGTATGAATGCGTATAAGTATCAGAAATAATAAGTATGATTCGAATATACTCATCGTTTTGAATACTCATTGCTGACCTCTGGTACGAATCAAAGACCAAAATTCAATAACAACAATAGAAAGATTTTGAAGTTATTAGGCATAAAATAAAGTAGTACAAATAGAGCTGCCAACCTGTGATGAGATGTGATTAATACATAAGACTTGTATTAAGTGAGCATTAAGTTGCACACAGGATCATGGCCAAAAGTTTGGGCATGATAGAATCAATCATGTCCAAATCTGAGCTGAAATTACCTGAAACAGACAAGGCTACTCAAAAAACAGGTTTGTTTAGCAGCTTTCCTTTTAGCCAAGTGCTTGTATTATGGTTAAAATGGAATATCCACCATTCTCTTCCATTTGCGCGTGGAAATTCCTTGTTCTAAGTTTTTTATATCGGGTCCTTCATTAAACACTTTCTATCTTTCAATTTAAATAAAAAAAAGCGACATATAGTATGTATGTGGCACTGTGTGTCGAATAGAACATCGTTCAAATATCCGCCTCGCGTTTTCTAGGTGGACATACAACCCTTCAGTCAGGATTACGATCTAGTTTCTCACACCACTTATGTTGTGTGTGTGTTAATTTTATACATGAGTATATATACAGTATAAAGTCGACTCCGAACGACAGATATTCGAGAGACTTTCCATGGCAATTTTATTTACTCTCAGAGTTTTTGCCAGAAATCCGCTGAGAGGAAGTCGCCGAAGAAATACTTTTTGTATTTCGTTTTGATGTCTAGCCTGGGGATTGAACCCTGGCTTTACGTCTAATAAGCCAACACACTACCTACTAGACTACGGAGACTTTTCTAGATGGAGCGCATCCGAAATGATAATTTTTTATGGTGCTTAAATCAGGTTGATTTTGACCGATCGATGGCATGGGTTATGGTTTATGAGTACTGTCTTTTTTGGGCTTATTTGCTTATACGTGCGACTTAAAAAATAACAAGAAAATTCGAACGGATTCAAATCGACGATCCTGATAGTCCTCACATTACATCACCTCTAAGTGGGATGACTGTGTGGTACATCTGTGACGTTTCTTTATAATCGAATCCAACTTCTTGCACAATAAGTTAAATATGACTACCATAATGCGAAGATCTCTAAATATTCCCTAAGTGAAGACGTTTAAGTCTTGCTTTTACGCTTTGTAGGATATTTTCTAGATCATGGGGTTTAAAAACTAAAGGGTCCGCCAAATAACTTTTTTTTTTGAAAATGCTTAAAAGAAAACTACTGAATATTTTCTCAAATTTCTTTTTTTATTTGAAAGTACAATCCTTCCGGTTAATAATGGAAAATAATTTCATTCAAATGGCTGCCTCGGCTGGCCATGCAGTAGCCTACACGATCGGTCCAATTTTGTGAGCACATTATCGATTGCGTGCAGCTGTATTTCACCAATGGCTTCACGAATATTGTCCTTTAAAGCGTCAATTGTCTCTGACTTGTCGGCGTAACACTTATCTTTGACGGCACCCCACAAATAATAATCCAACGGTGTCAAATCGCAGCTCCGAGGTGGCCAAACGACATCAGCTCTGCGGCTGATAATGCGATCTTCAAAAACAGGGTACAAAATATCGAGTGCAGCTTCGGCTGTGTGGCACGTAGCGCCGTTCTGTTGAAACCAAATGTTGCCAATATCCTCCTCTTCAATTTTTGTGAACAAAAATTCGTTCAATGGGCCCGATAAGGGTGCCATTGACTGTAACGGCTACTCCTTGCTCATTTTCGAAGAAAAACGCCCCAATTATGCCTCTGGACCAAAATCCGCACCAAACAGTGACTCGTTTTGGGTGAGTCGGCTTTTCAATGTATGCGTGCGGGTTTTCTGTGCCCCAAATGCGACAATTTTGTCTGTTTACATACCCAAGCCAAGATCAAAATGAGCTTCATCTTAAAAGATGATTTTTTTTTTGCCAAAATCGGCATCTTCTGGTGTAGGCTACTGCATGGCCAGCCGAGGCAGCCATTTTAATGAAATTATTTTCCATTATTAACCGGAAGGATTGTACTTTCAAATAAAAAAAGAAATTTGAGAAAATATTCAGTAGTTTTTTTTTAAAGCATTTTCAAAAAAAAAAAAGTTATTTGGGGGACCCTTCATATACCAAATAGTGATATCTGTTGCCTACACGATTACCTTCATTATGTAAGAAAAATAATTCTTTCGAATGGTTCACCCTATTGTCTATTGTTGCAAAAGATTCGCTAAAAACCTTGAACAAAATCAATGAAATCAATATGAACTCATCGCAACATCAACATCATCATCAAGTTTAAATATTTTGTAGGAATTTCATATGATTTTACTGAAAATGAACACAAGTTGCTGCGTTAAATTATAGAAATTATGCTAATCATCGTGTAATGAAATATTTTTAAAGTCATTCATTCATTGATTATTGCCAACCACATGTCACGAAGAAAAAAAAAACACGAATTAATTTCTGCTCTTATTAGCGTGATGTGATGTGGTGTAAAACAAAAGGAAAATTCAAAAGTTTTCTGGTTCATTTGCCATTAAAATGAAATGATGAGTGATTAGATAATATTTTCACGCAATTGGCAATTTAGAATAATTGGAAATTATCGATGGGGAACGGAGAAAAATTTATTTTAAATAATTCAAGCCATTAGACAATGAGCAGAAAGAGACAGAGAGAGAGAGAGAGAGAGAGAACAGTAGCAGATGCATGATATTAATTTAAATTAATTAAATTAGAAATTTAATAAGAAATTTAATTAGTCACTATTAATTATTAAAAACTGAAATCTTGGTTTCTTAAAACACCGTATCTCCTCTCACAATAAGTAGTTATCTTAGCCAACATAGAAGGCCCCATTCAGACTGAACAGTTCTAAAATTAATTGAGAAAAAAAAATACGTTTTTAACATAAGAAATGTTGAGAATAGTTTTTCTATTTCTTAATAGCAGCCAATAGTTTTCAAATGAATTGTTCCTTCTTTCTTTCTTTCTTTCAAAAACCATAAAAATTATAAAAGAAAACTATGAACAGAAAATATTGTTGTGCTCTTTGTATGAACTCTTTTGAGAATTTAATCAATTAAAAAGCTATACAAGGAAAACCTCAAAACTCTCCGTTTTAAGTCAGTTGTTGCTCTAAAAGTAATAGACTTTCTGTTTTAATTTCTAATTTCGAATGAAGAAAAAAAACTTTTTAAGATTGCCCCAGCAAAAGAACAAAGCAGCTTACGAGGGCAGAACTAAAATAAGCCGACTTGACATAAAGAGGCATTTTTACTGTTACGATTTTACGTTTGCAAAACATTTTTTATAGTGGATTCGATGATTGCAAGTAAAATTTATTTTTTTTTAGGTAATAACACACGACACTTAATAAACTTTCGATGTTCAATACCACTGTTCTCAATGCGCACTTTTTAACCCGTATGTGCCCAACTTTTTTTTCACGTAAAACCATGGATTTTTTGTATTTATTGGAATCTATATGGTATACCACACATCTGATCAATATCTTAGTGTTTTAAAAGTGGGGCGATAAGCACATATGGGTTTATAGAACCCTCGGTTACTAACCATTTGACTGCTACGCGGCACAAAAGCGCTGCGTTCATTTGTTACGAAAATCGCGACGCAGTTTCAGTGTAAAAATATGTCCCGCAGTTTTCGAACGATCTCACCATAATCGCTTAGCAGTCAAACGGTTAATAACAGACGCACATTCCATGACTATCCACTACTATTCATGACCGATTGATTGCATCTATCTTCGCTCTATTTATACTTCTTTATTTGACATCTGGCAACATCACGATCTTTCTATTGAATTGTTAATGTTGGACTGTTGTTCCCTTCTCGTAATTTCCTACACATTTATTTCTGTAATTATGTGTACCGTAGGTTAGGTTAGGTTAGAGGGCGTGTACTTGTCAATTAAGACCAGTACAGTACCCGGAAGTCGAATTGACCCATTGTACAACGTCCTAGTTTCTCACACCACTTATGTTGTGTGTGTTAATTTTATACATGAGTTGTGGGATCTACAGTTTAAAATCAACTCCGAACGACAGATTTTTTGAGAAACTTTTTCATGGCAATTTTTATTTACTCTCAGAGTTTTTGCCAGAAATCTACTGAGAGGAAGTTGCCGAAGAAATACTTTTTATATTTTGTCTTGATGTCTGGCCTGGGGTATGGGATGTGTACCGTACGATGTGTGTATTTTGTTGTTGTCTATTTGTTTTGTTTATTTATTATCGTTTAATTTAGTTTTAATCATCAGAACAATAGGTATACAAGGCGCTACTTTCTTTTTGCTTTAAGAAACATTATGAAGGTCTTGAGAAACGGCTCCAACAATATATTGTCAGAACTCCAGAAACTAGCATTAAGATTATCAGGTATTTTTACTTCAATTATACGCACGGTTTGTATAACATTATAAATGCTGTCTCACATCGAAGTAGGAAGTAGTTAAAGCAATCTCCATATTGGACAACTTACTCATGAAGGGAGTGAAATAATTGAAGGGTCATCTCTCATGGCACCTTACAGATCCACAGAGATCGCTCAGCGGTAGAGACAACTTTACGACACAAACGACCTGGTTTTCGTCAATCACCATCAACTATTTCGATAACTTACTGTAGCATTTATGTAATGAAAATAAGAAAAATAAATTCATTTCGCAAATCAAGACTTCAGCTCATACATTCACTATTTACATACATACATACATACATACATACATGGTCATTACAACCCTTCAGTCAGGATTACGACCTAGTTTCTCACACCACTTATGTTGTGCGTGTTAATTTTATAAAGGAGTGGTGGGACCTATAGTTTAAAGTCGACTCCGAACGACAGATTTTGAGAAACTTTTCATGGCAATTTTTATTTACTCTCAGAGTTTTTGCCAGAAATATGTTGAGAGGGAAGTCGCCTAAGAAATACTTTTTGTATTTTGTTTTGATGTCTGGCCTGGGATTTGAGCTCTGGCTTCACGTCTAATAAGCCAACACACTACCTACTAGACTACGGCGACTTAGTTGATCGCAATCAAGGAGTTTTCAAAAATTATTTTTTATTTTGAAACTATTGTTCGACGGTACAAAACTGGCTTACAATTAAACGTTTAAGTCTCGTAGTTGATGATTATTTGAAGCCGTGGGCAATCCATTTCCAAATTATTGCATATTGCTGTGGAAAAATGTATTGACCTAAACAAAGTAAACTTTGAGTTACAATTTCTATAAATTTATTTCCATAAATTTGTTTTTCAATGTGCAATTTTGGTACTGCCCTCGTTTATATATGAAATTCGGTTTTTCAATTTTAATAAGTGCTAAAGCCACAATAAAAACAACAAAAATAAAAGCAAAACAACAAAAATGTTCTTTATTTTATCCCTTTTGTTGTTGTAAATATTTGCAATTGTTCTGTTGTTGTGTTAGTTTTTTAGTTGCAAGTATTATTATTATTTTTTTTTTTTTTTTTTTTTTGTTGTTCATTTAAAAATCTATTCGGATATTAAAGAGAAGCACACATGCAACACTACATATGGAAAAAAAATATTAAAGAGAGTGCGCGGAGAGGATTAGTTTTTTTTTTTTATTGTAACTGGCTGGTGCTACGCCTGAACTATGCTTTGGCTAGGGTCTTTGGGAAAATTTAAAATAAAATTAGGAATTTAACACAGAGTATTTTATATCCAAGTCCTATACTTTGGATACTCTATACTGCAATTATAAGCAGTATAGTATAGTACGCAGCTATTAAAATTCAATAGTTTTACAAGATCTGGCTTATTTGAAACATATTGTTCCACTGGATGACAAACCTTTGTCGTGGAGCTTCTTAAACTTAGAAGAGAAGAAAAACGAATTGCGTTAAATGCATTACAAAATAAATAAATCGAGTAATAAAATAAACATTGTATTGCAGTTGATTTTTTTCTTTTCATATTTTTCTTATTTTTATTGAAAAAGTCTTTAGAAAACAAATATACTCGATGCACATACCATATACGCAAGTATAGATATGCACATATGTACACTGGCTAGCAAAACCGGGTGCTTGTTTCGAATATGTTGATTATAAATGATGAAAAATAAATAGTATTTGATTATACCAGAATCCAATCCAATACTTGACTCATACTAAAGTATTTCCTTCTTCTAACGTCGCCGTGGTCTAGTAGGTAGTGTGTTGGCTTATTGGACGAAAAGCCAATGTTCGAGCCCCAGGCCAGACATCAAAATAAAATACAAAAGGTATTTCTTCGGCAACTTCCTATCAGCAGATTTCTGGCAAAACTCTGAGAGATGGTTGTAATGACCAATTATGTATGTATGTAACGTCCCATATGCTTGATTATAGCAGAACCCAACTCAATACTTGACTCACACTAAAGTATTTCGTCCTTCTAACGCCGCCTATGCTGGATTATAGCAGAACGTAAACCAATACTTGAGTCACACTAAAGTATTTCATTCTCTTAACGTTGCCTATGCTTGATTATAGCAGAACCCAACCTAATACTTGACTCCATCTATGTTCCAAGTGTGTGTCCTGATTCAAATTTTAATCTTATATTGAGCTTGAAGTGATTCTTATTCTGCACAAACTTTTTCTAAAATTCCAATGCCAAGTCATAAGGTCTATTATTGCCTGCAAACAATTTCACGAAAGCCTGATGTTAAATTAAATTCTATTAACACCACAATAAGTTTAGAATCTCCAGATCACCACAGTTTGCGAATGCTCCATTATAAGTGCTTCCGTACCAATAACACTACTAGCTTCACTGCAAAGCTCTTTTTAAGACCATAAAGTATACTGGTTCTGTTCAGCGGATAGTTGAAACGCAGGATCCAAAATATTGCTTTCAGCGTATCTTTAGTAATTGCTTGGCCGCCTTATATGATTCTCTGCGTAAGATATTCGCATTCAATACTATTCCAGATGTTTTGAAATCTACAGGAAGAAAAGCAAACATTTTGATGTTCTTGCTGTCCAACGATTCCTGAATAACTTGTACTATTCGTACAAGAACTATCTCATTTTTCCACCACTCTCTTAAGTGCTTTTAACATGAGATGAGATGAGAGGCTGAGGTCGCCGTAGTCTAGTAGGTAGTGTGTTGGCTTATTAGACGTAAAGCCAGTGTTCGAGCCCCAGGCCAGACATCAAAACAAAATACAAAAAGTATTTCTTCGGCGACTTTCTCTCAGCAGATTTCTGGCAAAAAGTCCGAGAGTAAATAAAATTGCCATGAAAAGTTTCTCAAAAATCTGTCTGACTTTAAACTATTGGTCCTACCACTCATGTGCAAAAAATTAACACACACAACATAAGTGGTGTGAGAAACTAGGTCGTAATCCTGACTGAAGGGTTGTAATGACCAATTATGTTTGTATGTATGAGATGAGAGGCTAGTTGGAATGAAAACCTAAGTTTGTCTTCTATCAGATCCCATAGTTTTATATGGCATACTTATCTAATCCTCAGACTAACTTACTTTCCCGCTGCTTGCTGCTGTAATCAGCATTTTCTCGTAAGTCTGCTTATGGCAGCATTACCTCCTTTTCTAGTTAATTGTTCATCCTCCTTGCTTAGTCATATTATCACCACAGATAGGCTTGTCGTTAGGGGTAGTGCCCCCTCTAACCGAAAATCAGAAACGGCCCATTGTGCATAGTTCAAGCCAGAAGAGAGAAGACACAAGATAAACAACAGAAAAGATGTGGGGAAGCTACAAAACAATCTAAGTATAGCTGATCTAGAAATGAATAACAAAGGAAAAGGGCTACTGCAAGAGATTAAGGACAGAAATTCTATTAGATTCCAGCACTTCAGAGCAATTAAAGAATCCTTGGCCAAGAATCGTGAGCTTTAACCTGTGAACACTTGGGCAAAAATACAGCACTTGCTTTGGCCTCCATATTTTATCACAAAACGTGTACAATAAAGGGATGCCCCTATCCCATATATTAGTCATTAACCTCAAGCAACAATACCCCTTCAAAATACTAGTTTCTATTCTAATAAAGGGTCCCCAAAATAACTTTTTTTTTTGAAAATGCTTTAAAAAAAACTACTGAATATTTTCTCAAATTTCTTTTTTTATTTGAAAGTTCAATCCTTCCGGTTAATAAGGGAAAATAAATTCATTCAAATGGCTGCCTCGGCTGGCCATGCAGTAGCCTACACCAGAAGTTGCCGATTTTGGCAAAAAAATCATCTTTTCAGATCAAACTCATTTTGATCTTGGCGGGTATGTAAACAAGCAAAATAGTTGCGGCACAGTAAACCCGCACGCATACATTGAAAAGCCGACGCACCCAAAACGAGTCACTGTTTGGTGCGGATTTTGGTCCAGAGGCATAATTGGGCCATTTTTCTTCGAAAATAAGCATGGAGTGGCCGTTACAGTCAATGGCGATCCTTATCGGGCCATGTTTAACGAACTTTTGTTCACAAAAATTGAAGAGGAGGATATTGGCAACATTTTGTTGAAACAGGACGGCGCTACGTGCCACAAAGCCGAAGCTACACTCGATTTTTTGCGTCCTGTTTTTGAAGATCGCATTATCAGCCGCAGTGCTGATGTCGTTTGGCCACCTCGGAGCTGCGATTTGACACCGTTGGACTATTATTTGTGGGGTGCCGTCTAAGATAAGTGTTACGCCGACAAGCCAGAAACAATTGACGCTTTAAAGGACAATATTCGTGAAGCCATTGGTGAAATGCAGCTGCACACAATCGATAATTTGCTTAAAAATTGGACCGATCGTGTAGGCTACTGCATGGCCAGCCGAGACAGTCATTTGAATGAAATTATTTTCCATTATTAACCGGAAGGATTGTACTTTCAAATAAAAAAAGAAATTTCAGAAAATATTCAGTAGTTTTGTTTTTAAAGTATTTTCAAAAAAAAAATGTTAATGGCGGACCCTTTACTAGTTTATATTCTAATATTTTAATGATTTTATTCTAGAGTAGTCGTACCTGGTCTTAGTAGCTTGGAGAAGGGAAGACACTTTGATCTGATCATTTAACCCGAAAAAAGGAGCTCTCTCCTGCTCACCAAAGTGGACATATTAAAGATTATTTTTTTGGAAAATATTTTATAACTTCCTGGTGTTATTTATTGTTTATTAAGACTTTAAATAAAAATATTCTGATCATCCACACACGTCCCCCCGCTTTTGCACTTGAGTGTGTTTGTTTTTCTATTAAATTTTATTGTGTTTTAGTGCTCCTACACTAAACTGTGTGCTTTTGTGCTTGCCTTTCAACTTGAGACATAGACAAGAGAGGGAGAGAGAGCGAGAGAGAGAAAAAATCTCTGTAACACATACAAAGATTCGATTCACATACAAATAAAGACAACAACAGCAATATAAATACAAACAAACTCACATATGAAGTCTTATAAAAACAAAAGTAGTTGAATAAATATGACAACACAATAAACGAAGAGTGAGGGAGATTGGAAGGATATTGCAGAGGGGAGAATATATTTTTTTTCATTGTTTTGCAAATATCCTCAACAGATCTATGGAAGACAATAGAATTCTTAAAAATAAAAAAGAAAGAAGAATTTCTCTGTGTGCGTGTGTATGTTTATTTAACTTGAAATGATTTTTTTTTGTTAGACTTTAAAAGGACTCAGTTTATAAACAAAAAAATGAAACAAAACAAATATAAGATAAAATAAATAAATTATTGATAAAAAAAAAGAAAAAGAACAACAACAAAAAGGAAGAAAGCAGAAGCAAAAGCAAATATTCTTTACAAATTCACTGCTGCATATGGGAGTTTGTTTATAAGCGCTTTAGTATGGTTTTCTATTATTTGTTGGATTTCGCAACGATTTGAGAGATTTCGAATTTATTTGTTTGTGATCATCATAAAATTGACTTTAAAAGCTGATTTATTCTATTGATACCTACACAGATACACACATGCACTCACTCAATTCTAAATCACTAAACACGTTACGTTCTATTCAAACACTCGTTTTGTCCCCCCCTTTTCTTTGTTAACACAACGAAAAAATCAATAAATCAGCTGTTGAGGCATGTATAGACGGACAGACAATGTCACACGAATCTGGCTTAAGGTTAAAAGGATTTTTACCAATTTGTATTTGTATTCTTTTGAAAAGACATGAGTTTATAAACCACAAAACCAAAAACAAAAAATTATAATTCAATGTCAGTGTGTCTATGGTTTATGAAGCAAAATTTTATTGGCTTTCCTTCGAATGGCAAAAAGGGCTTACACACAACGTGAGGTGCCATGATGCAGGATCAATAAATTTATGAAATCTAAAGGATTTGTTTATAAAATTGTAATTGTAATACATATACTTCTTTCGTATTCATAATATGAAAGTAAAAAATCCTTTTCATATCCATATTCATGGATTATGTTGAAATTACATGAAATGTTCACAATTGCAAAGGGATTGTAAGCTTAAAAATGTTACGAAAGTATATAAAATTGTAATGATAAATCACGAATAAGTACTATCGAAGCTATCGATGTTATCGGTATCATGATTGCCTCCTTCCAAGATTAGGTTGGGTTAGGTTAGAAGCTTTCAAGCAGAGGACAGTGGGTCCATTGTGACTCTTCCAATAAGTAAATAAGAATTTAGATTGGGAAGAAGAGGAGAGAAAGCAGAAGGGGCGAACAAAATTAAGAAATAAAGAAAAAATGGTGGAAAAAACAATTAGCGCTTGTGACACCCTTAAACAGGTTCTTCCCTCTAAAACTATCCCCCTAGCCAGTCAATCTGTAATATCTACCTGCTCCTCAACAAATCGACTAAATAACCATCTCTGCTTACACACTTGCAAACAAGGACAGTGGCATAGAAAATGATCCCCCGTTTCCTTTGCCTCTTTTCTACTGATACATACATACATACATAATTGGTCATTACAACCCTCCAGCCTTCAGGATTACGACCTAGTTTCTCACACCACTTATATTGTGTGTGTTAATTTTATTTTTGTGTCGGGACCTACAGTTTAAAGTCGACTCCGAACGACAGATTTTTGAGAAAATTTTCAAGGCAATTATTTATTTACTCTCAGAGTTTTTGCCAGAAATCTGCTGAGAGGAAGTCTGGCCTGGGGCTCGAACCCTGGTTGTACGTCTAATAAGCCAACACACTACCTACTAGACTACGGCGACTTTAAGATGGAGGAAAGGCACAAAGCAATCTAAGTATAGCTGATCCAGAAGTGGAGAATAGAAGAAAATGGCTACTGCCAGAGATTAATGTCAGAAAACTTTGTAGATTCTAGCACTCCAGAACGATTAAAGAATTATTGGCCAAGAATCTTGAGTTTTAACCCCAAAACACATGGAAAAAAACAGACATTCGTCTACGTATTTTATCACAAAACGTACAGAATAAAGGGGTGTCCCTATGCCATATATTAGTCATTAACCTCCAGCCACAATACCGTCCAATATTCTAATAGATATTCTCCTCTTTTCTATGGATACTGCACTTAAATAAGCCTGTTATCCTCCTACAACAACAATTAGCCTTCGACCGGACATGCTTAAGTTTAGTTATGTTCCTATAATATTAATCTATAAGACTTTTGTATGCCTACAGTCCGTTCTAGATTCCCATACACGAAGTGCGATTTAATCATACTTTTTCTCAATAATTCCAAAAAGAAGCCTAATGGGGGACCTATAGATTTCTCTTTTATTGTAACCTTCAAAGCTGAACCCCGTCTTTATAAGCAACACCGTAATGACCTGTTACCCAGTATAATATAATCTGATAATCCGACATAAGGTCGCTTACTAGCATTTTTACACTTTCCCAGACAGGATAAGCCACTAAAAGCATGTACTCTCATAGCCTTTAGCATTGCCTGATTATCGATATAAATCGTAATACTTGGGCTCTTCTGTATATGTTTGCTGACCAGTTCGATGGCCTTAAGGACTGTCAGCACCTTCGCCAGAAAAACTCCTTTCAATCAATTTCATGATTACAGCCCAGCTTCCCACGTCACCCATATTATGTGGGTTTAACGTTTACGATAAACGCTAACAGGTTTTGCTGAAATACTGAAAGGGTGGTCAAAAAGAAATATTTTGTACATATAGTTAAGCGGAAAAAAACCAAACCAAATGAAAATCAGCAAACAACAAAATACACACATCATACGGTATATATTAATTCTTATAACGCAACAGAGATAAATTGTAAGCAATTTCTAACAGAAAATAAGATCAGATTCGTATTGGTCGCCTGTAACTGTTTTGGTTGTTATTTTTGGTAAAAAAAATTTTAAAAGTTTCCTTATCTACATTCAGAATTTTCCAAAATGTTAATGTTTGTTTCTCTTAAAAACAATGAAAACAAGAAAAAATGTTTAGAAAATAATTTAAAAATTTGTTTCATTTTCAAATACTAAATACCGTATGTAGGCAATAAAATTTTCCTGCTCATTAACTTAATTTCTCAAAAAAATTTCACAATTATTCTACACACACATCCATATTCAACACAACAAACTGCAACTGTGGTTTATTTCCATCAAATGCTCTCTACTCTCTCTATGTCTCTCCCTCTCTCTGGATACCCCATACATTGTGTTGTATTGTTTCGGGTATTAATTTCACTGTAAAACAAGAGTAGATTTCAGAGCACATTCAAATGAAAAAAAAAAAACACATGCACACATGCCCCAAGTACGTGTGTTGTGAGTGCATGTGTTAAAGGTATCAGTGAAATTACAAGTAAATTCCCACAAATAGAGTGTGTGTATGTGTGCATGTAATATTGTATTATAACAACTTGTTAATTTAAGTATCACTCTCGTTCACTCACTTTCATTTGCTACCTTTTTCTCATTTTGTGTTTGTGTCTGTGTATGCACGTATGTATGTATGTGTTCGAATGCTCTATTTAAATGCTTATGGCTGCTTACGTTTATTGTTTACATTTTAAAACCAAACATTTGCACTTCTACACACACACACACACTTAAATTTGCTTTCAATTTCAATTTTTAGCTGTTCACACAATGAAATCCCTTGTGATTGTCGTTTATACGTTTGTAGTTATTTCCACTGCCATATCAAATAAATTAATTTCACTCGTACTCTCTCTCTCTCTCCCTCTCTCTCTCTGTCTCTCTCTCTCTCTCTCTCTCTGTCTCCCTAATCATTTGTAATGTTGTTTTATTTTTCAAACAATTAATGAAGAATAATGAGCAGGTACGAGGAGTGAGTAGGGTTTTTGTAATTTTTGTTTTACAAAAAATGCATGTGTGCATGTGTGTGTATGAAGAATTGTAAATTTGGTTTTGATTTCTCTTGTTAAACTGAAAAGTTTGTTGTTTTACAGAGCATTTTACGTAAAAGTTGCCATAAATTAGGAGGGAAATGTTGTTTAAAATTCAATGAATTGTTTTCAAAAATCAAAATGATTTGCTAGGTAGCTGAAGACAATTTTTCATTCATTCGTTGGAACTAGAAAGCTACTTCTTGGAAGAGAAGAAAGAGATGATAATATTCATGGGCACTTAATTTCAATCTGTTTACATTGAGTTAAAACAGCTGTAGGATCGTTAGTAGAATTTGTGGGTCTTGAACTCTATTGTGATATAGACTGGGCAGAAGTCCGTTTGAGGGTGGAAAAACCGCACGTAGAGAGGTTGCCTGATGTCAGTGTCAATCTAAGCTCTTGGTGTTTTAATGTAATGCACATTTACTTACGTAATTGATGAAGGGTTGTACCCTTTAGTCAGGATTACAATCTTGCTTCTCACACTACCCATGTTGTATGTGTTAATCTTGAGTAGCAGGACTTACAGTTTAATGTCCGAATGACAGATTGGAAAAACTTTTCATGGCAAGCCCTTTCAAGGCAATTGGTTATGCACAGGTTGTTAGATGGAATATTTTGTACATACTATTAAGCGGAAAAAATCAAAATCAATGAAATGATCAATCAATCAATCAAATGAAAGTAAACAAACACGACAAATAGACAACAACAATATACACACATCATACGGTACATACTAATTCTTATAATATAACGGAGACGAATTGCAACTTTTAAAGCAAAATTAAGTCAGATTCGTATATATTTTGCATTTAGCCGTCTCTAATTGCTTTGATTGCTATTTTTGGTAAAAAAAATTTATTTTACTCTCCAAGTTTTTGCTAGAAGACTGTTTTTTTGTTTTCGGTTGGCTGAATTGTCTGACTTGGACTCTTTTCAATCCAAATGGGTTTGAGACAATTAAAAATTTTGCTGGTTGATAACAATAAAAAGAAATTTTTGTTCTGCATCAGACTAAGTCACTGAAACTGGAGTAAGTAGCCGGCCTTTTGACAGCTCACTACCGATTTAGAACAGGGATCACTTCAAGCTTTATTTGTAGATCATGTGATAAGAAGATGGGATTGCCAGAACAATTATTTGGAACCTTTGAAGCGTTAAGCCATATAAGAACGACACATGCGGGTTTTTACTGTGACCAGACACCAAATGACTTCATGAACGTCTTGAGGGATTTGATAAGACATAAGACAGTACTCTACTACCTTTGCATCAGAATCAGAGGTTCCCGTACTTCATTCGAGCACTGGAAACGATGTTCTTTAAACATTTCTATGGGCTTGAGTCTGTATGCGTTTGTGGTTTATTTGTTTTCATTCTCTTGAGTACCAAGTAAAAATGTAAGAAAACTGGGGGCAACAAGTGACTTTATTTTAATGAAACGTAAGCTACAGTATACCATAAAAATTATGCGACATGAGTATGCCATGTTATGGCAATCCTCCAATCAAATCAAAAGCGTTGGATAGCCTGCGGTCTCAGCAAACAGTTTCTACACCTGTTGTACGATTTCAGGAGAATTTAAATTAGATTTCCAAGCACGGAGCCATACACCGGTATTGTATTTCAATTTCAGCCTGTTAAAGGTGGCCTTTTTTCTAATATTTGAAATCAAAACCGTACTTGAAGTTTAACGATTGCTAGCGTGAATACGAGCAATTTCAAAATAAAGGGACACAAGGGACAAATAACATTTTTTTGGAAAATACATTAAAAAAAACTACTGAATATTTTCTCAAATTTCTTTTTTTATTTGAAAGTACAATCCTTCCGGTTAATAATGGAAAATAATTTCATTCAAATGGCTGCCTCGGCTGGCCGTGCAGTAGCCTACACCAGAAGATGCCGATTTTGCCAAAAAAAAATCATCTTTTCAGATGATGCTCATTTTGATCTTGGCGGGTATGTAAACAAGCAAAATTGTCGCATTTGGGGCACAGAAAAGCCGCACGCCTTACATTGAAAAACCGACGCACCCAAAACGAATCACTGTTGTCACTGTGCGGATTTTGGTCCAGAGGCATAATTGGGCCATTTTTCTTCGAAAATGTGCAAGGAGTGGCCGTTACAGTCAATGGCGATCGTTATCGGGCCATGTTGAACGAATTTTTGTTCACAAAAATTGAAGAGGAGGCTATTGGCAACATTTGGTTTCAACAGGACGGCGCTACGTGACACACAGCCGAAGCTATACTCGATGTTTTGTGCCCTGTTTTTGAAGATCACATTATCAGCCGCAGATCTGATGTCGTTTGGCCACCTCGGAGCTGCGATTTGACACCGTTGGATTATTATTTGTGGGGTGCCGTCAAAGATAAGTGTTACGCCGACAAGCCAGAGACAATTGACGCTTTAAGGGACAATATTCGTGAAGCCATTGGTGAAATACAGCTGCACACAATCGATAATGTGCTTAAAAATTGGACCGATCGTGTAGGCTACTGTATGGCCAGCCAAGGCAGCCATTTCATTGAAATTATTTTCCATTATTAACCGGAAGGATTGTACTTTCAAATAAAAAAAGAAATTTGAGAAAATATTCAGTAGTTTTTCTTTTTAAAGCATTTTCAAAAAAAAAAGTTATTTGGCGGACCCTTTACAAGAAATTATTTGCGGGATTCGAAATGTCTCCTATTTTTATCAACAGAGAGTCTATTTTAATAAATTTAAAAATCTTTAAATTTTATGTTTGCTCCCTGTTGTTCAAACTATTTCCATTTTTTTTTGATATAAAAAAGAGAAGAAGACAAAAAAACACAAATTTTATCTTAAAACGTCAGCATTATCATAATAAATTTTCCCAGAGAATTATAATTCATCACCATATAGAGAACTGATTTTGCAAAATCATTTCCATATTTCAATTGAATATTAAACGAACGAATGAACGAAGGAAATGAGACAGTCAGTCCCATTAGAGCAGAATCATTGAAAAACGAAAGACAGTACCAAACAAAACAACCACCAACAAACCTCTACGGAATCTATATTCAAGGCATTCTAGCAAATGTTGTGTGCGACACATTTTATTCCCCCGTTTGCCTGTGGATTGTGGAGAAATTGTGATGTTACAGTGTCACCTCTAATAAATCATTTGGATTGGAATGAAATGAAATGAATTTCATTTTTTTATGACCAGAGAAAAACTTATCGATTGCAAAAGAATCCATCACCATTATAAACTCATCGTTATTGTCATCGTATATCACATATCGCTCATCGTTCAACCATATTCATTGATTGCAATCGTAAAAACGTAATAATCGTTACGAATTTAAGACACTCGCCTCATTTATATTCGTATGGATTTTGATTTCAATTTTTCTAGTCTTAAAACACACACAGAAAACATTTTTCCTATTCGTAAACCATTTCGAAGAATATGGGTAGCAAGACAAGCAAACAATAATATTCGAGAGATTTAATTATTGGAAATTTAAAGACTTTAATTATGGACAATTTATGGCATCTTTTTATATCTTATGTGTTGTTAAAATCAGAAACTGGCCCGTAAACGGTGGCAGTAAAATACATGGCGTTAAATCTAGTGGTGGTACATTATGCAGTTAAAAACCCAAATAAAAATTGCCATTTGGCTCAGCAAATGCTCATCTTTAAACTGCCTTCTAAGATGGCATTGCAATTGTCATAGAAAACGTTTGCTTTATGGCCAAAAATGTTCGGAAATATAGCATGAGATGAGCAAAGTATGAGGTGCAAATGAGCGATTGAGCATGAGACCAAAATCAATGAAAATATCTGCCATTGAAGAGAAAGTTTAAACGGTTTTGCCTATCTGGATGTAAAATTGTAGAAGTTAGGGGACTTATTACAGTCAATATTAACAATACAACATACAATACAACATACAATACAACATACAATACAACATACAATACAACATACAATACAACATACAATACAACATACAATACAACATACAATACAACATACAATACAACATACAATACAACATACAATGCAACATTCAATACAACATACAATACAACATACAATACAACATACAATACAACATACAATACAACATACAATACAACATACAATACAACATACAATACAACCTACAATACAATATTGTAATACATTTTCACTCAGTTTGTTGTTTATGCTTAACCATACAGTTGGCAACCCTATATTTCTAGAACTTACTGCTGCAGTAGGAATTCGCCGTGTTAGCTTGAACCAAAACAAATTTTTTAAACAACAGCCGAGTAAGAAAGGGATGGTGAAAGAAAAAGAAAAGAAAAGGATCATGAAAAAGAGGCGATCGAAAAACAACTTTTAATCTGAAGCCCAGGCCGATCTCTCATTGAGGCGTTGTCCAATGCAAACATTTCCCATTCTTCGAAACAAATGTAGTTCTGAACTAATAAGAGTATTTACCAGACTTTTCATGCTGTAAAAGTCGCTGGTTTGATGACTCATAAATTTTTTTAATTGATCGCGTCTTCCAAATAACTTCTTTACTATCTTAAATGGTACTACCTTAAAGTCAGGTATAAAACCTAGCTTCTCCCAGCAACCATATTGTGTGTGTTAATTTTATTCATGTGTGACAGGATCTACAGTTTAAGGTCCATTCCGAACGACAGCATTTCTGATTCCATATTGCCTTGAGGGCATAGAAATTTTTCATGGGATTTCTTACGATGCAAGTAACCGTGAAGCGATTCATTATTGATCGTCAGTATAGGCTGCCGGTTACGAAATTGGTCTCAAAAAGTGAGCAGTTTTTCATTTCTGCATATGAAAAATAAGGGCCGGTATAACCAGAGGTTGACCACAAGCTGGGATTCTTTTACCAGTTGTATTACGTTTGGTTGTGGTTGAACAGCCAAATTTTAACAAAGAGTTTCTGTAACATCATCAAAAGAGATCAGGAGGCTGAAAGTCAGTGATGCATTTTATAGACACAGTAGACGAAACCACAAGAGTACGAGTACGAGTATGAGTTCTACGAGAAGGAGAAACCAGCCTAAATGGATGAATATTTGACTCTTAAGTAAAACATGTGATAACAATACTGTTCAGTAAACAAACATGAAAAGCTTTTAAGGAAAAGCCAAGCATTCCATAATGATATGCAGATGTCTCGAAAGTATATTTTGCAATCCAAGAAAAGAAACCTTAGCTCAACGTTCTTGGCTGAAACAGGAAATAAAAATTTTCCTAAGCAGTCTTCTGACAAAAGCTGTGAGAGGTAATAGAATTGACACTAAAAGTTTCTCGAAAATGTGTATTTCCAAGAAGACTTTAAACCCTAAAAGCAGTTGCTCTTCGATAAAATTAGCACACATGGTGTGAGAAACTGGGTTGTAATCCTGACTAAAGAATTGTAATGACAGACTTGGTTAGGAAAGTAATAGCAGCGAATGGATCAAATTGGAGGCTGAATATTTCTGTAAAGAGTTACAATTCTATGATATACAGATGGGCGAGACAGAAGTGACACCATTCGAGCACTCGCCTGGTATGAAGTTAACTTGAAAGTAGAGTACAACAGTACTCCTGCTGGATAATTGCAATGAGAGGATTTGAGCCATGAAATCATCTCTACTTACTTACTTTTTTAATTGGCCATAACAACCCGTTTAACGGATTTCGGCCTGCCGCAACATATCCTTCCAGGCGCCTCTGCTTCTTGCGCGCCTACGCCAGTTGGTTACACCAATCGATGACAGGGCTTCCTCGATTTGGTCCTTCCAACGGATACAAGGTCGTCCTTTTCGGCGACTTCCGCAGATCCCCGCATCAAATACCCGTCTCGCCGGAGCATCTTCCACCGTTCTAATGACATGGCCGAGATAGCGGAGCCGCTGGGTGTTAATACGCTGCACAACGTCCATGTCGTTGAAGAGCTCGTACAGCTCACTATTGTATCGGATACGGTAATCATCGCCAACTCGCACTGGACCGAAGATCTTACGCAGTACTTTTCTCTCGAACACTCTCAAGACTGCTGTATCAGTGCTTAATGAGGTCCATGCTTCTGCGCCATAAAGAAGCACGGGGAGGATGAGCGCCTTGTAGAGTGTTAGTTTTGTCGTACGAGA
This sequence comes from Sarcophaga subvicina, assembly GCA_936449025.2. Taxonomy (NCBI): domain Eukaryota; kingdom Metazoa; phylum Arthropoda; class Insecta; order Diptera; family Sarcophagidae; genus Sarcophaga; species Sarcophaga subvicina. Next base: position 103,507,711 of record OW388082.2, on the reverse strand, counting down.
GAGGTCTCTGCTACTCAATTGCCTATTGAGACCATAGTAGCACCTGTTGGCAAGAGTGACCCTGCGCTTGACCACCAGACTGACATCATTTCTGGTGGTAACGGCGGAGCCAAGACATAGTTATCGGCCGTAACCTGAGAATCAATACGCCGCGCGTCTCTTCTCGTCGATAACATATACTTTGTTTTGCCCTCATTTACTGCCAGACCCATCTTACTAGACTCCCGTTCAATAGCACTAAAGGCAGCAGTGACATCTCGCTTGGTACGCCCTATGATGTCAATGTCGTCAGCGTACGCAAGCAACTGGAATCATCTCTTCTGACAACAAGAAAAATCTTAAAGTTTGTCTAGGCAATAGGATGGGTAGAGATATTATAGAAATAGCATATGTAGGTTGAAAGATGTACAATAGAACGTATGATCGCAGTATTACGATACGACAGCAATAATAAGTATGATAATAATTGATCAAAATATTAGGCAAAGTCATCACACAAAATTATGTACAAATGAAAGTTAATACTTTTTACACTTGCAAGAGGTAAAAGTAGTAATTAAGGGCAACTATAGTGACAAACGGTATGAAAGGACGCTATACGAGTTAAAGTGCTTATGTGAGCTGAACAGAAATGCTTTCATTAACTCACTGGCTAATTAATATGCCCTAATAAAATACCAGAAACAAAAACAAAAAGAAAACAAAAAAAAATAAGTCATTAATAAATAATATTTATTGGTTATAGTGGACAATAGTAATAAACAATGATAACAAGGATAACAACAACAACAACAATATAAAATATGATATGAAAGACCCTTTTTTCCAATTTTTTTTCATGCTTTCATTAGCATATAAACGAAGTTATTAAAGTTTATTTACAACATTGACACATTTTTCGCAGATAATGAAGAGTAAATGGCCAGTAAAAGAAAATAAAGATACAAAAACAAAAAACTTAAAAAAAAGGAAAACAAGTAAAATTGAACTTCATTGCTGATGCCATTACTAGAACAGTGTCAGTGAAATAAATGTAAAGAAAAGCAGAGAGGCCATGAATGAAATGAAACGAAATGAAATAAAATGTTTATTTTTGTGACACACTATAAATAAATAAATAAATATCTTTGCGTAAATAAAGTGATAAAAAGAAACAAAACAAAACAAAAAAAAAGAAAAGGAAGAGAAAAAAGAAGAAAAAGAAAAACATTTAAGCACAGTAACAGAGCTACAGCTACAGCTACAACAGTAGCCGCATTGGCCAAGAGATAAACAAACAAATAAATAAACGCTTACAAAAGATACGCAAATAAAACAGTTACACGCCGTTATACAATGACACGCTGTTACACAACACGCATCCAAATATAAGAATGTATTCTTTGGTTGTGTTCTTGTTGTATTCACAGATTGGTAATAACGAGGCAGACACATCATTTGAGCCCAAAAGTCACAAACAGTTTTATTGACTTGTATTTCGAAGGCGAGTCTATTTATTAAAGGCTATTGGTTTGGGGTATAAACAAGATTGTGGAGGTTTAAATGTAGAATCTCGAAGTGGTACTAAAGTGAAGAATTTTAAACTGTAAGCTTAAGGAAGCCATATTTTGGATTTTTATAAGATTTTACCAGGAGTAGTTAAATTTTTTTTTGACGTAAATTTAAGCAAACAGTCAGGAATATTAAAAAAATTAAACTCCCGGAATATAATGCCACCATGTACGTATATATGCCTGCAGAGCTCTTTAATGCTACTCTCTGGAATACTTAACTTGCGTTCTATTTATACTTCATTAGTTTGTATTCGGAAGACATCTAAAATCTTTCTGTTGGTTTGTTATTGTACTCCCCTAATCTTTACAAGAGAGATGTAATCCTTAAAAATTGACAGAAAATGATAGATCAAGAACCGTCACCTCTTTATGACAAAATCTGGGCACTGTTACAAGTGGTGAATTCACAACTCCTACAGCAGTCATATGGTGGAATGACAACCCTAGCAACATGCTTTCCATAAGAATAGTGGCGCGTAAGAAGCGCTATTATGTTATGGATAAGATACAATGGAATCATTTCTTCTTTATTAAGTCCAGCAGAGTCTAGCAATATTGCACGTACCTTCCTACCGCTAACGAGCTTAAGCCTCCATGTAAAATGAGCGTTAATTTAACCTTGGCAATTGGAATGTCCTATGTCCTCTAAAATGTTGGAGATTATTAGCTCCATACCAGCCCTTACTAGTTGATCAGCAATTTCCGATGGTATCCTTTTTGTCTCGAAATTTGCCAAAATTTCACTGAAAAGTTCTCTGCAACAGTCTTCCGGCAAAATTTTTGAGAGTAAATATAATTGCCATGAGGAGTTTCTCAGAGTCTGTAATTCAAAGTCGAGTTTAAACTGCAGGTTCCGCCACTCAAGGATAAAATTAACACACACAACATGGCGGGTGTGAGAAGCTAGGTAATAATTCTGATTAAAGGGTTGTAATGGCCAATTAAGTAAGTAAATAAGTAAGTTCGTTGCTTTCTTGAACGAGGATAGACATCGAAAATACATTCGTTAGGGAACTAATGGCAGCCTGGCTGTTTAGGGAAACTATTGCCACCCATCAAGCATTGCGTCGTTTTCAAAATGGCAGTGAGCTCCACCTGAAGAACACCGCAATTGTTAGCTATCTAACATACCATTCTGTTTAGCATTTTGAAGCCATCAGTATGTAATTTTAAAGTTTCCTTTGGGAATCTTCAATAATTCAATGAAAAATTTTCTTCATTGAGTGGCATTCGAATTACATTTTGAACATGCAAAATCGTATGCCAACATCGCTTGACTTCAACTTGAGTGAAAATGTTTTAAAATTGTTAATTCAGTTGTCTCCATAGATTATACAAGTTTTTCTTTAGATTGACAATAATATTCTGAATTCAATTAAAACTTTTCAAACTTTGTTGGCTGCCGAAGCCTTAAAATATTCGATTAAAATCCAGATCTTAAACCTGCTACTCCTAGGGAATTCCCAACACCCTAGAATACGGTTATACTTCCTACGTTGTAAGGTCAAATTAATGCTAAAGAAAATGACTTTTTTCCCCATCCGCTTATTAAAGTTCTTAAAGAAATCATAAAATGTTTCCGTTATTATTGTAGTATTTATAAATACAAAACGTTTTAGTAGGCACTTATACACTCTCATTCCATGATAATAACATCCCCCACTCTCTCTATCTTTCTCTCGTTCTCTAACAAACAGTTCAATTAACCACTTTTGCTATTCAATACGAAAACTTAAGTTCTCCATCCCCCAAAAACATTAAACGAACACACTCTCGCAAATAACAAATCAGTCGAAACTAAATTTATTTGATATTGAAAACAAATACAACAAAAATACAACAACAACAACAAGAAGAAGAAGAAATCCAATATAAATAGAAACGATTGACAGCACTCACACACCATTGTCAGTGGTGTGTATATACAGTACAAGTGGTATTGATGAGGAGTTGATTTAGAGAGAGAGTGTGAGGCCAAGCATAAACAAGTGTTAACCAATAATTGGTTTTGTTTTGTTTTGTTTCTGCTGTTGTTGGCGTTTTTTATTTTGCTGCATAAAGAAGACTCTCATTTAATTGCTATTGTTATAAGCGTGTGTGTGCGTTTGCGTGTTTGTATGTGTATTTGTGTAGCATTGTTACACTTTCTTTTTTTTTCTTTTTCAATATGCCTTTAAGGCCTTTGTTAAATGAAAATGAGATTTCTTTTCTCTCGTCTTTCTTATTATCTCTCCACACATGCATAGACTCAATATGTATGCTGCGGTAAGTAAGTGAGTGGTTGTGTTGTGTTATGTTGTATTATGTGAGTGTGAGTGTAAGAGCTTTCATTATTATCACAATAACTGAGTGTCTTTAAGCATTTTTAATACAAATAAAGTATTTATGCATACACATGTCATACATGTGTGGGGAGATTTTTCCGCAGACGTGGTTGTTTAAATAGTAATGAGACATGATTGATTAACTATTGGACTGATTGATGATCGAGGAATTTTTCAAGAAAAATTATTTATTACTAGTGGCGTCACAACGGGCCGCTATACGTGCTCAAGTGTGCTTTGGTAATCAAAGCTACCACTTTGACCTAACCTAACTAAATTTATTTCAGTACAAACGAAGGTCAATAACCATACAAAATCACTGCATTGCTTGTACGGGCGACAGTGCTCGATCCTTAGTAATCCTAAGGAGTAGAAATCCGAATCCAGAACTTTATATTTGATAAGTAGGAAAATAGTCTGAAGGGACGATGGATGGCCAGACTTGTCTTATACATTTTCAAGGGTTCGAAATAAAGTCATGTTATGGTATACCATTGAATTTGTAAGCTGTAACAGCTATCTTTTCAAATAGGAATGTGATAACTCCACCAATCTGTTGATCTGCATTGATAGTTAGGAACACTTATTTGAAAGTTAAGGGTGGAGAAGCAATTAAAGTAAATAAATTGCTTATCAGGCTTTGGAAATAGACGAAGTCTCTAACAGTCTTCGACGTAGTGAGTCGAGTAGCAGTCCTTAAATGTTTGATGGTGATTCGGTAACAATCTGAGGTACACGTTTCGCAATAAATATGAATCAGTACAGCATACAGTGCCCTGTAAAAGTAAAACAAATGTGTTCCTAAGATACTCCTCCATTGGTGTAGCCATTGAGAAGAAAAAAAATCATGGATATCAACGGTTTATCAATGTTTAAAAATTTTGCAAACCTAATTTCATTGTGCTATTTCTATCACCTCAACTATTTGTATACTATTCTTATTAAAGTTAAAAATAACGGCTTATATTTGCTCTTCTTCTTTTATTCACAATTTATAACGGCAATAAAAACAACAGTAACAGCAATGAATGTATTAAGTATAGTTTATGAATATGACTACGACTAGGAGTATTGGTATGTCAGAGAGAGAAAGGGGAAAAAATCAAAAAAAAAATGTATGGGAATTTTTATAAGGAGTTACTAAAACAATAAAACAGAAAATTATGCTTTTAATACAAACGCACACATGACACTTATGCTCACATAAATAAATAAATAGGCAAGTAAAGTCCAACCATTTATATGTTATCCTACACGAATTAGCTTTTTGTAATAATTAGCTTAAGTTCTTAAATTTGCTGTGGTTTTTAAGGATAGCAAATTGTGTCATTTTCAGTGATTTTTTATTGGCTTGAGTCGAATTTTGGCTAAGAATTTATGTTTAGTTTTCACTTTCACTTCTGAAATTTTCTGATTTTTAAACCAAAATAAAATCAAATTTAAGTGCCTTGGAGAAACGGATGTAAAACAGAAATGCATTATCTGCAGGAAATTTTTTTTTTTTTTTGATGCGCAGTAAACAGTCCCGCCATGGCAAATTATTTAAACTATTCAGATCGATCCAATTTCTTTCCACTGACTCTTTTTTATATCTACATTTAGAATGTATTGCCTGGTGGTTGTTATCTGTTGGAACTAATAATGTCTCAGTTAAACATGATATACTTATGAACGGCTCCATGTTAGGTTACAACTGTTTTTGTTCCATTAAAGTCCTGAAACTCTCAGGGTAGATTCCTCAAAAAAAAGAGAAAACCTAATGCACAAAATCTAACTAGATTCTGACAGATCAAAGCGCTTAACAGGCAAGATTTTTTTGAGAATCTTTTCATGGCAATTTATACTTACTCTCAGCGTTTTTGCCAAAAATCTGCTGAGACGAAGTCGTCTGGACTACCATTTGCGTATAGTCTGAATGGTGAACTATTTCCTATATGTTCGAAAATGGCCACTGATCTCCTAGAGAATTTTCACATATTTTTGGCCAAAAAATCGATCTTTTTTAATTAAAAAACTCGACTCGAAAAATTAGTACAGCTATCCCACTACAACGGTTGGAAAGAGCACCCTCTGGACTACGAAGAGGTTTGGCTGCACGTCTAGTAGACTAAGGGGACTCGGGTTAAGTCATTCTAAATTTATCCTAAACCAGGTATTACTGGTATGGTCGCAAATCTTCATTGTTTTCAAAGCTCTACCAACGCCTGAAGCTGCTGTTGACTCAAAAATCCTTAGCTGGCTTCAAAATACTGGATAACAAGTTGGGAATGCCAATGTCTGACATCCATTCATTTTCAGAGACCTATCTTCCTTTCAACACCTTCAACGATGAGAGCGGTAACCCAAATCATTTCTTAATTTGGGACAGCATAGACACCGTGCTGTTGTCTAAAGATGGCTTAGGCACAATGTCATGCTTAAATGTGAACGACTTTTGCCATGACTGTGCAGCCCCTGCACTGACCAACTTCTTCCTCTTCCCTGATTTTGGTGGAACTTGGTCAGTACAGGGACTGCGTTCACCCGTGGCATCACAACGGGCCGCTATGCGTGCTCAAGTGAGCTTTGTGATATCAGAGCTACCACTCCGACCAACCTAACCTAACCTTTGCTATGACCCCTTGACAAAGTCTATTGGCTTAGGCATGAGGCAAAGATCTACAATCCGTAGTCTTACAAGCGATCGAAAATTGCTCCTTCCTGGCATCGACCCTCTAAAGTTCTCAGTGAGTTCATTAGGGAGAGTCTGGGCAAAACTTTTTGTGTAAATGTATTCCACTTCTATACACAGCCTGCTTATTACTTTTCATCTCTGCCTAATGTAGAGTGTAGAAAACAGAAAATTATTTCCATTGCTCTTCATATGCTTGTTTAATGATCATAAGTTAAGCAAATACTTCATAAATGATGCCAATCCACCCAACCCAATCGTTATATTTTTCTAAGAATTTTTTCTCATTCTTTCTCACATTCTCTCTTTCTCTTTCTAAGTTTATTATGCAAATAGACAAAGCCTAGTTGGTGGTCTCATTCGCTCTCTCTCTCTCGCTCTCTCTCTCTCTCTCTTTGTGTTCTTATTATTTTAGTATTTATGTTATTGATATTTGTTTATTCTGTTTGTTTCTCTTAATGCATAACGGTTTCAATGAGAGCACAAAGAGGGAGAGGAAGAGGGAGTAACACAGAGAATAATACATTTGTTTCCATTTAAACCTAAGTGTGTGTATGTGCTTGTATGTTTGTTGGATTGTTAGGCATTGTTTGTTTATATATTTAGAGAAGAGTGTTTGTTTTGTGGCGATTGTATTTCACTGACTTAATGTCATGAGTACTTTACTGGTTAAATACGTTGTTAAGTGCAGACAGAAGGAGTATTTGCTTTACTATCCCCGTTTTCCCTTTAAAGTCTCATACTTTTTAAAAAATGTTACCGTAAATAAGTGGACATCTTACTGTAATTCCAGGTAAAAATATTTTTTTTAGTTTGCTTTTTAATAAGCAGAGGAAATGTAAACGAGAAAGCAATTACAATAAATGATAAATAAATAAATAGTATCAGATGTCCTTATTATTTATTTAAATTATTTATTATTCCTACTCATTCTGTTATTTCTTTAGAAATTAAAATTAATTTATGAATTTATACCAAGAAATTGATATTCATTATAAATTAATCATTATGTATGTAATCCAGAGATGCATATGATGCTGCCAATAAACCCTGAAAGATGCTTTGTTAAGTGTGGTTTGTGGACCGGCGGTATTATTGATCGATTGATTTTTTTTAACGATGAAAATCCTCTATTAAAGTCAATAATAATAATTACTGACGTATAAAATAAAAAAAAATTGGGTTTGATTGAAATGTGATTTCAGACAAGATGGTGCCACATATCATGAGATATCAGTGACCTATTGGGAGGCGTGTTTATTAAGCGATTTCATTAGATTTTTTATTGATCGCCCTAGACAACATTACTCATATCAAAACGTTAAAAGCCTTCTGGCTTTCATCTTTTTACTGAGTACAAAATTAGTAGAGTGGAAGCACGATAATTATTTCTGTTTGGTGTGGCTAGATCCTTGTAGATTCGTGTCAATTCCACCTCAAGTGCCTCTGTGGAGCATTTTTGTATGTTTTTTCCGGCTTTGTTCTTTCATATTTTGATTTCAAAATCGATTATTTGAAGCGGTTTGTGAAGATCTGAAGAATTTCCAAATTTCATATTCATATAACAAGCTCAACTTTACATTGCAGTTGTACATCGTTAGTTCATGTAAGGCAAGGTTGGATGACGGAATCTTCTTGTAGAGCAAGTTATTTTTGAAGCCAAAGGTTAGGCATATTGTAGTACTATAAATCAATATACAACATACATACGTAATTAGTCATTCCAACCCTTCAGTCAGGATTACGACCTATTTTATCACACCCCTTATGTTGTGTGTGTTAATTTTATACATGAGTGGCGGGACATACAGCTTAAAGTCGACTCCGAACGACAGATTTTTGAGTAACTTTTTATGGCAATTTTATTTACTCTCAGAGTTTTTGCCAGAAATCTGCTGAGAGAAAGTTACCGAAGAAATACTTTTTGTATTTTATTTTGATGTCTGGCCTGCGGCTCGAAGCCTGGCTTTACGTCTAATAAGCCAACACACTACCTACTAGACTACGGCGACTACCCCAATATACAACCTGGGAATTCATTATTCCCCAAAGAATACCAACTCAAATTCTAAATAAGTCCTGCTATTACTGTAATCCTCGACTGGGAATGAGAGGCCGTATCGAATCTTTTCCTCATGAGAAGAACCCGACACCTAAATGCAAGGTTTATAGTTTCTCGGATCAACAGCTTCTGTATTAATCACTCAAGCGAATGATGAGCCCATAGCCATGCCCTTCAATACGGCATGTACTCTCATGCTGCCTACAAAGCTATGCCTGGCCGTCAAATGATTGCAGAATACGCAGCTTAAAGGAGGCAATCAGAACACTTTACGGTATTTGGCTTTACAGCATACCTAATTTATGTCTGTTTACATATGTATCTGATCTTGTCAGTAGCATGTTAGCTTTTCAAGCTCTAAATAAAGTCGTCAGTGCTATTTAACACTCGTATTTAAAAGCACTTATAAATCATAAGAGATACAAAATCCATATAGAAACTGTCGAAAGCCATCGTAATATTAACAAAACAAACATTAAGATTTTGCTACCATTCATTAAGCCCATAAGACATGTGTACGTTTTATGTAACATATGAAGTAAGTGCCTTAATCCAAGTGTTTTCAATGAACGTTAATGATGCTGTTTCAAGTCTGAGCTGTGATGGATTGGGGCTAAAGCAGCATTCTTAGTAAGTTTTCAAGTGGAATGGATACGAGAATGTTAATAAAAATTGTTATTTCCGTTTCCTTTTATATTTTTTATCATTTATTTCCTTTCATTTTTTAAAGTTTCAATTGTTCTTTGCTGTAATTTAAATTTGCTACTGTGCCTCTCTCATTTCTATTTATTTTACTTATATTCTCTTGGTAATGCTTCATTATTTCAAATTCATCTCATTATTACACTTTTTTCTTTCTTCTCCTTTCTTGCTATTATTTACTCTGCATTCCTTCTCTGTTTCTACAGAATACCCTTGTCTTGTCTAGCTTTAAAGCAATTGAAAGAAATTTTTATGCAAAATTCAATTCGTTTCTTATTATTTTCTTATGAAAATTGTTCCACTCATTGGGTTCTATTCTATCTGCTCTTTTCTTTTGTTCTTTATTTCTTATTTTTTTCCAATTTTTTTTTTAGTTTATTTATGAAGGCAATCAACCAAAGAAAGTGGAACATTTAAGAGATGAAAAACAGAAGATAAAAAATAAAATAAAAAATAAAATTAAATTGAAACAAAAACAAAAAATAATCATAAATTTCTTAACAGAGACAGACACAGACACAAAATAATTCAAATGTTTCCCTTTTTTTAACTCTCGATTTAATAAGTAGTAACGTAGGCAAATAACTTTTCCTTTTATCATGGAAAATATTTCCCAGAATACAACGTAAATTGACTGACTTTAGGGAAATTTCAATATGAACCAATTTTTTTCTTTTCTTTTTTTGTTGTAAAATGTAATGAAAATAATAAAGGTCAACAGCAACAACAACAAATTAAAGAGAAACATGTTTTCAAATTGAAATTAAAATTTCGTTTACAATATTTTCCTGGAAAATCTTTATAAGTTCCCAGAGTAAATATTTAAGAAACTTACGCTTCATTTGCAAAATTTATCAATCAAATCGAAGGAAGGATCATACATACCTGAAAATACAAAAAAAAAAAAACAAAATTTAATGAGTTACGTGTTTAAGAATTGTTTAAAAATGTTTTTTTTTTATAAAAAAAAATCAAGAAACATGCAGTCATACGTACTTTATTGGCCATTGCAAGCACTTTAGACAAGATTAACAACCCCTGAATTGTGTGGGTGTATCAATATTATACAGAACTGATAGGATCTACAGTTTAACATCGACTTCGAACGATGGTTGCAAGCAGCTTTTTTATTAAAATTTATTGCAGCTCTAGACTCTAGCGTCTACCGAGAAAAAGTGGCACTAAGACAATAGGGTTTTACAGGCTGACAGTCTTCAAATATGCTGACCTAACCTGATTAAACTTAATATTGTGAAAACAGAATAGACCTTAACAGCTTATGCGAAAGAACTCTCATCATTCGGTTCATTCCGCTAAGATTTAAGTTTCTGCAATGTTTTCTTTAGCGGTTTGCAAAAAAATGACCTTAAATTTGAATTTGAAATAGAAAATCTATAAAGAGACGAGCGAAGTTATATTTTAAGAGAACAGAGTCATTTTCGACGCATTGACTGTGGTAATGCTAGGTTTGACCAGTCCATAACATACATATATCCATAATCCATGACGGTAAAAGGTTCGATAACGTTCAATAATTCTATGGAAATTAATAATCTTATGGAAAACTAAGAAGTCGCCGTAGTCTAGTAGTAAGTGTGTTGGCTTATTAGACGTAAAGCCAGGGTTCGAGCCCCAGGCCAGACATCAAAGACAAAATACAAAAAGTATTTCATCGGCGACTTTCTCTCAGCAGACTTCTGGCAAAAACTCTGAGAGTAAATAAAATTGCCATGAAAAGTTTCTCAAAAATCTGTCGTTCGGAGTGGACTTTAAACTGTAGGTCCCACCACTCATGTATAAAATTAACACACAACATAAGTGATGTGAGAAACTAGGTCGTAATCCTGACTGAAGGGTTGTAATGACCAATTATGTATGTATGTATGGAAAAATAAGAAGGGATTTAATGCAAAAGGCCTTATAGAAGTTGTCTGCCAATATCAAAAAAAATTGCAAGTAATCGAAACTATCGCCAAAAGCTAGAAAACTCTATTTGGTTCATATATATCAAGAATGAGCAGGTGAAGTACAGTGCTTAACAAGTTCAACTATAAAGCTATGCATCAAAAGTTCGAATACAGGGGAAGTAAAGAACAATCGAATCACGGTTGTTTACATTCATGAAACTTGCTAACTGTAGAGAACATATTGTCAATAACGGTAGGCAGCAATCCTATAATTTTGAAAAAACATGCAACTCCCAGTGCTTCAAAGTATTTTTTGAGTATCTATAATAGAATATCAAATTCTCTTGATTCATTTGAATACTGTCGCAGTGTGACTAGTGTTTCACTTTGTTTTCGCTTTCACAACAGATTCTTCTCTATTGGATTGAACAGAAAGTTTAGTAAAATATATAAAATAAAGCTATGTAAAGTTCCTTAAAAACATCTGTTCTGACAGAAAATTGCGGGTGCATTGCCCACAATCTCTAGAATAGCAGTTTTTTAAAGGCTTAATTAGCTTCCAGTTAGATAACCTGCCAGATAGTTTTCACATTGGACACTATGGGTATTTATCTATCCTTTCTGATGATACCAAAGTTCTGATGTAAACTGACTCTTCTGTATCTAATTCCAAAGTAGACTAGACCACTAACATAGACAGATCCGTGAGTTCCTTGATAGTCTACACAGATGTTTCTAAACTTCAAAATAGAGAAGGCTAAGGAATTATCCAATTGCCAGCACTTTTTTTGTTTGTTTCTCGATTTCCTTTAACGACGCTCTTAGAGTTTTTGTGTGAATTTTTAAATACTGCTGGTGACAGGGGCAGTCCGGGTAATTGTGTAACTGATGAACTTGCTAGAACAGGCACACACCTATCGAATACCAATCCATATAGTAGGTTAAAATATATATGATATTAACAAATCTTGGGCCGAGGAAAATTATTATTTCACTGGCAAATTCATTTGTCATAAGGACATATCTTTCATACATACATACATACATACATACATACATACATACATACATACATACATACATACATACATACCTACATACATGCATAATGGGTCATTACCAGCCTTGAGTCAAGATTAATTTTTCAGACCACTATTTTGTGGATGTACATGAGTGGCGCTATCTACAGTTTAAAGTCGACTTAGAACGCCAGATTTTTGAGAAACTTTTCCATGCCAATTTTATTTTACTCTCAAAGTTTTTGCCAGAAATCTACTGAGAGGAAATTGCCGAAGAAATATTTTTGTTTACATTTCGTTTTGTTGTAGGTGTCTGACCTTGGGTTTGGACCCTGGCCAATAAACCCATACGGCGACTACAAATATATCTTTTACTTTATGAATTTGCAAGAGACGATAACTATTAATAACTACAGAAGAAGTACCAGAGATCGATTATTCTCTTTGTTTGTCATATCATATCTCAACACAAACTTCTCTCATTTGACTCACCACGTTTTGATAGTATAAGGGAGCCTTTCAATTTTATTTCTCACTTTAATTCAAAGGCATGAAGCCCTGAATTTAACTAAGTTAAATCTGTGGCATCGATTGAAGTGATATCTCCTCTCTTGCCTCGTCCTAATAAGCCTTACGTTATTGTATATGCTTGATGATGGTGTGCTTGATGATCGAAATGGACAACCATTGTGAGTTTCGCATGTGCAAGCAGTGCAAAAAATGTATGGCCTTAACTTGAAAACCAGAACCCAACAGTATAATAACGATTAATTCAACGAACGTCTGTGTCAAGGAAATGGAAACTAGTATGATACTCAGGACAGCCCATTATGGATCCCAAAAATATGACTTTCCTCCTCCACATATATGGAATATGTTCTAATAAAAGTCATGCCAACAGTTATAGTTCCGCGTAGGATCATTTAACAATGACCTCCATTAATCTACTTACACCTATTCAAGTATTAAACTGTTTGAAATTAATGCCTATTCCCAATAAAATTTTATAAATGTTCCTCAACCAATATTACTCCATTAAATATTAAAGAGAGAAAATACCAGGGATTTCATTATTCATACTTATATGTCTTCTTCTTCTTCTTGGGTTTATAAATTATTTAAAGGCAAATAAAGAAAATCTCCACCCTTCCCTTATCACTACAAAAAAAAATAAAACGAAACATAAACAAATAAGCGTTAAAAGTCTTAAGAATAGCAAAAATGAAAGAAGAAAAAAAATTTTGTTTTAAGAAAATATGGCACCAATGAGATTCATTAAAAACTTTTTCACATAAAAAATATGACTTTTTTTCATCATCAACATATTCAACGTTAAATTTTTTGTTAAAACAAAAGCCAAAAAAATAAGAGTGAAAGAGAAGGAAATTAGAATTGAGAGAGACACAGAGAAAGAGAAGAAAAAAAATACGACCAGAAAACAATGAAGCACAATTTAATACAGAAGAGTGTTTATAAAGTGGCCTATAAAAACATAAAAGATTTAAAAAAACTACAGCATACTTGTGGGCTGTTTGAAGTGTTAAAATTCTTTGCATACTTTTAAGCTTAAATAGCAGCAAAGCAACGACAATAAAAAGAAAACATAAAAACATCAAAAAACGAAACTGTTTTAAGCAGTAAATAAAAAAAAAAAAAAAAAAAAATCGTATAAATTTTCATAAATTAAAGCAAATTTTTTCCAAGCCATTAACCTTGACGCGTCCAAAAAAAGTCTAAAAGCTAGAAGAAATCCCAAATTTTTAATTTCTTTGGCATAATTTTTGAATTTAAACGAAACATTTTCGTTTATTTAGTGTTAATCTAAGCTAAAAATTAAAATATCCAAATTTGTTGGCAGAAGACAAAAGCTGAATGGACAAAAGTCAAATGAAGCTTTAATTCCTAGGAATAATGCTGAATATGTGGTAATTGTCAAGGGCAACAAATGATTATAAATGTCCAGCTCTATGGCTTATGAGTAACAGTTATTATTGAAATGTTAATTGTTATTACTCATACGCTGTAGGCGGTCATATCAAATATTTCAGAAATTTCTGTTATCAACGGGTACGACTGATGAACTTAATTTAATAAGGCAAAGTCAGACGTTTTTCTTTTCCGAATAATGCTTTCGTTTAAACCACAACGTCAACACAATGTCATGATGCTTTAATTTTTTTAATGTGACCAACAATCACATTGTGTTGGCATAAGGAAAATAGCTTATAGGATAGGGGAGGTAGTTGTGTTTGTGGCTGTTAGATTTGAATCTAAGTAGAGTGCGACCAAAGAACTCATTCTGTTTGTAATGCATTGTGCTATCCGCTGGCCAATAGCATTGGGAAAATGCCCCTTAAAATAGTCAAACAATGTGATGAGGCACCGCTGCATACATTAAAGTTGTCATTCATTTTTTGTAGGCTATAGCTTGTATAAATGATAAGTAGAGCGCGTGGAGTGTCATTTTTGGCAGGCTATAGCTTGTATACATGATAACTAGATCGCTTGGAGTGTATTAGTTCATGGAGCATCTTAGGATTCTGGGGCTCAGAAAATCCAAAGAAGCTTACAACCTTTCTGAAGTCGCCGTAGTCTAGTAGGTAGTGTGTTGGCTTATTAGACGCAAAAACCTGGGTTCGAGCCCCAGGCCAGGCAGCAAAGACCAAATACAAAAAGTATTTCTTCGGCGACTTCCTTTCAGCAGATTTCTTGCAAAAACTCTGAGGGTAAATAAAATTGCCATGAAAAAAGTTTCTCAAAAATCTGTCGTTCGGAGTCGACTTTAAACTGTTGGTCCCGCCACTCACGTATAAAATTAACACACACAACATACGTGGTGTGAGAAACTAGGACGTTGTACAATGGGTCAATTCGATCTCCGGTAGTGTACTTGTTTTAATTGAAAAGTACACGTCCTCTAACCTAACCTAACCTAACATACAGCCTTTCAACGTTTGACAACGCATAGAATTTTCATTCTACTGCGTAGATTTTCAAAAGATTTTCAGAGAAATTCTCGCCATCCAACAGGCTTTCATAAGGAAGTTTAATATCAGACTGATTATTAATACACCCACCCTCTTACTCAAATAAGATAATAAAAAGCAGATAGAATTGAGCAACTGCAAGAACACACATCTTTGATGAGCCAACAGAAATTGGAACAGCTTGACTTGAAACTTCTAAGCCGTCCTCCATATAACCCAGCCGTATGCCTTTTCAATGCCTTTTCTTATTATGAAACGAATCGATGGCAAACTTTAAATCCAGTGGTCCTAAAATGTTAAATTTCTTCATCCTACCTTTTGTACATAAAATATGGCTCGGCCCGCCTTCATACCGACAAATAATTCTGTTCACCATCCGTATACAATCGTTTCTCTCTCTCTAAGTTTTTATCGTTCTCAAGCTAAAGTTTAAAGTCAAGTAGCGGCACTTAAACTTCTTTCTTTAATATTTTTAGATTAAAACAGAAAAAGACCGTGAAACTCCATAGAAAATCTAGAAAATATTAAGAATTCTGCTTAAAAACCAGAATGTAATTTAATTAACAAACATTTGCATAGAAATTCAAAAAAAAAAATTTAAATAAAAATAAAAACAAAAACCAAATCTAGAGCATAACTTCTTATGCTAATGAGTGAAGAAAGAACATTTTAATGCCAAAAAAAAATAATTCAGAAAAAAATAGAAAAAAATTTCATTAAAATTGTTTCACATTAAATGGTGGGATTGTACAGAGTGGAGTGGAGTACCATATGAGCAGAAAAACGAAAAATTAATTAATTTTAGCTGAAAATTTATTTTTTTTTTGCTTTCGTTTTTATTTTAATTTTGCTGTTGGTTTCCATGTAAAAACTGTACTAACTGTACGAAACATTTGCATTTTTAATAACGAAAATTAGTATTGCGGTGCGTTGCGTATACGTAATATTTAATTCATACATGAAAACCAGCACGTATGTTACACATACGCTGGGGTGTACTCAATAGTATGTGAAGAAGTAAAATTTAATTATTTTTCGGTTTAGTTTGCTTACTCTTACGCGAATACTTTAATTAATAGTATTAGTTAATCAGTTTATTTATTAAATATTTAAGTTTTAGTAAGTTTATCTAGAAAACAAATAAAAAATAATATTCGAGTGAGATTTTCTGTTGAATAACAGCAGCAGATTTTTAATAGATATCCAGTTCGCTATAAAACTCAATAGAATATACAGGCAACGAATTCGAAACTTATTTTGGGAAATAGAACATCAATGGTTGGAGTCAAAACCCTTCTGTGGAGTGGAGATGGTTATTTTAAAAGTTATGCTGCACGAAAGAAAAAACAAAGAGAGGCAAGAACCTTTGTGTTGAATTTTATTAATGAGTGGCGGGACCTACAGTTTAAGGTCGACTCCGAACGACAGATTTTTAAGAAACTTTTTTTCATGGCAATTTTTATTTACTCTCAGAGTTTTTGCCAGAAATCTGCTGAAAGGAAGTCGCCGAAGAAATATTTTTTTTTCATTCTTTTGTTTTGATGTCTGGCCAGGGGCGCGAACCCTGGCTTTTCGTCTAATAAGCCAAAACATTACCTACTAGACTACGGCGGCAATGACTTACCAGGAGTGCTTACCAATAATTTCAAGCAACACAGCCTTAAACAACTGTCATTAACCGTCCTATTGTCCTAACAATCTAATTGTCTAATTGCCTGAGAATTTGGTCACTTCAACCGATTTTTATTTCGTCCAATGCTGATAAGGTTGCATCAAATATTATCTTCTTGTCGAAACACCCCCTTTCATAAACCTACGCTTAACAACATCAATATTTTTGAGGAGCTCAGGCCAAATCACACTGAACTGAACATCTTGATTTGAACATTTCTCTCCAATACTACCAAAGCCAACTAGATCGATACTTCTATGGTTTCGTAACCTAGAAAAGCAAGGGAAATTGGTCATTAGTTTTGCCGTACTAGAGGTATCTCGTATTGTGGTTAGTTCTACACATGATGTCTGGATTGACATCAATTCCGCTGGTAACGATGAAGGCAAGGGGCATCGCCGAAGCAATAGTTGTTGGCAACATAAACATAATTTTGTTCTCATTTACTGACCCATTTGAGCAGAATTTTGTGCGTACTTACTTGTCTGGATTACAATTTAGCTTCTCACACCACCCATGTTGTGTATGTGAATTTTTATTAATAAGTGGCGGGACATACAGTTTAATGTAGACTCCGAAGGACAGATTTTTGAGAAACTTTTCATGACAATTTTATTTTTACTCTCACAGTTTTTGACAGAGGACTGTTAAGAGGATGTCGTCTAAAGAAAAAATTTTTGGTATTTTAGTTTCATTGTGATGTCTGAGCCTGGTTTTGAACCACTAGACCTCGCCTAATAAAAGAATTATATTTAAGTTCTGTTTGTATTTCATGCTGCAAAGGTTTGAAGAGTAAAATTTATTAAAAAAAAAAACTTGAAATCAATAAATTCGCTAAGAGCCACTCTTTGTTTTTTCCACTACTCTAGCTCTTTTGCAATTAAAATCGGAAACTGCTTTTAAATACAAAATAAATAGAAAAGTATTTGAAATAAAAATAAAAATGCTATACAAGCTAAAAACAAAATTGAAATAAAAGAGGATCAAAAGATAAAAATAAAAACAAAAAAAATTTAACCCAAAAATGTTTCCAATAAAAAAATCAAAGCCCTTAACTAACCTCCTCCTTCTTCACTCATTTTATTTTGGGTGGCTTAAGATCCTTTAATTCTGTTGCTATTTCGGAAAACAACAACAAGAAAGCCAATATTAACGACTAATTCCAAAGAAAACGTGAAGAATATGCGAAGAAATTGTAACAATTTCTGTACAGTTGCTGTAGCATAAGCAAGAATCATGCCGCGAATAAAGAGTACAAGGAATGGCATTAAAAGGCTTCATTTTCTCTTTGCTCTGCTTCTTCTCCTTGCTCTTCACTTACAGTACCGGAAGGAAGCTACGGAAAAATGTAAATTAATTTATTTAAACGTTTTACTGCCAACACAAAAATAACAAAAAAAGATGCAAGCATGCAAGCAAAAGAAAAGCGTTAACAATGTTGGCTTTTGTTGTCTTAAGCTGATGCATTTTGGGATTCTTTACGTAGAAGACTAAGATGGAGATGGCAAGACTTGCAAAAAGGAAAAGCAAAAAGTCAAGTCAAGTTGTAAAAACAATTTTTGTTGGAAAACTGAATATTCAAACAATGAATATTTGAAGCAGTTTTTCCTATCATGGATTTTTTTTTTTTCATTACATTTTGCATAATTGCCAAGCATAACATTTAATTATTAAACAATTTTCTCTGACGTTATTGGCTTAAATGGTTTGCAAGGGGAGGTGGATACATCCTCCTTCAAAAAAGAAGAAACGTTTTTAGAAAATATTCTTTTTAAAAACAGTTGTACATGGAAAACTATACGCTCGGCAGGGTTGCTAAAGCTAAGCGGATCACCCGGCTTTATTAAAAGAAAATGTTATTCGTAACATGTTTGAAAGTCGACTACTGCCCGCTAGTTGCTGGTCAGTATTGCATAAATTTTAATTAAATTTTTGTCGTGTCATTAACAAAATGAAATTTCAATTATAAATTCGTCTTGTCTGACATAATTCTGACAGCGCCTAGCTGGTACTTTTTCACTTCTCAGTTTCAATGAATTGTACCTCAAACTCTTCAACAGCGCAAACCATTATTATGTTTCATTGCGGACCATAAATTGACATGAGACCAACAATTTTTAAAGCGAAGATGTCTAAGGGCCTCAATGCAAATCATGGTAATAGAAAAGCAATGGAATCAACCTGCTTATTTTATCTCCCTGACATGGCAGTTTCTATTCATGAAAAGTACTTTAGTGGTCGTCCTGTCAGTAGACTGTTAAAGGAGATGCATTAGACAAAACCCGACGAGAGCACCAAAGTAAACTTAAGTGTATTTTACGAATCCTTAAACAGAAGCTAATGCCCCAGCTTTTAGGCTTAACGCTATAAGAATGTGATGTAGAGTGCGTTAAAGGAAATTTGATCTGATGTGGCATATCTAGACGGTAGTTTATATGCCAGCAATACAGACCACAGCTTTCCATACCTTATTTCGGTATTGTAGGACAATCCCTTTCCCCCCTATGGCCATAATGTTCGAATTGAGACCATAATCGGCGTCGAGGTAACGTATTCATATTCGTAAGGATAAGCTTAGCAGCTCCAAAAATCATTGACCATGTTTACATGCCTCAAGATGAATATGAAGAGCTTGTGGCGATGAGAATGAATCATCGGAACACTTTCTTGAAACCTATGGGACATTAATGCCTATCAAAGGGAAACACCAGCATGATTTGCTACGCTGGACAGAGAATTGTAATTGTGGACACCGAATTGGATCCAGAAGTTTGTCAGGGCAATAGGCTTGGAGGAGATGTAGGGATATTCTATAAAGTTGGGGAGGAGTAAAATAGATCGGATGTATTCAACTTGTTTAATACACAAGAGATTGGTGGTCGCGTTCGATGAATGATCGTGATTAACTGAGAACCATCTGCTGTAGTTATGATCTTGTGGTTCATCATTCAAGCCTAAGATAGGACACGAAATGTCATGTACTTTAAAGTTAAACAGAAAAAACGGCGAAGTAGACTACTACATAACCCAGATGCTGACCGGTCACGGATATTTCAGAAAGTACCAGCATCGCATGGGGAAACGCCGCTCGCCATTCTGTATCTATGAAGAAAAAGAAAAGTTAGATGATTCCGAATACACTTTCTTCAGCTGTTGTCGATGGGCCGAAAGCCGTCAACGACTCGAAAATGATATCGGCGTCATTAGCCCTACAAACGTCGTGCTGAAAATGATAAACATTAGAGGGAGCTGGAACGCAGTAAAACACTTTGTAGAGAACTGGAACATATGCCAGAAAAGGGCCCACATCGAAGTAATGCAACCGTGGTTCAGAGGTGGAATGATTCCCCGGTGAGGAGACAAGGCGGGTTTTTGGTCGGTATACCCAGTGGGAGAGTCCGACATATCATTTCTGGTGACGACCATCATGAATGCATAAAGCATTTTCCCTCTTTCCCGCAAAAAAAAATGTGCTTTAAAGCGTCTGCTTTTTCTTTTTCTAAACTACTGGATATAATAAAACAAACTTTAAATCGAGCCACTTATGTTGCGTGTGTTAACTTTATCCATGAGTGGCGGATAAAGTCTAAATCCGAGCAACAGATTTTTTAAGAATCTTTTCACGGTAAATTTTATTTACTCTCAGAGTTTTTGCCAGAAAACTGCTGAGAAAAAGTCGCCAAAAAATATTTTTTCATATTTCTTTCAGTGGGAGATATCTGCCCTGGGGTTTGAACCGTGGCCCCATGTCTAATAAGCCAACACACTATTTACTAGACTAAGGTGAGCTTCTTATGTCCAGGGAAAGAGTTGTGAGTTCGGTGTTCGCTACCTTTACCTCCCACGTATTTGCTGTTCATCAACCAGGGAAGCCACCTTTTTAAAGTATTTAAAGTACCTGCTTAATGCCTAATTACGTTCATGCATGTGAACTGCAAATAGCTTTTGGAAAAAGTAATTTAAAATAATTAAAAAAAAAAAACAAAACGAAGAATATTTGCACGTTTTTGGGCACGTGTTAATGATTTATAATATTTTAATTACCCAGAAACGAAAGCAAAAAAGAAATATCGAGTTAGGAAATCCATGGAAACACATGTGTTATTCAAATTCACATTCACATCCAAATTGAATTTAATTTTAATTTCTGTTTAATTAAATTAAAAGCTAAATTACATGCACAAACAAACAATACTTTTCGTATCTTTTTCGTCTATTTCAACACACAATTTCATTTAATTAATTAAAATTTTTAATATTAACGAGGGATGGAGGGAGATACGAAACAAACTGCCACAGCTGCTGTAAATAATTTTTAAGCAAAAATTTTTAAATTTTGTTTTTTCTTTTTCTATGTTTTCCCAAATTTCTTCTTTGAAAGTGTAGGTAATTTTCAAACAAATTTTTTTCCTCATTTTCAACTGCCGAAAGATATTAAATTTAAACCAAAAACAACTTGAAACTTAAGCTAGAGAACGATGTGTTGAAGTAAGTGTTTCAGGGATAAATTATAGATGGATTCTCTCTCTCTCTCTCTCTCTCTCTCTCTCTATCGAAAAAAAATGGTGGCAATAAAAAAGAGAAGAAAACTTTGTACCAAAAGACCTACAATAGCATATGTTTGAAGCAAATTCAATACTATGGGAATTATTGGTGCAGAAATTGTAATTATTTTATGGTAAATTTATTTTCGTTTACTTTAAATAACATTTATTGTCTCAATTCATTGATTTCTTTAAAATAATTTTTGATTTTTATTGTTTGTATCTTAATTTACATCGCCACTCCTTTATTCTAACAGAAGAGTAGTTCATATACCAGTTACAGAGATTACTGTCTTCCCAATATTGTCTGCCGTAGCTTCGTCCTTAACATACTATTTGACATACTTTTGAACAGTCGTACTAACGCACCATACGAATGCGGGAAAGCTCTACCTACAGTTGTCGTTTCTCTTTCTATCTCTCTCTCTCTTGCAATGTAAATATCCAACCTGGCAGCACATTTCTTCAGTGCAAAGAATCGAAGAAATTACAGTAAAATCTGTGCCATCCAACATAACCTTAGGTTGTTAACTGGTCTTTTGACAGGGCACTCTACACTTAAGGCACCCTGATTCAAAATGGAGTTTGCCTCGAACCCAACATGTTGATTCAGTGACGATGAGAATAAATCATCTGGAATTATTCACGGAACTTCTAGGGCTTTAATGTATCCAAAAAAATCCAAAAAAAGCATCTGAATACCTACTAGATGCTGGGCAGAAAACTGGCATTCTGAAATTTATCGCAGTAGACGACTTGGAGAATACCCTACCCTATAAAGTTTGAGGGTAGTACAGTAGATCGTATGGGCGCAAGACTAAGGTAACTCTTTACGATAACAATAAGGAATCGGCGCATCATAGTTGCAAAGATTTACAAATAAAAAGGAAAAGCTTAATGAAATAAAAGACGTAGTCTAGTATGTAGGTAATGTGTTGGCTTATTAAAGGTGAGACCACGATTCAAACTCCAAGTCAGACATCTCCAACAAACACGAAATATAAAAAACTATTTCTTCTGCGACTCCCTCTCAGAGGAGGAATAACTCTGAGAATAAACAAAAAATTGCCATGAAAAAGCTTCTCAAAAATCGGTCCTCCCGAGTTAACTTTAAACTGTCCCACCATTAGATTAGGTCTGAATGATAGCTCCGATTTAACAAAGCTCACTTGAGCACGCATAGCGGCCCGTTGTGTTGCCACGGGTGAACGCAGTCCCTGTACTGACTAAGTTCCACCAAAATCAGGGAAGGGGAAGAAGTTGGTCACCGCAAGGGCTGCACATCAAAAGCACGACTACCCCATACTGGAAAACCAGCCAGAAAGTTTGATGAACGAAGCTATATCCTTGATATCAATAGATGATAGCTCCGTCAAGCTGACAAGAAATGGAGAGCCAAATAGTCTATATCTACACCTAGCAAGAGACGGGCACTGACAAAGAAAGTGGATAACAGTCTCCTCTTCCTCAGCGGATCTGCATCCACGGCAGTCGTTAAATGGCAGCCTCATTCTCTCCGCGTGTCTACCCATAGCACAATGACCTGCAAGCACGGCCACTGTGGTTGAGGTGACGTCACGACCAAGACCAAGCAATTGGTTGGTACGCCTTCTATCCATGAATGGATGGTGTCTCACCATTACTCCTGTATAAAAATAACATCCTCTCTGAATCTATGTGCGAAATATATTTGATAATGTGGAAGCGGAGCCGTTGTTACACAACTTTGCACACACCACTAAGAAATTTTGTTCGCCAACAAAGGCATTTCTACACTCATTTATGGTTTATCCGAGTCTCTTATGTGACGAGCTTAATTGTCAGCGTTATCATCGAGTAAGAAATAGGCTCCATCGTTGTAGAAAATTTATTCGAAAGCTTGTCGTTCTGGCACTTGATTAGCACATCTGCGGCGTTATGAATAGGCAGCCGATTATAATCGTTGCCGGAATTTCACCTTATAAGGACGGAAATGAAAATTCAAATCCATAACATGCCATAATGAGCCGCATATTGATCAAATTGCCGAAAATATTGCTGAATTACTTGCCAGGATGATGACGATGGATTAGAATTATAAAAAAAAATGTTTTTCTTGGTGAACAGTTTTGATCGTCACTGTACAACAAGTTCAAAAAACCAACAACAACAATAAAGCAACAAAAAATTGTAAACAAGCAATAGTGAAAACCTTACAAGCGAAAAACCATAAAATTCTAGGTATACTTTTCTGTTATAAAAACAATGTAAAAAATTTTGCATACTTTTAGGTTTGTTTTCATAATTTCCTGTTATTTTCTTATGCTTTTCATGTGTACAAATATTGTACGTCATCATTATTATCAGCATTGTTTTTTTTAGTGGAGCATATATACTCATAATGGTTTTTAATTCTTTTCTTTTAGTTTTTTTAGCTTCTCAGAAGTAACACTAAAAGGTTTTCATTTTTGCCTACTTGTAGGCTTTCATTTTATTTTGTTTTGTTTTAATTTTTCTAAAAAGCATAATATTTTTAAACTTAATTTAGAAAATATTTAAAAGCAAATGAAGAAAACCAATAAAAAGAATTTTTTCTTGAAATTTATATTTCAAGTTTGGCCAAAAGAAAATGGAAGTTAAAGTGGAAGGAGTAGTACTAGAAGAAGAAGAAGAAGGCAAAAAGCAATTTAGTAGTTCTAATACAATTTATGTCCAGCAAATTAGTTGCCCCCTTAAAAATGCAAAAAAGGAACAAAGAAATGCGGGCAAAAACTTTGAACATGTTTTTTCTCTCTCCACACAAAAAGCTACTCTGCCTAGCTTAACTTAACGACAGGCAGCAGTGTGGCATTACGGCCAGTACCAGTAAATAGTTCATCCATAATGCCTATAATAACTAATTAGTTGAAGTTTTTCTTTTTCTTTCTCTCTTTCTTTTTTTCCACATACTTTAAGTCCATAATTTCTTTTTTTTTTTAATATAGGGGGAGCCAAAAATTCTACGATTTTTCCTATGTTTTGTACCAAAAAAAGATTTTTTTTTCTGTTGTTAAATGCCGTGAAAAAAATGCATCAAAAAAATATTCAAAACTTTGTCATCCTCCATGTAAATTATGTCAAAAGTTGTGATGGCGTTGAAAAATTCTCTTCAATTTTTTATTTTTTTTTATTTTTTCTGTTTTTTTTTCTCTTGTTCTTGAAGAGGAAACATACAATAAAATGGAATTAAAATAAACCGTACTGTGTGTGTGTACGTAGGGGGTGGCGAGGTAAAGTTATTTAAAACTATTTGGAACAAAAGCTTAAAGAGTCTTAAATATATTGCATTGCACTGTTAAGAGGATGTAGGAAAAAGAAAATAAAATTTAAGATTAAAGGAAGAAAATATTTAAAAAGGGAAATTTTTCTTGAGCAAAAAACCGATTTTCAACAAAGTTTTATTGTTAGCAGCATAGAATCATTTCATCTTTTGAAATTTTAGACTTCGTGACATGTTAATAGTAGCATATCATCATTCTACTGCAGGTCTCCAAGGTAGCGTTATACTACAGTGTTCTAAGATGAAAATCTCACCTAAACTCAGAGGCCTATGTTAATGAGCAGATAATCGGATGGCAGTAGTCTAGTAGGTATACACCCATCTGAGTGTATACCCTGATGGTCAGGACAATTGTGACCTAATGAAACTGAAAATATTTCAAATGGAATCGCATAAGATACAGAGGCCGACATTTGTTGTTATAATCGGAATAATAAAAACCTGCCCTACTGCGTCTTGTAGACTCTGAAGTATTTGAGCCCGTCACATATTCCCACCACTATATGGTACGCACTTAAGTGCAATGTAATCTGCATACAACGCCATTGTAAGATAGGCGTACCAGAGTAATTCTGACAAGTCTGACAGCAGAAGCCATAAAGTTGCCTTGCGACATGTCTCTAGAATAGTCCCAGAAAACTTTATGATTCCGAGAATTGGAATCGGAAGTCGTCGTGGTCTAGTAGGTAGTGTGTTGGCTTATTAGACGTGAGGCCTCAGTTCAAACCCCAGGTCAGGCATCTCCAACTGAACGAAATATTTCTGGCAAAAACTCTGAGAATAAATAAAATTGCCATGAAAAGTTTCTCAAAAATCTGTCATTCGGAATCGACTTTAAACTGTAGGTCCCGCCGCTCATGTATAAAAATTAACGCACACAACAGAAATGGTGTGAGAAACTGGGTCGTAATGCTGACTGAAGGATTGTAATGACCAATTATGTATGTATGTATGTATGTAAGGGGACGGCAGATTTGCCTAACTGGCAGCGAACTGTTATGTGTAACTCTATGTGTAGATTCCCGGTAAGAAAAGTTTTTTTTTTAAGTCAAAATGATACATATTGTGTAAGGCCAATGGTAAGAAGCTGGTAGGGTGCACACTAGCTTATCGATTCTGTCCTCTATTCTGTCTTGAAAAAGTAAGACCACATGATATGTGCCAACTACAGAAGGGTAAGGCTACTCTCTTTCGCAATATAAGACTCCTACGAGCGTATTAAGAGAACGATTGAAGGCACTCGAAAAATTACTGATTGGAACTTACCTATACAACTGCAGATTTGGTAAGTACACCACCCAGTTTCATGGATCTTGTTCGAGTCAGCATACACCATATTTTCATCCACTGTAAGGCTGCCTTCGGTAGCTCTAAAATGAATCGTATATTTCACAAAATGTCTGAGCACGGTATTGCTGCCGAGCTAATATTAAGGCTTTCTTTCTAAAAGTGGTCCTCTTTACCGACCCATTCGTACGTACGATTTAACGCCTTTAGATTACGATTTGTGAGTCTTTCCGAAAGCATCATCAGTTTATGCCAACAAACCAAAAACTGTTGAAGCAATGGAAACCAATTCGGTATGCCCTGGTCGTTCAGTGATTGACAGTGTGCTTGTTTGTTAGTATAAGGGGGATGTGAGTTAGATTCTCACCAAAGACTTTGATCTGTTACGCTAAACCTGACTTACTTAACTCGCAGATACAAAAGTAGGATGTGTTGGCATAACAGGGGCAATGAAAACCTGTCTTACAGGGTTGCTGCAAGTTTTATTGATTCTAAGTCTGCTGCACATAATAGTGAAGACGAAAACTTTGGAGACTAATGGTTAGACTGATAGGACAAAAGTTTAACATGACATTCATTAGGAGATTTCGGGAACTAAGGAATCGATAGCTTCCTGCTTAACAGTCTCTTGGGAAGAACATGTAAGCTCTTTGATTTTAGAAAATCCTTGGCAACGAGAGTAATCTGGAAGCTACATATTCTGCATAATAAGCAGAATAGAAGAAGAAGAACATAAAAAGAAGCACGGAAGATACCTTCAGACCTTGGAAAGTAGGAAAGAGAATACATCAACATGTAGACCGCAAACTGTTTTAGAATAGAGGCTATTTTGTGGTATACAGATGGATCAAGAACGGATCTTGGGACAGAAGCAGAAGTTTTTCGTCACAGAAAGAAATATTTCGAGACTATTTGGAAACTTAAGGGTAACTTTCAAGCGGAAGTCTATGCCAATGAATCATGTGCTCAATTCAACATGGAAATGAAATACAAAGTTTAGGACAAAACAATACTATCTGACAGCCTGAAGAAGCTGAATGGACTAAGTAGAGAGGATAAACTTACCCTCTACTAGGTCCTAGGTTATGCGTCCATTGCGCTGATTTGGCCAGAATTTTTCTGTGTAGGGGGAACGGATGTTTAGAAAGTTATGCTCAACGAAAGGGAAGATAAAGAGAGGCAATGACTATACTTGAATCAATTTGGTTTAAGGCAAACTAAACTAGGAAACGATAATAGGAGGAGGTTTGAATCATGCAGCCAACTATACGGAAATAATCAGAGGTTATTAACCGTTGGCTTATTAGACGTAAAGCCAGGGTTCGAGCCCCAGGCCAGACATCAAAATAAAAAACAAAAACGATTTCTTCGGCGACTTCCTTTCAGCAGATTTCTGGCAAGAACTCTGAGAGTAAATAAAATTGCCATGAAAAAGTTTCTCAAAACTCTGTCGTTCGGAATCGACTTTAAACTGTGGGTCCCACCACTCATGTATAAAATTAACACACACAACATAAGTGGTGCGAGAAACTAGGACGTTGTACAATGGGTCAATACGACCTCCGGGTACGGTACTTGTCTTAATTGACAAGTACACGTCCTCAAACCTAACCTAACCTAACCGATCTTTTAACAGAGCACTATAGGCTAAGGGTACGTTTATTTAGAATGGGGTTTGCCTGGAGACCAAGATGTAAATTTTTGGAAGATGAGAATTGTTGGAATCTGTGTGCCATTAAGGGATTCCAGAAGGAATATGCACCTGAGTGCATATCAAGTGCTAGGCAGGGATTTGTTATTATTTGCACGGAGCAGTATCCCAAAATTTGTCAGGGCAATAAGCTTGGAGAAGACATTAAAGATATTGAATTTTCGTTCGATTTTAAAACAAAATTTCGTACCAAAACTATTTCTGTCTTGTATTTATTATTTTAAGTTCTCAAACTCGTAAAAAAAACATGAATACTAAGTAAATATTTGGCTTGAAGTAACTCGAAGTAATGTATCTGATGAGAAAACAATTTAAAGTGTATTCAGTATCCGTAATTATTTCATGCCAACAATTATTTGAAAGAACAATTTCGGAAAAATTAATCTCATACAGTCTGTAATAATAAAACGAAAGTAATTTAAACAATATTTTCCTGGAAATATTACAACAACAAACAAAAAAACACAATACAACATCAAAAACAAAAAATTAAATGTGAAAACAATTTTTGGGAATTCTCGGAAAGACTATGAATATTTACCAGGACTATGAGTATGATGACTATGACTATGGGTTTATGAATATGCAGATGAAGATGCAGATGAATATGCATTTAAATTTAAATATGACTTTGACTAACTGAATATGCTTAAGTTGGGAAAACAGAAGGAATTTATTTGAAAATTAGTTTTCTTATTATTCTTCTCCTTTTTCTTTTCAGTTGTTTTTCGTTTCCAGTAGACAGATTTTATTTCTTCAAAGCCATACACAAAAGCCAAACACACACACACATGCTGTAACACATTCATTTACATAATGCATAAATGGATCTCGGTTTACATCTCATATCCCCCCTATCTCTCTCTCTCTATTTCTCTCATGCTTATAATTGGTGTTTTTTTAAGAGCTATAGGAAATTTAAAAAAAAAAAACACATAAAATTCAGAAAAATACATGAAATCTTTATTTGAATCGATAGTACGGTCCACATAATTTAATGTTTGAAGATTATTACATGCAAATGTTGACCGCGACTGAGCCTCAAATGGTCCATCCGCTTAGTCCAATTTTGGCATACTATTTCCAACATTTCGGCTGGTATCTCACGAATAAATGCTTCAATGTTGTCTTCCAATGCGTCAATTGAAGCGGGCTTGTTTGTATAGACATGAGCTTTAACATAGCCCCACAAAAAATAGTTTAAAGGCATTAAATCGCACGATCTAGGCGGCCAATTGACCGGTCGCGAACGTTAAATAAAATGTTCACCGAACTCTCCTCTCAATAAGTCCATTGTTACGTGTGCTGTGTGGCATGTGGCACCGTCTTGTTGAAACCACATGTCATGCAAGTAAAGCTCTTGCATTTTGGGCAAAAAAAAGTTGAATATCATCTCACGGTAGCGCTCACCGTTCACAGTTACATTACGATTCCCAGCATCTCTGAAGAAGTACGGTCCATTTATGCCACTAGCCCATAAACCGCACCAAACTGTGACTTATTCTAGATGCATTGATAGCTTTTGCAATGCTTCTGGCTGATCTTCACTCCAAAATCAACAATTCTGCTTATTTACGTATCTATTGAGCGAAAAATGAGCTTCGTAGCTGAATGCATTTTTTCGATAAAGAAGTGGATCTCCGGCCAACTTTCCAAGAGCCCATTCACCAAAAATTCTGCGTTGCGGTAGGTCGTTCGGCTTCAATTCTAGTACCAGCTGTATTTTGAAAGCCTTCACACCTAAATCCTTTCGCAAAGTTTTCCACATTGTTTAGTAACAGAGGCCCTATTGCTGCGAACGGCGACGAATCGATAATTGATGGCCATCATTAAGACTGGCCGATACAGCTGCGATATTTTCTTCAGTTTGCACTCTACATAAGCATGTTGGTGGTTTAATGTCCAACAATGTAAAGTTGGTTACGAAATTTAGTCACAATAGTCCGAATAGCCGCTTCAGTGGGTCGATTAAAATGACCATAAAATGGAAGAAGCGCGCGATGAACTTTCTTAACAGGGCACGCATTTTGATAATAAAATTCAATGATTTGCAAGCGTTGTTCGTTTGTAAGGCGATTCATGGTTAAATTATAGACCAAACTGAAGATGCTTGACAGTGAAACAAAACATGAAACTTGCGTGAGCTGTTTAAATCAGTGTTGCCAAAAAGATAATAGCTAAAAAATCACCCGTTACTTAGACAATTGCATCGTTACTATAGGGAAAAATTAGCAATTTTTTGGGTTAAAAATTGAAGCATTATGCTCTGGCATTATTTCTTTGGTTTTTTGTTCTTTCCATTATTCCCCTCTCATAACCTCTCTATATCACACTCTCTCCCTGTCTCTGTCTCTCTCTCTCTGTGTGTGTGACTGCCGGTGCATATGAAAATTCTCATTTTCAGCTAAAACTCAAGCATCCTAATGTATTCGTTTCTATTATTTTTGAATTTTCTCACCGCTTTTTACAAGCTAAAGAACAATTTCCGCTTAACGAAATGCTGCTAAAAAAAAATACCGGAAAGAAATGAAAATAAAAAAAATTCTTCAAACATGTCCCACCAACAATTGCAGGAATATGTGTATAAACGTGTGGATATGCTAGTATAGTGTTTGTATAGGTGTGAAGCTGATTAACGTGTCTGTGTGTGTGTTGCTTTAGTAAAAAGCAAAATAAAACGGTAAAGAATTTATGAGTAATTTTAACGGTACGATACTATTTTTATTCTATGGAGTGCAAGCATGTGCGGGTACATATGGGAGAGTGTAAATATCTTTGTGTATGTGTTTCTTTATAGTGTAAATATTATTGCACATTATGCATGAATTTTGTTATTGCTGTTGTTGTTGTTTCTTTTCTCAGGGTAAATGAGTGCAAGTGACGCCTGCGGTTTTTGTGTGTGTTTTTCTTTTTTTAATTTTTTAGATTTTGTTTATGTGTGCGAGTAGCAGAGTATGTGTGTACTTTATACGCTGTGATTGTTGGTGTATATGTTCTCTTTTTTTGGCACACATTCAAATCTACATATTATTAGTGAATTTTTTGCTTTCTTTTTTTTTGAAGTACAGTGCTGTTAATAATAATTAAGACGTTTTGATTGCAATTATTATACAAGATTTTTGTAGTTTTAATTACAAGAATAAGGTTTTAAACGACGCTGCTAATGTTAACAGCGATAATGTTCACCTTTTAAAAGACAAATACTTCCGATGCATTTGAAGGTTAAATTCGTAATAAAAGAATTTTTAATTTTTATCACATTTTATGCCTTATTAAAGAAGTCGCCGTAGTCTAGTAGGTAGTGTGTTGGCTTATTAGACTTAAAGCCAGGGTTCGAGCCCCAGGCCAGACATCAAAACAATATACAAAAAGTATTTCTTCGGCGACTTCCTCTCAGCAGATTTCTGGCAAAAACTGTGAGAGTAAATAAAAATTGCCATGAAAAGTTTCCCAAAAATCTGTCGTTCGGAGTCGACTTTAAAGTATAGGTCCTACCACTGATTTATAAAATTAACACACACAACATAAGTGGTGTGAGAAACTAGGTCGTAATCCTAACTGAATGGTTGTAATGACCAATTATGTATGTATGTATGCCTTATTAATACAATTATAAGATCTATTGTACTCTCCTTAAACTTCATTGGGTATCCCTCTAATTTATCCTTCCAAATCTATTGCCCAGAAAAATTTCAGGATGCAGCTTGCATTCAACAATCACCATTTCCTTCCTAACACTTGATATGCACAAAAATGCCAACAATGTGCTCCAATGATGCATTCTCATCGTCTCGGAACGAGACAACTTCCATTCTGAATAAATATGTATACCCTGAGTCTACAGTGCCCTGTCGAAAGTTCGCTTACTAATCTCAAGCTATTGCTAGATATTCTGATGAGCGACTTATTCCTCTTATTGTAATTTTGATTACCACAAACCCACTTGATATGACAAAAGACTTTGCCTCTCTTTATTACCCCTTTTCATTGAACATTCCAAACATCCACTCCCACTCGATACAAAGATTCTGACCCCCTTAGCTGCGTGGGAAAGAAGCTTCGCAGTTGCTCGTCTGCTTGTTTATTGCCGAAAATTCCCACATGACCTGAGACCCAGCAGAGGGCAACCTTATTTTCCCTATCTAGCCTATTAATCTTCTCCGGATAGTCCCATATCATCTTAGATTTAATTTCATAAGAGAAGAGCTCTCGAATGGCGGCCAGACTGTCAAATAGTACTTCTACGTGCGGTCTTTTGTACTTCCTATCCAAGTTAAATTGAATCGAAGACATACACTTAAGAAGATTTCTCCATGCGGTTTCAGAATATTTCATTCTGGCACCAAAAACTGTTACTGTTCCTACACAGAGGGAAAACTGCCTAATAAAATCAAGAAGATTTTCTCTACGAAACGTTTTTGGAGTGAGGGGTATTACAGCAGAAAGAAACGAAGATTTTTTCGTAGAGATTTCTTATTATTTTTCTGTGATAAATCTTTTTAATTTTTTCAAGACGTAAAACACATACATTTAAGAAGAAAACTTGTTATTTTCCAATTTTTCATTTTTTTTCCGTCATTTTTGCCACAAAAAATTCAATCCATAGAGAAAAACTTATTGATTCTATTGTGGTTTCTTCTAAATTGCATAAAACAAGAATTTCTTATTAATTTCATTGGGCTACCTAATCAATTTTTTCAAAAAGGTTTTTCTTATAGATTTCATTAGGCTACTTAATAATTTATTTTTTTAAGGAGTATTCCTTATTGATTTCATTAGGTTTCTATTTGATCATGTGTAAATTATCTTATTAATGTTTTAATAAGAATGTCTTCTTGATTATATTAGCTGACTTGTTAAAAAAGTGAACAAGTGGCAAGTAAAGAAGTGGAAAAAAGTAATAAAAATATTCCTTCTTAAAAAAACAAAGTAAACTTAAGGGAAAAAATTGAATTGTTTTAATTTAAAAAGAAAGTGTTATAAAAAACAAATAAAATTTTGGGTAATGACCCAATTTTTAAATCCTGGGAGCTCCGTGATGAAATGTGCAACATTCTTTTAAGTTTTAGAATTACATCAAGAAACATATTAAAAAAATGGAAATCGAAGACATTGAAAATTTATTCAAGAAGGTGGAGCAAAAATATACTGGGGAGTTGATTAAATTCAAAGCAGGACTAAGGAAATGGAGAAGAAATATTGTTCGTGCAAAATCATTATTAATAAATCAAATATTAAATTAGTTTCTAAGTAAATATATCAATAAAAAATCTATAATAATATCAAGCAAAATCAATAAGTATTATTTATAAAAATAAAGGGATAGTCTTATAAAATTAAGAAGAAAATCTTTTTGAAAAAAAAAACAAAAAGATGGCCTAATAAAATCAAGAAGAAAACCTTTTTGAAAAAACAAAAAGAAAGCTTAATAAAATTAAGGAGAAAACCTTTATAAAAAAAAATTAAGAAGACTATCTAGTAAAATACCTAAGTTTTCTTCTTGATTTTATCAAAAAGGTTTTCCTTATAAAAATAATAAGAATCTCTTCTTGAAAAAAAACCATAGAGAAATCTTATAAACTTTGTTCTAACTTACTATGTATATATTAGGTTCAGTTTTCTCTGTGTAAATACACAAAATAGTCCCTCTTTTAAGACAGTATGCAGTTTCCGGGTTACTTCATTCATTTTTATTACTATGTCTCGTTGCTAAGCCCTTCCCAAAATCATACAAATATACCCACAAGTTTTACGCAATGCCTCGGAATATTTAAAAAAAAATTCTCGCTTCTGTTCCAAGATCCTTAAGATAGAAGAAATATTTACAAGTGGGAAGACCCAACTTTTTAACACAATTCTATACGTGGCAGTACATATAGCTGCATTGCAAAGGTGTAAAGCTGAGTGGAATACGTATAAAGGAAAGGAAGGTGGACGGCTAAACCAGTACCCGATATAAAAATTAGGTTTGCAAGATAACATGGGGACGTAAATTTGTAAATAATACGGCATAAAAAGGCATACGACGCAATCTAGACGGTCGTGTGTTGTGTTATGAGACATGAGGCTATGGTTCAAACCACAGGCAAGATCAGACATATCCAACAAAAATGAAAAAATATTTCTTCGGCGATTGCCTCTCTGAGAGTTACATAATAAAATTGTCATGAAAAAACTTCTCAAAAATCTGTCCTTCGAAGTAAGACTTTAAACTGTAGGTCCCCCGTCAGTCGTAAATTAACACATACAACAAAAGTGGTGTGAGAAGCTAGGTCGTAATCATGACTGGAGGGTTGTAATGATTTTTGCTTAGAACTTGCAACTTTAGTGGCAATTTGATTACCAAATGAAAATAATTTTAAAATACAGTAATTTAAAAATTTCCTTTGTAAACCTCGTTTCTACCTTCAAATGCTGGCCAAAATTTAATATTTATTGTTGAAGCTTTGAAAAAAACAACACGTCTCTCAAATTACAATTGAAATTAATCGTTTCTCTTCCAAACTGAATGCTAAAAAACCTCATCACAACACACGCGCATTCAATGAGCGAAACAAAACAAAAAAAAAGACACA
This sequence comes from Sarcophaga subvicina, assembly GCA_936449025.2. NCBI lineage: Eukaryota > Metazoa > Arthropoda > Insecta > Diptera > Sarcophagidae > Sarcophaga > Sarcophaga subvicina. The sequence continues at coordinate 103,473,399 of OW388082.2, read as the reverse complement.
AAATTTCCAATTCAAAGAAATTAATCTTTAGTGCATGAAACGCCCTTCATGTGTATTTTGTGGTGGCGTTGTTGGTATTGGTAAGGTGATACACAGCATGTTTTACGCTTGGTTTAGTAAAACGGTAAAATATACGCCACACTTTATGCAGCGCTTTACTTTGGCTGCAATTTTACTTTCACGTTTTTTTCTTGTTGCCTTTATTTGTTTTTAAATTTTGTTGGTGTTTTCATATCAATCTATGCTATATAAATTGTTGTTGTTGTTGTTGTTTCTGTTATTATTGTTATTGCAATGAGTATTCACTTCAGCCTCTTTTTATTTTAATTTTTTAAAAAGTATGAAAATTGATGTGTTTTCCGCCACCGTTGCACAGGCCTGCCTGCTACTCATCTTGGAAATGCATTGCTTGCCTATGCCTGCTGATGTGTAATAGTATAGGTGAGTGTAGGCAAGCTCAAGTGTAAGCATACGAGTGCAAAGAGAGAGCCCTTCGTTACTACATTAACAAATTCACAGAACAAAGCAGCAAAACAAACGAAAAAAAAAACCGAAACGAAACGAAACGAAACAGTGCAGTCCGGAGTCGTTAGTTTGTTTGTACACCATATGCACTTAACACTACTCGAAAAATATGTTGTTTTGGTTGCTTTTGTTGTTGTTGTTGTTATTGTATTTACTTACACCACCATAGCCAGGCAGTAGGCAAAAGGCAAGCAATGATAATCACAATAAATGTGTTGTTTGATAGAGAATACATGTGATTTTATGAAAGTATATATATGTGAGTGTGTATTTAAACAAATAATGATCATTTGTTTGCCTAGAGGTTAAAAACAAAACAAAACAAAAACTCTACAAAAACAATAGCCAAAAAAACAAGGCAAAAACTTATAAATAAGGACCTCTCTCAGAGTGCAGAGAGAGAAGGAGGTAGGGAAAGATAGATGTCAGTCAGTCAGTCAGTGTGTGATAAAGATGATGTTGACATTTTATTTTGTTGTCGTTGTCGTAGTCGCCGTTATTTTTATGAGAGCTGTGCTGAGCTGAGTTGAGTTCAGTTGAGTTGTTTATTTTTGTGTGTGCACGCCATCGTTTTTATTTATTTTAAGCGTGGCAAGCGTTACCGCCTCAGGGATTTTGCATTGTGTGAGGTTCCAGTTTATGTACACATACATACATACTACATGCCACAAATGTTACTATTATGAATACATATACATACAATCACACACATCACATTCGCCGGCAGACAGTCAAGCAGTCACTCATACACTCACTCACCCAGTCATTCATTTATTCAGCCAGCCAGATACCTATCACAGGCTACACGTGCAATTGACCCAAAAAATACGATTTTTTCAAGCCTTTTTTTTCGTTCACTTACTTTAACGTACGTCATTCTGTGTTGAATTTTTGTTATTAATTTTTAATTTAAAGTCTTACTTTTTTTTAACAGAATTTTTCAACAAAAAAAAATTTTTTTTAAAGTTATAAAAAAACTGCCTAAAAATTGTTTCTCTTTTTTAATTTTAATAGTCTTTCCTTGGAAATGTGTGACTTACATACATAAATGGTTTGTTGCTGAAAATGTTTGCTTTATCGCAGGCAAACATTTTCAGAGCACACTCTGAACCTACCGAAAGTTTCTTGTTCTTTTTCGGTTCGTCACGCTTTTTGAGAATATTATCGACTTCCTTGCGATATTATCGACTTCCTCCTGATGGTATGGTCGATCCACATCGCTGTACTGCTTGCTGGACATATTACGGTTGAGTATTCGTATTCGAGAAGTCGCAATAGTCTAGTAGGCTTACTTCGCGTGAGGCTTCGGTTCAAACCCCAGATCAGGCATCAAAATAAAAATATGAAAAAAATATTTCTTCGGCGACTTCCTCTGAGCAGGCAAAAACTCTGCCATGGAAAGTTTCTCAAATAATCTGTCGTTCGGAATCGACATTAAACAATAGGTTCCGGTATTCACGGATAAAATTAATGCACACAACACATGTAGGTGCTGTGAGAAACTACGCCATAATCCTGGCTCAAGGGTTGTAAGAAATTCAACAGACCCGTAGTTGATACCATAATAACTACAATCTTTGGGGGAAAAACCCCGATTTGTACAAAAAGAATTCCAGGATTTTTTTGAAGTTGCCGTAGTCTACTAGATAGTATGTTGGGTTATTAGACGTGTGCCCATGGGTTACAAACAATATTTCTTCGTCGACTTCCTAGCAGCAGATTTCCGGCAAAAAATCTGAGAATAATTAAAAAATTGCTACGAAAAGTTTCTGAAAAACATATCACTCGGAGTCGACTTTCAACTTTAGATACCGCTACTCATGTATTAAGTTAACACACACAACATCAGTGACTAAAGGGTTGTAATGACCAATTATGTATGTATGTGTGCATTAACCAGTTGTCTTCCTTAAGTGAGGTTATGTTTCATCAGACCATTTTACAATAAATTGCTGCATCCCCAGCTCCATATACATATTTCTGATCTTGTGCTGGAACAATTTATGCCTCAGCCACCATTTGAATTCAAATGTATCCCCCCCTGCCAACTATGTTGGTAAAATTTCTGGAGACCTTTCAATGAGAAATACTCACAAGCATAGCTGCCAGATAAATGAGGCACCAAATCGTCAAATATTTGAGAAAATATCGGCAAAATCGTCAAAGACGTTTATTAAAATCGTAAAAAAATCATCAGAAAAATTAAATAAATAAATTAAAAATTTTTAAAAACCAAAATTATTTCCATTGTAGTAAAACATATGAAGTCAATGTATGTACATATGTATCTGATTTCAAAAATGGAGAAATTTTGTATCATTTTCAGGAAAAATTTTTTAAAGTTTAAACAATCTCCGGCGTTGTTTATTGACACATAAGCGTAGCAATGAGACTGCATCGTCTATATATGCGGGCGGTGTAAGTATTAGGGGGTCAGAAGCTTTTGATGTTCTAGGCATGAAAATTTAGCGTAATGTCGACATATGTTTCAGTTCCTTCTTAAGCTCTTATCATCTGATCTTACTATTGACATTGTTTATAAACGACAGAAAATGGAATACAACTCTCATGTATGGGTTGGTGCCTCAACGTTTATTTTGCGGTTTCTCGACAGTGTACAGGAGAGGCCATAGTATTTCGTTAATGACGTTCGTGTATCCAACTCCATGGAATCGTTGGAGCATCGTTGCAATATGGTTTGTGTTTCACTGTTCTATCGCTACTATAAAATGGTTCTGCTTAAACGAAATAAGTTGACTTTTTCCTGAAAATCATATATATTCCTACATAACGCTCGTCTTTTTCGGCCGAGAACATCCGTACGTGGTCGATTGGCCAGTGAATCGCACACTGCCATATAAATGAAATAAAAATAAATTTCCAACCGGAGCAGTTGTAGTTCACAGCAAAACAATAAATTTATCAAAATTTCAAACTATTTTTGTTTTATTACATTTTGAAATTTAAACTTTTTAGATCGATGCTCATATCCAATACAATGTAAAATTCATAATGCAGAGAACATATGTGACGTATGAGTGATATTTAATTCAATTAGTTTCATACATGACAAAATCGAAGTTTTTATTGCATACTTTTCAGAGTAACTACTAATTCCAGTACATCTAATATGATGCGTATGAGTAATATATTTCAAATACAATTAAAAAGAAAGTATACCCCATTAATTTGGAATTAATTTGGAGTTAATCCACATGATTTTTCGATTCTATGCCATTCTAGGCTATATTATAGTAGGTAATATATCATGGTCTGTATCTTGAACAACCGTTTTTCAAACCGTTTTTGTTTTAATGCATTTTTAAATATAAACTTTTAAAAGGGCCGGCGGGTCTAATGGTCTCATGTCAGAGGTGAATATGCTGCCGGTGACAATCCATCTTCCAATCTAATGAATATTCACTCACAAAGCTATAAGTCTCATTTCCAAACGCTTCCAATTTAGTTTGAAAAATGGAAAGTGTGTGTTGGATATCACTGATACTTTTTTATTCATTGAATTAGCAATTATGTGTGGAATGTATGGTGCTAAAGTAAAGAATATGACGTAAATTTTTAATTTCTAAAAAATCTCAAAATAAATGCATAAATCGTCAAATCGTCAATATTATATTTTTGGTGCTCAAAATCGTCAAATCTGGCAGCTATGCTCACAAGTATTCCACAACATTGATTAGTTTTCACAATATACCACCAATACCAACAAGCAGCCACTGTCTATTGTGTTTAGTTTTTTAAAAATATTAAAAAAAAAACTGTTCCCCAAATATGGCTTCTGTTGTGTTTTTTAGCCTTCCTGTGCCCAGCCATAACTTTCAATTTAAACCGCTTTTGGACTTTTGGTCCCCACTTTTTGTTTAATATGATCATCCAGAACAGAAAATTTAGTTTGCAATGTTCAGAAACCATTTAAACGGCATAAAGAACTTTTTATTCTTTCCCCAAAAAAAAGAGGAATATTTTCCACAGAAAAAGGTTTCCCTCAAAAAAAACAAAAAAAAAACACCAAAAAAAGTAGGAGGAAATACAAAAAAAATTTTAAATATTTTATCATCTCCCGGTTGGTCATCAAACAAGTTTTAGTTTCTCATGTAAATAAACCAGGAAATATTAGATTTTAAATAGACAGATGGATGGATGTCCTGTGTTTTTCATTTTGTGCCTCTATGACGGAAGCTAAAAATCATAATTTTTTTTTTGTTAAATTTCACTCGGCCAAAAGTTAGAAGTTCACGGAACTTTTGTTGTCATACAATACAAGGGGGGCGGGTATACATAGGTCACGGTCCCCTGGCAATGCAGCAATAAATCTACATTAAAAAGCGCCTCTCTTTATTAAGATGAAAAGCAGGGTAAAGAGCGCTGCTGCTGCTGCTGCACTGCAACCATTAAAATACTTCGTTTCAGTTTAAATATGAGAACGAACAACAACAATTCTTTTACTAATGAATTCTGGCGACCACCATCATGCCACCAACACTACACATACATATGTATACACTAGTGCTGCTATTGCTATTGCACTCGCAGCATGCAGGCAAAAATCATCAGGCTTTGCCGTTTTCTTCTTTTTTTAATTTTTATTTTTAACTGAATTAATGAAACATTTCGTTTCGTTTGGTTGTCGTTGCTTTTTCTGTTTTATGAACACATAACACGGCAACAATAGTTTGTTATTCAAAAACGAATGTATTTTTTCACCCGTTCTGTTGCTGTTGTTGCTGAACTTAAATTAGCAGAGAAATTAAAAAAATGTTTTACGAGTTTTAGTGAGTGGCATGAGCGAAAAACGCCATGAAAATTTTCGGTGTTAAAGAGTTTTCAAACTGTTTAAACTTTTTTATAAAAATGGTTTAAAAACCGTTCGACAGAGTTAATAATTTTTATTATCTGGAGTTAGTTTCGAGTTTTTTTATGATAAACTCACAATTTGCTTAGCGAAAAAAATTTAATTGAAAATATTCGCAGAGTCCATGAAATTTACGAAGTGAAAATTATCCTGGTTTCAACAATAAAGTTATATTGTACGATATGATATAATCGTATCAATGATATGATATGTTATCGATATCTTTACCAAAATCTCGGAGTTTGCCTTTACACGCCAAATAAAATGGCTGTCTCTCCATTGTTAGCAGGAGTCTAACTTTTAAACGTAGTCTTCGATCACTATTTCTCATTCTCATTGCGAAGTGTATCTTGGCGATAAATTTACGATTGTTGGTTTCTAAATTCTGTAATGTTAAGGCATTATTTGCATGGTTATGGTCTTTGATATACATTACAACTTTTCAGTCAGGATTACGACCTAGTTTCTCATACCACTTATGCTGTGTGTGTTAATTTTATACATGAGTGATAGGGACCTACAGTTTAAAGTCGACTTAGAACGACAGATTTCTGAGAAACTTTTCATGGCAATTTTTATATACTCTCAGAGTTTTTGCCAGAAATCTGCTGAGAGGAAGTCGCCGAAGAAATACTTTTTGTATGTTCTTTTGATGTCTAGCCTAGGGCTCGAACCCTGGCTTTACGTCTAATAAGCCAACACACTACCTACTAGACTACGGCGACTGGTCTTTGATATACTCCCACAAAAAAGGAATCTGACGACGTCAAATCCCACGATCTTGGTGGCTTATTAACGTTGCAAAAACATTGAATTTTTTTTTTATTTGTACGACCTCAGTGTCCCTATGCCAATGCATGTGTTTGAAATATGAAAATAGATTATGTCCACAAATGACATTGGATTTGAATCTTTTTATAACATATGAGGACTCTGCAGGAAGCAGTTCTACATACGGATAGTTCGGCTAAAGAACGAATTATGTCCGCAGTGCGGTGTGCAATCCACTGGCCAATCGAACGGATCTGCTTTGCGAGAATGAGAAATGTTACGTAAGCTTACATGATATTTGGTAACAAGTCCCCTAACTTTACTAGAGTAAAACCTATAGAAAGTAAAAGCAATAGAACAGTGAAACACAAGACACTCTCTCATGAAATGTCAATAATGCCAATGTCCGTCGTGTTACATAACTCCTGGCAGCGCCGTATTGAAACCACAAAGCGACTATGTTCACAATCTTCAACTGCTGATCAAAAAAACTAGGTTATCGTACAGCCATAGTACTCTGAATGGACCTTTAGAACATAATGTTCAACGAACAATCAATTTATACGGAAGCAATTGCTTTTCCTTAATAACCTCTGCGTTCTCCGAGCCCCAAGTGTGACAATTTTGTGTGTAGACGTAACCAATATTCATTTATTGACTTGATTACTCATTACAACCCTTTAATCTAGATTACAATCTACCTTCTCACACCACCCGATGTTGTGTGTTTTAAGTTTATCCATGGGTGGCGCGACCTACAGCTTAAAGTCGACTCCATACGACAGATTTTTAAGAAATTGCTCATGGGGAGTTGACTTACTCTCAGAGCTTTTGTCAAAATACTGTCAGTTGAGAGGTTGTCGCTGAAGAAATATTTTTTGTTCAAGATGTCTGAGCTGGGACACGAAACCCATTACCCTCTAGACTACAGTGACTTCGCAGCTCAGAGCTTTTGTCAAAAGACTGTCAAGTGTGAGGAAGTCGCTGAAGAAATATTTTTTGTTCGAGATGTCAGAGCTGGGGCATGACTAGACTACGGTGACTTCGCTAAAAAAAAAAATTATTTTTCTAAAAGTTAGCATTGAAAGCCTTTTATCCTTGCCACTCAATCAGTACATCTTCGGCTTTAAATCTAAACGGGAACAACGCCAAAATGAAGACATAAGACGTACAAACGGCGGATTAACTGTCACACTTTTACCAACTTTTGCCCACAGATGTTTTTGGCATTGCGTTCATTGCAATGATGCACAGGTCTGATCATATCTGTTATGATATTGTCACGCAAATCGAAACGACCTAATATCGTTTAACAACAAAAACGATAAACAAAAGACACATGATACAAATACACACTAACACAAGGAATACAATGAACGTGTTGATTATCTAAAGCTGCACACACACATATGTATGAAGAACCTGGTTGCGCCTGGTACCAACAACAACATAAAGTAAACCAGCTACGATAAATATGTAATAGACAACATAAGCAAAGTACACAAACAACAATGTACTAGCAATATAGTTCTCGAGAAGGCGAGAGTAAGAACCTTCCACATCGAGAACGTTCATCATACTGATTACGTGCTTGCGTATATATGTAAAAGGGCAGCAAGATCAGCAGTCAGTCAGAGTTAATTCAGTCAGCCTTGTCTGAAGTTGCGTGTGAACAAAATATGACGTGGTTGTAAAGATCCAGTGAATACTTGTGTGAACTAGTGAAGTGAATAAACAAATTATTATTGTTGTATCGTTAAGTTGTATACGGTGGCACACAAAAGTAGTGTAAAGAATAAAGAGTTTAACTGAAATTAAACTAGACATATTTGTTTTTACTTTGTTGCAATTAACGAACTCATATTTAAACGTTTTTAAAAAGGTAAAAACGTAACAATATATAATGCAAGTAGAAGCAGTCACAGCAGGTCCAAACTAAACCTTTTCCCCGATGCAGTGACTTTCCAGCAAAGCCAATATACGTGTAACTTGCGATGAAAACAACTTTACCAACCAGTAGGAGTACTTCATTCAACCATTTTTGAGTCAATATTTTACAGGAAAATGTACTAAAATATTAAAGTACCTTTAGTTTTTGGCAATTAAGGTACTTTTTTAATGACAAATAAAAACGTTATACGGCTTAATAATACATTTGCTTTTTAACCCTTTTTTGGGTAGGAGTACTAAAGCTATCACTCAGCAAAGGGTATGGAGTACATGATTTTTAAGTAGCCCTGTAGTAAAATAAGGTCTTTAAATATTATTTTCTTTTTGTAATTATTTTTTGGCAAAGCTCATAAAGTACTAAAGTAAACTGTAAAATATTAAGCTAACAGAGGCGGCATATAATATTTCCTCCATTTTCCGTTTGCTTGGTTCGATTGTTTTTAATGTCTCTTTAGATGTGAGGCCATTTGCTTCTCTGCTGTTACACATTTGGAAATTGTTTCGGTTATGTACGTATGTAACTTTGGGTTTCCATTTAGGGATTCATATTTTCCGAATGACACGGTTTTTCCGTTAAAGGAAGAAATAAAAAAAAAACAACTGCAGGCCATTAAAAAATTTATGGCCGTAAAAAAACCAGTGTTACTGTGCAGTATTATTTGCGTTTTCATCAGGCAACTCGCAAAAACGGAATTAAAGGCAAATGTTGTAAGGAAATAAAAAATAAAATAAAAAATTTAAGCCCCGAGCATATGCACCGTATCTACGGCTTTATATGCGAGGGATTATTAATCAATAGACCAGAATTAAAGTTTTATTTTTTTTTAATAATTGCCGTTATTACTGTTACTCTTGCTGTTTACTGTTACTGTTGTTGTTATGATTTCAAAATTCCATACAAAAGTATCCCCAAACAGCCTCAATAACAACAGCATTAACAACCCCAATAACAGGCGACAATAGTTTTATAAACAATCCGTCCACAAAAGGATTGTCAACAGACAGGGATTGAGCCTATTAGCCAGGGTCAAAAACCCGTGGCTGTTAGTCTGGGTATGGAACTGTATGTTCAACATTTAAATGTTGTCCGGTTTTAGTGGATAAAACTTTCTGGGATTTTTTTTCTGTTGTTTTTTGTAATTCCAGACAAAGAAACTTTTGCATACGTATACCCAGGATAATTGTTTTTATACAAGGAAACAAAGTATTTTTTTTTTTACTATTGCGACAGCAAATTTTTTGTTCAAATCTTTAAATCTTAATAAAAAGAAAATTAAATTTAAGCAATAGACTGTAGGGGCTTAAGATATGTCATTCCTGCTAAAGCAACAAATACATCCACATTAACACCACACGGTCATTTAAGAGCGAGCTTTATTTTGAGATGATAAATTTAGATTTAAATAGCAATTCTAAATAGAAATTTACCATGTTTCTTAATATAGAGTCTTGCAATAGGAACTTCCGTACTTTGACAGCTGATAACGGCCAAATTTTTGAAGCTGCATCTGTTAAATTATTAAATTGCAGTACCGTCGTAGTCCAGTAGGTAGTGTATTGGCTTTTTAGATGGTTCAAACCCTAGCTCAGACATATCCATCATTCGGAGTCTACTTTGAACACTAGATCCCGCTATCAACGGATAAAAATAACACACACACACAACATGGGTGGTTTGAGAAGCCAGGTTATTATCCTGACTGAAGGGTTGTAATAAAGGGTCCGCCAAATAACTTTTTTTTGAAAATGCTTTAAAAAAACTACTGAATATGTTCTCAAATTTCTTTTTTTATTTCAAAGTACCAAGCCTTCCGGTTAACAATGGAAAATAATTTCATTCAAATGGCTGCCTCGGCTAGCCATGCAGTAGCCTACACGATCGGTCCAATTTTTAAGCACATTATCGATTGTGTGCAGCTGTATTTCATCAATTGCTTCACGAATATTGTCCTTTAAAACGTCAATTGTCTCTGGCTTGTCGGCGTAATACTTATCTTTGGCGGCACCCCACTAATAATAGTCCAACGGTGTCAAATCGCAGCTCCGAGGTGGCCAAACGACATCAGCTCTGCGGCTGATAATGCGATCTTCAAAAACAGGGCGCAAAACATTGAGTGTACCTTCGGCTGTGTGACACGTAGCGCCGTCCTGTTGAAACCAAATGTTGACAATATCCTCCTCTTCAATTTTTGTGAACAAAAATTCGTTCAACATGGCCCGATAACGATCGCCATTGACTGTAACGGCCAATCCTTGTTCATTTTCGAAGAAAAATGGCCCAATTATGCCTCTGGACCAAAATCCGCACCAAAAAAAAAAAGTTATTTGGCGGACCCTTTAGCTAATTAAGAAAGAACCATCTGTCAAATTACTTGTCATTCATTCAGTTTATTTTGCCAAAAAGTCATGGTCGACTTCAGACAAGAGTGTACGTTCGCTGAATGGGCTCTGGAGCAGTAGGGAAGTGACCCTAAAAATCATCTTAATCAATGAGACCCATTTATGGATAAATAGATACATGAATACACAAATCTGTAGAAATTGAAACAATATATTCCGATATTCTATTTGGTACAGTCTATAGGTTGGCGGCGTCATAGGTTCACATTTCGTTGAGAGAGAGTACTGGCTTGGCGAACACTATAGGTCGACTGTTGACAATTTTTTGCCCTAAATTTGATGATCTGGGCACCAACGAAATATGATTTCAACAACACGGCATGACATATAGAATATTTTGCGATTTGGGGCCATGGTTATGTCACATGGAGGTGGTGTGGACTGACTGCGAAGATCGCGCAATTTAATCCTGTTAGATTATTTCTTATGGAATAGAACACAGGCTTGACTAACACTAGACTTGATACTGATTGTCCTCCAAATATATTCATCGTGCGCTATACAATGGTATGCGTTGCAGTAAATTTGAACACTCCAAAAAGGCGAATAAAGTATAAGATCCGCCATCTAACGTTTTTTTTTTTTCAACTAGTGCTCATTTCGCGAATGGTAACACTTAGCTCATGTCTGATTTGACAGATAATTAGTTTTATCCTTCCGCTGAACGAATATGGACCATCCAATGCGTTTTCGCTTCGCTAAGTGGGCCTGCGATCGACTTACAGAAAAATGCCGATTTTGGCAAAAAAAAAAACATCTTTTCAGATGAAGTTCATTTTGATATTGGTGGGTATGTAAACAAGCAAAATTGTCGCATTTGGGGCACAGAAAACCAGCACGCATACATTGAAAAGCCGACGCACCCAACACGAGTCATTGTTTGGTGCGTATTTTGGTCCAGAGGCATAATTGGGCCACTTTTCTTCGAAAATTAGCAAGGAGTGGCCGTTACAGTCAATGGCGATCGTTATCGGGCCATGTTGAACGCATTTTTGTGCACAAAAATTGAAGAGGAGGATATTGGCAAAATTTGGTTTCAACAGGACGACGCTACGTGCCGCACAGCCGAAGCTACACTCGATGTTTTGAGCCCTGTTTTTGAATATCGCATTATTAGCCGCAGAGCTGATGTCGTTTGGCCACCTCGGAGCTGCGATTTGACACCGTTGGACTATTATTTGTGGGGTGCCGTCAAAGATAAGTGTTACGCCGACAAGCCAGAGACAATTGACGCTTTAAAGGGCAATATTCGTGAAGCCATTGGTGAAATACACCTGCACACAATCGATAATGTGCTTAAAAATTGGATCGATCGTGTAGTATAGTGTATCGTGTAGTATAGTGTATCGAGGCAGCCATTTGAATGAAATTATTTTCCATTATTAACCGGAAGGATTGTGCTTTCAAACAAAAAAAGATATTTGAGAAAATATTCAGTAGTTCTTCTTTTTAAAGCATTTTAAAAAAAAAAAGTTATTTGGCGGACCCTTTATTTATAACGGCCTTTTTTTAATTTCAGAAAAAAAATATGTTCTTCCTTTCAAATCCATTTAACAGTTCTTTGGCCTGCTTTGACAGAGGATAACACCGATAACAAACGTCAAAGAAAGGTCAGACAAGTGTTGGATTCCACTGGATTACTGACAAAATCACATTATGACAGGGTAATCCTGTCATTCTAGAACACTAGACAGTTGGATTAACATGATCATTGAAGCAGAATAAAACGAAATATTGACAAGATGGACATACATTTTTGAATTTAGAAATTACAAACTTCAAAAACGATAAAAATAACCTCGTCCTTGAAATACCCTGTTATTGCATACGAAATAAAAAACTTGTGTATGTTGTTCTCTTTTATTTTTCTCGTATGGTTTTGGTAGTTGTTGTTAATGTCTATGCAAACTAAACAAATAAAGATAAATTACTGTCCGCTAAACCCTTTGTTTTCAATAGGGATCAGCAACAAATTTTCTATCTTCTGGTAAAGGAACGTAACAGGAGTAAACGACTAAGCTGGGGCATATAAGCATGATAAAGACCTTAAAGGAGTTTAAAAATAATTTCCTTTTTTATATTTTCATGGAATTGTCTGTTTGTTGGATTGGATTGAACAAATTTTCCAATTTTTCTGCGAAGATCTGCAGATTCATCAAGCATACCTCAATCGATGGTTAAGGAAGATAACCAACAAAACGAAATATGAAAAAATATTTCCTCGGCGACTTCCTCTCAGCAGATTTCTGGTTAAAAAAAAACTCTGAAGGTAAATAAAAATTGCCATGAAAAAGTTTCTCAAAAATCTGTCGTTCGGAGTCGACTTTAAACTATAGGTCCCGCCACTCATGTATAAAAATTAACGCACACAACTTAAGTGGTGTGAGAAACTAGGTTGTAATCCTGACTGGAGGGTTGTAATGACCAATTATGTATGTGTGTATGTATGGTTAAGGAAGATAATGTGCGGTCTTTGGTCGAAAACAATTACCTACGAATCTCAATTGGCAGCAGCATGTCAACAACCAACAGTATTTGTAAATTCGACGCCGGTATCGGTTGTGGAGTGGCCACACCTTAAGGAAGAACCTGAGGATGGAAACCGGTCTTTTGATAGAGCACTGTAGACCTGAGATCGGAATATACAGCAATACATAAAAATGAAGTCACCGTAGTCTAGTAGGTAGTGTGTTGGCTTATTAGACGTAAAGCCAGCGTTCGAGCCCCAGACTAAACATCAAAATAAAATACAAAAAGTATTCCTTCGGCGACTTCCTCTCAGCAGATTTCTGGCAAGAACTCTGAGAGTAAATAAAATTGCCATGAAAAAGTTTCTCAAAAAGCTGTCGTTCGGAGTCGACTTTAAACTGTAGGTCCCGCCACTCATGTATAAAATTAACACACACAACATAAGTGGTGTGAGAAACTAGGATGTTGTACAATCTGTCAATTCGACCTCCGGATACTGTACTTGTCTTAATTGACAAGTACACGTCCTCTAACCTAACCTACATAAAGATCCTGTAACAATGGAAATGAATCATTGGAAAACATTCTTTTAACTTACGGGAGACGAATTCATCCCAAAGGGGAGCATCTAACTAGGCAGGGGCATTGTCATTGTCGACACCGAGCAGCATTCTGATATTTGTCAAGACAATATGTTTGAAGGAGACATTATTGAGATAAGCTATACAGTTTGGGAGGAATACAATAGATCGCAATAGAGGCACCCCTTGGCGACAATAATAATAATAAGGAAGCCCCATCGTAATATCACGCACAAAACATTGATCATTCCAAGCCGAGGCTTTCAACAACGACATTTACAACCTGGATGTTTAGTTTGACATACTTGTTGGGGTTGGATGCAGACGAACGATACCGTTAAACCAGTAGGAGATACAGATCCTTTCGTCCAACTTTAAAAAATAAATCACATAAAAAAAATGTGTTGCATTTACAAAAAAAAAGTACCTTTTTTTTGGTACTCAATTTTAATTTCCATGCAAACCAAAGGGAGAGAAGCCTAAAAGAAGAAGAATTTTTTTTTTGGAGTTTTTACAATGACTCCAGAGTATATTTGTAACTGATTTATTATGCTCTTTATGGATTTCCTTTCTTTGTTTTTACTACACTTTACTTACACAGTCACACATAAAAAAAAACTATTTCCCGTATAGGCTGCAGGGAACAAACTAAAAAAAAGGGTAAATGGGGTAAAAGGTGGAGAAAAGGGTGAGAAAAGGAAAAGTTAAACAGGCTGATGTACACATATTGGTTGCATAAATTCTGTATGAGAATTTATAACCGGGGATATTCAAATACAAAAAAAAAATTTTTAAATGAATATGACTGTCTGTGTGGTGTGTTACTTCTTCTACAGAGTCATGGGAGAGAGACAGTAAGAGAGGCGACCGATTTATTTGTATTTATTTTTGCAACTGAAAATCCTTTCTAGCGCCATTCTTTTTTATATAAACCGTTACATTTATGTATATCTCTCTCTCAATAAATATAAATATTTTTGAGCTTTTTCCACGCTCTTCTGGTAACAGTGAAATAGTTTTTCTCGTTTCGTTTTATTTTATCGTCTGTCTGTCTGTCTGTATGTCTTTTATTGATGCCAAAATAATCATGTTTTATTAGTCTCTGGGTGTTTCTTATGGTGTGGCTACCATAAAAAGAAAACCAGGGGAATTCCTCGCAAATAACCCAACCAAAAAAACACATAAAAAAACAAACTCTATGGAGGGATGAGTTCTTTAATTTTTTTTTGTTTTTTGTGTAACCATATGGGGTCCCTATGGCTCCTCTGTAGTCCAACATTTATTCATTTATAGAGAGAATTTGTTATATTGTGTGGTCGCATTTCCTTATGATTCATTTCGTTCATAAATTATTCATTAAAACTTGTTACATCCCCCCTATACGATACGATATTTTTCTAGTTTTTTTTCTGGGGTTTTTTCCATCTTTTTTTTATTTATTGTATGAGGCAATATAACTCTGTAGCATTGTAGTTGGCTAAGATAGTTTTTTTTTGTTTTTTTGTATTGTTAGGGTATGTCGTGCGTAATAAGTTTGCATAACTTTTATTTCTTTCTCTACGTTTTCTTTTTTTTTTTGTATTTTTATCTTCGGTTTTTATCTCTTCTTTTAGTTTGTTTGTTTTTTGTGCAAATTAAGCAAAAAACAATTGAAATAGTTTTCTTTATTGTAAAACCAGCAGCTGTCTTGTCTTGTAGGGTCTAAGTTATGGCTTTATTTACTAAACAGTGTTTTGATTGATGATCTACCCATACGTGGGTCGATTAATGTGTGCTTTAAATATAAAACAACAAATAAAATATTTAAAATACTACGTGTTGCAAAATTTTTTATTTTGGATATATTCGTGCCCTATTAAGTATTTATTCCATGTACCAGGTGGGCCATCTATTGGTTTAAATTTTTACCATCGGTTATTACGAATCTAGCAATACATACATACATAATTGGCCATTACAATACTTCAGTAAGGATTTCGGCCTAGCTTCTCACACCACTCATGTTGTGTGTATTAATTGTATACATGAATGGTGGGACCTACAGTTTAAAGTCGATTCCGAACGACAGATTTTTGTTGAGAAACTTTTCATGGCAATTTTCTATTTACTCTCAGAGTATTTGCCAGAAATCTGCTGAGAGGAAGTCGCCGAAGAAATAATTTTTGTATTCTTGTTTTGATGTCTAGCCTGGGGCTCGAACCCTGGCTTTACGTCTAATAAGCCAACACACTACCTACTAGACTACGGCGACTTCGCCGCACTTATGTCATTATATTCTGTCTGAGCTTAATGAATCGATTTACGCTTGAGCAACTTTTAAAAATCTTGGGGAAACGAGAAACTGTACGATTAACTCGATATTGCCACAACAAAAAAGTTATCTTTTCGAATGAAGCTTAGTTTCATATTAATGGGTACGTTAATAAGAAAAATTGCCGTATTTGGGGCTGGAAAAACCCACACGGGGTGTTATAGAAGCCAATGCACCCATTACGAGTGACTGTTTGGTGCGGCTTGTGGCTCATATTTCTTTCAAAATGCGGACGACGCAACCATTACGTCTATCGCACCATGATAACCGATTTTTTTGCAACCGCTCTTCATGGCATTGATGTAAACGATGTTTGGTTTCATCAGGATGGAGCAACTTACCACACATTTAATGCCACAATCGATTTATTGCATCAAACATTTGATGGCCGTTTAATTAGCCGAAATGGTGATGTCAATTGGGAGTAAGACGCCATTAAACAAAAGTGTTATGCCGACAGATGGTGGATACCTTAATAACTAGGTCTTAAACAATTATCTCCTGGGAGTAAGCTAGCTGAAGTCGCCGTAGTCTAATAGGTAGTGTGTTGGCTTTTTAGACGTAAAGCCAGGTTTCAAGCCCCAGGCCAGATATCAAGACAAAATACAAAAAGTACATATTTCTACGGCGACTTCCTCTCAGCAGATTTCTGGCAAAAACTCTGAGAGTAAATAAAAAATTGCCATGAAAAGTTTCTCAAAACTCTGTCGTTCGGAGCCGACTTTAAACTGTAGGTCCCACCACTCATGTATAAAATTAACACACACACAACGTAAGGGGTGTGAGAAACTAGGACGTTGTACAATGGGTCAATTCGACCTCCGGGTACTGCACTTGTCTTAGTTCACAGGTACACGTCCTCTAACCTAATCTAACCTAAGCTAGCAAAGCATGGGTGCTCATGGGTCATTACAACTATTTCAGTTAGAATGGCCACTTAGCTTCATGTTGTGTGTGTTAATTTTACACGTGACTAGTGGTGGGACTTACAGTTTAATGTCGTCCATGAACTGCAGATTAATGGCAATTTTATTTACTATCCGAGTTTTTGCCAGAAATTGCTGAGAGGCAGTTGCCGAAAGGAATGTTTTTCCATATTTCGATTTGTTCGTGATGTCTGAGCTGTGATTTGAACTATGGGCCCTCGTCTAATAAGACAATACACTACTTTTTAGACTTTGGCTTTATACATACATAACTGGTCATTACAACCCTTCAGTCAGGATTACGACCTAGTTTTTCACACCGTTTATGTTGTGTGTGTTAATTGTATGCATGAGTGGTGGGACCTACAGTTTATAGTCGACTCCGAACGACAGATTTTTTGAGAAACTTTTCATGGCAATTTTATTTACTCTCAGAATTTTTGCCAGAAATCTGCTGAGAGGAAGTCGCCGAAGAAATGCTTTTTGCATTTTATTTTGATGTCTGGCCTGGGGCTCGAACCCTGGCTTTTCGTCTAATAAACCAACACACTACCTACTAGACCACGGCGACTTCATGGCTTTATACTGTCAATATTTGAATCTGCTGACGAGTAAGCAATCGTCTATAGGCTACCGACTTTAGTTAATAGGAGAGTCGCGCAAAGAGGAATTATTCTCAATGCCATGTCATGGAAATGGAGAGAGAGAGAAAGGGTACGAATGGACGTTTTGTAAGGATGAAGTCATTTTATTTAAATCTTTCCTTTTACTCTTCTTCTTGTTTTTCTCAGCTTTTTGCAAACGCTGTCTAGTTTCCAGTTACAATTTAAATTTAAAACAGATGGTCAGTAAATTTCCATTTTTTCCTTAAATTTTTTTTCTATTTTTGTCTACCCGTATCATATTTTCTTAAACGAACGTTTTAAATTTTCTACAATTTGTAATACAAAAACATTATCCGGACAATATATTTTTAATGAATTTATTACAATGTATTGTACTAAGTTATATGAGCAATACTCGTTTCTTTTGTTTGCCTTTCTACGAATAAGAAAAACATAAATTTGTTGTGAACAAAACAATTCAAGTCCATTTTTAGACAAGTTCAAATCACAGTCGTGAAAATCATTACAAGTGTACCTTTTTTATAATTTATTCTTGGTATTCTGTTTTAATTTGAATATTTTAAGAAAAATATAAGAAAAAAAAAATAAACGATAACAGGAAAAGGAAACAAGTTACAGGTTCTTTTTTTTGTCATTGAAAATAAATCCAAAGAAAAGAGAAGAGAAAAATGATTTTCATATTCCAGGTATAAATAAAATATGAAATAAATTTTCCCTTCTGCTCTGGTGTATTGAGCTACAACAACAGGTGCTGCTTACCCCTCCCTTTTTTGTTGTTCTCTAGTTTCGCTTTACATTTCTAAGAATTTTGCTTTTTAATGAAAATAATATAAAAAATTATTCAGTTTTTCCTTCACTATTTAATTTCATTCTTTTCATATTAAAAAGTTTTTAAAAAGGGGAACAAAAAGAAAACAAAACAAAATTAAAGAAGTCCTTGATGTCAAGTTAAACAGAACTTTGATGGGCCCCCCTGCTCAATTGTTTATGGCAGTACAAAAGGATTCAAAGAAAAACATGGCAACTAAAAATCACAACCGGCCACAACGAATTCCATTCAATCCGGTACAGTTTTTAATGACAAATTAGCCAGCCACTTAATGGCTCAGTAAAGACCTTGTGTTCCTTACGGAATTCCATAAAGGATTATCTATGAAAGTACCCACTAGCAAACTGCTCTTAAACTGACAAATTAATAGGACCTCATAACTGCATTGCTTATCATCTCGAATATGAAACCAAATCCCATGAGTTTAAAACTTTCGAAAAAAAAGTCCTACAAGGATAAAATCTCTTATTACCTGTCAATTGTCCCTTAAATAGAGTGCCTATGGAAAAGGTCAAAGCTTCATATTTTAATATGATATTGTCTTACATTCAGTGGCAGTGGCAGTAGCAGTGGCACTGGCATTTAAAAACAGAAACTCTAAGTTTCTTCTCCCATTTCTTCCTACAGGACAAAACAGGAACGAAAAACTTACAACTTTTGTATCATTTTACTGACAATGTTTCGTATTTCTTTTTTTATTTAAATACCTGCCCCTTTACTATCGTCTATTTGTAGACTTTATTAAATATTTTTATGTCATACGCCCATTTAACAGCCTGCCATCTCCATTTACTAATGACAACGAATTTTTTATGCTGCTGTTGTCAACAGATACTGCACTATGGGCTATGTACCCCACTACTCTATACAATGTGTGGTGTTACATACATATGTATAAGCAGACTTAGTTCCGCTAGGCTGATTGACTAGGTTTACCCGCTTTTGTGTTTCTACTCAAGATTCAGTTGCAGAATAATTTTAGTTTTAAAAATAATACCAATTCCCTAAGGAAACGTGTACAAAAAATGTGTCCAAACCCTAGCTTAAATAGTAATCAAAAGATAATAATAATTTCATTCACATGGCTGCCTCGGCTGGCCATGCAGTAGCCTACACGATCGGTCCAATTTTGTGAGCACATTATCGATTGTGTGCAGCTGTATTTCACCAATGGCTGCACGAATATTGTCCTTTAAAGCGTCAATTGTCTCTGGCTTGTCGGCGTAACACTTATCGTTGACGGCACTCAAATCGCAGCTCGGAGGTGGCCAAACGACATCAGCTCTGCGGCTGATAATGTGATCTTCAAAAACAGGTCCCAAAACATCGAGTGTAGCTTCGGCTGTGTGGCACGTAGCGCCGTCCTGTTGAAACCAAATGTTGCCAATATCCTCCTCTTCAATTTTTGTGAACAAAAATTCGTTCAACATGGCCCGCTAACGATCGTCATTGACTGTAACGGCCACTCCTTGATCATTTTCGAAGAAAAATGGCCCAATTATGCCTCTGGACCAAAATCCGTACCAAACAGGTACTCGTTTTGGGTGCGTCGGCTTTTCAATGTATGCGTGCGGGTTTTCTGTGCCCCAAATGTGACAATTTTGCTTGTTTACATACCCAAGGCAAGATCAAAATGAGCTTCATCTGAAAAGATGACTTTTTTGCCAAAATTGGCATCTTCTGGTGTAGGCTACTGCATGGCCAGCCGAGGCAGCCATTTGAATGAAATTATTTTCCATTATTAACCGGAAGGATTGTACTTTCAAATAAAAAAAGAAATTTGAGAAAATATTCAGTAGTTTTTTTTTAAAGCATTTTCAAAAAAAAAGTTATTTGACGGACCCTTTACAACAATTGGAATTGACTTCCTGTGACAGGCTCATTGAACTTAGTCGACAGACTGCTGATATGATATGAACGCGTAAAACTCCGAAACCAGGACTGCAATTGAATTATTTGAATATAACTTCAGAGATAAAGATAAGATTATTGGTTTGTATCTTTCATAGCATGGAAATACTTATACAATCCAAGCCACCCACCACGATTTCTATTCTTTCCATTCCTTTAAGCAAACTTAATTTCTTTGAGAAAAGCATCTCCATTCTATCCGTCCTTTCCTTTAAATAAATTTTAACAGCAAAGTAGGTATGAAAGCCTACTTTAGAGGATCCTGTGCTAATAAATTCGCAAGCTGTCGTTGCTTTGAAACAACGCCCTCTGTGAAGTTACTTTGATGCAGAAGCGAATGGAACTCATTCTTTCGCACTTCTTCTATTATTCTCGTACACTGTCAAGAAACAAGGCAAGAATCCAAACAGGATATCAGAGGTTTGTGGGCTTATCAGAAATTTGAAACAGTTTGAGCGTATTAAGACGGTGGCGCACTGTTCAAATTGGTAGCCGCCTCAAAGATCACACATATGTACATATTCCGTCATACAACAAAGAAACACTCCAAAAGAGTAGGCTGAATCAGAAATGAAAAAAAGAGAATGAAAACCATGGGATAAATTTTATTGATTATCCTGAAATAAATAGCAGAAAACGGCGTAGTTTACAACGCAATGTGTTTGCTTATTAGGCGAAATCCCGCGGTTCAGACCCAGCTCAAACATTTCGAGCATAATGACATACGTCTTCTGGCAAACAGTCTGCAAGTAAATTTAAATTCCCATGAAACGTTTCTCAAAAATCTATAATTCGCAGTCGACTTTAGGCTGTATGTGCCGCCATTCACAGTTCCTATTAACACACATAAAATGGGTGGTGCGAGAAGATAGGTTGTTTTCCTGACTATAGGTTATAATCCTGACTGATCGGATCCGTTGCAATAATGTGAATGGGCAATAAAGTTTAAACGAATAGGGTTATGAACAGGATGCCATTTTCATCTAGGATAACCACATTTCCCCTGGACTTTCTCTAACTAAATTAGCCGAACTGTTGCAGGCAAAAGTCGCCGTAGTCTAGTAGGTAGTGTGCCGGGGTTCATATCCCACATCAGACATCAAAACAAAATACAAAAAAATATTTCATCGGCGACTTCTTCTCGGAAGATTTCTGGCAAAAACTCGGAGAGCAAATAAACCTGCCATGAAAAAGTTTCTCAAAAATCTGTCGTTCGGAGTCGACTTTAAACTGTAGGTCCCTGCACTCATGTATAAAATTAACCCGCACAACATAAGTGGTGTGAGAAACTAGGTCGTAATCCTGACTGAAGGTTTATAATGGCCAATTATGTATGTATGTATGTATGTTGTAGGCAAAAAAAAAATACCATTTTGTAGAGCATCATGCGATATAATAGGCCTTGATCTTGTGCTACTTTTTGATTTCTTATATCTGTGGTAGTGAGTGCAAGCTTTCCATGTGCAACTACAATGTAAGACAAGACAAAAAAAAAAGAGGAAGAAAGGCATCTTAGAAAGAAGTTACAAGGAAAACTTTATTGAATATTACCCGAGAGTTGGTACGCGTATAAACAAATCAAATTTGCAAGTTTTTCTTTTTTTTTTCTTTCTTTCTTTCTCCCACTTTTTTGCCATTTGCCCATTGCCGTTTACCATTTTTAAAACTAAATGAGTTTCTTGAACTTTTGCTTGTTTTTCTTTTAAAAAATTTGTTCTCAAATTTTTTTTTCTTCTCTCTTGTTTTTCTTTATCATACTGAGTAGCAACGTGCTGTGCTGTACTGTACTGTGCTGTTTTCTTGTACTTTAAATCGACTGTGGAGTAAGAGAACGAGAAAGGCAGAAGAAAAAATTGCTTACAAATGACTGCAAGAAAATTAAATTTTTTTCTCATTTTCTTCTCTTGGTTTTTGGTTTTTTTTTGCAGTTGTTTTTTTTGATTGTATAATCATAGAAAAACTTATTGTCTTAATTGCAATTTTTCTTGAAAATCATTTTGTTTTTCGTTTCGTTTTTTTCTTTTATCATTTTTTTCTTGCATTCGAAGAGGCAATTTATGTAATAAAACTTATCCACTGAGGCAAATTGTTTTTTAAGTACATTTTCTTCTCTTTTTCTGTTCATTCGTTATATTATTATCATCTTGCAGACTAAAATATTGTTTTAAAAACGCCACAGGGTGCTGAGGTTCTTATTTATTTGCTAGACAACCTTGAAACAGATCTCTTTGAGCAGAAAAAAAGAAACAAATAAAAAATTTACATAAAATAACTGACAAATGAATGCCATTAGTAAACATATAAAAAAAAGAATTTCTTGGTTTTTTTTTAACAACAACAACAATACAACGAAAAACACTTATAAAAATTGCCTTAAAATTTAGTATTGAAATCGATAGCGTTGAAGAATTGCCTCAATGAGTAGCATTCAAGCTTCCTCTAAATGCTTGATAACGACCTGCTTTATTTTTGACAAGTTTGTGTGTATTGCGTGATTTACAAGTTTACCGTAGCATGTGGGTTTACCACTTACAGGCTGCTTTGTGTTTGAACAAAGTATCGTGTTTCATAATGCCGCTGTACAAAATATGTACAATGTATTCTATTTCAAAACGTCGTCAATGTGTATTTTTAACGCAGTCAAAAAGCAATCGGGCATGGGATTTATAGTTGATGCATTGTTTGGTTACTTTGCATATCTACATAGTTTATATACAGTAGTAGAACTGCATACAAACTTTGTATTGATACATTTTGGAAGGCAGCCTTACTGCTTTAAGATAGATATTACTCTGTGGGGTACAGATGTGTAGAGAAGAGAAACTCGCGGCCATCTTTCAAGCCTAAGTCTGCGACTTCGAAACAAATGCTCATACTCAACCTGAACAGAAAATAAAAAGGACGAGATATAGCAACACTTTCTAACAGTTAGGACGTCATCGGAGAACTTGATCCATATGAAGTTGACACGGGAATAATATGGAATTGCTTCTGCATACGCTGGAACACAAATTACGTGGGTATTCGCGGCAATGTATAGGTAAATTGATTTGAGATAAGGGGATCTCCTAAGGCCCTAACAGTACCGGGACCTTTTTACGGCCAGGGAAGGAAAGTTTGGATAGATATGAAGAGGTTAACTGAGTGGATCATATAGAATCAATCCGAACTTTTCCGACGTAATACATACATACATACATAATTTGTCATTACAACCCTTCAGTCAGGATTACGACCTAGTTTCTCACACCACTTATGTTGTGTGTGTTAATTTTATACATGAGTGGTGGGACCTACAGTTTAAAGTCGACTCCGAACGACAGATTTTTGAGAAACTTTTCATGGCAAGTTTATTTACTCTCAGAGTTTTGGTCAGAAATATGCTGAAAGGAAGTCGCCGAAGAAATACTTTTTGTATTTTGTTTTGACGTCAGGGGCACGAACCCTGGCTTTTCGCCTAATAAGACAACACACTACCTACTAGACCACGGCGACTTTTTTGGGCGTATTTGAATACGAAAATAATGCGATTCATGAGGGATGGTGATGGGCCTTCTGACCGGATACTGCAGGTTTAATGAGCTCTTGTTTTGAAAATTGATCGCTTCAAGCCCAATATTTATAAAATGTAATGAATCTAATGAATCCCAAAAATTATTTGGAGTCATTGTGGTGTTAGTACATCTCATAAGGAAACTGCTGACGGGACAAGCAAGCAGGCAAGTTCTGGCAGTTGCTTTTACTAACTCCTAACAGCAACCTAAAGACGTCGTAATCTAGTGGGTACTGCGTTGATTTATTAACCTCGAGTCTCAGAGAGAGTAAAATAACGAAAAGTTGTTCAAAAACTTGTCGGTCAGAATCGACATTAAGTTGTTATGGAAACAATTAAGGCACACAACATGAATGGTATGAGAAACTAAGTTGTAATCCTGACTAAGGGGTTGTAATGATCAATTAAGTAAGTTTGTCAGATCTACAGGATTGGATGAGATATTGTAATGAGACTCCACATAGATTGAAGGTAGTGCAGTAGATCGTAGTACTTTAGCGCTTCTACATACATACATAATTGGTCATTACAATCCTTCAGTCAGGATTACGATCTAGTTTCTTACACCATTTATGTTGTGTGTGTTAATTTTAATTTTAATGTTAAATTTAATTTAAATTTAATTTTTTTTTTTTTTGAGAAACTTTGGATGGGAATTTTTTATTTACTTTCAGAGTTTTTGCCAGAAATCTGCTGAGGGGAAGTCGCCGAAGAAATAATTTTTTGTATTTTTTTTTGATGTCTGGCCTGGTGCTCGAACCCTGGCTTTACGTGTAATAAGCCAACACACTACCTACTAGACCACGGCGACTTCAGCAGAACAAGTAAACTCCATAATTTGCAGGAAACATAGGCTGCCTTCCAAAATGTTAGTTGCTTTGTGTTTGAACAAAGTATCGTGTTTCATAATGCCGCTGTACAAAATATGTACAATGTATTCTATTTCAAAACGTCGTCAATGTGTATTTTTAACGCAGTCAAAAAGCAATCAGACATCGCATTTATAGTTGATGCATTGTTTGGTTACTTTGCATATCTACATAGTTTATATACAGTAGTAGAACTGCATACAAACTTTGTATTGATACATTTCGGAAGGCAGCCACACTGTGTTAGAAAGCTGAATCTAAAGATTTGCTTCCAAAGCAACGTGTACTTTTGTCCAATCTTGTGATTTAAACTCATGACTCAGTTGCAGAATAATTTCAGTTTAAAATTTATTCCAATTCCCTACGAAATCTTATTACCGTAAAACAAGGAATTGATAGAAATCAAATCTTTAAGATCGAAATTGAATTCTAAGATTAGTTTTGTATAACCTGTCTAGCTTAGGAACAGTTTAATCTCCACCATAAGCCAGTCTTTACAGCAATAGAAATTGTCTACCTCTAACCGAGACTAAGATGATCATTGAACTCAGGCAATCTGCTGATCTGATATGAATAAGTAAAACTCTGAAACCATATAAAGGGTCCGCCAAATAACTTTTTTTTTTGAAAATGCTTTAAAAAAAACTACTGAATATTTTCTCAAATTTCTTTTTTTATTTGAAAGTACATTCCTTCCGGTTAATAATGGAAAATAATTTCATTCAAATGGCTGCCTCGGCTGGCCATGCAGTAGCCTGCTTTAGAGCTTCGCTAGGACCGAAATATGTATTCGACCTAAGCCGTCAGCATTTATTTCCTTTCCGTTCTTTTAAGCAAACTTCATTCCTTTGAGTAAAGGATCTTCATTTTCTTATTCTGCTTCATTAAATAACATCTTCCAGCTAAACGAGTAGCCTTTTACAAACGAACATGCGATAATAACGTTGCAAGTTGTCATTGCTAAAAAACAATGATCTCTGTGAGGTTACTTTAACTCAGAAGTGACTGGAACTCACTCTTACTCACTTCTTCTATTATTGTCTTGCACTGTGGAGAAATAAGGCAAGAATCTGAACAGGAAATCAAAGAGATTTATGGGCTCATCAGAAGTTTGAAATTGTTTGAGCGTATTAAGATGATGGCGCACTGTTGGCATTTGCCTTAAAGATCATAATTTACTCTGATTCCAGAGTCACATTGTAATATCGACAATACTGTCATACAACAAAGGGACTGTCATACTACAAAGGGGCTGTCATTCTACAAAGGAACTGTCATACCACAAACTGACTGTCATCCAACAAAGGGACTGTTGTATGACAGTTGTTCCTTTATTTATCGTTATCAACGGGAGAATGTGCGGAAATATTGATTATTTTTATGAAATTCAGTTTCAGTCCCCTATCGATTTCCATCGAGCACAATGCAATGCAACACACTTTATGCTTCTGCCGATGATGACCAACTGTTTGCAATTTTTTTAATTCAATGCCTTAAACGAAGGCTGCACTTTGTTTTCCCATAAAATAAACGTATTTTTTCTATTTTCTTATTGAAATTAAAAACATTTTCAAGCCCACAAAAAAATACAGCATGAAACAGACAAACTTTTGTTAATTTTTTTTTATCTTCTCTTCTGCTGTTGCTATTATTTGTTATTGTTGTTGTTGTTTTTATTACTATGTATGTATATTATTTCTCTCTAAAAACTCTAAAAGTACAAAAAAGAAATTTCTTTTTAATTAACTTTTGCTGTAAAAGTGTATGTATGTAAAACATTGTTACGAGTATTGTTTTTCGTTTTTTGTTTTTAGTATCTGTTACTGTGTTGTTTTTCTTTTTTTTTTAACAATAATTTGATATTCCCAGAGTTTTTGTTTTAAATTTCTCTTGTCGTTCGTATTTTAATTTAAGACACTGACAATTATGTTGAAAGAAGTATCCTTTCCTGTATAGTTCACCTTAAAATGTTAATAAAATCATGGCTTTATGATTAAACGAGTTTTCCTTTGATGGTAAACTTCAGAGGATTTTAAGTTTGAGTTTTAATTTCAATGGAATTTTATTTCAATTGCCAAAGTTTTTAGTTGCTTGCACAGAGGCCTAGCGTAACATAACGAAGGAGGTAACAAAATTTTACTTCTGGCCTTAAAATTATTTACTTCTACGACCTTAAAGATCGCAAGTCAGATAATATTCATCTTCTGGATGCTGTAACATCACAACAAATAAAGAAAAAATATTCTGGGGATACCATTCGATAATAATCTGACATGGAAGGCTCATATAGAAAGCATTTCACTGAGCTGAGAAATCTTGGGGTGAACTGGGTGTATACCCTGATGGTCAGGCCAATTGTCACCTAAAAAGCTTTGTTTGGGCAGATAAAACAAAACTAAAAACAGTTCAAATGGAATCGTATAAGATTCAGAGACCGACATTTGTTGGTATAACCTGTCTTACACCGGCTTTGTAAACTCTGAAGTATTTGAGCCCGTCACATATTCCCACCAGAGATCAGCAATGAATCGTTTTTTCGCTACTCATAAGTACTCATGAAATTTTGAGTCTGAGTGAGTCAACAGTATTGAAATCCAACTACTATGATTCATTCGTACTCAATACAACATTGATTTATAAGTACAAATTGCAATGAGTATGAGTACAACGTTGACATCAAACTCATAACATTCGAAATATGTTTGATTCATGCGCCTACTCATTCCTGATTCATAACCTTAGAAAAATACTTATAAATGATTCGAGTGATTCGAATCATTCGTCAAGATTTACAGTCTTAGTTGTTGTTGCATTTACAAAGAAAGAAGAAAGACACATAAACATAAACAAAAAAGACAAAGACAGCAAGCAGAGCAAACAGACAACCTTCTTGTGAGTATTGTAGTGTTCGTACGCGAATCATACTTATTTTGTGATTCGTGTATACGATGAGTCATGCAGAATCGAAATCAATAACACTATGCGTATTGTTAAGTGTTTCAAACTTTGAATATAAGTAGTATGAGAATGACATTAAAATAAGTATGAATGCGTATAAGTATCAGTAATTATAAGTATGATTCGAATCTACTCATCGTTTTGAATACTCATTGCTGACCTATGATGATCAGGCCAATTGTGACCTAAAAAGCTATTGTTTGGGCAGATAAAACGAAACGAAAAACATTTCAAATGGAATTGCATAGGATACAGAGACCGACATTTGTTGCTGTAATCAGAATAATAAAACCCTGTCTTGCACCGGCTCTGTAGACTCTGGCGTATTTAAGCCCGTCACATACCACTATATAAGACGCACTTAAATGCAATGCAGCCTGCATACAATGCCATTGTAAGATAGGCGTACCAGAGTAATTCGGATTCAGATTTATAAAGTTGTCTTGCGACCTGTCTCCAGGACAGACCCAAAAAACTTTATGATTCCGAGAATCGGAAACGGAAGTCGCCGTGGTCTAGTAGGTAGTGTGTTGGCTTATTGAGAGACCTCGGATCACACCCCAGGTCAGGTATCTCCAACTGAACGAAATATGAAAAAATAGTTCTTTGGCCACCTCCTCTCAACAGATTTCTGCCAAAAACTCTGAAAGTAAATAAATTGCCTTGAAAAGTTGCTCAAAAAATCTGTCATTCGGAGTCGACTTCAAACTGTAGGTCCCGCAACTCATGTATAAAAATTAACGCACACAACATAAGTGGTGTGAGAAACTAGGGTGTAATCCTGACGAAAGGATTGTAATGATCAATTACGTACGAGTATATATGTTATGTAATAAGAGTGAATAGAGCAACTTGTAGGTTACATACTCGTCTGAGAGAGGTACCATTCTGTGATATGGGAGGAAGAATTGTCAGTTAGTAGCCTCGCAATTCAGCCACAAAGTGATATATACGTAATGTGCTGAAAAACTTGTGGGTATCTTCTAAGCAGTAGTGTACTCTATCAAGAGGTTCTACTCTCCGAAACATAGCTGTACTACCTTACTCTTACGAGGGAATATTTGGAACTATTTGCGTCAAGCTAGAACAGCTAATCAAAACAAATAATGTCTTCCTCTACTGTGGGAAATCATAACAATGAACATGCAGACCTTCCTCAAAAGGTCCCAAAAGCAGAGTTTGCTTCTCTGCAGCTGATCTAGGTCTAGCAACACATCGAAAAGGAAAATGGAGAGAGGCTACTCAACTAAATGATTCTGTTGCCTCCTTTTCTTTCTTATCGTCCTTGTGAGGTATTTAAAATCTCTGGTCGTGTGTATCCAGATACTATTTTCTTACTGCAACTGCTACGTAGTTGTTAAGATAGACTCTGGTTAGCAAATTTTGTTCTGCATTTGTTTACAGCGCGCCAGATTTGTTTAATTTCGATACAATTGAATTCAATGCAATGCAATGTTATTTTGCAATGCTATTTTGTTAGGGAATCCCATTAAGGGAAGCTTTTACAGATACTAGGCATTCTTGTGTACTTGCTCTTTAGGTATCCAATGGCCGACACCGGTTTCCACAGCGGCAATCTTTATTGCCATAATTTCACTCTGAAGAGCACGACAGTAATCTAGTACGATCCAATGTGTAAACCAAAGAAATTTCAAGTATAATAACACCTATCCTACCCTACTCTACTACACCCTAGCCACATATGTACATATACTCGTATGGTATGTATAAATAAGAAAATCTATAATTTTTTGTATTAAAATTCAAAGTTAGTTTTTCCAATTACTGTCCATTGACAGCATCCCCGTGTATGTTAGTAACCCTTTTCGAAAATTAAGTTTGCATAATATTTTACCGAATTTACAAATATTTATTCATTTTGATCTTCTTCTCTTTTCACTCTTTCACTCCCCTGCATTGTGAAACGAGTTAAAAAGAAAGAAAGAAAAAAAAGTAGTAAGAGAAACACAAGTTAATTTTTCATGACAAAAAAAATTTAATCTTGTGAAAAGCCCTGTAAATTATTTTTTCCTTTTCACACACTCTGTGAGAACAGGCGGAGCAAGCTGCAATAAAAGTATCCGGCTTTAATGTTCGAAAAGCAACACAGGCAAAAAACAGTGAAAAGAAAAACGGAATATCCTTTCACTTCTTTTCATGAAAAGAAAAAAACATACGAACACCCTCGTTAAGGATACAACAACTCCAACTCACTTGGCCTTTCATATTTTCGCACTTAAATAACAAAAAACGTGTGAATAACCAACAATTTTATCCTTTGGGGGACAACTCGTGTGTGTCTAAGTATGGGTGTTTTTATAAGAGTTACTCTAGCTCTTGTTGTCTCTTTCTTTTTTATATTCTTCCTCTTTTTTCGTTCGTTTTTTTAAGGGGAAAGAAAAGTGTTTAAAGTTGATAAACTGTCGTTTTAAACAATACCGATAACGAAGGTTGTATGATAGTGTTAAACACAATTTTTTTTAATTACAATCAAGGTAAAAACAAAAGATAGAAAACAATAGGTCAACTTCTGTTTACATTATAATAAATTCAATACAATCCTTAATGATAGAGAGAACTGCATGATGTCTGCAAAATAAGCATTTGAACGACGATTTTTGGGAAGTCAACCCTCTGGGTGATTGAATGTTTCAAATCAAAATTTCAACTCAAGTATCACGTTAATGCAAGCACTGAAGGCCTATATAAAAAATACTGAAAATATTAGGGCCAAAAACACTCAAAAAACAAAGAAATGGCACTTGGAGGAAAAAGGAGTTGCCATACGTTTTCGATTTTGTTTACTTGTTTCGTATCAGTTTCATTAGCCAAATTTTATCAGCCTAGAAGGTAATCGATTTATTCAAGTACTTTTTAGAGTGACAGGGTTACCGCTTCTCATTGCCTGAAATCAACGGCCAAAATTTAGTTTACAAGACAGCATGGACACAGAAAAGTAAATTTCAAGGCTACAACGGTGCAACATCTCTCCGCAAAGGTATTTATACTAAGTTCGTAAAAATATCGGGTCCGCCATCTCACGTTTTTTTTTTCAACTAGTGCTTATTTCGTGAATGGTAACACTTAGCTCATGTCTGATTTGACAGATAATTAGTTTTATCCTTCCGCTGAACGAATATGGACCATCCAATGCGTTTTCGCTTCGCTAAGTGGGCCTGCGATCGACTTACAGAAGATGCCGATTTTGGCAAAAAAATCATCTTTTCAGATGAAGCTCATTTTGATCTTGGCGAGTATGTAACCAAGCAAAATTGTCGCATTTGGAGCACAGAAAACCCGCACGCATACATTGAAAAGCCGACGCACCCAAAACGAGTCACCGTTTGGTGCCGATTTTGGTCCAGAGGCATAATTGGGCCATTTTTCTTCGAAAATGAGCAAGGAGTGGCCGTTACGGTCAATGGCGATCGTTATCGGGCCATGTTGAACGAATTTTTGTTACAAAAATTGAAGAAGAGGATATTGGCAACATTTGGTTTCAACAGGACGGCGCTACGTGCCACATAGCCGAAGCTCCACTCGATGTTTTGCGCCCTGTTTTTGAAGATCGCATTATCAGCCGCAGAGCTGATGTCGTTTGGCCACCTCGGAGCTGCGATTTGACACCGTTGGACTATTATTTGTGGGGTGCCGTGTTACGCCGACAAGCCAGAGACAATTGACGCTTTAAAGGACAATATTCGTGAAGCCATTGGTGAAATACAGCTGCACACAATCGATAATGGGCTTAAAAATTGGACCGATCGTGTAGGCTACTGCATGGCCAGCCGAGGCAGCCATTTGAATGGAATTATTTTCCATTATTAACCGGAAGGAAAATATTCAGTAGTTTTTCTTAAAGCATTTTCAAAAAAAAAAGATAGTTGTTGGACCCTTAAATAGCCAATAGAGAGCATTTTTGATTGCAAGCATAGTGGATGCGTCTTCGGTATGGTAGGTACAAGCTTCCTTGAAAATATACCAAAACCAACTGCGGAGAAATAGTCGACCGCCAATTAGGTCTGACTTTCCAAATATACCACGCTATACCCACTTTATGGTGGAACATTGTTAGAATGAACTGCAGATCTCTTTGCCATTTCCTTGCCTAATAACTCCAAAGCTGGTAAAGCACCAGTAATAAATACCAAAATCATTCTCTGTACACAAGAATTGAATGACATACAGAATATAATTCTCCTCCAATAGTCTTCTGGTAGAAATAGTGACCAACAATCCCTTCTTCAATCGTTTTAGAACTTTCTGTTGATCCACAGTGATGCCAAGGTATTTGGCATTTTCAACAATCTAACGCCAAACAATCTAACGCCAAACTTTTCGAATGGAAAACTCGCAAATCTTTACTGGCATGCAACAGAAATTAGTTGGAAATATTCTGTGGAAACTCTAAGATCTTAGCATGGGATACGTACCTTAATGACAATCAGAATTCCATACGACTACTACGTACAAAAGGCTCTCGTTACAATATTCCTCTTCGAAACGGAGTGTCTAAAGACGGAAAGATGGAAGAAAATCTAACGACTAGCAAGCCAAGTTTATATTGTCCCAAGCATACCTAAGAATAAGCACCCAAAATTGGTAAAAAAAAAAAAAAAAAAATCGGAAATTTTCGAATATCGGTTACGCCATCTAACGTTGTTTTTTTAAACCAGTGCTTATTTCGTGAATGGTAACACTTAGCTCATATCT
Source organism: Sarcophaga subvicina (assembly GCA_936449025.2). Lineage (NCBI taxonomy): Eukaryota > Metazoa > Arthropoda > Insecta > Diptera > Sarcophagidae > Sarcophaga > Sarcophaga subvicina. The sequence continues at coordinate 103,441,137 of OW388082.2, read as the reverse complement.
GATTTGACAGATAATTAGTTTTATCATTCTGCTAAACGAATATTGACCATCCAATGCGTTTTCGCTTCGCTAAGTGGGTCTGCGATCGACTTACAGAAGATGCCGATTTTGGCAAAAAAAAATCATTTTTTCAGATGAAGCTCATTTTGATCTTGGCTTGGGTATGTAAACAAGCAAAATTGTCGCACCCTTTATAAGACCCTTTATAAGAAGAAAATTTAAATTTCCTTAAATTTATCTGACAACCCTCGTTTTATATTGAATATTTTAATACATGTTTTGTTTTGTTTTGCTTTGTTTTCTTTTGTTGTTTTGATAAAGTGTATTTGAAATTAATATTTAAACCCTCTCTCTCTCTCTCTACGTCTCTCCCTCTCAACCGTACTTGTAAATATGCAGAGAGAAAATGTGTTAAAAATATATTTTTAAAAAGGTAATAATTTTTAAAAAACAACAACAATCAATGAATAACGAATGTGTGTTTTGGAAACGAGAGAGAGAGAGAGAACAACAGCTTCAGGGCTAACTAAGCAAGGCCAATGGAAATACGTACGAACCAAAAAAAAAACAAAAATATTTGTACGTGAATCCTTTAAAAAGGGTTTAATGTACGGAATTTATATATTGTGGGTGATAAATTTCCTAAAAATGTTTTTCAAAAAAAAAAAGGAATGAGAGAGAGAGAGTGAGAAACGTAACCTGGTGTCTAAAAATATGCTGAGCGAGTAAAGATTGTTCAAAATAAACCGCAAAATTTACAAAAATAAACTACAACGGCAACAACGACAACGATAACTACAACTACATACATTATGTTTTAACAATTTCATACTCATACGCCCCCCCCCCCCTGGGCAACCTTTTTAATATTGTTTTTATTATTGTTTTTGAGTGTATTTTACTTGGGGTTTTTTTCCATGCAACACACACAAATAATTTGTATTTTTGAGTGAATTTATGTTGTAGTAAATAAATTTAAACATTTTTCAATAAAGTTTGTTAGCAAAAAAACACAAGAACAACAACCACAACAAACCATTAAAATTCAATGTGTATGAAGAAAATATTAGGGGAAGTACACCCACGTGGGGGAGTTATAAAGTTATATTAACAGCATACAATCAATTATTTTAGAAGAAATCTAAAAAATAACAACAAATACCCTCTACGATATTCAAATCGGTTTTGATATTTTTTATTTGGAGAAATTCTCCGTGAACTCAAGGCCTGCCCTCAAGCAGTGTTAAGGCTTTTATTCCTATACTGTTTATTTTATTCGTATTTTGTTTGCAAACTTTTAGTCTGAATACGGAAGGCTGTAAAGTGGTATTTCAGACAGTAGAGTATCCTTACCTATTGGTTCAGGCAAAACACCATCTCAAAATGGCAACGCTACTGGGATGAAGAGGACAGGGGAAGGTAGACGGCGAGATTTATCCCGGATATTGGGCTATGGATTGGACGGAAAATCGGAGAGGTGAACTACTACAATACACAGATGTTATAGGGGCATGGGTATTTTAGAAAGTACCTGCATAGAATGTGCAAGAGCGTCTCCCCTTATTGCCTTTACGAAGAGGAGGAAGTAATTGATAATGCAGGGCACACTATTTTCGAGTGTACACGCTGGCAGAGAGCTATCGCTCTGAACTGGCGTCAATAATTGGAACGATCACGGCCGCTAGCATTGTCGTGGTTATGATTGCGAGTAGGGAGAATTGGACTTTAGTGGCGAATTACGAGGAGCGTATCCTAAGACTGAAGAAGAGAGATCTCGAGGCTGCAGAACATGTAGGCACGCCGGCATAGATGATACCTGTACACGTGTCAAACAAAATCCAACACAGGGACCTGGACGAAAGGAATAGTAGAGACACTTAGATGTCTCCTCAACTTTCAACACGCAATCCAGACGCGGATATGAACACGTAGGGGCCAAAGGCCAAAAGGACTCCACTCCGAAATAATACCACCATAGTTCCGGAGTTGGCACGGGTTTACGAGACGAGGGGGGATTTAGTGGGTGAGGCCCCACACACGGAGGATGTGACGACTTCCTCTATGGCGCGGTTAGGTACACTTACCCCTCATCGGCGTAAAAAACAATACCTATCGGTCCATTGGAGCAAAGACATACGTTCCGTAAGCCCCAAAGTGGGAACTGCAATAGATTCAAAAGATAACCATCGAAAATGGAAAACCCACTCACACTTGCAGACAATTAAACAATAATGAACTTGCCAACGTCACGACTATATGCAATGAGGTCCAGCAGAAATTATAAAATTGGTTTGCGTCTTTAATAACTCGAATTACATTTTGCTGGATAAATTTCTGTGGCTACCAAATTGGTTAAAAATATTCGGAACATTCACACATATGTATGTACATAATTAGGTAGGTAGGTAGAAGTGGCTGTCCCCTCGATGGAGTCATGAGCGGACACACTTAGGCCGCACATAGGGCTCATTATGATACCACAGTTTAGATGGCTAACATCCATGCATGACAGTTCATCTAGGTCCTCCATGTAGTAGGCACCCAGGTGTCTCTTTCTCTTCTGACCAAGTGCCGGGCATGTGCACAGTAGGTGAAGAATAGTTTCATCCTCTTCCTCATCTCCACAGCTTCTGTAGAAATCATTCGCGAGGTGTCCAAGACCAATACGCCTCGCATGCGTTCCTATAATACAATGCCACGTAATAACCCCGATAACACCACTGAGCCTGCTTCTTTGGAGTTTAAGCAGAGTCGCCATGCGCCTCCTATCCAGCATTGGCCAGATTTTTTGCGCCATTCTGCCCTTATCCGAAGCTTCCCACCTACTGTTGACAAGGTCCACGATGTACATACTTGCTTAATTGATTATTACAACGCTTTAGTTAGGCCTACGACTTAGCTTCTCACACTACCAATGTTGTGTGTGTTAATTTTATATATGAGTGGCGGATCCTACCGTTTAAAGTCGACTTCAAGAGACAAATTTTTTTGAGACACTTTTCATGCCAATTTTTTATTTACTCTCAGAGTTTGCGACAGAACTATTTCGTTTAGTTGGAGATGTCTGACCTGCAGTTTGAACCATGGCCTCACATCTAATAAGCCAACACACTACCTACTAGAAAAAAAAAATATTCAAAATATTCTGAACAGGTTCCATTAATTTCAATTTACTAGAGATGGCAAGTGCGACTCAGAAGATGCGATTTCAACACAGAAGATAAACGATGCTCCAGGACAGTGAGAGCAGTTCAGAGGCAATGTAATTAAAGGCATTAATCAAGCAAAACTTGAAAAATTTTTGAAAGCCACCCGGCAAATAATTTTCAAGAGCTTCCAAACAGCAGAATTCACTCAAAAGCGAGAAAACTAGGTATCACATAATTTTAAGCCGAAAGATTATTTTTGAAAAAATTTTACATGCCTGAAATGCAAACAATATATGTTTCTCATGCAATGTAGCCAACGCCTCACACAGTGGCATCAGTGTTATTCACTTATCCTTTTAGTAGATCTCAAAACAACCAATCTTGCAACGCTTTAATTTACGAATATGAATCGTTTAACAATCAACTAACGCTTAAAATATTCAAGACTTTGGCACTTTTTAAGTATTATGGAACCGTTGAATTATGACAAGCAATTGGCAAGACTAGAAATAAAGTTGAGGTCGCCATAGCCTAGTGTTGGCTTGTTAGACGCAAGCCAGACTCAGTCATCTCGTGCAAAACGAAAAAAAATTATTTTCTTCGTTGATTTCCCTTCCTCTGGCAAAAAATGATTTCAGAAAGTGAAAACGATTTAAAATATTGCTCTACTTAGACCTTACCACATGCAGTATTATCCTCACTAAAGCATTTGTAAACTTTCAGTGACAAAAACTTTTGATTCCATGAAATTTTTCTCAACCAACCCCACATTCTATAGATATGTTGACGATGAAAATTATTAAAATTTTACGTATTTCAACAATTAAAATGGAATGGTCTCGCCCCCATTCATTTGGTCTATTTAATGCTATCATTTCATAATTACGACCACAAAGACTGGCTCATGCAAATTCATCTGACTAATATATCTCCTCTATGTCTCTACCTCTGTGTGTTGGTGGTGGTGGTGTTGGTATAACCAGAGAATCTGTAATAATTGAATCGTAAATGAAATTCTCATTTAATGACTCTATTTTCCCACAACAACATGTGTACGCGACCAGAATTATCAAAACAAACACACAAACTAAAGCAATAACCATTAGTAGCGTTAATAAATCATTTCATACGAATAGAAAAACAAATTGAAAAAACCAAAAACGAGAACGACAACGAAAACGAAAACAACAACCAGTTTTTCTCAAAACAAACAGGTACGTATTGTATAAACACACGGGCATATAATGGCATAAACATGGGTACACTTGAGCGTGCACACACGTTATTTAAATAATAACGACAACAATTGTGACAACGCAGCAGCAACGAATAGAGCAGAGGAGGCAAATATAACTGTTACTTACACAAAACTAACCAAAACGAAATAAAATGAAATTGAAATGAAACTTCAACCATATGGGAATATTTTTATTTTTCACTCTCTTCCTGCCTCTCACTCCCCTTGTTGCTTTCTCTCTCTCTCTCTCTCTCTCTCGCTTTTCCTTTAGTCTCATGCCCAAATTCATATTTCATTTTTGGCCGCAATCATATTTTTCATGTTCGTAGTGCAAATATTAAAGAGAAATATACATGAGACACATATATACATATATAGAGAGTATCACATTGAAAATTTATATGCACACTTGATCAAAGTTCTCCTTTACGTTCTCTCACTCTCACGGTCTCTGTCTCTTATAAACCCTTTTTATGTGTGTGCGTATGTTTAAATTGTAATAGAGGGTGTAGTCGAACACAACAAGAGCTTGACTTCAATGGTAAGCAAGTACCTGTATGTACTATAACGAGTGAGTGTGAGTGTGTGTGAAAGCATAAGTGTCTTCATAGAGAGTAGTTTGTAGAAAAAAAATTTTTGTGTTCTTGTTCTCCTCTCCCTCTCTTTTTTTTGTGGAACAAAAATTACAACTTGAAAGAAGAGAAAAAATTCAATATGTTTTGTTTAAAATTTACCAAAAAGCATTAAAAAAAAGAGGTCGTGCTTGAAGCACAGTGGCAACAGAAGAATAAATTACTGTGTCATGCATAATAGAAGAGAGTTTTTATTAAAGTGGACAGAAAACTAGGAATACATTTGTATCATTTCATCACATTTGATTTCTATTTGGTATTTCCAGTGTTAAAAAAGATACATGATACATGATACGTGATACATGAAATCGCTGCAGTCTAATGTATGTTGTCTTATTAGACGACATCCCACCCATGGCTCAATATAACCAAAAACTGTCAAAAACCCTGGCATGAAAAGTTTCTCAAATCTGCCGTTCACAGTCGGCGTTAAATTGTAGGTCCCACCACTAATAGAAAAAAAAAATTAACAACACAAGATAGGTGTTGTGAGCAGTGTTGCCACGAAAAAAATTATTGTAACCAACATTTGTGAAAAGAATCACCAAATAAGAATAAATATAACCAAAATTAAATTCGCAATAATTTTTAATATTTATAGTTGACATTTTGGTACTAAAATAGCTTAGTAGGTGTTGTCAATGTATCATAAAATATATTAAAAATTAACATTGATCAAAATTTAACGTTTTTGATTATAAAAAAAAAATTTAAGTTTTCATGTTCAGAATTAGATACATATTTTGACAGCAAACGAAGCAGAAAAAAATAACCAAAACCGGAAAAATCTACACATCTACGCATTGAACAAAAAAATAACCAATTTTGGTTAGAAAGAACCAAAAACGGCAACACTGGTTGTGAGTAGCTAGGTTGTAACCCTGACTAAGGTATTAAAAACATTAATTAAGAAAGATATGTACCAAAAATGCTCATCTAGGATTGCTATTTTATTATGAATAGAATAACAAATGAGCAACCATTCCTAATTATTATCAAAATGAAAGCTGAGAAACGAGAAATTTATTTTAAACTAAAAATTATATTTAACCACGTTGCTTAGTTTTGGTTCGGTACGTCAACACACAGAATCTTGACTCTGATATGAAGAGCAAGTAAGGCCTTGTGGTTAGTGCGGTTTATGGGCCGACGGAATAGCTGCCAGATTTGACGATTTTGAGCACCAAAAATAGCATATTGACGATTTGATGATTTATGCCCTTATTTTGACGATTTTTAAAAATTAAAATTTTATATCATATTTTTGGAATCCTTCTTTGTTCACCCTGTAATATTCCTGGAATCTAGAATATAACCTAGAATGGCATAGAATCGAAAAATCATGTTGCTTTATTCCAAATTAATTCCAAATTAATGGGGTATACTTTCTTTTTAATTGCATTTGAAATATATTACTCATACGCATCATATTACATGTACTGGAATTAGTAGTTACTCTGAAAAGTATGCAATAAAAAAATTTCGATTTTGTCATGTATGAAACTAATTGAATTAAATATCACTCATACGTCACATACATATGTACCAGTCATTAATGAATTTTACATATTAAATATGAGTATAATGTGAGTAAATATAATGGCTTGGCGATCAAAAAGTTTAAATTTAAAATTCTAATAAAACAAAAATACTAATAATAAAACAAAATACAATACAACTGCACCGTTTGGAAATGGGTTTTTATTACATTTATATGACTGCCGCGGTTGGCCGCACGACCATAGCTCCCATATTTATGCGCTTATTTTGGCGATTTTTAAAAATTAAAAATTTACATCATATTCTTTACTTTAATACATTAAAAGCCACTTTTAAGCTTTGTATTTACTTTGCAATTGTTACTATTGTAAATTTATGTTAGTTAGTAAAAACAAGGAGTAAAGTATTGTATTTTTAAGTTACTTTCGAATACCTGTGATGATTTTTCTGTATTTTATTCTTTTTTAACCCCTTAAAAGCTGAAAAATTACAACTCCCAAATAACCTAATAAAATAATAAATTATGGCCATTAGGATTGTATATTTTTATACTATAAGTAACAGGATAGACCTCTGCAGGAATTGATTTCCACATACGAATAGTCCGACTAAAAACCATATTTTTACTGTAATGCAGTGTGCGATCCACTGGCCAATCGACCAATGGAATAAATGATTTTCGGGAAAAAGTTCCCTTATGCAACGATGCTCTAATGGTTCAATGGAGTTGAATACACTACCGTCATTAACGAGATACTATGGCCTCTCCTGTACACGGTCGAGAAACCGCAATATAGAGGCACTAACCCATACATGAGAGTTGTATTCTATTCTCTGTCAGTTATAAACGGTGTAAATAGTAAGATCAGATGATAAGAACTTAAAAAGAACTGAAAAATGTGTCAGCATTACAATGATTTTTCATGCTCAGAACATCAAAAGCTTCTGACTCCCTAATACATACATCGCCTATAGATATAGATTATCTAATATTATAGCTATGCTTATTTGTCGTTAAACGATAGATTGTTTAAACCTTAAACTATTTTTTTCCTGAAAATGATCCAAAATTTCTCCAATTTTTTGGAAAAAAAAGTATTAAATGAAGATGAGGGACGCTAGCTTTTAATTTCCAATAAATTCTCTGCTAAATGTTTTATTTTTGAACTAGGATATGTAGATACATTGACTTCATATGTTTTACTACAATAGAAATAATTTTGGTTTTTAAAAATTTTTAATTTATTTATTAATTTTTTCTGATGATTTTTTTACGATTTTAATAAACGTGTTTGACGATTTTGACGATTTTTTCCTCAAATATTTGACGATTTGGTGCCTCATTTATCTGGCAGCTATGGCTGACGGCATTAGTGGATCGTACACCTTTATAACACGAAAACTGCAACGTTACCGTGCAATGTCTACTGACGTTTTTTGCTTAAAATGAAAGAATTTTACGTGGTTGACAAGTGGTTCACAACAAGATCGTATCATATGTGTACCAAACGGCACGCATTATCATAGGTATATTGAGTGGCAAGTATGATGAGTAATTAATTAAGCGCCATTGGCCGCCAAAATCATACAATCTGACTACACAAGACTATTGTTTGTGAAAATAAGAGAAGTCTCGTGTGGTCAGTGACAAGCCAGCCACAATATCTGTCGTTGAGGGCTAAATTATGCTGCCATTGGTGAGATACTAGCCATAATAGTCGAAAAGGCATGCCAAAATTTAAGTTCACGTATGGATTAACAATTCCCCACATTTTCAGGTTTTTTTTTTTAAGTAATTTGATGTCCACGAGGTCATCCAGCTCAGATATCTCGAACAATATTGTCAAAAACTCTAAGAATAAATAAAATTACCATAAAAAGTACCTCCAAAAATCTGTTTGGATTAAATAAACGCACACAATTTGGATGGTGTGAGGAACTAGGTTGTAATCCTGGCTACGGCGTTGTAAAGACCAATTAAATAAGTAAGTTTCTAAGCTTGTTTGGTTTAGAGAACTAAAATTTTCCCTCTGAATTTTTTTTAAATTCCCTTCTGATTGCTTTCTTTCCTTTTTTTCTTGTGTTCATATCGCATAAAATTCAATTAATTTTCAATAAATTCCATTCTATTTGACAATTTCAAACAAGAATTTAAAAGAAATTTCCTACTTCCGTACAAGATATTCCTTTCATTTATAATTTCAACGCAGACCTTTGTACCTTCGTACCACTGTACCATGTGCAGTATTTGTGGTTTAACAAGCGTTTATTTGTTTTTATTTTCATATTTATTTGTTGTTGTTGTTTGTTGTTTGGTTGGTTCGCTGGTTGCACCAAAGAAAAATACAACAAAAATGCGAACACAGAACAAGTGTAATAATAAAAAAATATACTCACACACACACACATACGCAACCATATCAAAATATGTACTTATTTTTCTGTTTTTTTGGTGTGTAAGTATGCGTGCGTGTAAGAGAAGGAGGGAAAGAAAAAAAGGATTTTTTATTTTTTCGGTTGAAAAGTAAAAAACTTACCGTTATTGTGGCATATGCTAAGCACCAGTAGAGTCATAAATATTATGCCGTACAATTCATTGAGTAAACGAGTTGGAGCAATGAGCCGTGCTAAACGACTGCTGGTGCTAGTGCTGCGGCTGCTGCTGTTGCTGTTGCTGTGGCGATACCATGTACAGGTGGAGGAGGAGGACAACGAGGATGATGGCAATAATGCTGCTACTGCTGTTGCTGCTGGTGGTGATGATGATGATGATGATGATAATGATGATGATGGAGTTGATATTTTGGTTTTATTTTCCGAAAATGTTGGAAATGATGTTTGAATTTTTGCTGTTGTTTGCTGGTATAACGGTAATGTATTTGTTTGTTTTGTTAGGCAACTACCACTACTACTAGTACTTGTTTTATTTACATGTTGCTGTTGTTGTTTTGTTCCTATTTTAACACATTTCCCTAAAGCATTTAAATATTTAAGCTGATGCTGATGCTGATGTTGATGTTGATGCTGTTGCCGCATGTTTTCTTTTGTTGCATGTAATTGAACATTTTCTGTTGTTTCTGCTGTTTTAGTTGTTGGTGTTGTTGCATTATTTAAATTATTTTTTCTAACATTGTTTTGCACAGTTAACAGCCTTGGTGTTGCTGTTGCCGTTGTACAACATTCCCTTAAGCATTTTATTGTTGCTTTTGGTGCTGCTGCTGTTGTTGTTGTGTGTGCTAATTTACTTGTTATTATTGTTGTTGTTTGGGTTGTTTGTGTTGCAAGTGTTATTTTGGGTAATAACAATGTCACTAGATTTTTCACAATTAAATTCATTTTACAACGGCAACAATTATTTTTAACACCACTACTACTACAACAGCTTTTGCTGTAACAATTTGTGTTATTTTTACTACTACAACTCGTACTACTACTAATACTCTTAATATTTGCTATGCTACTACTCTCACACTTATACCTGCTACTACCACCACCACCATCACTGCACTTTCTTTTACTATTACTGTGGCATTGTTTGATTGTTTTCTTTTTAGTTTTTAAGCTACAAGAGAGTGTTTTTCTTTTGGTATTATTTACACTTTGTTTACATTTAATACTACTTGTAGTTGTAGTTGTAGATGCAGTTGTTGTTGTTGTTATTATATTTACACAGTTTATATTGTTACTTTTCTTAGTTTCATTGTCAATCTTTTTCTCTTTCGTTTTATTATTGTTATCATCAGCATCAACATTGTCGTCATCGTCTTTATTATTTTTATTGTAATGCCTGTTGTTTATTACTACCATACTATGGCGTCGTCGTCGTCGTCGATATTTTCTCTTTCTTCTCGATGTTTTTCGTATTTTTCTACGTAATGCTAAGCCATATAAACAACATTGTTTTGTTGTTTTTCGTTTCGCCACAAAACACGATGTGTGATTATAAAAATAAAAACAACCACAACGTTTGTTGAATTGGTTTAATGCAGGACATTTTTTAAATGTTATCAAACGGGATTTTGTTGTTGTTGTTGGCAATGCAGTTGTGCTGTTATTACTCTTGAAATATTCAACTAGCATGGCTGTTTACTTAAAACAAATACTAAGACAGAGAGAGAGCGGGTAGAGCACAAACTCAATGAAAAAATGTATGAAAGAAAACGTAACGTCGTATACAGCCGATCATCATCATTAACAACCTCAAAGGTATGCTTTGGAAAACAATTTTTTTTGTTAATTAAAAGCCTTCTTGTTTCGCGCGTATTTTCGTTTTAAAATCCCTATTGTTTGCCATAATTTTTATACTTTTTTTTTTGTTTGTTTATTTTAATGCCACTTCAAAAAAAAAATGTTGTATGAATTTATTATTTTCTCAGTCATTAAAACTAAATGCCGTTTAATTTATGCCGTTTATTACAATAAATTTTTATTTCATTGCTTCACTCTCCTCTCTCTATTACCTTCAACACCAAACATCATCGCCATGTTAATAGCTTTGCACTGCTATTAGAACAGTTTTTATGCTGCATATGTTTTACGCTTTGAGCACTGCAAGAAAATAAAAAAATGTTGGAGAAAAAAATTGAAAATTGTTGTATAAAATATTTACATTTTGATAAGCAAAAATAACAGCGAAAACAAAAAAAATTATTAAAAATTTATTAAAACATTATTTGTTATTAATAGGCATGCAATAATTTTTAGGGGCTTAAATTAAACATAAACATGTTATTAACAAAAGAAAATATAGCAGTCAAGTGGGTTAAGAAAGGCTCTACATATGAAATAATTTGAATTTGTAAGTCCACGTAGTCTAGTAGGTAGTGTTTCGGCTTATTAGACATGAGGCCACGGTTCAAACCCCAGTTTAGATAGTAGATTTCTTGCTCTCAGCAGATTTCTGGCAAAAACTCTGAGAGTATATAAAATTGCCATGGAAAAGTTTCTCACAAAAAGCAGTCGTTCGGAGTGGATTTTAAACTGTAGGCCCAGCCGCTCATGTTTAAAATTAACATATACAACGTAAGTGGTGTGCGATGGTAGGTCGTAATTCTAACTGAAGGCTTGTAATGACCAAATATGTATGCATGTATACCTCGACGTCTATCCAAGCCTATGGACAATCCATTTTACAGTTCTAAGCAATAAGTATTTGAAAATTCTGAAAGTAATGCCAGTCCATCAACTCTGTTTCTATGACTCCAAGTACTTCAAGCCCAAACAAAAATTGAATACACCCTTCTATTGCCCGTAGAAACGCATTACAATAATAAAAATATTTTTGCTGAGAAGAGTAATGAAAACAAACAGCATAAAATTTTATTTTAATAAATTTTTTACAGACTTGTAGAAATTTAATTTCAATATTTTTTTCATTGTCTACTTTAATTTGTTTGTTTATTTTATCGGGAGAAGCGATTCAAATTTATTAGCAGCAGCTAAATTATATTATTTTTATAGAATATTTTTTCTCTATTTTTTGTGGATTTTAATATTAAATTGTTAAATATTTTATGTTTATTTTTGTTTTTTTTTATTATTTTTTAAGTTTAATTTTATAAATTTATTATGTTCTATCTGTTTATTTAATTTTTTTTTTTTATACTCTCGTCATTTTTTTAAATGCATGGAGAAAAAATTCATTCACAACCATCCATAAAAAGGTGAGTAATTAAAAATAAATAATAATAAATAATAAACAATAATAAATAATATTAATTGTTCAAAAAAAGAACTATAAAATAGCTCAAATTAAAAAAAAAAAAAAAAAAAAAAAAAAAAAAACATCATTAACAACGATTTCAGTTTTGTAATTTTAAATAATGCAGGAATATGTTTAGTGACTAGAAACAGGGCTTAGCTTTCCATTCCATAAAATCAAAAGAGTAATGAGTAGGTAGTTAGTTAGACGAAAAGCCAGGGTCAAACCCCAGGCCAGACATCAAAACAAAATACAAAAAGTATTTCTTCGGCGACTTCCTCTCAGCAGATTTCTGGCAAAAACTCAGAGTAAATAAAATTGCCATGAAAAGTTTCTCAAAAAATCTGTCGTTCGGAGTCGACTTTAAACTCTAGATCCCACCACTCATGCGTAAAATTAACACACCTAACATAAGGGATGTGAGAAACTAGGTCGTAATCCTGACTGAAGGGTTGTAATGACCAATTATGTATGTAAGTATGAATGTGGTTCAATACCCAGCTCAGAGTAAAAGAAAATTATCAGGCAATATTTGTGACATCTGGTGTTCGAAGTCGACCTTAAACCGTAGGTACAGCCACTCATATCTAAAATTAACACACACAACATAAGTTTTGTGAGAGGCTAGGTTGTAATCCTGCAGTAGCCTACACCAGAAGATGCCGATTTTGGCAAAAAAAAGATCATCTTTTCAGATGAAGCTCATTTTGATCTTGGCGGGTATATAAACAAGAAAAATTGTCGCATTTGGGGCACAGAAAACCCGCGCGCATACATTGAAAAGGCGACGCACTCAAAACGAGTCACTATTTGATGCGAATTTTGCTCCAGAGACATAATTGGGCCATTTTTCTTCGAAAATGAACAAGGAGTGGCCGTTACAGTCAAGGGCGATCGTTATCGGGCCACGTTGAACGAATTTGTGTTCACAAAAATTGAAGAGGAGGATATTGGCAACATTTGGTTTCAACAGGACGGCGCTACGTGCCACACAGCCGAAGCTACCCTCGATGTTTTGCGCCCTGTTTTTGAAGATCACATTATCAGCCGCAGAGCTGACGTCATTTGGCCACCTAGGACTATTATTTGTGGGGTGCCGTCAAAGATAAGTGTTACGCCGACAAGCCAGAGACAATTGACGCTTTAAAGGGCAATATTCGTGCAGCCATTGGTGAAATACAGCTGCACACAATCTATAATGTGCTTAAAAATTGGACCGATCGTGTAGGCTACTGCATGGCCAGACGAGGCAGCCATTTGAATGAAATTATTTTCCATTATTAACCGGAAGGATTGTACTTTCAAATAAGAAAAAGAAATTTGAGAAAATATTCAGTAGTTTTTTTATTTAAAGCATTTTCAAAAAAATAAAGTTATTTGGCGGACCCTTTAATTGTAATGACCAATTATGTATGTATGTATGTATATACGACGGATTGCATATGGTACAGATTGGATTGCAGATACCACATATTTTGCACATGGTTTGTATATTTGATAACATAAATTTTGTTTTTCAAAGAAAATACAAACAACGCCCATTTCCTACCCTTAATCCTTATCATCAATGCACCTATAATATCCCATCATGTTAAATACATTTAAATTATAGTGGGCAGCAAACTAAACTCAATTAAGAATCCCAAGACCTCAACAGTCGTATAATTTATATTCTATGGAATCCCAGTTTAATGTCGAAGAACAGACTAGGGAAAGTTTCTTTTTCTGGCAATTAGTCACTCTCAAGAAGTCTGTCTTCTATAAGAAACCTGTTCAGAAAGTAAAGCATGGGTAGTCTACTGCTAAAGTTTCCGCAGAACTAACATACATACATACATACATAATTGGCCATTACAACTCTTCAGTCAGGCTTGCGGCCTAGCTTCTTACAGACCTAACATTAGCATTAAATTGGAAGGTGTCTTAATATCATATTTTGCTACTTTTTTTCCACCTTTATTTATATTTTCGAGCACTTCAATCATCTTCTAATATCACAGAACTAATAAACCGTCTGTGTTATTTGCCCGTAATTTGTTTACCCTTCAGAGAATATATGTGTACAGATGTTAACATGTCCCTGGTCCTATGGTCTTTAAGTAAAATTTCAATTTACAAACGCAAAAGCATAAAACGTTTCCTTATACTCTTACAGTTTATATGAGAATGTGTTTGTATTTGTTTTTCTAAAACAATTAAAATTTTCGTTTTCTTTTTCAGTTTCTTTATATCGCCCAGCAAAAATACGTTCATCTTTTATGTTATTTAAGTGCTGTTGCACGTTTAGTAGAAATAATACCAAGAGATTCTAAAACAAACGATGACGAAAGAAAGTTGCTTTTGAAAAGAAACTGAAATAATAACAACAACAACAATTATGGCAAAAACATAAAACAATGCATGATATTAAGAAAAACGAAAACAACAAACATAAACATACGAATAAACAGAGGTGTCCTTATAATTATTTCACACTTTTTTTCTGCTTCTCACCAAGAGACTACAAATCTTGATGCAGCATTCTAACTTGGTCAGGGGGTTTGTGAAAAATTGTAGATAACATGATGGTAACATACATACATACATACATAATTGGTCATTACAACCCTTTAGTCAGGATTACAACCTAGTTTCTCACACCACTTATGTTGTGTGCGTTAATTTTTATACGCGAGTGGCGGGATCTACAGTTTAAAGTCAACTCCGAACGCCAGATTTTTGAGAAACTTTTCATGGCAATTTTTATTTACTCTCATTTATTTACTGCCAGAAATCAGCTGAGAAGAAGTCGTCGAAAAAATACTTTTTGTATTTTTGTTTTGATGCCTGGCCTGGGGCTCGAACCCTGGCTTTACATCTAATAAGACAACACACTACCTACTAGACTGCGGCGACTTCCTGTGTAATATCTGTAGAAAATTATTAAACTTACATGAAGGACCATAGTCGTCCTTTCTACATTTCTTTTTATCATTTTCATCATTTCCATTGTTTACAGTCATTATAATTATTATGATGTTTTATTTTTCTTTTGTTTCTGTTAATTCTTTATTCTTGTTTCTATTTTTGTTTTGTTTTCTTTTTTTAGTTTTGTCTACAATCCAAACAAAGTGCATTAACATCTGTCTTAATATGTCTTTTCAGTTGCTTTTCTTCCTTTTTTGCTTCTTAATTCACTGCTTGCCAAGAAAGAGAGAGAGAGTGAGGGAGTGAGGAAGAGTTTCTCTGAGAAACAGTTGTTACATTAGGTTGTGGAAAAAGTTTGACTAAAATAACACAAGTTTTTCAAACATTTTTCAAACATTTGAAGTGAACTTTATTGCATCAAATAGCAGCGAACGTTTTGTTCGATAACATTTTGCTTTGTTTTGGTTATTATTCCATCAGCGTAGAACTTTTTGGAAAAATTCTTAAAATTACGTTTCACAGGCCTCTAAGAAATCAGTATCAGTTCGATAGGTAATGAGGAAATCCCTTCCAAACCCTCAACATCAAGTGTTACATAAATTGGTCTTTGTATAGGGGGAGAGTCGCCTTAATCTAGTAAATAGTGTGTTGGCTTATTAGACTGTAAGGCCACGGTCAGAGATCTCCAAAAAAAATAAATACGAAAAAATATTTTTTCGACTTCCTCTCAGCAGATTTCAAACTAAAACTCTGTGAGTGAAATAAAATTGCCATGAAAATTTGATCAAAAATCTGTAGTTCGCTGTCAACTGTAGGTGCCGCCATTAACGTATCAAATTAACACACACAAGCGACATAAGTGATCTGAGAAACTAGGTGGTAATCCTGGCTAAATGAGGTTGTAATGTATGGCTAATTATGTATATATGTACAGTCACACAGATAATTATACGTACCCCCCTAAAAATCATTTTTTTTTAAATGATAATATATGGACAAGTCAACTGATTTTTGCGCAAAATTTTTTGTTTTCCGTCACAGCCGATCAAATTATATTTGTTCTCATCACTAAATATTACATTCGCCCAAAAATCAGTTGACTTGTCCACATATTATTGGGCAAATTCCAATCGTGGCTTTTTTCTCGGCACTCGGCTGCGAAAACCGTTCTTTCTCAAAACACTTCGAACTGTTTCGGAATGCACAATAAATTGTGATCACTTTCCGCGGTATTTCGTATTTCGTATTTCTACGGATGTAGTCCTAGGATTTTTATCCACAATACCTTTTATATACCGGGCTACCCTTGGAGAAATTTTATACGAAATATACGTCGTGCGTATAATTTTCTGTTGTGCCATACTGGTTTTAGGCAAACTGCAGTCACAAATTCTTAGATTTTGGGAATATTTTTCTTTATTTAAGTAAATGTGTCGGTACAGACGCTAATGTAAAGAAATTTTAGATTAGAAGTTCATTACTTTTTAAAAAAATGATTTTTAGGGGGGGTACGTATAATTATCTGTGTGACTGTATGTATCGCCCCTTTTGTTGGGATTTTCAACAATTTTTGTGCGTTCTTCGATTCATGAATTTCTTACCTCACTTTAAATAAATGACACTGATATTTAACAGCTGACAACTTTACTAGATCGGGGGATTGAAACTGTTAACTCGTTATAATGGAATAGCAAACTATAACGGTAATACTCCCAATTTTTACTTTTAACAAAGCGGGCCTTAGAATGCCGCCCTTTTAATAACATCTAGCATTTTATACATTTCCAAAGCTGTCTGCTGACAATTTGTAACCGAACTTTTTTGATCACCCAATACTTTCATTATTTACACCTTACCTTCGCATTTAAGAAAGATAAACTAAATGTTGTTGTTTTTGCTTTGTTTTTATTTTTATTGTTTATGCTCTTTCTTCTTCTTTTTTTGTTACTAATGTTCTCCAAGACTCCCAGACTTAAGACTCTCAACAGCATAATAAGACACCAAAAATAAAAAATAAACAATTCTTAGAAACGAAATAAATTCATGATGTAAAGCAAGAAAAACACTAAGAAAGACTCATAAAATGCATGTATTTGGTAAACGAAAGCGAAGTGTTAAGTGTACTCACTCTTTCTCTCTCTTTCCCTTACATGAATATTTATAAAGAGAGAAAACTTATTATATACCGTTATGTATACAGAAAAACAACAATGAATTTAAAATCTGTTATTGTATACACGCGTATGAGTGAGAGTGCAAAACAAATGTAAACAATACTCCGCGTTAAATTGAAACACACAAAGAGAATAAGAAATGCATGGTTTTTGTAAGATTTTCTCTTTAAAGGATTGTGTTGTCTTTTAAGCAGGCAACTTATAATTTAAAAAAGGGGATTATTTAAAGGCCTGTTGTTGTCTGTGTACTTATTATGTGCCAAGAAAAAAAATGATCAACGTTAAGATAATAAACGTTGGCTTTAATTGCATTTAAATGTTACAAGGTCAGATTGTAAGCTTCAAAGGAATACAAGCTGGCACATTTTTTTTTTTTTTTAAGAAGTTAAACAAATAGAAAACGCTTTCAAAAACTAAGTTGACTTCATAACAAGAACAAGATCAGTGAGAAGTAATTTACTTAAGTCTATAATAAAGGGTCCGCCAAATAACTTTTTTTTTTTGAAAATGCTTTAAAAAAAAACTACTGAATATTTTCTCAAATTTCTTTTTTTATTTGAAAGTGCAATCCTTCCGGTTAATAATGGAAAATAATTTCATTCAAATGGCTGCCTCGGCTGGCCTTGAAGTAGCCTACACCAGAAGATGCCGATTTTGGCAAAAAAAAAATCATCTTTTCAGATGAAGCTCATTTTGATCTTGGCTTGGGTATGTAAACAAGCAAAATTGTCGCATTTGGGGCACAGAAAACCCGCACGCTTACATTGAAAAGCCGACGCACACAAAACGAGACACTATTTGGTGCGGATTTTGGTCCAGAGGCATAATTGGGCCATTTTTCTTCGAAAATGAGCAAGGAGTGGCCGTTACAGTCAATGGCGATCGTTATCGGGCCATGTTGAACGAATTTTTGTTTACAAAAATTGATGAGGAGGATATTGGCAACATTTGGTTTCAACAGGATGGCGCTACGTGCCACACAGCCAAAGCTACCCTCGACATTTTGCGGCCTGTTTTTGAAGATCGCATTATCATTTGACACCGTTGGACTATTATTTGTGGGGTGCCGTCAAAGATAAGTGTTACGTCGACAAGCCAGATACAATTGACGCTTTAAAGGACAATATTCGTGAAGCCATTGGTGAAATACAGCTTCACACAATCGATAATGTGCTTAAAAATTGGACCGATCGTGTAGGCTACTGCATGGGGCAGCCGAGGCAGCCATTTGAACGAAATTATTTTCCATTATTAACCGGAAGGATTGTACTTTCAAATAAAAAAAGAAATTTGAGAAAATATTCAGTAGTTTTTTTTTAAAGCATTTTCAAAAAAAAAAAGTTATTTGGCGGACCCTTTACATACATACATACATACATATTTGGTCATTACAACCCCTCAGTTAGGATCAGAACCTAGCTTCTCACATCACTTATGTTGTGTGTATTAAGGTTCGGCAGAAACTTTTCATGGCAGTTTTATTTACTCTTAGAGTTTTTGCCAGAAATCTGCTGGGAGGAAGTCGCAGAAGAAATATTTTTGTAGACATTTGAACCACGGACACACTACCTACCAGACTACGTCGCACACTGTCGTGAGCATGGCCAAAAATGGTTAAAGTCAATGTGGGAAATTCATTATTCTTTTTACATTATCTTATAGAAAACACTTCTATTAGTTGATATGTAAAATTTTTTAAAGACTTTTGCGTAGTTTTTTAGTTATTGTATCTCAAAGTAAATTTCAGCTGCTTCTGACTGCTTTTGTGGGCGTTATAAATGTTTTTTAGTGTCAACATCATTGCAGATTCGTGATATTTTTGAGCAATGGGTGCAACTTAAGAAAAATAATACAACAAATGTGTTGCGTCATATTGAACAATTTGTGGAAAGTCGTATTCAAAGATTTCCCACAGATATAGAGAAAGAAAAAATAAAATTCAAAAACGTAGACGCGGAAATGGCTAGATAATGAGCTATTTTGTAAAGATATTCGATCATCGATATAGATCATCGATTTTTTATATTTAAACATAAATTCATTTAGGAAACAAGTACAAGGAGTGGTAAGGGTCGACCATCTGTTTGCTATGAAGATGCATCAGAGCGAACAAAAAGAAGACGAATCGAAGAGCTTGTTGCGTCCACTTCTGGTGATGCTCTTACTAAAGCAGCAGGAAGAGTACATAAGTCCAAAAAAGATCAAATATCAGTAGAAAGCGCTTTAGCCTTATACATTGATATGGATTTCTCAGTCAAACAATACAACATGATGAGAAAGGTTGTAAATTCAATTCACGAGGATTGTTTTCCTTCCTATTATTTAATTGCAGAAGACAAAGAAATCATTCCTAATGATATTCATATATCAGAAACTTCTGCAGATATTCCTTTGGAAAAATTTTTAGATAAAACAGCTGAAATTATATTAAATAATTTCGAAGTTGATACACAGAATGATCTATTCCTAGAATGTAAATGGCGTTTTGATGGAAGTATCGGACATAGTGCCTATAAACAAGTTAGTAAAACATAGCGATTCGAAAAAAGGATATATTCATAATGTTTCCTATGTTTTTTGATACTTTTTTGAAAAAGGACATTTTTAAGGTAGGCGTATCCTTGCTCCAAATTGAACGAAGAAATTTGGAGGAAGTGTTAAGCATGTTAAAACTAATCAGTGTACCAAATTTTATTAACATATCTTTTTTGCCTCCAAGTTGTAGCAATTTTTGATTTCAGGATGTATGGGAAGGACACGAATCCTTTGACTTTAAATGATCAAATTTTAGGTATGATTATGTTTTACCAATCAATATAGGTGTGCCAAATTTCATTACTCTACTATTACTCCTTCTATTTTTGGCCACTCGTTATATGAAATCGCGACAATGTGCGGCTACGTAATCCAGCATATCTACATACATATGTCGTTTATACAAACTGTATACTGATGTGTGTTTAATATGAATTCGAAAAAGACGATCCTCTTGACAAAATCCAATGATTTTTTAAATTCTTTATGCAAATAAACTTTCCCTGCTTTTATGCACAGACTGTCTCTCCATACAAATATACGTGTGTGTGTGTGTTTAGTTGTGAAAACAAAAAAATACGAATCCATTTCTTCTATACGGTTTTTTTTGCTTTCATTTCTAGTCACATAAAAATGCCATATGATATGCAATGTTTTGGAACAGATACGGGGCTACAATTTTTTCCTTTGTTTTTGTTTTTATTCTTGTTGTTGTTGTTCTTGTTCTTGTTGCTGTTATTTTACGAGAGCATTTTATTTGTAAAAATATTACGTTTTTGTGCAATTTTTTTCTCTTTCGTACAGAATTTCATTTTATTTGATTCACAGCTTTGTCCTCCTTTCCTTTTTTTAAGAGTTTAAGCGTTTAGTTGTTGTTGTTGTTATTGCAATTATTATTTTGGCCAACTTGCATAGGAATATTATGATTTTATTTTTTAAAAGTTTTTATGCATTTTATGCACGTTTTACACGATTACAGTGGAATTAAGTTTTGATAGGGCAAAATAGAAAAACACAAGAGAAAAACACACCGAGAAAAAGTGGGAGAGACAGAGAGAGAGAGAGAGAGAGAAATATTTAAAATATAAACATTTTAAAACTTTTTTATAACAACAATATTTTTTGGTTGTTGTTGTTGCTACTGTTGTTGCTTGCTTGCTACTCCTCCTATGAACCTGTTTTTTAATCTTGTTTTTCAGTTTCAATTTTCAATTTAATCGGCCAAGCAAGACGACCAAAAAAAAGGAAATACTTGCAAAGGGTTAACCATTTAGTGGTGTCGTAACCAACGATCTGGCAAGGCTTAAATACCAGTCTTCTGAGGTGTCCAATATTTTGTGAAATGCTTGGGATTTATGAATATAGATCGTTTAACAGCCGAAAAGCCGCAGTGCTGTCTACAGAAGTGGACACTTTTGGACCAATTTCGAAGCGATTGTGATTGTCATAATCGATCTACAGTGCAAAAAATCGTCAAATTTTTAAGAAATTTAAAAACACTGGAAACGTTACGGATATGGCCAGGTCGGTGTATCATCGCAATGTTAGGAGTTCTATAAATATTGCTTTTTTTAAAGAAAATGTCGCAATTGGAGCTAATTTTTGGACTCTGTTCTAAGATATTCGGCCTATTCTAAGGCAAATTATAAGGTATTTCGCACTTTTAATTGCATAGCCATTTATGCAACAGTTGAAACTTGGCTGACAATTTTTCAACTCCGTGAGGAGTTACGTGCTTAAGCAACTGGGTTTCTCACTCGGTGATTACATCAACAAAGTTGCTACACATTGTACTTGGAGAACCATGAACTAGTGATTATGGAAAAGCCCTTGAATTCGAAATTAGTGTCTGTTTGTTGCCTGTTGAGCACTTCATAAACTCTCAAAATGCTCATGTTTACTTAACTGAACACACTCACGAAAATTTTAGCCTACATACAGTCATTTCAAGTAATGGTGTGGGCAGCTCTGAAAGCCGATGAGCGTCATCCAATCATTTTCATCATGCCTGGTGTTACAAAGAATGGAAAAATGTTTTGAGAGCCGATTTAGAATCAGGACCAAGCAAGCCCGTCAGTCATAGGCCATGGACATTTTAACAAGACTCGACGACACCTTCTCATAAAACTCGTGTGAATTAAAAAAATATTAAAAAATAAAACATGTTCCACACGATGGCTTTCAGGTATACCAGATGCAAATCTGATGGACTTTTCCATCTGAGTCATTTTGAAGAGCATGATGAGCACTAAAACCAATGCCGGTATGGATAGTTTTTAAAAGAAATAAAGAAATTCCAAAATACCGCCATTTGAAGGCCACAGTCAAGGTAAAAAGTGGTCACAGCGAGCTAAATTATTATGATTATAGTCGTGAAAACGTCTCAGTGCTAAGATCATGCGATCTTATGTACTCTTCTCAATCTTTATAACGCACTAGATGTGCACCCCGACAGTTGATGTACACTCCAGGCGTTTTTTACAAAAACATGTTCCAATGATTCATTAACATCGTCACAGGATATATATGTTGAGCTCGATATAACCCACATTCTGAATAAGAGTACCCTGCGCCTATAGTTCCCTGTTTAAAGAATGGTGAACCACCTCATGCTATTCCCGATTATTCGGACCTCTTCTTATTTTAGTTGCCCAACAATACGAGAATACACTTGAAGACTATGCCACGTTATGTAACCGAGAACATCGAGACAATTATAATTTGCCTGCAGCAAATGAATCTAATTCAGGAGCTAATCTGTGAATTGGAGTTGGTGAGTTGGTGATATAAACTCCACTGACATCAAATGTGTCTTAGAACCACAAGTCACTCGTATTACACAATGAATATTTCAAATGCATTTCGGAAATGTAGGAGAACATAAGAAGCGCAATAAAACGTGCTGACAGGATTAAGCAACTCGTTGGGATACACTTCTCAAGTAACAGGAAGGAAAACAAAAAAAGTTATCAACTTTAAAGAGGAGTCTACCAGGGCAATTATAGTTTGCCTAGAGCAAATGAACATAATTCAGGAGCTAATCTGAGAATTGTAGTTGGTGAGAACGATATGAACTTCTCAGGCTCCAAATCTTGAATGAATTTCAAAAATTTACGAGGACATAAAGAGCGTAATATGCCATCCAGTTCGCTTTGCAGTCGATTTTTTACAAACTGAGTTTGTCCACAACATTCTTTCCCAGAAGTCGCCCTTTTCACTGACTCTGTGGATTAGTTTTCATGGGGCTATGTTAAGTCATTGGCTTATGCCGACAAACAAGAGACTCTTGAAGCATTAGAAGTCAATATTCAAGCCAAAACATTGATGCTGACAGGATTAACCAACTCATTATTGTACATTTCAGGAGTATGGAAAACAAAACAAAAAAAAATCATGAGGAGCATGTTATCAACTCTAAGGAGGAGCTGCTTAGGAGTGCATAGGGGACACCGCATAATATTTTTGGAAGCCACCAGTATTGTAGCAAGTTTTGTTCCTTTTGACATGGCACAGAAAATTACCCAGAAACCTCGGAAGCTTACACGAACAATTGAAAGCAGAAGATCTCTGTGAAAATGACAACAAAGATGTTCTACCAGTTGATCCTGGCAGGACATGAAGGTTTCAAGAGTAATTTCTATTGCTTTGGCCACAACATCTCAACCAGATTGTTGATTGTCTAAAACTCACTTGGTTTGAGAATGGCCTTTGCCTTTCGCTTCCACTTTACAAAAGAGTTTTATTCCCATACCCTCCTTTCAAGCTGTTCTGCTTGCTTAGTGCTGAGAATTCCCACATGACCTGGGACCAAGCAAGGGTAATCTTATTTCCCCTACCAAGTCAATTTAGCTAAAGTAAATGGACATACATACATAATTTGCATTATTTCCACACACTTTGAAATATCAAATAAAAAAAATTAATATGGGATTGGTAACACTTCAATGGCGAACCCTTTACACTGAAAACAGACGAGATAAAGAGGGAGAGTGGTGGAGAAAAGGATAAAAAACAAGATTTCATACTCTCTCTGTGTATAAGAAAACAATAAGATAAGCATCTTTGGTTAGTTGTATACAATTTACAAATAATAACAACAACAATAACAACAACACTAAACAACACTAAACAACCGAACAAAGTAAAAACCAGGAGAAACCAAGCATTTGTGTAACCCGGAGAATTTATGGTTTTTAACACAAATTGGCTTTTTACACTAAAAGCCATTCATTTACCAAGTTTAACTATTATGTTGCACGCATTTCGGGTGCACAACCGAAAGAAAGAAAAAAATGTAGAAAATGCCTGGCATTCGTTTGTTTCGTTTTGTCCTTTTTTTTCTCTCCCTGTTTTTCTATTTTTTGCTGCTGTAAGCTTAACTTTTAAAACAGCAAATGTACACACACACACACATACATATTATACTCATGTATAAGAATATTCTGAAGTAAAGTTAAACTTTAACAATCCCTGTCGTACATACATACATACCCATTTGCACACACAACACAGACACAAGTTATTTTTATTTACTCTGTTCTTGTGTTTGTTTTTTTTCTTTTTGTTGTTTAAAATTATGCTTCTACAGGAATTTATAGGTGTATGGCAGTCATAGTTACAGTCACAAGGAAAATAACTGTGAATGCATGTGTATGTGTGCGTCTAAGAGTATAGCATGAAATTGTAAAAACATGGCAATTTTTTAAATAAAGATTTCATAAGATTTTAATCTCCTTAAAGCGTAAAATAACAAATAAATCCTACAGGATGATGAATTATTTCAAAATGGGGCACAATTTTACGTACAACACTTTTACGTACAACAACAATACTTTGGGGAAAGCACCTACTTAAGCAATAGTGTTTAATGGAATTGGGAAATAGGGGAAGGAGAAATTGCAGAAATAGTATATGTGGACATTAGCTTTGAAACCGTTCATATTGTGAGGGTCTGCAGATAATATTTTTGGTAAGAGCCAGTTCCACACATATGTAATGGGTGATTTTTTTAACAGCTATAGGAAAATTTTTCAAAAAAAACCCATTAAATTCAGAAAAATTCATGAAATCTTTATTTGAATCGATAGTACGGTCCATATAATTTAAAGTTTGAACATTATTTCGTGCAAATATTGACCGCGACTGCGCCTCAAATGGTCCATCCGTTTCAATGTTGTTCCAATGCGTCAATTGAAGCGGGCTTGTCTGTATAGACATGAGCTTTAACATAGCCTCACAAAAAATAGTCTAAAGGCGTTAAATCGCACGATCTAGGCGGCCAATTGACCGGTCCCGAACGTGAAATAAAATGTTCACTGAACTTGCCTCTTAATAAGTCCATTGTTACGCGTGCTGTGTGGCATATGCCACCGTCTTGTTGAAACCACATGTCATGCAAGTCAAGCTCTTGCATTTTGGACAAAAAAAGTTGGATATCACCTCACGGTAGCGCTCACCATTCACAGTTACGTTACGATTTTGCAGCATCTTTGAAGAAGTACGGTCTAATGATGCCACCAGCCCATAAACCGCACCAAATTGTAACTTTTTCTAGATGCATTGGTAGCTTTTGCAATGCTTCTGGCTGATCTTCACTCCAAAATCGACCATTCTGCTTATTTACGTACCCATTGAGCCAAAAATGAGCTTCGTCGCTGAACACAATTTTTCGATAAAGAAGTGGATCTTCGGCCAACTTTCCAAGAGCCCATTCACGAAAAATTCTGCGTTGCAGTAGGTCGTTCAGCTTCAATTCTTGCACCAGCTGTATTTTGAAAGGCTTCACATCTAAATACTTCCGCAAAATATTTCACGTTGTTGAGTAACAGAGGCCCAATTGCTGCGAACGGCGACGAATCGATAATTGATGGTCATCATTAACACTGGCCGATACAGCTGCGATATTTTCTTCAGTTCGCACTCTACGTAAACGTGTTGATGGTTTATTGTCCAACAATGTAAATTTGGTTACGAAATTTAGTCACAATAGCCCGAATAGCCGCTTCAGTGGGTCGATTAAACTGACCATAAAATGGAAGAAGCGCGCGATGAACTTTCTTAACAGAGCACGCATTTTGATAATAAAATTCAATGATTTGCAAGCGTTGTTCGTTTGTAAGACGATTCATGGTTAAATTATAGACCAAACTGAAGATGTTTGACAGTGAAACAAAAAACACGAAACGTGCGTGAGATGTTTAAACCAGTGTTGCCAAAAAGATAATAGCTAAAAAATCACCCGTTATGTAATGCGGTTAAAGACTGAACTTGGCCTGTAATGTCTTGTGGAACCTATTAGTCAACCTAAAACATGGGCGATTATCAAGCAATTTTTCAACTTAAAGGCCATAGTGCATCAGAATATGATGCGACATGAAGTAGTGAAGGTGATGGGAAACATTGCAGCAGCAGAATTAAATCTCAGAACTGAAATTGGGAATATTCAAAAGGTACTTATGTTCCATAACACGCGAACTCGATTTCGCATCGCTTATGGCAACGTCGTAAAGCCAGCCTCTATATCGTTCAACGACTCTCTCTCTCTCTCGGGGGGCTGCCGCTAGCGAAAAACTGTTTAGCTTTAAAGCTTTCGCACATCAAATTATCCTCGTCAGTGGTCCCTTGGTCACAGATGTCTTTTATTTTGATGTTCAAACTGTCGTCGATAATAACCCCCAAACACCTTAAGGCCCTCTTCAACTCTATCCCAGTGAGCTATGTCTATCCAGTCTTATCAAACCATGCTTTGACTACTTAAAGCGCTATCTTCGTTGTCTGCTTCCTTTCCCCTAATGTCTTAGCGTCTCAGACTATGGCAATGTTGTCTGAAAAACCTACAATTGTGTTGCCGTAGTCGAAGTTCTCCATCATAGTTAATATACTTTATAGCGCGCTAAGTACAGAGTCCTGCGGAATGCCTAAGACATATTAATTTTATCATTCCCCTCATCTCGAAATAATTGTTTAGAATTTCCAGCCGCAGTACTTCGGCGTAGCCAAGTTTCATAATCTGCCTTCAGTTTGTAAAATTTAAGGAATTCTTAACATAGTGGGGGGATTATGTTCCGTAGGGGTTAAAATGCTTGATTTTCTACAACATAAAGCCTACCAGGTTAAAGCAAGTTTAGGTTAGGTTAGGTAAGATGGCTGATCCTCCCTGAAAGTCCTTTGCGATAATTAAGCCAACATCCAATACTAGGATCAACCTTATAAGAAACCATTTCAACTCCAAAATAAATCTCACTTAAGTGGTAATCCTTATTATGGAGAGTTAAAAAGATGAGAGGCCAAGAACTTTCGTTGATTCAGGACAACAGCCGTAAGCTCATGTGTGTGATGAAAGATAGTTTCGTTCCCCTCTTTGTGCGATGGAATGCCGAAGAAATGGCTTGTGAGAATTGTAAGAGATGGGAATACGATGATTAAATGACTACATGGAGTGTTTTATTTTGATGTCTGGCCTGGGGCTCGAACCCTGGCTTTTCGTCTAATAATCCAACACACTACCACTAGACCACGGCGACTTCAAACTAGGACTAGAAACTAGGTCGTAATCCTGACTGAAGGGCTGTAATGACCAATTATGTATGTATGTGTGACTACATGGAGTGCTTAGCCCTATGAATTTTCATAAAATTGAGCCTCTTTATACACAGACCGGAGAATACCAACGAAACGGACCGGTAAGCACTCTGGCCAGATCAGCAGAAATGCAATAATCGACGAAAATTCTCCGAATTTAATATCAGAAACCATCAGCATTCATAAATGTGAACAGACACGTCAATGTGTGTTACGTAAGAGGTTTAGTTTTAGCCCGCTTGCATGAGTAGACTGGAAGATTTTTAAACACAATGCTACAACCCAAAAATCATTACACAGCGTTCATCTTATCATGGTCATGATCATCATGGTCTGACTCAGACAACCCATACGAAAGTCTAGTGTTAGAAGCTATGCAAGTTAAATATAAATACGTCTTCCATACTAACTTCTCCACCTTGTTTGGCTTTTGGCAGTGGTGTAAACAGAACGAAACCTAGTCCCGACTTAACTAGTCTAACCTGCACGTTGCATTAAAAGATACTAATACCAGGTTTTATTACAATGTTACAAACTTTAGCTCAAACACAACATAGCGATCGACTACAGAACACCATTGCGGGAAACCATGGAATGAAAAGCAAATTAACAATTTGTTTAACAATTTATTTTACTTCTTAAAAAAAAAACACCAAAAGAAAACCGTTTAAGAAAACCAATTAAATGCCGACACAAATGAGTTGTAAATGAAAACAAAAAAAAGCGAAACTAATTTAACCTGGTGAAGAAAAATAAGGGTAAACAGTTGCTGTTAAATTTATAGCACCACCAGTTTATCAAAGGAAAAGGGTAATCGGTTTTCCTTTGTTCGAATGCATAGTTAAAAAAATTTAAAAGAAAAATTGTTTTTGTGCTGGTGATATTATTGTGTTAACCACTGTAAATGTTTTAACAACACAAAACACCAAGTAAATGAAAGAGTGAATTACAAGAGCAAAGCTTACAATTTTCAATCGTCTTCAGAACACTTTTATGATAGATACCCTACAATACTGGGGACTTTAAAAAAATAAAAATTTTTGACATGGACAGATTAACTAATGGCCTCTAAAAGCTACTTTAAAACAGTAGTCATGGAAAATGTTTATTAAGATGTGTAACAAATGCCATCAAATCCCATCTATCGGGTCCGCCATGTAACGTTTTTTTTTTTCTCAACTAGCGCTTGTTTCGTGAATGGTAACACTTAGCTCATGTCTGATTTGACAGATAATTAGTTTTATCCTTCCGCTGAACGAATATGGTTGTGTATACGCTTGAACAACGGTGGGAAATATTGCGTCATTACTCGGAAAATCATAGGAATGTTGCAGAATGTGTGCGAAAATTGCGTACGGATTTTGGAAGAAGAAAAGCACCG
This sequence comes from Sarcophaga subvicina, assembly GCA_936449025.2. NCBI lineage: Eukaryota > Metazoa > Arthropoda > Insecta > Diptera > Sarcophagidae > Sarcophaga > Sarcophaga subvicina. Next base: position 103,412,340 of record OW388082.2, on the reverse strand, counting down.
TCAGCTCCGTATGTTCGTTATCATGTGAAAAAAGTGAAAGAAACTGGCATCCTCATCGATAAACCAAAGCGTGAAAAGCCAAAAACAGTGCGTACACCCGAGAATATTGCTGCTGCTATGGCAGAAAGTGTGCGTGAAGCGCCATCAACATCAATTCACCGTCGTTCTCAACAATTGAACATTTCGGAGACATCATTGAGACGAATTTTTCATAAAGACCTTGGTATGACGCCATACAAAGTCCAATTGTTTCAGGAGTTGAAGCCAATTGACCATCCAATGCGTTTTAGCTTCGCTAAGTGGGCCTGCGATCGACTTACAAAAGATGCACGGATACATTGAAAAGCCGACGCACCCAAAACGAGTCACTGTTTGGTGCGGATTTTGGTCCAGATGCCTAATTGGGCCATTTTTCTTCGAAAATGAGCAACGAGTGGCCGTTACAGTCAATGGCGATCGTTATCGGGCCATGTTGAACGAATTTTTGTTCACAAAAATTGAAGATGAGGATATTGGCAACATTTGGTTTCAACAGGACGGCGATACGTACCACACAGCCGAAGCTACACTCGATGTTTTGCGCCCTGTTTTTGAAGATCGCATTATTAGCCGCAGAGCTGATGTCGTTTGGCCACGTCGGAGCTGCGATTTGACACCGTTGGACTATTATTTGTGGGGTGTCGTCAAAGATAAGTGTTACGCCGACAAGGACAACGCTTTAAAGGACAATATTCGTGAAGCCATTGGTGAAATACAGCTGCACACATTCGATAATGTGCTAAAAATTGGACCGATCGTGTAGGCTACTGCATGGCCAGCCGAGGCAGCCATTTGAATGAAATTATTTTCCATTATTAACCCGAAGGATTGTACTTTCAAATAAAAAAAGAAATTTGAGAAAATATTCAGTAGTTTTTTTTTAAAGCATTTTAAAAAAAAGTTATTTGGTGGACCCTTTATAATCGCATTAACCACGGTTGTATGTGTTATAAAAACAACAGCAACAAGAAGAAATGCCTGGCATTTAATTGTACATCAACTCCCCGCCTCCACTACACCGTAATCAGTTGACTAAATGGCCATTTTAACGTAAATGCTACTCATTAATGGCGGACATTTAATGCTGATCTGTAAGACAGCAGGAGCAGAAGCAGCAGCAATGTTAACATCATTGAATTAAAAACAAACAAAAAATGGAAACGAAAATGAAAGTAATTGAAGATAAAGATAAGGACATAAAGAAGAGAGAAAGATAATGTTAATGAAAATCGTTTTGTGGTGGAATTTTTTGGTAAAAGAAAACAAGAAAAGAAAAAAATTTTTTAATTTCTTTTCGTAATTCCCTAGAACAAGGAACAGGAAATCTTAATTATTTAAAACAATTAGCGAATGTATGTACATACATTAAAGAGAAAGAAACACTAGTTAAATAGACAAACGAACGAACAGTGGTAGGTAATCATTGTTCTACAATTTGGCAATTTATTTACATTCGGAATTAATTTGCAAGACTTAAACATTTTTAGGTTTTAAAGGACAGTAAAGTTCCTTAAAAAAAATTTTTTTATTTGAAATACTGAGTGGCAGCTTTGTTGAAACTACCGAGTCCCTAGCTAGTCTAGATTTGACTAGATTTGAAAATTCTCGAAGAAGCATTCAATCTGAGACTCGTCGTTGAGGCCTTATTAGTTTTGCAAAGGAGAAGGCCATGCCATGTTATGTAGCTGAGACCATCAGGCCAATTATAGTTTGCCTGCAGCAAATGAATCTAATTCAGGAGCTAATCTGAGAATTGTAGTTGGTGAGTTGGTGATATAAACTCCACTGACATCAAATGTGTCTTAGAACCACAAGTCACTCGGATTAAACAATGAATATTTCAAATGCATTTCAGAAATGTAGGAGGACATAAGAAGCGCAATAAAACGTGCTGACAGGATTAAGCAACTCGTTGGGGTACGCTTCTAAAGTAACGGGAGGGAAAACAAAAAAAGTTATGAACTTTAAGGAGGAGTCTATCAGGACAATTATAGTTTACCTACAGCAAATGAATCTCGTACAGGAGCTAATTTGAGAATTGTAGTTGGTGAGAACGATATGAACTCCTCAGACTTATGTGTGTGTCTGAGAATCCTTCAGCGCCTTAGTACCACAAGCCACATGGATTACACAATGAATATTTCAAATGAATTTCGGAAATTTAGAAGGTCATGAGGAGTGTAACACGCCATCCAGAAGGCTTTGAAGTCGTTTTGTTGCAAACTCAGTTTGTTGACAACTTCCTTTCCAGAAGTCGTCCTTTTCACCGAACCTGTGGATTACTTTTCATGGGGCCATGTTAAGTCTTTGGCTTATGCCGACAAACAAGAAACTCTTGAAGCATTAGAAATCAATATTCAAGCCACCATTGGCGCTGACAGGTTTAACCAACTCATTATTGTACTTTTCAGGAGTATGGAAAACAAAACAAAAAAATCATGAGGAGCATGTTATCAACTTTAAGGAGGAGGTGCTTAGGAGAGAATAGGGGACACCGCATAACATTTCTGGAAGCAACCAGTATTGGTCTAGTAGGTAGTGTGTTGGCTTATTAGACGTAAAGCCAGGGTTCGAACTGGCGGCAACATCGGTCCATATTTCAATGAGAAAGCGGTGAGCACTATACGCCAATGATTACAAAATTCTTTTGGCCTGAATTATATGATCTGGCCACCAGCGGCGTGTCATACAGCTCATGCGACGTTGGATGTAATGCACAAGCGATTTCAAGGCATGTTAATCTCACGTGGAGGTGACCTTAGCTAGCTAGAGGAGTTTTCTTGAGTTGCAGTTGTATGCGAATAAGCCGCAAACTACAGCACATTTTGCTTTATTTAAACTGAATAGGAAACGTTTGGAAATAAGACTTTATAAAACTATAATGAATATTCATTAGATTGGAAGATGGATAGTCACCGCTAGCATATTCACTTCTGACATGAGACCATTAGGCCCGCCAGGCCATTTAAAAGTTTATATTTAAAAATGCAATAAAACAAAAACGGTTTGAAAAACGGTTGTTCAACATACAGACTATGAAGATACAGGTCATGATGTATTACCTACTAGAATATATGTAGCCTAGAATGGCATAGAAACTAAAAATCATGTAGATTTTGTCCAAATTAATTCCAAATTAATGGGGTATACTTTCTTTTTAATTGTATTTGAAATATATTACTCATACGCATCATATTACATGAACTGGAATGAGTAGTTACTCTGAAAAGTATGCAATAAAAACTTCGATTTTGTCATGTATGAAACTAATTGAATTAAATATCACTCATACGTCACATATGTACCAGTAGTCATTAACGAATTTTACATATTAAATATGAGCAATAATGTGTGTTAATATAATAGGTTGGCGATCTAAAAGTTTAAATTTAAAAATGTAATAAAACAAAAATAGTTTGAAATTTTGGTAAATTTATTGTTTTGCTGTGAACTACAACTGCTCCGGTTGGAAATGGATTTTTATTACATTTATATGGCTGCCGCGGATTTCTGCCCTTATTTTGACGATTTTTAAAAATTAAAAATTTACATCATATTCTTTACTTTAGTACATTAAAAGCCACTTTTAAGCTTTGTATTTACTTTGCAATTGTTACTATTGGAAATTTATGTTAGTACAAACAAGGAGTAAAGTATTATATTTTTAAGTTACTTTCGAATACCTGTGATAATTTTTCTGTATTTTATTCCTTTTTAATCACTTAAAAGCTGAAAAATTACAACTCCTAAATAACCTCGTAGTTCTAGTATAGCTTCTAATATTGCTATCGGAGGAAGAAAGGCAAGCGCCGTTATTTTTTTTTCGTACGACCAACACTCAGGGGAGTTCCACATACCGATACAGTCCGACTAAAAACCGTATTTTTACTGTAATGCAGTGTGCGTTCCACTGGCCAATCGACCATATACGGATGTGCTAGCCGAAGAAGACAAGCGTTATGTAGGAATATATGATTTTCAGGAAAAAGTCAACTTATTTCGTTCAAGCAGAACCATTTTATAGTAGCGACAGAACAGTGAAACACAAACTACATTGCAACGATGCTCCAATGATTCAATGGAGTTGGATACACTACCGCCATTAACGTGATACTATGGCCTCTCCTGTACACGGTCGAGAAACCGCAAAATAGACGTTGAGGCACCAACCCATACATGAGAGTTGTATTCCATTCTCTGTCAGTTATAAACAATGTAAATAGTAAGATCAGATGATAAGAACTTAAGAAGGAATTGAAAAATATGTCGGCATTACGCTGAATTTTCATGCTCAGAACATCAAAAGCTTCTGACTCCCTAATACCTACACCGCCCATATATATAGATGATGCAGTCTTATTGCTGCGCTTATGTGTCAATAAACAACGTTGGTCAACATCGACTTCAAATTTTTAAAAACTTTTCATGGCAATCTACTCTCACGGCTTTTGCCCGATCACTGCTGAGGGAAAGCCGCGAACGAAATATTTTTTATATTTCATCTGATAGGCGCACAATACCTACTAGCCTCCAGCGACTACAGTGATAGGGAAAACAGGGATAATTTCCGCATCCGATCCAACAGTAAACTGTATGAGCTCCTCAACGACATAGACGTTGTGCAGCGTATTAATATCCAGCGGCTGCACTGGCTCGGCCATGTCGTTCGAATGGAGGAGGCTGCTCCGGAGAGACGGGTATTTGATGCGGGGATCTACGGAAGTCGGTGAAGAGGACGACTTATTTGCGTTGGAAGGGCCAAATCGAGAGAGTGTGAGTCATCGATTGGTGTGACCAGAGGAGCCTGGAAGGATGTGCTACGGCTAGCCGAAATCCGCAAATCGGGTTGTTAATAACCAATTAAGTAAGTAAGAATCGTGAATCATCATCATGCATGCACTACCGAAAGTATATCTTCACTCAGTGAAAGTATGGCGAATAATTCGAATTTATCACCTTCATGTCGTTGTCAGAAATTATAAAATTTTACTTCCATAATGCAGACAAAAAAAAGAAAAACATGAAGGCATAGTAATTGCAACAAATAAAACAAATTTAAACCAACTACCGAAAAGCCCTGTACCTATGGTTCAATGACTTTTTCTTTCCAGCATTCCTTATGGTTTTTATTTAAGGGCTGTAGCCATAACAAATTTTCACAAACTCTCTTCTTGTCTTACGTATTATCAACTGCTGCTGTACTGTACTGTACTGGTTATTAAATTATAAAATAAAGTAATGAAATCGCTAATGGCCTGGCTACACATTGGACCTTTGAGGGCTGTTTGAGAAACACAATATTAAAGAAGTTTTTCGACAAAATTTTTGAAAATTGTTGACCTCATTTATAGTAATCGTACACATACATACATACATTGCAACAAGAGTGTAAGAGAGTGAGGAGAGAGTAAATTTATTTGACTTGAATTATCTTTTTGTCATGGCAATAAATCACAGGTTCTTTTGATACTTTTTCCTACAACTTGTTTGCCGAAACTTTTTATTCGTTTCTATTTTTTTTCTCCTCTCTTTTTATCTCTCTTGTTGACGTTTTTACAAAATACAACACACACACATACACACAAACATCTATACAAATAGAAACCTTGCAAGTACATTGTCCTTGTCGCAATTCGCCCACAATCAAAGGCCGAATGGTAGAAATACAATTGTGACCCGTTTTGTTTGCACTTTTTTGGAATGTTGTTGTTGTTCTTGTTGTTGTTATTGTTGTTGATATTTATTCTATTATCATTGCCTCCAGAGTTCGTTTTTTGTTTGTTTTTCCCTGTTTATGTGTATGTGTGTGTGTCTCTTTTTATTGTTAAGAGACAGAAGAAGAAAAAAAATAAGGAAGTTTGTGAAATCCAATATTTTTCTTTTTACCATTCTCCTAATACTTCTCCCCCCCTTACACTTTATCACTCTTCATTTCTTCTTCACAATTTTACTTCCTGCTTAGAGCATATAACAGTACATTAGCGATGAAGTTGTCCAAAAACGATTCTATAAACGAGGGCAGTACAAAAATTAGATCTAATGATGTTGGTTGTTGATGTTATCTTCTCGAGTCCACCAGAATTCAAGGGCAGAATTAAAGCCTCTTAAGCAAAAAACTTTTTTTATATTTCCGAATAGAATTGCCTGGAATTGTCGGTTCAACGTTCACAGTACGTAATAGCAAAGAAAATAAAGTATAAAGAATGTGCATTTTAACATATTTTGGAATATTTTTCAAAAATATTTATTGACGCGGGGGGAAAGATAGAAGGGAATGATATAGAAACCAAGAGCGTAACAATGCGTTGTTCTCATCGTGCGTTTTTGTGTTGTTATAGCACTTTTTATTTATTTTTCTGGTGTTAAAAACAGACGTCGGCACCAATGTCCCTCAGGGGAAGAACATCTTCGGCTTTTTACACACATAGGACACGAACATCAAGAATGTTCGTTAAAAAGAACGTAAAAATCTTGTCAGTTTTTAAAGAAGAAGGTTCATGTCGCTTCTTTCAGAATTCAATGATACACCCAAAAAAATATCACAGTAGTATTCACTAATATCAATGAGAAATGATTTCGATTTTTGGAAGAATACTTGCCAAGTTAAATACGGTGCCTTGAGGGATTTAATGCAGTACAATTTTTCTATATTTTCCGATCACATATACATATCATTGGGTTAATAAGTAGACTTGACATTATTACTCACAATTTTCCTCTAGGTTAACACATGCCTTTGGTTATGGATTAGTGAGTAAGAGAGAGAAAATAAGTTGAGAGAATTTATTTATTTACAGCAGTATAAAAGTGTTAGTAATATACGCCATTTTTATTTTCATTTCATCAACATACATATGTAAAGCTGTCTATCTTTGGCTTAATAATTTTAGATAAATAAAATAAAACATCGATTTTTTATTAAAAGGACATAAAGCTATCCATCTTTGGCTTAAAAATTAGGCCATGTTTTTTAGATAAATAAAAATAAAAAGAATACAAAACCATTTTTTATTAAAAAAAAAAAAACGAGCATTCCAAAGCATTTAAAAAAATATACTATGGGACAAAATAAAAAATAAAATACGCCCAGCTAATGACATAGAACATTTTTAACACAAAATATTCTTCGAGTGTTATTCTGAAATACAATGATAAAGCATCCGCAGCACATGTATTCTTGTCGCAGTCTGATCGACAACTAAATCAAAAAACACAAGAATACATACACATGTACATACGGACGATGAGAGCAACACATTGTTACGCTCTTTGTTTGTGTTCCTTTTCCTTCTGTCTTCCTCCCTCTCATCAAGAAATGATTTTTAAAAATATTTTGGTGAGAGCGGGTCGTAATATTACGACCCGCCATAAGCATTTTACTTCTACATAATGCGTATTCTTTATATCCATATTCTTTGGTAATAGCCAGTAAACCATAACAGTCCACCGGTGACCCACTATTCGGAATGTATCGCCAAAACCACAAGGCAAGTTCATATAGCAAATTCGTCGCTGTGCCAATGAAGAGTCCTGTAAAGATTCGATAGGTACGGATCTTATTTTCTCGATTCTCTCTGATGCCGATTTAAAACATATAATCTCGTCTAAGTCATAGCAATACAGCAACATATTAAGATGGTACCTCAGTGTTCCGTTAGAAAAACTATTGTTTTACCAATTTTCGCTGTCTCCTTTTGCCCATACACAGGCCATAAACACTCCCAAAATGTGTGATGCTAAGAAGGTGTTTACAACGGTCCACCGGAGACTTAATAAATGGTCCGCCAAATTACTTTTTTTTTTGAAAATGCTTTAAAAAAACTTCTGAATATTTTCTCAAATTTCTTTTTTTATTTGAAAGTACAATCCTTCCGGTTAATAATGGAAAATAATTTCATTCAAATGGCTGCCTCGGCTGGCCATGCAGTAGCCTACATCAGAAGACGCCGATTTTGCAAAAAAATCATCTTTTCAGATGAAGTTCATTTTGATCTTGGCGCATTTGGGGCACAGAAAACCCGCACGCATACATTGAAAAGCCGACGCACCCAAAACGAGTCACTGTTTGGTGCGGATTTTGGTCCAGAGGCATAATTGGGCAATTTTTCTTCGAAAAGGAGCAAGGAGTGGCCGTTACATTAAATGGCGATCGTTATCGGGCCATGTTGAACGAATTTTTGTTCACAAAAATTGAAAAGGAGGATATTGGCAACATTTGGTTTCAACAGGACGGCGCTACGTGCCACACAGCCAAAGCTGCACTCGATATTTTGTACCCTGTTTTTGAAGATCGCACTATCAGCCGCAGTGCTGATGTCGTTTGGCCACCTCGGAGGTGCGATTTGACACCGTTTGACTATCATTTGTGGCGTGCCGTCAAAGATAAGTGTTACGCCGACAAGCCAGAGACAATTGACGCTTTAAAGGACAATATTCGTGAAGCCATTGGTGAAATACAGCTGCACACAATCGATAATGTGCTTAAAAATTGGACTGATCGTGTAGGCTACTGCATGGCCAGCCGAGGCAACCATTTGAATGAAATTATTTTCCATTATTAACCGGAAGGATTGTACTTTCAAATAAAAAAAGAGATTTGAGAAAATATTCAGTAGTTTTTTCTTAAAGCATTTTCAAAAAAAAAGTTATTTGGCGGACCATTTATCAGCCCAGTGAATCCCACAACTAAAGTTTAAACCAATAAAGTCAATTGCGAATCCATCATTCGCAAGTTCTTTAGTAATTTCATTGTAGGCAGACCCTACACACAGCACAACTTTGTTTGCCATGCCGAGTTTTCTTAATACGATCAAAGCAGCCTCCGATCAGCAGCGATTTCATCTTATACGTCTGCAGTGCTCTCAGAGCACTCACTCAGAATTTGAGTAGTTCGACTAGCCGCCATTCCATCGAACACGTTATCACTGTTGTTAATGCTATTTGACCATCCCAAGATGTTGCGTACGCTGCTTTGTCATTTTTCTGTAAGTTTATACCTGAAAACACACTGAGTTTCGTAAATCACTCCCCAATCCCCAATACCGATTCCCAGTGATCTGGAAACAAAATCTTTGAATTCCACTTCAAAATAGATTTAGAACTCAGGTGCCATGTGAACGAATACCGAATATTTCCATGAACACTCATGCAAACAAAGTTCCAGAATTCTGGTCCTACTATGGACTGAGTGGTAGTAGTCAGATAGCTGAGCACGGCTGTATGTTTAACCAGTGAAGCCTGTATCTGGCGACTGCCCAGTTTCAACAGAACAGGAAATGCAGATGTAACGATCTTATACGCAAATAAGGCACATGGGTGCGAGTATCGCTGAAGTGTCTTAACTAAGTCAACATACTCATGAGAATATTTTAAAATCGTTTCCCAAGCAAAGGTGGCTTCCAAGTCTTTTTTTTTTAATTTAATGAAAGGGATTATGATGGTCTTACAGATAATCCCTCCCTGCTACAGCTACAAGATTATAAAAGAGATCAGAGAGTTACTTTTATACAATGGCTGATTTTGTGAACACCCCTCGTATATAGTATTTTCTTCATTTTATGTTTTTCTGTCCTCTCTCTCTCTCTCCCTCTCTATTTATTAGCACAAGAGAGTATAAAATTTGAAATTGTTGGAATTGGTTTAGCAGCAACAAAAACAACAAAAACAACAACAACAAATAAAAAATAGTCTTCTCTTAGTTGATTATAAATAAAATTTATGTTTTCCTTATACGAGTATCTCTCCATCTCCTTCTCCCCCGCTCTCCTTCTCTTTCTATAACTCTCTGAAATAGCATTGCTTGTGTGGAAAATCTTTGCCAAAATAGGAAAAGCGGGGAAGAGAAGTGATTTCCTTCTTCAGTGAGCAAATAAGCGAGCGTACTTATGATGATTGTTATGATTGTGTTGTTCGGTGCGTTCGGTGAGTTCGTGTGTTGGCTGGTTTTCAGTGCCATTTGTAGCGAAATTATAATAAAATTACGGAAATCAGGAAGCAGGTGATATTTATAGTCTCCCTCCAAATCAACAGACAAGGACAACAAACAGTATCAGTACACGTAGCATTAACAATAAGTGAAATTGAAATGGAATTTGTTGTTGTGTAAGATTTAAAGTTAAAGCAACAGCAACAACAACATAAATTGACTTAATTCTGTGAATTTTTTTATTTTTCTGTAAAAAAAAAAAAACTGTATTCTTGAGACAAATTAAATATGAATTAATCGGCTTTCACTTTGAATTCAAAGTTAATCCTCTTAGACGGGTTTTATTATCGCCTTTAGCACTGGTGGTTGGAAATCATCATCATTTTGTAGACATTAGAGCGTTAAGCTTTGGCATAATGAGCGAATGTTGTAATAAAAATAAGTTTTATGGCGTGCGACCGAGCATTAATAAAAATGAATAAAAATCGCCATAAAATGCTCCTTAAAAGTTTTGTTGTTTTCACACATATTTTTGAAACGTTAGTTCATCACAACGGACAACGCATCAGTCAGAAATTTTACACCAGGATGGTATGAAATAATACGAAGGGTTATCAAATCATAGTTCACTTGACCCGTTGTGGCTTGAATTTTTTTGATCGATGACTTCCATTTTTTGGACGATAACTTGCATTTTTTTGGCTAAGACTTGCATTTTTTGGACGATAACTTGCACTTTTTGGATGATGATTTACATTTTTTTGTCGATGACTTGCAGTTTTTGTTCGATTACTTTCATTTTTTGGACGACGACTTGTATTTTTTTGGCGAAGACTTGTATTTTTTGGACGATAACTTGCATTTTTTGGATGATGATTTACATTTTTTGTCGATGACGACTTGCATTTTTTTGGCGAAGACTTGCATTTTTTGGACGATAATTTGCATTTTTTTTGGATGATGATTTGCATTTTTTTGTCGATGACTTGCAGCTTTGATCGATGACTTGTATTTTGAGATGATGACTTGGATTTCTCAGTCGATGACTTGCAGTTTTTTGTATGCTGAGTTGCGTTTTTTGAACGAGTTTAATCCACACGTTTTTTTTATCTGATTTAGACCCACTTTTTTGCTCATTTGAAGAAAACAATTGGCTTCGTTGCATATATCTCTGGTCCCAAGTAAAGACCGACCGTAAGGACACTTGTTTTGAAACCCTTGATACTACGGATATATAGTTGGATACCTTCAGCAACAACATTTCCACAATATCGTATCATGCTCCCCAGACCATGTGAACATAACGAATGTTTCCAACCCGAACAAGAGAAGATGAGGCCACCTGTTGTTGAAATCTGCTACATTGATGTGGATAGGAAAATGCTCTTTCCTTAAATCGCGTTATGGTGGTCATCCAACACACTATTGCAGTTCTCGAAAATGAACTTGATAAACCCTCGAATGACTTCTGTAGGGGCTTTTCTTCTTTTAACTGATAAGTCGGCCATTAAGAGGTGGATATTCTGGATTTGAGTCATTCATTCATTTCCAATTATTGTTTAATAAGAAAAAAACCACAAAAAGATTTAAAGGACACTTAAGCAAGCATGTCTTCAGTATCCCTTTTATATACTTCAAAGTAGTGTGTGTCCTTTTCCGTTTTCTCTGTATCCTAATGACCAATTGAATTGAAGATTCATTTTTCTTTTTCATTTTAATGTCTTGCCCTATAATTAAAGGAACTTCTAACTGAAATCCTTATATTAACACACATTCTAAGGAGTACCGAAAATATATTCTTTTTTTTATTTTATTTCTTAGCCTTTTTGTTGTCCTTTCTTCTTTTTTTTTGTGGAATGAAAATAAATTTGTTGTATAATATCCTCTCAAATTACTTTTGCTTTTTAATCTTGTTATCATAAGATGCTCTACGTAATGCACCTGCACCTGATGCTGCTGCTGACTCTGCTACTTCTACTCCACCATGTAAAGCAGTTACTCACTATTGGTTTACGTTTCCCTTTACAGGATTATGAGATCTTCTGCACAATTTGTAAAGAAAAGTAGAAGAGGAACTTAAGGATCTGTTAAGAAAGCATAGCAAAAAAGAAGTTGGCTGTTTGTTTGTTTGTAAACCATATTAAGAATTGAATGGAAATGTTGTTGTTCTGTTTAGAAAATAGGATTTACGAAACGAATGAACCCTTTTTCCTTTAAAAATAAAATAAAAATTTATTTCCACTTCGTTCTCTTTTTTTGGTTTTCTTTCATTTTGTTTCTTAAAATATTTTATTTCGTAATATAAAATATCAACAAAAGACAGCTTAAAAGGAATGAAAATAAAATTAAAGTCAAAATCCTTTTTAATTTCCTACACCGTACATTAGTCATTGCGCAGCAAAAATGTAACGTCAACATTTTGGTAACATTTAAGTGTATAATGGCCATGGTCTAGCAAAGTAGTGTGAAAAACTATTTAATCGGCAAATTATAACCGCAAAATAAGCTCTGAGAGTATTTTAAATTGCTACGAAGTTTCTCAAAATTTTCCCATTCGAAGCCGACCATATAGGTTCATACATGCTCTGCATTGAATCGCTATCTTATATAGGACCGTCTTTAAAAGCCAATCGCTGTAATATCCGAAAAGATGCCGATACATATCCGCAAACGAGGTTAATCGACTTAATAATACTCAAGGTGAAGTGACGTCACAGCAACGAAAATCAGAGAAGCTCTCACATACATGCTCCCCTTTCATACATGCTCTCTATTGAATCGCTATCTTATATAGGACCGTGTTTAAAGGCAATCGCTGTAATAGCCGAAAAAATGCCGATACATATCTGCAAAACAGGTTAATCGAATTAATAATACTCACACAACGGAAGATGATCGTATTCTAGAATACTTTGTGTGAAAAGATAAGCTGGATTATTTATTCAAACAGATATTATCGGATCATACCTGAATTGATATTCTTTCAACACGTAGGTTTCAAGTACAATAGATTCACCGAAAAACGTCATTATAACAACGTTTCTGAATGACTAAATACCGAAATGCATCAGTTGAGTGAAGTCGCCGTAGTTTAGTAGGTAATGTGTCGGCTTAATAGACGAGAGTCGACGGTTCAAACCTCATCTCAAACATCTAGAACAAAACGAAACCTGAATAAATATATTTCTTCGGCGGCTTCCTCTCAGCAGATTTCTGGCAAAAACTCGGAAAGTGAAATTAAATTACCATGAAAAGTTGCTCAAAAATCTGTCATTCGGAGTCGACTTTAAACTGTAGATCCCACCACCACCATGTGTAAAATTAACACACACAACATAAGTAGTGTGAGAAGCTAGGTTGTAACCCCGACTGAAGGGTTGTAATGACCAATTACGTATGTTATGATGCGTTTTGCGCACACTGAGCATATTCGAGAGAGTGTGCGAAGTTCAGCAACAACTACAGCGACATTTAGTGACAATTAGTTAGACTGCCATCCATATTCTGGAAGACAATACATATACAAAGTCAACTGTCAGACGTTTAGAGTGGATTTTACTGCTTCTGTGCATTAATTCTTCCAACGGCAAGCTAGTTTTTTCACTAAGGGGATCATAATCCGAGACATTCAAACACAGAATTGTATTTTGGATGTAAACATCGATAATAGCACACATATTCTATTAGGAAAATTAGTCGCAACCATCTGACTACAAGCCACGATCCAAAAATCAACCAAAATCGATATTAAGGGTTATGTATGTACGCAATGGATAAAATGAACACACATAACATGGGTGGTGTAAGGAACTAGGTTCTAATCCAGACTACAGGATTATAAAGGGTCCGCCAAATAACTTTTTTTTTTTTTGAAAGTACAATCCTTCCGGTTAATAATAGAATATAATTTCATTCAAATGGCCGCCTAGGCTGGCCATGCAGTAGCCTACACGATCGTTCCAATTTTTAAGCACATTATCGATTGTGCGCGGCTGTATTTCACCAATGGCTTCACGAATATTGTCCTTTAAAGCGTCAATTGTCTCTGGCTTGTCGGCGTAACACTTATCTTTGACGGCACCCCATAAATAATAGTCCAACGGTGTCAAATCGCAGCTCCAAGGTAGCCAAACGACATCAGCTCTGCGGCTGATAATGCGATCTTCAAAAACAGGGCGCAAAACATCGAGTGTAGCTTTGGCTGTGTGGCATGTAGCGCCGTCCTGTTGAAACCAAATGTTGCCAATATCCTCCTCTTCAATTTTTGTTAACAAAAATTCGTTCAACATGGCCCGACAACGATCGCCATTGACTGTAACGGCCACTCCTTGCTCATTTTCGAAGAAAAATGGCTCAATTATGCCTCTGGACCAAAATTCGCATCAAACAGTGACTCGTTTTGGGTGCGTCGGCTTTTCAATGTATGCGTGCGGGTTTTCTGTGCCCCAAATGCGACAATTTTGCTTGTTTATATACTCGCCAAGATCAAAATGAGCTTCATCTAAAAAGATGATTTTTTTTGCCAAAATCGGCATCTTCTGTAAGTCGATCGCAGGCCCACTTAGCGATTCGAAAACGCATTGGATGGTCAATTGGCTTCAACTCTTGAATCAATTGGACTTTGTATGGCGTCATACCAAGGTCTTTATGCAAAATTCGTCTCAATGATGTCTCCGAAATGTTCAATTGTTGAGAACGACGGTGAATTGATGTTGATGGCGCTTCGCGCACACTTTCTACCACAGCAGCAATATTCTCGGGTGTACGCACTGTTTTTGGTTTTTCACGCTTTGGTTTATCGATGAGGATGCCAGTTTCTTTCACTTTTTTCACAAGATAACGAACATACGGAGCTGACGGTGCTTCTCTTCTTCCAAAATCCTTACGCAACCTTCGCACACATTCTGCAACATTACCATGATTTTCAAAGTAATGTCGCAATATTTCTCAGCGTTGTTCAAGCGTATACACAACCATATTCGTTCAGCGGAAGGATAAAACTAATTATCTGTCAAATCAGACATGAGCTAAGTGTTACCATTCACGAAATAAGTACTAGTTGAGAAAAAAAAAACCTGAGATGGCGGACCCATTACCTACCAATTAAGTAAGAAGTGTATCGAATGGCTTAAAAAGTGAAGATTATTTCAAGAAAGAAATACAATTTTACCTGAATATATTGTGTTTCTTATTAAAGCAACTATTGTTGGAAGCACCCTCGTATTTTTCTTATTTAATTTTTTTTTTCTTTTTTTAAAGAAGAAATAAATTATTTTTTAGATAAAGTTATAAAAGAATAAGAAACCCGTAACTCATGTATTTAAATAATCATTTAAACGCTTGACTGCATTTGTGGCCGCAAGATTTTCCTTTTTTATACAAAATTTTGCCCATAAAATCCGTATCAGCAGTCTATCAGCGTAAAAATTGTGTTCTTTTCGTTAACCCTCTTATAGCTTAACAATCCTTTTTTCCCTTTTGAGATAGGAAAGAAGAAGTCTTATAACTTTATATGTGATAAGCCAGGAAAATCCTTAGCATTTTAAAATTTATTTGTCAATGCCCCCCCCCCCCCATCCCCCATCCCGATGCATACATCCTTTAAGGTTCTGTGTATTAAGAAATTTAAAATTTAAATCCTTTAAGAAAATCCTCCCACAAAAAAAAAACAATTTTTCTACCTTCTTCACTTCCATTGTTCGCTCTCTCCCGCTTTTCTTCTTGGCTTTGCAATTTTTATAGGCTTTCGGGAAAATATCCGTCAATTTTCATTCCCACCTCATTGATTGATTATTTTTCTTGTTCATCTTTTTGGTTTTCAATTACCAAAATAGTACGAAAAAAAGAAGGAAAGAACAAAACAGACGTTTTTCTCAATAATTGTCAGAGTTATGAGGACATCAATTGGGGAATTGTAATGAAAATATTTCGTTGCGTACCTCCTTTCTTTCTCTCGATGCCTTATGCCGATTGGCAATAAATTTTTTATTTTCTTTTTCATATGAAGCCATCAAGAGAAAATGAATTTTAAGGTGTTGAAAGGATATGAAAGTGGAAGCGATAAAAGGGAAATCGACAGTAATCGACAGGTGTTTGAAGAGTTTCTTTTTTTCAATTCTCTTGCTTTCCGTTCTCGTTTCAAAATTTTAACAATTTTTTTCGGACAATTCATTCAGGTTACGTGCAGAGATTTCATAATTGATGTGTTGGAATAGAAGAGTTTTGTTTAAAGATTTTCAAATATTTTCAAAATATTTTGTAAATAAAACCTAGAAAATTGGAGAAGGGTTCGAGGTGTTCAGTTTCGAATGAAAGATGAGAGAATTTTAAGTGGCAATTCAACTTCCTTGCAAACAATCCACTCGAGATTTTTTTGAAAAAAATTTTAAAACTTGGGCCTGAAGTCGCCGTAGTCTAGTAGGTAGTGTGTTGGCTTATTAGACGCAAAAGCCTGGATTCGAGCCCCAGGCCAGGCATCAAAGACAAAATACAAAAAGTATTTTTAGGCGACTTCCTCTCAGTAGATTTCTGGCAAAAATTCTGAGAGTAAATAAAAATTGCCATGAAATGTTTCTCAATAAATAAAAATCTGTCGTTCGGAGTCGACTTTAAACTGTAGGTCCCACCACTCATGTATAAAATTAACACACACAACATAAGTGGTGTGAGAAACTAGGACGTTGCACAATGGGTCAATTCGACCTCTGGGTACTGTACTTGTCTTAATTGACAAGTACACGTCCTCTAACCTAACCTAACCTAACCTAACCTGGGCCTGTCACCACTGTATTGAACAGTGAAGAGCGCCTATCATTGCAAACTAATAAACATCAACATAAACAAACATCTGTCTTGATCACCAGTGTATTCTCTATCTGTATGACCGTCCTCTGAACTTCCAATGAATAAAAAAGTTACGCTAGGCTCAATAGGTTTTAGCAGCTAAATCTTGATTTTGGGAAAACGCTTGCGCATTTCTATACGGTTCCCTAAACTTTTTTTGTATGATTCCAAAGAGAGACTATTGATCCGGTAATCTAGAGATTCCCGGTGAGACCCCTTTGAGGCATATATAGCGATGGCTGTAAATTGATAAACGGTGTAGGCGGTGGAATATACATTCACGGTTATAACATTAGCCTTTCTGACATCTACAGTACTTTTCGAGCGGAGATCGTGGTGATACGCAAATCACTAGATTAACTCGTACAGCAGAGCTGTACCTTCCACCTTATAGTCCGTCTTAGCCCGTGAGGATATTTCGGATAGTTTAAAGCCAACTTTTAAATGGTTCCGGTACATAGGGATATATTGGGTTATTGCACAGCAATTGGATTGGACAGTACTGGCATTAGCATCCATTTAGTTAGGATTACAACCTAGTTTTTCATACCACCCATGTTGTGTGCAAAAGTTTTATCCATGAGTACCGAGACTTACAGTCTAAAGTCGACTATGAATCACAGATTTTTGAGAAACTTTTCGTTTCAATTTTATTTACGTTTATGTTTACCAGAAGTCTGCTGAGAGGAAGTCGCCGAAAAATATTTGTTTTGTATTTAGTTTTGTTCGAGATGTCAAAGCTGGGATTTGAATCGCGGGCTCTCATCTAATATGTCAATCACTCTATAGCGGCGTTGTAAAACAGGTGCCCATGGCCGCTGTTATGCCAATGCCAACTGGTCGGGCAAAATAGTGTGATAAACTATTTAATCGGCAAATTAAAACCTCAAAATAAACTCCGAGAGTAATTGAAATTGCTATGAAAAGTTTCTCAAAATTCTGCCATTCGCAGCCGACCATACATTTTCAGACATGCTCTGTATTAAATCGCTATCTTATATACGACCGTGTTTAAAGGGCAATCGCTGTAATATCCGAAAATTGGCCCTGTTATGCCAATGCCAACTAGTCTCTGTACCTTGTCCAACTCCAATTGAGCCGTTCTCTGATTCATTCTGGCTGCCTAGGCAAAATCCCTGCTGGTCTAATCACCATGGCATACATTTAGTTTATAATTCCTGGGTGGCATTCCCAGGATTTCCCTGCAAGCCTTCTGCATACCATTATGACATGTCCGGCCTTTCCTGTGATACTCTTTATATGAACCCTGCATGTCAATTAACTATCCAGTGTTATTTCCAGATTTTTTTCCTCCATTTTGTCTGATATTATCTCATCCCGGAGACAAATATTCTTCCATTTGGCATGTTTTATCGTTATTGTAAATGATACTATTGTGGCCAGGCACGGATTTATCTTCAGGCTCATTGTAATGATCCAACGACTTACAATCTCAAGACCCCTTTGAGTAATGATGCAGAGAATCTCGTCAAATACTCCCTTACTCATGAAGATGTATGTATGAAGATGAAGATGTATGTATGTATACATAATTGGTCATTACAGCCCTTTAGTCAGGATTACTACCTAGTTTCACACACCACTTATGTTGTGTGTGTTAATTTTATACATGAGTGGCGGGACCTACAGTTTAAAGTCGACTCCGAACGACGGATTTTTGAGAAACTTTTCATGGATATTTTATTTACTCTCAGAGTTTTTGCCAGAAATTTACTGAGAGGAAGTCGCTGAAGAAATACTTTTTTTTGTATTTTGTCTTGATGTCTGGTCTGGGGCTCGACCCTGGCTTTACGTCTAATAAGACAACACACTACCTACAAGGCTACGGCGACTTCATGAAGATTATATCCATAAAAATCAAGGATGAAGCCTTGAAAATAGTTCTGGCAGTAGTTCATGCACAACCAGGCTTCACACCAGTGGTAAAGGACTCTGCTGATCCTTTAGTTGTGATTCATTGTATATGCTGTCTTGAAATATAAGGCCTTTGATGCAAATTTATATATTTTTCTACTCATTGATGAGATTAAATATAAAAAAAATATTGAAGTGAATAATTTTTTGAGAGAAACAAAACTAAGTTTTACTTACGCTACTCAGTTTCAAATTTCATTATTAATTGAAAAGTGTACATACCTGTAAAGAAAAAAAGCAAAAAAAATAAATTTTTTAGTAACGAAATTCTTTATAAAACATTACAATAATTTTAATATTAAAAAAGGAAGAAAAAACATACAATTTATCGAGAAATGATGATAATGAACCCAAATGTTAAACTGGAAAAAAAAAGATTTTTGTCCACACGAATCGTCCCAAACCACTTCAAAAGGGTGACTTCATGGAAACGAACAAAGAAAAAAAAACTGGAAGAAGTTTCATTGCAATTAAAATAATTTCAAAACAAATTTCGGCTTAATTTTGTTATTCTCTTGAAAAAAAGGAAGTGAAAGTGAATTTAAAACTCTTTCAAGTAAATGTCATGCCAAAAATGTTTTTAAAAATTTGTTTCAAAAGAATTTTAATTGAATTTCCTTAGATTTGGTTTCAAATGATGCAGGAATTGTTTGTTATTGTTTATTAAGCTCCTCATTCCATTTTATAAATTGAAAAAGGTTAGGACCGTTTCGTAAGTTTAAAATAGTTTGGGATGGAATGGTGACCAGGGCATAATTAAATGGACACCAAAGTTTTTGGTATTTACTGGTAAAGGGTTGTAGATTAATAAAACGCACATAAAGCTATGATTTCAAAGAGAAACTTTTGTCTCATTCAATGCAAATGATTCATTCACATTCCTAAGACCTCAATCCAAACTGTTTTGACGATTGATGCAGAGTAAGTAATTATGGATTCTACCTCATAGGCATTGCTTTTGGTTTCTTAAGCATGTAATTAATAATACGTCATCAGTCACTTCGGCTGGCTTGAATGTTCGAGTCAAAAGCTACTGAGTAAAAGCACACCACAGGCAACACTGGCTGTAATTTGTTGAGGTACTAGACCTGAAGGACTACAAAATTTGAGGATCTAATAGGGGATCATAAACTGGATTCATTGGCTAGGGGGATATCTTTAAAGGGAATTCATTAATGTATATATGTTGGAATAGAAATGTTTTGTTTAAATATTTTCTTATACCGGGTTATCCATTTCGTGGTTTCAAAAGTAAACGTAAATAAAACACATATAAAATATTTTTTCATGATATTTATTTTATGTTGTAAAGTTTGAACGTTGACATTATGTGTGAAACACTACATCATTTAAATGACCTCCACGCGAAGTGTTGCAAGCATTGACTCTTTTGAGGTAATTTTAGACCACTTTTTGACACGTATTGGGCGTTATCTCAGCCATAACTTGACGAATGTTGGTTTTTCAGTGCTCAAGAGTTGAAGGTTTATCTACATAAGCACGGTCTTTCGCGTAGCCTCACAAAAAAAGTATAATGGTGTCAAATCGCATGATCTTGGTGGCCAGTTGATATCGCCGCGATGAGAAATTATGCGGCCAGGAAATGTTTCTTGCAATAAAGCTATATTCGCTCGAGTTGTGTGGCATGTGACACCGTCTTGTTGAAACCACATATTCTCCAAGTCGTACTCCTCAATAGCAGGCAAAAAAAGTCGGTTATCATATGACCATAACGCTCCGAATTGACGGTGACAGTCGTTCCATCATCGTTTTCGAAGAAGTAAGGTCCAATCACACCTTCGGACCAAAGAGCGCACCAAACAGTGACTTTTTCTGGACTCTCTTCAATTACTTGAGGATTCTCAGAACCCCAAATACGACAATTTTGTTTATTAACATACCCACCGAGTGTGAAATGTGCTTCATCGCTGAAGAAAATTTTGTTCGAAAAATTCTCGTCCACCGCCTGTTGTTCAAGCACCCATTCCACGTATCGACGACGTTGTGAATGGTCAG
This sequence comes from Sarcophaga subvicina, assembly GCA_936449025.2. Taxonomy (NCBI): domain Eukaryota; kingdom Metazoa; phylum Arthropoda; class Insecta; order Diptera; family Sarcophagidae; genus Sarcophaga; species Sarcophaga subvicina. Next base: position 103,391,582 of record OW388082.2, on the reverse strand, counting down.
CTGGCTTCAGTTGTTGCGTGAGCTGGACTTTATATGGATGTAGATGTAAATCTAAATGTAAAATACGCCATAATGTGCCGTAAGACAGTCCTAATTCCTGAGGGCGACGAGGAATCGACACATTCGGGTCTTCGGCAACACTTTCACTTACAATAGCGATATTTTCAGCGAGCGAAACGATGATGCACAGGCCTTTCAATCCTTGTAACCACTCCAGTCTCTTCAAATTTCTTCACAATTGCTTGCGTAGTTGGACGATTATGTAAACCATAATCTCCTCTTAAAACCCGATACGTGGCTGTGGCAGAATCACCATTTTTGTAGTAGGTTTTCATAATTTTTATGCGTTGTGTGATAGTTAAGCGATCCATTTTCGTCAATGTCAGATTTTCAACTGAAAAGAAGAAAATTGGTTTCACAACTTCGTTTGACAGATGTCGAATTCCAGTCCCATACTTTTGAAACCACGAAATGCCCTTTATTTTAAAAATATTTTCTAAACAAAAACTAGAACATTGGAGAAGACGTGACAGAGGAATCCACTTTCGAATATGAGAGAATTTTAAAAGACAATTCAATTGACATCCAAGCAATCCATTCAAGATTAGAAAGCTTAGAGTTACCACCAAGTCGCCGTACTCTAGTAGTTTAGACGTAAAGCCAGGGTTCGAGCCCCAGGCCAGACATCAAAACAAAATACAAAAAGTATTTCTTCGGCGACTTCCTCTCAGCAGATTTCTGCCAAAAACTCTGTGAGTGAAATAAAATTGCCATGAAAAAGTTTCTCAAAATCTGTCGTTCTGAGTCGAGTTTAAACTCATGTATAAAATTAACACACACAACAGAAGTGCTGTGAGAAACTAGGACGTTGTACAATGGGTGAATTCGACCTCCGGGTACTGTACTTGTTTTAATTGATAAGTAAACGTCCTCTAACCTAACCTAACCTAACCTACCACCAATATATTGGGCAGTGTAGAATGTCCGCCAGTGCAAACTAATAGAAAGGCTAAAATCTGCCTTGACCACCAGTGCGTTCCATAATTGATTGTTCGCTGAACTTCCATTGAAGGAAGAGCTACGCCAGCCGCAAAGGCTTACTGCAGTTAAATCTTTTGATGAAATTTATTTATCCATGAATGCCATAGTGTTTCATGCTTTCCCCTTTTTTCTTTCCTTTTCTTAAATGAAGAGTCACAATGAACTAATATATCTGTGAGAAAAGGCGTGGAACTGTGAACCTGAAATTGACCTAAAAGTTAATAACAACTACACTGTATGTAGAATACTCATAGTCCAAATTTTGATATGTTATTTCCAGCAATCACACCAAAAACAGCTGTAATGTTATACTTCTGAACTGAAAGTGTTGTTGACTTGCTTCAGAATTTTGGATTGTTAAAAAACCCCTTTGTATCGCATGCCGAGTGGCTGCACTTGAATTATTTATTTATTTATTAATTACAATACAATTAAAAATTATATTCGAATTATATACGAGCGGAGTACTTGACCATATCCTCGGTGTAGTGTCAAAGACCAGAGTCTCTGGTGGGAATCGAACCCACGACCCTCACGCTAATAGTCTAGTACACTACCCACTATACCAGGGCGGCACCCTTCATATGAATTAAATTTAACTCTTCCATACTGTTCCATTGACTGTAACTTACATAACATTAGGCACTCTATTACTGCTCTCCAGAGCATCGATATTGGCAATACTGTTTCTTGACGTAGTCATTGAGGAAGAAACAAAATATCGTCGATGGAGATAATTTTTCAATAAAAAAACACACGATTCATATAATTTTTGGTGTTGTCACATGTCACGAATTCTCTTTTTTTCACTACAAAAAGCAGAGCATGAATATTGGGAATTCTGTTTCTTGACGTAGTCATTGAACAACAAAAAAAAAACACACGATTCATATCATTTTTGGTGTTGCCACATGTCACGAATTGTTTTTTTTTCACTACAAAAATTTACACTGAATCACTAAATAGGAAATAAACTTTAGTTTTATGCCTCCTACACTATGACAGTCAAATTGTTTTAGTGCTTGAAAAAGTTGAAAACAAAAAATAATTCATTCTATAAATTACCTCTGGCTTCTGGTTTTCATAATTAATTTATAAACATATACTGGCATTATAATTATATTATGGTTAAAATATAGGAATTAAATTTATTTTGTTTATTTAAAATATTTAAACCATGCCATGCAATGCAATGCAATAAATTCAATAATAATGTTGGCTGTACACAGAGCCTCAAAAAATTAATTTTTGAGAGAAAAGTAAAGAAGCCCCCGACGAAATAAATTTATCCATTTTGTAATCTACAAATAATCATGATGATTTGCCAAAACAATAGTCCACCACTACATACATACACACAATATAAATAATTATGATTTGCAATATTATAAACACAATTATAATCGTAATGGCTAATAATAAATCATTCGAATGAAGAGGGTGTCTCGCCAAGTCAACGAAATTGTTGCAAAAATTTAACAATAATTTTCAGTTCCAGAAAACTTCATATTCCAAGTACTATAGTGGGCTTCATACAGTGTACGCATACTCATATATAAATTATGAATTAAATATTTATCAGCCATTCTACGCTTTAATGAATGAATGAATGAATGGTGTGGTGCATGAAATCAATTTATTTTAATTATTTTAAATGGTTGATTTCGTAATACAAAACAAAAAAGCACAATTAAATGCATGACCGACTATCTACATATCCATCTGACTGACTGTGTGACTGTGTGACTTATTGAATGCAGTATGCGTTGCATTGTATTGCGGATATTGATATGGTGTCTGGCTGCCTGCTGCCGTGTATGCTTGTGATTAGATTTTAACACACACTGATGATAAATAAATTATCAGCCTGTAATTAAATTTATTACTGAACTTATTTATTTTATTCTTGTGAAATTTTATTGTTTTAATTAATTTAATATCGTATTATTATTTGCACAATGCAATGTAAAAAATAAATATTTCGACAATAAATTTGAAAACAATTTGGTTTTTAGACGATTTAGTGTGGCATTGTGTTGGTTTCTGCAACATCAAACGGAAAGAGGAATTTTATTTTAATTTAATTATGTATGGGCGGCGTGGGGGAAATAATATTTTAAACGAAAAAAAAGTCATTTCAAATAAAAAAATACAAAAATAATAAAAATACGTTTCGAATTCTTTCTTTCTTTGGATATATTGTGTGTTCATAATAGAACAGAATATGACTGCAATTACTCTAGACAATCATATCAGAACGTTCGTTGTTTACACTGAAGATCAACTAACAAGAGTTTCATTATTATTAAAGCAGTTTCTGTAGCCGGTGATTTGTTTTGTGACATGTGGCAATTCGAAAGCCTTTGAATAGGGTCTGCCATTTCACCATTATGTAACTGAATAACCAACGTGGTCGACGCTTGCAAATCATTGAATTTTATTATTAAAGTTCGTGTATTAGGTTAGGTTAGGTTAGTGTGGTAGCTTCATACCAAAAGCTCACTTGAGCACGCATAGCGGCCCGTTGTGATGCTAAAGGTGAACGCAGTTCCTGTACTGACCAATTTCCCCCGAACCCAGGAGGGGGAGGTCGGTCAGCGCAAGATCTGCATATCCAAAGCACGACTACCCCGCGCTGGGAAACCAGCCAAAAAGTTTCATAAACGAGGCTATATCCTTGACATCAATGGACGATAGCTCCGTCAAACTGAGAAGGGCCGGAGAGCCAAATAACCTATATCTGCATCTCGCAAGAGATGGGCATTGACAAAGAAAGTGGATAACAGTCTCGTCCTCCTCAGCGGATCTGCACCCACGGCAGAAGTCATTAAATGGGAGCCGCATTTTCTCCGCGTGTCTACCCATGATCTGTAAGCATGGTCACTGTGGTTGAGATGATGCCGCGACCAAGTCCAAGTAACTGGTTGGTACGTCTTCTATCCAGGTGAGGGGCCAGGTGAGTCTAGCGATAGAGCAGGACTCCTCGATGATCCAGGATAGGTTGGCGTCTCGGAAAAATTTCCGCGCGATCGCCAGTTTGATCGAGGCAAGTGGCATTCCTAAGTCGATTGAACAGGATTGCGTCAGATCTGGCTAGCTCGTCTGCTCTGCAGTTTCCCGGAATGTCACAGTGTCCGGGGACCCAGACAAGTGCGACACTGAAGCGCCCAGTTCGTGTATTGCTACTGAAAGATTTGTTTCTGCGTAGAAGATCTTTTTTGGGGCAGTTATGGTCCTACAGTCCGAACTTCTTTTAACAAAAATAAAATGATAACATTACAGTAAATGAAAAAACGAAAGAATTGCTATTGGTGGACAAGCAGTTTGAAAAGACAAGACAACACAAGTCATTGCCACGTAGCACATAGCAAGCGATGTCAAAAAACTTTTAAGAGGCGAGTTTGTTGACATATTCCTCACAGTATGAAAATCAATTCATTAAATATCTTTGGCGTGTAGTTCTTACACTACATCTTTGAATATTAAGCGCTGGTTTACAAGACTCATACATATACAGACGCTGTTAAGCACCGATGCAGCTTCTGTGGAAAATCTCCTAGTATGTAGAAGTTTCTGATGCTTGTCGCATCTGAATCAATAGTGAACTGTGTGAGTTGCTTAACGCCATGGACATTGTTTAACGTAAACAATCAACGATTCGGACAAAGAAGGTTCCAGTAAGAGCGGTATTTGATGTGAATACGTCTAACGGCGTTGAGAATGACTTTGTTTGCTTTGAAAGGACCAAATTTAAGAAGACCTGTCATCGGTTCTTGTTAAGAGCAAGTCGAAATCGAAAAAAGGGATTATAAAGGCCAAGGTAAATAAGTTAACGTGATGTGGTAAACATTCAACATCAGTGCCTCATAAAAACCTGATATCGGGTCCGCCATCTAACGGTTTTTTTTCACCTAGTGCTTATTTCGTGAATGGTAACACTTAGCTCATGTCTGATTTGACCGATAATTAGTTTTATCCTTCCGCTGAACGAATATGGTTGTGTTTACGCTTGAACAACGCTGGGAAATATTGCGACATTACTTTGAAAATCATGGTAATGTTGCAGAATGTGTGCGAAAGTTGCGTACGGATTTTGGAAGAAGAGAAGCACCGTCAGCTCCGTATGTTCGTTATCTTGTGAAAAAAGTAAAATAAACTGGCATCCTCATCTATAAACCAAAGCGTGAAAAGCCAAAAACAGTCCGTACACCCGAAAATATTGCTGCTGATGTGGCAGGAAGTGTGCGTGAAGCGCCATCAACATCAATTCACCGTCGTTCTCAACAATTGAACATTTCGGAGACATCATTGAGACGAATTTTGCATAAAGACCTTGGTATGACGCCATACAAAGTCCAATTGATTCAGAAGTTGAAGCCAATGCGCTAAGTGGGCCTGCGATCGACTTACAGAAGATGCCGATTTTGGCAAAAAAAATTATCTTTTCAGATGAAGCTCATTTTGATATTGGCGGGTATGTAAACAAGCAAAATTGTCGCATTTGGGGCACAGAAAACCCGCACGCATACATTGAAAAGCCGATGCACCCAAAACGAGTCACTGTTTGGTGCGGATTTTGGTCCAGAGGCATAATTAGCCATTTTTCTTCGAAAATGAGCAAGGAGTGGCCGTTACAGTCAATGACGATCGTTATCGGGCCATGTTGAACGAATTTTTGTTCACTAAAATTGAAGAGAAGGATATTGGCAACATTTGGTTTCAACAGGACGGCGCTACGTGCCACACAGCCGAAGCTACACTCGATGGGTTGCGCCCTGGTTTTGAAGATCACATTATCAGCCGCAGAGCTGATGTCGTTTGGCAACCTCAGAGCTGCGATTTGATACCGTTGGACTATTACTTGTGGGGTGCCGTCAAAGATAAGTGTTACGCCGACAAGCCAGAGACAATTGACGCTTTAAAGGACAATATTCGTGAAGCCATTGGTGAAATACAGCTGCACACAATCGATAATGTGCTTAAAAATTGTACCGATGGTGTAGGCTACTGCATGGCCAGCCGAGGCAGCCATTTGAATGAAATTATTTTCCATTATTAACCGGAAGGATTGTACTTTCCAATAAAAAAAGAAATTTGAGAAAATATTCAGCAGTTTTTTTAAAGCATTTTCAAAAAAAAAAGTTATTTGGCGGACCCTTTACTTGATATACGCGATATTAATGGAAGGGCATCAAAACCAATCAACCAAATACATGATACTACACTATCCTGCATATTATTCTATTGTAATGAGTAGATGAACTGTTTATTTGCCTTGAACATTTTCATCTCTACCGCATAAATGGTTTCCCATTTTACTTTAAAGTATTTCCAGCAATGTTAAGGGTGTCGAATAAAATCAATCAGGTCATAAGCTTGACTATTTATACCACAAATTGAAAAAACTTTCGTGAATTATAACTGCCAGTATCTTGCCAGTATCTTGCCCATGATGTTAACCGAAACAATTCCTGGTCGATTATTGTAAGCTTCAAATTTTCCTACATTTCGGTAACTTTAAAAAGTTGACGTTTTCCCAAGTAGGGCGGGGGACAAGCCTTATCTATTGCTGGAGTAACATGAGACTTAAAATTCATCTCTTTAAATATGGGCAACACACATTTGAACAGCAAAAGTTGAAAAAAAGAGAACTCGTTAAAGAAATAAACCAGCTTCCTAAAGGATACATCTCCCTTTATATGCTCACACACACTCACAAACTGCTATACTCATTAAAAATTAAACAAAACACTCATTGTCAAATACATGATATTCCACTTAATCATTAAAGCACACATAAAGACCGAGAGAGAGAGAGTGAGAGAGAGAGACTGAGAGATGAAGAGCAATAAGCAGTTGAATTTGAAATTTATGCTTTTAAAGTGTAAATCATCTCATACGCAACACCAACCCAACACCAAACCTCGTTGTTGTTTATTAAACCAATACAACAAAAATAACAAGAACAGGAAAATAGATAAAAACACACACGCTCATACACACAGGCACACGTATGCAAGTGTCTTTACAAGGACACTTTCAGAATGTTTCTTTTTGCACTCACTCTTGCTTTTTTTGGCAACCGACATGTTCACACCATGCATACACATTCATTTGTTCATTTTATTTGCAACAACACCGACAACAACAACATTGACAACAAATATTGTCATCCATAAAAAGTAAATGTTAAGAGACGAAGAGAGTTCGGCTGAGTGAGTGTACAAATGTAAAATGTACTACAACCATATCCACAAGCTCAAAATAAAAGAGGCAGAGTGTAAACAATAGTTTACAGCGTATATTGCTTAGTTATACCATTACCGACACCAATACCACCAACATCAGCATCATCACCGCAATGCTACAACAGTAACATTCATTTGGAATCTTGTATTCAAACAGTCACCCACACACTTACATGCACACATACACACTTGTGCATGCATTTAGTCTTTCATTCATGCTTTTAAAGAGCCATCCAGCTAACCAACCAGCTAACCAGCCAGCCAAGCAAGCAACCAACCAACCATCTAAGCATTCATCTTTTGATACATTCATCTATTCATTCATTCATTCATTCAGTCATTCATTCATTCATTCAGTTATTCAGTCAGTCATTCATCTCTGCTCATGACTACTTTAAAGCATGAATGGGGCGAAAAAAATGCCTCTCTTTATGGCTGGCTTTTAATATCTTAAAAAACAAAATTTCTATGCATGGCATGGCATGAATTAAAAACCAGAAAAAAACAGCAACAACAACAACATTAACAAGCTCTTTTTAAACTTTACTTTCAAACGAAATAAAAAATGTAACCATTGAGTACCAAAAAAAGTACTTTTTCAAATCAAATTTGGTTGAACAACGTCTGAAGGTCACAATTAATTACTGGGTGACAAGAGTTTAAGTCTTAGATGTGGTTTACTAAGGTTACAATTAATAAAATAGGCCTCTGCTTCAAAGAGTTGCTATAGTTTTATGACACTTATCAACTGAATAGAAAAAAAAGTACTAAATGTGTGAACAAAGTGTACTGCACAGTGATAGTTTAAATTCAAGGACGTACTATTCACTGCTAAGGGTATTCGTTGATGGCCTTGGTAAGAGTATTTTTAATGTGTTTTTATGTGTTCTTAATAAATTTTAAGGCATTTTATAAGGAAAACATTTCCTAATCCAGGGCTCACCTCTGGGTTTTACATGGGTACCTGTCCGCGTGAACCTAATCCCATGGTGCTCTTCGCACAGGGTGAAATATAATGCGTCTACCAACGCCCCGAAATGTAGCAGACTGCTACACCTGAGTACCAATTCGAAACCATGTATTTGGACATGATTTCCCCCTTGGTTAGGAAAACTCCTTCCGATGTTTGGGTCACGGCACCCGGTTGAAAATGCAACTCCACACCGAGCCTACTGACTAGACTCTTCCCGCGATTTGGGTCCAAACCACAGCCACCACGATGCTCCTAAAAGGGACCACACCAACAGCCAGGCTCAAACCGAGGTTGCGAGACTCTTCCCGCGATTTAGGTCCAAACCACAGCCACCACGAGGCTCCCAAAAGGGACCACACCAACAGCCATGCTCGAACCGAGGTTCCAGGGGCTCCTGGACCTCGAGGTACACAATGTCTCGAAGAAATGAACAAGACTTTTGAAATACGCTTCAGTTCAGATGAGCATTTTTTACATAAAAGATAAGCAGTTCTTTGGACGCTGAATCCATATGTTATGCTATTGAAAAAGATCCTACAACAGAAAACAATGGCCTCTTTATATAGGAATACTTTTAGTTCTCATAAGCTGCAGAGGAACGGACCTTAACTATTGCGTTCCATTCTTCTTTTATACGAAACGACAAAAACCTCGCTTAGTTTCACGCTATGTTTAGTCTTACAACTTCTATGTATGTCCAGAAGTTGACATCTGGCATGACAAAAATTGTGGCTGATAATCTGAATTTAACGATTCAACGACATATTCAGCAAATGGGGTCCTTTATGCAGTTCATAGGCCATTTACAAGTCCGTAAATATTATTTTTAAGCGCGAAGACCAACATGCTTTCAATTCTTTATTTTCAAACGCAATTTTCTTCAGAGATGAAGCTCTTTTTATATTTGAAGGTTATGTCAACAAACAATATAATTGCAGATGGAACTTGAAGAACCGGGAAATAATTTTAGACAAGGAATTACATGCCGGTTTTTTTTTCAAAATTGACTCCGTAAGAACTGTTACCAAGAATCCAGACCTCTGTAGCCATATAGTGTGTGTAGTGTCTAGTAGACAGTGTGTTGGCTTATTATGTTCAACCCCTCTCTCAGACATCCCGAAAAAATTATTTCTTCAGCGGCTGTCTCTCAGCAATCTTGTGGAAAAAACTCTGAGTGTAAAATAAAGTTATCATGAAAAGTTTCTCCAAAAATCTGCCGTACGAAATCGACTTTAAACTGTGTGAGAAACTAGGTTGTAATCCTGCCTAAAGACAATTAAGTAGGTTAGGTTAGAGGACGTGTACTTGTCAATTAAGACAAGTACAGTACCCGGAAGTCGAATTGACCCATTGTACAACGTGTTAGTTTCTCACACCACTTTTGTTGTGTGTGTTAATTTTTTATACATGAGTGGTGGAACCTACAGTTTAAAGTCGACTCCGAACGATAGATATTTGAGAAACTTTTCATGACAATTTTATTTTTACTCTCGGAGTTTTTGCCAGAAATCTGCTGAGAGGAAGTCGCCGAAGAAATACTTTTTGTATTTTATTTTGATGCCTGGGCTGGGGCTCGAACCCTAGCTTTACGTCTAATAAGCCAACACACTACCTACTAGACTACGGCGACTTCAATTAACAACTAAGTAAGTAAGTAAGCAATTGAAGATTGTTAGCTTTGTGGCTAGTGCTTTCAACAAGACAGCACAAGCCAAACAACACAATCATTTTTGGCTTTATGGCATGAGAAGCTTCCAAAAAGAATAATTTCTCGTTTTGGTAACAGCAATTAGGCATCAAGATCAAGTGATTTTAAGTCTTCGAGCCATTTTTGGTGGCCTACGTCACAGACAAAGTCTACGAGGATAATCCCTTAATGCTGCATTATATGAAATCCAACATTCGTCAAGTTGTTGCCGGACTATTGCATAAAATGTTCGAAAAAGTAGTCAAAAACTATCTCTAAAGGATCGACTGCTGCAACCAATCCAAAAGCGGATCATTCAAGCAATATTCTATTGTATTTCGTACATAATTACCAGTCATTACAATGAAATGTTTAAATGCTTAAATCAATATGAAGTTCAGCATAAGATCCCATATGGCACAGAGTTGCTGGAATTCAGTCCCGTTTTTTTTCTTTTTTTTTGTCATCATTCCAGATTTTCATTATTTTAAAAACCTTTGGAGTAATTGACTATCCAAAGCTAATATATATAATGCTGTTAATAAAATTACTTTAACGCAAGAAACGAAAAAAACGATACATTTTCACAGACTTAGCTGTTTCTAAGCAAAACTAGATGACAATTCATCATCAAATCACCATAAAACCTGCTACAAAAGTTCAGTCACCTGTTTGCTTGAAAAAAAAAACTTGATTAATGAGTTGTTTCTTAACAAACAACTAAAGAAAAAAAAGAAAACGAAAACGAACACGTTTAAAGGGTAGGTCCCGCAATAAAAGGCTAAAATTTACTCAAAATCATGCTCGTAGTGTTAAAGAAATATTTTCATCGTGTGTAAAAAGTAACCAGAAGCATAAAATCATCACTTTGTATCTTCTTTCGTTCTTAGATAGCAACCGCAATAAGTAAAATTAATGTTTGTGCCTCTGTAAGTATGTATAGGTGTTTAAAAGTCCTTATAAATTTCATTTCATATTTTAAATGAAATGTATTGCATACATTTAGGCTTTTACTACGTAAACATTCAAAACATATGCTTAGGATGGAACGGAATACAACACTACAACAACAACATAACATATACAAAGAAAACAAAAATTTAAAATAAAAGATATGTACGAATGTGTATGCATGAGAATGTGTTGCTAAAAACATTCCTATACACATGGATTAATGTGTCTGCTTTAATTTTTGTTTACCACTATTAGTTAGTATATCTCTTTGTGTGTGTGTGCATGTATATGTATTTGTGTGGTTAATTGCAAAAAGTATGAAAATTTATACGAAAAACAAAAAAGGCCACTAAAAGGTCAACGTTTTTCATTTTGTATACACAAGCATTTGCATATGTATGCGTATGTATGAATAAGAGCTCTTAAAAAACACACAAACACACACACATTTTTTGTGTTTACTTTGGGACAATAACAATTTTATACTGAAACATTAACAGAAACAAAATGGAAAAGAAAACAAAACAGCACAGCTGCACACCAATATACCACCATCATACTGCGGAATTTTTATAGTAAAACGGCAACAACAACCACACACTTACATAAAAAAATATAATGAGAGAAATGAGTAATGAAAAGAGAAATGAAATATCTGATGTTTTTAAGTGCTAATTAAATAATTAAACCTGTGATAACGAATGTTCACATTTAAACAAATATACGTACATACAGGCGCACACTCAAAAACACACACACACATATGCTTTTGCCTAACAATAAAGGGTGTGCCATATTACGTTTTGAAACGTAAAATTAAAGAAATCACTTGGAAGGTGATGAAACTTTTTTCATTTGGAATGCTTGCCATTGTGTATGGAGGAGAATTTCAATGCCTTTGAGTTGGTTATAGTAGTCGATCCTCTAGATCGATCGGCTAGACAAACTACACAAGTGTTGGCTTTCAAATGCTCTAACGTTAGGGGTGTATAAGTCCTCTCGTCTTGTCTGGCCTAATCTAAACCACATATCATCCTGTTTGGTTACGCTAGAGCCATACATATATCATTGATCATTACAACCCTTCAGTCTGGATTACGACATAGCTTCTCACGTCACTTTTGTTGTTTGTGTTAATTTAATACATGAGTGGTAGGACCTACAGTTTAAAGTCGACTCCGAACGATAGATTTTTGAGGAACTTTTCATGGCAATTTTATTTACTCTCAGAGTTTTTGCCGAAATCTGCTGAGAGGAAGTCGGCGAAGAAATACTTTTTGTATTTTGTCTTGATGTCTGGCCTGGGGCTCGAACCCTGGCTTTACGACTAAAATGAATGAACACATAAAATGAACACACAAAACATAAGTGGTGCGAGAAACTAGGACGTTGTCCAATGGGTCAATACGACCTCGGTGTAATGAACTTGTCTTAATTGACAAATACACGTCCTCTAACCTTACCTAACCTAACCTGAGCTCGTCTTACTCTCAAATCTATGATTTTGGAGAAATGCTTAGCAACGAGACTAGGAAGGGGGACTAAGAGGGGGCTAATCTTTTCAGAGAAGAGACTTTCCATTGGTATACATTTGATTCAAGACTGTAGACAAGTTGAACAAGATGGACAGATGAAATAGGTTCACCCTCTCCCAAATCAGATGGGCTTACGAGAAGGAGAACATACATGACACTGACAGGACTAAAACAGTTCTAAGGAGTGAAAATAGATACTTGGAAAGATGTATTCGTAAAAAGGCAAGATGGAGAGAAGTTGCATTAATTGCTGAGCAAATCTAAATGAAAAGCATGCCACAATAAGCCGAAAGATAAGCCCTGGAACGTCAAACTCAGATTATCCATTACATTCTTGCTAATACAAGCGACGATACTTTCAAAAGATTTTAGATTGCGATTAAGCACAGGCCTGACCACATCTGTAATGCTTTGAGCCTCTTGAAACTTCTTTACAATCTTGGCAATTCCCTTCACAAAAACTTGACGAACATAGTCAAACAGTTTTGCTAACCACGATTATAGTTTCGTCAGTTTATTTACAGTTTGTATGCATTCTTCCCTTATTTAACTATTCTTCCATACTCGTAAATGGCAAACCCTTCACTAATGCCTGAGTGAAGGTTTTGAAGCCACTAAATGGATAATCCTTTACGACAGACAGCCTATATGGCCTATGTTATGTAGTATGCAAGAGAGAGAGAGAGAGAGAGAGTGTAAGTGTTTGTTTTCAAGTGTTGTTTATGGATTAGTGTTTATAGATGGCTGATGCCAGTGCTTCTGCTGCTGCTGCTGTTGATGATGATGATGGAGATGATGTGGATGATAATTATGATTTTTTGTTTTTGGTTTTTGTATATTTGATGCCTAATGGTTGAGGTTCTAAAATTATCCACCATAGAATTAAACATAATAAAACACATCCGTAAACATGGTCGCTTTTGGCTCTCTATCTCCATCTCTCTCTCTACCAGGCATACATTTACTATTTACAGGCGTATTAACAATTGCTGTAATAGTGTCACACACGTCTCTGCCATCAATGCGGATTATAAAAATTGTATTACGTGGATGGATAAGAAGTGTTTCTTCGGTGGTAGGGGACTAAGGGCATTAAATACTGAACAGTGGTGTGATTCATACATACATAATTGGTCATTACAACCCTTCAGTCAGGATTACGACCTAGTTTCTCACACCATTTATGTTGTGTGTGTTAATTTTATACATGAGTGGTGGGACCTACAGTTTATAGTCGATTCCGAACGACAGATTTTTGAGAAACTTTTCATGGCAATTTTATTTACTTTTTGCCAGAAATCTGCTGAGAGGAAGTCGCCGAAGAAATATTTTTTCAAATTTTCGTTTTGATGTCTGACCTGTGATGGTGTGATTTAGAGATTTTAAATTGCCTTTTTAATATGATCAGAACTACTGAGGCAGGAAAGTGCGATTTGTATTAATCATAAAACTGCTTAGAAGCTATATTTCAGCCTAAAAGCAGCCAACATTTGTTCGAGTGAACTTGGCCGGCTATAGCCTAAGAATGTGAAGAAGTTTGCGAACATAAAACTCTCGATTTAAACCCTAATTCAATTACACTTGTGCCCACTGTGCAAAATTATACACTTCACCAGCCTAGCACCACCCACACAACACATTATCCGTATTCTTTCCTTTTATTTGCCTTTCCCCCAAACTCCCATTGCATTTTAAATGATAAACGCGTGTCAAAATCAACACATGAGGGACTCATTAAAATATCTAAAAAAACATGACACATTTACATGAAATGCTACATGAGTTAAGGCAACATGCGGTACGTATTGGGACCAAAGGGGAACGAACACAAGCCCACTCAAGCGAATATTGAACGAGAAGCCACAACAACAAAATTTTGACAGCAAAACAAACAAACGAAACAAAATACAAACTTTTGTAGGAAAATATTTTTATACAAGCGATTATACATTATCTCAAAATCTAGATTTGACAACAACAACAGAAAAAAAACCTATTTTTTTGAAATTTTATTTGCATACATACAGGCGTAATAGCAGAGATTTTAAATGTACACATCAGAACAACAGTTATGTTGAAAAGTATAGCAAAAATATTAAAGTATCCTTGATAGCATGTAAAATTTTCATTGTAACTGTATTTCACAACAACAAATCATAATTTTTATGTGGCATTGTTATTCAGCAACACCTCCACGCCTATGTATAGGCTACACAAACCCATTGAAAAATTTAAATGCGACGCTACATAATAAATCTCAACAATTAAATTCAAACAACAACAATAGCAACAAGAAAAATATTAATGCCTGCCTTGGAAAATTATTTAAACAGGAAAATTATTTTGTTAGCCTTTCAACGAACAAAACAATAAAAATGACAACACCAACAACAACAAAAACAAACAAACCTTGAAATAATGAAATATTCAAGAAAAGCAAGCGGGGGAAAGTAAAAATAAATAAGACACGGTTGTTACTGACTGCCAAATCCCTAATTTAAGCATTCACAGGGTAAACACAATGACTTCGTCGTCTTTATTTTTTTGTTTCATGTAGTGAACACCGTCAAAATGAAAGAATTTGACAAAAGTCTGTAATAAGATTCAAGGAGATGTAAATTTTATATTTGTAAAGGGTGTTTTTTATAGAGGTATAGAACTTTAAGTTGGCATTACTTTTCAAGATGGCGACCGATTTAACAGCTGTCAAGTGATTTATTCTCAGTTTGGTTTGGCAATTCATCATGAATATGAAATAGTGCAATTTTATTTCGAAAATAATGGTTCTGTGTGGAAAACGTATCGCGCACTACGTCCATTTTATCGTCGACAAAATCGTCCATCAGAGCAGTTAATTCGATTAACCATGGAACGTTTTCGCACCACATTTACTCTCATTCATAACTCGCATCCCCAGAGACGCTGTACGGTGCGTACAGAAGAAGCCATTGCTGCTGTAGAGCGTAGCATTGAGGAAGACCCGAATGAGTCCATCCGCCATCGAGCACAGGAATTGGATCTGTGTCCATCCACTTTATGGAAGATTTTGCGGAAGGATCTTGGTTTGCGTGCTTACAAAATCCAACTCGTGCAAGATTTGAAGCCAAACGATCATCAAGTAAGGCGTAGATTCGTCGAATGGGCCCAAAACGAGATTACCGTTGTTCACGATTTCCATAAGCGAATTTTGTTTAGCGATGAAGCGCACTTCAGGTTGAATGACTACGTCAACAAACAAAACTGCCGCATTTGGAGTGAAGGTAATCCTCAAGTGTATGTGGAAACACCGTTACATCCAGAAAAACTGACTGTTTGTTGCGTTTTATGGGCTGGTGGAATCATTGGTCCGTACTTTTTCAAAAACGATGGCCAGAACGTTACTGTCAATGGTGATCGGTATAGAGCCATGATTACTAACTTTTTCATTTCTAAATTGAATAACCATGATGTCCAGGAGATGTGGTTTCAACAAGACGGCGCAACATGTCACACAGCTCGTGCCACAACAGATTTATTGAAAGACACATTTGGTGACCGCCTAATTTCACGTTTTGGACCTGTGAATTGGCCTCCAAGATCTTGTGATTTAACACGGCTAGACTACTTTCTGTGGGGCTATGTAAAGTCATTGGTCTATGCGGTAAAGCCACAAACGCTTGACCATTTGGAAGACAACATTCGCCGTATTATTGCCGATATACGGCCACAAATGTTGGAAAAAGTCATCGAAAATTGGACGTCCAGATTGGACTACATCCGCGCCAGCCGTGGCGGTCATATGCCAGAAATCATATTTAAAATGTAATGCCACAAGATTATCTTTCGGATAAATAAAATTCATGTCAATCGAATAATCCATCGTTGTTTTATTGCAACTTAAAGTTCTATACTTCTATAAAAAAACACCCTTTACATCACTTACTTAAACCTTCAGTCGGGATTACAACCTAGCTTCTCACACCATCCATATTGTGTGTGTTAATTTTTACTCATGAGCGGGGGGAACCTACAGTTTAACGTCGAATTTTTAGGAAACTTTTCATGGCAATTTCATTTACTCTTAGAGTTTTAGCCCCAGAGCACTGCTAAGAGGAAGTCGCCCAAAGAAACAATGTCTTTCAGCGACCGACATATGCCTTTGTCTACTAGACAGCCTAACGGATCTCAGCTATTTACCTTCACTCCTGTGTTGATTGCTATTTAATAGCAGTGACCACAAACTTATTTTAAATTGAATTTTAATTAGGGATTGTATCTCAGAGAAGATCGAAATACTAATAGTTGGCGGTCCCTTACTCGTGATTTATATCCACAACCTCAACCTGAAACAGTCTACAGTAGTCAAGCAGACATAGATAAGCTCTTTAGAGAGAGTAAGTTAAGATTGACGGACAAGCAGGTTGTTCTGTGAGTCCGGGTAGAGATTAACAGGATTGAAGTGGAGTCATAACGCACTGTGTCAAATGTAGTTGGAAGGCATTAATTCTCGTAGTTTAATGTCAACAGATGCGAGAGTTTCTAAAAAACGAAATGCGATAAAACGGAGGCAGTATCATAGAAATTGTTGGAATCACAGCTCTGACTCAGTGATTAAACGCACTTCCTAAGGCTTATTTCGGAAGATCATTATGACCTGGAAACAATTTTAAACCTCTTTCCATTGGATCTTTATTGTAGGGGTTCAATAGCTAACATTCGCACTGTGAGTGGAGGAGGCATCATTTGAGTTCAGTAGATATGACTGCAGTATGGTTGCGGTATGTTTGCGTTATGGCTACAGTGGTGATTATTAAGCATGAAAATATCTGTAAGAGACACACTAGTCTAATATGTAATAGTCAACCGGTTTTCAGGACATTTAGTTCTAAAAAAATGGGCTCTAGAACGGGTTACGGCTGCAGCTAGTCTCTCAACAAGGAATCACAGCATTACTGCATTCACATCATAGGAGAATTCATCACCACGGCTTCTACCATTTGGACGATCGTACTGATGTGCCAGGGTTGGATATTGGGATCTAAAGGTCGAGATGGATCCGCGTCTTGTGGCTTTACAATGAGTTTTTTTTATAGCTATGCGAGCTAAAGGCTGGGAATCTTCAAAAGACATTGGTAGCCCGGTCTACACAATGTGCACGATTCGCCGCAAAACTTACTCTCGGCTTGCTAAACGCATACGTACTAAACCCAACCTAGTTCGTCACACTTCCATTAAGTCGCTATTACCCCCCCCCCCCAACCCCTCCGGGACTACAATCAAGTATTACATCGGGCGAGGTAAAGATTCAGCGAGTGCTGCTAGCCATTTCAGCTGTTCTTGGTCTCTCTATTAACCTCTGTTGTACTAGAACCTCCCCTTCGCGAATAAACATACCGCATTCCAGTTTTCGCGCGATGTTAACATCAGGTTAACCACGTTATCGGGAGTCATCTGGAATCCGGCCGTCCTCTCCAGGAAATTTCTTAGGAATTCGTAGCGCGGGCAAGTGAAGAATATATGCTCCGCTGTTTCGCTTGTATCTAGACATGATAGACACGTTTCATCCACGTCATGCCCATGCTTGTAGAGGTAGGGCCTATAGCAACCGTGGTCGTGGTAAAAATTCACCTGGCCGTGCTTCCTTCTAGTCCCTTCTTCAATATTTGGTATTAATCTGTAGGTCCATCTTCCCTTTGTGAAAGAAGTCCACTCGTGCTGCCACCTATTCATTGCATCATCATTCCCCTGGCCAGGGTGCACTTGCCCTGTTCTCCTAATTATTAAACGTTTTCCCCTCTCTACCTCTACTATCATTCGTAGCGGTATCATCCCCGCTATCACCAAGGCTGCATCCGTAGATACTGTGCGAAAGGCAGAAATTACTCGGAGGGCAGATCTCCTGTAGGCCCCATCAACTCCTATTCTATATGTCTTCTTATCCATGGCCTTGGCCCATATAGGGGCTGCATATAGAGCAATCGATCTAGCCACTCTCATCAGCAATTGCCTCTTCTCCTGTCTCGGACCTCCCAAGTTAGGCATATTCCTACTAATATACCTTACGTGCTCCTTGAATGTGAGTCCGTTGTCAATCATAACTCCTAAGTACTTGATAGACTGCTTCGATGTTATGCTTTGTTCGCCGACAGTTATGGTGATGTATTCCATTTTCTTCCTACTGCTTACTAATACGACATCCGTTTTATGATCAGCAAGTTTCCGACCTATACTCACGATTCAGCTTCTAACTCTGCCAGCTGCCGCATTGAACGTTCGTCCCAATTCATCAAGGTGTTTACCCCTCACCACGAGGGCTATATCGTTCGCAAATCCGAATATCTGTGCGCCCGTAGGAAGCCTTAGCCTCAGTACACCATCATACATGGCGTTCCATAGTATTGGGCCCAGCACCGAACCCTGTGCTACCCCTGCTGTTATAGCGTATGACCTTCTGCCTTCGTCTGTATCATACAAAGGTACCCTATCCTTAAAGTAGTCCACTATGAGTTCCATCAAGGTTCCATCAGGTAAGAGAGACGCAAATTAAGCTTGAATTGCTTCTAACTGCCTCTTTACGCATGTAGGGTACAAACAATGTCAAGGTTTTCGGGTTAAAAAACAATTTGCATTTCCCCAATCAAAATCTGTGATACACACACAGCGATAAAAACATGTTTTTTTTTTCGTTCCAAAATAAAATAAATGTTTTTGTTTATTTGGCTAAAGAGCAACAAAAATTAACGAACCCGCCAACAACAATAAGGAAATCAACAATAAAACTTGAAATATTTCTGAAATAAAAATCGGAAGTCTTTTGGGGTGAGTGAGCGCCCGAGAGTATAAATTTGTGCGAAAAGTGACGTAAAAAAGTTCACAATTTTTATTGCTGTTGTACCACTTGAGCACATATGCCGAGTATATTTTATGGGAAACGTGACTGATAAATTACGTCAGGAAACTTCCTGTAAATCATTTGAGGAGGCATGGATGATGAACAAAACACGGCACGAGGTTACTTTACATTCACGATGTTTTCAAATAGTAATCGCCGTGTGTAATAAAATAAAATTAAAGAAACAGAAAAGAAAGAAAACCAATAAAATTGTTCTTTATGCTACCGGTTCATATTTGTGAAATATCATCACGGTTCAATAAAGATTTGTTTTATAAGACTATGTTGTCTTGCTGTTCACACGGCGTAACAATCATTTGCAGCAGTTACTTGCAAGTAATTTATGGTGGAGAAGAGACAGAAAAACGATTTTCTGCTTTGAATTCGAAATGAAAATTTTTTTATTTGAAAAACATTTTTATTGTAAATCATTTTTCTTCCATAAATTGAATAAAAATTTAAAGTTTTATTAAAGAATTTTAAAAAATACTCCTCGAGAAGGGTTTTGAATTTCTAACACAAGGTGCCTTAAGTTATGTTAGCTTAGGTTAGCGTGGTAGCTTTAATTTACCAAAAAGCTCACTTGAGCACGCATAGCGGCCCGTTGTGATGCCACAGGTGAACGCAGTTTCTGCAAGTTCCTCCGGTCCAAGTAGGGGGAAGTTGGTCAGCGCAAGGGCTGCACAATTTTCAAAAAGCACGACTACCCCACGCTAGAAAACCAGCCAGAATGTTTGATGAACGAGGCTATGTCCTTGATATCAATGGACGGTAGCTCCGTCAAGCTGACAAGAGTCTGAGAGCCAAATAACATATATCTGCATCCCGCAAGGGATGGGCATTGGCAGAGGAAGTGGATGACAGTCTCCTCCTCTTCGGCGGATCTGCATCCACGGCAGAAGCCGTTAAATGGGAATCGCATTCTTTCCGCGTGTCTACCCATAACACAGTGGCCTGTAAGCATGGCCACTGTGATCGAGATAATATTACGGCCAAGTCCAAGTAGCTGGTTGGTACGCCTCCTATCCATTGTGGGCCAAGTGAGCCTAGCGATGGAGCAGGACTCCTCATTGACCCAGGACCGGTTGGCATCCCGGGAGATTTTCCGCGCAATAGCCAGTTTGAACGAGGTAAGCGGCATTCCCACCCGGCCAGCTCGTCGGCCCTGCAGTTTTCCGGAATATCGCAGTGTCCGGGAACCCAGACAAGTGTGACGCCGAGGCGCCCAGAAAGGAGATTGAGGCAGCGGCGACATTCTCTGACGATCCTGGAATTATCCGCAACGTTCGACAGAGACTTTATCGCAGCCTGGCTATCGGAGTAGATCGAGATACGGGTGAAAGTGACAGGAACACCATAGGCGAGGATCCACTATGCGGCCCGGCAGATGGCCATTACCTCCGTCTGGAACACGCTGCAGTAGTCCGGCAGCCGGAGTGAGATGTTCAGGTCCAATTTCCCTGAAGAAGGATATTTATTTTTAGTGGATTCCTTAAATAAATAAGTCGGTGTTTTATCCAAGCCTCACATATTTAGTAATTTTATTTAGTTATGTAAACTTATGTCTTCAACATAATATCGTCTTAACGTAAACCTTGACTGAATGATCATTCGGGATAAAGGGAAATGAATATGAGACAGGTAGTCAGCGATTTCCAAAAACTCTTTACGAATGGCTCAACACTGGATAGAGCTGAGGGAATGGAATTATATTCAGAGTATCTTGATAAAGCTGCCTAATCATTGAAAACTCTTTCAGGTGAAAGTATTGTCCACATAGGCTGCTATAATGAATATTTGAGAGGTCAAAATCACAGAGTAAGATAGCTTAGTATACCAATTCGGATCTCAAGACACAAAGTACTCACATAATGCCATCAAGAACAGTTTCGGACTGTTGACGGTATCTCAATGAGGTGGTTAATGGGTAAACTAGGTAACGCACTTCTTAATCGATGCGATACATGTCTACAGGAATAGTTCGAGACGGAATGAGGCCGTGTTTGAAGGCATCTTTTCATAGTCACTATATGTAGCTCATTCGACACGGTCGTAGAGGCTGCGGTGATAATTATTAAGAACGAGAATGTCTTCTGGAGAAACATTACCGAACTTATGGATATCCCAGTGGTAGTTAAGGCACTGGATTATAATATTACAAGCTCTAGGAAAGTTTTCGGATGCATTCAAAGCAATAATAATACCCACATTGTATTGGTGCAGCTACACAGTGGTATTCTGGAAAACTGAAGAGTGAACGATTTGATCAGAGATGATGTAAACACCGAATTTCCACTGGAGGATAAATTTCTAAATTAGGAACGAACCTGTAAGCTTAGTACTGCGTTTTTTTCTAGCATTCCACTTGGTATTTCGCCAACGAAAGATGTGATGATATCTTCGAGGGCTGAAATTATGATCGACGTGTACCCTGACTTCACATATACCCACAAAAGGGATAAATTGCATAATCTTGATGGCTATAGGACTGTTTTGTTATTCGAATTGGACCAGTACCCTGTTGAAAGCGCACATAAACCAAGTCCAATTCTTTCGACTTGGGCGTAGGAACTTAAAAAGTCAGCACTTTAGCTTACCACAACGAATGTAACGTTGCAATCCTCTTGATGAAGTACAGTCCAATAATGGTGTCGTTCCACAAAACATATTTGTTCACATGCCCACCATATCAAAGATGAGATTGATT
Organism: Sarcophaga subvicina; assembly: GCA_936449025.2. Lineage (NCBI taxonomy): Eukaryota > Metazoa > Arthropoda > Insecta > Diptera > Sarcophagidae > Sarcophaga > Sarcophaga subvicina. The sequence continues at coordinate 103,369,566 of OW388082.2, read as the reverse complement.
ACTGAAGATAACCTGACTTGTTTAAAACACGTTTCTTAATAATAAAAGTTAAAGACTACGTGCGTTGTTTGTTTGTTTGACACTGACAATTCCAATTATATCAGGTTCCATTATAGTCGAATGAATTGTTTCGAATACGGCAAGATAACGCAGCAAAAGAGGCTAAAGCTGTAATAAAGTAAGCAACGAAAGTTTGCTTAAACTCCAAGGGAGGCCCATCACTCATGTGGCCAATGACTTCTGCAGGAGTTCCAGCGAAAAAGTAGAGAAGGAAAGAATTCTTCATCTACTTAATACATGCCCTGGACTTTTGCCAAAAGGAACACGCTCAATGTTGTTATCAGAATCATTATTGGACATTGTATTCCGGACATTTATGCCGGACGCATTGGTTATTTGACCAATGACTTCTGCAGATGTTCCATTGAAAGGAAAAAAATGATTCTTTACATACTGGGCATTGAAGTCGCCGTAGTCTAGTAGGTAGTGTGTTGGTTTATTAGACGTAAAGCCAGGGTTCGAGCCCCAGGCCAGACATCAAGACAAAATACAAAAAGAATTTCTGTGGTGACTTCCTCTCAGCAGATTTCTGGCAAAAACTCTGAGAGTAAATAAAAAAATTGCCGTGAAAAGTTTCTCAAAAATCTGTCGTTCGGAGTCGACTTTAAACTGTAGGTCCCACCACTCATGTATGAAATTAACACACACAACATAAGTGGTGTGAGAAACTAGGACGTTGTACAATGGTTCAATTCGAAATTGACAAGTGCACCTCCTCTAACCTAACCTAACCTATTGGGCATACTGGGACATGGCGTGGACTTCTAACATGAAGTTCACTACCGTACTTGGAGCTCGCCATTGTATACGCACAATGTAAAATAAGAGTTTCAGGATTGGTTGCAGCTCCCCATTCTTTGGAGACAGTTGTCGACCAGGTTTCCGAACATTTCAGACGATATCTCGAGAGCAAGTTGAGCACAAAAATTAGTTTCTCAATGCTCCAACATTAAGAGATTAACCGCATAGATACGGGCACATAAAACACTAACAGTTTCCAATCACATGATCATAGTAGCCTGTTGACAGTGCCAACACGAGAGATTTCTCTTTCAGAAAACTTCGTTTGCAATAAAGGCAAAATCGCTTGTATTGTATGGTTGGCTCGTGACAACTTTTTCTTGAAACCCAGTGCAGTCCAATTCATAATCTTTAATTCTCTGAAGCGTTTCAAGGGCTCCCACAGAGTCACCTCACAAAAAAATACTCCTCAAGTACGGCTCAAATATATGGATTGCGTCTTGGATTTTCAAATTCTAATTTATCTTCAAACATATAATGTTGTGCCATCCTTTATAAATCAGTATCCTTTAAATTTGGTGTTTGTGTTTGTTTTTGCTTTTCTTTGTTGCCATATTTATTATTAATTTATTGTTATTTGTAAACCTTAAAATATTGCCCCTAAAAATATGCCAGAAAATTGTGATGACTTGCAGCATTTTGAAATTGTGTTAAAAGTTATTAAAATTATGGAAAATTAAATTTTAATAAAAAATTTTTTTCATTTTCTCTCTTGCAAAACAAACATATCCGAACACAGGAAAAAACATTTAAATCAATGGTACAATAACCCTTAAAATATACACACAAATATAATAAAGCCTAAATCTATGCTCTTTTTTTTGAAAGCAAAACAAAAAATTAACAACAAAAACGAAATCAATCGCTTGTAAAACTTTTAACAAAATTCTACAGTGAGTAAATGATGTGTAAACATAATGACTCTCCATAGTTGTATGAAAAGAAGAAAAAAAATTTGGTGTTTCAGAGAGTGTTGAAAAAATACTAGAGTAATTGAACTTTAATTTGAATTCTTTATGATATTCGTGGCATTTTATTTTAAAATTCAAATTTGTAGAAATCACATGCTTAAATTAAAAATTAAATATTTTATTATTATTTACCATTTGCAGACACACAGACTTTATAATTGTAGTTTTCAAAATTATTTACGCCTATAAACAATTGAATATTTAAATAATACTCCCTGCTTTCAAACTGCTACTATCGAATTTATCGATAACAACTGCCATTATTTACTTAAATGCGGTAGTTTTTGTTTTTCGCAAATTTACTGTGAATAAAACAACGAATTATACAACGTGTTAGATGCCCAATCGGCATGTTACAATAACCCAGTGAACAATTTTACGACATTGTTAAGTAAGGAATGAAATGAATGGAATATATCGCCAGGCATCACCATCTAAATATAGCTGCTTTCCATATTATTCTAAGTGGGACGTAAATATTTAAGAAAGTGTCCTTCCAACGCGACTAGGAATGACCCTCACTATCCTCAAAGTGAGTTATATGCCCCAGCCAAAGCAACCTTTTCACATTTACTATGTTATTACAAGGCGCATCGTAATTTAAAACATGTAGCTTGTAACCCTTGTTACAAGTATAAGTATAGATTTTTGAATTGTCAATTTGTTGAAGTAAAAAATGTTTTGAGAACACATGCTTTCTTTATGCCGAGGAGGAGTAAATGTACCTAACCGCATAATGGAGGTAGTCGTCACATCCGTGAGTGGGGCCCTCACCCACTAAATCTCCCCCTCGTCTCCTGTGGACTTGTTTGTGCCCACTCCGGACCTACGGTGTTATTACTTCGGAGTGGAGTCCTTTTGGCTATTTGGCCTCTCCGTGTCTATATTCGCGTCCGGATGGCGTATCGAAAGTTGAGGAGACATCTAAGCGTCTAAACTATTCCTTTCGTCTAATTCGCCACTGAAGTTCAATTCTCCCTACTCGCAATCATGAACCCGACAATATTAGCGGCTGCGATCGTTCCAACTATTGACGTCAGTACAGAGCGATAGCTCTGCCAGCGTGCACACTCGAAAACACATGCTTAGCTTTACTGTTACTCATAATGAGTCCTTCGCCCGTGACTGGTTGCACGCTACATACAAAGACACGGGAAGCTACCACCAACGCCGGTAATTAAATTGATCGCGCTAGCTTACTTACTTAATTAGTCACTACAATCCTTTAGTCAGGATTACAACTTAATTTCTCACACCACCCATGTGTCGTGATGTCGACTCCGAACGACAGATTTAAGAAACTTTTCATGGGAATTTTATTTACTCACAGAGTTGCAGAAGACTGCTGAGAAGAAGTCGCCGAAAGAATATTTTTTGTTTCCTGCTCGAAAAGTGTGAGCTAGGCTTTGAATCACGGATTCTCGTCTAATAAGCCAACTCACTGCCAGAAGATTACGGCAATTTCCACGCTTTGTCTTACCACCAGAGATCAGCAATGAATCGCTATTTCGCTACTCATAAGTACTCATGACATTTTGAATATGAGTGAGTCAACAGTATTGAAATCCAACTATTCTGATTCTTTCTTACTCAGTACAACATTGATTTATAAGTACAAGTTGCAATGAGTATGAGTACAACTTTGACATCAAACTCATACCATTCGAAATATGTTTGCTTCATACGCCTACTCATTCAGATTCACAAATCTAGAAAAATACTTACAATACTTATAAATGAATCGAGTGATGCGAATCATTCGTCAAAATTTACAGTCGTAGTTATTGTTGCATTTACAAAGAAAGAAGAGAGACACATAAACAAAAAAGACAAAGGCAGCAAACAGAGCAAACAGACAACCTTCTTGTGAGTATTGTAGTGTTCGTGCGTGAATCATACTTATTTTGTGATTCGTGTATACGATGAGTCATGGAGAGTCGAAATCAATAACATCATGCTTATGGTTCAGTATGAGTACCATGAGTATTTCAAACTTGGAATATAAGTAGTATGAGTATGACATTAAAATAAGTATGAATGCGTATAAGTATCAGGAATTATAAGTATGATTCGAATCTACTCATCGTTTTGAATACTCATTCCTGACTTCTGCTTACCACGTTCCATTAAATTTAAAAAAACGATGTGTACCATCAGGAAGGGCATGTAGCTTAAACTACCAAGGCCCACTTAATATCAGGCAGTGTGCCTTATTCTATATTCAAGCTGATCTATCGGGGAATATTCTCTTCCTTTAGTTCGAAATTTCTGCAGAAATCAGACGAGACAACTTGTCGACGAGCATTTCATATAAAAAATTTTAGTTCGGGAGAGGAAAATGAAATATTTTGTCGTCCCTGGGTTAAGATTTGGCCAGCTCAACCCTCCGTTGAAGTCGCCGTGGTCTAGTTGGTAGTGAGTTGGCTTATTAGACGAAAAGCCAGGGTTCGAGCCCCAGGCCAGACATCAAAATAAAATACAAAAAGTATTTCGTCGGCGACTTCCTCTCAGCAGATTTCTGGCAAAAACTCTGAGAGTAAATAAAAATTGCCATGAAAAAGTTTCTCAATAAATAAAAATCTGTCGTTCGGAGTCGACTTTAAACTGTAGGTCTCCACCAATCATGTATAAGACTAACACACACAACATAAGTGGTGTGAGAAACTAGGACGTTGTACAATGGGTCAATTCGGCCTCGGGATACTGTGCATGTCTTAATTGACAACTACACGTCCTCCAACCTAACCTAACCTAACCCTCTGTTGGATTGAGTACTCTCTTCCACCCATGAAGCTTTAGCTAAGAAGTGGCATTTTTCGCTAGTTTCTAGCCTAATCACGGCCTCTATATCAAGGGATCAAAATAATGGAGACTTTCGTTTTATCTCGGAGTAATAGGTGGAATTTCTAAATAAACTTGGAGTTCTTAATGGCATTCGAAAGGAAGACTGGATGAAGAAGATAGGGAATATTTCATTATAAAGCATGTGAATAGCCAAGATTTCTGCTTAGAAAACACTCTATTGATGTGAAAGTCTATATGAGTTTGGAATATCCAAGTCCTCTATTGCCTACACCTCATTTTCCATCCCAATTCGAGCGGTCGATATACCTTTGTTTTAAATTTTTTTTCTTTGTCATATCCCATAAACTCAAGAGCTGTCCTGTAGGAGGCTATATAATCAAATATGGGTCTATGACTCTAATACATCCATAGTGGAGCTTAGCTCAGAAGTTAATCGAATTGAAATCGATGTCCTCAAGTGTTGTTTGCAGCAGACGATAAGCGGGAAGCTAATTTAGCTTTGCTTAAGGTGCCTTTGTGTTGTCCTAAGGTCACTGGCAGTATGGTATGATGGTAGAATACATAGCTTTGCAGCTCCTGTCCTTTTTTAACTGCGATGTGATAAAGAGTTTGAGTGACCATCTTTACCAACTGCTTTTAAACGGGTACTTTTCCACGATAAACTTTAGGCATCATCGCAAATATTCTCTGGGTTAGTTTCTAATTAAAACCACTGCCATAAAATGAACAGAAAACCGTCTGAAGCGGGCAAAAGGAAGGGAAATGAACTGACCCCCCTTCCTCTCCTCCCCAAAAATCGTGTTTAATTGTACGCATTGCAATTGTAAATCGTGAAAAAGTGTTATTTTGTGCCGCCATTGTTGATTAATATTTAAAACATTGTAACTTTTGTTCGGGCAATAAAATTATTATTAAATGCTGGCGTAATTGTTATTATAATCGAAATACAATAAAAAACAACAACAATAAAATAATGAACAAATACGCGTTATTTGTGTACGACAATGAAGGGAGTTTTTTTCCGCGTAAATGTTTAACTGTTGAAATCCTTTATTAAATAATTAAATTGTTTATAATTTTTATTGTTCATAATTATTGTTATTTTTATGGTAATTATAGCATACAACTGTTTGTAAGGATTTTAAAAGGAGGATAATTTTGTATTTAAACTTTCGAAAATTTAATTTTAAGCGGTAACAGATGGTTTTAGTAACTTTGGTGTAAAGGGAAAGTTTTATGAACAATTTAAGGCTATTGGCCATAATGTTATTGAACAGAAGCATTTAAAAGATGAGTCACAGGTTTATAATTCATTTTTTAGCATAAAACTCAATACCAGTTACTGGAGAAAGATAATGGCTTAGGTAGTACAAGGTGGCGGACCCCACTATTATGATACCAGCATCAATATTCAATCCGAGGATCAAACATCCTCTAGAAATAATACATCCTGCTGTTATAAATCTAGCTATTGTTATCATTTTTATATTAGAGAGCTCAGTCAAGATGGTCAGAAAGTGAGCGGTAAAAAACCTCCGTTTATTTATGATAATTCAGGGCACAGACACAAGAGATAAAAGTCAGTCTCTTTCTCGAACGCAGCTACTGCAAAAGCTAACTATTTTTTACATAATTCGGATGAAAAGTGGAATGGTGCGATGAACGGACGTAGTAAACTGGTTTCAAGGATCCCAAAACAATTTTTGTGACGGTCGGGCATTATTTGGGATCGGAGACAACTATGATATATTCTACGAAGCTAATATCTTGAAATTCGACAAAAAAGGAAGTCAGTTACAAAAAAAAATGCAAGTCGTCGACTAAAAATTGCAATTTATCGACCAAAAAAAATGCAAGTCATCGACTAAAAATTCCAATTTATCGACAAAAAAAAATTGTAGTCATCGATTAAAGAAATGGGAAGCCATCGACAAAAAAAGTCATCGATAAAAAGAATGTCATCGACACCAAAAATGCAAGTTATCGACAACAAAAAATGCAATTCGATTTATATGGAGTAATTTTTTTTTTTTTTGGTAATTTGAAAAAAAGTAGTTGACTTCGTTCCCTATATCTCCGATCTCAAGTCAAGCTCAATCGTAACGAAAACTGTTTTAGAATCCTTGATACCATGGCTATCTAGTCCACAATTCCAGTTGTCTACCAAAAAAATGGTAGTCGTTGATTAAAGAAAAGGGAAGCCATCGACAAAAAATGCAAGTAAGTTATAAAAAAAAAATTGCAAGTCATCGGCAAAAAATTGCAATTAATCGACCAAAAAAATTCTAGTTATCGTTTAAAAATTGCAATATATCGACAAAAAAAATGGTATTCATAGATTAAAGAAAAGGGAAGCCATCATCAAAAATATGCAAGTCATCGAAAAAAAAAGAATGTAATCGACATCAAAAATGCAAGTTATCGACAACAAAAAATGCAATTCGTTTTATATGGAGGAATTTTTTTTTGGTAATTTGAAAAAAAAAACAGTTAGATTCGTTCCCTATATCTCCGATCTCAAGTCATGCTCGATCGTAACGAAAACTGTTTTAGAATCCTTGATACCATGGCTATCTAGTCCACAATTACATTTCTTCTCCGAATATGTACGATTCCTGAACGAAATATTTGGTTACGAAACTTGATCATTCAACTTGATTATCTCTAACGAGAAAACAGATACTGTGTGTGAATAAAATTTATTGTCTCTCCCATATCATACAAGTTGTGTACCCATTAAAAAAGGTACTTAAAAATGTTATGCAACAGTTTTGAGTGTACACAACTTTGTGATACATTTTATACAATAAAACCCCAAAATCTATCAACTTTGAACTGACTTCTGTAATCCCAAAAGCAAAAAGGAAAACATCTCCTCCCTTTGGCTTCTGCTGTCGTAATATTTTCAACATTTTAAAATAAAGTTTTCAAAATGGCACATATTTTCACAAATTAAATGGCAAATAAAACATAAAATGTTGGTTCCATTTTAGAAAGGCAAACAAACAAACAAACAAATATACTTGTATTCAAACACGTACTTGTACTCGTGCTGGTAAATATTTGTTTAGGATCTCTTGGACCGCAAAACATAGATTATTGTCGGAGTTTATAAAACTTTAGATTTTACAACCACAAAAAAAAGTTGAAAAATAAAGAGAAAAAGAAATGAAGAGAAACGCATTTGAGGCTAAATTTAAATGAAAGACGAGTCCTTTTTTTAAGTTAAACAAACTTTACTCTGTGTGCGTGCGTGTGGAGTATGTGTTTTCAGTAACCAGAAGTCAATCATCAGAAGCCAATTATTTGTGGCAGAAACAAAATTAAATTAAAAATTATTGGCAGAAAAAGGTTTTATTTTCTTGACTTTTATGGAAGAAAGAAATTTATTTGGATTTTAAGAGAAATTATAGCAGGTAATACTGTATGATAAAGCAGTAGCACAAGAGTTCAATAGATTTCCTAAATAAGAAACTGCATTATAGAAAAACTGTTTGTAATATCAACCGGAAAATAATAGCAAATGGAGCTGTATTCTGCAGTTTTTAACAATTGCCGATAAAACAATTTCTGTTCATAATAAAATCTGAAAATTTTTTAAACAATCCCTTCTCATACTCTGAGGAAACCTCTTCCCTGAGCCGCTTTCTACACTGAAATCCAGTATCCTCTTTTCGGTACTATATTCGAACTCAGCTTCGTGCTCATTTCCATATGTGCTATACTGCATCAAAACCTATCTTTTTAAACAAGTTGCCCACTCACTTACATTCCCATAGTGCTTCATCTAGTTTTGCTTTTCATTAGTCAATCCGCGATTCTATATTCAATGGAAAAATATGAGTTTAGTGTCTCTGCTCATTTCTTCGTTTACTTTGCCCAGGAGGTATAAATATTTTCAGAAGTAACTGAGGCTTGAGAGAAAGATGCTCCATCTATAGAGGAAATAAGTTTTGTCGTTCAGCATTGGGTTGTTTCTGAATTCCTTCTTATTTGTCTCAGCTTTGAGATTTGCGATTTTAGATCTGCTGTTCTAACGGAGAAATTCACTTCTCGTTCTTGCTCTTATTCTATAGCGGCGTGTGAGCCTTCGATGATCAGAAGCATAGAAAATCATCTGGAAGTACGGTGACCTGATTAGTCAGCAGATAACAGTTTCCTATTTAACTATCGCTGGGACAGAACCAGCAAACTCGGAACATTTGGAACTGAATAAAATGCGTAAATGGAGCAATTTTGACGCGGCAACGCTATCTGACAACTAGCTCCAATGAGGTCTGTTCTGTAGTTAAGAAATGGAAATATAGTCAGCCACTTTTGAATTTCTGATCATGAGGGAATTAACGTCAATTAGCAGAAAAACCTTACAGACAGATGAGCTTACGGGGAAGACAAGAGTTTTTCTGTTGTGCAGCAAGAAATTTTCGGTGAATAGGACGATGAAGATTGGATGAGACGGCTTTCCGACAATCTAAGTTTTTCGGTATCGGATAATACAGCAATACTTAATTCCTTAATTGGTCATTACAACACTTCAGTTAGGACTACGGCCTAGTTTTTTATTCATAAGTGGCGAGACCTATAGCTTAAAGTCGACTCCGAACAACAGATTTTTGAAAAACTTTTCATAACAATTTTTGGCAGAGTCTGGGAGAAAGTCGCCGAAGAAATATTATTTCATATTTTGTTTTGTACGAGAGGTCTAGGCTGGGTTTATACCATGCCCTACGTAGTCTACCTACTAGGCTACAAAGACTGAAAGGATAATAATTGCGTTTCTGACCGGACACTGTAGATTCAAACATCTCTTATTCAGAATATGGATTATTTAATGCCCTTTGATGAAGAGATTGAATTATTAAAGCGTATTCTTGGAGTGATGAATTAATGCATTTCAGATGGAATCACCTAGATGCTTAACAAGTTATCACACAGAGAAAACTGAACCTAATAAATACATAGTAAATTAGAACAAAGTTTATAAGATTTCTCTATGGTTTTTTTTCAAGAAGAGATTCGTATTATTTTTATAAGGAAAAACTTTTTGAAAAAATCAAGAAGAAAACTTAGGGATTTTACTTGATTTTTTTAAAAGATTTTCTCCTTAATTTTATTAAGCTTTCTTTTTGTTTTTTTTTTAAAGGTTTTCTTCTTGGTTTTATTAGGCCCTCTTTTTTTTTTCAAAAAGATTTTCTTCTTAATTTTATAAGACTATCCCTTTATTTTTATAAATAATACTCATTGATTTTGCTTGATATTATTATAGATTTTTTATTGATATATTTACTTGGAAACTAATTTAATATTTGATTTATTAATAATGATTTTGCACGAACAATATTTCTTCTCCATTCCTTAGTCCTTCTTTGAATTTAATCAACTCCCCAGTATATTTTTGGTCCACCTTCTTGAATAAATTTTCAACGTCTTCGATTTCCATTTTTTTTAATATGTTTCTTGATGTAATTCCAACACTTAAAAGAATGTTGCACGTTTCATCACGGAGCTCCCAGGATTTAAAAATTGGGTCATTACTCAAAATTTTATTTGTTTTTTATAACACTTTTTTTTGAAATTAAAACAATTCAATTTTTTCCCTTAAGTTTACTTTGTTTTTTTAAGAAGGAATATTTTTATTACTTTTTTCCACTTCTTTACTTGGCATTTGTTCATTTTTTTAACAAGCCAGCTAATATAGTCAAGAAGATATTCTTATTAAAACATTAATAAGATAATTTACACATTATCAAATAGAAACCTAATGAAATCAATAAGGAATACTCTTAAAAAATACTCTTAAAAATTATTAAGTAGCCTAATGAAATCTATAAGAAAAACCTTTTTGAAAAAATTGATTAGGTAGCCCAATGAAATTAATAAGAAATTCTTGTTTTATTCAATTTAGAAGAAAACACAATAGAATCAATAAGTTGTTCTCTATGGATTGTATTTTTTGTGACAAAAATGACGGAATTTGAGTAAAAAAATGTGTTTTACGTCTTGAAAAAATTAAAAAGATTTATCGCATAAAAATAATAGGAAATCTCTACGAAAAAATCATCGTTTCTTTCTGCTGTAATACCCCTCACTCCAAAAACGTTTCGTAGAGAAAATCTTCTTGATTTTATTAGGCAGTTTTCCATCTGTGCAAAGAGTTATTTTTACAGACGCTGAGCAACAATATCCTGAAGTCAGTTCAATGCAAATCGGGGGAGGCTTACCCTATATATATTTAGGACAGTATATGAGATCGTATAGCCACAGAACTTTAGCATTTGTACAATGCCATTTATTGCTAAGTTTATTTGTTTTCTAATCTTCCATATGGCCATAAGCAACTGATGGCCATGATTTTTATGTTTATGACTTAAAGCATGTCTAATTGCTAAAGTATGTTTTTGAGAAATTTAATTACTGCGTGTAATACCCACAGGATTACAAATGATAACAGAAAATTAAACCAAATTAAAGTGTGATGGCTGCGATTACTTGCCGTTTTACGATACAATGCAATTGGCAGAGCAGAGAGGCAATAAAGAATTTCATTTTATTGTATGAAAATAATAATAAAAACCGTAATAAGTTATAAATCCACAATAATATTATTATGTTTGTTGGATGACCAAAAAGAAGAAGAAAAAATACGAAATTCAACAATCAAAACGAAAAAAATTAAACGAAACCCACAAAATGCCAAAAAAAAAAGAAATTGAAAAGAGGAAAAACCGACCATAATTTATAACAACATTGTTACAGTTTTTAATAAACCAATTGAGTTGATAAAATATAGGCAACCAACTTAACAATTTATTAACAATGATGACGATGACCTAAAAAAAATGAAAATGAAAATTGTATAGAGACAGTATACAGCCAACAACCACAGACCACATTTTAGCCAAGAGGACATAAGAGGACATACATACATAAATTCATACTCATTCTCAGTTTTGAATTTTTTTTGTTATTTTTACTTTTTTTTATTTGGATTTGTTTGTGTAAATCATTGTGATTTAATATAAAAATAAAATTTTGTATGTTTTTTTTAACAATAAAAATGAGACATGATTTAAGCACTTTATTTGACCAGCATACGGCAGTTCATCTTTTTTTTGTTATTCACACAATTTTTCAATTTTCTTAATGCCATTTACTACCAACAACGGGATATCCTTGAGAATTATAAAAAAATTATTTTTGTACATCTTTGGATTGCTTGCTTATCAAGGAATTGAATACAATACATACAGTGAGGTGCACAAATCAGTACATGTTTGTATTTTGGACGCTTTTATTGAATAAAATTAAAAATCAATCAATTTTGCACGTCTCCATTTTATGATATGTTTGCGAAAACGAAATCAAACACTATCGTTATTTTTTCATGTTTCGAAATCAACTGAAGATAGTATTGTAGCTTTGACTGGAAGTGGCTATTCTACCAGGGAAATTTGTAAACAACTTGGAGTTAGTCAGTCAGTATTCATCAGAGTCCAAAAAGGGTATGTTGTTCCCAAGCTTCAAGACAGAGGTCGTAAAAAACTACTAACTAATGCAGATACTCGTCTATTGTTAACAAAAGTGAAAAGGAACAAATTTTTAACACCCAAAGGAGCTTTTTGGCAATCGGGAAAACCGTTAGTCGATGGACGGCAAGTAGAGCTCTTGAAGATATTGGCTATACCTCAGCAGTCAAAAAGAAAAACCCTGCACTTTCGGCTAAAAATGTAAAGGCACTGTTAAAGTCTGCCGGAGAACACAGAAATTGGACAGTGGATGACTGGAAACATGTGATCTGGACAGACGAATCAAAATTCAACCGCTTTCAGTCCAATGGTAAGCAATATTGTTGGCGCCGCCATGGGAAAAGAATTGAAAGACACCATGTTAAGGAAACGGTGAAATACGGTAGAGGAAATGTCATGGTATGGGGTTGTTTTACTTGGTGGCAACTCGGACCACTGTAAAGAATCAATAACATTATGAAAAAAGGAGATTATTTGAGAATTTTGCAAACCCATCTTCCCGATTTTGTCGACAAGAGCGCCTATCCTGCGCAAGGAGTACTTTTGCAGCTGGATGCTTACCCCAAACACACCTCCAAAATCGTTAAAGAATGGCTTAGTGAGCAAAATTTTTAACTAGTGCAGTGGCCAGCACAAAGTCCCGACCTCAATCCGATTGAAAATTTATGGTCAATCGCGAAGAGACGGTTGGGATAGTACTGATCAGCCCCAACCAATTTAGATGAGCATTGGCAACGGATTCATCAGGAATGGACAAATATTCCGAAAGAAATTATAGAGAATTTGGTGGAGAGCATGCCAAGTTGCGTAAATGAGGTTTTACATAACAAGGGTCTTTGGACTAGTATATATTAAAAATACTCGTATTCCCTAAAATTTGGGAATGGTACAAAATTGAGTACATCCGAGTTATTTTCCTCTTGATTTTGATTTTTTCTTTTAAATTTGATCATTTTAGTTCTGAAATTTATATTAGTTTGTACTAAATACTAAATTAAAACAGAAAAAAAATTTTTGAATTTCTTTAACACTTTTATCTTTATACAATTAAAATTGCTCAGAGTACAAACATATACTCATTTGTGCACCCCACTGTATGTACAATAGCCCAAATCTATTGTTCTGAAAGTGAAATAAGAAACAAGAAATGTCTGAAGTGTTTTAGTCCACTCAGATTGGTCTTTAATGCATTGAAAGACAATGGATTACAAAAGCTTATGGTATGTACTACTCTGGCTCTATTATATATAATTTGGCTTCCTCATTTGCAATCACTCCATGATAATGTACCGTTAATACTCCAGAACGGTCTTTGATCCTATATTGCTGGATGTTTTTGTTCTAATTTTCATTTGACAATCTGGACGTATATTGAAAGCTTTATACCTCAACCTTACCAAAAGATTACTGGCTCAGATCATACATTCCCTGAACACGCGTACATCTGCTTAAAAAACTATCTTATGATCCTAAAGCCGAAGGCAAAGTTTGGTTTCTTGTTCTACTACTACTACTAGAGGCCCAGTCGCATCTTATCTCCATGTTTAGAGTCATCCACGTAGTGGCATGGATCCGTTTGGTCAAACGCAACCTTAACTGAAGCAGAATTAATTTTACATGCGCATCCCTAATGTATTATTGAGGGCACAGATAACTCAATTGAATATCAAACGGCGTAAACTGTTATGATCAAATAACAGAGATCTTGGGAACACCGAGTGGAATCCAGAAGAGACCCAATTCTAATGGTACACCTTGCAATGAAGGCAACACTGCTATTCAAAATTAACTGGAATTCGGTAAGCGCAGTCAAATATGTAGAGGATACACAAAAAACTACTACGATAACACAGTCCTTATGGGAAAGGGACGTTAATGCGTGTTTACAAGGGTCATAGTGGTGGCGATAGTGTTGGGTTTACCGAACTGCTGTTATTTCATCACATTTCAGACTATTCTTTTAGGATTTGCTTTTGTGTGTCTTTTTTGTCTTAAATTTTACCGTTTTATACACATCATAAATTTAATTTTTTTTTTTTCATTTTTTAATTCCAAAATAATTTCAAATACAATTTATTTTAAACTTTTTAAAATTAAACATATTTCTATACTTTCTATTCTTTACGTATGTGTATGTTACCCGCTAATGGAATCATAAATTCAATCAGCAGGCATTTTATCAAAAAAAAAAAAAAAAAAAACAATTTTTTTCCAAAGAATATGAAAAACTTTAAAATGTTTAATAAATGAAATACAACAACAACAACATTTATTTACATTTCAATATATTATTTATACAAATTGTATGTACATACGTACGTATACATTGGACATGGATTGTATATAAATCTTATGTAAATAATATATTATCTGTGTACACTAAGTATGTATGTATGTATGTAGTTGTAGGTGTGTCTATAAATTTATAAAAAATTGATGTTCAATTTAATTTGGGAAAATTGTTCATATAATTTTTTTTCTTTTCTTTTCTGGTATCATTTTTGTGAAATAAGTTTTCCTAATCAAAAATGCAAATATTGTAGAGAGCGAGAAAGAGAGCTTATCATATAAAATTTATTTATTAAATAAATATTTCTATTAATAAAAAACAATAAAGAATATTGAATATGAAAATTGAAATTGAAATTGAAAATGAACATCACAAATGAAAATGATTTGGAATGCGTATGGAAAAATATTTCTAAGGATTTAGGGGATAATAAAATATTTATTTTTTCGTTTTTTGGTTTTATGTTACATGAGATGCAAAGTATATTATTATTGACAATAAAAACCAAACAAAGATTAAAAACAAAATTTTTAAAAATCATTTTTTAGAATATCTTTTCAAAAGGATTAACATTTCCGAAACATATTGCAGTGAATACAGAAAAAAACAAACAATAAAAACATAGCAAAGAATTACAATACAGAAAAACAGAAAAACAGAGATCAAATTACAATAACAAAACTATATGGAAAGAACAAATCAACAAAAAACTATTCTAGAAGTTGTCAAACCCTAAATAAATGAGGAATAAATAAAGTGAAGAAGAATGATGCCAATCACATGATATATGCTAGAGGTTCATACAAAACAGATATGATAAAATTAGAATACATTCATACATACATACATGACTGGTCACTACAAACCTTCAGTCAGGATTACGACTTATGGTGTTTTCTTTTCTACAAAGAAAATGTCACCCTCTTACAACCCTGTTATAACGTAATTTTTTTATTTGAGTAGAACCAAAGAATATGGATATAAAGAATACGCATCATGTAGAAGTAAAATTTCTTATGGCGGGTCGTAATGTTACGACCCGCTCTCATCAAATTCATTTCTAAATGAGAGGGAGGAAGACAGAAGGAAAATAAACACAAACAAAGAGCTTAACAATGTGTCGCTCTCATTGTACGTATGTACATGTGTATGTATTCTTGTGTTTTTTGATTTAGTTGTCGATCAGACTGCAACAAGAACACATGTTTCGTGGATGTTTTATCATTTTATTTCAAAATAACACCATAAGAATATTTTGTGTTAAAAATGTTCTGTCATTAGCTGGGCGTATTTCATTTTTTTATTTTGTCTCATAGTATAATTTTTTTTAAATGCTTTGGAATGCTCGTTTTTTTTTTCTTTTAATAAAAAATGGTTTTTTTATTCTTTTTATTTTTTTAAAAAACATGGCCTAATTTTTAAGCCAAAGATGTTCTTTTAATAATAAAATTGATTTTTTATTTTATATTTATTTATCTAAAATTATTAAGCGAAAGATAGACAGCCTTACATATGTATGTTGATGAAATAAAAATAAAAATAGCGTATATTACTAACACTTTTATATGGCTGTAAATAAATAAATTCTCTCAACTTATTTTCTCTCTCTTACTCACAAATCCATAACCAAAGGCATGTGTTAACCTAGAGGAAAATTGTTAGTAATAATTTCAAGTCTACTTATTAACCCAATGATATGTATATGTGATCGGAAAATATAGAAAAATTGTACTGCATTAAATCCCTAAAGACACCGTATTTAACTTGGCAAGTATTCTTCCAAAAATCGAAATCATTTCTCATTAATATTAGTGAATAATACTGTGATATTTCTTTGGGCGTATAATTGATGTTCGTATCCTATGTGTGTAAAAAGCAGAAGATGTTCTTCCCCTGAGGGACATTGGTTTTTAACACTAGAAAAATAAATAAAAAGTGGTCAAACAACAAAAACGCACGATGAGAACAACGCATTGTTACGCTCTTGGTTTCTGTAACCTTCCCTTCTATCTTTCCCCCCGCGTCATGAAATATTTTTGAACAATATTCCAAAAAATGTTAAAATGCACATTCTATATACTTTATTTTCTTTGGTAGAACATAACACAAATATTAAAAAAGGGAATGCCCTGTGTTTACCACTTATTTAGAAAATGAATGTAAATATGAAAAAGGTGTTGCCAGATCCCTAATTTTTCGATATCATTTTTGAGCGATTTTTTATAACCAAAAAAAATTTTTTTAACACTGTTCTAACAGTGAATGCAATTTTTTTATATTACTGACCATGTAGCTTTAATAGTGTAATGTTTCCTTAAGGTTACTCCACAAAACAATGAAAATTTAACTTAAAAATTGGATAATGATACCAGGCGACAATTATTAAATTTCATCTGGTAGGCCTATAAATAAACAAAAGTCATCTGCTTTACAGGGCATTATCAGCACTCTCGATTTAAACAGGGCATAAAATACAATGCCCTCCACCCTTGGCAAGTGCGAATTATTTAGAATAAAACATACTACCCTTTTAGAGGGCGAAACATTTTTAAGAAACAAACACAAAATTGAATTTTTTTTAAATAAAATGCAAATTTTTTGGTAGAAAGGAAAACACCATTAGCTTCTCACACCACTAATGTTGTGTGTGTTAATTTTATTCAGGAGCGGCGGGACCTACAGTTTAAAGTCAATTCCGAAAGACAGATTTTAGGGAAACTTTTACATGGCAATTTTATTTCACTAATAGAGTTTTTGCCAGAATTCTGCTGAGAGGCAGTCGCCTAAGAAGATGTTTGACATAGGGTTTGAACCGTGGCCTCACGTCTAGTAAGGCAACATAGTATCTAATAGATTACGGCGATTTCTAACAAACGATTATCGTTTAAAAATAATTAAAACCGAATACAATCCGACTAGCTTCCCATGACTAAAATTAATGCAAACAACATGGGTGTGTGAAAAGTTAGGTTTTAATCCTGACTTATGTCAAAATTACTCTTGGAAATTTTTCTAAAATATTTGTAACGCTTTTCTAGCATTGGTGGTCACTCATACAGTTATATGTATATTAATTTCCCATACATACGAAACTACAATGTCATCGAATAATAGGTTGTGATCGTCTGTAGCTTACTTTTATAGTTTATTTTGTCATTAAAAAGTTTAAAATGTTGAGAAAATAAAGAAAAATTCATTAAATTATTGCAATTTTTATCACGTTTTTCTATGTACTCGTATCTTTTGAAGTAGGTGTGTTTGCATGTGCATGTCCTTTTTTGCATGTGCATGTCCTTTTTTATATTTATTGACTCTATATTCTAATCAATATTTTCATTTAATTTTTTTTTTGTTTTTTTTTTTATTAATTTCCTTATAAAAAATTCTATAAATTAAACATCTTTTTTTGTTGTGAACACAACAATATTTAAAATGTTTGTGATGTACGTGTGTGTGAAACATTTGCATGAATACAAAAAAAATATATTTACACCTGAAAATATGCAACAAATATGCTACATTTGTTAACAATTTAAAATATGCATTGAAAATATGTTCATATTTATTTATTTAACAAACAAACATACATTTCAACAAATACACACCATAAATATTAAATTGTAGAACCAAAAAAAAAACCGAAATAAAAACAAAAACAGAAATGTGGTAGCAATATATGGAATAAATTGAAAGCGATAAAAATTGCTACGAATTCAGGTGGGACAGCACGGCAGTATTTGGCTACAATAAATTAAAATAAATAAACTAAAATGGCCAAAATAGGCTCAAAAAGAGAAAGGCATTCACATATAGTACGTATGAATGTAATCTAAATTAGTACATGGGCCTTGAATTTATTTGAATTTTTAATCGAAAAAAATAAAAAAAATAATCCCCCTTGATAGCTACTGGTTTGTCCCTCGCAATGCCTTATAATATACTAAACTCAATGACAGGAATCAAATTCAATTAAAGGAAAGTTATGAGTCTGGCTACAATATTATTTGGCAGGTCAAGAGTAAGAATCGAATATCGGAAGCTTAAGAATACTACCTGAATTGAGAAACTGAAGGAAGTAGGTTGGCTTATTAGACGCGAAACCGTGATCAAATCCCAGCACAGACATCTCGAATAAAACGAAATTCGAGCAAATATATCTTTCGGCGATTTTATCATAAGAGCAGTCTCCTATCAAAAACTCTCAAAAAAATTTGTCGTTCGAAGTCAATATTAAACTGTAGGTCCCGCCGCTCAAATATAAAATTAACACACACAACATGGGTGGCTTGAGAAGCTAAATTGTAACCTTGACTAAAGGAGTGTAATGACCAATTAACACGTTGACTGCCGACTACGAGATAACTCGTAGATTACGTTCCCTTCTAGGGAGCCAACTACGAGTTATCTCGTACTCACGAAACCTGCCATTTTTGTATAGCTACGAATAAAATTGTATTATATCAGTGCTAGTATCGATAAATGGCTTCTGGGAAAAGAACAAAAAGTCAATGTTGGCTTGCGTGGCCAGTTTTCTGAAAATTGCCGCGGCAGTCAACGTGTTAAGTAAGTTTTGTGTGGGGTTAAGACCTGGCCAACTCATCCTAGCATTTGAACAAAGAATGCCAGCCTATTTGTGACCAAGTAAGCTTCATACATGGAGTCTTCCAGAGTAACCAGTATGACTGCGACAGAGTTTTCGGTACGCAAATTATGGAGTCCTTAGAAAAATTCATCGATTTCCCCATTTATGGACAAGTGCAGACGTCCTTATGGTATTCGATAGAAAACCCTGGCTGTCTGAGGTAAGGGTAACCAAGAATTCCGCCTAGAAGACCCATACTGATTACGATGTCTATATGAATTCCTTCTATTCTAATCCAAATCCAGACTATTCGTGGCCAGGTCAACTCGACTGTGCGGATTACATAGTGAATCTTCAAGAGTGGCACCTATCCATCACGCCGGCGATACAGGGTGTACGTCAAACATTAAACGCTTTAATAAAAACCAACGATATTGCAAACAATTTTATTCCTTTAAGTCGTTTCCATACCTTCCATAGTTAGGATCAGACAGCCTCATCCCTTTAACAACTATTAAGACCAGGAAACTTATCGCCACTCTCTTTATAACCCGGTATTGTTTTCTGATTAAATTATTTTAATTATTCAAGAACACAAATGACAAGAGTATTATTCCCATAGCATAGCATTTTCCAAACATTTATGGACGAATCATCATGTTTTCTTCATAAATTTTTCATTTTGAATTTAAGGGTCACATACGGTCTTCAAATCTTCTAATCTTAGGAAACACTTTTTACTATGAAATCAAATCAATATTGAATGTGTGTGTAATACACATGCATACAACATCATCATCATTATTATCGATAAATTGGAGTTTCGTTTTCCTTATTTTCATATTAAATTGTTTTAAGAAGTTCTACATGAGTATTGTGTTATGGTTGGTGTCTTGTCATACGTTTGAAATCCATTTGTGTAATGAAATGTAATGAAAAACAATTTTAACGCATAAAAACTGCATGAGACGAAAATCAGAAAAACAAGAGGCGTCGTTTAGAACCCTCAGCTATGATATTTGCTTATTTTTAATAGCAATTGTTGGTATTTGTTCGAGTTTGGAGAGATTTCAAGCAATGTATTCCTGATATTTCGTTCTGAAGAACAACATAGGCCACCGAAAACATTATGATTGGAAGGAATTTGCTTCTGTTCTCAGGAGAGAGAAGTGTGGATCCCAACCTCTATTATATCATTGTGGCCTCCGCAAACCATTATATAAAAGACTTGGTATTCTTAGTATTACTTCAACGTATACTGATCACTGCTGAATATTAAACCTGATACGATTTGCCATGAATACTTCACCTAGGGCTGTCAAGCCTTATCATAGCACGATCAAGGCTTTTGCACCATGTGCCCTGATATATCAATTTTAATTTTTAACTTCAACCTCCAACAGTGAGACCCGAAACTTATACTTCAGTTGGTATAGGTAACCTTGTGAAGCTATCGCATATTGACATCAGAGATCAGCACTGAATCACTTTTTCGCTACTCATTAGTACTCATGAAATTTTGAGTATGAGTGCGTCAACAGTATTGAAATCCAACTACACTGATTCATTCGTACCCAGTACAGCATTTATTTATAAGTACAAGTTGCAATGAGTATGAGTACAACGTTGACATCAAACTCATACCATTCGAAATATGTTTGATTCATACGCCTACTCATTCAGATTCATAACCTTAGAAAAACACTTATAATACTCATAAATGATTCGAGTTATTCGAATCATTCGCCAAGATTTACAGTCTTAGTTTTTGTTGTATTTACAAAGAAAGAAGAAAGACACATAAACAAAAAAGACAAAGACAGCAAGCAAAGCAAACACACAACCTTTTTGTGAGTATTGTAGTGTTCGTACGCGAATCATACTTATTTTGTGATTCGTGTATACGATGAGCCATGTAGAGTCGAAATCAATAACATGACGCGCATTGTTAAGTTTGAGTACCATGAGTATTTCAAACTTTGAGTATGAGTAGTATGAGTATGACATTAAAATAAGTATGAATGCGTATAAGTATCAGAAATTATAAGTATGATTCGAGTCTACTCATCGGTTTGAATACACATCGTTGACCTCTGATTGACATATCGTGTATTGGATAGATAGGATTATAATGGCTTCTAAATTAAATAATTCAATTTTCGTGCACTTGTTCAAGTGTATAGGGTCGTATCACGGCAATGGCAACACGAATGTTGGCCTTCGAATGCTGAATTGTCTCAGGTTTGTCGGCATAACACTTTTCTTTAACGGCGCCCTACAAAAAATAGTTCAACGGTGTCAAATTTCAACTTCTTGGCGGCCAATTGACATCACAATTTCGGCTAATTAAACGGCCATCAAACGTTTGAGGCTATAAATCGATTGTGGCATGAGATATATGGCAAGTTGCATCATCCTGTAGAAAACAAACACCGTTCACATCAATACCATGAAGATCGGTATCATCGTGCAGTTTCTCGTTGACCGAAATTTCCAATTAATTCCAACGTTGCTCAAGCGTAAATCGATTCATTATGTACAGTGGAGATAATATTTAATAAATTTGGTGACAGAATAGAATGACATAAGTATTGCCAGATTCAAAATAACCGATGGTTTAAATTTAAAGTCGCCGTGGTCTAGTAGGTAGTGTGTTGGCTTATTAGACGAAAAGCCAAGGTTCGAGCCCCAGGCCAGACATCAAAATAAAATACGAAAAGTATTTCTTCGGCCTCTTCCTCTCAGCAGATTTCTGGCAAAAACTCTGAGAATAAAATGAAATTGCCATGGAAAGTTTCTCAAAAATCTGTCGTTCGGAGTCGACTTTAAAACTGTGGGTTCCGCCACTCATATATAAATTTAAAACACACACAACATAAGTGGTGTGAGAAACTAGGTCGTAATCTTGACTGAAGGGTTGTAATGACCAATTATGTATGTATGTATGTATGTATGTATGTATGTATGTATGTAAAATTTAAACCGATAGATGGCCCACCCGATATTTCTATCACTAGAATAACAGTCGCAAATATAGTGTCGGTTGTAAATTTTTTTTTAACCACTAACGCTTTCTAATTCTAAAAAAAGAGTCGCAAATACAGTGTCGGTTGCATACTATACTTTTATTGTCCTTAACCTTAAACCTTCAATGCTTTCTAAATCTAACAAATGAATTGCAAGTAAAACAAACATGTCTCTAAGCCAATGCCAATTGCTCCTTTAGTTCCTAGCCTCTAACCAACAACGCACGATCAGTATTTCTTTTTTTGTACAATAATAAGAAAGAAACTGAAATCTTATTTTGGCCACAGAAAGTTTTCATTCTTGCAAATTTTCCACAATGAATGAAAAACTAGAAAACAACAGCAATAACAAAAACAAGAGAAAACGAAATGAAATGAAATGAAAAAGACTCCGTAATAAAAGCAGATAAAAGACAATAAAATTCGTGAGACAGCATTTGTTATTCATCGTAGATTTTGTCAAATGTTCAATAAAACGAAAAACCAAAATGAAAAACAAAAGAAAAACTAAGAAAACTATGACAGTGTACATACATACATACATACACACTGGGTACATACATATTTCTCTTTTCAAAGATAAAGTTTCATTGCATTTTAATAAGACAGCAAAAATTCACAATAACTTGTACAAACTTTACGTTTTGCAAACTCATACTCGAACTCATACTC
This sequence comes from Sarcophaga subvicina, assembly GCA_936449025.2. Classification (NCBI taxonomy): domain Eukaryota; kingdom Metazoa; phylum Arthropoda; class Insecta; order Diptera; family Sarcophagidae; genus Sarcophaga; species Sarcophaga subvicina. The sequence goes on along the minus strand of OW388082.2, from coordinate 103,346,833 downwards.
ATGTACTCGTAGTGGTAGTGTGATACGTTTATGAAGTTTTAGTTTTATTACCATATATTCCTTAAGAAGTTCTCCTGTGCTGCACTTTGGCTGCCTAATGTGGCCAGAAGCCCATTTAAATTTTTGGACGGATGTGAAATCAAAGTTTCATTTCCTCTTTTTTTTCTTTTCTTTTCTTCTCTTCTATTTGAATTGGCAGAAGAACTTCTTTTTATTTTTTGGAATTTTTGGTTCTTCTCGTATGCCAACATTATTTAGTGAACAAATAATGGCAGCAAATTGCTACGGTTGCTGCTCAAGTATTGATATGATCAGAGAAGAGAGTGGTGGTCATATAACAGCATCGACAGGACATGATGACACAATTTAAATTAAAGTTTTCGCATTGAGTAGAACTTTTTTGAAAAGTTTCTCTAAACATCAGCATTATGAGCACACAAATAAATAAAAAAAATGTGTGTGTATGTTGTGCGTGTCATTTAATGAAAAGAAGAAAAGTTTAAGAAACTAAACACTGCACTATGGATTGGAAATTCTTAAATTTTTATTTTCTTTTGGAGACGGTAATGACTTCCTGGACTACTGCAACACAATTTCCGAATAAAGGAAAGAAAATATTGCCGATCTTAGCATAATACACCATTATCCGAGCATATAGAGGGGATTTATGGACTTGCTTGGAAGTCAATATGATGTTTAGAAGGATGTTTATGGCAGCCTGGCAGTCAGATTATATTTTCTGGGAATTTTTTGCTACCTATCAGCCATAAGGACAGCAATGACGATCATCAGAAAGTCACTACTGGATACGGGAGTTTGTACGGGAGTTTGCACGGTAGTTTGTACGGGAGTTTGTACAGGAAATGTACGGGAGTTTGTACGGGAGACCACACAAAAAATATCAAGATTACCCAGCAAAAGTTCCTTAATTTCCAGCATGATTTCCAGAGTGCTACACCCTCTAACCAGTACTTCTGTAGAAGAATTTCCGAGTAAGCTCTTAAGTAAAGGCACCAAAATAGTGAAGATCTTAGTTTAGCCCACTATTTTCCGGACTAATAGGCAACATAGATGGCCAAGCTTGGAGATCGATATGATGTTTGAAAGAAACTTTATGACAGCCCGGTGGTTCAAGAAATATTTTGCTACTGAGCAGACTTTTAATTGCCATAACGATAGCCATGACTTACGCTAGGAAGGCCCTACAGCATCCGGTAGTTCCTTCTTGCCATCGAGTCATCGTTATAAGTTTTCAAAGAATTTGGAGAAGAATCTGATTTCTCCTTCCGGTAATATTCATTTGAAATGACGGCTTCTCTAAACATCTCTTCAGATAGTTATAGCAAACCGTACGTTGGTGCCGAATAATAAAGACGTCAGGCTCTTAACATGCCTGTGAAGCTGCTTAGGTTATCAGTTCACCAAGTTCAACCTGACTGCGGCAAGAGTTTTATGCTGGTCCAAGAGATGTACGTTGTTACGCACTACCGTTGCGTAAAATGTTACAGGGCACAGATTGTCAATCTCACGCAAGATTGAGGCTCACCAGATACATTATTTTAAGTCGCCGTGGTCTAGTAGGTAGTGTGTTGTCTTATTAGACGAAAAGCTAGGTTTCGAGCCCCAGGCCAGACATCAAAATAAAATACAAAAAGTATTTCTTCGGCGACTTCCTCTCAGCAGATTTCTGGCAAAAACTCTGAGAGTAAATAAAATTGCCATGAAAAGTTTCTCAAAAATCTGTCGTTCGGAGTCGACTTTAAACTGTAGGTCCCGCCACTCATGTATAAAATTAACACACATAAAATAAGTGGTGTGAGAAACTAGGTCGTAGTCCTGACTGAAGGGTTGTAATGACCAATTGTGTATGTATGTATGCAGATACATTATTTTGACCTGTACCCGCCGTAGTCTAGTAGGCATCAGGCCTCGGTTAAAACCCCAAGTCAGGAATCTCCAACAAAACATAATATCGGCGACTTCCTCTCAGTATATTTCTGGAAAAAATTTTAAGAGAAAATAAAATTGCCATGAAATGTTTCTCCAAGAGTTTGTCGTTCAGGCTTGACATAAGACTGTGGTTCATGGATAAAATTAACACACACACAACATAAGTGGCGTGAGAAGCTAGGTTGTAAGCCTGACTTTTTTGGTTGAAGTCGCCGTAGTCTAATAGGTAGTATGTTGCTTATTAGACGCAAAAAAGCCTGGGTTCGAGCCCCAGGCCAGGCATCAAAGACAAAATACAAAAAGTATTTTTTCGGCGACTTCCTCTCAGTAGATTTCTGGCAAAAACTCTGAGAGTAAATAAAAATTGCAATGCAAAGTTTCTCAATAAATAAAAATCTGTCGTTCGGAGTCGACTTTAAACTGTAGGTCCCACCACTCATGTATAAAATTAACACAAACAACATAAGTCAATTCGACCTCCGGGTACTGTACTTGTCCTAATTGACAAGTATACGTCCTCTAACCTAACCTAACCTAAGCCTGACTAAAGGAACTAGATGGATGAGCCGTTAAGAATTTATTTCATCTTCTCTCCAATTCATGATTGAATTGCCCTGATCTAAAGCTTTAAATTTCATGCCAAAATAATTGAATTTTGTTTTTATTTTAATCTAAGCACACTACGGCTGCCTTCCAAAATGTATCAATACAAAGTTTGTATGCAGTTCTACTACTGTATATAAACTATGTAGATATGCAAAGTAACCAAACAATGCATCAACTATAAATCCGATGCCTGATTACTTTTTGACTGCGTTAAAAATACACATTGACGACGTTTTGAAATAGAATACATTGCATATATTTTGTACAGCGGCATTATGAAACACGATACTTTGTTCAAACACAAAGCAACTAACATTTCGAAGGCATACGATATGTAGTATGAAATTGAATAGAAACTTATGATGTTTAACTCTTGATGATGTCTTTAGTCATTTAGTTGCTAATTTATTAACATATTTTTTCCATATCGTAAGTAATTGTTCAACAAAATTGTTGTTGACAGAATTTATTTTCATTTTTCTAATATTTTATTGCCAAACAAAACAACAACAACAACAGGAAAATAATATTTATAAACATATTATATGTATGTATGTATGTATAAGTGTATGTTTATGTTCTTATAAATTATTAATTTTATTTAAAAGGACATTTAAGTTAAGAGAGAGTCAGTCAGTAAGAGTTGCAAGTAAATTTGTTTCTCCTTTTTGTTGTGTTTGTTTTGACTTGAAAGGAAAATTTATAACAAACAATACATATGTTTATGTACGCATATATGTTTTAACAGAGTTATGCCCAGATTTATATACTCAAGAGGGATTATTTATTAAGAAGTGAAAACAAAAATATTCCATTCATCCATATGCCATATAAAAAAAAATTTAATAAAATATTACTTAAGATATTATATGTACATATAGAGAGCCAGCCATATACTCTAGATATAAAGGGTGTTTTTTACAAAGGTATAGAACTTTAAGTTGGCATTACTTTTCCAGATGGCGATCGATTTAACAGCTGTCAAGTGATTTATTCTCAGTTTGGTTTGGCAATTCATCATGAATAGACTCACGCCTGAACAACGCTTGCAAATAGTGCGATTTTATTTCGAAAAAAATGGTTCTGTGCGGAAAACGTATCGCGCACTACGTCCATTTTATCGTCGACAAAATCGTCCATCAGAGCAGTTAATTCGATTAACCATGGAACGTTTTCGCACCACGTTTACTCTTATTGATAACTCGCATCCCCAGAGACGCTATACGGTGCGTACAGAAGAAGCTATTGCTGCTGTAGAGCGTAGCATTAAGGAAGACCCGAATGAGTCCATCCGCCATCGAGCACAGGAATTGGATCTGTGTCCATCCACTTTATGGAAGATTTTGCGGAAGGATCTTGGTTTGCGTGCTTACAAAATCCAACTCGTGCAAAATTTGAAGACAAACGATCATCAAGTAAGGCGTAGATTCGTCGAATGGGCCCAAAACGAGATTACCGTTGTTCCCGATTTTCATAAGCGAATTTTGTTTAGCGATGAAACGCACTTCTGGTTGAATGGCTACGTCAACAAACAAAACTGCCGCATTTGGAGTGAAGGTAATCCTCAAGTGTATGTGGAAACACCGTTACATCCAGAAAAACTGACTGTTTGGTGTGCTTTATGGGCTGGTGGAATCATTGGTCCGTACTTTTTCAAAAACGATGGTGGTCAGAACGTTACAGTCAATGGTGATCGGTATAGAGCCATGATTACTAACTTTTTCATTCCAGAATTGAATAACCATGATGTCCAGGAGATGTGGTTTCAACAATACGTCGCAACATGTCACACAGCTCGTGCCACAATAGGTTTATTGAAAGACACGTTTGGTGACCGCCTAATTTCACGTTTTGGACCTGTAAATTGGCCTCCAAGATCTTGTGATTTAACACCGCTAGACTACTTTCTGTGGGGCTATGTAAAGTCATTGATCTATGCGGTAAAGCCACAAACGCTTGACCATTTGGAAGACAACATTCGCCGTATTATTGCCGATATACGGCCACAAATGTTGGAAAAAGTCATCGAAAAATGGACGTCCAGATTGGACTACATCCGCGCCAGCCGTGGCGGTCATATGCCAGAAATCATATTTAAAATGTAATGCCACAAGATTATCTTTCGGATAAATAAAATTCATGTCAATCGAATAATTCATCGTCGTTTTATTGCAACTTAAAGTTCTATACCTCTATAAAAAGCACCCTTTATAGTAGAGTAGAGTAGAGCATATTTATGCATATGTTGTATGCTGTTGTAAATATAATAAATTTATTATGAAATCAAATGTGAAGAAAATTAAATCAAAAAAACCCATACTGTCGTTGTCATACACCACATTCCATTCCATATCCATCCAGCAGCCATCTATCCATTCATCTCTTTGACAAAAAAAGAAAAAAAAAACAAAAAAACGACAACATAAAAATGAAATAAAATTACGCTAAGGCTGCTCTCCCCTGTGCCTATGCATACATTCATACAATATTTGTATTCATATTCACAAGAAATAATAGATGATTATGCTAAAAAGGAAAACATAAATAAATTTAGAAAAGAAATGAAAAGCAAAAAAACAACAACGGAAACATATTAACGACTACTCGCTCATTGCATAAATAACAAAATCTAATTTTTCTTGTTCTACTTGACATTATTTATAATTTTGAAAGGCTCCCTCTCTCTCTCTCCCTCTCTCTCTCTGCTCTTTCACTCTCTTTGCTCTTACTTTAGTAGTAATATTGAAAGTAAATTGATTTGTTTGCTGTTTGGCAACAATGTAAGACAGAAATGCTGAATATTATGGTTAAATGGGGCCATTACAAGCCGTATTGTAGACACATATTTCATGACAATTTATTGAACATCTAATTGATGCCAATATTTTATAAAATTTTGAAAATTTATTTTCAATAAATTTTTCGATTATTTTTTCAAAGAAAATAAATCAAAAATATTTTTGGTAAGGAGTAGAATCAATCATAAATATCTATTCACAGTGCCTGTTACAGTAATCCTTCGATTTACGTCGCCTCGATTAACGTTGTTTCGATTTACGTCGTCAAATTTTTTGTTCCCTCTAACTTTGATTTGCGTCGTCGTTCGATTTACGTCGCCTTTTTTTGAACCAAATGCGACGTAAATCGAGGGATTACTGTAACTTTTTTTATGTTCCTTGCTAAAAGCATACTACAAAGTAGTATGAGCAATATGAAATTCGATTTACGTCGTTTCGATTTACGTCGCCATTTTTTGGAACCAACTGCGACGTAAATCGAGGGATTACTGTGTTTAATGTTGATGTTGTGCTGGTTCGTTTTTTGTTGTTCTTTTTAATTTTGTTTTGAAATAAAATGTTTTTGGTTTTGTTGTTTTTGTAATTTTAATTTGTCTAATTTATTAAATTCAATATGTTCTTATGTTATTTTATTTACAAAATTGTTTTCTTTTAATTTGATTGTGTTTAAATTCAATTTATGTTTCTATTATATTGTTTTTGTTCACAGTTTTTACTTTGTTTTTGTTCTTGTTTTTTGTTTAATAAAAAAGGGTCACAATATCTTGTTTTTGAAATTTTGTATGTTCACTGTTTAACTGTCGAAACTAGAGTGATTTTTAGGCAAAAAAGGTTTTATGTTAGAGCAATGAATATGAGAAAGATCAAGAATAAAAAAGTGATGAGAATACATATATAAGGAAAAGAACCGTTAATATATCTAAAAGGGTGTTCTAAAGAGTGATGTTAACGTTGAACATTCCGGCCCCCATGACTTGGTGAAGTTTATCACAAATTTTGAACAGGTCCTATTTGTGGGTTGTGGATCGGTAAGTTGCAAAGCCTCATGAAGTTGTTGACAGATATGGCATCATGATGTACGTTAACGTATACTGCAAGAAAATTGCCAATGTTTGGGGTGTTGAGATTGTTGGAATGCCATACCTGTAAGTATAAAATTAGAGCAATATTAGTGTATGTAAATGATTAGGTGTTATACTAATTTGCAAACAAAACCACAATTTTTGTAATTGGTCTGGTGATGACTCCATTTTTTGTTTTGATGTCTACAACTCTACAGTTCTGGTCAGGTCCAAGATGGGTTTTGATGATTCGACCCATTTGCCATTCATTGGGTGGCAAGTTGTTGTTTTTGATGACTACCAGATCGTTGACTTTAACGTTGTCCCTTTGAATCTTCCATTTATATCTGCGTTGAAGTTCAATCAAGTATTCGGACTTCCATCTTTGGCAAAATGAGTGGTAGATGACCCTTAGGCGTTTCCAGCGGTTGATGAGATTCAGATTTTCGTTGCTTACATCTGGTTCAGCTGGGTTCAATAATGCACTACCAATAAGGAAGTGTCCAGGGGTCAATGGATTAAGGTCATTTGGGTCATCGCTAGCAGGACTTAAGGGTCTAGAATTTAGGCACGATTCTATACGAGCAAGAATTGTAGATAGCCCTTCAAATGTGAATTTCATGTTCGGTATCATCTTTTTTAGGTGTGTTTTGAATGATTTTACACCGGCTTCCCAAAGGCCGCCCATGTGTGGGGCTCCAGGGGGAATAAACTTCCAATTAAGATTTTGATGACTAAAATGATGGATCACTTGATTTTGAAGAGTTTTTATGAATTCTAGACGGTCTTTTCTTAGTAGTTCTGCTGCTCCGACGAAATTTCCTCCATTGTCTGAGTAAAAGAGTGCGGGACATCCACGTCTTCCTATGAAGCGGGAAAATGCTGCTAAGAACGATTGGGTCGATAAATCACTTGCTGCTTCAAGATGTACAGCTTTTGTGGCGAAGCATACAAATATGCAAATATACCCTTTTGTAATAAGACAAGCTCGGCCTGTAAAATTTTTGATGTCAAAAGGTCCTGCGTAGTCTAATCCAGTTGTAGCAAAGGGTCTTGATAATGTTGTACGTTCTGGTGGTAATGAAGCCATGATTTGATTTTGCGTCTGTTTTTTGTACAAAACACACGTTTTACAGTTGTAAATTACGCTTTTGACCAAGGGTTTCAATCTGAATATCCAATATTCTGTGCGTAGGACTCGAACCATTAGTTGGTTTTCTCCATGAAGGGTAATTTTATGTGTAAATTCCACTAGTAGCTGTGATAGCTTCGAGTTATGAGGTAGCAATATTGGGTAGCGTTCATTGTACGTTAATGCAGGTGATTGCGCTAGTCGCCCATTGGCTCTAATAATGCCATGGTGATCCATGAAAGGATTTAAGGTCAAAAGACTGCTGGTTGGGGATATTTTCTGCTTGAGTTTTAAATGTTTGTACTCATCTGGAAAATGATTTTGTTGCGTCCATATGATGAGTCGATGTTTGACGAAATCTATTTCTTCTCGGGTGATTTCTGCTGAAGATACGCGAAGATGGGTTCGGTTGTTTCCAGTATTTCTCCATAATCGTATGACATAAGCGAGTACTCGATAAGCTCGTGATAGGTCTGAAAATCGATTTAATGGGTCTTCGCGTGTTGTGGTTGTAAATGCTTTTACAGTTTTTGCTTCTAGATTTGTGTCACCTGTTTGTGTTGGTATCGGCCATTGATTTTTAGGCAATTTTAACCAGGAGGGTCCAAACCACCATAAGTTGTGGTTCTCCAGTTCTTGTGGAGTACATCCTCGGCTGGCTACATCTGCTGGGTTATCCTTTGAGTCGATATGTTGCCAATTTTGATTTCCAACCTTATCCAGGATTTCAGAAACACGATTTCCAACGAAAGTGTTCCATGAGCAAGGGGGTTTTTTTAACCAGGACAGCACGATTGTTGAGTCGGTCCAATAATATGCCTTGATATTTTGAATTTGAAGATTTGGTATAAGTCCACATGCAAGATTTGCCAATAATACGGATCCACATAGTTCTAAGCGGGGCAAAGATATTTGCTTAATGGGAGCTACACGGGTCTTTGAAGCCAGAAGAAATGTGAATACTGAATTTTCTGCTTGTATTCGAACATAAAGAGTCGCAGAATAGGCTTTTTCTGAAGCGTCACTGAAACCGTGAATTTCCACATTACAATTCGGGCTAAATTGGATCCAACGGGGAATTTTCAATATGTTTATTGCCGGGCAGTTTTTTATGAATTTTTGCCACTGTAGACAAGTCAAGGGTTTTAATATGTCATCCCAGTCGACTTTATCCAACCAAATCTGTTGCATAATTAGTTTTGCTTCAACTATTATTGGAGCTATCCATCCACAAGGGTCAAAGAATTTGGCAATTGTCGATAAAACTTCTCTTTTCGTGTAGTTTTCTTTTAATTTGACATCTGGCGCTGTAAATGTAAATGCGTCTGACGAAATGTTCCATTTGATCCCAAGAGTTTTTGTTCCAGTGCTTTCTGACAAATTTAACCAATCGAGAGGTAGTAGGGTCTCATTTGGTAAGTCTTGTATAACTCGTGGGTCATTTGATGTCCATTTCATCAGGTCAAATCCAGCAGATTTTAGAACTGTTGTAAGTTCTTTTCTTGATTTGATGGCGTCATTTAATGTGTGACCACCTGCTAAAACATCATCCACATACATGTTTTGTTGTAGAGTTTTTGATGCGAGAGGGTGAGTTGATGTTACATCTTCAGCTAATTGAAGAAGGGTTCTAATGGCCAGAAACGGGGCGCAATTGACTCCAAAAGTCACTGTCAGGAGTTCGTAATCCTCAATTGGGTCCTTTTCTGATTGCCGAAATAATATCCTTTGATATTTGGTTTGATTCGGATCAATGAGTATCTGTCGATACATTTTTGTGATATCTGCGTTGTACACAAAACGGAAGAATCTCCACTTCAATATCAGAAGCACCAAGTCCTGTTGAAGTATGGGTCCTGGATGCAATATGTCATTCAAACTCTTCTTGTTTGAAGACGGGCTCGAAGCGTTGAAAACTACTCTAAGTTTCGTTGTTAGCCTTTCGGGTTTTATTACTGCATGATGTGGCAGGTAATAATTTGGGTTTGTGTTGATTTCCAGGGGAGAAATTTTCCTCATATGTCCTAACTCGAGGTACTCAACAATTACTTGGTCGTATTGTTTTTTGAGTTCGGGTTTCTGGCTAAGTATGCGTTCCATTCTCAAGAACTGTGCCATTGCTATGTTTCTCGAAGTTCCTATTTCTTCGCTATTTTTAAAGGGTAGGGTAACGATATACCTTCCTGTGTCGTTTCTTCGTGTTGTCGACATGAAATTGTTCTCGCAAAATGTGTCCTCATCTGACCTCAAAACCCGTTTTGGGGTTTCCTCCACCTCCCAAAAGCGTGTGAGGATTCGGTCAAGGGACGTAGTGTTGAGTAATGACACTGTTGTACTAGGTTGTGTCGTTGTTGAAATTGGTCCCCCCACAATCCAGCCAAATACTGTTTTTTGTGCCAAAAGGGATCCAATAGACCGCATCGGTGTGTCCATGCAATATATTGAGTGGCCCAGGTCTAGGCCTATAAGCAAGTCGATGGGTCTGCTTTGATTGAATTGAGGATCTGCAAGTTCTAATTTAGCAGTCTCATTGAAATGTTGCAAATCTAAAGTCTGTGGTGGTAAATTAGATGGAAGAGTCTTCAGGACTGGCGCCCAGACTTCTAATTTAAATTGTGAATCCACCTTGGAGCAAAGATTGAATATACATGCTTTGGTTGAAGTCTCTGAAACTGTTTGACTCAAGCCTGTAACATGAACTAAATTTCGTTTGGTGGGCAAATTTAGTCGATTTTTCAACTTTTCTGACATAAAAGTTGATTGTGAGCCAGGGTCGATGATTGCTCTTGCCTGGTACTTTTCGCCTCTAGTTTCGATCAGTACAATTGCAGTAAATAACAAGGTCTCTTTCTCATTGGGAGATTGATGGACATGTTTGCTCTCTTGCAGTGTCAAGGAAGTGATATTTGGTATCGAAAAGTTTGATGCTGATGTGGACTGTATATTGGTGTTTTGTGCTGCGATGCTCCTACTAGATTGGGTCGCGTCACAATTCGGAACTAAAGTATGGGATTCTGATCCCTTATGTAACAAAGTGTTATGTCTTTGTCTACATAATCTACAACTGAATTTACTTTTACAGTCCTTAACACTGTGGTCAATAGAGAGGCAGTTGTAACATGAATTTGTGACCTTTACAATGTGAATTCTGTCGTTAACGTTCTTCTCTAAGAACTTGGGGCAAGACCACAATTGGTGAGACTCCTTACAATGTTGGCATTTGTAATTTGAGTCATTTTTCTGTGCCCTATTTGTGTTTAAAGGTTTTATGTTTTTCGACCCAGTTTCATTTTGTTTTGTGTTTATGTGAAAAGTGTGAACTCGTTTTGACTTAAACTTTAAATTATCCTTTCTTGATTGTTCTGTTTTTGGATTCGATTGTGTGATGGCCGCTATGGATTCTAGAGTCTTAGAATTGTGCGTCAAGAAATTATTGAATTCTTCCCAAGTCGGAACTTTTGTAATTTCCTTAAGTGAATTTTCAAATTCCTTTAAAAGAGTCCGAGGGAGTTTTGTTGAGCAAATGTATACCAGGAATGGGTCCCATGTGGCGGTTTCTATGCCTAAAGCATTTAACGCCTGAATGCATCCATTAACTGTTCGCTGAAGTTTTTGAATCGATGAGCCTGAGTCTTCAGCTACGTTCGGAAGGTCAAATAAAATTTTTAATTGTTCATTTACTTGGATCCGATTATTTTCGTATTGGGCTACAAGGTTTTTCCAGGCTATGTCGAAGCCTTGATTTGTCAATGGGGCATTTGAAACTATTTTCCTAGCATCTCCTCCAGTCTTTTGTATCAGATGAAATAGTTTTTCAATTTTACTAAGTCTAGAATTATTTATGTATAATGCTGTAAAAAGATCGCGGAAAGTAGGCCATGTCAAAAAATCTCCATAAAATGTGTCCGTGTCGCAAGGTGGTAACCGCACAAATGAGATGTCATGATTTTCCTGTGCTTGATTTTCAACAGCAGAAATCCGCTCTTCTTTCTTTGTACTCGATAGGGCTTGAATTTCTGCATTAATTGACCCTAAACACGTTTTGTAGGCAGAAAAACCTTTTTTGTAACGATCACGAAGCTTATCTTTATCGACGGGTTTTTCTTTGGAATCTTTTTTTGTGTCCCTACACTCTCCATATGTCCTTTTGACTTGTGTCCATATAGAATCGAGTTCGACCCGAAGTACCTCAAGAGAGTGAATGTTGTTTTCGGCCGCACTTTGTGTGTACTCTGTTTCAAAGTCCAAAAGGTCATTTTTACAATTTACAAATTTATCGAATGCCATTATTTACCGATGAATTAAAATTTAAACGATCAAATTAAGAATCAAATTTAAACAAAAAAGTCCCTGCTAGCGATTTCACAGCAAGAATTACCAAAAATAATAATTAATTTCCCGATTGGTTATTAATTTGGGTATATTTTGTTTCCCCAGTAAATTACTAAAAGAAGTATGGGTGGTAACCCTTTTCGTTTTTCTATTTCTCTTTCTTCTTTTTCTCAACCGCGACAAAAATTTATAAGAGCGTATACTTGTAATAAAGAGTTTTGTGTTTCTCTTTATTGTCTTATTTTTATTATTTTTAGTACTTACTTATCGTTGTTGTGTCTTTGTTTAAGCTGTTGCTCTCTAATTTGGGTCTCTTCTTGCTTGTGTCTTTTGCTGTAATTTTGGTTCTTTTTTGTTTTTCCACTTTGCCTGTGGATTCTATTTTTTCTCAAAAAATTTAACTGTTCTTAACCGTTGCTTATTTTTTGTGTCTTAATATTTTTCAATTTTTTAGCAAGTTTTTGTTTTTGTAAATTACACTGCACTATATCCGGCTCGAAGGACCAAAAAGATGTTTAATGTTGATGTTGTGCTGGTTCGTTTTTTGTTGTTCTTTTTAATTTTGTTTTGAAATAAAATGTTTTTGGTTTTGTTGTTTTTGTAATTTTAATTTGTCTAATTTATTAAATTCAATATGTTCTTATGTTATTTTATTTACAAAATTGTTTTCTTTTAATTTGATTGTGTTTAAATTCAATTTATGTTTCTATTATATTGTTTTTGTTCACAGTTTTTACTTTGTTTTTGTTCTTGTTTTTTGTTTAATAAAAAAGGGTCACAATATCTTGTTTTTGAAATTTTGTATGTTCACTGTTTAACTGTCGAAACTAGAGTGATTTTTAGGCAAAAAAGGTTTTATGTTAGAGCAATGAATATGAGAAAGATCAAGAATAAAAAAGTGATGAGAATACATATATAAGGAAAAGAACCGTTAATATATCTAAAAGGGTGTTCTAAAGAGTGATGTTAACGTTGAACAACTGTATTGCTAGACAATAATAACCAGCAATCCTGTCATTCTAGAACCTGCTATTGTAGACAAATTATGGACTAGTGAAGTGAAATAAACTTGAGTTATGAATCTGAAGAAAATACTCCTTCAAAGCATATTGGTTGAGTGGTGTGGAGGTATTAATTATAAAATTTGTTCATCTTCTGTGTATTTACATGGTATGTCCGGAATACCTGGTGATTGACAATAATGAAAAGTAATATTTATCCCTAAAGCGTGAAAATTTCGCTAACATGCGCTAAGTCTTCAGACCCATATGTTTACCTTCCTTCTACCCACTACTACAATTTATTCCTAACCATAGCGGATAAGAATTTAAAAACAAAAGCAGAGTCTTAAAGAAGACGCCTTGAAGTCGCCGTAGTCTAGTAGGTAGTACGTTGGCTTATTAGACGTAAAGCCAGGGTTCGAGCCCCAGGCCAGACATCAAGACAAACTACAAAAAGTATTTCTTCGGCGACTTCTTCTCAGCAGATTGCTGGCAAAAACTCTGAGAGTAAATAAAATTGCACCACTCATGTATAAAATTAACACACACAACATAAGTGGTATGTGTGTACGACGTTGTACAATGGGTCAATTCTACCTCCGGGTACTGTACTTGTCTTAATTGACAAGTACACGTCCTCTAACCTAACCCCAACCCAAAGAAGACGCCGGTCTGCTTATACAATCTCCCTCGGCATTACACAGTTCCGCATGAGAATCTTCTTTAACATCGTCGACCGTAATATCTTGGCCGCTTGCTGTTGTTGAAAATCTCTCTCTGTCTCTCTGGGAGAAAAGTTGACTATGGGCCATAAGGAGGAAGGTAAACCATGGAACTCCTCAATTGCGATACGATCACCGTTGCTATAGCACCAAGTTAAAGGCAATTTACTTATGAAGCTCCTAGAAAATGGCATTAAGGTGTTAAGTTAAGCTAGTTAGCAATCCACTGCTACAAAAGACGCACGTTTACTGAGCGGCTCGGTCTAGAAGACCGAAAAATCAAGCAGATCAAGCTCATACCATTCAGAAGATTCCGAATATCTATACTCCACGAAAGCGGGAAATTTAGCTAATTTCCTCCGCTGCGGGCGTTATCATGAATTCATAACTCTGATGGAAGCAAAAAAATATCCTCGAAAGGACTCTTAAACTTGTGTGGCATTTTTTTTCCTGTAAACACGACATTGATAAAAGATGAGGACTCAAGCCCAATATCTTCAAGGGACATTGTATGATGGGAAACGTGATTTCTATAGGAAATATGCTTCGGAGAAGGAGAAAGAAACTGTCCATCACGACGAAGTTTCTTACAGGGCCGTCCAGCTCTTCCGTCCGTCCTTCATGGATATGAAGGGGCCAAATGGCCAGACGGACTCCACTTTGAAGTAATACCACAGTAGTTCCAGTGTGGGCATAAGGAGTCCAAAAGAGGAGGGGGAGATTTAGTAGGTGAGGGCCCCACACACAGGGGATAGTGACGACTACACCTATGGTGCGGTTAGGTACATTTACTCCTCCACAGCGTTAAAAAAAACGGGGCCGTCCAGCCCAGCACATAAACGAGTCTGGATGGCCTAAGCTTGGCTCATTTCGACATGGCTTTGCTGATATGATTCAAGACGTCACCGTATGATGCTGTCATGTATCTCAGACAGAAATACATCTAAAAGTTGCGGTGCAATATTGTTTGCACTTGCCATATTAACTCCTCTTATTGTTCATGTTTCGTGCAACTGCTTCAATGTTTATTTCATCCATTTAGACGTCATAGGATGGTTCTTGATACTCATACTGCTTAGGTTAGATTAGGTCAGAGGACGTGTACTTGTCAATTAAGACAAGTACAATACCCGGAGGTCGAATTGACCCATTGTACAACGTCCTAGTTTCTCACACCACTTATGTTGTGTGTGTTAATTTCATACATGAGTGGTGGGACCTACAGTTTAAAGTCGACTCCGAACGGCAGATTATTTTGAGAAACTTTTTCATGGCAATTTTATTTTACTCTCAGAGTTTTTGCCAGAAATCTGCTGAGAGGAAATCGCCGAAGAAATACATTTTGTATTTTATTTTGATGTCTGGCCTGGGGCTCGAACCCTGGCTTTAAGTCTAATAAGCCAACAAACTACCAACTAGACTACGGCGACTTCTACTCATACTGCTTACGCCACGAAGTTTTCAATGAACACATTAAACAACAGAGGACATCCTTACCGAACTCTTATGTTCGCAATTGTGAGGCTGTTGCAAAGAGTGAATGGTCTTCTACTCTACAAAGCCTTGAGTAATTAAAAAAGTGCTTGAGTAGTTAAAGTGCTTGAATCTTATATTCGAATACAGCTGAAGAGAAACTATTTTTCATCAAAATTGCTTCAAATTTAAAAACAAAACAAAAACTAAGAAGGTTGGGTTTCTTCTTCAAAAAGATCCCTTTAGAAGCCTTGCAAGTTCGGAAAGGAACATAGAAAGATCAAGATGTTCTTTCTCTAGGGAGCAAAACTCTTTACCATCATATCCAATACATCAACCAAATAATTATTCCCCTAAACACGACCATAGTAGGACATACTAGAGTAGACCTAACAACTGATTATCTGAAACAAGGCAAATAAAAAAAGAAAACCTACGTGGAATTGAAAACAAATAGTAGGAGGAGAACATTTAAATCATAATTCAATTATTTAAACAACCAAAAGATTTATTCTTTTGTTAAAAAAAGCTGTTCTACTAAATGGAAAATGATTATTCATTCAAGCATGCATGAAACCATAACCAAATCCATCTTTTTTTTCTCTTGTTATGCTTGATATTTAAAACTTCAGTGTTTGATTGTTTTAGTGTTTGTTTTAAATACGTACAACAATACAACACAATAATTGAAAGAAATATGGTAGATTTTTGCTTTTTTTATTTGTAAATCCAATGCTTATGTTTAAAAGAAAATAAATTTGAAAACAAGCAACTGTTATCCCCCCGCCCCTCATGCCTTTTATACCGAATTCTTTTTCGTTTTTTTTTTATTTGGAAATATTTTATTTATGGTACCCACACAAAAATGTATACGAAAATGTGGGCAATATTTTACTTTTTCATATGATTTGTGTTTATTTGAGTATGGGTGTATGGGTGTATGTGTGTGCATGTGTATTTATACGTTTTTTTTCTCCTTTTGCATTATTTGTTGATTTATAGTTGAGCCATAAAAATCCTTAAAGCTTAACGTATACTTTTAGGCTTACAATAACAAACAAAATACATACGCTAAATGCCCACACACATACACGCGTCGTATACCATTGCACAAACACAAACATAAACAAAACAACGACACTTAAACACAAACATTGGCTACAAAGCCATCATTTGAGTAAAGGCGACATGAGCGTATACAACAGCCAAGCGGCGGCCTCATTCTTTATTGCTTTATTTGTTTTGTTCATTGTGTATGTGTGTGTGTGTGTGTATTTCGATTTGTTTAAGTATTGGTGGTATAAATCTAAACAACAACATTGACAACAACTCACACTTTCACTAGTAAGAGACGGTCACGGCTAACTTTTTGATACTCTACCTTACAATGTTGTTTTTCCCCCAAACACGGATTCTTAGATGATATTGTAGTTGGGATGTCATATGGACCTCCTAGTGAGGAAATTTAGAGACTATAGAGATGGAAATGCGAAGTTGTTAAAGTAAGACTACTACCTGGTGTACTCAGAGTATCAGGAAATGGCAAGAGTGACAAGCATTATTTTTTAAACACCCAGCGCTTTAAAACGGCAACAGTTAAGATGAAGAGTTGACGTACCAAAGCATACTTAAAAGCTTTAAAAATTCTAGACGAATATTTGAGAGACATGTCACCTAATTGAGGACACATTCGTTCATCTTTCTTTATTTTCTATGCCCGAAATGATTCTGTAGAACTTGAAAATCTAAAAGTTGTCCATGCAGAAGGATCTTCAAGTCCTTAGGACAGAATAAGGCCCATAAAAGGCTAATGAGTGTGTAAAATAACGAGAAATAAAGTAAGTTATGCGGCACTCTACAGGGTGGCTGATATGTATTGCAACCAACTTCAGGTTGTTATCATTTGTAAACCGCTCGTCTGACAGCTGACAGATTTATTCCAGTGACAGTTCATTTTATTATTTACAAGCTTACAAAAGCATTTTGATCTATTGCATTCAGAAAAAAAGTTATTCATGATGGAATTCAAGCGTGATAGTGTGATTGCTTTATATTTGGCTGGAAAACCACAGGTGGCTATCGTTAGAGCCCTCCAGCATTTAAATGTGAATAAATCTTTTGTTTCTCGTACCATTGCTCTTTGCCGTGATACTGGCAGTGTTGCATCGCGTCCAAAAAGTGGACGAAAAAAAACGGTAACAACACCAGAAATGATTCGAAAAGTGAAGACCAGATTTGATCGAAATCCACGCCGCAGTGGTAGAAAAATTGCTCGTGAGCTGAACATATCGCGAGAACAGATGCAACACATATTGAAAGATGAGCTTGGACCAAAGCCATTGAAGTTCCAAAAAGTGCAAGAGCTCACCGATGGACAAAAAAAGTTAGACTGTAAAGAGCCAAGGAGTTACTTCGCTTGCACGGAAGTGGCCAGTTACCGAATTTGGTTTTTTCCGATGAGAAGCCATTCCAAATTGAGCAGTTTGTGAACAAACAAAATGATCGGGTTAACTTGCGAAAGAGGTCAGCTGAAAATTTACACCTGCGATTGGCCACCAGATGGTAATGGTGTGGGCCGCCGTAACGGCCGATGGTCGCTTCCCGCTCGTATTCATCGACCGTGGGGTCAAAATAAATGCCGAATATTATCGGGAAAATGATTTAAAGACAGTATTGAAGCCCTGGGCAGACAAACATTTCGGCCGCAGACCATGGACATTCCAACAGGACTCAGCACCACCGCACTCAGCACGCGTCAACCAAGAATGGCTTAAAAAAGAGGTTCCTTGCTTCATTTCTACCGCACAATGGCCACCAAAATCTCCGGATCTCAATCCGTTGGACTTTTGCGCCTGGAGCATTTTGGAGAGTAAGGTTCTCACTAAAAATTACCAAAGTGTCGATCATCTCAAGACGCAGAGCCACTTTCGTGCAGCCTGTGATGGCTTTATCGGCCGTTTGAAGACCATAATTCGTACCAAAGGTGGCTAATTGGAACAAATCTAAACTGATTCCAAAATTTGATGTTATTTCCAAAATTTTTTGCTTTTGAACAATAAAATTAAAAAAAAAATTAAAAAAATATAGCGCTTTACTTTGTTGCATTATATATCAGCCACCCTGTATGTACGTGCAACTGAGCACTTCTTAGAGAATGTAGACAGAAATACTTCTGACGTCACAGGTCACATATGGTTGGCAAACTGTCCCTTTCTTCTGACTGATTGCGAAACATGCTTTCAATAAATCGTGAACTTTAAAAAAATAGGCTCTTTAACGCTAAGCCTCGCTAGATAAAGCAATTAATCAAGAGAAGCACTAACACGAATACAATATGCCCAATAAAGTGTAGGGTATAGCAGCATGGCAGCATGGCAGCATGGGTAGGCAGTTTAAGATATTAAAACGCTTGTTATTGAAGTTTCATCGGAAGTCTTTAAACGAAGTGTTTATGTGTTGGTGGTTTTATGAAAAGCAATAAAAAGTCGGAAGAGAGAGGGAAAGTGTGTTATGGAGAGTAGATTTTAAAAAATTCTCGAAATCATAAAGGATTTGTGAAAGGGTTTCGCTTTCATTCTTGTAAGATTTTTCAAAACCAAGTTAAAAGCGAAAGTGATTAATGAAAGCTTTTGAGGCAACAAGTTTTACTTTTTCTTGCTCTGTTTTACATTTTCATTCTCTGTACGATTTGTGGAAAAGATAAAAAAAAGGAAAACAAAAATGATAAATTTGTGGTTGAAAGCAAAGGAGGAGGAGGAGGAGGAGGTGTAGGTATCTCTTTACTGGTTTCGTTGGTATTTTTTTAATCAAACCTGCCATTTTTTTTTGTAACAAAAAGAGATTTTTTGTTGTTGTTTTAGCTGCCATTGTTTTTGTATTACACAACAATTCTCTTTTCTTTATGCTTTCTATGCCCGTTTCGACAATTGTTTGAGCATTTCTCTTTGTTTCTCTCTCTCCTCCTGCTTGTCTTTATTTAAAGGATTTGAAATAAACCTTGTGCTCGGTTGTGTATGTTGCTTTGCTTTGATTAAAAGCTTGAATTTGTGCGTGCTTAGTATACATGTGCGAGGGTAGGAGGTTTGTTTTTTTTTTTTGTCCTCAGTTCTAGAAAAATTTCTCGTGCGTTACGAAAAATGGTGAGATTTAATCAAGTGTAACATGAAATAAAAATAAAGTTTTGAAATTTACTCAAGGAAATCTATTGATTTGAGTGTGCTTTTCCTTTTTTTCTTACTTTTTCCCCATTTGCTTTCAATGTCTTCTTCTTCTTTTTTTTGTTTCTTTGTTCTGTTCTAAAAGCTAATTAAATACTTTTCTTATGTTTACTTAAGTATTAAAGTTTTAAGAATATTGCTTAACTACTAAAATAAATCTTGAATTTAAGAAAATTCCAGAAACTTTAAAAAAATTCGAGGAAATTCCAGGAAATTCTGGTAAAATCCTGAAAGTGATAGGAGCAAAAAGAATTCTTGGAATTCTTGGCAACCAACAGATGCCATAATAATTTTTGCTCGTATTTAAAATTACAAAAAGGGAACATTGTGTGGATAATTGGCAAATTAAGCTGCCATAAAGCAAATTCGCTTATTTCTTTTGATTTATTTCAGTCTCATTAATCTTCTGTAGCAGGTTCTAGAATGATAGGGTTGCCAACTTTCTTAATAAAGAAAAAACTTCATCTTGTTATATTCGTTGTTATACAGGGAAATCGAGGATCTCCCTGTGTTATTCGATGTCGACTACAACATCCCTCAGGTGAATCTGGAGTCTGGAGAAATTGTTTAAAGGATTGCTAATTCCTCTTAAATTTTGAAATCACATTTCAAAAACCATGATGAAAATTATAGATTTTCGCTTAATGCAGTCCAATACTTTGACCAAATACTTTCTCCTTCCTTGAGGATACATTCTACGCACGAAGAAAAAGAATTTTTGATACCCAGTAATACGAATTCCAGTGGGGGAGATAAAATCAAGGTCTAGACTACAAGCAACTTTACAATATATGGCTGTTCCAACTAGACCTGTACGATAACGACTCAACAGCTAATACCAGCCAACGTATTTGGGTAAATATTGGTCACTTAGGAAGCCTGATGGAATTGGTAACCTTCAGGAATATAAATAACTTAACACCACACTATGACTTCTCGAGGAAAGAGGGAAACTGGAAAATGAAGGCACACCTCGTGTACAACATATCATCTCACGGGTAGTTCGAAACTAAGAGACATCATTTCAGAGTCGGCATTCGATACTGCTTGCGGATCACTGTTGCGGCATCTAAGTGATACTGTCGGTCATATGAAATGATGGGGTGGTTGCATACATAATTGGCCATTACAACCCTTCAGTCAGGATTATGACCTAGCTTCTCACACCACTCATGTTGTTTGTGCTAATTTTATACATGAGTGATGGGACCTACAGTTTAAATTCGACTCCGAACGACAGATTTTTGAGAAACTTTTCATGGCAATTTTATTTACACTCACGAGTTTTTGCCAGAAATCTGCTGAGAGGAAGTCGCCGAATAAATACTTTTTGTATTTTATTTTGATGTCTGGCCTGGGGCTCGAATCTTGGCTTTACGTGTAATAAGAAATATTAGAATATTTTCTGTTAGCCAGGTGGCTGGCAATGCACTGGGTTCTAACATGGATAACGAAATGTAATGACATTCCAAGCATTTGAAAAGTGAATGAATTTGCCAGATGTGATAAGTTGTCCACATTAACTTCACTGGTCATTATATTTTTTTGTTCTGTGTCCTTCAGTCAGGATTACTTCCCAGCTCCTCACATCATATAAATTGTGAGTGTTAATTTTATACATGAGTGGCGGGAACTACAGCTTAGGTTCGACTCCGAACGCCAGATTTTTGAGAAACTTTTCTATGCAGATTATCTCACGGATAATTCTAGTTTTAGATGAAATGAAAAACAGGTTGTACGTGGCCAAAGTGTGTCTATTCTAACTATTTAACTGACCTTACAACATATGGCCTAGAGTTGACATGATGAACGAGTACAACTTCAAAGCTGCCAACATTTCGACCAGTTTTCGGCCAATAGAATCAATTCTCTGCGCCACAGACTGCGGTGATTATCTGACGAGAGTTCAGCTGCTCAAAAGCCACTAAATACACTCACTGGGTCATTTAATAGAGAAAATCACTTTGGCGCCATTGATTTTAGGCTGATTGGCTGCACAGGTAGTCAAGCTTAACGTATGAAGTCTTGTCTTATCATCATTCTTTATTACCAATAATTATACGATATAGAAATGATTTCTTTTGTGGCTTTTAAGTAGCAGTTCGAATATGTATTGTATCTCGGTTTTAGCAAACATGACTTTAAATTAATGTATGAATGGCCCCTAGTCATTTGACAAGTTTTTCCTGGGTTTGTAAGCTAAATTATGGCTACCCTAAGTTCTTTTCCTTCCATATCAAAGGAAATATTCCTAAGCCTCTGAAATAATCTGGCCATTAGAGCCAGAGTTAGGATAAGCTGCGGTGAACGATGTATGCGCCTCAGCTTCACCTTTTGTAAACTGAACTGTCCCACAGAATATGTTCGAGTTGAAGTTAAATTTGTATTTGACTCTTAAGTGAGCATCTTTAGTTATTTAAACTGTAATCCTTAATTAATTCAAAATGTGTTTGAAGCAGCAATCAATTAGAAATTAAATTTCCTTACATTTTTCTTCATATTTTTTAGTTACTCTGTCATGATATGATTCAAATCAAATAAAGGGTCCGCCAAATAACTTTTTTTTGGAAAATGCTTAAAAAAAACTACTGAATATTTTCTCAAATTTTTTTTTTTATTTGAAAGTACAATCCTTCCGGTTTATAATGGAAAATAATTTCATTCAAATGGCTGCCTCGGCTGGCAATGCAGTAGCCTACACCAGAAGATGTCGATTTTGGCAAAAAAAAATTATCTTTTCAGTGAAGCTCATTTTGATCTTGGCTTGGGTATGTAAACAAGAAAAATTGTCGCATTTGGGGCACAGAAAACCCGCACGCATACTTTGAAAAGCCGACGCACCCAAAACGAGTCACTGTTTGGTGCGGATTTTGGTCCAGAGGCATAATTTGGCCATTTTTCTTCCAAAATGAACAAGGAGTGGCCGTTACAGTCAAGGGCGATCGTTATCGGGCCACGTTGAACGAATTTTTGTTCACAAAAATTGAAGAGGAGGATATTGGCAACATTTGGTTTCAACTGGACGGCGCTACGTGCCACACAGCCGAAGCTACACATGATGTTTTGCGCCCTTTTTTTGAAGATCGCATTATCAGCTGCAGAGCTGATGTCGTTTGACCACCTCGGAGCTGCGATTTGACACCGTTGGAGTATTATTTGTGGGGTGCCGTCAAAGATAAGTGTTACGCCGACAAGCCAGAGACAATTGACGCTTTGAAGGACAATATTCGTGAAGCCATTGGTGAAATACAGCTGCACGCAATCGATAATGTGCTTAAAAAGTGGACCGATCGTGTAGGCTACTGCAGGGCCAGCCGTGGCAGTCATTTTAATGAAATTATTTTCCATTATTAATCGGAAGGATTGTACTTTCAAATCAAAAAAGAAATTTGAGAAAATATTCAGTAGTTTTCTTTTACGCATTTTCAAAAAAAAAAGTTATTTGGTGGACCCTCTCCTTTCTAATTTCAAATGAAAAAATTCGGAAATTCTTTGAACATTTTCTTCAAAAAGAAAAAACGAAATTAAATTTTTTTTCTCTCTTCATTTCGAATGTTTTGAGTGAAATCTAAAACACCCACAATTGGACACAAACACACACACAATTTCACTTTCACTCTTATTGCAGTTTAAATGGAAAAAAGAAAACTCAAAATATCATTCCATGAAAAATAAAGCAAAGATAGAGAGAGAGAGAGAGAGTGAAAGAGAGAATGAAAGAAGAAGTAAGTAAGAAAGTAGAGAGAAATTCAATTAAAATAAAATGCTTGAAATCTCTCTGTGTGTGTAGATATGTATGTGAAATTAGATCTGATGACTGTGCATTAGATTTCAAAGCTTGGCAGAGAGAGAGAGAGAGAGAGAGAAAGTTTGAAAGCGAGTAAGTATACTAGTTAACTAAATTAAAATAGCTTCGTATTACGTACTCTCTTAGAAAAATTCTGTATGATTTTGTATGATTGTATTTACATAATCATACAATAATGCAATAATACTTCGTATGTTTGTTGTTGTTTAATAAGTATTAAGCTACTCAAGTGATTTACATACATTACACCGTTTTTGTATTCTAATTTGAGTTTCTTTTTCTACTTCCTTCTCACTCTCTTTCTGGCTTTTACTCTCACATTTACATATTTACATATACATTCTGTGTGCTATCTAAAGCATACAGCGTTGTTAACTGTTTAAAATTCATTAAAACAAAAAACGCGTATTTTTGTTTAAGAACACAAAACTAGTAAGAAGGATCTGATACTTTGGCATCACTTTATTTCAAAATGTAATAAATTTTTATAGAAAAACCTCGTCCCTACGTACTTATCGATCTGACCACATAATACCGAACAATGCCGATCCAACAACAATATTGTGATGGATAAAGATTTTTTGAAGAGATTTTCAAAAACGTGAATATACGAATGCCAGACTAGCTCTTTGTGCTATTACATACATAACATACATTATTGGTCATTACAACCCTTTAGTCAGGATTACAACCTAGTTTCTCACACCACTTATGTTGTGTGTGTTAATTTTTTATACGACAGATTTTTGAGAAACTTTTCATGGCAATTTTTATTTACTCTCAGAGTTTTTGCCGAAGAAATATTTTTGTATTTTTGTTTTGATGTTTGGCCTGGGGCTCGAACCCTGACTTTGCGTCTAATAAGCCAACACACTACCTACTAGACTATGGTGCTATTAGCTGCCTTATTAAACGGCCTGTTACTCTAAAGTATTATAATTAATGAATAAAAAATCTATGAGATGTCTTCCATTCAAAAACGGTTTTATAATCCACGAAGTTATCCACTTACATGCACAAGAGATAAGAAATGGAAACTGTTTTCTGCCAACAATTCTGTTTTTTTTTTCTGGACAATGTAATGGAAAACAGAAATGTCTTAAAAGCTATTTCTGAATTTATCGAAAAAAAACTCAGAATGACCACGGTACATATATACATACACTGAGCGCCAAAAGTGAGTAAACACCACTGAAATAATTCATTTTCTTTGGATAGCGAGAAATCTAAATGAGAATAGTCGAATAAATTTCCAATAATAAAAACGTTTATTTATTACTTATAAAATGTTAAAACACAAACAACAATTCATAATAAAGGAACTTTTTTTATACTTAAGAACAAAACTTTTTATACTTAAGAACAAAAGTGTTGACTCACTTATGGCGCTCAGTGTATATCCAGAAGAATTCAATCATAGGACACACACTTAATAGCATAGAGACCTTCAATATTCGTGGAAGATGATCAGTTAAGATGGTTGACAAAAACCGATACAAGACTCTGTATAAAGTACGTAATATGGGCTCTCCAGTAACTACATGAAATGGAATGGAATTGTAAAAGCATTAGCACATTAGTTCGACCACATAGTCAAGCTTCTCAAGTCCAAATACTATTCAAATTATGGTTTTTAGGAAAGTTGTCGTCCTCTCTAAAATATCCATTCGGGAAGCTTGCAAAGAGGATATCTTTTTTAACAATACAAGATGCTTACGTAACGAAATTCCATGGTAAAGAGTTGAACTCAATGAGCAAAATCCCTCACGGCTACTGCACTTAATACAACAAGCCATAGGAATAGAAATTCAGCAACAGATCGCACGCCTGTCATACCAGAATTTCGCACAATTAACTCGACTGGAAAAAAGTGTGATTAATGAAACTGAAAGAAGGGAAATATAGAACTAAGTCAAGGAAGCCTTGTGCTCCAGTTTTGCAGCAGAAGATAGACTTCAAAAGGCTGGGCTTTTTAACATCGTTTTGAAGAAAGCATAAAGACTTTAACCGTCAATGGAACCAAAAAAAAAAAAAATTACATGACATAACAAGTTGTATCGTTTAGTGTTCATACATGTATTTGTTTAATAAATAAAGGACATATGTATGTATGGGTACAAAGACTATATGTATTTGGTTTTTCTCCGACAATTTGTCTACCACAATTCCAGTCATGACCCCAATAATAAAGGGTCCGTCAACTAACTTTTTTTTTGAAAATGCTTTATAAAAGAAAACTACTGAATATTTTCTCAAATTTCTTTTTTTATTTGAAAGTACAATCCTTCCGATTAGTAACAGAAAATAATTTCATTCAAATGGCTGCCTCGGCTGGCCATGCAGTAGCCTACACCAGAAGATGCCAATTTTGGCAAAAAAAAATCATCTTTTCAAATGAAGCTCATTTTGATCTTGGCGGGTATGTAAACAAGCAAAATTGTCGCATTTAAGGCACAGAAAACCCGCGCGCATACATTGAAAAGTCGACGCATCCAAAACGAGTCACTGTTTGGTGCGGATTTTGGTCCAGAGGCATAATTAGGCCATTTTTCTTCGAAAATAAGCAAGGCGTGACCGTTACAGTCAATGGCGATCGTTATCGGGCCATGTTGAACGAATTTTGTTCCCATAAATTGAAGAGGAGGATATTGGCAACATTTGGTTTCAACAGGACGGCGCTACGTGCCACACAGCCGAAGCTACACTCGATATTTTGCGCCCTGTTTTTGAAGATCGCATTATCAGCCGCAGAGCTGATGTCGTTTGGCCACCTCGGAGCTGCGATTTGACACCGTTGGACTATTATTTGTGGGGTGCCGTCAACGATAAGTGTTACGCCGACAAGCCAGAGACAATTGACGCTTTAAAGGACAATATTCGTGAAGCCATTGGTGAAATACAGCTGCACACAATCGATAATGTGCTCACAAAATTGGACCGATCGTGTAGGCTACTGCATGGCCAGCCGAGGCAGCCATTTGAATGAAATTATTTTCCATTATTAACCGGAAGGATTGTACTTTAAAATAAAAAAAGAAATTTGAGAAAATATTCAGTAGTTTTTTTTAAAGCATTTTCAAAAAAAAAGTTATTTGGTGGACCCTTTATATGCCTAAATTGCGAATAAGTAGTCAGCTATTTCAGAAGATTTGCTTATTGAAAATCTTTCCATCTAAAAGTCCTTTTGAAAAGCGCTCAAAATTTACAGCAAAAGCACTAAATTAGCAACATTATTGGTTGGTTGTATGTACATATGTATTGTTTATAAATATTCCAAAATAATAATAAAAATAATATTGATTTGCATTTAAATTTGAGCCTGGCTGTGTGCATATGTGTGAGTAGTGTGTGTATGTAAATGTATCGATATGTGTAATGTAAATTTCTGTTGCCTTAAAGTATGCAAATAATATTTATAAATGCTTACAGGCTCAAACACGCACACATTCAAATTTAAATGATTTTTACGCAACGAAATAAATATTTTTTTGTTGTATTATATTTAAAAATATAATACAAGTAAAACAGTCAGTGCGTCGTATACAGTTTTTATTCATTTTATTTATTATTTATTTTATTATTATTATTATTCCATTCCATTGGTATTTCAGCTCTAAGAAAAAAGAAGGAGTAAATGGAGAGAGAGCGAGAGAGTGAACGAGAAAATACTTGAAATAAATTTAAGAAAACCATCAAATTAGAAAATAAAAATTTACCAGCAATTTTCATTTTTATTCTCTTACTACGGCTTGTTACACGGAATTTTCAATTCTCATATCAATGGCATATGAATACATCAGTTTTATGGGTCTTTGCAAGTAATGCAAGTTAATACCCACCGCAATGCTAATGTACGAGAGGCGTCTGAGTCTTACATACACACATATGTATGTGTGTGTGTGTCTGTGTGTGTCTACGTTTAAGTCAGGCAATTTATATGCATATCAGTTAATTTTTTTAAGCGAAACAAAATGAAAAAGAAACAGAAAAAATTGTAGCAGCTGTTATTAGGACTTAAGAGTAAGCCATTATTGAAATTGCTGTTGAAAGTGTAGTTGAAAACATTTTTTTTTGTTCTTAAATTTCGTTACTTAATAGAACGAATTTAAAGAATGAATTTTAAATGAAAATTAAAATCAAAATTTAGAAGCGTATGATTTCTAAATGTCGTCTTAGGGACATGAATAAATGCTTAATAGCATTGGAAAACTATAGTGAATTGAAACTTTTACCTTAGCTTGTAATGTGTTTAAGAATGGTTAGGATTACGACCTAGTTTCCCACACCATTTACGTTGTGTGCGTTAATTTTATATGTACACGATTGGCGGGACTTACAGTTTAAAGTTAAAACACTTTACAAGGCACTCATCCTACCCGTGCTTCTTTATGGCGCAGAGGCATGAACACTATTAAGTACAGATGCAGTGGCCTTGAGAGTGTTCGAGAGAAAAGTACTACGCAAGATCTTGGCGATGATTTCCGTATCCGATCCAACAGTGAGCTGTATGAGCTCCTCAACGACATAGACGTTGTACAGCGTATTAATATCCAGCGACTGCGCTGGCTCGGCCATGTCGTTCGAATGGAGAAGGATGCTCCGGCGAGACGGGTATTTGATGCGGTTATCTGCGGAAGTCGGCGCAGAGGCGCGCTCAAAGCAGAGGTGCCTGGAAGGATGTGTTGCGGCAGGCCGAAATCCGTTAAAAGCGTTGTTATGGCCAATTAAGTAAGTAAGTAAGTACAGTTTAAAGTCGATTCCGAACGACAGATTTTTGAGAAACTTTTCATGGCCATTTTATTTTACTCTCAGAGTTTTTGCCAGAAATCTGCAGAGAGAAAGTCGCCGCAGAAAATGGGGTTTTTAACGTGACGTCTAATAAGCCAACATATTAGACTACGGCGAGAGATTTCAACAACTTAGATTTGCTCAGCATAAAATCAGGCTTAAGAAATACACATATTGATTCAAAGAATGCCCGGAATCTCTAGAAACGGCATTTTTCATTAAAGATTTTCAAGGCCTAAGTGCAATCGGTATAGTTTTCTGGCATTCTGGTATAGTATTCAGACAATTAGAGAAGAAAATGTTGCCCCCAATCCTTCTTCTTCCATATCCAAAACAGCTTTCTTAATAGTCGTCATAGACAACCGTATCCTAAGAAACGTGATTGAATTTCTGCAAGAACTAACAGAGTTAGTGTTCTTTCCCCCACCAGACTTTCCGTGCGACTCAATTTTTCTATTTAAAGAAAAAAATGGCCGATAAAGGGCCTAAATTTATGCTGCTGAAGTGCCACTAAGAGCTATAACGGAGCCGATTTTTTATTTAATGCAATCTCTCTTTGGACAAGTAATTGAGCATTTTATTGACACAGCTTTTATTGTAACACCAGAGAACATGTTCCAGCTAGATCCGTAGTAAATACAAGTAGAAACTTTGTTCTTAGTTTCTAATAAAGAAACACGCACAAAAAAGGCACTTAACATCAAGTAGCTGGTGTGTTGGCTTAGTAAACGTGAGCCCAGCTCAGACATTTTAAGCAAAAGTAAATATGAGAGAAATCATTTTTTAGGCGACTTCCTCCGAGCGATTTCCCCCACTGTTAGCTGCTATAAAGTTGCTTTAAAATCCCTGGGACTGCAAAGATTTTGATTTTTATTTCCTACAAAATTATCTACTTTTAGTAGCGGTTTTAAATTAAATTTTAAAAAATATTTTCACGCCGTAAAAGCAAATAAAAAATGTTCAGTACACTTTAGTGAATCAGTTAAGGAAGAAGAATTTAATTTTTTTTTTTTGAAATTTTATTCGCATTCCCATAAACAGCTGGCAAAGGATGGATTTCATTAAACAAAAAAAAGTGTTTTTCTTCTTAATTCAACAGTTCTGTGCATCAGTATATGTAGGGTAAGAAGTTTACGCCGAAAGTTTTTAATAAATATTCCCAAAATGAATGTTTCTTATTGATTTCCTTTTGCCAGGCCTTTTTTTCCTCTCTCTTCTCTACTCTTTTTCATTTTATTTCATTTCTTTTTTCTTCTAAATTCTGTATTAAATTTAAATTTCAACAACAACAGATTTCTCTTGAATTTTCTTAAGCAAAAAAACTTTTGTGCCAACTGCTTTCAGGGGAAGGAGCGGGAGGAGTAGTTTGAAAGCAAGTTTCAAACTTTTGCTCTCAAACCGACGTTTTATAATCACATCCACAAGAGTAAAAAGCATCAACAACAACAACAACAACCCAAATAAAAACATGAGGAAAGAAAGTTTAAAAATATTCTTCCGTCTGTTAATGCTCGCCACTCATATTTGTTAATGGTGGGTGGTGTGGTGTGGCATAATCCCTGTGCCTTTTAAAAATATTTTTCAGCTGTTCAGTGAACATAATCTTTAGGCAGGACATTTGAGAAAGATTATTTTAGGGACTGTTTTATTCCTTCCTGTGGGAGGAAATCGATTACGAAACAGGTTTAGAACTGATAATGTTTTCTTTGCCGCCAAAGAACTCACCTGGGGGGCATTGTGTTGGAACCCGAAAAATATGTTGTGGTAGGGCGAAAAAAGGAAGTCGTTTTCGTTGATTTTTAATGTAGTTTTTAATCTGCTTGCATTATAAATGATGGGAAAAAATGTCTACAATAAAAATGTTTCACATACAGAAAGCTTCTAAGGAATGAGTTTTCTTTATAATAAATAGTGAGGTTATGGATCTCTACGCGAAAGACAAGTCACGAGTAAAAATATGTCATTTTCAATATCGTGGCCTTTTATTTCGCTAGAGTCCAATCTGCTATAAGACACATTTTAAAGTTTCTCCAAAGACATTACTACCATTAACAAGCCGCTTTGTCCTCTACGCGGTCAAGAGCCCTGACCACTCCACACATGAGAACTGGGCTTTGTTCTCTGACGAAAATCTTTTATGTACCGTCTTAAGAAAGACACTTGAAAAATGTCAATTCGTGTGAATATCTTTTATAACCAAAAACTATGCAGCTTCTTTGTAGATCAGATGAGGGTTTAATATCCCATCTACAATACTATACTATATACATGGCCGGATTGTAGGTTCTAAATGTTAGACTTCCTCCGTTGCCGTGATCCAGTATTGTGTCGGCTTATTGGAAGAGAGACCGTGGTCAAACTCTCTTCTCAGACAGCTTCGACAAAACGGAATAAAAAATTCTTTGGCCAGTTCCTCTCAGCAGTCTTCTGGAAAGGTAAACTCGGAGAGCAAATAAAAAAATTGGAAAGTTTCTAAAAATCTGTCGTTCGGAATCGATTTTGAACTGTAGGTCTCGCCACTCATGTATAAGTAGGTAGGGTGTTGTCTTATTAGACATGAGGCTTTGGTTCAAACCCCAGGTCAGGCATCTCCAACTGAACGAAATATGAAAAAATATATCTTCGGTGACTGTCTGTCAACAGATTTCTGACAATAATTCTGAAAGTGAATAAATATTGCCATGAAAAAGTTTCCCAAAAATCTGTCGTTCGGAGTCGACTTTAAACTGTAGGTCCCGCCACTCATGTATAAAATTAACACACACAACATAAGTGGTGTGAGAAACTAGGTCGTAATCCTGACTGAAGGGTTGTAATGACCAATTATGTATGTATGTATGATAACAGATCTTCATTCATATTTAAAAAATTAAAAATGGCGGATCCAATATGGCGGATCCAATATGGCGGTCGAGGTTTATAAAAAATTAATCAGATTTACTGGACTTGATATGTAAAAAATTAATTTTTAGGGGTTTCAAACCCCCTTTTTCTCGAAAACCTGACGTGGTGGAAAGTTTTTGAAATCAGATTCAGAGCGAAAAAGGCCTTCGGAAACACCTGGAGCAATCTTATTTGCAAAACCCATGCCGGGCTGTGTATTTAATAGAATCCGGCCAAAATCGATTGCGTTCTGTAACCGGTTAGTTAAACAATAACGAATTCTACACCGTACAAAGGGGGATAGCGGATAACTGTGGTAGCACAATGGGCCCAATGCGGCCTAAGTGAGTCAATCCAAGAATTTTTCTTGGATTGGCAGCCACCTCTACCTACCTACCTACCTACCTACACCGCACAATGCAAAATATTTCAAATTCTTATGAGCCATGCTTTACTCATTTTCATACTTTGCAAGCCTTTCCAACTGGAAAGTAATTAGGATTCAGTAGTTTCAACACTAGTTTTTAAGTGGCAATAGCTACAGATTATTTTAAGTGACTATATCCTTGCATTCTACCACCTTACCACGCCTAAAACAGCTCTGTTGGAGTGCAAATGATAATAGAAAATCTTAAAATAAAAACAAACGAAAAAAAAACTGCAAATATTTATAGTTTTCAAATTGAATCGAATGAACAAGAAGAAAATGTTGTAGAAAATTTAAAAAAAAGAACAAAAAGCAGTTGAAATTAATATCTGTGGTTTGAGGTTTTTTTTTTCTCTAGCAAAAGAACGAAAAACGAATCGAGCATCAAACAAAAAACGGGAAAACTTTTTGTTGTTGTTGATAAAAGTTTATTTATTTTTTTCATTTTTTATTTAGAAATTGTTTAAAAGTCCAACAACATGTTTCAGTTTTAATAAGTCATTAAAGTTGGACGCATACTTTGTTTTACGACTGAACTGAGGCTGAGGCTGAGCTGTACTGAATCGAGCTGAGTTGCGATGAAAGTTTTGAGTATAAAATTTAATATTGCTTTTAAGTATAAAATTCTTTTGTTTTTTCCCTCTCTCTCACTTTCACTCTCTCTTTCTCTTTCTTTTGTTTCAATTTGAAACATTTTTTTTCTCTTTATTATGCTCTTATTAACGTCACTATCAACAAATAGAAAATGTTTGAAAATAAAATGGATTTGAAGTGAAAAAAATGTTAAATTCTGTCAAATTTAATTTGGAACCTCTAGTAAAGGGTGTTTTTTATAGAGGTATAGAACTTTAAGTTGGCATTACTTTTCAAGATGGCGACCGATTTAACAGCTATCAAGTGATTTATTCTCAGTTTGGTTTGGCAATTCATCATGAATAGACCCACGCCTGAACAACGCTTGCAAATAGTGCAATTTTATTTCGAAAATAATGGTTTTGTACGGTAAACGTATCGCGCACTACGTCCATTTTATCGTCGACAAAATCGTCCATCACAGCAGTTAATTCGATTAACCATGGAACGTTTTCGCACCACGTGTACTGTTATTGATAACTCGCATCCCCAGAGACGCTGTACGGTGCGTACATAAGAAGCTATTGCTGCTGTAGAGCGTAGCATTGAGGAAGACCCGACTGAGTCCATCCGTCATCGAGCACAGGAATTGGATCTGTGTCCACCACTTTATGGAAGATTTTGCGGAAGGATCTTGGTTTGCGTGCTTACAAAATCCAACTCGTGCAAGATTTGAAGCCAAACGATCATCAAGTAAGGCGTAGATTCGTCGAATGGGCCCAAAACGAGATTACCGTTTTTCCCGATTTTCATAAGCGAATTTTGTTTAGCGATGAAGCGCACTTCTGGTTGAATGGCCACGTCAACAAACAAAATTGCCGCATTTGGAGTGAAGGTAATACTCAAGTGTATGTGGAAACACCGTTACATCCAGAAAAACTGACTGTTTGGTGCGCTTTATGGGCTGGTGGAATCATTGGTCCGTACTTTTCCAAAAACGATGGTGGCCAGAACGTTACTGTCAATGGTGATCAGTATAGAGCCATGATTACTAACTTTTTCATTCCTGAATTGAATAACCATGATGTCCAGGAGATGTGGTTTCAACAAGACGGCGCAACATGTCACACAGCTCGTGCCACAATAGATTTATTGAAAGACACGTTTGGTGACCGCCTAATTTCACGTTTTGGACTTGTGAATTGGCCTCCAAGATCTTGTGATTTAACACCGCTAGACTACTTTCTGTGGGGCTACGTAAAGTCATTGGTCTATGCGGTAAATCCACAAACGCTTGACCATTTGGAAGACAACATTCGCCGTATTATTGCCGATATACGGCCACAAATGTTTTAAAAAGTCATCGAAAATTAGACTACATCCGCGCGAGCCGTGGCGGTCATATGCCAGAAATCATATTTAAAATGTAATGCCACAAGATTATCTTTCGGATAAATAAAATTCATGTCAATCGAATAATCCATCGTTGTTTAATTGCAACTTAAAGTTCTATACCTCCATAAAAAACACCCTTTAGAAATAATATGGCACCAGAGATGCTGAAAGTAACGTTGAATATCAGCCTTTATGTACTAAGATTCTAATCTGAAACGATAGCCTGCTATAGTTACCTTCAAATTAGCCATGTAAGGAGTCCCTACTTATTTATTATTACTACCTAGCTTATCATACCATCTGTGTTATGTATGTTACTTTAATCCGCGAGTTGCGACCATCAGTTTTTAACCTCGACTCCAAACGACAGATTTTTGATAAACTTTTCATGGCAACTTTATTTTGCTTTCAGTCGTCTACTGAAATATTTTTAACTGAACGGGGGCTTGAACTACGAGTTCGCATCTAATAAGCGAACACCCCTACCTACTAGACTACGGTGTCCGGGTACTTCCCCGTGTGTTAGCGGGAATAGAATACTACCACAGTGATCACCATACTTGTCGTACAAGGCGACTAAGGGTGCTGCTACCAGTCAGGAACTAGTTGGGGTTCAACTGGCAGCAGTCTGGTTTACTTGGCTGCGAAGCCTGACCAGAGGTCTTAATCTGGTGCCACGGGTGCCGGGAGCTCCAGGGACTTGTCCCTGCCCGGCAATGGTGAGGCCCCCTTGTGGGAGCGACGTGGTGGCTGTGGTTTAGACCCAAATCGCGGGAAGTGTGTCCGTACGGTGTGGCGTTACACTCTTAACGCATTGAAGGAGTTTAGATGGTCTCCGACCCCTAAACAAGAGGGAAGTCATGTCCAACACAACATGACTTCAAATTGCTACCCACATACAGGGTTGCAGCCAGTGTTTGCGGTATGTGGGGGCGTTGGTAGACGCATTATTTTTCACCCTGTGCGAAGAGCACCGTGGGATTAGGTCCACACGGATAGGTACCCACGTAAAACCCCACACATAGTGTCCCGGTACTCATGAATAAAATTAACACACACAACATGGTCGATGTGATACGCCAGGCTGTAATCCTTGATAACGAAAGTGAAAGTGTTGTCACTTCCAATCTGGAATCTAATCTACAAACTGCTGCATCATCAGCTGTATTCTCCGGGTTTAGTTACAATGGGTACATCTTGTTTCCAAGTTCAATGAAATTTTCCATGAGAAATTTCGACATGAGATTTAATTGCAGCGATGAAATCATTTGACAAACAAACTTAGTTTGTTGATCGCGGCAAATCTTATAGTTCTGGAAGGTGTAACTAAATTTGAGAAATATTGCCTCATATACATACATACATGCATACATATGTACATATGTACATCATAATTGGCCATTACATCCCCTTTAGTCAAGACAACAACATCGTTTTTCACACCACTTATGTTGGGTGTGTGCATTTTATACATGCGTGGTAGGGGCCTACAGTTTAAAGTCGACTCCGAACGACATAATTTTTTGGAGAAACTTTTCATGGCAGTTTTTTTATTTACTATCGGAGATTTGCCCGAAATCTGCTGAGCGGAAGTCGGCGAAGAAATATTTTTTTCATATTTCGTTTTAGTTAGAGATGTCTGAGCTGGGGTTTGAACCGTGGCCTCAAACATAAGAAGCCAACACACTATCTATTAATCTAGGGCAACTAATATCAGAACACTTAATATATAATTGCACAGTCTACTCTGCCTTTGAGAAAGAAACTTTTTCTTGGCAATTTTTTATTTACTCCCAGAGTTTTCGCTAGAAAACTGCTGAGAAGAAGTCACCGTTTCATTTGTTGGAGATGTCTGACCTGGGGGTTTGAAGCCTGGCCTTACATCTAATAAGCCATCACCCTACCTACTAGACCAAAGCGGCCCAAGTGCTTCCTTTATCATAACTTAACTTTAACTGATTGCCCTGTCCTCCTACATAGATTCAATGAACAAACTTTATTACAACAGAATAATCTTCAGCTTCTTTTCTAATTTGCCTTGTTTGGTGGGTTTGAAACTCCCTACAAATCCTATTTCATTTCCATTATTTTTATTGTTGTTGTTGAAATGAAAATTTAAGCAGAGAACCTTGACCCACTTTATTGATAAATTCAAATAAAAAAAATGAAATTCGTAAACTTCTGTCAACTTTTTTTTTGTGTCGTCTTTCATTTGATGCATAATGTTTTGATGTCCCATCGAAAATTTGTTTATTTGTGCAAATGAATTTTAATTATTTTTAATGAAAACAAATTTTCATTTTCAATTTCAGTTTCAGTTTAAATGAAAAACTTACTTTTTTTCCTGTTTTTGTTTTTAAACTTTTATTAACACAATGTTTTCATTACAATTTGTATCCTCTTCACTGTTGGAACTGTGACAAGCAAGCTTCAAATAAAACAGAAAAAAGCAAAAAAAAAAAAAACAAACAAAAAATAGA
The DNA here is from genome assembly GCA_936449025.2 of Sarcophaga subvicina. Taxonomy (NCBI): domain Eukaryota; kingdom Metazoa; phylum Arthropoda; class Insecta; order Diptera; family Sarcophagidae; genus Sarcophaga; species Sarcophaga subvicina. The sequence goes on along the minus strand of OW388082.2, from coordinate 103,311,187 downwards.
AAAAGTTTGTTTAGAATTTGTTTTTTTTTTCGTCTTTCCCTCAAGTAGGTAAAAAGCAGTCAATTCTCCTTAATTTATAAGGAAAACTGAGCTGAGATTCTCTCTCTCTTTTTCTTGCTCTCTCTGCCTCATGTTTTAAACGTGAAGCAAGGCAAACACATGCCAATTTGTTTATGAATAATTGAAGGCATAATTAAATGGGAGATCCTAAGCTTAACAAAACACACATGCTCTCTCATACACCCATACACATACACATACACACATCCAAATGTATGTATTTAGTTTAAACTAATTGTAGTCATTAATAATAAACACCCCCAGAAGCAGCAGCATTTCGTAAATGTAGTGGGGGGCGATGGCATGCTTTCATGTTTGCACTTGTTTTTAAGAAATTCATTTCGATTCTGATAAGAGAGAATCTAAAATACGGAAACTGTTCCAAAGTAGGGTATTAAACCAAAAGCGAATTAAAAATAAACCGGATTTAGAAATATATGATTCGCTGAATAAATACATTGTTTGGAAGTAAAAACCTAGAGGACCCAAAAAAATGATTTTTATGAACAAAAGGGATTCCAAATCGCCTCCACAATACACCTTCTTTAGGTAGCCCATTCCAGATAAACACGGTAAATACTACAGTAGAACCCTTTATGAAAAGAGTAACACTTCATTATTAGGAGAGTATTGGGTCCTGGGCGGAGTAATATCATGGAATATGGAGACAAAATATTTGGAAATAAAACCGGACATAGAAGAAGACTCACTTAGTCAGCATTTCCATAATGATGTGCCAAAGTCTTGCAGGAAAATTTTAAAAATGCGACCCAAAAATTATAACGAGTGAAGCGGCTATTCGGGCTATTGTGACTAAATTTCGCACCAAATTTACATTGTTGGACATTAAACCACCAACACGCTTACGTAGAGTGCGAACTGAAGAAAATATCGCAGCTGTATCGGCCAGTGTTAATGATGACCATCAATTATCGATTCGTTGCCGTTCGCAGCAATTGGGCCTCTGTTACTCAACAATGTGGAAAATTTTGCGGAAGGATTTAGGTGTGAAGCCTTTCAAAATATAGCTGGTGCAAGAATTGAAGCCGAACGACCTACCGCAACGCAGAATTTTTAGTGAATTGGCTCTTGGAAAGTTGGCCGAAGATCCACTTCTTTATCGAAAAATTGTGTTCAGCGACGAAGCTCATTTTTGGCTCAATGGATACGTAAATTAGCAGAATTGTCGATTTTGGAGTGAAAATCAGCCAGAAGCATTGCAAAAGCTACCAATGCATCCATAAAAAGTCATAGTTTGATGCGGTTTATGGGCTGGTGGCACCATTGGACCGTACTTCTTCAAAGATGCTGCGAATCGTAACATAACTGTGAATGGTGAGATGATATCCAACTTTTTTTTGCCGCCTAGATCGTGCGATTTAATGCCTTTAGACTATTTTTTGTGGGGCTATGTTAAAGCTCATGTCTATAGAGACAAGCCCGCTTCAATTGACGCATTGGAAGACAACATTGAAGCATTTATTCGTGAGATACCGGCCGAAATGTTGGAAAGAGTATGCCAAAATTGGACTAAGCCGATGGACCATTTGAGGCGCAGTCGCGGTCAACATTTGCATGAAATAATCTTTAAACATTAATTATATGGACCGTACTATCGATTCAAATAAAGATTTCATGAATTTTTCTGTATTTTAAATTTTTTTTTTGAAAAAAAAATGATTTACGGAAAATTGACAACTGGGCTAGTGCTAATGGACTTTGTATTAATCCCTCTAAATCGAAATGTTTATTGCTCTCCAGGTCTAAGAGAGCGTTTGATGTGCCGGAAATTATTATCAGGGGGAATAAAATTGATTTTGTTGAATCGGCATCTAATCTGGGTGTTATCTTTAATGGTCGGCTAACGTGGTCTAGCCACATTAATGTCATCGTTGGTAAAGTTTATGGTATGCTTAGGAACTTATGGGCTGTTATAGATTCGAATCCTTTTGCTATACGCCTGCAACTGGCAAAAACGTTTTTGATTCCTGTTCTTTTATATGGATCGGAAATTTTCGCAAACTGTGATGCGGATGATAGGCGGAAACTCAACTTGGCTTATAATAACATAGCCAGATATGTATTTATTAAGGGACGTCGGGACCATATATCACAATTTTCTTACCAGATATGTGGTATTCATTTTGATAATCTATTGAATATTAAGTGCCTAATTCTCCTCCATAAGATTATTACTTTGGGACAGCCAGTATACTTATTTAGTAGGATTAGATTTGCTAGATCCAACCGCGGTAGGAAAATTATCCAATTAAGGCATAGGACTCTTTTGTCAAAACGACAGTTCTTTATACACACCATCAGTCTTTGGAATGCACTACCTAATTATATTCAGAACATAGGCAATGCAACTAAGTTCAAAAAGGAGTTATACAATCTGTTTAAGTAGTTTGTAATATATTTTGATTGTTTTATACATTTTTACTCTTCATTTTTATTAGTGATTAATTATTTTCATTTTTCTAATTTATTATTTAAGTTTCATTGTATCTCATTATATGAATATATTTCCTTGTTTGTATTTTTCTTTATATTTGTATCTTTCCTAATTTAGTTTTTTACAAATACTCATTTTCTTATCCTAATTTTTTTGTATCGATTGCTATTTCCTGAGGTTAAAACATGTTCTTATTCTTATTCATTTTTATTTATACTGTACTTCAAACAATTCATTACTCATATAATGAGCGATTTGTTATTACTTTTTCCTATTTGATGTCCTCCCATAGCACTTTCATTTATAAGATTATTATCTTGTTGTGCTATGATTAATAAACAAAATAAATAAATAAATAAAAAAAAAAATAAATAAATTTTCCTTTAGCTCTTAAAAAAATCACCCTTTATGTATACTCAGATGGTGGGCTGGTTGTGACCTATTAGGCCACTGTTTGGACAGGCAAACTTAATTTGAAAACAGTTCAATAGAGAATAAATTAATAAGGAGGGCACGTACTTTTCTATTCGTATGATATACGAATGGGTCAAGTGTAGGCAAAGGTGCAGGAATTATCGCTTCCAGAGTTAATTATTCCGTAGTTTGAAAGGCGTAGACTTTGCCTTCCAAAAGTATACTCAATTCAACATGAATAGGAAGTACGAAGGAAGGATCATGGCAATACTATTTGACAGTCAAGCTCACATCCGATTATTCGTCTCGAATGAGGTTACGTGTCGACAGAATCTGGCTAGTGAAATCAACTACATAGGGACAACAGTTTGACCCTCTGCTATATTCTAGGTCATGTTCACTTTGAAGTCGCCGTAGTCTAGTAGGTAGTGTGTTGGCTTATTAGACGTAAAAGCCAGGGTTCGAGCCCCAGGCTAGACATCAAAACAAGAATACAAAAAGTATTTCTTCGGCGACTTCGTCTCCGCAGATTTCTTTCAAAAACTCTGAGAGTAAATAAAATTGCCATGAAAAAAGTTTCTCAAAAATCTGTCGTTCGGAGTCGACTTTAAAATGTGGGTCCCACCGCTCATGTATAAAATGAACACACACAACATAAGTGGTATGAGAAACTAGGACGTTGTAAAATGAGTCAATTCGACCTCCGGGTACTGTACTTGTTTTAATTAACAAGTACGCGTCCTCTAACCTAACCTAACCTAACCTAGGTCATGGAGAAATTCGCGGCAATGAGTAGAGATACGAGATTGCAAAGAGGGGATGATAAGGGCAGAACCTTTCTGGGCAGAGTGCAGGAGATGTTTGGAAATACATACTTGGCGATAGGGAATATGAGGAGAAATATATGAGAATATTTTCCTCACACAATAAAAGCTTTTGTTGGATATTTATAATGAGAGACCTAAACCTTTCGGCACTCAAGATTCAAGCTCCAATATGTAGATTCTGTGTTGAGGAAAATAAATTATCAGAACACTTGATTGAAACCTGTACTGTTTTGAGTACGTATCTAGTAATCTACAGCGAGTTCTCCTTACGACACCGAATTAAATTCTGATGATTTTCAGGCAACAGAATTGGGAGAGCCATTATAGTGATACCTTATATAAATTGGTGGTAATACAATAGGTTCTACAGTACAGTGTTGCAAGTACTTGGATTTTAATCTGCGAAGCGATATAATAAGTTAGCGCTCGCATCCATAACTGTGTTTGTGGATGCATGTGGCTTTGTTTTGCGCAGATTTTTACCAAGAAACCCGAATGTTTTAACTTCTGTTTAGTCTCAGAAATTATATATAGGACCCACGTTCCATGAATGGTGAGGCAACGGCGCTAAAATCTCCTCTAACTGCGGAACAATGCTTAACACAATGTAAACGTCTGGCACGATTGTGTTCAGAGTGTATGGTAAGGCCCCGCATGCAAAATTCGAACTACTGAGCTATATGAGCTGCCTATAGGTTCTCCATTTTTTTCAATCAATTTTCTTTTTTCCAGCATTTCATGTGCAAAGACCTCCACTGACCAATAAACGAACTCTAGTCAACCTTTCTTTTCCCATTAAAATTAATGATGCAGAGTGTTCCTACACTAATCATCATGGTTAACCTTAATTTGATTAATTGTCCTCTATGACAGAACACCTTCATTTATTGTGATTAAAGATACAACACTGTTGATAGAAATATATTTTACAACTTCGAGATTAAAATGAATGTTTCATGGAAAATTTTTGCTTAAATTAACACGCGATAAAATTAATCGAATCAAAAATTTTAAAATATTCAAAAGCTTTCATTCTCATTTTTCATTGAACGCTCTGTTGCGGACATGTTATGTTACCACATTCAAAATAATAGACCTTTCAACACCCAAACACTTAAACCTACACACACACACACACACACACACACATTATATTCGCAGGTTTTCATATCTCATACATAAGTTGTCATATACATAAATAACAAATAAGCATCACTTGACAGTTGACACTTGTAACGGCTTTAAAGTTACGCAGAAAAAAAGTAACAACAAGAACAACAACAACAACAACAACAATAGCAAGAACAAATACAAAATTTATAGAAGGAAAGACTAAATGTCATCATTATGTCTTCAACGTTATAAATACGAAAAACAACGTAACGAAACGAAAGTACAACACAGTGGGCCAGAAGTTGGATCCGCCAAATAACTTTTTTTTTGAAATTGCTTTAAAAAAAACTACCGAATATTTTCTCAAATTTCTTTTTTTATTTGAAAGTGCAATCCTTCCGATTAATAACGGAAAATAATTTCATTGACGTGGCTGCCTCAGCTGGCCATGCAGTAGCCTACACCAGAAGATGCCGATTTTGGCAAAACTAAAATCATCTTTTCAGATGAAGCTCAATTCGATCTTGGCGGGTATGTAAACAAGCAAAATTGTCGCATCTGGGGTACAGAAAACCCGCACGCATACATTGAAAAGCCGACGCACCCAAAACGAGTCACTGTTTGGTGCGGATTTTGGTCCAGAGGCATAATTGGGCCATGTTTCTTCGAAAATGAGCAAGGAGTGGCCGTTACAGTCAATGGCGATCGTTATTGGGTCATGTTGAACGAATTTTTGTTCACAAAAATTGAAAAGGAGGATATTGGCAACATTTTGTTTCAACAGGACGACACTATGTGCCACACAGCCGAAGCTACACTCGAAGTTTTGCGCACTGTTTTTGAAGATCGCATTATCAGCCGCAGAGCTGATGTCGTTTGGCCACCTCGCAGCTGCGATTTGACACCGTTGGACTATTATTTGTGGGGTGCCGTCAAAGATAAGTGTTACGCCGACAAGCCAGAGACAATTGACGCTTTAAAGGACAATATTCGTGAAGCCATTGGTGAAATACAGCTGCACACAATCGATAATGTGCTTAAAAATTGGACCGATCGTGTAGGCTAGTGCATGGCCAGCCGAGGCAGCCATTTGAATGAAATTATTTTCCATTATTAACCGGAAGGATTGTACTTTCAAATAAAAAAAGAAATTTGAGAAAATATTCAGTAGTTTTTTTTCTAAAGCATTTTCAAAAAAAAAAGTTATTTGGCGGACCCTTTATTTCACCGGGGGCCATTTATAGTAAAGAAAGACATCAATTAATGTTTTGAGGAGCCTGTGTAGTTATCGATAGTAAAACAAGTATTGAAATCTCTGACACATTGCCAGAAAACAAGTACGTTATAACGAATATCACTCATCTCAAACGAGTTTGTTTACCTTTTGGAGAAAATAATGACGAGATTTTAAGCCTAGACCCCAGTTTGTGAACTATTTTTTCTAGGACTAGGAAACCTTTGCTACTCTGGAATACCCAGTAAATTGGTTTGTAAAACGAAAAAAACTTAAGAGATGGCTTTGTTTCAAATTATAGGCCTTAAACGAAAAATAGCGTGTTGTAAAGGTTGAAATGCTTCACTACAAATCCTAGCATATTTAGAAATAAAGATGTTTCAGTTCCTCGTCAAAATATCTACCCAGAAGCCATTCCTGATCGTCAACGGATAAGGACATCGATCAATACCTTTTCATGGACACCCAATAAGCAGATTTCCTAACCTGCATAGTAAATGCAACAACCTATACAATCCCATTTTTTGGGGGGCAACCCTACTATTCTAGAATCCGCTAGAATAAACCACAATAACATATGAAATATTCTAGAAAATTATTGAAATATTCAAGGGCTGTAATATAGAAATTTACTAGTAGATTAGAGGACGTTAGAGGACGTGTACTTGTCAATTGAGACAAGTACAGTACCCGGAGGTCGAATTGACCCATTGTACAAAAATGGGTTGAAGTTTTGCTTTAGTTATGAGTAGTCTATCTGTCTGCTAGGCGCATGTGCATTACGCGCATCTATGTCAGTTGATCATACAAAGCGGTGGCAGACCTTCCTCAACTTGGTACTTCTAAAAGTGTAGACATTCTCTACAACGCTGATATTCGCATCAAATACCTGTGTTGGCATATCATACCCATTAACAAGCCACTGCAAAGCTAGCGTAGCCACTAAATGTTAATTCACTGAACAATGTCCATGTCACTGTAAAGCTCATACAGCTTAACATTGGTTCAGAGGCGGAAATCATTGTTCTTTTTGCATTGGACCGAAGATCTTGGATAGAAGTTCCTCAGCGCTATACTTCAGCATTATAAATTCGTAGCACGAAAGAGAGTTATGCTACTCAATTTACTATTAAGACTAGCAAGAGTAATTCTACTCAGCATCATCTCTAGAGTGACTTAGAATGGAAACACCGAAGCTAAACTACATACATTTTTTGACAACGTCGCAGATATAGTTATCAGCCGTAATCCGTGATCCGATATGCCACACATATCTCCTCATTGACAATATTACTTAATTTTGCCTTAATTTACAACCAGAACCGTATTGATAGGTACCCACTCTAAACACTAAAAGCCACAGAAACATTTTGCTTAGTACGCCCTATGGCATATGCCAGCCACCCGACATTTTTGTTAAAAGTAGTGTCGCCGGGATGTACCCAGAACAATCTTCTTGATGAAGTTGAAGCAGATACATGATACAGTGTCGCCTTGTTTCACACCGCGCAGTGCATGAAGAGGCTAGCACTGTATGTAAAGAGTTTTCTAATTTGCGGGCGGGACTGCTGAAGTTGTTCAGCGTCACTCTGCATAACTTAATTAGCTTTGCAGGAAGACTGAACTCAATCGTTGCAGTAAAAACGGAATCCCTTATTGGACCGTCGATTGTCACCAAAAAACAAAAAGATAATGTGTGTCCGCCTATGTGATTACCATGGATTATTCCACGATTTGGTCTGGTTAACCGTAAACCTACAAGGTTTGAAGCCACACTTCTAAGATCTTATCATGGTCCCTAACCATTTGCTCCCGAAATGTTTCAATTTCATTGTATTTTAACAGAATTAATTTCTCAATCAATTGGTGCCACTGTATTGTAAAAGAGCGTAGGGAGAGTTTATCTTCCCGATAATAATGCGTTGCCAACGGTAAACTTAAAGCGAACACGGCGGCCACCTTAAGCAATAGAAACAGAAAAGAAAGGAAGAACACGGCAAAAAAGTTCAATGAAGAGAAAGAAAGAAAAATTGACGAAGGTTTCTGATAAGATCTCTTGTTTATTTTCCGCCTAAGTCCCACCATTTAGAAAGCTGGAAAGGCTATGCTTCGGAATTTCTCACTCACTCTGCCACACTCTCTTTTCAAAACCAGAAAACCTACAAACAAACCTACACACAAACAAAACAAGATGAATTTATTACTTTGCCAACTCGGTTCCTTCTTGTAAGTGTAAGTGTAACCATAAGTGTAAGTGTGTGTGTGTGTGTATATTTTTTGTCACACTCTTCTTAGGTTGGTTTCCCTTAATTTTTTTATTTAAAAACTAAAGCAGGAGAGTAACGCAAACGAACACACCTACACACACAGAGACACAAAATATAACAAATTTATTAGTGTTTGCCTCGTGTCATAAGTGTTAATGTGTGTGTGTTGTGTCTTGATTTTTTTTAATGTTCGTCTGCCTGCCTATATACATAGAGCGTACGTGTTTAAGTGTCAAAATAAATAAACGTTGTTGGGTGAAAATGCCCACAACTATAGCGTCACGCATGGTTGGTGTTTGGGTATTTGCGGTTGAGCTTAAAATGCGAATATTTGCAGATACGGCTGCTGTTGCTACTACTGCTACTGCTTGTGCTGTAACATTACATTGACACAAGGAAGTAAAAATGGATGGCCTGGCGTTACAATGAGCCGGAATACGCGATAGACAGTTTCAAGGAGACAATCATCCGATTTTTCTATTTTTTTGTGTTTTTCTTTTTCTTTTTTTTCGTAAGTCTTTCTATTAAAGGGGTATGTGTGTCGATGTGTACATATAGTAGGCCTCTTTACCTATTTTATAGCCATGTAAACTTCCTGTGGGATTTTATGAAATTTTCATGGCCGTATTTTATAGTCTTTACTATGATGCCAACAACAGGACTGTTGCCCTGCCAACCAAACATCGTACCAACCAACCAACCAATCTTGTGTGTATTTTCACTTCCTTTATTGTCGTAATTGTTAGTTGTTGTAGCCATTGTTGCTGCTGCTGCTGCTGATGCTGCTGTTTACGGCTGTAGTTTAGAATTATTCAGTCAACCATGCGCTTGTACTGTGTGAAATTCTATGGCATGAACGAAAATAAAATTTCCAAAAAATTCTTTCTGCTTTTTTTGTTGTTGTTTTTGTTGTAATTTATTGTTACAAAAACAATTAAAACGAAATTGTTTCTCAGAAACAAACTTGTTTTTTTTTTTTTTTGTTTGCTGCAAGTCAAGTCAATAATTTTTGAAAATGAGAACAAAAAAAAAATTCGTTTTAATTGGTTCGCATAGTTAAAGTGCGTAAGTGCGTTACAAAGTGGCAAGAAGTGATTGTTTTGTCTTAAATTTCTACTCCAGATTGAGATTGAATGCCAATCTAAATTAAATTTAAAAGCATACTTTGAGTTTTTTTTCTTTACAAATTAGGAAAGTTTGAAACAAAAAAAGGAAAACGGAAAACGTATTTTAATGACAGCCTTATGAGGAGATGGCTGTTTGAAACGTTTATAACTGAAACTGAAGAAAATATTAAAACATCACAGCTAGAGCTGTGTTCAGTGTATCTCAACTTTAGCAGGGTACCAACAACCTGTAATTTTATCTTAGACTAAAAAAAAGGACACAATTGTCACAATTCCTACTCAACTGTATTTAGAAAATAATGATTAAAACGTACATATCCTTTCAGAATGTGCAGAGGATCTGCGAGAAGAACTTGATAGTTTCAGATGGTATCGATAGTATATCGATAGACTCTAGAGACCATACGATACAATTATCAGAGACTCAATCTGCTAAAACAAATATTTTCTCCTAATCTACAGGCTACAGAAATTTTATGTATTTCTTTGACTCTGATTGTATCTGATCAGATCTGTTAAGTCCACCATCAGACCATGACAACTGCTGGAGAACTCGAAAGGAAATTCAAGTCGGCTCTTATCTCCTATTTTCTCCACTACATGACAGCGTTAAACAGCCCTTCAGGGAATTGTGTTTGTGTTGCAATATCTGTAACGTCGTGACGTTGTATAATTCTGGCTGCTAATTCAAGATAAGAAAGAATTACTTTCGTCAGACAGGGTCAATAAATTCTGGATGATAAAGAATCTTGGTTCCCAAATGCCTAATAATGACAAAAAAAAGCTTCAGTGGTATCTTCTTCTTCCGCGTCATTATAGCTGTTGCAGAAATCGTTGTAAGATATTGTCTGCCCCTAGGCTTTCCAGGGGTCAGTGTCCCATTTTGACTTATTAGAGATTTTTAAAATAGATTACCAGCAAAGAGAATGTCTGTCTACCAATCAAGCCTAGACACTCTTAGCAAAAAGTGCTATTATGAGCTCAATAGGCAGCTGGGTATCAAGTACGCCTACAAGTTGTTCATCTCCACATTTTTATTTACAACCAATACTCAGGGAATGGAGCCTACCCATGCACTGCATTTTATAAGAACAAGAAAAATGGGGTATGGAAAGTAAGAACAAGGGAGTACAGCTTATGTTTATATTATTCGTTCTCACTTAATTGGTCACTATAACCCTTTAGTCTAGAAGTCGCCGTAGTCTAGTAGGTAGTGTGTTGGCTTATTAGACGCAAACGCCTGGGTTCGAGCCCCAGACCGGACATCAAGACAAAATACAAAAAGTATTTCTTCGGCGACTTCTTCTCAGCAGATTTCTGGCAAAAACTCTGAGAGTAAATAAAATTGCAATGAAAAAATTTCTCAAAAATCCGTCGTTCGGAATCGACTGTAAACTGTAGGTCCCACCACTCATGTATACAAATGAACACACACAACATAAGTGGCGTGAGAAACTAGGACGTTGTACAATGGGTCAATTCGACCACCGGGTACTGTACTTGTCTTAATTGACAAGTACACGTCCTCTAACCTAACCTAACCTAATCCTTTAGTCAAGTTTAAAATCGAACTCCTCACACCTTCCATGTTCTGTGGGTTAGTTTTATCCATGACTGCAGAGACCTCAGCAGAAAACTGTTGCCAAAAGGAATATTTTTTTATTTCGGTTTGTTTGAGCACTAAAGCCGACTTCTAAATTTATAAGTGACAGAAAACACTACTGCAGGAAGATAATTTCACATAAAGATAGTGCGACTAAAGAAAGAATTCTCTCTGTAATGCACTATGGGATCTACGGACCAAGTAACCACAAACGTATAGGCTTTACAGGACAGACTTGTCTCTTTTTTTCATTACCCCTCTTGGGAGCATATGGTTTCCACAAAGCATTTCTGCTTTGTTTCCGTTTCTTTCGATAGACATGTACTTCGTAAAAATAAGAGATTTTGGGGAACAATTCCGCTTAAATTTTTCTCGAGCACACTAAGCTGAAATGTCGTTAAAACTCAAGCTACCTTGCGACTACTACTAAAGAGTCCGTCAAATAACTTTTTATTTTTTGAAAATGCTTTAAAAAAAAACTACTGAATATATTCTCAAATTTTCTTTTATTTGAAGGTACAATCCTTCCGGTTAATAATGGAAAATAATTTCATTCAAATGGCTGCCTCGGCTGGCCATGCAGTAGCCTACACCAGAAGATGCCGATTTTGGCAAAAAAAAAAATCATCTTTTAAGATGAAGCTCATTTTGATCTTGGCGGGTATGTAAACAAGCAAAGTTGTCGCATTTGGGGCACAGAAAACCCGTACGCATACATTGAAAAGCCGACGCACCCAAAACGAGTCACTGTTTGGTGCGGATTTTGGCCCAGAGGCATAATTTAGCCATTGTTCTTCGAAAATGATCAAGGAGTGGCCATTACAGTCAATGGCGATCATTATAAGGCCATGTTGAACGAATTTTTCTTCACAAAAATTGAAGAGGAGGATATTGGCAGCATTTCAACAGGACAACGCTACGTGCCACACAGCCAAAGCTACACTCGATGCTTTGCGCCCTGTTTTTGAAGATCGCATTATCAGCCGCAGAACTGATGTCGTTTGACCACCTCGGAGCTGCGATTTGACACCGTTGACACCACATTATTTGTGGGGTGCCGTCAAAGATAAATGTTACGCTTTAAAGGACAATATTCGTGAAGCCATTGGTGAAATACAGCTGCACACAGTCGATAATGTGCTTAAAAATTGGACCGATCGTGTAGGCTACTGCAGCCACTTGCATGAAATTATTTTCCATTATTAATCGAAAGGATTGTACTTTCAAATAAAAAAAGAAATTTGAGAATATATTCGGTAGTTTTTTTTTTAAAGCATTTTCAAAAAAAAAGTTATTTGGCGGACCCTTTACTACCTCTCATATAACTTACACGCTCAAAAAGCCTCATAATAAAGCTGCCTTGAGGTGTTCGGGAAAAAAAAACATCTTCTTTGCTTTGATGGTGATTTTCGTATCCAAACTAATAATAAATATGAGCTTCTCAACGACATAAGTAGGCCTTGTTCAGAGTATTAACATCCAGCAGTCATGCTGCTGGTTCCATTAACCAGGTTCCGTGTCGAGATGGGTATTTGAGGCGAAGATCACCTCTAAAATAACTTCGTGAATCTCTTATTTTAAAAATTTCCAATTTCATTTTCTTCCTCTACCAAAACCCACTGTGCAGTGTACATAGTAAATATATTTTTTTTTTGTTTTATTTTCTGCGCCGTATATTGGTTTGCCATACCCAATCAATTGTTGATGAATGTCTCTCCATAGATTGTTTCTTTATTTTGTTGGTTTTTATGTGTCATTTAGTTGAGGTTTTCCTTCCTTTTCTCTCTTATTTTTGCTGTTATTTTTATTTTTTCGTTATTTTATTAGAGCCGTAGTGTTAAAACAAATTTATTTACTTGTACATATGTATGTGTGAGTGTAAAAACACTTTACAATTCAATTGCAAATAAAACTTTACACCCGGCAAACACTTTTCATTACAAAATGAGAACATTTTTTTAACCCCATATTCTATACAAAATTTATTACCTACAAGCGTAACAACATTTTGTAGCCGAGAAAGAAAAAAAAATGTGGCAACAGATTACCTTTTTTTTGTAAGATTTGATGGAAGGGAAAATCTTTTCATTTCTAATTTTCTTTTCTATCATGTGGCCTATTGACTTGACATTATTTTGTCAGGTAAAAATGAAAGTTAATTAAAATACATCACAGATTATTCTAAAACTGGAAAAGGGCTCGAGAAAAAAGGTATTTTAACCCACCACAAACGGAAGTTTTGTAATGAAATGCTTAAGACAAGGACTTACAAATGAAAAGCAAAAAAACAAAAACTGTCAGTTTCATGTTAAACGATTTAAGGAAGGGGGAGATTGAATATTTTTTTTCTTCTTCATCCTTTTCTTTTGCCAGCCTCGTCGAAAACAAGTGCTAAATTGGACAGATAATTAAACGCTTGTCATCTTTCTTATTAATTTTTTTATTATTGAATCTATTTTCAATATTTTCTCATTAATAATATCATACTTTGCTTTATTGAAACTTTAGTACGTGGGCTGCAACAAAAATTACAAGTTCTAACCAAGGAAGACATCAGTTCTTGGAAAAGAGTACGACTTCTTTACTTCTACATCCCCTATAAGAAACCAACACATCTTTACATGCAGTTTTATTTCTAGCCAACTACAGGTGGCAACCCTGTCATTCTAGAACATGCTGCAGTAGACCAATCACCTGAGTGGTTACATAAACTAGACTTAATTAATCAAGGAAAATTTAAAAAGGCAATGAGAAAAATAAAAAACGAATCAACAATTGAAAAGAGACATTATTGCGCTCTTCAAAGAAACTGAAAGAACAATAATACCACAAAAGCCGCAAAAAAATTAGAGGATCATTTTGCTTTATTCTTCAATTCAGCTCACCAACGATATTCTAAAGCTTTGATGCCCTATTTATAGTAAGCAGCCGCAGACTGGGAAGCTTATTAGCATCCAACATACAGATGTGCGGAGATTCTTAGTCCAAACATTGATTGAAATTAGAAATGCTCTGGTCAGTCTTGATACGAAACTTCACTTGATAATTCCAAGCAAGAACGGTCATGATCGGCTCCAGAGATTCTGTAAAAGTCTGGCCAGGCCTGTTATAAACTTGAGAATAAGGTAGACTGTGAAATTTTCTGCGAAGAACATATTTTCTCCGCCTCTCTGACTATCGTAGTAGCATATCCATCCTTCTTGATGGATTGCCTTGATCTGGCAATCAGATGTCTTTTGGGTGCTTATTTTCAGGCCTTCATATGTCGTGCCAATAAAGAAAGAAAAATACCATGGCTTTGAATGCAGTTTGAGCAAACGTGGCAACAATATCTCCATCTCTTCTTTAAATGTCAATCATCTCGAACACAGCATTATTTATATTGACTCTTATATGGAGGCCTTCAAATTCTACCAGCCAATCTTCTATAGCCGTAAAGGAATTGGAATCGACTTTTGAATAGAGACCTTCATGGGATCGTCTGTTTTTAATGGCGTGAAGCCTTTTATTTTATTTCATTGATTGATTTATTTCAAATATTGATTTATTTCAAATACACTTTGAGTGCCACCCTCGTACACACATTCCTTTGGTTTCCCACTTATTCATTCGTTCATTAATTCCGGCATAATGTAATCAATTTACAAGCTTACCCAAGAATTCAATGATTAATCAAAATCAACTCATGAATTCCAAATTTACTGGAGTTGAGAGGGAATATTTGGTGGTCGCCTATTAAAAACGTTTTCAATTGTGAGACATGAAATTTTAGTTGACAAACCTGAATGAATAGTAGTCGTAAAATACTTTCGTTAATTAATACATAATAAATGTTTATAAACGACTTAATTGAATGCGTGAAAAACGGTAAAATAATGAAGAAATATGAAATTATTCATAGGCTCACGTAAGACAAACAATCATCTGCTGTCAGACAGGCAAGCGATTTCAGTAAATTGGAAAATTTGTATGAAAATAATATGAAAATAGTTAAGAAAATGAGTTTTTCTAGTGGAAGATGGAATACAGTTGTACCAAAATGACATGTAAGCTTTGTAAACCTTGAAGCTGACGAAGGATATCATGTAGTTTACTACACCAAAACATCTATTTATACGACCGTATGACATCTAAAAAACATTTCTATATGTCAAATCTATATACCATGACTTTAAAAATTTTTAATTTTATCAGTTAATGCTACTCTTTATTTCAGTTCTTTTATGTTTTAATAATTATGAAATGAAAATTAAAAAATTTTTATTTTTTTCCATTTTAAAATATAAAGTCTTAAAAAAGTAATAAAATAATTTGACTTACCTGTTATTTATTTATAGCATAATCCACTTTTAGGAAAGTATTAAAAAGAACCATTAAATTTCATCAGCAATATTCAGCACATTAAAGCAGCAAAATATTTTGAATCTCGTAAGAACACGCACTTATTTTTTTTAATATAATTTCACATTTAATATATATTTTGTTATACCTTTTTTATATTTATATTTTTTTTTTTTTGCTTTTTTATATTTATTTATATTTCTTTCGATTTTTTTAATTTTTTTTAATTTTTTTTATTATTTTTAATATAGAAATTATTTTATTTTTATTTGCTATAAATTTTTATATTTTTTATTTCATTTTATAACTTCTTTATTATTATTTTCTATTGTTGAAATATTTTAATATTACTCGTAATAATTTTTGTGCTTTTGCATTATTTTTTATTACAATTTTATTTATTTATTTATCAGTATTATTTATGGTTAACATTTTTTATTATTTTTTTTAATTTATTATTGTTTGTATTATTTTTTAATTTTTAAAATAGTTTATTATTATTTGCAACAATTTTTGTGTTTGTAATATCTTTTTTCATTATTATTATTATTCTTATATAATTATTTTGTTGTTATTTATTTATTTTTTTTTTAATTTTAATTTATTTTTTTTTTAATTTTAATTTATTTTTCTATTATTTGCTGTACAAAAAATTTTGCTATTAAAAAACTTTTGTTAATATCATTATTATTTTTTATTCATTTTTGATATTTTATTTTAAAATATTTTATTCTTATTTAGCATAATTTTTTTTTACTATAAAATCGTTCTTTTATTCTTTTAGTATTTATTACTTTATTTTTAAAACATTTGTTGACATTTAAATATGTATTATTTTAAATTGTTTTTAATATATTTTATTACATTAATTTTAAATATACTTACATATATGTACATATATAATTTCTTTTTAATTTTTTCATTATTAATTTCTATTATTATTATTATTTTTTTTTTGTAATTATATAATTTTCTTTTTTATTTTACTATTTTTAATTCTTTTTTATTTTTTTTAAATTTAGTTTTTTTTATTTCATTTTTTTCTTATATTTAATGAATTTAATTTCATTATTTTTTATTGCTGTTTTATATAATTTAAAATTTAAATTAATTTAAATTTAATTTTTTTATTTTATTGTATTTAATTCTTTGTAGTATTTTTTTAAGATTTTTTTATTTATTAAATTTTTATTGTATTTAATTTTTTATTATTTATTTAAGATTTTTTATTTATTTA
Organism: Sarcophaga subvicina; assembly: GCA_936449025.2. Lineage (NCBI taxonomy): Eukaryota > Metazoa > Arthropoda > Insecta > Diptera > Sarcophagidae > Sarcophaga > Sarcophaga subvicina. The sequence goes on along the minus strand of OW388082.2, from coordinate 103,294,509 downwards.
TTCGCTTAAAACATTATAGCATTTATTTAAAATTTTTTGCGTTAATTTTTCCCAAATAAAGTTATACTTCCGATTCATTTATTATTAAATTACTTGAAGGTTTGTTTATCAATTTTTATTTTTTGCCGCTTTCTAATATTTTTCAATTTAAATTTTTCTACCATTTTTCATACTTTTTTTATCAATTAATTTGAATTTTATTGGCAATGTTTGTTTACATGGAATTTATTGTATTTTAAATTCCTATTTATTTATTTTCAGTAGTTTTCGGAATTTCTATTAAATTTGTTTACTTTTTAATCAAAATAATTTTTGTTCTGTTTTTTCATTTCAATAATTTGCTGCTAGGAGCCAGGTGGTACAGTAGTAGCACTTTAAAAATTATGCTGTAGTTTGTAGCTGCATTATGTTATACTCTTTGCTTTTTGAACATAAACAAACTTTCACAACAAATAATTACTCAAAGTAGGCATTCTGGCAATTAAATGTACTCACAACAAGCATCTTTACGCTTACACATACACATATAAATATTCGTATGCACAAGAGATTATACACAACACCAGCACTCTTGATTTTTATAAACATTGGCTCTTAATTTTTGCTCAAAATTCTTGTCGCCCGTAAACATTACTGTGCCTTTAAACATACATTTACACATACAGTATACAAAGAAATCTCGTAATTGTTGTTGTTCTTCGTTTTTTTTCATGCTTTAATAACATGTTGTTGCTTACATTCCAATTAGGTTATTAACCGTTATAGTTGCAATTAATTTTCTTAAAATAATAAAGAAAGGAGAATGTTTTATTTCGATTATTTTTTTTTTTAATTTTTTTTCCTCTAAACGTTACTTTATTATCCGAGTTATTTACACCACTTTTAATTTCTTTATGTTTTAGTATGTCCACTCTCACCTACATTTTTCATTTGTATGCTGTTGTTCAAAACCGTACCGTTATGTTGAAAGGTTCGCATTGAACTGATTTCATATGGCGGCTTGTTTCTAGTTAAGGTTTTCTAGTTAGTCGTGTTTAATACTTTTTTTTCATTTTTTGTTGTTTTTTTATTTAACATTAATCAGCTGCCTTCGTGTTTTGTTAACATTTTTAGCTTTGTGCTGTTATTGATTTTGCATGTTACAGTGTTCGGTTACTGTTGTTTACATATTTTTGTTTCTTCACTGTTATTATCATTACATTGTCGTTGCGCTCTGTTATTCTGTTGACATAGTTGTGCAGCGGTATTGTCTGTGTTGTTAGCAAAACATTGATAAACTGCAGCAATTCGGAATGTTTCTGCTACTTCATAACATTCGCTTTGATGTTATGCAGCTTTATTTCAATATTTTATGTTAATTTTTAAAATATGAAAGGGGAAGGATGTTATTCGTAACAGGGAAGCTGTAAAACAAAAATAAGAACAGTTTTAGTAATTGAACTCAGTGCGTATACGTAATTTTTAAGTAAAACTAACACGATAATATTGCTTATACGTCGTGTATAATTATATTGAATAATAAAATATGTATTAACAAATAATTTATTAATGAACGTACAGTTGTGTTCATAAAAATAGAAGTGAGCCCATTAAAAAACAAAAGCTTAATTTTTAACAAACAAAAAATATGGTTTAATTCAATTTTTTGATGTAATGTAATGTTGATTCAATACTAAATTATTTAAGTTATTCATTAATTAAATAAAGCTTTAAACAAGTAAGTAACAGGAAGTTTAAAAAAAATATCTTAAAAAGTGCTGTTCAAAATAATAGGAGTATTTCAGTTTTCATAAAAATTTGCTATTAAAAAAGTTAAAAATGCTTATGACTATAATCAGAAACTTTAAATACGATTAGTATTTGGTAGAATAGCCTTTACCTTTTATTACAGCAGCACATTTACGAAGAATGGAGTCAACTAAATCCTGACATTGTATTAGTGGAATTTTATTCCACCCATCTTGCACTACAGACCACAACTCAGTTGTATTTGACGGTTTTCTCTCGGCAAAATATTTTTCAACATCCCTCATAGATGTTCTATGGGATTAATGTCAGGAGACTGAGCTGGCCACGCCATAACCTTTACCCCATTAACCCGAAACCAATCATTTGTTAATTTACTGGTGTGTTTCGGGTCATTGTCTTGTTGGAATATCCATTTTAGAGGCGTGGAATATGGTAACATCACTACTCTCAAAATCCTGACATAGACGTTCCTATCCATTATGTCTCTATGGCCTAAACCATTATATGAAAAGCTGCCCCATATCATTAGTTTTGCACCACCATGTTTAACTGTCTTTTGTGTATACTGAGCTTTATATTTGGTGTTGGACGGACGTCTAACAGCTGTCTACACCCAGTGCCACCAAATAAAACAATTTTGCTTTCGTTGGTCCACAATAAGTTTCTCCATTTTTCATTCGGATATTTGGAATGTTCTTGGGCAAACTTTAAGCGTGCTGCTGCCTGTTTTATATGTCAACAATGGCACCTTTTGTGAACTTCTTGCGAATAAATTTTTGTCCATCAGACGCCTACGAATAGTAGGAACACTTACGGCAAGATTCAGATCCTTTTGAATTTTATTTGAAGACGCTGAAGGATTTATTTTGCTGTATCGCACAATTCGGCGATCATCGACATTAGATGTTTTGGCCTTGCGCCCACGCGTTTTGGGCTTTTTTTTATATTTTAATGTATTTGTGATCATTTGATCGGAGTAACCTAAGATTTCCTTAGTTTCTTTGTAAGTTTTGCCTTTTTTTCGAAGATTTTTAATTAGTTTTCTCTTTTCTTCAGTACAGTGCTTTTCTCGTATCACTATTACAAAAATTTATGTGAATCACTGTAGAAAAAGTTTTAACTACATTTTTCCGTACTTATTTTTCACTTTTTTCTTTAAATTATGTTCTGTTATATTTTTATTTTTAAAAGAACACTCACACTCCTATTTTTTGGATCAACTGAATTCAGGGGCAAACACAGAAATGAATCAATTTCATCGTAAATATTAAAGTTATTACCAGATTCTTTTTTGTATTTTATTTCTTACATATCGTTGTAACTACCATTAAAATATATCATGTTTTTAAAATTAGTAGAATAAAAAATTTTAACTTTGAAAATATTACATGGTAGCACTCCTATTATTTTGAACACAGCTGTATATGTATAAATGAATGAATTTTATTTAGGCTCATATTATACTGCCACTGTTATGAAACATTGGCATAAATAATATAGAGTACTGTATTCTATAGGGTGTATAGTGTTCATTTCGTCTTTGGTTTGTTTAGTAAATCAAATGAAATTTTTTGCACAGGACTACAGACTTTAATTCAAAAGGGAAGATAATGATAAGGAACCCTTACCAATTGACATCTAATCATTTATAAGAGGTGTTGATGCCTGATCATCCTGATGATCTTTGTTGATGTTATCCAGACAGAGTGAATCGTATTGTCCTCTAGGGCATTTACACCACGATTCTTCAATTTTCTGATCAAGTTCTCTAACCATTACGCCATACCACAGCCTGGTAAAGGGAAACTGCTTTTTTGAGCACTAATACTAGAAATTTCTCAATCACCTAGGTACTGAGACTCTGGCTGTTGTATAATTATTCTAAAGACGTGATTACACTGAAACAAATAAACACATGAAATGTTAAAATGCCAACAGATTACATTTCGCCTATAATGGTATTTGATGAACCCTGCGCCCCAGCAAGCTATTGCATTGAATAAACTGCCCTCAGGAGTAATTTTGTGTCAGAGTGCTTGTATAACTCAAAGACGAATGTAGGACCTATTAATTGATAGTCAATCACAAATCGCGACTACGTTTGCTGTCTTCTAGGCAGAAATCTGCTTAATAATAAGGGCAATGTGGTCAAGAACTCAATTGAGACTTGAGGATAGTCTCACAGCGATTATTACTTGGATTCTTACGTCATAATTAAAAAACTATGTTCAACTGTATTCGATTACAGAAACTTCTAAGGCTCCAAGATTTACTTCAGCTCTTTATTAAGCGGATGGTTTTTAGTTTAGTTTTGGTCGCTGATTAGTTTTCTCTACATAGGCATAGGATTGTTTTACTGTAGCAGATTTTAGAATGATAGAGTTGCCAAATGTCGTTGTCTAGAAACAACACCTTCTATTGGGTTGTTGCAATGGGTATAATGGTGAGAAACCCTACTGAACAAGACGCATTATTCCTATGGTACTCGTTGTTCATGTTATTCTCTGTTCGGGGTGAGAGACTTCTGAATGGTGTTTGGAGGCCTAAGATGTTTTTGAATTGTTTTTAAAACAACCTATTGAAAACTGTTGTAAATTATTGTATCGAATGATATTTATAGGACCTGTTAAAAATATGTTGGTTCTTCTGTGCAACTTCCCATTTGTTAGGCAACGTAGGCTAAAGTACTTGGGAGTACACATATTTAAGGATATACATAGTATGTATTGCTTTGTTCGGTCTCTGCACAAAATCAAGTGTGTTAACAGTCTAATATTTATAAAGAAAACGTTTACTTTTCAAAATAATTGGCGCCAAAAAATTCAAAAAATTTTCCCCTTAAAATGTTCGCCTTGAAATATAAGGGTAGAAGTGTGAACAAGGTTGGAGCAAAAAATTTCATCAAATATTCCCTTCAATTAGACCAGTTAAAGCTTATTCTGGTTACAAACACCTTATTTTTTATAACTAAACTCCAATAACAAAGTGTGCTTGAGGACATCTTTTGCTAAAGAAAAATTATATCTGTTATAACTGGCATACATGCTTTATAACAGCCAATTTTATGCTTCAATTCAAATTCGAATTCGAAGAGAAAAAAACATAGAAAAGGGAAGAAATTCTTGCAGTTTGTTTTGTCCTTAAAAATGTCTAATTAAAGACGTTGTCTCTACTTTCGAATTAGATTTCGAACATCCAGTTATTCCAATAACGTTTTTATTCAGCCAGGCAGAAAAAAAGTCGATTTTCGCATTTTCGAACACATAATAGAAACAAGGTGTCTAGGATAAGGAGTAGAAATTTAATATGGGTACAGCATTTAATGCCTCCCTCAGATTTGCATTTTCGGAATTTGAGCCAAGCCTTGGGAACAAAAAATCTACAAGTCTTTGAAGTATGCAAAGATGGTGGTGAGTGCAACATAATTCTACTCGAACCACAGATTTTAGAGAAACTTCCCATGGCACTTTTATTTACACTCAGAGTTCTTGCCAGAAGACTGCTGCGAGGAAGTGGCCAAAGAAATATGTTACATTTTACGTTCTGTTCGAGTCTAATAAGCCAACACACTACCTACTACGTCCCTGCCTATAATCACTCTAAAAAAAGTTAAAAATAATACATATTTAAAGCTCCCTTATACTTAAGGGTTTTAAAGTAAGGTTGTTGACTTCGCTAGTGAAACTTTTCATAAAATAAGGGTTTATTTGAGAGCTTACATTACACTCTTCCCAAGAATTCCCCTCATATATAAACAACTCTTATCAGAACACTTGCTAAACAACATTTATATGCATGACCCCTATTCTCTTTTTATTTAACACACTGTATTGGGTAACATTAAACTCTTCTTTACTTATTACAGCTGTTGACAACACTCCAGATGTTAATAACAGCATAAATACAAATCTGTTACGAAGTCTCGATTATTATATCGTCACAGTTACTATTTGTTAACGACAAAAACAAAAACGCACACAACAGGCATCGTCGGCTGTTGGTTGTATTTTATTTAGAAGAGCATAAAACAAAAAAAAAAAGAAAATAAATACAAGAAAAACTACATACTCAACCACATGTTCGAATAACACAATGAAACAGCAACACTAGCAAAGAAGTTTTCATTTTTTTTTTTTCATTCTTCTGAGAGTACTTTTAGTGTGTAAAATTGTGTGTTTTTTTTGCACATTCAAGTCGTCTTCGTTATTTCACTAGTCGTGTTGTTGTTTTTGGCTACTGTATGTATTTTTATTTTTTGTTTTTTCTTTAGTTCTGAGCACCCATATTTCGAATTGGTGTTATTGTTGCGTTTCTGTGTCCTTTTTTTGTTTTTTTTTTTTGCCAGTGCCCCAAAAAGTATACTCTATAAAGTGTCTGCAGCAAATAATACTTTAATAGTTAAAAAAAAAAACATGAGAAAAAAACATGAGAAAAAACAAGAGAGCAAACAAGAAAAGAGAAAAAAATAAAAGAAAAATCTTGTGAATGCATTGAACTGTGTTGTTAAAGACTATTAAAGCCTATCATTATTATTTTAAATTAAATTAAAAAAACCTTTAATAGATGGATAAATGGGCACATCATTATTTAAAATAATATGCAGAAATAAAATATTCTTAATAGAGGCTCTTTATTGAATGAAAGAAGAATTTCTTTTCAAATGCCATAAATAGGCCTTTAATTATAATTTAAATTGCATACTCTTAGCATTGCCTTGATAGCACTTGTTTCCCTGTAGCAAATACTTGCAGTACCAATCGCTTAACTTTCACAGCAAACTCCATTGTTAAAGCAATCAACTGAAGATTTTAGTTGGCAGTAAAGGAACTCAAGAAAACTTAAGCAAACAAGTAAAATATTAAGAGGCCTTAAACTAAAAAGGAGAAGGCTATGAATGGAATTTAAGGAATATTAGAGGAAAGTCGCCGTGGTCTAGTAGGTAGTGTGTTGGCTTATTAGACGAAAAGCCAGGATTCGAGCCCCAGGCCAGACATCAAAACTAAATACAAAAAGTATTTCTTCGGCGACATCCTCTCAGCAGATTTCTGGCAAAAACTCCGAGAGTATATAAAAAATTGGCACGAAAAATGTTTCTCAAAAATCTGTAGTTCGGAGTGGACTTTAAACTGTAAGTCCCACCACTCATGTATAAAATTAAAACACACATGAGTGGTGTGAGAAGCTAGGCCGTAATCCTGACTGAAGGGTTGTAATCATAGCTGCCAGATAAATGAGGCACCAAATCGTCAAATATTTGAGAAAAAATCCTCAATATCGTCAAAGACGTTTATTAAAATCGTCAAAAAATCGTCAGGAAAAGTAAATAAATAAATTAAAAGTTTTTAAAAACTAAATTTATTTCTATTGTAGTAAAACGTATAAATTCAATAAATGTATGTACATATCTGAGTTCAAAAATAAAACATTTAACAAAGAATTTATTGGAAATTAAAAGCTAGCATCCCTCATCTTCATTTAATATTAATTTTCCAAAAAAAATTGAGAAATTTTGTATCATTTTCAGGAACAAATTGTTTAAGGTTTAAACAATTTATCTCAGCGTTGTTTATTGACACATACGCGCAGCAATAATATTACATCATCTATAACTATGGGCGGTGTAGGCATTAGGGAGTCAGAAGCTTTTGATGTTCTGATCATGAAAAAATGCTGATACATTTTTCAGTTCCTTTTTAAGTTCTGATCGTCTGATCTTACTATTTACACCGTTTATAACTGACAGAGAATGGAATACAACTCTCATGTATGGGTTGGTGCCTCAACGTCTATTTTGCGGTTTTTCGACCGTGTAAAGGAGAGGCCATAGTATCTCGTTAATAACGGTAGTGTATCCAACTCCATTGAATCATTGGAGCATCGTTGCATAAGGGGACTTTTTCCCGAAAATCATTTATTCCTACATAACGCTTGCCTTTTTTGGCCACAACATCCGTATGTGGTCGCTTGGCCAGTGGATCGCACGCACAGTGCATTACAGTAAAAATACGGTTTCTAGTCGGACTATCCGTATGTGGAACTCAGTTCCTGCAGAGGTCTATCCTGTTACTTATGGTATACAAATATACCAGCCTAGTGTCCATAATTTATTATTATTTTATTAGATTATTTAGGAGTTGTAATTTTTCAGCTTTTAAGTGGTTAAAAAGGAATAAAATACAGAAAAATCATCATAGGTGTTTGAAAGTAACTTTAAAATACAATACTTTACTCCATGTTTTTACTAACATAAATTTCCAATAGAAAACAATTGCAAAGTAAATACAAAGCTTAAAGTGGCTTTTAGTGTTTTTTTTTTAATTTTTAAAAATCGTCAAAATAAGGGCAAAAACCTGGGAGTTATGATTGTGAGGCCAATATAAATGAAATAAAAATTCTATTCCAACCATTCATTGCTGTTCACAGCAAAACAATAAATTTATTAAAATTTCAAACTATTTTGGTTTTATTAGAATTTTAAATTTAAACTTTTTGATCGCCAACCTATTGTATTTACTCACATTATGCTCATATTTAATATGTAAAATTCGTTAATGACTGGTACATATGTGACGTATGAGTGATATTTAATTCCATTAGTTTCATACATGATAATATCAAAGTATTTTTATTGCATACTTTTTAGGGTAACTAATCCAGTACATGTAATATGATGCGTATGAGTAATATATTTCAAATACAATTAAAAAGAAAGTATACCCCATTAATTTGGAATTCATTTGGAATTAAGCTACATGATTTTTCGATTCTATGCAATTCTAGGCCATATTCTAGATTCCAGGAATATTACAGGGTGAACAAATAAGGATTCAAATACCTGCTGAATGTGTTGATGGAAAATTTTATTAGTAACAATTGCAAAGTAAATGCAAAGCTTAAAGTGGCTTTTAATGTACTAAAGTAAAGGATATGAAGTAAATTTTTAATTTTTAAAAATCGTCAAAATAAGGGCATAAATCGTCACATCGTCAAAATTATATTTTTGGTTGTAATGACCAATTATGTAAGTATGTTATCCTAATTTTTTTTTCTCTCTCATTTAATATTTTTTTTCTTTTTCTAGAGGAAGCATTTAGCATTTATACAGTCTTCGCGGCAGTATAATAGTACAATATAGAAAAAGTATTGTGGAAGTATTGTTCTTGTGCGAGAAGAGCGCTTCATTTTACAATCGTGTACAGCAGGAGAAATTCGCAAAGTCCCACCAGTAATGCAGTCTCAAGGAAATATAAAGCCAGTTTGGTGTGTGTTGTTCCGGGATGTATTGGTTTTCGCCAGGTTTAATCCAACATACCCAATAACATCACACACAAAAAAGTCGATTGCCAAATTGCTCAATAAAACTGAGGTAAGCGGCAACTTAAGTGGTCTGCCTTCAGCTTAATATGATACTCAAAATTCAATTCTTTTTTATTATTACCGTGACCTAAATTTTGACCGCCATTTGTCAAAAGTATTAAAATAAAAAGGAATTAAAAATTCGTATGATTTTTAGTTGATGGCACATCACCACACGGTTTTGTTTCCTACTGCACTATACCTCAAGCACTTATACTTTAAATCAGGTCCCAATGGACGCTTTTCTTTTCGTAACGTGTTATAATACAGCACTGATGACTGACGTTATTTTATCGTTATGATTTTGAAAAATAAAAAATAAAAAATGAAAAAAAATTCGTGTCTCGTTTAGAGTTTCAATTTCAAAATGGTTTTTTATTTGTATTTTTCTGTTGCTGCGTTTCGTTACGTATTCTCTCTCGCGCTATCTCTCTCGTTTACGTTTTTATTGTATTTTGATAGAGTGTATGTGCTGCTGTTACTGCTGCTTGTTGCCGTAGATGTTTTAAATGCTAACGAATAAGAATGAAGATAATGATGATAACATGATGATGATGATGATGTTGACGATGTTGATGAAAGTATGAATAAAAAATATAATAAAAATTTAATTTCTTCTACTGTGTTTAGCAGTCTAACAAAGTTAAAGCTGAAAGCCATGTGTTAACCTTATCCCCCCCCTCATCCACCCCGCAACCTGCCTTCCATCACTGATTTTAGGGATTCGTGTAAGAAGCAAAAGGGATTTACGTTACAATGTTGATAATCATGAGGATTTGTTTGGGGAAACATTTTTACACTCCAATAAATCGATCAGATTTGCGTTCGTTCATGAACATGAATTTTTATGCTGCTTAAGCTACACTGCTGCCAATGCTAGCTGTTGTTGTTTTTTTATTGCTACCATTTATTGTTATTGTTGTTGTTATAATTGCTATGAAATAGAATAGATTTTTATGTTTTTTTTTCTTTGCTCACAACCATACCTAAATGATTATAAAATTTATGCAAAATATGCACAAAAATATACAAAAAAAAAAAAGAAAGATTCGTTGAAATATTTTGAACGAAAAAAAATTTTGTTTCTCTTTGGTTTTGTTTTTTATTTTAAAAACGGCTGAATGAGCGGCATTGAATCATAGTTTGGCTTGACGGATTTATTGCTGTCGTTTGGTTAAAGACTGCAATATATTTATGTATTGAATAAACAGTTAAGGTAATAATAATAGCACAAACCTAATCTATGTATATGATAAAGAGAATAACATGCGATAAAAAAAAAATTTTTCAAACACTGTTAAACAGTGCATTACAGGAAGTTATTGACAACTGTGTAGTGGAGCTGAAGGAAATCACTGTCTAGTGAAATTAAGTTATAAACTTACGTAAAAAACGGTAGTCTTACATGTAATTCATTAGGGGGTTTCGGAGCCTAAGGAATCGATTGACTGACAGGTCCTTATTTGTTGTTTTTAGGACAGAACCACTAGACTCTATGTTTTTGGGAAATGCTTTTCAACGAGACTTCGTAGCAAAAACGAATGGAGCTGCATGCTTTCTTCAAATAGGATCTCTTTTGTAGTATACAGATGGTTCAAGAACTGATTTTAGAACGCAAGCAGGAGTTCTTGGTCTCAGAATGAAATACTCTGAGCTCATAGGGAAATTCACGGGTATCTCCTAAGCGAAAGTCGTCGAAAAATGTACTGAGGAGACGTAATAGGGATACCTTATTTAGTTGGAGGGAAATACAGTAGATTGTATGGCCATAGTATCATGAGACCTCTTAGACTTTGTAACTAAAACGAATGGAGTCATTTGGAAGCTGCATGCTTTCTTCAAAGAGGATCTCTTTTGTAGTATACCGATGAGTCAAGAACTGATCTGAGAATGCAAGTAGGAGTTCTTGGTTTCAGAATGAAATACTCTGAGAGCTCATAGGGAAATTCACGGGTATCTTCTAAGCGAATGTCGGTAAAAAAATGTGCTAAGGAGACGTGATAGGGATACCTTATTTAGTTGGAGGGAAATACAGTCGATTGTGTGAAAATAGTACCATGACACCTCTTCACGACGATAATAGTAATAAGCCAAAGGATCAGTTCAAGTATTATGTCGTGTTCTTACTAGGAAGAAGAAATGTAAGTTAAGAAAAGGTCATCGAATTAGCCCAAATTGCCATAAAAATCTGTCACACCACTCATTGCAAATAAAGAGTTGAAAATAATATTTGCTTTGCTATTATTAACACCTTCGCTGTAAATTTAGAACTTGTACAGATTTTTTTCTGTCACTTATTTGTATTGTTCTTGGCCAATAAATTTAATGAGATTTGTTGTCGTTGGTTTAATCTTCTTTATTTTCCCTAATTTATGACGATTCAATTACGATTTTATAAATATTGTCGATAAACATTTGATTTGATGGTTCAAAAATTGTTATTTTGCTTACGGGTTATTAAATCAAAAAAAAAATTCCACAGGTCAGGCCATTGGCCTAAATGAATCAATATTGTTGGATTAAATTAAATAATAGTGCGACTTAATTTCAAGCGATATTTTTCAAAAGAAAAGAACATTGGCTACTTCCCCACAACATAAAATCAGACTCAAGGAGTACACAAAGCGATGCAAAGAACTGCAAATCTGTTACAAAATGCATCAAAAATTTTGACGCAACCCCAAAACTTAAATTATTGATTGGGGTATGCTATCGGCATCTAAAATCATTGATTGATCCCAGAATAATGCTGAGGAAGCTAATTTGTTGCTGACAACTGAAGTGCCGCCTTCACCTCAAATTTGTGAAATTAAATGACCAATTAGTCACCTTATATTCCTATACTTCCACATGCACTACCATATACTCTATTGGACTTAAAAGAAGTCAAGATTATGGCCAATGTTGGGTGTGCTAATCTTACTCGTGAATGGAATTTTAGCCAGAAGACTAAGAGAGGGAATCATATCTAACATCATAGCAAATCATTCGTATAAAACCTAATATCCAAACCGAGGATTTCTTTTCTAGAAGTCAAGTTCGGGCGTGGAGTAGTCGGAAAAAATATCATTCAAGTAGAAGTAACGTGAAAAATCCTAGTTTTTTCAGTCTCTTGAAATTGTCAGTCTCACTGAGTTGCAGCAATTTGGAGAAACCAAAGAGCGAACTGCATCAAGGCACCAATGGCAGCCAGTCTTTGGGTCCAACTACTGGGCTGATGTTACATTGCCATTATTGGGCCCACCAAGCAAATTAACAGGGAGTCCATTAATATGGGTCTGGCAGTAAATGAGAGCAAAACGAGGTATACGTTGTCGATAAGTAAGGACAAACAGAGTATCGGATTCAAGATTACTGCTTGATAGTACAATAAAATTGCCATGAAAAGTTTCTTCCAACTTTAAAAGGTGGGTCACGGCACTCATGTATAAAATTAACACACACATTAGGGTTGTAATGATCAATTATGTACGAGGGTTGCCTTTTATATTTCGGGATTTGGCAACCCCAGTGTTGCAATCTGCCAACTGACAGCTCTATCGTAAAGCTTGAAATTTTGATATACGAGCGCTATTTGTGTTGTTTACAATAACTTAAAAGATTCATCTCGCCCAAAAAATGGAATTAAATCGTGAACATTTTCGTGAGATTATTTTTTACAACTTTCGACGTGGATTAACTCAACAACGGTACATCGATGAACTTAATTCAATTTTTGGCGATGAAGCTCCATCGATGGTGTGGTGAATTCAACCGAGGTCGTAGTTCACTCCAAGACGAATTTCGTGAAGGTCGTCCAAAATCAGTTGTTGTTCCGGAAACCATTGATGCTGTACGGCAACTGATATTGCAAGAACGTCATGTGACCTATCGTGAGATTGAGACAACCTTATGCATTAGTAGGACCAGCATACATTCAATATTGCATGAACAATTGACTGTCAAAAAAATTTGTTCGCGATGGATCCCACACAATTTGTCAATCGCTCAAAAAAAGGCTCGTGTCGATTGGTCGAAATAAATTCTCCAAAAATACGATTGCGGTGCTTCGAAACACGTCTATGACATCGTGACAGGTGATGAATCGTGGATTTACGAGTATGAGCCCGAAAGTAAACAGCAGTCGACTGTATGGGTGTTTCAAGATGAGCCAAATCCAACAAAAGTTGCTCAAGCACGAAGCACTTCCAAGGAAATGATTGCCTGTTTTTTCGGAAAAACTGGACATGTCGCAATCGTACCACTAGAACAACGCAGAACAGTCAATTCTGAGTGGTACACAACCATTTGTTTGCCAGTTGTCTTCCAAGAAATCAGGAAAACCAACCGCCGAAGGCGGATCCCTCTTCACCACGACAATGCGAGCTCTCACACATCGGCGCAAACAATTGCATTTTTGAGCACTCAAAACATCGATTTGATGAGTCATCCGTCGTGACTTGGCACGTTTTTCGACACCTGAAGAAGCGGTTGATGCGTTCAGAATGTATGTTTTGGAGATATTTCAATCAGAGTGACAAAGGTGCTTCGACAATTGGTTCAAACGCATGCAAAAGTGTATAGATCTTAATGGGGAATATTTTGAAAAACAATAAAGCCATTTTCGATGATTAATATTTGTTTTTGTTCTCTAATCCTGAAATATAAAAGGCAACCCTCGTATGTATTAATGTACAAAGCCTTTCTCTTAACTTCTATTATATCTTTGCTTTGTTTCAGTTCCATCATTTAACAATTCCAACTAAACAGATGAGATTAGTCTATAATAGCAAGTTCTAAAATAGCAGGGTTGCCATCTTTCAATACTAGCTTTCTGTGAAAAAGTATCGGATTTTTGTTCTGAGTGAAGTGTTGGGTAATGTTGCGATGGATAATTCCATATTTTAGTTACCCGAACTGCCTGAAGTATATAGAAAAATTATTAACAACTACACCCTGTACTCTCTACCCTTCCTTAAGCTAACTTGACTAAATTTTTAAGACATAAAATTACTTTAACAATCGTATTAATTTAATGCAAATATGTTTATGCTGTAAATTCTATAAAACCATTTCCAACTTTTTAAATCTTATTTAATCAACAGCAACACAAAAAGAGAAAAAAACTTTTTAATTAAACAATAATTCAGTTAAACTTTACATTACAACAACAATCTAATACTAGTAGCCAAAGTCATAGGCAAAGTAATAGCCAATGAAATAAATACTATGAGTCCAAATACTCAACAAATTTCAAATGAAAGTTTCTGGCGTTAAAACCCATTTAAGCCTTATTACCTTAGAAAATAAGAGAAGCGAAGAGTAATACAAGTATAAACTACAACAACAACTGTAGTTGTAATACCTAAAATGATGGCATTTTTAAAACAATGAACAGTGAACAGGATTTTCAGTAATTTATTAACAAATCCAATAATGTTCTGCGGATATTTTTTTTTCTTTTTTAGATTTCCTCTTTGTTAACTATACATTTACCTTTTTTTTTGGGAGGCTATAGCCCCCACCCATCCTTAAGCCTCTTCGGTAATCCTGTAACTGTAAAGAAGTTTTACAGCAAATAACTAATTATTGTTGATTTTTATCCACGTTTTTTGGATCTCTCTCTCTATTTCACTCTCTATTTTTCTGTATCTCATGTCCTTTTTTTGTTGTTTTTGCAGTTCAATTTAAAATTCAATTTTCGTTAAGCAGTAAGACAAAAAAAATTGACCATAAAAATAACACCGAAAGAAAAAAAGCCATGAGAAATAAAAATAAGAGACGGCAGAGTTGCACTATGTAATGCTCTACATACATACCAGAGGTCAGAAATGAGTATTCAAAGCGATGAGTGGATTCGAATCATACTTATAAATTCTGATACTTATACGCATTCATACTTATTTTAATGTCATACTCATACTACACATACTCAAAGTTTGAAATACTCATGGTACTCGTACTTAAAAATACGCACGATGTTATTAATTTCGACTCTCCATGACTCATCGTATACACGAATCACAAAATAACTATGATTCGCGCACGAACACTACAATACTCACAAGAATGTTGTGTGTTTGCTCTGTTTGCTGTCTTTGTCTTTCTTCTTTCTTTGTAAATGCAACAACAACTAAGACTGTAAATCTTGACGAATGATTCGAATCACTCGAATAATTTATAAGTATTATAAGTATTTTTCTAAATTTATGAATCTGAATGAGTAGGCGTATGAATGAAACATATTTCGAATGTTATGAGTTTGATGTCAACGTTGTGCTCATACTCATTGCAACTTGTACTTATAAATCAATGCTGTACTGAGTACGAATGAATCAAAGTCGTTGGATTACAATACTGTTGACTCACTCATACTCAAAATTTCATGACTACTTATGAGTAGCGAAAATCCGATTCATTGCTGCTCTCTGACACATACATACATACATACATACATACATTATTGGTCATTACAACTCTTCAGTCAGGATTACAACCTAGTTTCTCACAGCATCCATGTTGGGTGTGTTAATTTTATACATGAGTTTAGGGGGACCTACAGTTTCATTGTGATTTTATTTACTCCCAGAGTTTTTGAAAGAAATCTTCTGAGAGGAAGTCGCCGTTGGAAATATTTTTTCATATATTTCGTTTTGTTCGAGGTTTGAACCGTGGTCTCACGTCTAATAAGCCAACACACTACGTACTAAACTACGGCGACTACGCTATACGTGCAGTGGTGGCTTTATAATTAGAAACGATGTTTCTGGAACAGAGTTCTCTGGAGTGACGAATCTAAGTTTAATTTGTCCCAATCAGATGGAAAAACGTAAGATGTCCTCCAAACAAAGCCTATACAGGGAAAACTGTAAAACAAATTAACAAACATACATGTTGCTAAGTCGTTTCTAATTATAAGGCCACCGCTGTACATACATACATACATAATTGGTCATCACAACCCTTCAATCAGGATTACGACCTAGTTTCTCACACCATTTATGTTGTGTGTGTTAATTTTATTCATGAGTGGGGGGCCTACAGTTTAAAGTCGACTCCGAACGACAGATTTTTGAGAAACTTTTTCATGGCAATTTTATTTACTCTCAGAGTTTTTGCCAGAAATCTGCTGAAAGGAAGTCGCCGAAGAAATACTTTTTGTATTTTGTTTCAATGTCTGGCCTGGGCCTCGAACCCTGGCTTTACGTCTAATAAGCCAACACACTACCTACTAAACTACAGCTCTACACTTCGGCATATTTCAGAGAAAGCTCCGCAAAGTCAAGCATTTTACACTCCAGTACCCGTAAATAACATACTCATTTACAAACCAATTTTCCTGATATAAGTAGTGTAGAGTCATTAAGAGTTTGAAACAGTTATTCAAGGCAAATTTAGTGTAGTAACAGAATATAACCCCCCTCCCTCTCCTACCTCATTAAAATCGTGTAGAATACATAAAAAACAAAATCACAATCAGCCAAAAACAAAAATAGAAAGAAAAAAACGACCGTGAAAAAAAGTTTATTAAAATACCTTTTCGCTCTATTCGTCTTAGAGAAAGTGTGAGATTGAGAGAAGGCTAAACAAGAATAGCATTTTTTCTGTTTTAGTGTGAAAATGTCCTGTATTTGGGGTGGTAATATGGCAATGAAGGCTCATAGTCTTGGCCAAGAAGAAACTTTATTAACGTCAACCATAACTAATGTTTTGCCAACAAACGTACAACTACAATGCCACACAGTAATAACTAATAGAAAAAGGCAAAAAAAAAAATTTTAATCAAACTGAAAATGAAAATAAAAGAAAAATGAAACAGCAACAGTAACAGTAACGGTAACATTTTGTATGAAAATTTAATGATTTTTGTTTACCTTCGAAAATCACCCAGAAGAAAAAACAAGCAACCAACCAACCATCCAACCAGACAAATCGACAAATAAACAAGCCAACGAAAAAATAACTTAAATCACACCATATACCATACAGTAAAGGATGAAGGCGTAAGGACAGTTGAGAAAATACTTTTTAGTGTGGCCCTCCTTTGATTACAGGTCGATGCCGAATAAAAGCCTCCATGTATATATAGTCGCGTTAGTCTAGTAGGTATCTAGTAGGCTTATTAGCCAGGGTATGAGCCCCAGGCCAAACATCAAAACAAAATACAAAAAGTATTTCTTCGGCGACTTTCTCTTAGCAGATTTCTGGCAAAAACTGCGAGAGTAAATAAAATTGCCATGGAAAAGTTTTTTAAAAAATCTGTCGTTCGGAGTCGACTTTAAACTGTAGGTCCCATCGCAACATAAGTGGTATGAGAAACTAGGTCGTAATCCTGACTGAAGGGTTGTAATGACCAATTATGTATGTATGTATGTATATATAGTAACTCGGCCTGGTTTTGTAGGTACTGTGCTGGCTCATTAGACGTAAAGCCACAGTTCAAACTTCAGGTCAGACATCTCCAACGAAACTAAATATGAAAAAATATTTCTTAGGCGACTTCCTCTCAGCAGATTTCTGGCAAAAACTCTGCCATGAAAAGTTACAAATAAAAATCTGTCGTTCGTCGCTAGTGTTCGTTTATGAGCACTGGAGGAACATCATCAAAGAAAGACATCATAAGACCGATTGAAATTACTTTTGTGGGTGTGACTCACTTTTGTGGGTGTGACTTTAGCTGATGCTTCACTAGATGCTCTCAGTTGAGCTAATGGTGATATTATGGATTTCGCTAGTTGGCTCCATTAGCTTCCGAGACATAAAGAGGACTCAGTGAACATCTCTTACTTACTTAATTAATCCTACTTAATTGACCATTACAACCCTTTAGTCAATGAAGTCGCCGTGGTCTAGTAGGGAGTGTGTTGGCTTATTAGACGAAAAGCCAGGGTTCGAGCCTCAGGCCAGACATCAAAATAAAATACAAAAAGTATTTCTTCGGCGAGAAACTAGGTCGTAATCCTGACTGAAGGATTGTACTGAACAATTATGTATGTATGTAACCCTTTAGTCAGGATTACAATCTAGCTACACCCATGTGGACTGTATTATTCTAATGCAGTTTAATGTCGACTCTGAACGACAGATTGAGATGAACTTTTCATGGCAATTTTATTTGCTTTCAGCGTTTTTGTACGAAGACTGCTAAGAGGAAGACGCCTAAAAATATTTGTTTCATATTTCGGTCAATTTGCGGTGTCTGAGCAGGGGTTTGAACCACAGTTTCGCATCTGATAAGCGAACACATTACCTACTGGACTCCGGCGACTTGCAATGAATACTGAACATAGCCAACTAGAATCGAACGGGCACTAAACTATCTTATAGTAAACATTCTTAGACTTTTTAGCATATCAAAAAGACCCCGAATGATAGAAAGCAAACAACGAAAAAGGCATAAATGAACCCATGGACAACATAGGCTTTTTGAAGTACTCGACATATGTATAATATGTGTATCATTTCTCGACAGTAAGTCAATCCTTTTGATCCTTTTGTGTTACAATATCACTTCGGATTTTCAGGCTGAAGTAAACGTAATGACCCAAGCAACACAGCTTGTCTCAGAATCGATTGATGGTTTGAGCCTGCAGAAAAACCTTTACAAGGCACTTGTACTGTATTGTACTACGCTGGGTTCCGAGTCAGTTGTATGTAGAACTATTGTGGCGGGTACTTTTTCGGGAGGATCGATTAATTGATCAGAGTTTAGACACTTCCTACGTTGAGTAGTTTGCAGAATTTCTAGCGCACTATTGCCTGTGTTATACCACTCTTGGTAGGGAATCTATTGAAAACTTGATTCGTTTTCTCAACTGGAATATAAGCACCCCTTCTATATGCCATCCATCTATCACCATTTCAATAGCCATCAGTGTATACCAACCCCTACTATTGCAAGTATTATCTTAGAAACAAAACCTTCAAAACCCATCCAAATAATAGTCCAAGTCATAGTCCGGAATCAACGAAAACTAAAAATAAATCTTTCAAGCATGTGAATAGCTTACAGGCAAGCAAAACTAAAAAAATTTCGTTGTTAAGAGCAAACAAAATTTGCCAAAAAAAAAACTTCACAACCAAAAATTAGAAAAAAAAAAGGAATCGGGAAGCTTAACAACATATCGTATCGTGTCTCCTCTAATGTGGCATTGTTTTCACACTTTAATGCCGGAAATGATGAAGAAGAAAAAACAGGAAAAATTGCCAGGAAACACGTGAAACAGAAGCTTAAAGGAGACAGGATTTCATCATAAATGCTGCAAAACTCAAAAAACCCCACCACTTATAATGACATTTATGGTGGCATCTCCAGCAAAAAAACATGGAAAAAACAAAAAAAAAAATTCAACACGAGAAAAAGAAACAACAAGAGAGGAAAACATATTTTCCATAAAAGAAAATTCAAAAATTTCATGGCAAAACAAAAGCAAAAACATAAAAAGTGGAACAACAACCTCCTAAAACTGCAGTAATAAATATCAGTTACTGCCACACAACTTGAAACACAGTAGTTTTAATGCTCCGCCGCTCACTGCATGGGAAATGGAAAATGGAAAATGAAATGGAAAAGTTTTTAACGGGCTATTGAAAAAGTTTGCTTGCGCCACAGCACATGCTGACGAGGAAGGTCAAGGCACCTAATGGCTTGGAGGGAAGTTGGAAGTTGTTGTAAGGCCAACATTATTCATAATGGCATATGAGCATGTGTCTCCCCCCTTTTGAAAAGAAATTATTAAAGAAAAGTTCTTCCTTAAGCATGCAAATAGAATTTTATAGGCAAACGGCGAGATGTAAATTCGCCCATACGTGGTGGCTTCACAGAATGGAAAAGCGGTTAAGAATATCCACAATATGGCTGCACCAACCCAAATATCGGGACTACGATCCAAAGTTCTCTCAGAACCCAACACTCGAGGACCCGCGCTATTCGAAAGTGCTCAAAAGGAGAATTGCTAGACCCATTTCCGTCGTCGAGCCATCAGTAAAGATCGAGATCACGTCATCCAAAAGTAGAGATTCTAATCATACAAGTTCCACAGCAGTCCAGATCTGGTATCACATAATCCGTTTGACCCCCAAGATCGACTTGCTCACTTCACGTAGGATGTTGACACGATCAGCGTGAAATGGCCACCAACTACCAGGCTCTCTTAATCACAGCGACAAGTGGATCTATGCTCAAGAACAATTCGACCTCCAATCGTCCCAGATTTGTCATTTCGGCAACAGTTGCATCACTCAGAACTGAACTCCAGAAACTGCAAAGCTATTACAACAACAACAAGTTTTAAGGCAGGTTTCCGTTTACATAGTTGGAACGATCACAGCCGCTAACATTGTCGGGGTCATAATTGCGAGTAGTGGAAACTAGACCTCGGTGGTGAATTACGTAGAGCGTATTCTGAAACGGAAAAAGAGAGAACTTGAGACTGCAAAACAAGTAAGCATGTCGGCATAGCTAATACTGTCACACGTGCCAAGCGAAACCAAAACGATCCTCAACTTTCGATACGCAATCCGGACGCGGATATGGACACGGAGAGTCCAAAGAGCCAAAAGTACTCCACTCCGAAGTAATACCACCGTAGTTCCGGAGTGGGCACAAACAAGTCCACAGGAGACGAGGGGGGGGTTTAGTGGGTAAGGGCCCCACACACAGAGGATGTGACGACTTCCTCTATGGTGCGGTTAAGTACATTTACACCACCTAGGCGTAAAAAAAGGAGGTTTACGGCCTAGCTTCTCTAGCCCTCTTACAAAATGCTAATATCGATAACAATCGATTAATGATTCATGTAGACTACAGTACAGTTGAAAAAAAAAAATATACTGACTAACTGACGAACTGTCTCTATGAATGAGTGTATAAATGAATGAATGAATGAATGAATGAATTAAAATCAGCAAAATACCCTCACAATATTACAATGGCAATGACGACAAATGACTTACAAATAGTAGCTGAATGTTGACGATTACAATGGAGATGGCGATGGTGATGGCGATGACAACGGTATCTTTAAATAAATAGCCCGCTATGGGACATGGTATTAATGGATGTCTGCTATTTGGTTACCCAACATAAGATAAAGTACCACACCACACCACACAACACTTCCAAACATCTTGATTTTTAATGTTCAAACAATGAAAAACATACCCGAATACTCCTCCTCCAACCCTCCCCAACATTAATGGAGTTGTAAATGTAAATTCAGTGTGACGTATTTGAAAGGGTGGGTGTCTTCGATATTTTATTCCTTTCTGCAGAGTTGAGTTAAATATGAAGGAAATGGAATAATAAGTTACAGATGCACACAAGGGTAGAAGGCAAATAACATTGATTTATAGTCACAGTAAAGATATCCCAACGAATTAAAATGGTTCGAGAATATTTTACTTTATAGAAGAGAAGCTACAAGTAGAAATTAATTTTGAATGAGATTTTCTGTCTTTTTATGCTGCCATTTTGATTTGTTGTCGCTTTTATTCTGCACTTATATCTTCGAAAATCTCACTTAACTTCAGAGTATTCCATCGGCAATCGTAGTCTAGAAGGTAGATTTATAAGACGGAAAGCCTTGGTGCAACCCCAGGGGCAGACTTCCTCTCAGCAGTATTCTGGCAAAAACTCTGAGAGTAAAACAAAAATTGCCATGAAAAGTTTCTAAAAAATCTGTCGCTCGCAGTCTTTGAACTGTAGTTCCCGCCACTAACATGAGTGGTGTGCGAAGCTGGGTTGTAATCCTGACTAAATGGTTGCTATGATCAGTTAAGTAAGTATTCCCTTGGCAGTACTACTATTCTGATCGCTTTTCAAGCGTGCACATAGCTCTCGATCGTAGATCTTTCTACCGATTCAGTGGGTTTATTGACTTTCCTGCTTAGGTGCTTCCTCCTCCTGATTTCAATGCTTAGATTTCTTTCGTAAAGGCTTTCCATTTGTTACCAATTTTGGCTTACGTCATACATAAAACAGCTTCGAAAGACGGCGTCTCTTACAAAATATTTGAAATATCTTGATGCTAGACCAGAGATAAGCTATTAATCCACTTAGAATCAAGGAAAAGTCAATTTTTTTATAAAGGGTCCGCTGTCTAACGTTTTTTTTTCCAACTAGTGCTTATTTCGTGAATGGTAACACTTAGCCCATGTCTGATTTGACAGATAATTAGTTTTATCCTTCCGCTGAACGAATATGGTTGTATACGCTTGAACAGCGCTGGGAAATATTGCGATATTACTTTGAAAATCATGGTAATGTTGCAGAATGTGTGCGAAAATTGCGTACGGATTTTGGAAGAAGAGAAGCACCGTCAGCTCCGTATGTTCGTTATCTTGTGAAAAAAGTGAAAGAAACTGGCATCCTCATCGATAAACGAAAGCGTGAAAAGCCAAAAACATTGCGTACACCCGAGAATATTGCTGCTGCTGTGGCAGAAAGTGTGCGTGAAGCGCCATCAACATCAATTCACCGTCGTTCTCAACAATTGAACATTTCGGAGACATCATTGAGACGAATTTTGCATAAAGACCTTGGTATGACGCCATACAAAGTCCAATTGGTTCAGGAGTTGAAGCCAATTGACCATCCAAAGTGTTTTCGAATCGCTAAGTGGGCCTGCGATCGACTTACAGAAGATGCCGATTTTGGCAAAAAAAAATCATCTTTTCAGATGAAGCTCATTTTGATCTTGGCGGGTAGTGGTTGGAGGAGGATATTGGCAACATTTGGTTTCAACAGGACGGCGCTGCGTGCCACACAGCCGAAGCTACACTCGATGTTTTGCGTCCTGTTTTTGAAGATCGCACTATCAGCCGCAGAGTTGATGTCGTTTGGCCACCTGGGAGCTGCGATTTGACACCGTTGGACTATTATTTGTGGGGTGCCGTCAAAGATAAGTGTTACGCCGACAAGCCAGAGACAATTGACGCTTTAAAGGACAATATTCGTGAAGCTGCACACAATCTATAGTGTGCTTAAAAATTGGACCGATCGTGTAGGCTACTGCATGGCAAGCCGAGGCAGCCATTTGAATGAAATTATTTTCCATTATTAACCGGAAGGATTGTACTTTCAAATAAAAAAAGAAATTTGAGAAAATATTCAGTAGTTTTTTTTTAAAGCATTTTCAAAAAAAGTTCTTCGGCGGACCCTTTACAAGAAGGAAAAGTATGATATGACAATGAAATAAATTTCTCTATACCTTGTATGGTACCATATAAAGTTACAGTAAAAGTGATACGTATACATACATACATATGTATGTATGTACATACTCGTATATTAGCTTTCCAAACTGTCATTTACTTTACATGTGCATGAGGATTTTACATGATTTACGAGTTTCTCAACATAAATCAATTTCGTTTCATTTTTTTTTCATAGTTCTTCATTTCATTTCTTCATTACTTTTGTTATTTTCTCTACTTTTTTTGTTGTTTTTGGTGCAGAAATATTTCCCATTTTCGTCGTTGCAGTAGTTATTTTTCCGTAGATTGTTTTCCTCTTTCTTTATAACGTTTTTGGCTCATAAATAAACTTGTTTCAAACATTTTTTGTCTCTTTTTTTTTGTTGCCTTCGTCAGCTTCTTATCGATTAATAAATTATCGATATGACAAATATTTATAAATTAGCATTGGGAGCGATCATTAGCATTTAAAATGATTCACATTTGTATTCTTCTTGTGCTGGAAGTAAAGCACTTCCTCTAAAGATGTCCTTCAATAATCGAAATGCTTATAAATAGGGAGTGTAAACTGTGTGCCAAAGTGAGCTTAGTTTACAAGAAAGCCACCATTTCGTGAATACCTGAGCTTCACAACGGGGAGATTCTTTATTGTGGAGGAGATAATGAAGATAGGGCGAGGGACAAATGCTTTGTAGTCGATACAAAGGACAGCTGCGTTAAGTATAACGCATAGCATTTTTGGATAATTAATCCAAAAGATATCTGCCCACTGATAAGACAGAAAATATTGATAGAAATTAGCCAATGAACACAGAACCCATACAGGATAGGTGGCCACAATAATACTAGAGATGATCTAGATAATGACACCAGAACGCACAATACAGATGAACAACGAGTCTTATTCTAAACACCGTTTAGTAGATCATAAGAAGATACACGGAAGACATCTTCAGACCTTGAATGCCTTCGCAAGTATCCGCAGTACGTAAGAAAATACTCGCACCTGAAGGCTGCAGATTATTTTAAAAGAGGGACTATTACGTACTATACAGATGGAACAAGAACGAATCTTAGAACAGGAGCAGAAGTTTTTGATCCAGGAGTGAAATATTCTGGGAAACCTGCGGGTATCTTCCACACGGAAGTTTATGCCATCGAATGTTATGCGCAAATGAACAAAAGATACAACATAGCATTACTTTTGATAGGCAGGCCCGCCATTCAAACACTCAACATTTATGAGGCGAATTCGAAAATAACATGGGACTGTATGAAGAAGCAGAATCGACTGCGAAGGGATGATAACCCTCTGCTGGATCTGAGATCATGTGCATATTCTCGGCAATCAACAAGCAGGCGAGTTTGGAAGTAGGGGAGCTTACACAACGCTAATCGGATCAAAACACTTTTCTAGCGTAGGAGCGGATATTTGTAGCAAAACGAAAGATAAAAGATTCTTCTCAAACCAAATGGATTTGAAGTCGCTGGAGTCTGGTAGGTAGTGTGTTGGCTTATTAGATGTAAAGCCAGGGTTCGAGCCCCAGGCCAGACATCAAGGCAAAATACAAAAAGTATTTCTTCGGCGACTACCTCTCAGCAGATTTCTGGCAAAAACTCTGAGAGTAAATAGAATTGCCATGAAAAAGTTTCTCAAAAATCTGTCGTTCGGAGTCGACTTTAAACTGTAGTTCCCACCACTCATGTATAAAATCAACACACACACAACATAAGTGGCGCGAGAAACTAAGACGTTGTAGAATGGGTCAATTCGTTCGCCGGGTACTGTACAAGTACACGTCCTCTAACCTAACCTAACCTAAATGGGTTTGAAGCAATAGAAACGTTTTTTGGGCAACTACAAAAAGAAAATATCTGGATCATGCCTCAAACTATCAAGAAACAACCCGATGTTACACTTATTTAGAAGAGTGGGTGTCCCGAGCCCTACATTTAGATGCTATAGTGATTGGAATGAATCGTCCAAACATATTTTTGCAATCTGTGGGGATTAAGACATCGCATGAAAAAGAATCGCGGCGCATATCAAGTGCTAAGCAGGCAAGGAACAGCACCCTGAAATTTGTCGGGGCAATAGGCTTGGCAGAGACATTATAGGGGTACCCTATAAAGTATGAGTGGAATGCAATCTCTACGCGGCATCTACAATCTAAGGCATAATAATAGTATTGACAATGCCAGTCATACTGTCTTTAACTATTCACTAAATGATCTGAGTACTGCAGAGAACTGGAGACTCTAGTTTGATCACTCATCACTGGAAATTTCATACATGAAACGATAGTATGGCTGCCTTCCAAAATGTATCAATACAAAGTTTGTATGCAGTTCTACTACTGTATATAAACTATGTAGATATGCAAAGTAACCAAACAATGCATCAACTATAAATCCAATGCCCGATTGCTTTTTGACTGTGTTAAAAATACGCATTGACGACGTTTTGAAATAGAATACATTGTATATATTTTGTACAGCGGCATTATGAAACACGATACTTTGTTCAAACACAAAGCAACT
The DNA here is from genome assembly GCA_936449025.2 of Sarcophaga subvicina. Classification (NCBI taxonomy): domain Eukaryota; kingdom Metazoa; phylum Arthropoda; class Insecta; order Diptera; family Sarcophagidae; genus Sarcophaga; species Sarcophaga subvicina. The sequence continues at coordinate 103,268,688 of OW388082.2, read as the reverse complement.
AACATTTTGGAAAGCAGCCTATTACTGCAATAAAGACCTTTATTTTGGAGTTGGTCTATCTGATCACAGGATTGAATATTCATTTTTGGTATCACCATGAGCCAAACGAGTGCTCAAGGAGAATACGCCACCTAATCTTGCCTAGCCTGACCTAAATGACAGTAGACGGAAGCAACTGTCGCCATATGTGAGAAGAACATTTAAAAGCGAAAACCCGTCCTTGCTACAACGGGGTCATGTATGGCTGTGAATGAACGTAAAGTTCTGGATGCAGACTAATATTACACATAAATGACTAAGAAAAAACCAAGAAACTCTCATGTAAAAACCGCTAACACTTGGATCTAAATTAGAGTGAAGGGTTAATTCTTTAAAGGCTTAAAAAATTTGACATTTTTGCCTTAATATCGTAATTGTTCTTTAATTTTTGAAATTCTCTTCTCTTCTCTGCATTAACCAAGTAATCATTGAAAGTATTTTAAAAATTTCTTTCTTCTTTATCTATCTTTTTATTGCTTTTGCGAGACAATATACAACGAATCAAAATGTAATCAAATTAATTAAATTAAAATCAGACAATAAAATATTATTGAAAGGCCATTGTCTGTTGTCTGTTTGCTTTATTTAAGTGTCTTTAATGACTTCAAGAAGCCTCCTTTTATTTATAATTAAAAAGGCAAATTAATAACTTAATTTTAAACAAACAAAAGCAAAAGCAGCAGCAGCAGCAGCAACTATAAGACGAGTATTTGCTCTGTTAAGCAGTGAATACTTTTCAAAAACTATTACAAAATTAAAAGGTCTCCTCAACAGTTTTGTTTTGTCTTTGTGTAAATGAAGAGACAAAATATTTATTTAAATTGTTAAATTTGATTTAAAAAAAAGTATTACATACGAGGGTGGTTTTAAAAGTAGCTAAGCGCATTATAGAATTTGTTTTCCTTTTAATTTTGTGATGGAATGATTTAATATAAACTGTTTGAGTGAGTTTGAACGACTTTTTTAATAAGCATGCAACTGTCACAACGTAATTCCTCCAAGTTCAGTGTTCAGTTTCCAATTTTAACATTTTTCTGTGGTTTGGTTTCAAGTATTACTCAATTATTTCCAAAATGGCAAGGGATTGGTACATTTGCAGTGGGTTCTAGACTGATATGGTTGCCATCTCTCCATGTCTAGAAATAATGCTGTATATGCAAACGTATACCAACTATAATTGGTTTAGTAGAGAGCAATTTTAACAATTAAATCCAATCTGCATTGGAATAACCGGGGTAACCTACAGCGATGCGAAGATAAGGACCAGAGCTATGAAGACCAAGGTATGATACAGTAATCCTTCGATTTATGTTTTCTCGATTAACGTTGTTTCGATTTACGTCGTCAAAATTTTTGTTCCCTCTAACTTCAATTTGCGTCGTATTCGATTTACGTCGCCTTTTTTTGGAACCAACTGCGACGTAACTTTTTTAAGTTCCTTGTTAAAAACATACTACTTTGTAATATGAGGAATATGGAATTCGATTTACGTCGTTTCGATTTACGTCGCCTTTTTTGGAACCAACTGGGACGTAAATCGAGGGATTACTGTAATGAGAAATAAGTCTTACCTGCCCTCTGAACAGAATCTCTAAACTATATAATTTTAGAAAAAGTATCGAGGAAGCTACTTACTCTCTTAAACAGCCACCATGTATCGGGTCAAGGTCAGATATTGGATCAGGCGTGGGTGTTCAGGGCAAAAAATACGAAACTAAAAGGGGAAAGTTGCGGATATCTACGTCAATGAAGGAAGTACTCAATTCAACTTTGATGGAGAACACAAAGGACGATACGTAGCAATACTATTTGACGGTCAAGCCACTAACCTAGCACTCGACACAGTTCAACTAACTCAAGAATAGTATCAAGCTGAATCAATTGAGTAGGAAAAATTGGGTCATCCTCTGCTAGAACACAAATCATATGGAAATTCATGCCATTAAACAGGCAGATATGCTCACCAGAAATTTTGTGGAGACACTTGTTCAGAATAGTGATCGCTTTAAGCCTATCATGTAGAGCTTGTGATGAGGAAAGCGAATCACTTGAATAATTTTTTGGAACCTATGCGGTGTTAATTCATCTCAAAAGCGAGCACCTTTTAAGCGTTATTTTATTGAGTAAACAGTAAACAAACAATGAAGTCGCCCTAGTTTAGTAGGTAGTGTGTTGACTTATTAGACGTAAGGCCACGGTTCAAAAAAAATATTTCCTCGGCGACTTCCTCTCAGCAGATTTCTGGCAAAAACTCGGAGAGCAAATAAACCTGCCATGAAAAGTTTTTCAAAAATCTGTCGTTCAGAGTCGACTTTAAACTATAGGTCCCGCCACTCACATATAAAATTAGCACACACAACATCGGTGGTATGAGAAGCTAGGCCGTAATCCTGACTGCAGGGTTGTAATGGCCAATTATGTTATGTAGGTAAACAGTAAACAATAGTGGGGAATCCCATTTCACTAAAATTCCGCGGCCTATTCTGCTTTATATTACATGGCTTATCACCCCGGTCACCAACTCACAATGACAAATATTTGCACACAGAATTGTCCGTATTTTAAAGAGCCGTTTATGATAATGTCATCCCTTTATCCTGTCTGGTATATTCAGACAATTTATTACTCAAATTAAATGTCTGCCTATCTAGCACGTCTTTGCTATTAAAACTTTCATAATGACATGGAACATGTGTTACAAATTGATTGACAAAATAATTATACCCCAGAGGAAACGGTGTAAATGATATGCAAACAAACAGACAAACAAACAAATATACACGCAAATACTTGCAAATACGCGAAATTATACTACCAGCCAGCCAATAGACGCAATAATTTATGTTGTTAAGTTATTAGAGACAGAGTTTATTAACGTTATTATGGCATACGGAACAGGGAGTAGAAAGGGGCAGTTAGCTGGCAGGAGAGTTGTAGAAGAGAAAATATTTTTGAAATTTATTGGTTTTTATTTGTTTTCCAATAAAAAAAATACAATTTTTGTGTAGCATTTGTAATAAATATTGAAAAACTCGTGTTAAATGACACAATCATGGCCAAAAGCTTGTTTGTATACAGAGGCAGTACAAAATAAAATTATTTTTATTTTTTTGTTTATAATAAATGTTTTTGTTGCTGTTTTACTTTATATTTCATATAAATTATGAACTCACCTGGAAGAATTTATTAATGGCCTGTGATTTCAATTTCCATAGCAACAGGATTTTAATTTTTTTTTTTGTTTTCCTGACTTTTGGCCAAATTCTCGTAATAATTGCTGTTTTTGGAGCCTGTAAACAAAGGGGAAAAAAGAAAATTTGAGTTTAATTTGTATTCGATTCAAAAGTAAAGTTAAATTAAGCACAGATAAGGCTATGATTTTGATGACACTTTTATTTCACCGCTCGCAATTGTCTATGAAACATTATCTCACTTAAATGATCGAGTCGGGGTTAGTCCCAGCGCTCAATAATTTTTAAATATTTTTCAACGAATTTTTCACATTTAGGGCGGTATTTCGACTTGGGGACTGGCCTTACAAAAAAATCTAAAGGCGACAAATCTCATGATGTTAGTTGATCTGGAATCTCCTCATGTAATGTTCCGCAACTCGTGATTGTAATGTCTTTTTGTAACCATAATTATTGAAACCTCAGCTTCAAACCAAAACAATAAGGCCATACCGTTCTGAGTTCATTTTTGGAAAAAATATGGCCAAGTATGGTCGCTTTTCCAAATGAAAAGACTTTTTCACAAATAGCCAAAATTCTGTTCAGAAAAATTTGTTTTTAAAGCCTATCAGCATATCTAGGGCTTTAATTGTTGCATGAATTGAATTTTGGAGGTATAAATCCAAATAAAGGGTCCGCCAAATAACTTATTTTTTTGAAAATGCTTTGAAAAAAACTGCTGAATATTTTCTAAAATTTCTTTTTTTATTTGAAAGTACAATCCTACAATCCTATCGGCTGTGTGGCACGTAGCGCCGTCCAAATGTTGCCAACATCCTCCTCTTCAATTTTTGTGATCAAAAATTCGTTCAACATGGCCCGATAACGATAACGATCGCCATTGACTGTAACGGCCACTCCTTGCTCATTTTCGAAGAAAAATGGCCCAATTATGCCTCTGGACCAAAATCCGCACCAAACAGTGACTCGTTTTGAGTGCGTCGGCTTTTCAATGTATGCGTGCGGGTTTTCTGTGCCCCAAATGCGACAATTTTGCTTGTTTACATACCCGCCAAGATCAAAATGAGCTTCATCTGAAAAGATGATTTTTTTGCCAAAATCGGCAAAATTCTGTTATAGGCTACTACATGGCCAGCCAAGGCAGTCATTTGAATGAAATTATTTTCCATTGTTAACCGGAAGGCTTGTACTTTCAAATAAAAAAAAGAAATTTGAGAAAACATTCAGTAGTTTTTTTTAAAGCATTTTCAAAAAAAAAAGTTATTTGGCGGACCCTTTATAAAATACGCCATAAAAAGCGCCGAGATAATAGACCTGAATGCTGATTAGTCGACGTAGTCTAGTAGTCAGTGTGTTGGTTTATATAGACGCGAGTACAAGGTTCAAACGCCAGTTCAGACATCTAACAAAATATGAAAAAAAATTTCTCTAGGCGACTCTCTCGCAGCAGTCAGAACTTTCAGAGCAAATAATGGCCATTAAAAGCCTCTCAAAAATGTGTCGTTCTATGTCGACTGTAAGTCCCATCACTCATGAATAAAATTTAACACACACAGTAGGGGTTTTAAGTTTCGTAATAGAAAAAAAGGAAACTTAAATTGATGAAAAGGAAACATATTGCCCAGTGATAATAAACTGAACCTAAATTAGCCGATCAGTTAAACCATGCAGCCAGCAAATTTGGACGGATATTCGGGATACTTAGCAAACTAATGGAAATTGCAGAAGAATCAAGACAGCTTAGGTGATAGCTACCAATGGATCAATTGAATTTCTTTCTATAAGGCAGCGAAGTGTGAAGTACGTTCCGGCCATAGCCAGATTAGTTTACTATCATGTCCGTATTTGTGGAGTGAGAAGCTAAGTTGTAATCCTGACTAACAAGATGTCTATTATGAATTGCCACAGGGAGAGAATGTAATGATTAGTCGTGGATAGTTTAACTGGGTCTCTGATTATCCTTTACATATCATGCGCTGAGTAATTGGCCAGCAATAGGCGATCCTTACAGAGAATTTTGTTGATAGCTGCCCTCCATTTGCCTCCAAGTGCGTATAATCTATGCCCCAGTCTAAATCCAGCGCGATTATTGACAATAAGTGCCGACGTTCATTTCTATATCGTGAATACGTTAATTGTCGCTTCTGAACCAATGAAAAGCCATTCTGAAATTCAAGGACTGAGGTACAGAGCTATTTTACATAAGGGCTAACGTAATGCTGAGGCAACCAGTTATTGCATTGCAGAGTTTTAATGGAGTTTCCAATGTAGGGAACACACCAAAGAGTTCAATGATTGTGCCACTTCTCTCCAGTTCATTAGCTTAGCAGGGCTTAAAACCACTTGATGTTTTTTTTTAACTCTTGCAAGGCATTGTGTAGATAAAATTAATGAATTAATGAAGTTGCCGTAGTCTTGCCATTCATACTTCATTTAGTATGTAAGTAATGAATTAAAATTAGCAATTACTAAGTAGCCATGTAGTCGCCGTAGTCTAGTAGTAGCGTGTTGGCTTATTAGACGTAAAGCCAGGGTTCGAGGCCCAGGCCAGACAACAAAACAAAATACAAAAAAGTATTTCTTCGGCGACTTCCTCTCAGCAGATTTCTGGCAAAAACTCTGAGAGTAAATAAAATTGCCATGAAAAGTTTCTGTCGTTCGGAGTCGAATTTAAACTGTAGGTCCCGCCACTCATATATAAAATTAACACACACAACATAAGTGGTGTGAGAAACGAAGTTGTAATCCTGACTGAAGGGTTGTAATGACCAATTATGCATGCGTTAGTTCGCATGCGTTCAAAGTCTTTTCAACACTGTAGTCGATTTTTTTTTTTTTTGTGAATTCCAATTCAATTTGTATTATGAGTGCCGATCCCTGTATTTGCTTTAAATACTACTTATACGTTTAGAAGGTTTTATATGTTCAAATTATAATTTCATTTAATTTCATTTCCATATTTGTTCAATTGATTATATTTTAAGCCAACAATGAAGCCATTCGTAAAATTAAACTCACTCACCGTCATTTAATAACTCAATTGTTGTTCATTTTTCCTCACACACAAGTATTCGACCGTAGCATACCGTATCAGAAGAATAAAAAGCAAGGATTTCAAATGAACATCGCTTTTCGTGTTATCAAATGAAATCAAAAAATTGAAAAAAAATTTCATTTTTATTTTAAATCGTTGATAACGTTGTTTCGCTAATACACACACAATACATGTGTTTGTTACTCATACAATTTACACGCACACGCTTTCACAATATTTCACGGTAATAATGTCCGATTACTTGTGTAATTAATTTGATTGAGAATTCATATTCAATGTACCAACAACAGGCAAGAGAGAGAGAGAGAGAGTGAGAGGGAGAAGATATAAAAAATTTCGTTCCGATAAAATGAAAACTAATTTTAAATTTATCATGTTATGATGGCTGTAACCATTAGATTTTCAAATTATTAATGTCTACCTAGGCCTGCCCTGCCTGCCGCTCTAACATAGAGAGAGAATTAGCTTTAAGGCTTTAATTAAAATATTGAAAAAAAGACATCCAACAAAAGGCCGCAATACAAAACGTGTAGCAAAGAACAAGAAGCGAAAAAAATCTTTGAAAAATTAAAATTAAATTTTATAAGGAGGCTAATTTTCGTTAAGCATTTAAAAGATTCGTTTTTTTCTGCAAAAATTTTCCTTTTAAAACGCATGGAAAGATAATGTGATGGTTGACAAACATGTTGAATATTTTGAAAATGTGACTGACTGTTGCTTTTTAGTGGCTTTTTCGCTTCAAATCACAAAAAGCGTTTGTCATTTATTTCTTTAAACAATTTTTTGGTTTTTTCTTTGCTTTTGTGTTCAACGTTAAGTGATTAAAAATAAAAAAAAACCCATCATCATGAATAAAAATTCCACTCTCTTGTGTTTTCATGGCATACCCGCACACTTTAAACAGGCACATTAATAAGTGCTACAGACACACATTCAGCATTTTATAAACGAACAGTGGGGCAAAAGCACACAATAGCACCAAAAAAAAACAATAGGATACTAACATATGATCAAATGCTGTGAAGGGAAATATGCTCGATGCTATTATTTGGTAATTTGTACATACGATATACAGTCAAAGAAAAAAGTTTACATACACCGCTCGTTTTTTCCAAATTGAAAGAGATGTTATAGCGTTGTTAAAGGCATTTACAATTAAGAATATTTCAAAAAGAAGGAAATTCTAAAAAAATATAAAAATTAGTGGTACATACACCACGTATAATTTTTTCTTTGACTGTAGCCCTCGAATGCAAAGTTCGAAAGAATATCATATCATATCATAAGAATATTTAAAAGAGAAGTGGTTCTAAAAAATATAACGTAGAAAGTATTGGGGAAAAAATATAAAAATTAGCGGTTACAGTAGTGTATGTAGACCTTTTTCTTTAACTGTAGCCCCCGGATGCAAAGTTCGAAAATCATGGAATAGTTTTAAGTTTCGGAATAGAAAAAAAAGGAATCTTAAATCGATTAAAAAGGCAACATATTGCCCAGTGATAATAAACTGAACTTAAATTAACCTCTCAGTTAAAGCATGCAGCCTGGAAATTTGGACGGATATTCGGAATACTTAGCAAACTAATGGCAATTGAAGAAGAATCAAGACAGTTTGGTGATAGCTATCAATGGACCAATTGAAGTTCCTTCTATAAGGCAGCGAAGTGTGAACACGTGGCACGTTCCGGCCATAGCCAGATTAGTTTACTATCATGTCCGTTTTCGAGGTTGGTCGTCTTAGAAAGAATATAAGCAAGTATAATAACATATTTCCCGGATTTATTGGCATCCTTCTAGCCCGTATTGCCGAAAATGCCTACCCAAACAGGCTGCAATAATCAGTTAGACTTATCGAATGAACTATACCTGCCGACTCCGGACAAATAGCTTCACTGACAGCCCCATTCATTTTTGAATCGTTTGTGAAAATTTGTATGACGTTTATTTTCCATTCCCCTCTATCACGAATGGACGAAGTTCGCCCTTTTACGGGAAGTCATAATGAACGTTACAAATTATATAAGAATTCTTGGCGTAACAGATTAGGCCATTGTCCACTGTCAGTATACTCGACTTGCAAGACAGTTTTCTATCTTAAATTAGTTCCAGAAAGCGCGCCTCATTCCTGAGTCCAAGATTCACTCTACCCAACCTCACCGGGCGGAAATTGATAGTTTGAACAATACTTTGTAGTGAAAAACAGCGCATTCGTTTTCCTTCCGCGACTAGATTGCATTTGTAACAGTTAAGAGTAAAATTTGCAAAAAGTTTTCTCTGGAAATGAGGATGATAAGTCGTAACACTCCGCCCAGACATTGGTCACCGATGTTTAAAGTTGAAAAAACCTGAGTGTGAAGTGATACGCACGTGACGTGTCCACGAACGGCGAAATTCTCTGAAGGAGGTCGGTTTTCATGGAATCACCGCATAGCGAATGTAACAATATCCTGTGATCAGAAGGGATTTTCATCCCCATGTAAACTCGTAATATATTAAAATACAAGCCGTATGTTGTTATCCTGGAAAAATTGTGTTATCGATAACAAAAATTTTCTATTGATTATGTGATGTAATCGGAATAACAAATTTCGATACAAAATTTTTTCAAATTTTCTTTAGAATATAAAAAATTCCTGCTGAAAACAGATGCTATCGATATATTGTAATTATAAATTACTGTTATCGATTTTCGATAACACATTAATATAATATTAAAAATTACAGAAATCATTGCAAATCATTATGATTCCCACTGTACAAGGCTAATGATCAAATAAGAATTAATTCCAGAGCAACACCTCAAACAAAGAAACGAAAAAAAAATGGTCCTGAGTATCCTTGACTTTACACTTGTGTTAATGAATTTCAACAAGAAAACAATGGCGGTTGTAACACAAAAACACGCAGAGAAAAGACAGGCGACAGTATCTTTTGCCGTTGCTTTCTTAAATTCTTTTAAAATCGGAAGAAAACAAGGAGAAAAAAGCAAGACAAAGTAATTGAAATGAAAGCAAATACAAAGAGACAGAAAGAATGAAAATGAAAAAATAACACGAAAACACAAAACAAACAAAACAAACAAACAAAAAATGAACCACAAAATATTAAATTTTTTTACTTAAAAATCTCTGATACTAGCGCAGCAGCGAGACTTAACAGAAATTCGCGTTGCTTTGGAAATTCATGTCTTAAGCACCCAGGAAATCAAAGACATCGTGTGGCAGGGAAGAAAAACCATTTTGTTGTTCGGGTGGCATTTTTAAAGAAATACCAGGAAATTCTACAAAATGCTACAAAAATTTCAAGTTCAACAGAAACCATATCAGTTTGAGTAAGAATTTCTGTTTTCATTCTGCTGCTCTTACCTCGCCACCCTGCCTGTCTTCCACCAATTCAAGACTTAAGCGAATTTTTTTTTTTTTTTGAAGGAATAAGAATTTTAAGGCTTTTGTGTAGGAAGGAAGCGGGGAAAGAAGCAGAGAAATTTTTTAAATTTATACACTTAAAGAAAATAATTTAATGCTATAAATCAACATGGAGTACAACAACGAATAAAAGAATTCGTTCAGTAATAGCCAACGAAATCTGTGTGATGGCAGGCAACAATAACCACAACCGCAAAAGAGAAAATCAAGGCCATTTCCAAGCAATGAAAGGAATGTTTGTAAAGGAAAATAAAATACAACAACAGAAATAAAGCAACAGCAACAACAACAACAGCTATAGCAGCAAAAGAAAAAAACAAGAATAAAAAAGCAATAAAAACAAGCATGAAAAGTGGCAAAGTAATGGCGAAATCACTCAGAAGACAGTTATAAAAAACACAATGGGCCCATAGAATAGAATTTTATAAGGTAGGTACGTAGGAATTGGTACAGGAGTTTGAGCGGACACATTTAGACCGCATAGGCTGCACTGTGATACCACGGTTTTCCATTAAGACCGTAGTTACGGAATTGTCGGAGTTTCTGATGAAACGTTTCAGACTGTCAATATCAATGTATAACAGTTCATCCAGATCATTCCTGTAGTAGGCACCCAGGTGTCAATTTCTTTTTCAAAGAACAGTCTCATCTTTCTCCTTATCTTTGCAGCTTCTATAGAAATCATTAACGAGTTGTTCATGGCCTCTGCGCTTCGCATGTTTGCCCATAATGCAATGCCTCGTGATAACCCTACAACAAGTATGCTGAGCGTGCCTCTCTGGAATTAGGTTAGGTTAGAGGACGTGTACTTGTCAATAAAGATAGGTACGGCACCCGGAGGTCGAATTGACCCATTGTATAACGTCCTTACAGAGGGAAGGATAATAGAGGGATAAAAAGAACAGGATGTAGGAAAGGGGAGAATGGGAAGTGGAGGAATTACACAGACAAGACACAACAAAAAGGGGAGAGCTCGACTACACTGATGAAGCCCTAGCGCTTCTCAACCAGCCTAAGCCACTAATGATTCTGTGGAGAGCCTTGATGTCGGCTCTCGACACAGAATTCAAACTCTCAAAGAAGGCCCTGCCAAGGGTCCTCAACCTAAACCTACCAAGGGCTGGGCAGTTACAGAGGAGGTGTTCGATAGTCTCCAACTCCTCCTCATCGCAACATGCTCTGCAATAGTCCGGCTGGGATCTTTTCCAGTTCCCCGTCAGCGACCTAATCTCGCAGTGCCCCGTGATAAAACCGACAACCAACCTTAAGCAGGCCTTATCCAAGCCCAGCATCCAAGCTGTTCTCCTATTGTCCACAGCAGGCCATAGACATCTAGAAACAAAACAACCCGATCCGTTCCCCCAACGCATCTGCTCTTCCTCCCTGACCCATCCATTGATGAGACCGTAGAGGTGACAGATTGGGGGGTCAGGACCAACTATTAAATCGCCCCCAGAAAGCGAATCTAACCTAGCGAGGGCATCCGCCGTCTCATTGCCCAGTATTCCGCTATGACCCGGAACCCAGCACAGACGGATACGGTCTAGTCCAAAAGTCCTCAACGAAAAGTCCTTGCACTCGCGAACGAGAATTCTGGAATTAAGACAAACTTATTATTTGGCCTTCATCCAGCCTTGGTCTGATTTTCTACTCTTATTGCCCACACCGAAAATCGTCCATCTATTGTTGACGGAATCTACGAACGCACGCAATTCCTAGTGTCGAAAATTCATCGGAGTTCGAGGATTTTGCCCCGCTTGACTAGTTTATTCGCTGTGCAGTTATCCATAATAACTCTATGTCTTGGTAAACGTATTATGTGGACCTCATAACGATCTGCCATATTTTTTTTTTTTTTTTTTTTTTTTGCGGGAAGGAGGGAAAGTGCTTTATGCATTCATGATGGTCGTCACCAGACATGATATGTCGGACTCTCCCACTGGGTATACCGACTAAAAACCCGCCTTGTCTCCTCACCGGGGAATCATTCCACCTCGGAACCACGGTTGTATTACTTCTAGGTGGACCCCTTTTCTGGCATATGTTCCAATTCCATCATCGGCAGCCTGCGTCCTGGCTCCGCTCTATTCTCAGTCTGCTGCGTCTAGATCAAATTTCTTCCTTCGCAGGACGTGCTCTACAAATTGTTTTACTGCGTTCCAGCTCTCTTTACTGTTCATCATTTTCAGCACGACGTTTGTAGGGCTAATGACGCCGATTTCAGCTTCGAGTCGCTGACGGCTTTCGGCCCATCGACAACAACTGAAGAAAGTGTGTTCGGAATTATCTAGCGTTTCTTTCTTTTCATAGATACAGAATGGCGAGCGGCATTTCCCCTTGCGATGCAGATACTCTCTGAAATATCCGTGACCGGTCAGCATCTGGGTTATGTAGTAGTCTACTTCGCAGTTTTTTCTGTTTTTCCACACTTGCAACTCGGGAATCAGTTTATATGTCCACCTTCCATGCTGTTCATTTTCCCAGCGAAATTGCCATTTTAAGAAGACTTCGTGCTTTATCGCTTCTATGCTCTGTGGTTGAGTCGTACTTTGCCTGGCGTTGAAAATCATCCGGCGCTCATACGCTTGTAGGTTTATGGGAACCATTCCCATTGTCGATACTGTGCGATACGAGGATGTCACTCGTAGAGCAGCTATTCTCTGCGCAGACAGTAATTTTCTAGCCCTGATCCGGGTTTCCAAAGTAGTAGCCCAGATTTCAGACCCATAGAGGAGTATGCTATTTCCAGCCTCCATGAGTAGCTTCCTCTTACTTGGGAGGGATCCACCAATGTTTGCCATCAGTCTACTTAATTGAGTTGTTATTCTGGCTGCTCTCGCTGTTGCATACTCTATCTGCTCTGAGTAGGTCAGTTTCGAGTCCAGTCTAACCCCAAGGTATTTAATCGATTTCTTCGTGGGAATAACTAAGCCGCCTATGTTGATTTCGATCTCGATCGGAATGTGTCGTCTGGTTAGTAGAAGCAGTTCGGTTTTATGCATGGCCAACTGTAGGCCGTGAGATTCTTACCAGTGCTTAGTCCAAATCATGACTTGTCGTAATCTGCGTTAGACTTCATCTGTGTTTCTGCCCCTAATGACTGCTGCGATATCGTCTGCATATCCGACTAGGAAGGTATCCTCCGGCATCTCTATTCTTAAGATTTCATCGATCTGCCATATCGTTTATATATATTTGCGACAGCTGTACACCATCTTGGAGTTCATTACATAAGAATCCAGTGATCTGAAAGCCGCCAGACTATCGGAAACTATGGCATTTGCTTTCCCAATAATCTTTATAGGCATAATGAAAATATTTTTCTCCTCAACCCATTGTGCAAAATGGCAATAATAACTGCCAATACAATTCGAGCCATCAGAATATGTAACAGAAAAGAAAAATAAAAATTGAAAGAGAAAAAAAATACCACCACATGGAAAAAATCAAATAAAAAAATAGAAACAAATCTTTCGTTTAAAACTTTTAAAGAATTTTTATAAAATTTATTAAGAAAGGGGGGGGGGAGGAGGAGGTAAAGTGGCCGGTGTCTGTAGCAGAAGAAAAGCACATATTGTATTGCCAATGCTGGCTGGTATATTAGTGATGCTGCTGCATACAGCAAGAAAGTGTATTTGAAGTCAGTCGGTATCAGTTTTGTGCGCGCCAACATTTTATGGTTTGTTAATTTAAGTGAAATAAATTATTATTTGTTTATAACTGTTGTTATAGTGTAGGTTGTTATTATTGCTATTGTTGTAGCATTCAAGTCTGTCAGTTGTTTTTGTAATTTTTTTTTTTTCTTATTTGCTCTTAAGACTTTCGTTTCTCATTTGTCGGTGGATAATTCATTTATTCTTGGATTATTTTCAGTTTTCATTTCATTCTTCCACATCTTTTTGCTGCATTAGTGCCACAGCTTCTTCTTCTTCTCCTTCTACTCATAATATTTTGCTTAATATTTCGTGTTGTATTGTTGCTAGGATTTGTTGTGCTCTTCTGGTTAAAGAAAAATTGGCTTTAATTGTTGAAACAAATTTCAATTTATTTTCGGTTTTTTTATACGTTTCAATTTGTATTCTTTCATTTCGTTTCGTTTCGTTTTCTCATAATTTTCTTGCATTTTTAGCTTAAATAAATGAGCCATGAAAACTCATTTTTATTTTTTCGTTCTTCTTTTACTTTGATTTGCTTCTTATAAAAACAAATCAGCTTTGGCAGATCGACAGACAGGCAAGCAGTCAAACTGTCTGCTATATGGCAACTGGCATATGAATTATGAGAGAAATTAAATTTATTTTCTGAAATTTTAATACAAAAAAAAATAATCGGTTTCTACTTTAAGATTAAATAAAAATGCCAACTCATTTGATTGCAGGCTGCAGGGGAGAGAGAATGATTAAAGAACGTTTTATTAATTTTTTGAAGAAACAATTGCAAACAAATTTCTGAAACAGCATTTACACGGAAATTAATAAAACGAAAATGGCAAAAGAAAATTTAAAGAATATTTCCATTACGAATATATTTTATTATAAAAAAGCTATCAAAGAATGGTTGTATAAAGCGAGGATAAAACATTCCAAAATAAATGTTGTTGTTGCAGTAATATTTATATTTGAGAAGATAATTACAGAATTTATAACGTAAGAGGTTAACAGTGGCATATGATGTGAAAGACAATCTCTTCGTCCTCTTCACGCCCACAGCTTCTGCAGAAGTAATTTTGCGGAATGTCAAGTCTTTAAGGCATGCCTAGCAAGGCGACAGTGGTCCGTGAGAATCGCTATTGTGCTTTCGATAACATTGCGTTTTAAGGAAGTGAGTCCTCTTCTTATTAATATGTCAGCAATATTATTGCTGCCAACAAGATTGAGCCTCCCTGTAGAAGGAGTGAATAATATTAAAATTAACTGATGCAATCGGAATACCTACGCGCTATAACATGTCGAAAAATACGACCTTCGTACCGCTCCTAGCCAGCTCATCACCAATGCAAATTCCAACCTCAAACCCCTATACTAGTTACCTTTGTATGAACCGAAATTCCCTTAGAAATCCTCAGAATTTAGGGCCAAGAGTGTAGGTCTACGTTTGTTACGGACTTTCAAGGAAAATTCCACCATCCAGCAAGCACTCAAAGCTGTGTTTTCAAAATATATATTCTCATCAGTCAACAATCCCCAACCCTCTCTTTCAATATCAATAACATCAAAATTCCCATCCCAATGGAAAACAATCCCTTTATGTTTATAAAAATCAATAGAATTTCCCGTTAAACAATGATACTAAGCCTTGGGAAACACTTCAGATCAGGTAGCCTATGAGAACTCTTAATAAATATCCGGCTCCTTATCCTCCCTTTCCTGGTTCCTCTCCTTTTCCCTATCTCCTTTGTTATCCTCTCTCTCTCTCTCTCTCCTTTAGGACGTATTACAATAGCTCATTTTGACCTCCGTTTATTTTACTTGTTCCCATGATAAGTTGACGTCCTCTAAGCTAACATAACCTAACAAAGGCCACCCTATCACGCATGGTTTAGTCATGGGTATAAACCCCAACAGTCCCATGTGGAACTTCTGGTTTTTAGGTCAGAAGTCTCTCGTAGGAATTCTAAAATCGAACATTTCTATTCAAAAAATTATAAGGAACCATATAATCGACCCTCATGTGTCTGTTTTTTCAGAATTGCAGCATTTGCCTAATCCAGGTTGGACCCAGATTTGACCGCATTGAGTTTTACAGCCACCAACTCAAGTCTCTGTTTTAGTAGATGATCAAAGGGGAGCCAATTTAGTATAGAAACAAATAATTACTCGGTTGGAATGAAACAGAACTCACTGGTTACTGTCATCCTAAACGTTTATGTCATTAGTCAGGATTATAACCTAGATTCACACACTACCCACGTAATGTACTTTCATTACAGCCATGAGTGGCGTGATCTCCAAATGATAAGTTTTTAAAAAGGTTTTCATGGCAATTTTATTTTATTTACTCAGAGTTTTTTTCAGAAGACTGTTGAGAGGAAGTCGTCGAAAGAAATATTTTTCATGTTCCATTGTGATCGAGATGAACCAAGGGTTGAACCACGAACTCTTGTCTAATAACCCAATTCACTGCGTACAAACTATCAAGTATTATTTCAATATAAATTATTCATTAAACAATACTCAATACATACGATTAAAAAATTATTTTCAAACAATCTTCATCACTCCCTCTCGAAAGTATACATTAAGCCCAATAAGTATTGGGCTTAAAGAGTTACATGCATAAATGATAATTACAACTGCTTAACATTCCTCAAAAAAAAGTTTCCGAGTATGAGAATATTTAAACTCATTAACTCCTTAAATAAATGAACTTCTTACAAAGAAACAAAAAAAAAAATTAAAAAGTTTCAAAAGATGAAAACAACAAAAAAAACAGGTTGTGTGAGTGATATGCTAACAAGAGGGTTGAGACTGGTATTGTGCATAAATTAACATGAAAAATATTTGAAGACACGAAGAGCGATAAGTATTTAAATTATTCTCATTACAGTAATTATAAGAAAGAGTTGGCAAATGTGGTATGCAGAGTAAACCAACTCCTATGATTTTAACGTCAGAAAGCTTTTTCACTGCAAGTTCAATCACATGAAGAAAAAAGTTCAGTCTTACGCTTTTGTAATGCAGATATGGAAATTCAGATTGGTTAGGTGCAGAAATTATTTATTCGATTTTATTAAAAAATTTAAAATATTTTAATATTAAAGTAAATAGTTTGCATGGAAAATTTGTTATCGAAAAAAATTTTATAAAAAATTAACAATTTTTTTTAAATTTTATTATAAAATTTAAAATATTTTAATATTAAAGTAAATAGTTTACGAGGAAAATTTGTTATCGAAAAAAATTTTATAAAAAAGTTATCGATTTTTTTTTAAATTTTATTATAAAATTTAAAATATTAAAATATTAATGAAAATAGTTTGCGAGGCAAATTTGTTATCGAAAAAAAATTTATAAAAAAGTTATCGATAATTTTTAACAAAAAGAAGACTCAGAATACCGACCAGCACATCTTTTTCTGAAGAAAGAAGGATTCCGATTGCAAGCTGCTGAACGGATAGAAAGAAATTTTATTCATAAGTCAAATATGGCTTAATCGGCTTGTGCCCAGAACTGAACGTTCAGCGAAGAATTCTTCCGCTGATGAGAACTTAAATTGCTTTAATGTTATATGAAATTGAATTCCAAGTGATTCCAAGTAGATATTGAACTTTTTAAATTTATTAAGCAGGCTTAGTAGTCTCTGATAATACATTTCATCATTTTTTTGAAGCTTTAGGTTGATCCGAGACTGCAGTTTAGCAAGCAGAATAACTGCATGTTTTCAATAAGGTGTTACTGTAGAGTGAAGCTAATCCTATTTGTAGTATTGACACTCAAAGTTTTCAGTGTGCTACTTTATATTACAATTCTATCAGTATTGCCTATACGTTCTCTAATTTATGAGTCAGCATACATACGTAAACTGCGTAGTGCAGAATAGTCTTCAAGACGGCGGTTTATGTGCCATACAATGCCCTTTGGTCTTCCCTCCTGGTGTCAATAACCACGTTAAACATAAATGACAATAGAAAACATCTTTGACGGATTCATACGCACGTATATAACTTGCTGCAAGCCCTCACAGAAGTCGCGATGCTCCTTGCAGTATTAGTCCCATATAACGCAATGATGAAATATGCTAAACGTTTTTAAAAAGCCAACGAAGATCAGTTTTTATTCATGACTTCTTATCACCTTAACCCTCTTATTTACCGTAGGAATGATAGTGACACCTGTCCAGTTCTTATACTCAGTAAGGTCGACTTTCTTCGTACTTGTGATTATTAATCCTGCCCTCAGATTCTACATATATTATGAGACGTATTCGGCATTTGTAGAGAAAGAGGCTTGTTTGCTTCTGGGTGTTTGAAATACATTGGCACATGACCTCGTTTTGCGAAACCGTCTACCCAGCAACCTACACAATAGCAGTGCAAATGTGGTCCCAGGGTGAATGGTTGTACTTTCTAAATGGATCCAAACCTTTACATACCAAGTTCTGTAAGTACACCCCAATAACCTGTTAAACATTTTTGTATTCCCTCCAAAGACCTTGCACTTCTGCAATTTTCACCCTCAACTAATAAAAAAATAAACAATTTGTAGAGGCCACAACAACCACAAAGAACTTTTTTTATGAAACAAAGAAAAAAAGAAACAAAAAACATTTCCGGTAAATTTACCGGAAATTCTTTAAAAGAGATAATTTTTAAGAAACGGTAAGTTTATAAGATAATAATAAAGTTAAGTGTGTATGGGTGTGTGTGTGTGTGTGACTATGTAAATGCGAAAGTGTTCGCATATAATAATAAACAATATTAAATTTCATATACATACGCACGCACACAACCATATATGTATGTACGTACTGGTCTCTTTTAAAATAAACCACCACCACTTATCTACGGTTGTCTATAATGATGTTGCTTCAACTGCTGCTTTACTTTACTGCTTTAAAATTCTACTACACTCGTGTAGCTACATACGGAAGTGTATGTGTGTGTGTGGGGAATTTTGATTCTGGTGAATTTTCATTCATCTGCATGTCCCACTTAATATTGTATATGTATGTGTGTGTATGGTTTTATATGAGAGTGTGTATGTTTTTAGTCATGCCAGCATGGTTGCTCTTTCAACGGTTTAAGTGTTTCTTAAATAAAGTTAAGTTAACAATATACGATATGAGAGAAAGTCATACACATACACACACACACACATCAATATGCAATCTGTTATAGAGTATGGTTTGCATGCTTATATCCACCCACATACATTCATACATACTCGTACATGCACACACGTTAACAAAGCACACAACAATGTGAGAAAAAGACCTTAAGGGAATATAAAGGATACTCACGATATGATGACAAGTCTAGCATATAACGGCGTTAACAGAGCAACAACAATAACAACTAGAACTACAACTATGACAGCCACAACGGTAAAAAAAGTGCTTGTAGAGCATAAGAATGAGAATACAGCAACAACAGCAACAACTGTAAGTGGCATCAGTTGTGTTGATGTTTTTTTTCTTTGGATTTTTTCTATCATGTGTCTGTGTCTCGCTCTCTTTGTTTCCCCCTCTCTTTAAATACTTGCCAGTTTGAAGTTTTTGTTTTAACTATAAACCTATGTGTAGTGGGTCTTTGACTGCCTGCCTGTCTTTTGTCTGTCTATTCATGCATGTCTCTCTAGTTTTTTTTTTTTTTTGCTTTGTTTTGTTTACCTATGACTGCAATAGTTTGGGTAATATTGTTAAGCTGTTTATAGCACAAGTATTTGAGAGCGTGTGTTTAGTTTTTTTCCTTTTTTTCTTCTTCAATTCATTGCAAAAATATTTACCGAAAAAAACAACAAAAACAAAAACAAAAAAATCATTAAATCTTTAGAGAGACATTCTTTTCATTATAGTTTTTGTTGTTTATTCGTATGTATATGCTCTGTATGTCTAGGGGAAAAAACAAAAAAAAACTATTTTAAGTGTTATTACTTATGGGGCACAGGAATGTCATCATTTGATATTAAAAAACCGACACTAAAAATTATGCCACATACGATCATAGTATCACTGCATATAAAAGGGGAGAGAAAAATAAAGCATACATAGGAGGTGTATTCATTTTATTTGTATCTTAAAAAATATTTTGCCACCGGCAATATACGCCATAGAAGTGATACTAAAAATCAATTAGGGAATCATTATTAAGTCCTTGAATCTTGTGAGGCAATTAAAACTTTCGTTGGAAAGAAGAACGAAGAGATCTAAGTCATGCAGCAGACATGACTCCAGGAATAACATCAGGTTGGTAGTAACCGATCTTTTGACAGGCACCGTTTTTTTTTTTTTTAGAAAGAATCCATTGTAGATTCTGTAACAATGAAAAAGAAATGATTGGAACAAATTCTTGGACCTTGTAGGGCATTAATGCAGCCCAGAAGGAAACAAGTGCAGCATATCAACTGCTGGGCAGAGAATTGTCATTATTAACACCGGATAGTATCCGGAAGAGCAGAAACAATTCTAATTGAAATTCAATATCTATGTACTAAAACTAAAATAATTATATTTTCCTTAAACATTTTTTAAACAATTAAACCCTCTATTCCTACCCTACCTCTGCACTGTTATATGTATAATGTGTCCATATCCGTTTAATAAAATATTCTCTCCTGATATTTCTCTTGCTAATTAACATGAAATATCCATCATTTTGTAAAATTAAAACCTTTATTTCTAATAATTTTTGAACATGTTTCTTGGAAAATATATGACAAATTATCAATCAAATTCCCCAATGATTACACTGTACTACAGAAAGATATTGTTGCTGAGACAATATAAACATTGAACGCTTATTTTAGAAAAATAACAAGTAAATAATAAAACAACAAAAAAATTATGCGATTAAAGTATAAACCAATATGAAACAACAACAACAAGATTATATAGAAATACCTCAAAAGACAAAATTGAAAAGTATAACAATAACAAAATAAAAGTAAGATTCTAGAAGTTGCCATATCGAAAATGGTTGAACAAAAAAGTAGCATTACTAGTAGGTTAGGTTAGGTTAGAGGACGTGTACTTGTCAATTAAGACAAGTACTGTACCCGGAGGTCGAATTGACCCATTGTACAACGTCCTAATTTCTCACACCACTTATGTTGTGTGTGTTAATTTTATACATTAGTGGTGGGACCTACAGTTTAAAGTCGACTCCGAACGACAGATTTTTGGGAAACTTTTTCATGGCAATTTTTTATTTACTCTCAGAGTTTTTGCCACTTTTTGTATTTTGTCTTGATGTCTGGCCTGGGGTCCGAACCCTGGCTTTACGTCTAATAAGCCAACACACTACCCACTAGACTACTACATTACTAGTAAGCTTCAGTGAAAAATCGCAAGTACATACTAAAATTATTACCAGTAATTTCTGTGCTTTCGAACCAGCTACGCCTAGTAAGTTTAATTTTCTATTCTGGCTGATATCATTTAAACAGAAAAGAAAATGTTCCACAAGTACACGGACTATCCACAACGTCTTTATTTTTTAACAGTAATTTACAAGCACCTTTTAATTGGTAGAAGCAGTCGATTCTTCTGATATAGTTTTCGCCAACTATTGCGCACATTCCGGGCGGCGTCTGCTATAATCCGCGTAGATAACGTAGCATCACAACAGATTATAACGGCATCAAATCTCATGATCTTAATGCTCATTGCATACATACATTCATAATTGGTCATTACAACTCATCAGTCAGGATTACGACCTAGTGTGTGTGTTAATTTTATACTCCGAACGACAGATTTTTGAGAAACTTTTCATGGCAATTTTATTTACTCTCAGAGTTTTTGCCAGAAGTCTGCGAGAAAGTCGCCGAAGAAATACGTTTTGTATTTTATTTTGATGTCTGGCCTGGGGCTCAAACTCTGGCTTTACATCTAATAAGCCAACACACTACCTACTAGACCACGGCGACTTCAATGCTCATTAAACTTTCTGGAAATTTCTCATTCAATAAAGCAAAAATATACAGTTATTACTACCGTGTAATAAACTGAAAGCCTGTTGCTATAGCAACCACTCAACATATGTATTTACAGGGTTATTGTTCCATTAGTTGGACATTCTATAGATGGAGGTACTAATAAAAATAAAAAATACGCCACGAAGAGCTCCGATTTAAGCTTAACTTCTGAGAACGCTACACTGTCACTAACAGTAGCAAAAGTTCCGACAGTACACATGTATGTTCCGATGAAGCACGGTTCTGACACCCCATCTCTAGCGCTTCCAGTATTTTCAAATTTCTTTTTAAATCTTGTCAATCCCTTGCAAAATGTGGCCAATTATAATGATCATGAAAACATCTCAAAAGGCTTGCAAAGTGGCCACGTTTGAATCACTACTTATGCAGTCAGTTTTAACTATTTTTGTTCAAGATTTATTTTTCTTTTAAATTCTGTAGCACAGTGTCATTAATGTTCTCGAATTAATCATTTAAAAATAACCGTTAAACAAAAAAAAAAACGTTGCCTTTTCAATTGAACATTTCAATCATCAATTATCACGACAAGTAATTGAAGAGAAATTGAGAACAAACAAAACAAATAAAATAATAATAAAACAGCAGAACAACAACAAAAACAACAACAGCAATAGCAATTACAATAACGGTGTTAAAAATAAATTGATAAATTCCCCAGAGTCAATCAACAACAATAAAATAGAGAAACACTCGTGAGAGAAATTACAAGGAGCACTGCAATAACAATGATAATAATGCCAACAGCAATTGTACATATTTTCTAATAATAACAACAACAATAATAAATGATTTGTTATTGTTGTTGTAGTAGCTGTTGTTGTTGTTGTTCCAATTCTTGTTATTGTTATAAATACGCACGTATGGCCAAAGAAAATTATTATTAATTTAGAAATTGATGGCAGAAATTAAAACAAGATGGCTGGCTGCAGGAGTATAAAATAAAAAAGATTTTAAAAAGAAAGAGAGAGAGAGGTCGAATAGCAAAGAGTAGTGAGAGAGGGGAAAGTAGTAAAATAATAATCACGTTGTTATTTAATGATACGAAATGGACAGTTAAATTAATAATGCAAGCTAAACATGTTATTTTAACAATATGGTTGAGAGAACTATACTATCTATTTAAATGTGTGCATACACAATGTGTGCGCATACACAAACACGTATACAACTTCAATGTATACAAATTCATAAATAGAATTGAAATTGAAAAAAAAGCTTAATTAGTTGCTTTAAAAATTAAACAGTTTTTCCTTAAAAAAAGGGAAGATTGATGGATCAATTATGGTTTTTAAGCCTTGGCAGTTCAAACGTAGAAAAAAATGTGAAAAAATAATACAAATAATTTAAAACAACAAATAAAAATTTAGTATTCATATGCATAACCAGCCTTTAAATTATAAATTTATAAACGCATAAATAGCCACAAACACAAATATGGAATTAATGATGATTATATACATACATATGTCAGTATGTATTACAACATAATGATTGTTGTTGCAAATATCATTGCCCTCTAAACAATAGCTTGTGGTTATTGTTTAATGACGGGTTATCATTAGCTCTGCATGAGTTAGAACAATTGTATTGTGTAAGGAATTTTTAAACAAAAAGAAATCAGGTTAACCAGGGGGAAATGATACAATTCTGTTTTATGCTTTAAAGTAGGAATAAGTTAAATGGTTTTTACATTTTCTTATACAAAAAATTTATGGAGAAATAAATTTCCTTAAAAAAAAATTTATCGATAACAAAAATTTAACTTATAACTATTTCGATTATACAAGTTTTTCTTTCACAAATATCAACAACACAAAATTGTTTTTGAAGAAAATATTTCATAACAAAGAAATTTGTTGAAAACAATTGTCGATAACAAAACATTTTCAATCAAAAACTTTCCCTAAAAAAACATTCCATAAAAGAAAAAGTAACTTTCTCGCTAAAACAAAATTTCTGCCGAATAAAATTATTATTAAATGAAGAAATTTATCGATATCAGAAAACGTCTTCAAAAACAAATTTTTGTTTAACATTTCCCGAATCCAACACTTTTAATTAAAAAACTTCGATAACATCAAAATTTTTCTAAAACAGTATGATAAAACCAAATTTATTCTAAAAATATAACACAAAATCATATTTCGATAACAGAATTATTTTTTAAAAAAATTTGGCAAAACAAACTTCTTTCTAAATGCACTCGATAACAAAAAAGAAAATTTTAAGAAATTTCTTTTATAAGAAAATATTGGCAACGCAAAACAATCCCGAAAAAATATTACGATAAAAGAAAATTTGCAATAAAAAATTTTCGATAACAAAAAATATTTTTCAGCGGAATACGATAACACAAGTTTTTGTATAAGAAAATACCAATAACACTTGATTGTCTCAAAAGAAATATTGTGTAACAGAATTTTTCTGCCGATAATGTAAATTTCTTGTAAAAAAATATCGATAACAAAACACTGGGTTTAAAAATTTTCGATAACAAAAAATATTTTCCAGCAGAATATGATAACACAAGTTTTTGTATAAGAAAATATCAATAACACAAAAGAAATATTTTGTAACAGAATTTTTCTGCCGATAACGTAAATTTTTTGTTAAAAAATTATGATAACGAACACGGGGAATAAAAATTTTCGATAACAAAAAATATACATACATACGATAACACAGATTTTTCGATAAAATTTAAAATTTAACTTTAAAAATAGTTTTTTTTTCAGTTACTTGATTTCTCATTAACATTCGAGGGTATCTTTCCCCATAATATTAAGCCCAAACCATAAAAAACGGCAAAGTATGAAAAACTAACTTAAAGAATGCCTTTATTTTAAATCATTTATTACCAGCTAAAAGCATTAAGAACTATAAAAATGTCCAGACACTCCATTCCAATCGTGTTTAAATATCGAAATATTTCATTAGTTATGTATACTGCAGACATCAGATAATTAAAAATAATTGCCATTGTCAACGTGGCAAAAACGTTTAATTTATTGTGAGAAGTCACAGTCAAATTATGAAATCACCATGAATGTCACTGGAAAAAGGATTGCCATACTATAAATATAAACAATTTACAGTCCATTTATTATGAGAAATTATGCTGATTACTTCAGTGATGCTAAAAATACCAAAAGTTTTTCGGCTAATAAAAACAAAATAAAACAAAGGAATGAACGAAATGACGGACTGACTGAAAATAACGATAAATCTTAACAAGTCTATAACAGTGGCGATGGGCAATAAAGAATGTGTGCTGGGAAATATTAGAGATGGGAGTATTGGAGATAATAATTTAAGAAATATTTTATTTTCCTGTCCTTTTCTCTGTCGCAGTGGTAATAGACATTAACAAGGATGTAAGAACATAGCTAAGCTGGCGAAAAACAAAAATTCGATTGCACAATGGGAAATTTGTTTAAAAATAATAATCGAATTAGAACAGGTCAAAACATTAAAAAAAAGGTTTCCTTAAAACAAGTTCAGCTCAATAATTTCATTTATTTGTGTATCTCGGCTATAAACCGTCTACGGGGCAAGTTTCACATACAAAATAAGAGAATTTTTTATCACTTTAATGTACAACTGTGTCCCACTGTGCAGTATTTATAAGGTACACGGCGAATTCAAATCAAATCAAGTAAATTGATGACAATGCGATAACCCCACGAAATCATCCTTAAAATACACACACACACACACACATATTCTCCTTAAAAATAAATCCGCTTAAATATTCTCAAACCCAGTATGTGTATGTGTGTGTGTGTTAAACCTTTGCAAAGTGAGAAGGGCCTACATCAAGCAACGGCACATATAAAGAATTTTTTTTCATCATCTTCATAATGGCTTAGCTGCTTGGAGGCGTTAATTTATGAAAGCATGTTCCTGTGCATGAGTATGTCGAGAAAGAGAGAGAGAGAGAGTTTTTCTCTTTGAAGGATTAAACAAGTTACTTTAACAACCCTAACCCACACTAATAAACACTTATAGCAGCACTTATGCTCTAAGCATACATATACGCATAGGGCCCCTCTGGCTATGCTTTGCTTAAGTGAGTGTCCTATTTTGTGGCCTTCAGAAGTAGTTTTAAAGAAAGATTTAATTTAGCCTTCAGTTATTGAAAGAAAAATATTTTCATGTTTCTCTTATTCTTCTACTTTTGCTGCCGCTCCTCAACCCCCACACCAACCAATTTAATTTGATCTGTTCTTCTAATCGCCTATTAGAAAGAAGAAAACTCTGTGCTTGAATGTGTATATGTATGTATATGGGTGTGTATGTATGTATATGTGTATTCAGCTATTGAAATTAATCAATTCCTTTTATCGTTTTGCAGGTTTGTTTGTCAGCCTTAAAATTTATTGGCATTGGCTTGTTAATGTCAAACGCAACATAAAGGAAAACATCTTGAGGCTAAGCACTCTCCGCACCCTCTGTGATTATTTCCAATTTTCCACGTTATTTTTTTTTTCTTTGTTTCTATTTGTTTTCCTTAACAAAGGAACAAATAGGCAATCATTAGTCGACTTATAAATGACAGAACATTTGTAAGAGCATGCATGAATGGGGAAAAAGGAAAGGAAAGAAACGGCAATAGCATCAGAATTATTACTCTTTTTGGTCTTCTTTTTGTTTCGAAAATCAAAATCAGAATTTTAATTTGTATGTCTTTATATTGGTTAATAGGTTTTCCATATTGTCAAATATGTGTGTGTATATTACAGTTAAGAAATGTTTGCAATATTGTTCAATACACTCATGGAAATATGTTTGTTAAAGACGTCAAACGTATTAAATGATATCAAATTCCTAATATGGAGTTAGTAGGAGATGTTATAGAGTCTAAAAAATTCCTATGTCGCCTGTTTCTCCACAGTGGTGAACAGTTTTTTCCAGAAACTTTCGAGTAAATTTAAATGACCTTAAAAAATGGATAACAAACTCTATCATCATGAAGTCGCCGTAGTCTAGTAGGTAGTGTGTTGGCTTATTAGACGCAAAGCCAGGGTTCGAGCCCCAGGCCAGACATCAAAACAAAATACAAAAAGTATTTCTGCGGCGACTTCCTCTCAGCAGATTTCTGCCAAAATCTCTGAGAGTAAAATAAAATTGCCTTGAAAAAGTTTCTCATAAATCTGTCGTTCGGAGTCGACTTTAAACTGTAGGTCCCACCACTCATGTATAAAATTAACACACACAACATATGTGGTGTGAGAAACTAGGACGTTGTACAATGGGTCAATTCGACCTCCGGGTACTGTATTGGCAAGTACACGTCCTCTAACCTAACTCTATCATCAACTAGTTGGATTCTCAGGCATAGTATACCGTCTGATTCAAGCTCAAAAATAGTAGAACAGAGACGGGAATTAGTTCGTCCGAATATAGAAAATCGATTACAAAAAATTGATTGAAAATTATGCGAGGAAATCCGTTCGAAAAAGTTACTCGCAATGGAGAGTTAAGCGGCCCTTAAAGGCCTTTAACCTACTATGGTTAGTTCAAAAATGTTTGGCAATGTGTCATGATGTTCTCAATATGTTACAGAAGTTCAACTTTGATACAAGTAGGGCCTTAAGGGCGGCCTATCAAAAAAAAAACGAGAGGGCAGATTTACCAGGATCAATGAGTCACACTGTGGCATTAAAAACCCACAGGACTGAAATACTTAAGAACTAGGAGGAGAATAAATTTTACTTTAACTGGTACAATTTTGTCGTCCATGATTTATTTGCCATTACACCCCTTTAGCCAAGATTACAACCAATCTTCTCACACCACGCTTGTGCTCATTCATCCAGGACCGCGACTCTCAATGACAGATTAATAAAACTTTCATGGCAACTTTATTTATTCACAGAGTTATTGCCAGCAGATTGGTGGAAGGAGGACGTCGAAAGAAAAAACAAAAAGCGATAGCACTTAATGCGGAGAACCTCAGAAAATAAATCCTGTCTAGATTGGAATGCAATCATGAAAAAACTACACATACATACATAAATGGTCATTACAACCCTTCAGTCAGGATTACGACCTAGTTTCTCACACCACTTATGTTGTGTGTGTTAATTTTATACATGAGTGGTGGGACCTACAGTTTAAAGTCGACTCCGAACGACAGATTTTTGAGAAACTTTCATTGCAATTTTATTTACTCTCAGAGTTTTTGCCAGAAATCTGCTGAGAGGAAGTCGCCGAAGAAATACTTTTTGTATTTTGTTTTGATGTCTGGCCTGGGGCTCGAACCCTGGCTTTACGTCTAATAAGCCAGCACACTACCTACTAGACTACGGCGACTTCATGCAAAAACTACAGGTATTCCATATATTCTAGCCGAACATGATCAGCAGCAGAGATCTACACAAGTTACCTCGTCGTTCGGTAACTTCCCATACAAAAGTAAATTAAACGTAGAAAATGAAGACGAGTCGACCATGAGCCCGATAATATCATGGTACTAAAGTAAAATCCTCAAGGAGAACAATAGTTCAAGGACTTGAAAAATATGACCACAGATGGGAAGAATGCCTTGTGGAAGCCATATACTACCAAGAGGGCTAAACAAGAAAAACTCACGCTAAAGCTCTCTAAATACAACTCAATGCAGATGATTTCTTAGGATCGGTCATTGGAAATAGGGCCACCTAAGTTAGCCTATTAGCGACTAAATAATGTTTAGTTACCTACTCCGCATACATGTGTATGTATAAGTGCCAATATCTCATCTCATTTTGATATGAATGAGTTTCCCGATTAGAACAGATATCGCGCAGTTATATTATAAGAGCGCGTTTGCCTATAAATACTTATTACTTCGCATTCATTCCCTGCCTGTGAGCTCTAAAAAAAAGTATGCATGGAAACCAATATTCTTGCTTTCGGACGCATCCAAGCGCCTAGAAATTCTAGCTTAAGCTGTAGGCATTACCTCTCAAAAGGCTTTTTAAACTGGCAAATAACTTTCAGAAAAAAAATTATGTTTTTTACAAGAACAATGAGACTATTTTTGCACCCTCAACTGTGCCGCAGAGGCAGTAGGTATATGAAATTGAAAAACAAAAATTGTAATTCATTTAATCAACATTGAAAACATGTACCA
This sequence comes from Sarcophaga subvicina, assembly GCA_936449025.2. Taxonomy (NCBI): domain Eukaryota; kingdom Metazoa; phylum Arthropoda; class Insecta; order Diptera; family Sarcophagidae; genus Sarcophaga; species Sarcophaga subvicina. The sequence goes on along the minus strand of OW388082.2, from coordinate 103,240,207 downwards.
CAGAAGAAGATTGACTGCCAATAAAAATTGTTACACTAGTTGCAGCCCTACTCCTCCGCTTCCCCCTTCCTACACCGCATCAACAACATTAAAAGCAATAACGATGAATGAATTTTACTTCCTATGTTCCTTAGGTGGGTCCACAATACGTATGTACACCTATATGTTCTTAATACTCTCGCCACACACAAATGTCTGTAGTCAATGCCAAAAATAATAAACCAGTCAAGCCCAGCCAAGCCAAGCCAATCCAAACAAACACTGAAGCAAGCGGCCAATATAAAACCCATCAAGCCACAATCAAACTAAAGAAATTCACTTCCATAGAGAGTATAACAACTGCCACCAACAGCCACATCTCAAATCAAATCAAATCAAGCTCAACCATATGACAACAACAACGACAACGTCGACAACATCGACAACAGCACTAAAATCAACAATTACTCCCTCGAACTTACATTGAAAAACTATCGAACGAAGAAATTTGTCATCGGGATTTTCTTTCTGTTTTTTTTCTCCTCTTTTTTTTTGGTAGATTAAGTTCAGTTGTTGAGTAATTCGTATGTAGAGAACACAGCACGTTCATAATTCCTTTACCATCAACAACATCGTTGTCGTCGTCGTCGTCGTCATCAGCATCGGCATCTAAACATCGTCCATAGCTTGCATATCAGGGATGTAAAACAGTTGCTGTAATCCAACACACAAGAGTCACAAAAGCAGTGATAACAATAATAATAACAATAACAACAACAATAACAACAACAAGAATAGCAACAATAGCAACAACAATAATTTCATTAGAACAGCTTCTTTGCCATTCTAATCATTCAGTCATTCATGCAATCGTTCAATCATTTCCTTTTTTCTCTCTTTGCTTTTGTTCGATTTCTAATCTCTGTCTTGTTTCTTTTTCCTTGGTTTTGATGACGTCCCGATGACTCCTTTTATTTGTGTTCTGTGCTATGGACCATTAAACTCATTCCCAGTAATAACAACAAATTATTAAAATTGTTACTGGCTTATAACAAGAAAAATGAATGAATGAGGGAATGAATGAATGAATGAATCGATGGATGAATCAATGGATGAATGAATGTATGGTCCCTTCCCCTGCTATGTGCACTTTAAGAAAAATTAAAGTACAAAAAACGAACAATCATATCACAGAACACCCTAAAAAAGGGAAATGATTAATTATCCGAGTGTCTGTTGTCGTATAACGAGGCTGACCTTTGATAATTCGACATACAGAGCACTGACTACCATGGAAACTATGGCCGAGGGCCAACAAACGCTGTGCAACCTCCGAAGAGTGCAATTCCCAATAGTTTACATACATACCTATATAACATACACAATTGGTCTTTGCAACCCTTCATTCAGGATTACGGCCAAGCTTCTCACACCACCGATGTTGTGTATGTTAATTTTATCCATTAGCGGCGGAACCTACAGTTTAAGGTCGACTCCGAACGACAGATTCTAGAGAAACTTTTCATGACAATTTTATTTTTACTCTTTAATTTTTGCCAGAAATCTGCTGAGAGGAAGTCGCCGCCAAAATCTTTTTTATATTTCGTTTTGTTGGAATTTGAACCGTGGCCTCACGACTCTTAAGCTAACACACTACCTACGCCTGCTAGACTGCGGCGACTTCATTTTTCGAATTAAGCCTCTACGATTAATGTAGTGCTCCCTTCCTTTTTTTCAATTAATTACTACAATGGGTATGGGCAGGAGTAGCCAGGGCTTTAAGGGTGTTTAGCTGCACCAAATAACGAAATTGTCAATGAAAATTGAAACGTTGTGGCAAGTAATTTGGATCACTTAATGCCCACTATGTCTAGGAACTCCATCCAAGGTAACAGAATTGAATTTCTCTAACGTGTCGGGAGGGTTTTATGCCCTTGCATCCTTGTTTTGAGCTGATCGTGATCGATTGAAGTGGCTTTCGAGCCAGTTTTTTATCCCAGAGGATATTGATAGTGGTACCTGTCATTTTTCTATGCATAATGTAGCATAAATTTCTTACCGGGAAATTATCGTGCCAGAATCAATTATGACAGCAAGGTTTGAAAAAAAAAAATTATAAATATTTTTCTAACCTCAAAACCTAGCTACACTAACTTGTACTCAGTGAATGACTTCACTGGGTATTGTATTGGAAAAAAGATATTGAAGATGGGAATGAAGGAATCGTTTCTATGGACATTATATTTGAATGTGTTAACATTGTAAGCGACAGGCAAGACTTCTGCTGGACGAGTCTAGCGTGCTTCAAGAGTAAATTCTCTCTGTAATGGCTTAAGTGATTCACTGTTCGATCGAACAAGAACCCATAAGCTCTACAAAGGACGAAAGCTTTACAAAATTATAAAGGTTTTTGGGAACAAATCGCTTTATTCTTCAACAGCACGTTCCATTATCGGCAGTAGTCAAAAAATTTTTTTTCGAAAAAATTTTTTTTTTTATTTTTTTTTGTTTTTTTTTTTATTTCAAATGACCCAATGACCTCATGCCAAATTTACTATGTCGCATTAATTTCAAGGACTTTAATCTCTATGTCTGCATATACCGTTAAATTTCTATAAGCACTATGCACTACGCCTTCTAGACGTATGTAAAGGGTGTTTTTTATAGAGGTATAGAACTTTAAGTTGGCATTACTTTTCAAGATGGCGACCGATTTAACAGCTGTCAAGTGATTTATTCTCAGTTTGGTTTGGCAATTCATCATGAATAGACTCACGCCTGAACAACGCTTGCAAATAGTGCAATTTTATTTCGAAAATAATGGTTCTGTGCGGAAAACGTATCGCGTACTACGTCCATTTTATCGTCGACAAAATCGTCCATCACAGCAATTAATTCGATTAACCATGGAACGTTTTCGCACCACGTTTACTCTTATTGATAACTCGCATCGCCAGAGACGCTGTACGGTGCGTACAGAAGAAGCTATTGCTGCTGTAGAGCGTAGCATTGAGGAAGACCCGAATGAGTCCATCAGCCATCGGCCAGAACGTTACAGTCAATGGTGATCGGTATAGAGCCATGATTACTAACTTTTTCATTCCTGAATTGAATAACCATGATGTCCAGGAGATGTGGTTTCAACAAGACGGCGCAACATGTCACACAGCTCGTGCCACAATAGATTTATTGAAAGACACGTTTGGTGACCGCCTAATTTCACGTTTTGGACCTGTGAATTGGCCTCCAAGATCTTGTGATTTAACACCGCTAGACCACTTTCTGTGGGGCTATGTAAAGTCATTGGTCTATGCGGTAAAGCCACAAACGCTTGACCATTTGGAAGACAACATTCGCCGTATTATTGCCGACATACGGCCACAAATGTTGGAAAAAGTCATCGAAAATTGGACGTCCAGATTGGACTACATCCGCGCCAGCCGTGGCGGTCATATGCCATAAATCATAAAAATTAAAATGTAATGCCACAAGATTATCTTTCGGATAAATAAAATTCATGTTAATCGAATAATCCATCGTTGTTTTATTGCAACTTAAAGTTCTATACCTCTATAAAAAACACCCTTTATATGTGTACATAAGTATACATGTGTGTGTGTTTTAAGGACTAGAAGCCATTTCTTCAATCAAATTCTTATATTTTTTTCAATTTCTGTTTTTTTGTTTTTTGTTTTTCTTTTATGTTTGTTCTATTCCCTTTTTTTGTACTTTTTGAGTACTTTAACATCGATAAATAATGACTTGTTATCGATTCGAACTCGTATACTCATACTCATACTTATACTCTCACATCAGTACAATTCATATTATAATTGGCAATTTTCATGATTAACTTGACTTTATTGAAATGTACTGATGTGAGAGTATTTGTTTTTTCCCTTCCCCTGTTCTAGCTCTTTCTCTCTATGTTTCTCTCCTAATATTTATGTATATGTATTGCCGTATGCTATGGGTAAATGATTATATTTGTTTGTTTGTATGTATTTTTGTAGTGGTATGTGAGTATTTCTGATTGAATGATTTTTAGTACTCCAACTCCACAAAGTACCGTTTTTTTCGAATTTTTTTGTTCCTTTCGTTCTTCTGCTATTGAAATCGTACAATTTCGTTTCGGATTTCTTTTTTCGTTTTCTGTATTCAAAATATCACAATGAACTCATAAAGGCAATGGTGGTGAAGGGGCTCTTTTAGGTTCAGTTCATTTGTGTTACGACTTCTGTTGTATTCTATTGTAGAATAATTCATTTAATAATAACAGTAATGTTGTGAGTTTTTTTCTCTCTCATTTTATTACTGAAGAGTTTAGGGATAAAGATTTTTGAAACGAAAATTCTTTAACTTGCGTTGTTGGCTGAGGGCTGAGAAATAAAAAAACAAACAACCCTCAGTGACATGTATTTGGAAAAACAACAGCAAACAATCAGGGTTTTGTTTCGCCTTTTTCCAGAGATTTAATCAAACAACTGTTTGCTAAACTCACATATATGAATATTAAGAAAACCGTTGACAAATTAAGCCTTAGCATCGTTTCAAGTGGACTTCACAACGAGACTTAGTAATAATGAATGAACGGATCAATCAGGAAGCTGCATGCGCTCTTAAAAGCGCGATTATTTGAGGGTATACAGATGGGTTCAAAAACGTATCTTGGAACAGGAGCACAAGTTTTTGGTTCCAGAATGAAATATTTGCAACCCAGGAGAAGATTGTGGGTAGGTTAGGTTAGGTTAGAGGACGTGTAGTTGTCAATTGAGACAATTACAGTACCCGCAGGTCGAATTGACCCATTGTACAACGTCCTAGTTTCACACACCACTTATGTTGTGTGTGTTAATTTTACACATGTAAAGTCGACTCCGAACGACAGATTTTTGAGAAACTTTTCATGGCAATTTTATTTACCCTCAGAGTTTTTGCCAGAAATCTGCTGAGAGAAAGTCGCCGAAGAAATACTTTTTGTATTTTGTCTTGATGTCTGGCCTGGGGCTCGAACCCTGGTTTTACGTCTAATAAGTCAACACACTACCTACTAGACTACGACGACTTCAAGGTTGTGGGTATCTTCCATGCCAAAATATTGAAAAATGTGCTCAAAAGAACTTGGATAGGAGGGTACAAAACACAGGACATTGCACAACTATCTGACAAACACGTCGCCATTCGAACACTCGGCTCTTATGAGATTAAATCGAAGGTAATATGGAACTGTTAGCTAACAGCTCTGCTGGTAATCAGGTTGTCTGGGATTTATTGACCATGAGCAGCCAGACGAGCTTGCAAGGAGAGGAGTTTGCACGCCTTTGATGGGGATATTTAGAATGGGGGAAGTCGCCGTAGTTTAGTAGGTAGTGTCTTGGCTTATTAGACGTAAAGCCAGGGTTCGAGCCCCAGGCCAAACATCAAAACAAAATACAAAAAGTATTTCTTCGGCGACTTTCTCTCAGCAGATTTCTGACAAAAACTCTGAGTGTAAATAAAATTGCCAGGAAAAGTTGCTCAAAAATCTGTCGTTCGGAGTCGACTTTAAACTGTAGGTACCGCCACTCATGTATAAAATTTAACACACACAACATAATTGGTGTGAGAGACTAGGTCGTAATCCTGACTTAAGGGTTGTAATGACCAATTATGTATGTATGTATGTATTTAGAATGGAGTGCTCAACGAAAGGCAACAAAAAAGAGACAAAGACTTTTCTTAAACCAAAATATTTTCAGTCAATTGAAACGTTTGTTTGGAAATTACAATAAGAGGAGATCTGTGTGAGATCATCAACCTACTAATGAATAATGTGAGGTTAATTACCTTTTAACAGGCCACTGTAGACTCAGAGTGCGCCTATTTAGAATGCATGTTGTCTTGAGCTTAAGATGTAGATTCTTTGGCAATGTGAATGAACCTATTTTAGAAACTGTCCTGGGATATTAATGTATCTCGATCTTCAACGCCAGGCAAAGTACGACTCAACCACAGAGCATAGAAGCGATAAAGCACGAAGTCTTTTAAAAATGGCAATTTCGCTGAGAAAATGAACAGCATGGAAGGTGGACATATAAACTGATTCCCGAGTTGCAAGTGTGGAAAAACAGAAAAACGGCGAAGTAGACTACTACATAACCCAGATGCTGACCGGTCACGGATATTTCAGAGAGTACCTGCATTGCATGGGGAAATGCCGCTCGCCATTCTGTATCTATGAAGAGAAAGAAACGTCAGATGATTTCGAACACACTTTCTTCAGTTGTTGTCGATGGGCCGAAAGCCGTCAGCGACTCGAAGGAAGCTGAAATCGGCGTCATTAGCCCTACAAACGTCGTGCTGAAAATGATAAACAGTAGAGAGAGCTGGAACGCAGTAAAACACTTTGTAGAGCACGTCCTGCGAAGGAAGAAATTTGACCTAGACGCAGAAGAATGAGAGCAGATCGGAGCCTGCACGCAGGCTGACGATGATGGAACTGGAACATATGCCAGAAAAGGGTAATACAACCATGGTTCCGAGGTGGAATGATTCCCCGGTGAGGAGACAAGGCGGATTTTTAGTCAGTATACCCAATGGGAGAGTCCGACATATGATGTCTGGCGACGACCATCATGAATGCATAAAGCACTTTCCCTCCTTCCCGCCAAAAAAAAAAGTACTAATGTATCTCGAAAGGAATACCCGGGTGCATATTTCTTTTCCTGCAGTCTTCTGGTAAAAACTATGTAAGTAAAAGAAATTGCAATGAAAAGTTTATCAAAAATCTTTGGGTCGGATTCGTCTTTAAACTGTAGATCATCATGTATACAACAAGGGTGGCGTGAGAAGCTAGATCGTTGTCTTGACTAAAGGGTTGTAATGAACAATTAAGTTAAGTGGTTATGTATTTTACTTGTTGTCCACGTATTATTTTACGGTCTCCCGACAACAACGCCTTTTTAAGGACATCGTAGAAAAAATTGTATTTTTAATGTTTCATTATAATTCCTCATAACTTTTAATTAAAAAAAGGATTTCTACATTTTCTAATTAAATAATAATAAATAATCAAAGGAGAAAAAATAGAAAAAAATAAAAATTGGCATAGTTTTGCTGCTGAACAGAAACCAGTCGAGAAAAGTTCAAAGTAGTAAGTTAATGGATGCTATTCCAAAGACCTTTTTTTAGACAATCCATAGTTGTAAATGGAATACATTTCACTACATACATATAAAGGGTGTTTTTTATTGAGGTATAGAACTTTAAGTTGGCATTACTTTTCAAGATGGCGACCGATTTAACAGCTGTCAAGTGATTTATTCTCAGTTTGGTTTGGCAATTCATCATGAATAGACTCACGCCTGAACAACGCTTGCAAATAGTGCAATTTTATTTCGAAAATAATGGTTCTGTGCGGAATACGTATCGCGCACTACGGCCATTTTATCGTCGACAAAATCGTCCATCAGAGCAGTTAATTCGATTAACCATGGAACGTTTTCGCACCACGTTTACTCTTATTGATAACTCGCATCCCCAGAGACGCTGTACGGTGCGTACAGAAGAAGCTACTGCTGCTGTAGAGCGTAGCATTGAGGAAGACCCGAATGAGTCCATCCGCCATCGAGCACAGGAATTGGATCTGTGTCCATCCACTTTATGGAAGATTTTGCGGAAGTATCTTGGTTTGCGTGCTTACAAAATCCAACTCGTGCAAGAATTGAAGCCAAACGATCATCAAGTAAGGCGTAGATTCGTCGAATGGGCCCAAAACGAGATTACCGTTGTTTCCGATTTTCATAAGCGAATTTTGTTTAGCGATGAAGTGCACTTCTGGTTGAATGGCTACGTCAACAAACAAAACTGCCGCATTTGGAGTGAAGGTAATCCTCAAGTGTATGTGGAAACACCGTTACATTCAGAAAAACTGACTGTTTGGTGCGCTTTATGGGCTGGTGGAATCATTGGTCCGTACTTTTTCAAAAACGATGGTGGCCAGAACGTTACAGTCAATGGTGATCGGTATAGAGCCATGATTACAAACTTTTTCATTCCTGAATTGAATAACCATGATGTCCAGGAGATGTGGTTTCAACAAGACGGCGCAACATGTCACACAGCTCGTGCCACAATAGATTTATTGAAAGACACGTTTGGTGACCGCCTAATTTCACGTTTTGGACCTGTAAATTGGCCTCCAAGATCTCGTGGTTTAACACCGCTAGACTACTTTATGTGGGCTATGTAAAGTCATTGGTCTATGCGGTAAAGCCACAAACGCTTGACCATTTGGAAGACAACATTCGCCGTATTATTGCCGACATACGGCCACAAATGTTGGAAAAAGTCATCGAAAATTGGACGTCCAGATTGGACTACATCCGCGCCAGCCGTGGCGGTCATATGCCAGAAATCATATTTAAAATGTAATGCCACAAGATTATCTTTCGGATAAATAAAATTCATGTCAATCGAATAATCCATCGTTGTTTTATTGCAACTTAAAGTTCTATACCTCTATAAAAAACACCCTTTATAACTCTTCAGACAAAAAATTCGTACAAAATCCCTGTTGCCGTATGCTATCAGATTAAATTTGAAGAAAATCAAAAAATTTTTGATAATTTTTCGCTCCCACTTCATGAGTTTTGAACGCATATGATTGCTCTTTAATACTCTTTAACTTCATACTTGGTTTTCTGCCTTTTGGATTCCTTTTCGCTTGTTTTTTCTCCTTTTTTTTTGGCAAAAAGATGATGAAAAAAAAATTTGGAGAAAAAGAGTGTTAAAACAGCAGGCTAAGCTCTGAGGTGTTTTTATTGTTGATTATACACCGAGAAGTACTTGAAAATAAAGTGGAGTTCAGAGACATATTTGCAACAGTTATTCTCATTCACTTGTGCTCTACTTTTTTTTTCTCATTCTTAAAGTCATAACAGCTGTTTTAGCAATAACACACATGAAATCATCAAATCATTTAACACATTTACCGTTCGTTATATAACGGTTCTGTAGCGTATAAGTAAGCAATGTGTGCTTGTGTTGCTATCTTTCCATATTTTTGTTTTTATTTTTTTCTGTTTTTTGTTGCCTCTTTTCTTTTGAATTTTAAAGCCAGGCAATGATGGCTTATCCCAACACAAACATTTCAAAAAAAGAAAACATTTTTCTTTCATTACCTTTTCAAATACGTACGTACCATAAAACCGTGTTACGACAACAATAAAAACAAAATAGAAAAATTTTTCAAAAACTGTTCATTATTCACTACACACTTTATTAAAAGCGGGTGAAGAAACAACAAATAAAAACGTTCTCTATTGAAATTGAAAATGAAAATGAAAACGAAAATGAAAATGAAAAAGTTGAAAAACAAATGCAAAAATATTCACAAGTTTGCTGAAAAACTTGTCATCAAAAGTTTGCGAACAAAAAAAGTTAAGAATTCATATGAAAATTTCTGTTTTGCATCTCTAATTGTAGGAGGTTAGGCAGATAAATTACCATAAAAATGTTTCTTAGAACACAAGCATTCCAATTTTTAACGCGAATTTGTTAACACAAGAGCTTTGTTAACACAGTCAAAAAAAATTGTGTTTCAGCCTTGTCTTTTTCCCCTCTCTTAGCAAAATAATGGATTCTTAATAATTTGGGAATTGAAATGAAATTCCAATGCATTTAATTAATATTCTTAAAATCCGATTATTTAATAAGATTAATAATTATTAAAAAGGCGGCTTCATTATGCTTGATTTTGCGTTGTAGGTTTGAAAAGGAAAGGAATACTTATTGAAAGAAGATTTTCTTATTAATTGAAATTATTTAAACACATTAAATTAACATAAAAGAAGATGATATACTGAGTTCTGTATTTAGTGACTTCAAGACCACCACTCTAGCAAGGGTATAAAACACTTTAGTCAGGATTACAACTTAGCTTCTCATACCACTCACCACTGTCGCAGATATCTCAATGAGGTGGTGAACCCACATGATGTTTGCATCACATGGGTACCGGGACATAATAATATTCCTGGCAACTGCAGAGCGGGTGAACTGGCCAGAAGGGGCACGACCATCGAACTCTCTGATGAATTCTCTACGTTGGAGATCCCTTTGGGGAGCTGCAAGCTTATAATTGACAATGCAACCGTAGATCTCCTCAACAGAATGTGGGCAACTTCGGATAAGCGAGGCTGGATAGGAGGCGCACGGCGACTCTGCTTAAACTCCAAAGAAGTAGGCTCAGCACTGTTATCGGGGTTATTACGGGGCATTGTATTATAGGAACGCATGCAAGGCGCCGTGGTCTAGTAGGTAGTGTGTTGGCTTATTAGACGAAAAGCCAGGGTTCGAGCCCCAGGCCAGACATTAAAATAAAATACAAAAAGTATTTCATCGGCGACTTCCGCTCAGCAGACTTCTGGCAAAAACTCTGAGAGTAAATAAAATTGCCATGAGTAGTTTCTCAAAAAATCTGTCGTTCGGAGTCGACTTTAAACTGTAGGTCCCACCACTCATGTATAAAATTAACACACACAACATAAGTGGTGTAAGAAACTAGGTCGTAATCCTGACTGAAGGTTTGTAATGGCCAATTATGTTATGTACATATGTATGCAAGGCGTTTGTCTTGGACACCTTGCAAATGATTTCTGCAGAAGCTGTGGAGATGAAGAGGAAGATGAGACTATTCTTCACCTATTGTGCTCATGTCCGGCACTTAGTCGGAGGGGAAAGAGGTACCTGGATGCCTACTACATGGAGGATATGGATGAACTGTCGTGTATGGATATTGGCAGTATGAGTCGCTTCATCGGAAGCTCCGAATGTTTCCTGGAATAAGGGGAAATGAGGAACTGTGGTATCGCAATGGGCCCTGTGTGCGGCCTAAGTGTGTCCGCTCATTAGGACACATCGAGGGGACAGCCACTTATACCTATGGTAGGTAGGTACCACTCATGTTGTATGTGTGTTAATTTTACCCATAAATGGCCTGACCTGCTGTTTAATGTTCAAATGACAGATTTGAGGACCCTTTTATGGGAATTCTATATATTTTTGCAATTTTTGCCGAAAGCCTGCTGGTCTGAAAGCCATTGGGCTTAGGAGTGTCTACGCCTATCTTAATCCGCCTTTTCGCCAAGAAGACCTTTCAAAACATATGTTTTCACTCCACAGAAAGTTTCTGGGACCATATTAGCAACATGGCTTTGCACGCCAATTTACTCGATCACTGCCATGAATTTCCATATACACGAGGATCCTCACGCCTGACAGGCCCTTACATACATCCATAACTGGCCATTACAACCCTTCAGTCAGTATTACGGCCTAGCTTCTCACATCAACCATGTTGTGTGTGTTAATTTTATACAGGAGCAGTGGGACCTACAGTTTAAATTCGACTCCGAACGACAGAAACTTTTCATGGCAATTTTATTTACTCTAAGAGTTTTTGGCAGAAATCTTATGAGAGGAAGTCGCCGAAGAAATATTTATTCTTATTTCGTTTTGATCTCTGACAGGCTCATACTATTCCCAAGTTAAACTCATGTGAGTCGAGTGCTCGCATAGCTCTCTGTGTGTAAGATAGTATTGCTACCTTATAGCTACTATATACTATTGGACAGCAAGTCCAAAATAAATTGAGCATGGCTTTCGATGGTGTAGACTTTTGCCGAGAAAAAACCTGCAACTTTTTCCGTGGATACCAAAAATTTCCCTTTGGTAGGAAACACTCGCACTTATGATACATTATCTGCCCGCTATCCCTTCGTATATCACAGAATGGCCCGTTTCTTAAAAGAGTATGAAGCCGCCAAAGTGCTACATTCACTTTTATTACTCAATTCCGTTACAGAAGCATTTCTTAAAATGATGCGATTTACTGGTAGAGCAGGTGAGAGATTGAAGCAATGTAGCATGCTTCATCCCATGGTTAGTGTTGTCTATATTCGACTATTTGCTTAAATCTAATAGAGCCTAGGATAGTTTGTCACTGTCTCAATTATAACAACGCATGGCAACGCATGACTGTATCTTTTCAAATTCCATTTGAGCTGGTATCTAATTTAACCTGTCCACCTAAATTATGGCCCCATCGGTCACAACTAAACTGATCATCAGGGTATGATCATTCAGTGCATAATTCTTGAGTTCCACATACAAGACTTTGCTGCAATCCTTCTGCATACCGCTACGTATGAGTCTTCCATGTTACATACATAATTGGTCATTACAACCCTTCAGTCAGGATTACGACCTAGCTTCTCACACCACTCTTTTTGTGTGCGTTAATTTTATACGTGAGGGGCGGGACCTGCAGTTTAACGTCGACTCCGAACGACAGATTTTTGAGAAACTTTTTCATGGCATTGTTTTATTTACTCTCAGAGTTTTTGCCAGATATCTGCTGTGAGGAAGTCGCCGAAGAAATAAATTTTGTATTGTGTTTTGATGTCTGGCCTGGGGCTCGAACCCTGGCTTTACGTGTAATAAGCCAACAGACTACAGTAATCCTTCGATTTACGTCTCCTCGATTAATGTTGTTTCGATTTACGTCGTCAAATTTTTTGTTCCCTCTAACTTCGATTTACGTCGCCTTTTTTTGGAACCAACTGCGACTTAAATCAAGAAATTGCTGTAACTTTTTTAAGTTCCTTGTTAAAAACATACAACTTTGTAGTATGAGCAATATGAATTCGATTTACGTCGTTTCGATTTACGTCGCCTTTTTTTGGAACCAGCTGCGACGTAAATCGAGGGATTACTGTACCTACTTGACTACGGCGACTGTATGATTCTTCCATGTTAGCCATAGTAAAAGTCAGCCTTTCTAGTTCGATTAGTAAGAAATTCTGAGACGATTAACTTTCTGTTTTACCACTGACAAGAAGAATATTTTCGATTTTCATAGTTTAACCATAAGAGGCCTGTATTGAACAAGTAACAGAGGCCTGTACTTAACAAGGGACTAATGTGCAGCAAATCATTACCACTAGAGCTGGTATATAAACTGTAAGAATCCAGCGTAACTTGCAGTTGATTACGGAAGCCATTAAATATAAACGGAAATAAAAATGATGAGCACATCAAAAACGCTGCTCATCATCATGTTTAAATACTTGAAATACACTTTCGTCTTTCCCCACACAACACAACATGTAGTCAACAAAATGAATAAATTGTCATAAAAAATTACAATACAAAGTAAATCAAAATAAAAAAAAGAAAGAAGAGAAGAAAAAGGTGGTGGATGAAAAACATCAGAAACAAAATAACAATATACGGTAATAAACCTTAATATCTTACCATATACCTATACATACACAGGTTATTAGGGGTACACGCACATATGCATACAATTTAAAATGGATTTCTCTCCACACAGCAACATTTTTTTTTTATGAGCAAAAGGTCTTATAATCGTGACATAAAATGCTACATTATGTTTAACTAATGGAGTGATAAAAAGTTATACAAATAATGACTCAAGAAAGAATCGAAAAATAAAAATAAAAAATTAAAGAATCAAACCATGGAAAAAAGGGAAAGGGAAGGCGCTACAATCATCGAACTTTAGGGGCCTATAAAAATAACAATAATACCCACCGCCACCAACCACCAACAAAGCCATTTCAATTCAATTCAATTTCACAAATAAAAACGGGAGAAAAAAATATGATTTTCGATGTAAATGTTATTGGTTGAGTGGTGGGTTGGGTTAGGTTGTGTTTAGTAATCATAACAATTTGTTTTCTTTCCATTCTTGTGATGTCTGTTGTTATTATGGTAGACAGACAGACAGAAACCGAAAATTTCCGTGATTATTATTTACGAAATTTTATACGTTTATTGTTGTTAAAGGCAATGCTTTAGATTTTATTTCTCTTTGATTGGAAATGGAAATTGTTTTGCATATGAAAGGATTTTTTAGGAGTATTTCCTCTCTTTTGTTATGTATCCCTTAAAAGAAAATGTAACCCGGTGTGTTAGAAAATGTTTGCATTCCAAAATTTATTTGTTTTCCTTTTTTTATTTTGTTGGAAATATGCCGTTTCAGCATTAGTTTTATAACTGCACTCCTAAACGAAATTAAACTGAAAATTTTTTCCTTGTTCCCTTTGAAACTTTAGGTCCTTGCATCTACATGCAGGACTTTATAACGAAACTTCATTACTTATTTAGATTTTTGTTTGTTTTCTTTGTTTTGATCTTCCCTATGGACTATGAAAAGTTTTTAATAAAACCACAAAGCAAAATAAAACAAACAAAAAAAATTGCAACAAAAAAAAATCCGATAACAAATTGGTGCATACAGGCGCCAAGAGCCATATGGTGTCCCATCCATATAAGTTGGAATAAATGTGAGTTCCCGATATCTGGATTGCTAACAAGCAAACCCTAGTTTGTTAACTAAGTTAAATTAAAAAAGTCGCCGTAGTCTAGTAGGTAGAGTGTTGGCTTATTAAACGTAAAGCCAGGGTTCGAGCCACAGGCCAGACATCAAAACAAAATACAAAAAGTATTTCTTCGGCGACTTCCTCTCAGCAGATTTCTGGCAAAAACTCCGAGAGTAAATAAAAAATTGCCATGAAAAGTTTCTCATAAAACTGTCGTTCGGAGATGACTTTAAACTGTAGGTCCCACCACTCATGTATAAAATTAACACACACAACATAAGTGGTGTGAGAAACTAGGACGTTGTACAATGGGTCAATTCGACCTCCGGGTAATGTACTTGTCTTAATTTGACAAGTACACGTCCTCTAACCCAACCTAACCTAACCTAACTAATGCCTCCAAAGCAGTACTGAACTTAAGCACAATCGAGCATAAATCTAGGACACCACCGGGAAAAAGCTTTTTCCAATAAAAACAAAAACACTAGCCCCTGTGAGCCTAGGTCTCTCAATGTAAGGAGAATATATAAAACGGGGCCTTTAAGAAAACGCTGCAGTTCGTCTTTAAACCAACAAATGTTGAGAACCACAAAGAGGGAGAGAGAGACAGAGAGAGAGGAAGGAGGAAAGGCACGTTCTCAGATCCAAAAACAGGGAGCCAAGATCTCCCTATGCAAGGAGAATATATAAAACGGGGCCTTTAAGAAAACGCTGCAGTTCTTCTTTAAACTAACAAATGTTGAGAACCACAAAGAAAGAAAGAGAGAGGCAGAAGGAGGACACATCCGCACAATCTGAGATGCAAAAATAGGGAGCAGGAAAAGCGAGAGTCGTAAAGATGCACAAAAATTTTACAAAAAATCAAGTGTCTGACCGAAGCTTACAACCACGAAGAATGTTCCAGCAAGGATGGGAATCATAACTTGATTGTTGATTGCACCGGGTACCGAGGTTATGAAAGCAACACTTCTCTACACTACTAAGAGATGATGACGACAACAATTTCGTAATTAGGATGGATGTTATTCTACCCCCAATCAATGAGAATGGTGTAGAGTTTTCACCATCCAGGCAAAACGACATTAAATTTGACGGGAATCATAACCTGATTGAAGAGTGCAAGGGTTACTGAGTTTATGGAAGCAACACTTTACTACATTGCTAAGAGATGATTACGACACGAATTTCGCAATTAGGAAGACTTTTGTACCGATCTTAACCAATATGGACGGCGTAGAGTTTCTGCCATGACCTGCCCAATAGATTATTTAAGGCCGGAGGTAAGGAACTTGTGGAGTGCAGAATATGACACAAAAGACTGTAAGCCCATAGATTGAAACGTCAGTTTCTTCTGTCCTATCTTGGAAATGTGTGTGAGAGAGAGAAAGAGAGATAGAATGCGTATATCAATGCTATAAGAGATCGTGTTTTTGCCGCATTGGCTGAGCTTGGTATTCTGTGAAGTTGATAAGGCGAATATCCCTCCAAGAATATGGGGGACGCAATAAGCAAATGATGCAGAAACAAAGACACTTTTACTGAAGTCACCGTCGTCTGGTAGGTAGTGTGTTGGCTTATTAGACGAGAGTCCGTTCTTCAAAACCTAGCTCAGCCCGCTCGAATGAAACTAATTTAAAAAATTTTTTTATTGACTTCCACGAAATTCTAGATCTACATTGTTTCCTTTTGACATACACATAACTTCCTAATGTTGTGTGAAATGGCACTGTACAGCTGTCAGCAATCTTTTGGCAGTCATAAGCAATTACTCTAGTAATTTCCTTAACAAAAAACTTCGTTTTAGTCCTTTAAAGGTTAAAAGTCTATGGGAAAATCAAGTGTGAAAATGTTCATTTACATGAACGACTAAAGTTCCTGTTCTTTTCTTTCTTATATTGTTTAACCATAAAACTTATAAAATAGAACGTGCAGCGAAAGGCTTATGTTTATTGCCACAAACCGCCACATAGGCAATCACCAACACCTCAACCAACAGGACGTTCGCATATACACCAGTTGGTCAACGTTAATCAAACAGATAACCACCACACACACTTTACCCAGGCAGATAAACTCTACCTACTAACCCACAGTTAAAGGTTACAGGATAAGCATGCCTGTTTAAGACAAACTCTTGTTAAATGTGCTAACAGCAGCAAAGAAAAACAGTAGAAAGAAAGCTTTACTCGTTAGTTATTATAACCGATAGTACAGATGTCTGCAGGAAAAATAATCAAAAAAAAAATATTATTTTCGCAAGAGTTGCAGCAAACAATATAGGCCTGTGAATAGAATTTTTTTGCAATCTTTTTATTTCCGCTTTAGAATTCTTTTTTTCAACATGTTGTTGGCTGTAGTTGTTAGCAATAACAACAATGTTGTCTTTAAACCAATTAGCTAAAGTTTGTTAACTTTTTGTGTGTGTATGTGTGTTACCAACACTTTAACATTCGGCAAATGGAAAACAGACATTTGCTTCGAAACACAAACACAATAGCACTCGCTTTATTAATATGAACAGCAGGTGCTTAGTGATTAGAAAAGTTTGTCATCAATAGAGAGCAAACATTCCTTCTTTTCAATGTACAGCTTAAATGTTAAATGCAGGCACATTTGTAACTCTCCTCATTAGGTCATAGATATGCTATGGAATAGAAGGGGTATAGGCCTCATCCGGATGGATTATAATCGTGCTATACGCATGACCTATGAAAACAAACTCAGGGGTTGAAATAATAAGGATCTGCACAACCAAGGCAATGGGTATCTGACCTAAGCGGTCCTGAATGGATTGTTGGATTTAGGCATGTTTAAAATGGTAGTGGGTACCAGAGCTATTGAGACTATGGTTAGAATAATGGGGAACAAATCAGGAGACATCGATACCTGATAAATTAAGGGTTAGCAACATACATAAATATATACATGAATACATACATACATACATACATGCATACATGCATACATGCATACATACATAGATACATACATACATACATACATACATGCATACATACATACATACATAGATACATACATACATACATACATACATACATACATACATACATACATACATACATACATACATACATACATACATACATACATACATACATACATCCATAGATACATACATACATACATACATACATACATACATACATACATAGATACATACATACATACATACATACATACATACATACATACATACATACATACATACATACATACATAATCGGTCAGTACAACCCTTCAGCCAGGATTACGACCTAGCTTCTCAAGTAATTAACACCTCCCACCTTAACTGACGCCTGGACCGAACCAGTAAATTCTATAATTTTGAAAAAAACTTCGCAACAAGCCTAAGCATTAAAAGTGAAAGGAGTTATTAGGTTAAGTGAAATATTAGCACTCCAAGGGGAGAAGCAAGCAGAGGTCTATACCATAGAAAGATGTGCTCAATTAGACTTTTATACAAAATACAAGAGACGGGATATAGTAATACTATCTCAAGGTCAAACGTCAACCAAACACATGGTTTTTATAAAACGATCTTCAAAAGCTGAATAAGTTAGGTAGCAGAGGCGGGCTCAATCTTTGCTAGATCTCGTGATTATTCACGGTAATGCACAGGCACATAAACTTGCAAGGATAAGAGCTGATGCATGTCAAACAGAAACACCTGGGAGCGTATTAAATATTTTGAAGGGATTTCTTCTTACTAACACCGCACAACAACCTAGATGTTGTGGGGACATCATTCAATCAGTTTCTTAACTTCAACAGCCCTATAGATGGTCACAACTGTTCAAAACTTCTAATTAATGAGCACATGTTGTAAAACGAACACTTTTTTGTTGTTGCAAATATCACTTTAACAATACACCTACAAAATATAAATTCCTGAGAGCAGACAAAAAAATTGTTGGCAATTTTCAGGTTTTTTCATACCCACACACCTTCACCTCATTGTAACCAGCCATTCATTTTGACTCGTTGCCCCCGTCAAACATTTGTTGCCGGAGGAAAAAATGCATTCAGACAAATATAGACATTTGACAGCTCAAAGAGAGAGTGTGAGAGGAAAAACGAGCAAAAAAATTAGATCCATAACACGGCTACTCTCTTAACAACACACACAGCACACACACACTTAATGATGTTACTGCGCTAACATGTCAAGTTTTTGCTGCTGATGCTGCTGCCGCTTCAACTGTTGGAAGTGGTAGCGTGACATATTCACACATATTTGTGGATTTTTTTTGTCTTTTCTTTTCCTCTTCTTTTTGTGGTATTTCAAGTGCTGGTAACTTTATAAAAAAAAACGAAAATATAGAGGAAAAGCGGAAAAACCTATGTTGTTAACGCAATTTATACCATATTTTTCTAAGAGTTGAGAGTGGAATTCAGTTTTTTTTCTTGCTTCTTTTTTCAGCTTTTAAAAGGTGTAACAACCGCAAATATAGACACTTATGCTCACTCACACATAGCCCTGAATGCACTTGCAATTGTTATTATTGCTCTGCAGGAGTTGCCAGATGAGGTAATAAATTGAATTGTTCAGTATGGCAGGATAAGTGAAGAGGGTTAGAGGAATAAATTTATTTCAAACGCATTGAGAGAATGACAGTCATTGCATTGATAAGTATGTAGGTTTTGATTTCAAATTGAATTTTTGCTTTTAAGCTGGCAATACTGTTCGCTAAAGGATCTGTCAGTTTTTTGTTTCCATGATTTTATGGACCCTTCTTCTATAGTTTATGATGTCCTCGTTATTGCTGTTGTTGCTATTGTTGTTGAGAGTTTCATTTCACAGACACCTGTACTTATGAACACTTCCAAGCGTTCATGTAGAATTGTTACACACGTATAAACACCAACACTCACTGACATATGTCATCTAAAATTCCAATTAAGTTACAATTTGTTCGTTAGCAAAACAAGCTCAATATGATTTTGTCAATGCATACGTATGTACGTAGTATACAAGAGTATATGCGTGAGTGTAGATGTATGGAATTGTGTCATAAAACAATTCCATTTTCATGAAATAGATTTTTAAGCAATTAAATTACATGAAAATAAAATCGATTTTTTTGATTATTCCTTTCAATTTCTTTTGTTATCGATGATAACAAAATTTCATGAAATATTATCACACACAGTGTCAGTGAGTTTCCCCAGAGAAAAAGATTTGTTGGCAGGGAATTTTTCGAATTGAGTGGAAATCCTTTAGCAGTTTAGCATTTACCGTTACAAATTGTTAATTAAATTGATGACAATGGAAATGAACGGCGATGTCAGTGGATAGATAGCAAAGATAATGCAAAAGTGTTGATAATCGCTTACTCCTTGCTGCCAGGACTGAATGAACTAATTAAGGGATCTTCGTTATGGTATATATGGCATACAACTAAATTATATTTACAAAAATTGTTTTCTCTTTCAGAGAAAAGTAAATATTGATGTCGATTAATAATGTAAGTTTGGTTAGGTTAAGTTAGTTTAGGTTAGGTTAGGTTAGGTTAAGTTAGGTTAAGTTAGGTTAAGTTAGGTTAAGTTAGGTTAAGTTAGGTTAAGTTAGGTTAAGTTAGGTTAAGTTAGGTTAAGTTAGGTTAAGTTAGGTAAAGTGGGGTTAAGTGAGGTTAAGCCAAGTTAGATAAGGTTAGGTTAACTAAAGGGTCCGCCAAATAACTTTTTTTGAAAATGCTTTAAAAATAAAAATACTGAATATTTTCTTAAATTTCTTTTTTTATTTGAAAGTGCAATCCTTCCGGTTAATAATGGAAAATAATTTCATTCAAATGGCTGCCTCGGCTGGCCATGCAGTGGCCTACACCAGAAGATGCCGATTTTGGCAAAAAAAATCATTTTGTCAGATGAAGCTAATTTTGATCTTGGCGGGTATGTAAACAAGCAAACTCATCGCATTTGAGACACAGAAAACCCGCACGCATACATAGAAAAGCCGTCGCACCCAAAACGAGTCACTGTTTGGTGCGGATTTTGGTCCAGAGGCAGTCAATGGCAGTTACAGTCAATGGCGATCGTTATCGGGCCATGTTGAACGAATTTTTGTTCACAAAAATTGAAGAGGAGGATATTGTCAAGATTTGGTTTCAACAGGACGGCGCCACGTGCCACACACTTTTTGAAGATCGCATTATCAGCCGCATAGTTGATGTCGTTTGGCCACCTCGGAGCTGCGATTTGACACCGTTGGACTATTATTTGTGGGGTGCCGTCAAAGATAAGTGGTACGCCAACAAGCCAGAGACAATTGATGCTTTAAAGGACAATATTCGTGAAGCCATTGATGAAATACAGCTGCACACAATCGATAATGTGCTTAAAAATTGGACCGATCGTGTAGGCTACTGCATGGCCAGCCGAGGCAGCCATTTGAATGAAATTGTTTTACATTATTAACCGAAAGGATTGTCCTTTCAAATAAAAACAGAAATTTGAGAAAATATTCAGTAGTTTTTTTTTAAAGCATTTTCAAAATAAAAAAGTTATTTGGCCGACCCTTTATATATACCAGACAACTATAATCACCAGATAAAAGAGCAAGGAATTTAAACTAAAAAATTTAAACTAAGCACAAGCAGTCAGTGCACTCTGTTCCACTGCAGCTACGGTATTATTTGCGATATTCAATTGGATTCCTTCTGACCTTCTGTTAATGCAGAGAACTGAGTTGGTGGCAGTAAAGCTAATTGCAGTTAAATCCTGTATCAACCTACACTGCGAACCAACTGCAATACTTGGAAGCAATAGACCTACTCATTTCGACAACACGGTTCCTTCTGGTCTGACGATCCAAATACTTTTGGTAGGACACTACAAGGGCCGAACGACAGACAGAGTAGGCTGTGCAATTATATATTAAGTGTTCTGATATTAGACGTCTTAGATTAATAGGTAGCGTAATGGCTTATTAGACGTGAGGCCACGGTTCAAACCCCAGCTCAGACATCTCCAACTAAAACGTAATATGAAAAAAATTTTCCCTGGCGGCCAAAACTCTGAGAGTAATTAAAAAATTGCCATGAAAAGTTACTCAAAAAACCTGTCGTTCGGAATCGACTTTAAACTGTAGGTTCCGCCACTCACGTATAAAATTAACACACACAACGTAAGTGGTGTGAGGAACTAGGTCGTAATCCAGACTAAAGGGTTGCAATGACCAATTATGTATGCCTGTAGCATGTCTAACCACTGCAGTGTTTCTCAGTTGCAAGTCAAGGCGATGGTGGTGCGTTAACAATCTCTCTTAATTATCTGGAACAGCTAAGCTGCAAACAAGTCTCGCACTAAAGTCACCTCTACGTTCATTCTGGTACATGAAAGCCGAGGATTATTCACGGAAATTTCGCATCATTCAAGGGTACCTCTTACAAACTTTCCAGTACAAGGGGATATTATGGGAAATTCCGAACTATCACCGGCATATTGCAGGCAAAAAGGGGGTTTTACCAGATAGTTTTACAAGGAGACTCAACTTTGTTAGCAGCTTTGTTAACTATGCATTGCAAGCATTGGTGTGCCTCAGGCACACATTCTCTCGAATAACTTCTGAAGCAGAGTATGTTTTACCTCATGCGGCAGTGCCCGATACCTTCTCATTTTCTGATATCTTTGACTGGACTTTTCAACATAAGAATGACTCCAATAGCAGGATTTATGATGGAAATTAAACCCACAACGTCGCTAGTTACAGTTTTTTGTTGTTGTTCATCTTAAAGCATTCGAAATTGATTTTCATTTAAAGTTCGTTACAGAAATAAAAATTGATTTCTACTGGTATATTCGTGCAATTGGATTTCTAACATTTTTTTTTGCTGCCTTTAGCCTGGTTGCTTGGAATTTTCATTTGATTTTTTTTTCTTCATACGCACGCATTCCTTTTCTTTTTTTTTTCAAAAAGAAAACGAAAGAAAAAGAAATCAAGAATTCGAAAAAAAATGAATGAATGAAAGAAAGTTTAAAAGCAATAAATTGCACAATATTCAACGAGTTTCCAAATGCAAGTGCATTAGAGTTTTCCTCTTTTGCCAACTTGTTTAGGACGACGAGCATGTATTCAAAGCACCATGATGAGGAGCACGAACACTTTGCAGGTTTTTGTGTAACACTTTACACATCCTTTTCATTTCCTTTTTTCGTATTCTTTGCATGCTTTTTAGGATTTTTCTTAAAGAACGTATACCCAGAAATAGCAGCAGCAGAAGTGAGTGCTGTCTAGTATTTATTGGCTGGTGAACTTTAATGTTTTGTTATTAGTTGAGGTAAGTGTAAGAATAAGAGAGAGAGAGAGAGAAAAAAATAACGAAACTTTTTTGAAAAATGTTTGTGCTGCACATAGGACCTTGAAACTTCTTTGGCAGTTTTTTTTTTCTTTTCGTTTGATTTTCCCTTTTTTTAAGGAGGCTGATAATATTGCGGTCCATTATAATCGTTATTCTTATTAGAAATATTATGAAGCATTTTGCTTTGCTTTTTTTTCTTTCATTTCGTTTCCTTTTATTCAATTTAACTTTTTTCCTTTCATGGCGAACAATGGAAAAACTTCTTTTTCGGATTTCTTTTTTTTTCCTCCCAAACCCCCTTTAGAATGGTTGACAACTACTACAACTACTACGAATCAATATGAGAAGAAGACGAAAAAATTCTATAAATTTATGAAGATTTTTTTGCAAAAGAGAAAAAAACGAAATGAAAAGAAAATGCCACTGAATGAATAGAAATAAAGAAGGCGTTTAAAGGTCTAAGTTTAATACTGGAAGACAAGCATCAAAAAAAGTCAAATTTTTATACCCTACACCATGCCATATAATATTTTCAGTATGATAAGTAGGTAGGTTGGCCACCAGCAAAGATTTTTTTGTGACCTACTTTTCGACGCGAAGTATAACCTTCACACAACTATTAGCGTAACCCTGATTGCATATGTGACAACATTTATGTCAACCGTCCATCGATACAATTGCGCTCGATTGTTCTTGCTCTTAGATCTTGCGATGATTTCTCAGAAAAACTATTATCCTCTCACCCCCGTCCCCCCGGCCATAACATAAAGACTAATCCTAAGGCCTTTTGCAGTCCTTAGGTGGTGTCAGAGTGTGTGATCCTTAGAGAGTGTTTCTATCATTCTACTTCGATCTGACTTCTGTTCGGTTAATCCCATAAAAGGAATATAAACGAAAAAATCTACAAGAATCTCTCCCCTTAATCTGTTAGCAATTTCATTGCAGGAATTCTGAACTGATCTGGGACTTAGCCCGATTTCATCGAACACAAGGTCAGTGGTCTGAATAGAACTTGACTATGGGAAAATGATTTAAGTGCGCAACTTAGATATTCCTCTGTAGGTTTACCGCTAGAACTGCAATTCTTTGAATCTCAGCTTTAAAGTCATAGATTCTTGTCTTATAACCAAAGACCCTATGCCCTATAATTTCCATACAATACACGACCCACTTCAGATCAATTCCATGTGATGTAGGAACATGTCTTCAAATCTTCGCTTGAAAATCAGGAATCATATGATTTGTGAACGAACTTATGTACAACAGTACGATGTGGAATACTTTCTAGAACACTTATCTATATATAAAAGCTTCCGTCATAGCAAACTTTTTTAGAAAATTATGCAGGGGAATAGGCCCTATTATGCCCTCAATGGACACAGTTGCACATTGCTTCTTATATAGTCAGATAATCCTGTCTCTGAGAATCCTGTCTCCGACTACCACTTATCTCATTGTATGCCGATAAACAAGCGAATCCTAGAATGACATGGTTGCCATCTGTCTTTAGCTAGAAATAATACTTTCTGTGTAAACATATTGGAATGTTGCAATAGATATTGCGGTAAAGAATTTATGCTTGTTAAGTTTTACTCTTTCCTAAGTAATGGTTTGTGGACTTTAGTAATTCCTAGATTGATAGGGTTGCCATCAGAAGTTAATTACAAAAAAACATTATCTGCTAAAATATAATGCAGCCCTTGCACAAATTCTTTTCTAGTTTGGAGGAACTTGGTCAGCACAGGGACGGCGTTCACCTATGGCGTCACAATGGGCCGCTATGCGTGTTCAAGTGAGCTTTTGATATCAAAGCTACCACTCCAACCTACCTACCTGTGAAAAATATAATAGGTTGTGGTATTAGGTTAGAGGACGTGTACTTGTCAATTAAGACAAGTACAGTACCCGGAGGTCGAATTGACCCATTGTACAATGTGGTATTAAGTGTAAAGATTAGAAATTTGTTCATTGATAGCGCTAATTGAGCTGCCTATGATATTCGTTGTATTTGCTATTCTCTCTGGACGTCGGTAGCTTACGGTAGATTACGGTAGCGCTGTAGCTCACTTTGCCAGTCGATTAAGCCGACATAAACTGATTTTCGTCATTTCTTTATAAAACGCATTGCAAGAATCGCACAAATACAACATGACAACAATAGAAATTTGCTTAGAAAAATATTTATGACACTGACAGTCATTGTTATTGTGTCAGGTATTTCAGGCTACTTTTTTGGGGGGCAGGCAATAAATTTTATTGGGTGCAAAACTTTTCAGAATCTTTAGATTTGGTGTGTTATTTTTCTACAGAAATAATGAACAAAAAAACAAAATAATTGAATAGAGAATATAAATACGTGTTGGTGTATGTATGTATGTATTGTATAGTATATGCTATACATGTATTGTATATGCTATATTAGCAAAACTTTTCCCAGAAAAATATTTCCATTAAGTATTGTATTTATGAGGTTAAAGTTTAAACCAATAAAATTAAAAGGCATTTAAAGATTGCCTCAAACGGCCAAATAGGCCTAGTTTTTGTAAGCAAAAAGAGAGAGGGTTGGGTAGACTTATGTATATTAAGGAACATCAAATTAAATCCAGCCTTCACGAGAAACGAGCATATACTTGCTCTTTTATAAGTACGCTTCGCTATCTTGAGAATAGACTTGACACTCACACTTCCCGTACTCTCTCTATTATTCCACGGATACGATGAAGAACACAATCCCCGTACCACGATGGTCAGATCAAAATGTTGGAATTAAGTCCATAGAATATGGTAACACAGACCAGAGTATTGAAAATAATGGTTATGAGAATGACCTGGGGTAGAACCAGTAGACTCTATGATTTTAGGTAATGCTGCGCAATCTGGAAGCTACTTACTTTCTTAAAAGACAGTCTATTTTATGGCATCCAAATGGGTCAAGCCCCAGGCGACTTCCTCTTAGCAGATTGCTGGCAAAAACTCTGAGAGTAAATAAAAATTGCCATGAAAAGTTTCTCAAAAATCTGTCGTTCGGAGCCGACTTTAAACTGTAGGTCCCGCCACACACGTATAAAATTAACACACACAACATAAGTGGTGTGAGAAACTAGGTCGTAATCCTGACTGAAGGGTTGTAATGACCATTTATGTAAATGGGTCAAGAACGGATCTTGCGTCAGGAAGAAGAATTTTTCAGAATTTCCCAGAATGAAAAATTATGCAATTCAAGTTGGATAGAAGGTACAAAAGACGGGACATAGCAACACTAACTAACAATCAGGCCACCATTCGAACACTCAGCTATTAAATTGATGATAGTATACGACTGTCTTGCGAAGGTTAATTAGCCAGCTCATGTGGAAATTCTGGAAATGAGCAGGCAGAAATGCGCGCTAGTAGGGAAGCCTACATGCCGCTGATAAAGCCAATACCTTTCTGTGGAGTGGGCATAGATGTTTTGAAAGGGTACTGAACGAAAGAGAGGCAAAGACTCTTCTCAAACCAATTGGGTTTGAGGCTGGACTATCAGGTATAACCTGAGATTGGTAACTGATCTTTTAACAGGGTATTGTGAGCCCGAAGTACATTATTCAGAACGAGGGTAGATTCTGAAATGTGACGAAGATTCTTGAAAACATATTCTCGGAACCTGTGAGACATTAACACATACCAGAGGAAAACTTGTTGCATGTCAGGTGTTGATGCCCTGAAATTTGTCAGGGCAATAGAAATTTGTCAGGGAGTAGACATAACAGGGATACCCTAATAATATAATAATCTACGCTTCTCATATATGTTTACGCCAATTTGCTATATGGAATGCATCAAATCTTTGAACACTTCGCACTTTAGAAAAGTTTAGAAAATCGCAAACACATAAGTCTGGCTGCCTTCCAAAATGTATCAATACAAAGTTTGTATGCAGTTTTACTACAGTATATAAACTATGTAGATATGCAAAGAACCAAACAATGTATCAACTATAAATCCGATGCCTGATTGCTTTTTGACTGCGTTAAAAATACACATTGACGACGTTTTGAAATAGAATACATTGCAAATATTTTGTACAGCGGCATTATGAAACACGATACTTTGTTCAAACACAAAGCAACTAACATTTTGGAAGGCAACCTCTGTTAGGTACCGAAGCGTGTGATGGATTTCACTACAGTCTAAGCAAGGTACCGGTACTACGTGGTCCACCAATTTTAGTTGAGTTGGACTCCATTTCAAGGAGACGAGAGAGGAACTCATAATTAGCCAGTACAAGTAGCTGGAAAATCTAGTAGAAGTACATAGTTGGCATTGCTTATTATTCTTGAAGGTGAAACCAGAAACTTAGTTACAATGACCTGACTGTCCAGACATATGCTGGCATAGGAAAGACTGATCCGATGCGGGAACCACTTCAATCAATCCCTTATCGAATATTTTTTCAAGTCACTATTCTTGGTTGAATAGAAAACAAATTGAAGTTTATTAATACCTAGCATTCACCCCCAATTCAATTTCATATATTTCCTGTATTTTTGTTGTTGTTGTAATAGCAAATCAAAATAATTTTCTCATCATTATTGTCAGCACAATTCTTAATTGTGACGATATTGATGCTATTGTTCCTCAAGTAAGTTTTTCTTCCTCCCTTCATGACTATTTTTTGTTTTTCTTTTCCATTTATTTGCGTTGATGATGATGATGGGGCAAGAAGAAAAGAATACAAGTATTGTTGGAAATTATTTGCTAAATTAAGCAATTTCAATACAACTAACATATCCCCTTACACTCTCCTCTGCTACCATGCTGTGTTTACACTGGCCAATCTTCGTTTTCTCAGTGGTAGCTGTCCAAAGGAAAAAAATTTTTCCGTTTTTGTATATGAAACAAAGGGCTCCTGATGACGATTATGATGCTGAGAATGCTGATGGTTATGCTTGTGATAAGGAAATCTACTCTTGTTTTTACAGTTCTAAACACTTGTTTTCTTATAATTAAGATGTTAATCTCAATTACTAACCATAATCCGTATGAATAGTCATACAAGCACACAAAATTTGATTGTATTTATCATAATCTTTCATTTAATAGAGTGTCAAAAGCGAAGCCAATTATTTCCTGGGGATTAGGACAAAACAAACTCTTCATTTTGTTTTTCTTAATACAGGAAGTTCTTAAGGTATTCTTGGTAGGTGGTTTTGTGTAGACATTGATTAGTTTTAGGGCAGCGTTTTTTCCTGATAATAAGGAATACAAAACTAAATGGAATTCTAATAAAAGACTGCAATTCATTGTGGGGGCAGACCATTCCTTTTTTTTTTTTTTTGATATGAAATGGAAGGTTTGCCACGAGGTAGTTGCAGCAATTTGTTCACCCAACAAAGCAGCACAACAAAACAAACTTACTTGATTTCTCAACATTATTTGATTTTAGTTCGATACACTTTTCCTAGCAACATGCAATAGCCTCGGTATCCTGTTTATACTAAGGATTGTAAGCTTCTTAAATTAAACATTATCCAGAAATTCCAGTTTCTTATAACATCTAGCCAATGTTCTAGACGTGAAAACAAACCCTGGAATCGAAATCTTATGCTAAATATGGCCGCCATTTCTTAATAGACTCAAGTGTGAGGCACACTTCTTAGGGCTTTTTTTTGGATAGGAAACTGTCCTAGAAGTCGAGTATAGAACAGAATAAAAAGGTCTCCATTGTAAAGGGTGTTTTTTATAGAGGCATAGAACTTTAAGTTGGCATTACTTTTCAAAATGGCGACCGATTTAACAGCTGTCAAGTGATTTATTCTCAGTTTGGTTTGGCAATTCATCATGAATAGACTCACGCCTGAACAACGCTTGCAAATAGTGCAATTTTATTTCGAAAATAATGGTTCTGTGCGGAAAACGTATCGAGCACTACGTCCATTTTATCGTCGACAAAATCGTCCATCAGAGCAGTTAATTCGATTAACCATGGAACGTTTTCGCACCACGTTTACTCTTATTGATAACTCGCATCCCCAGAGACGCTATACGGTGCGTACAGAAGAAGCTATTGCTGCTGTAGAGCGTAGCATTGAGGAAGACCCGAATGAGTCCATCCGCCATCGAGCACAGGAATTGGATCTGTGTCCATCCACTTTATGGAAGATTTTGCGGAAGGATCTTAGCTTGCGTACTTACAAAATTCAACTCGTGCAAGAATTGAAGCCAAACGATCATCAAGGCGTAGATTCGTCGAATGGGCCCAAAACGAGATTACCGTTGTTCGCGATTTTCATAAGCGAATTTTGTTTAGCGATGAAGCGCACTTCTGGTTGAATGGCTACGTCAACAAACAAAACTGCCGCATTTGGAGTGAAGGTAATCCTCAAGTGTATGTGGAAACACCGTTACATCCAGAAAAACTGACTGTTTGGTGCGCTTTGTGGGCTGGTGGAATCATTGTACTACTACATTGTACTTTTTCAAAAACGATGGTGGCCAGAACGTTACAGTCAATGGTGATCGGTATAGAGCCATGATTACTAACTTTTTCATTCCTGAATTGAATAACCATGATGTCCAGGAGATGTGGTTTCAACAAGACGGCGCAACATGTCACACAGCTCGTGCCGCAATAGATTTATTGAAAGGCACGTTTGGTGACCGCCTAATTTCACGTTTTGAACCTGTGAATTGGCCTCCAAGATCTTGTGATTTAACACCGCTAGACTACTTTCTGTGGGGCTATAGTAAAGTCATTGGTCTATGCGGTAAAGCCACAAACGCTTGACCATTTGGAATACAACATTCGCCGTATTATTGCCGATATACGGCCACAAATGTTGGAAAAAGTCATCGAAAATTGTACGTCCAGGTTGGACTACATACGCGCCAGCCGTGCCGGTCATATGCCAGAAATCATATTTAAAATGTAATGCCACAAGATTATCTTTCGGATAAATAAAATTCATGTCAATCGAATAATCCATCGTTGTTTTATTGCAACTTAAAGTTCTATACCTCTATAAAAAACACCCTTTAAAAAGCATTTGAGTGAAAATTAAACCTCTGAGCTAGTACAACTCATCTACACAGCAATAGTCAGAACTATCTTCACATACGGATACCTGGCATGGTGGAACAGTACAACTAACCTCAACTTGATAAGGCAGATACAAAAAGTCCGCCTTTTTGTTACACTTTATTTATACTGGTGCCTTGATTACTAGAGGTACGATGGTTCGAAACCGCATGGAACCTTTGATGGAAACATCTTTTCGATCTCGGCAGGTACAGCTCATTCAAAAAAACTACCGGCGTTTATTAAAGACGCCAATATCACTGGAATAACTACATATTACCATGGTTTCTGAGCTCAACCTCATGGTCAAATAGGTCTTCTCTTCTACCCAAAAAGCATTGCCCAATGAACATTTCAATACAAGAAACCGTAAGAGTTGGGCAATGAATTGAGGGATGGTTAGAAGTGCTCACTTTAGTTAACCTTGACACCTTTAAACGCTGAGAATACATCAAGATTTTGTGGACACCTAAACTGGCCGACTACTACAATGTTCGTTGTAGGTTGAAGCGTGTGGCAACAGTGGCGTTGACAAGCAGGCGAATATTTTTGTCCTGAGGTCGCACATTACTATCTCTTGGTTGGAAAGGGAGTACAAAAATTATTTGAATATCCTCAGCCTCTTTGCCCGGATAACGCTTATGTGAGTCTCAATCCATCGAGGTTTCTATTGAAATATCCGTGCAGGATCTGTATCATGCAACGCTTTTCAGCCCTTGTTGCGCTATCTTTTGCATCGGTTTAAAGAGATATTTTCAACTGTTATTCGGAAAGGGTAAATTTTAGGAGACCTTGCATCCTGTGGGATTTAGAGGCTGCCTTGGAAGTACAGTCGATTGAGCTCTGGCCGACTTAAACTACTGTTTACCGACCACTGTTCTAGTTGTGACAATGACGACGAAGGAGAGGATCTGTACATTTGAGTTTATTCAGCCACACACGTGAAATCTTGGGTGAATGATCCTTCTTCAACATTTACGGAATATAACGTATTGATCCAGGGGATCTCTTCAGATATCACAATCTGATGAAACAGATTTGAGTGATACATGACTTATTAGGATTCCAAATGTGAGGTAAACACTCAAAATGATAACTCATGACACTTCTCAACGATTATGGTAATTGCGGGCGGACACGTAAACCTAGCAATTAGTCGTACAGTATAGGTTAAGCTCTGATACTAGATGCCATTAGCGAAGGCACAGAGCAAGAACAGGGTAAAGTCTCTGTCGGCTCTAATTACATTGAAGTGAAGTGTTAGGTGACTAAGGTGACCATGATGACCATTTGTCAAATCAGCTTATCAGGTCAAATAATTTTGTGACAATCTTCGTAAATGTTGACAACAAGCAACTGCTACTACAGTTAGCAGCATTACGGGGGGCACATGCTAATTAACAATTTTGTTTGTTTTTGTCGACTTCATCTTCAACCGTAAGTACGTTTATTACACACACTAAAAGCCATTCCGGTCGCCAACTACTTGTGTGTAAGCAACCAAAAATAGGAAACTCCCTGTGTCTGACAAATTTTCCAATAGATCAGGCATAGAAATTGAAAATGTAAGGACATAACCCTTAAGGCTGTATTGTACAATGATGATGTAAAAGGCTTAATAGGCAAGCAGACAATAATGTGTGGGCTCTCATAAGTGGGGGGGATGCAGGCAGAAATCGATTTCAAATAACCAAAAAGGCTTAAACGGGAAATTGTTAACCGTTGTTATTGTTGCCTGTTATTGTTGCCTGTTATTTAATGTGTGTAACATTTTATGGACCTTTTCTAGCCGTCTCTCTTTGAGTTTTTCCACTTATTTGAGTAACCTGTCCCTGTTTTGCCAAAGTGGCACTTTACAAAGTGACGGTTTTGTTTTATAATTTTATGTCCACTTTCTTTCTCTTAATTTTCTTTCAATTTTTATGTTTTTCTTTTTTGTTTTTCATCAACGTTTTTATTTTTAAATGAACAAAACAACCAACACACAACAACATTGTAATGCTGCTTTAAGCCTTTTGTTAATGGGGGGCTTAAATTTGTGTCATTATTGCTGATGTTGTCGCTGCTGCCACTGCAATGTTCTATACGGCCATGTATTGCACAGCATCGATAGCATGTCCTTGAGTGTTTTTTATAACGATTGTATTGGAGGAACAAGGAATTTTTACACAATTTTCTGTGTAAGTGAGAGTAAAAAAGTTTCTTTAAAAAAAAATTGCTTCGGTATTTAGTTTAGGTGGATGGTATTTACTTGTAATGACATTCTTATACGTTTTAATCCGATTCTGTAGGAAATTGATAAAAAAAAAGATACAATTTTTTTTTTCGTAGAATATTGGAAAATAGAAGAGATTGTATTGATAAATAATAACAATATAAAAATAATTAATGACCTTTAAGTAAGTCCCACATGGCTCCATTTAAAATGGCTATTTAAACCATCATCCTGATGGATTCTTAGACGTCACAGAATGCATTCTCTTAGACATCACAGCATTTTGCTGGAGAGATAGGAAGAAAGCCTGCTTAATCCATGCTTAATAATGTTCGCTTAATAATCATACATACATGCATACATACATAATTGGCCATTACAACTCTTCAGTCAGGATTATGGCCTAGCTTCTCACACCACTCATGTTGTGTGCGTTAATTTTATACGTGAGTGGCGGGACCTACAGTTTAACGTCGACTCCGAACGACAGAATTTTGAGAAACTTTTTCATGGCAGGTTTTATTTTACTCTCAGAGTTTTTGCCAGAAATCTGCTGAGAGGAAGTCGCCGAAGAAATATTTTATTTTTCATATTTCATTTTTGATGTCTGACCTGGGATACGAACCCGGGCTTTTACGAATAGTAAGCCAACACACTACCTACTACACCACGGCGACTTCGCTTAATAATCACGGTATCATAATGGACAACAGTCAGCTGCATGAATAAATCTCACCACTTGGGTCCAAAGACCTGATCGCACCATGTTAGCTGTACCACGCATGTGCGTAATTGGTCATTACAACCCATTTAGTTAGGATTACGACCTAGTTTCTCACACCACTTATTTTGTGTGTTAATTTTATACATGAGTGGCAGGACCTACAGTTTAAAATCGACTTGGAAGGACAGATTATTTTTTGAGAAACTTTTCATGGCAATTTTAGAGTTTTTGCCAGAAATCTGCTGAGAGGAAGTCGCTGGAGAAATATTTTTCATATTTCGGTTTTGTTCGAGTTGTCTGGCCTGGGGTTTGAACAGAGGCCTCGCCTCTAATAAGCCAAGACACTACCTAGACTAGACAACATCGACTGCCTGGCCTCTTCTCATTCAATTAAGCCAAATTCGGTCGAGGTTGTGTGGCTTGTGGCACCAGTCATGTCGGAATTTTTAATTGCAGATGAAAAAAGGTCGTTTATTGTACGACAATAGTGCTCTGAATTGGCATTAATGGTCCCACCAGGGTTATTTTCAAAAAGAAAATTGCCCAATAGCACATACAGAAGACCATAATATGTAGCCAAAGATGATCTTTTTCCATAAAACCTTCTAGCTTTTCTCCAATCTCTATATGAGTTAATTTTATTTGATAGCCTAGTCACTGAGTGAGAAATGAACCTCATTGCGGAGGAAAATTGTTTTCGAAAAATTAACATTGAAAGTCTGTTCTTGTAGCACCCAATTAGAATGATCAGTAAGCTTTAATTTTTGGGTGAGGTGGATTTTACACCATGATAGAGCGTATGACCAAATACTATGAACTCCGTGGAATTGACGAATTACGCCCAATATAACAGCTTAAAAGATTTTCTCAGAGGGTATTAGTTCTATGCATTGACAGCTGCTAATCGATTAATCTGGTAGACGACCTTGAGTACTGAAATTGAATCAAGCTAATAAAAGGAAAAAACCGCAACTAGGAACCGAGTATCAAAGTGCTTTGTTACTATCCTATACTCCTAAAAGGGATGAAAACCAAAATCATCATAAAATGCCTTATTGGTGCTAGTCCAAGTCCACAATAGTGGTTTTAAGAACTTTGAAAAACTCCTGCTGACATATGACTGATTACCATGGAAAGATTGTTGATCTAGTTCTGCGCCCTCAGATCATAACGAGCCGTTAAATAAAATGTTTAGAAAATACAAAATCCAGTAAACCAATTTGATAAATAGGCCCTTAATTAGAAAAGTGAAAATAAAAATTTTCTTTCCAAGAATATTTTGTTCATTTAGTGTCATAAATTTAAATGCTAAAGAGTCTTAAAAGTTTTTTAAATCTTTAGAAAAGAAGAAAAAAAATGGTTCGTAATAAATTTGTTTCAATGCCATTCAAAGGATTCGTTTCTAATAACAACAACAACAACAAAAAGTAACATTTTTTCAAGCAAATTATAAAGAGCAAAAAAAGTGTAAAAAAATATAAAATTTCACCAACGATTTGGCTTTGATGGCTGCTCGTTAAAAGAAATTTTATATTTAAATTCATCTACTACCCCCGGGAATGATTTATTTTTTTTGTGTTGTTGTATTTGTTTTGTTTTTTTTTTTTATTATAAATTTCTGTTTGGATTTTGGGTTTCTCAATACACGAGTGTTTATTTGTTAAGGCCTATAATACTGTGTAGTTTTTTTTATGAACCTGTTAACTTGTCTGTGTTAACTTTTCTTTGTTGCCATCGTTTTCTTTTTTTTTAAATTCTTTTCCGTTTTTTTTTCTCTTTTTTCACAAAATGTAAATGCAAAATCGGCAGGATATTAAATTTCAATTGCTGTTTTTGTTGTGTTCTTAAACACTTCGTTTCTTTATTTATTCACTGTTTCTTTTTATATTTTTTCTTTCCTTTTTTTCTTTTTCTTCAACTGCTAAAATATCGGAAGGAAAGAGACTCTTGGTTGCATTTGCACAATATACACTAATATGTGGGGAATTTTATTTGTTCCCGCTTGAAAAGCATGAAGGAAACATGAAGGAATTATATTAGAAAGTTTGTTATGGAAATGCCACGCCTACATTTTCAAATAAGTTTATTTTGTGACCAACTTTAGCGGGGTTGCAAACCTTTTCCTATTGGCGCGGCATCCTAGAAACTATTTGCAATTGACACAATCTATGTGGAGATTGTAAGGCGCCGTAGTCTAGTAGGTAGTGTATTGGCTTATTAGACATGAGAGCACGGTTCAAACCCCACTTCAGATATCTGCAACTAAACGAAATATGAAAAAACATTTCTTAGGCGACTTCCTCTCAGCAGATTTCTAGCAAAAACTCTGAGAGGAAACATAAAATTGCCATGAAAAGTTTCTCAAAAATCTGTTGTTCGGAGTCAACTTCAAACTGTAGGTCCTGCCACTCATGTATAAAATTTAATACACACAAGGTTGTAATCCTGGCTATAGGTTTGTAATCACCAATTATGTATATACAGTGGTGGCCTTATAATTAGAAACGACTTAACAACATGTATGTTTGTTAATTTGTTTTACAGTTTTCACTGTGTACCTGGGATCAAAGGCTTTGTTTGGAGGACGGCTTACATATGTTTTTCCACAAGATTGGGACAAATTAAACTTAGATTCGTCACTCCAGAGAACTCTGTTGCAGAAACAAGGCCACCACTGTACGTGTGTATAGAGATTGTCGGTCAATTTTGTCATTCCGATGAGATCGTCTGAGGACATCGTTAGCGAAGAATTTTGAACAACCGATGACTTTCGAAGATTCTAGGCATCTTTTAACCAAAAACTATCAGAGACTATCAGGTCAAATGTCTGTTGAATTGAAATGGAAGCCTTAATTGGCGCTAGATTAGCCATACTCTCAGCAATATAAGAGTAATATAAGTATAGAGTCACACCAGCAAAGTACATGGAGGAAACAGATTAAAACCCTAAATATATCGAGGCCCAATGCTTCTGGAAGCAATGATCCTTCTACTTAATATCAACAATACAGATCGCTATTCAAGACATCCAATTTCTCACCGGCAAGGAATCGTTATACATCTGTATTTGGAATTGTCATTCTGGAACGAAGGAGAATACGAAATTCAGTGCAGCAGATCAAAAGGATAGTTTACCTTGTGGTACCTTAACCCTTGTCTAAATGTACTTGTTCTCATCTCCAAATGCCCTTTCAAAATTCATTTAAAAATGCAAGAAATCGATAAATTATCGTAAAATTTTCTCTTTCAATATAAAATGCAACCCAGCCACTAACACCCACACAAATGCAGTTTGCAGGCAAGCAAACAAATCCTTTCTTTTTTTATAAATAAACCCAATATGTGTGTGTGTTACGAAGAGTCGAAGACAAGACAAAAATTGTGAGGAGCGGGCGCATATAAAATGATTTTCAATTTCGATAAAATGGCAAAAGAAATCGAAATTAATGGGGAAAAAAAGAAACAATCTGAGAGAGGAAAACTGAAAATGAAAGGAAAAAAAATAAATAAAAAATAGCAGGAGAAGAAGATAAAAAGAAATGAAAACATAGAAAACAAAAGGAAAGGCAACATTAACTAGTAAAAGGAAAACGTTTTTGAATTGCTGTAGAAAAGGATGAATGAAAAGGGTATAGAAATTATCCTTGTTGGAAAGTTCATTTCTTACTTAAATGCACACACAATATTTGTAAAGAAGTAATAATACCCCGTGTCTCCCTGTGACAGTGGACAAGACGTAGTATGAGGCAGGTTGCCGGCATTCGTAAAGTATTTGTTGTCAATATTTCAATTTTCGTTCGATTGTAACCAATTTGTTGGAGAGGAAATTTTTTTCGTTTGTTTTATTTTTCGTTTTTCTTTTAAAAGAGTTTCCAACTGTTTTAAATTTATTATTGGTAAGAACTCTTTAGGTTCAACTGCCATAGCAAAGATGCCATACATAAGAGGGCATGTCATCGTGTGAAGCTACACTGGGTACTATTTGGGATTTGTAAAGCCTAGACCATGCTAAGGGGTCAAACAGGACTAGAAATTTTCGCATGAAGCCTACGAGGATATTCAAGGTCGCCTTGTATGAACCCTGTATATTTTTGAGAATGTAGTTTAGCCGGCCATACATACATACAGACATAATTGTTCATTACAACCCTTCAGTCAGGATTACGACCTAGCTTCTCACACTACTTATGTTGCGTGTGTTAATTTTGCACATGAATTGGACCATTTTTCTTCGAAAATGAGCAAGGAGGGGCCGTTACAGTCAATGGCGATCGTTATCGGGCCATGTTGAACGAATTTTTGTTCACAAAAATTGAAAAGGAGGATATTGGCAACATTTGATTTCAACAGGACGGCGCTACGTGCCACACAGCCGAAGCTACACTCGATGTTTTGCGCCCTGTTTTTGAAGATCGCATTATCAGCCGCAGAGCTGATGTCGCTTGGCCACCTCGGAGCTGCGATTTGACACCGTTTGGACTATTATTTGTGGGGTGCCGTCAAAGATAAGTGTTACGCCGACAAGCCAGAGACAATTGACAATATTCGTGAAGCCATTGGTGAAATACAGCTGCACACAATCGATAGTGTGCTTAAAAATTGGACCGATCGTGTAGGCTACTGCATGGCCAGCCGAGGCAGCCATTTGAATGAAATTATTTTCCATTATTAACCGGAAGGATTGTACTTTCAAATAAAAAAAGAAATTTGAGAAAATATTCAGTAGTTTTTTTTAAAGCATTTTCAAAAAAAAAAAGTTATTTGGCGGACCCTTTACATGAAAGGCGGGACCTACAGTTTAAAGTCGAATGCAAAAGATAGATTTTATGAGAAACTTTATGACAATATTAGAGTTTTCGCCAGAAATATGCTGAGAGGAAGTCGCCTAAGTAATATTTTTTCATATTTCGTTTTGTTGGAGATGTCTGACCTGGGAGGTTTGAACTGTGACCTCACGTCTAATGAGCCCACCACTACCTATTAGACTTACAGCGACCATAGCGTCTTATACGTACACTTTTTGTTTTACCACCACTCTACCAAAGGGTATACAAAATTCGTCCTAATCCGTGATCCTTTGCCTTCTTTGTCATCAGCATTTATTATTGAGATGAAATGCAATTTTTTCTTTCTCTTTCCCATTTAACGTGTGTGGAGTACGGACGCTGTTATGAATTGTTTTCTCTAGTACGGCAGTAAGAAATTCTTGGTTTAATTTTAGTGCCAATTTGACTGATAAATTGTGGGTGAATCAACTGGTACTCACCATCAATGCTCAATCGTACAAGACAATAAAGCTTAAGAAGGCAAGAAACAAACAAACAGAAAAAAATCTGAGAATATATTATCAACACTTTTCAATATTTTCAATTACGGCTGCAGTAAAAGAGTTTTTCTGTTTCAATTATTCATCTTCAAGGAAAATACCTGCAAAGTAGAAAATTCTAAAATTTAAAAGCTTTCGAGAGATTGTAAAAAAGTGGAGTACAATTGCATTGAAGTTTAACAAAAGGAAACGAATACGAGTTATAGGAATACGAACGAATACTTTTGTTAATTTTTTGCTAAACGTGATGGAACTTTCTTAATGAACCGGCATAACGACTCTTATACTGTAATTTATAGCTGTGACGTAGTGTAAAGATTAAAGTGCAGTCCAGGGTTAAATCCAGAGGAAAACTTCCAAATTTTCATCACTAGGCTTTAGGTTTGTCTGCTATAGCAGGTTCTAGTGTGGTAGGGTTGCCATCTGTTGCTGTCTGAAAACAATGACCTCTATTAAAATGTTTTTGGTTGTTGTTTTGGAGGTACTGGTGAAAGAATTTGCTTATTAACGCGTCGACTTAGTCTTATTATCGACTTTTCAGATTGAAAACTAAGACACGAAGAGCATTATTTAATTCATTATAGATACAGACAGCCGTCTGCAATATCTGCAATTCAACAGACCTAGAAAGAGAACAGAACAGAACTTAAAAAGATTGTATTCTTCTCAGACAGGTTAGCAAACACCCGTCGGCAATTTGTATTATGGGCAGTGAAGTTCCATGTCTAATTGGGTAGACTTGATACTAGAGTCGTCGTAATCAAGTAGGTACTGTGTTGGCTTATTAGACGTAAAGCCAGGGTTCGAGCCCCAGGCCAGACATCAAAATAAAATACAAAAAGATTTCTTCGGCGACTTCCTCTCAGCAGATTTCTGACAAAAACTCTGAGAGCAAATAAAATTGCCATGAAAAAGTTTCTCAAAAATCTGTCGTTCGTAGTCGACTTTAAACTGTAGGTCCCGCCACTCATGTATAAAATTAACACACACAAGATAAGTGGTGTGAGAATCTAGGTCGTAATCCTGACTGAATGGTTGTAATGGCCAATTATGTATGTATGCATAGCCTTTTGCCCTGAAAATCTTCAGGGTATTGTTCTGACACAGAGCCATGCTTCTGGAATGCATTAACGCCGATGAACGATTAATTCTCCTCATCCGTATTCTGAACAGGAGTTGTGCCTATAGTGATCGGTCAAATGGACATGACTATTTTTATTAGATAGATAGCTGGATTTCTTTTTACTACACCTTAGGTAATTCCTTAATGTAATGGAAATATTACTTTCTTCGAAATTGATCACATGTGTGGACAGTCAAGCAGGCAATCAAAGCGTCAAATCAAAGGGCGTCAACAGTTGCATGGACTCTTTACAGCGTATACATGGACACAACACCTGCCTTTATTTGGGTCACTTTGGCATAGAAAGAAACGAAAAGGCGAACGAACTAGCATGGAAGGAAAAGAAGATGTCTGAGTAGGAGACGATGGAGGGAATATATGCGCCTGGACAGGAATACATTTAAATTTTAGAAAAAGCAGCATGGAATTTAACAAATTGTGGGTGGTACGACATACCTGGTTGACGAATTTCCAGCAGTGAAGGCCGACGGAAGAGTGAACTACTTGAGTTCGACAAGAAAACGGTTCACATTCTAATAAGAATTCTAACGAGACAGCGCTATTGGCAGTTTCGCTAACAAGAGTTCGACAAAAAAACGGTTCACATTCTAATAAGAATTCTAACGACACTGCGCTATTGGTAGTATCGCTAACAAGCTCGGTCTGACCCACCAGAAGTTGACACTGCAGAAGTTGCTCAGATGTGGAGGAATCGGAATCAGTGCAACACCTTTTATGCGAGTGCAATAAACTTTCAGGACAGACGTCATCGGTTTTTGGGTTACAAACGTTTGAAGGTCTGGGCATTGAGACGAACGTACCACTAAGGGATCTGGCCGGTGGTTAAAACCCACCACCAACGAATCATGACAAGAGGGCTTACCGTACACTGGGTAACACAATGGGTCATATGGCAACAGTGTGAACTTGCCTGTGAGCGGCTAATCTGTCCTAACCTAATTGAAATATTTTAAGGTTCCATTTAGAGTCCTTTGTAACGCATGTAAACAATCCTTTAATTGGAAGATCAATTAACCAGGACTACTGTATGAATTTGGATCTCACAATTCTAGTGACATTCTTTTATAAACAGTTTCAATCTTCTCTAATGTCCCGGGGAAAAAAAATGACAAACGTTGACCTCGTCGATGATATTGCCATGTTTAGCTGGATGTTGGATTAGGTTTAAATAAATTTCGCTTTTTTGTACTCCTTGACTGATCCACATCATTTTGTACGATTTTAGCCTTTGGCCACACGATTTTTGTTTCTATTTTTTTCGCTTTTTATTTCTGGTTTGTCAGTGAGATGATTATCATCATCTTTTCATAGGAGGTTATAAATCAAACTCATTTCTAATTTCTATGGTTTTTGTGTGTGTGTGTGAAAAATACAAAAAAAAATTTTGTTTTCGCTTTTTTTCCTTTTTTGTCCGTTTTTTTCGCCTTTTTTTCTGTATTTTCTTCACAATTCTAATACGCTTTCCTAGAAGAGGTCCCCAGGGCAATTTTCGTTCTTAAATTGTTTCATTTCCTTAACGTACTTATGGAATGCATAGAATAGAGTAGAAAGAGCCTTTTGTATGGTGTGTGTGTCTATGAAAGAAATATAATTTTTCTCAAGAGTAAAAGGATTTTCGCAAAAAAAAAGAAGTTCCTTTTTCATGTTATAGTTTTCACATTATGGTACGAAGAATCATTAT
The DNA here is from genome assembly GCA_936449025.2 of Sarcophaga subvicina. Classification (NCBI taxonomy): domain Eukaryota; kingdom Metazoa; phylum Arthropoda; class Insecta; order Diptera; family Sarcophagidae; genus Sarcophaga; species Sarcophaga subvicina. The sequence goes on along the minus strand of OW388082.2, from coordinate 103,199,376 downwards.
ACGAAGAAGAGTTGATAGTGTACAGTAGGTGGCAAAAAATTTCTAAAATTTTAAGTTGAAAGCAATCAAAATCGTTCAAACTTAACCTCAATTACTAGCTTCAAAGAACTTATTTTTGTTAACATATTGCCTGATGACTTCACATCATCAGAAAACAAAGGCTATGAACCAGACTCCCAGTGTTCAATATTCTGATTCTTATTAGAGCGAGAGAGAATGTGTCGATTTTACTCAGTCATGCTTTCTTGAATAACCGGCTTTATGGGAAACAATAGTAAGGCACCATTGTCCAGGCGGTACTTCAGGTCTCTTTAACAGTAAAGCTTCAAATATGAGTCTTTTCACACCTCGAAACGTATGCTGTTGGCAAATCATTGAAATTGTTCAACTCAGCTATGCTTGTACAGCCATAAAGTTTTTTTCCAGGAGAAGATGCTTTGAGCAGTGGCAGAGCTGTTACAGCAACAGCCACCTCAAAAAGTTTCTCAGCTTCGCCACTAAGAGAGCGAATTTCTCTCAAAACCGGGCAGAAAGACTTTGAGGACACTTTTTGGCGCACTTATAGGTCACTATTCTCACAATAAACGATGAATATATCCGATAGTAGGTAGCTAAATATATCACGCACTTAGGCCAGGTATGACCCATTGTGATGACGCAGTTTTCCATTTCTCTTAACCCTGAAACCATCCGAAACTTCAAATAAAGCTATTTAGACTTCCAATGTTCATCTTTAATAGATCAGTGAGATTATTTCAATGGTAGAAAAGCCCATTTTGCTATGACATAACGTTGGGTACACACCCAAGATATGAAGACCTGCACCATCTCATTTCTAAAGCTTCTGCAGAAGCCATTGACCAACACATATGCATTTCGCATAAGTAATGACTGCAAGAACAATGTGTGATCCTAATGAGTTTGAACAGACTTTTCATGCGGCTGACGCCTGCTCTTGATGACATTAGTTGTGTTATCTGCCGGTATCCGGTATCAATTCTGAGCTTTCAAGTTCTTAATTGATATTTAAGTGTATAGTAGAGAACAAATTTGTTGTACCATATCTGGCTAATTCACTCTGCAAATCAACGGAATGTTATTACATACATATGTATGTCCCAGCACTCATGTGGTGTGAACATATTTCCGCTCTGCTATTTCGTTTGAATTCAGACCTGGCAAGTCCACCAGCGACCAGATCTTCACACTACGCCAAATCCTGGAAAAGACCCACGAGAAACAAGTCGACACACACCATCTTTTTGTCGACTATAAGGCTGCCTTTGATAGCCCCATAAGGGATCGTGTTTTTGCCGCAATGTCTGAGCTCGGTATACCTGCGAAGCTGATAAGGCTATGCAGAATGACGTTGAGCAATTCCTGTAGCTCCGTCAAGGTAGGAATGGACCTCTCCGAACCTTTTAATACCGTACGAGGTTTCAGACAAGGCGACCCCTTATCATGCGACCTCTTCAACTTCGTCATGGAGAGTGTTCTGCGAAAGGCAGGAGTGCATTGCAGTGGCACTATTTTTCAAAAAAGTGTCCAGTTGCTTGCGTACGCTGACGACATTGACATCATAGGGCGTACGAAGCGAGATGTTACTGCTGCCTTTAGTGCTTTTGAACGCGAGTCTACCAAGATGGGTTTGGCAGTAAATGAGGGCAAAACAAAGTATATGTTATCGACGAGTCATGACGCGCGGCGTATTGATTCTCAGATTACGGCCGATAACTATACTTTTGATACGGTCAAGGAATTCATCTATCTTGGCTCCGCCGTTACCACCAGAAATGATGTCAGTCTGGAGATCAAGCGCAGGATCACTCTTGCCAACAGGTGCTACTATGGTCTCAATAGGCAATTGAGTAGCAGAGACCTCTCTCGTACGACAAAACTAACACTCTACAAGACACTCATCCTACCCGTGCTTCTTTATGGCGCAGAGGCATGGACCCTATTAAGTACAGATGCAGCGGCCTTGAGAGTGTTCGAGAGAAAAGTACTGCGCAAGATCTTCGGTCCAGTGCGAGTTGGCGATGATTTCCGTATCCGATACAACAGTGAGCTGTATGAGCTCCTCAACGACATGGACGTTGTACAGCGTATTAATATCCAGCGGCTGCGCTGGCTCGGCCATGTCGTTCGAATGGAGGAGGATGCGCCGGCAAGACAGGTATTTGATGCGGGAATCTGCGGAAGTCGGCGAAGAGGACGACCTTGCACCCGTTGGAAGGACCAAATCGAGGAAGCCCTGTCATCGATTGGTGTGACCAACTGGCGTAGGCGCGCACGAAGCAGAGGCGCCTGGAAGGATGTGTTGCGGCAGGCCGAAATCCGATAAACGGGTTGTTATGGCCAATTAAGTAAGTAAGTAAGTATTTCGTTTGAATTTCGTGGCAGCGGTTTGCTCTTCTAGAGGTAGTTATGTTGGAACACATTGCAGTGACAGTCGCCTGGCTATTAGAAAGTATTAATAATCATCACCGAACTCCGTACGGCCGACAATTCCGCTTGAAAGACGATGCAACGATTTGTTAGCCTTTACCTAACGTCTCCGCAAATATCACCGCAAATAATACCGATTATAGTATCCAATAATACTACCAGCAGATACTGCGGTAATGAAGAGGACTTGACGGCGCATTTGATCACCAAATTGGTGGTATTGAGACATAGGAGGCTATTACAGCGCATGCAATACATAACATTCCCAACACTCCGAATTAAGGGGCTGTTCCGATTGCTTGGCGTCTGTGTAACAAAATCCCATCTTGATGACATGCATTAGATTGCATCCTTAAAAAACTTTACCTAACGTTGTTTAGTTTCCTTGGCTTTAAGTTTATCATGAAATGTCCATCAACTTTTTGAACTTACTGTATGTAGATAACATTAAAAAATAAAAAAGAAAACAAAGAAAAACCGACAAAAAAATGATGTCTAAATATTGACTAAACAATGAAGGATTCGGTTTGAAAATTCTCAAGTCTATTTCAACATTTTGCTTCTTCTCTTATTTTTTTTTTTTTATGAAAACCAAAAGAAAAAACCAAATATTAGAAGTTTATTACGTTCATTTGTAGTAAATGGTCATAATAAAATGATAGAAAAAATGAAAAATAAATTGAAAGAAATTATTCGGAAATTGTTGGTCATTTCATTAAATTTTTAATATCGATTTATATCGTCGATCTTAATAGCCACAATGACAGGAGACAAAACACAAAAAAGAAAAAGAAAAGAAAAGGAATAGGAAGTAAAACAGAAAATATGAAAAACAAGTCACGGTTTTCATTAATTTTCATTTTCAGAGACATTTTTTCTTTTCAAAGTCTCATTCAATTTTGAATGATTGAAGTATGAAAACATTTATTGAAGGCAGACAAATGAAAAGTGCAAGGATAAGTCATAAAAATAACATCGAAAGGGGGAGAATTTAAGGATTTATTGGAATGGAATTACATGAAAAATTATGCAAGTATTGGTTCTTATTCAGTCAATCTGTTTTGTTGGATTCAATATAGTCTACAGTTCTCATCATTTCCATAATGCTAGTTGCTATTGAAGCGAATCTTTCGTCCAAAAAATTCTCCGCCACTGATAAAAACAGAACTAGACTAAAGGTTAGGTTAGGTTAGAGGACGTGCACTTGTCAATTAAGACAAGTACAGTACCCGGAAGTCGAATTGACCCATTGTACAACGTCCTAGTTTCTCACATCACTTTTTTTAGCAATTTTATTTACTCTCAGAGTTTTTTCCAGATCTCTGTTGAGAGGAAGTCGCCGAAGAAATACTTTTTGTATTTTGTCTTGATGTCTGGTCTGGGGCTCGAACCCTGGCTTTACGTCTAATAAGCCAACACACTACTAGACTACGGCGACTTCAAACTAGACTATAAGATGAATGCATAAGACCCTTCCAACACTGCTACTAGAGCTTTCGAATGTCTCTCTTTCGATGAGAGTAGATTTGATTTCTTGTGTGTTATGGCGGGTATCCATTTTCCGTTCACGGTTATGGAACATCACAAAAACTCGTTCGTCAATTCTGTGTAATTGCCACACAATTGTGTTTGTAGTTGCAGAAAACTTCTTCTTCCAAAATTGAAACCACTGAGACATGTGATAAACCTATGGGTTTCACAATCTCTCTCATTCAGTTCCAATAGGCCAACACAGTATCGTGAAGTATTTCAGTTGTTTCGTGCGTAGAGATCTAAGAACGTTCGACACTTTTTATACAATTAAAATGGATATTACAGAGTTACCATAGTATTTATAAGGCTTTAGGTTTTATTCCTCAAAAAATAATTTTTAAGGAGTGCGAACTAAAGATGCAGATTGTGCAAGTCGACAGCCTGTAGAAGTGTTACCGTTTCAGCTAAGAGAGCGTTATTTTAAAAAACCCGGGGGTTTTTAACCAGCACTCGTATTTTTAGAAGTGATTTATGGGTTTATTTTGAGATGTCCAGAACCTAACTTGAGTTTGTCTTATGAGCCCCATAGTATTTATAACAGAACACTGACCCTTGGGTACACATGTCTGAACCTACTAAAGGGTCCGCCAAATAACTTTTTTTTTTTGAAAATGCTTTAAAAAAAACTTGAATATTTTCTCAAATTTCTTTTTTTATTTGAAAGTACAATCCTTCCGGTTAATAATGGAAAATAATTTCATTCAAATGGCTGTCTCGGCTGGCCATGCAGTAGCCTACACGATCGGTCCAATTTTTAAGCACATTATCGATTGTGTGCAGCTGTATTTCACCAATGGCTTCACGAATATTGTCCTTTAAAGCGTCAATTGTCTCTGGCTTGTCGGCGTAACACTTATCTTTGACGGCACCCCACAAATAATAGTCCAACGGTGTCAAATCGCAGCTCCGAGGTGGCCAAACGACATCAGTTCTGGGGCTGATAATGCGATCTTCAAAAACAGGGCGCAAAACATCGAGTGTAGCTTCGGCTGTGTGGCACGTATCGCCGTCCTGTTGCAACCAAATGTTGCCAATATCCTCCTCTTCAATTTTTGTGAACAAAAATTCGTTCAACATGGCCCGATAACGATCGCCATTGACCGTAACGGCCACTCCTTGCTTAATTTCGAAGAAAAATTGCCCAATTATGTCTCTGGACCAAAATCCGCACCAAACAGTGTCTCGTTTTGGGCGCGTCGGCTTTTCAATGTATGCGTGCGGGTTTTCTGTGCCCCAAATGCGCCAATTTTGCTTGTTTACATACCCAAGCCAAGATCAAAATGAGCTTCATCTGAAAAGATGATTTTTTTTGCACAAAATCGGCATCTTCTGGTGTAGGCTACTGCATGGCTAGTCGAGGCAGCCATTATTAGCCATTATTAGCCGGAAGGATCGTACTTTCAAATAAAAAAAGAAATTTGAGAAAATATTCAATAGTTTTTTTTAAAGCATTTTCAAAAGAAAAAAGTTATTTGGCGGACCCATTAGCTTCTGGAAATTACATCTGCAGAAGCTGTAATGATCAATAAGAAGAGGAAACCACAAGACCACTTAAGATCCCAGAATTAGTTGACAGAATACGTTGTGATTTGAATAAAATCCACACCTTTTTGAAGATTAAGAAATTTCAACGAAAAATGGTAGCTGTAGGATGGGGTAAGTACTACTGGTACTTTTGGACCTTATAGGAGCCAAGTAACAACGTGTAATAGACCAGGGTCCCTCGCACACTAGACTCCAGTGACAATGATGGTCAAATAATAGTTTCCGAAGAAACTCTGTGGATGAGAAGAAAGATACTCATACATACATAATTAGTCATTACAACCCTTTAGTTAGTATTACGACCTAGTTTCTCATACCTCTTATGTTGTGTGTGTTAATTTTATACATGAGTAGCGGGACCTACTGTGTAAAGTCGACTCAGTCGCAATTTTACTTTACTCTGAGAGTTTTAGCCAGAAATTTGCTGAGAGGAAGTCGCCGAAGAAATATTTTTTTTTCATATTTCGTTCTGATGGAGATGTCTGACTTGGGGTTTGAACCGTGGTCTCGCGTCTTATAAGCCAACGCACTATCTACTATACTACAGCGACTTACAATCTCCATGTAGCAAATAGTTTCTAGGATGCCGCTCTAATAGGAAAAGGTTTACAACTCCACTAAAGGAAGAAGGAAGGAAAAGATTCAAATATCATTGGGATTACGATTCTTTTCAGCATTTTAAGCATTTTGTGTACATTACTTTGGAGAATTAAATCAAGTTTCTGAAAAATTGTGGTCCCGCAGAGAAGATAAGAGGTCATAACAACCTTTCCGTGTGTGTTTTCATAGAATTTCATAAAACCAATATTTCTTAACACCACATACACATTGTAAAACAACACATATGTAAGTATTACACCAGAGCTTATATCGTATTAATGCACCAAATTATTTAACTTGTATTTGAAAATATTTACATAAATATTGATTTATTTGGCCATTGTTGGCTAAATACTCTCGCAGTCACTATTCTCTATTATTTTCATGCTATTTTCATAATAACAGCTAGAGAGGAGAGTTCATTTAATTATTTTTATCGATAATTGTGTCAATTGTTTATGCATATGTAAGTATTTAAATATTTTTAGCTCGTTTGTCAATGTTTAAATACCGTAACGTACTGTACCGTAACGTACCGTAGTATCTAAATAATGCTCTCCACAATATACTGTAACACAATGCACAAAAGTTAATATTTTACAAAAATATTGTATTTTAAACAAATATTGTCGTCGTCGATAGTGTTATGAATTTTAAAAAGACAAGTTTTTTTCCATATAAAACTACCGGCCTATAATGGTAAATTCATATAAACGTTTGTATTAACACTTTTTTTGCCTCATATTATATGCACAATATTGTTATTACACATGCGGAAATTTATTGAATGCGTTATGGGGTGTTGTTAACTGATGGCCGGAATTCAAAACAAGAGCAACTAACACCGACACCAAGATTTGTAAAAAATCAAGATCAAGTTTGAAAACGGACGGTAAGGGTGAAAGAAAACTGTCCCTTTAGGTTGGTTTAAGTGAAATTGTCAACCTTATTAATCACAGATCCTGGGCCTTATCACAGCTTAATAACGATTAATACCTTCAGAAATGTGCTTCAAACCAAAAAAGAGGCAGTAGCAGAGTCAACACAGGTTATGGCAGAGATGAAAACTCCTAATGGCATCAATCCTAGCAGAAACTAACTCTCCGTAACCTCAACTTGTTAGAGAATAACAAGTGGGAAACTATTGTCCACAATTAGATTTAAGGCTACAGGATGAAGTCGTCGTAGTCTAGTAGGTAGTGTGTTGGCTTATTAGACGTAAAGCCAGGGTTCGAGCCCCAGGCCAGACATCAAGACAAAATACAAAAAGTATTTTCTTCGGCGACTTCCTCTCAGCAGATTTCTGACAAAAACTCTGAGAGTAAATAAAATTGCCATGAAAAAGTTTCTCAAAAATCTGTCGTTCGGAATCGACTTTAAACTGTAGGTCCCACCACTCGTATAAAATTAACACACACAAGTGGTGTGAGAAACTAGGACGTTGTACAATGGATCAATTCGACCTCCGGGTACTGTACTTGTCTTAATTAACAAGTACACGTCCTCTAACCTAACCTAACCTAACTCTCCAAGGTCTGTGAAAAACTCTGCATGTCAGAGGAGACACACAAAGTGCCTAAAGACTCCTACTCACCACAATTATCTCTAATTCTGTCTCACACAAAGTGTTATGACCGAACAGAAAAACGAATCAGAATTCTAATCGACTTCCTGCTCTATTTCAGAAGCCATTCTGCTCTATAATAGTCGAACCTTACCCAGATTGGAAATTTCACCATCTACGCCATGAACTTCATTCTCCATCTGATTATCCTACCGATCAGCCCTCAGAAGTGGCTCACCACTAGGTTGAAGATTTCCCTTGCCAGCTAAACTGAATTATAATTGTCCAGGATGGCATCACAGTGCCACGGAACAACAACACAACATAATAGCACTCTGTGTCGGTCCTAGGGAGATGCGTTGGAGTTTAAATCCAAGCGGAAAATAGTAGCAGCGGTGCAACGAACAGCGGCACTAAGAGTCGCTTCGGCCTATCGCACGGTCTCGGGTGCCGCAGTCCTCGTGATCACCGGTGAGACACCTATCGACTTGCTGGCATTCGAGCGAAGAAGATTATGGAAAGCGAAGAGGGAGAACCTCGCGATTAGTACCGCAGATGTCAGATCTCAAAACTATACGGCGATGGCAAAGTAGATGGAGCGATGAAACAAGTGGAAGATGGACTGCTAGACTTATTCCGTCTATAGAAGCATGGACACAGAGACATTTTTGGGGAAATTAACTACTTCCTGACCCAGTTTTTTTCGGGTCATGGTTATTTCCAACAATATCTACACCGCATGGGCAAGGTGAATGATCCTGGCTGCATTTATTGCGAGGAAATGAGTGACGACGCTGAACACACATTCTTCCATTGCATCAAATGGCAAGACGAGAAGAATGTGTTGATGGAACAGATTGGCGAATTCACACCCGACAACATTGTTGACGCAATGCTCGAAAGCGAGACGAAGTGGAGGGCTGTGAGAAGATACGTAGAATGTGTACTCCGCAGGAAAAAGGTCGACCTTGATACAGTACGACAGAATGATACATGAGAGGACGAGCCAATAGCATGAAGCTGGCTTCGAATATGGCGTACCCAGACGTGGGAGATTAGACAACGGTCCTTAACAGGACGTCGTTCTGGACCCTACCCAAATTAATGCAGATAGCCGTCCCGGGAAGGGAGTATCCCCTGAAGAGGAGGAGGGTTTGTTTTAGTGGAAGCCCCACTCGACGCAGCTGACGACGGTTACTGTAAGTGCGAAGGCATTTTGAACCCTACCTCACACGCCAAAAATAAAAAGGAGCCTCGACGGGGGCCTTTTCTTCGATCTGCCTTCAAAGCAGGTTTAATATCTGTATAACCACTTTACCCATCGGAGCAATTCTTTCTCGGCCTAGCTTCGCTGCTTTAGTGAACGCAAGTACCTTAGCCTAGAATACTTTGTACTCATTTTGGAGGCTATAGCACTCCGTATCGTTTCCAAAGTAAGACATCACGGCTCTCTATTTGTAGAAACTACGAAGAACACCATCTTTACCTGAAAGAAATATCAGACACATCCTCCCAGCTGGATGTTTTAAGAACACCTCTCGCCTTGTTCTTGTACAAATATTTGATTTTTCATAGGTTTTTATCTCCTCTTCAGAAATTTTTGTGCATATGAACAGACAGAAGAGTGTAGAAGCTTATGCCAGTACTTGTACTTGCATGTTAGCATATGCAGGCATATGCAGCATGCAGCAGAGACTCTCATATATTTGCATATATTTGGCTACTCTACTGCTCGTAGTGGTAACTTAAAATTTGTTGGTAAATGTTATTATGAATGAATGTTTGAGCAAATGTTTGCATATTTACTTGTTTACACATGCTGTGGTAAATAGTTTATTGGGTGGGTAATTACAATAATTAAAATACACTTAAAGAAATTTCAGAGAAATTATATTTCGTTTAAGAGGTTTTGTTTGTTTGGTTACAAAGGAAATAAAATCGTAAATATTGTTTTATGATTGAAGGCCAATTCGTTTTGAATATTTCAAAGAAAAAAATCAATTAAATATTGTATATGGAAGGATAATCCTACGATTTTTATCGGATCTCTTAGCGAATCTCAAGTTGTAAACATTTTTATATTAGAGGCTGTGTAATTTGTCTTTCATGTACATGAGTACATGATCGAGTGTTAATTCTGATGAACTTTAGCTTTCGACCTCTCTGAGACTTACCAATGTTATCTAAGCGAGAAGTAAATATCGAGAAAAGAACCTCGAAAATAAAGAAAACGAAATACAGATGGTCTGGTGTCGACACATTCAAAAAAAAATTTAAAATGATTTGAGCTCCTCTAGCGAGGGAAAGTACCATGGCTCGCTTGTCTGGAATCTAATGAGAATATCAGAAGCTTTAGTTATCTCCTAGGCAACAATGGGAGGAAGAACCAATTGAAGATCACGTTCGACGGATTATATAAGAGTTTAATGATCACATTCCCAGCTCTAACGATTTGAAAAAGCAGAAGACAGTTTATCACTTTCTTTGCAGTTGTCCAGCTTTTAAAAATTGCCGCCCTAGAATCTTTAGCTAGCGGTTCTTACATAACCTCTCCATAACGTCATGTAATGATCATGGTGATCTCATGATTTGATCTCCTGACTTCTGAAATTCGAGTGACACCCAAGACGGTCTTGGTAGTTAAGGGCGACCCCTTAAACCGTGCAACCAACTAACGATTTGAAAAAGAAGAAGACAGTTTATCACTTTCTTAAGCGGGTGTCCAGCCTTTAAAAATCACCGCCGTAGAAACTTTAGCTAGTGACTATTGCATAACTTCTCTGAAATATCAAGTGATGATCATGGTGATCTCCTGACATTTGAAATTCGAGTGACATTCAAGACGGTCGTGGTAGTTACGGGCGACCTCTTAAACCATCCAACCAACTAATGTGAGAGTTGATGCTCCTTAGAAGAACTAGGTATCTTGGAGTTTTACATTGCCAATGCCAATGCAGTGTATTCGTTATGCTGGGTAGCTTTTCATCCTGACAACTAGAGCTTGCAATGCGATTTTTAAAGAAAATGGCTTGCTAACACAATACCTCAAGAACTGATTCGTATGTCTAGTAAATAGCAAAGGGGCATCCAAAAAACTTAAGGGGAAAGGAGTATAGACAAATCGATATGGCAGGGCTACTTGAGATATCATCAAAACAAAAATATATTACTTCTGCAGATCAGAAAAACATCAAGCAATACCTTCAGAAGAGGAAAAAACAGTGCTCTTTAGAGAAATATTCTCCCTTAAACTATTCAACCAACCAGCTTGACGTATACGGTATATTGGCCACGCGAATATGACAATCTAATTACAAATGGCTTTCAGATTGCCTAAATCGAGCGTATACTCGGTGAGATATACTCCATTTGCATCGCTTAAAATGGAGATTCAATATACAGTTATCTTAACCGAATGGATTTTAGGTCAGAAATTCTAATCACGAACAAATTTCACTGATGTTTAGCTTCAGGTGCTTAGAGGCTGGCTCAGAATGAGCAACCAATGGACAGCCTTACATTTAAGCTAAGCCTAGTACTTCATAATTCATTTTTATTGAAGTACGATCTAGTTTTCACATGATAAGTTAATTAATTTCTTCATATTGTTACGCAAATCGAAACGACCTAATATCGTTTAACATTAAAAACGATAAACAAAAGCCACACAATACAAATACACACTAACACTAAGAATACAATGAACGTGTTGATTATCTAAAGCTGCACACACACATATGTACAACGAACCTGGTTGCAACTGGTACCAACAACACGAAATGAAAATAAACCAGCTACGACAAATATGTGATAGACAGCATAAGCAAAGTACACAAGCAATAATGTACTAACAACAGAACTCTCGAGAAGGCGAGAACACGAACCTTCCACTTCAAGAATGTTCGTTAGACTGGTTGTGTCGGACTTTAAAAGGGCTGGACAAAGCAAGCAGCAGTCAGAGTTAATTCAGTCAGCCTTGTGTGAAGTTGCGTGTGAACAAAGTAAGTCATGGTTGTAAAGATCCAGTGAATACTTGTGTGAACTAGTAAAGTGAATAAACAGATTATTATTGTTGTATCGTTAAGTTGTATACGGTGGCACACAAAAGTAGTGCAAAGAATAAAGAGAGTTTAACTGAAATTAAACATATTTGTTTTTACTTTGTTTGCAATTAACGAACTCATATTTAAACGTTTTTAAAAAGGTAAAAACGTAACAATATATTGTAGAACCCTATTTAATAATAATACCAGGATACATGTAAGGACCATGTGTGTGCAACACAGTAAACAAGTGTAGGCAATTACTGCAGCCTTAATTCTAGGAGACTTGAGTATAGTAACAGCAACCCCATACTTTAATACAGACATCTATTGAGTAAAGATTTCCTATGAAAATTATTAAACAAATCAACACTTTAAATTTTCTTTTTCCTATGGCAGCAGTAGTCGTTCCTCATATTTGCCCCAAATAAATGGACTTCAGGGTAAATACGAGTAGAAAGTAAATTATTTTAAGCATGTGAAAATCATTTCATTTCTTACATGTTCCTGTTGCTGTAGCAGTAGCTGTAGCTGTTGTTGAATGAATTAATGCTTGCAGATATATACCAACATACATACATACATAATATACATGCATGCGTACATTCTAAATAAAGAAACGCATGAGCCTACATTAACAAAGAATTTTAAAATGCATACATATTCTTTACTGGCATATCCATCTCTCTGCGTCGCATGGCATGGCAAAGTTTATGTGCCTGGGTATGGGCTTACATATGCCATAATAAATATTATATTCAGCATAAGATTTCCTTCCATCATCATCATCATCATCATCATTGTCGTCGTCAAAGAATGTAAATTTCTTCTGAAAGTGTAGCAAGCAGAAGAAGAAGAAGATGAAACCAATACCAATTTACCACTATTGTGGTGGCAACAACAGTGATGACTTACTACTGCCACTACTGCACTGCACCTCTCCGTGTTGAGAGATATGCAGAGGAAGCCTATGCAAGCAATACATAGATAAAGTGGCGATTTAAGAATAATGTTTCATGCCACAAACAATGTTGCTGCATAAATATGCAGGTCATTTTCTATGGGTAAATGTGGACGACGTTGGCTTCTGCTATGTTGCTTAAGATGCTAGATTGACAATTAGGCATACGAGAAAGTAAAACCTAGAAAATAAGCTTCATAACTTGTGGTAAATGTGCATGCAATAGGAACTTTAAATGGTATCATACGACTACAATATATTCTCTACTGCAATTGACATCCAAGGACATCTGAGTACACGTATATAAAAGAAATGGAGACTCAGCAAACACATTTATGTTCCCGCAAAAAGACTTACACGTTCATATACGTATGTATGCGTTTGTAGCATATGCCGCATGTCTGTTTAAGATCTATGGAAGACGTTATAAACAACTTCATTACTTTTTAAATGAAGACACACAATTTTTCTTTAAATTAAATGCGTTTCCGTTTCATTTTATGGGTTGTCGCCACTTTTTGCCACTCACTTCAATAGCCACAAATTGTTCTATAAAAAGCAATCAACACCACATTTTTAGAGAAGATTTCGGCCTCATTAGCACAAAAAACTGGCGATGAGTTACTATTCGCTAGAATTGCTTGAGGCAATCTGGACGAATTTTCCTTGAATCAAATGGCTCTTTCGGATATCGATAGGATGGTTAGGTTAGGTTAGGTTAGAGGACGTGTACTTGTCAATAAAGACAAGTACAGTACCCGGAGGTCGAATTTACCCATTGTACAACGTCCTTACAGAGGAAAGGATAAAAGAGAGATTAAAAAGGAGTGGATGTAGGAAAGAGTAGAATGGGAAGTGGAGGAATTACACAGATAAGACACAACAAAAAGGGGAAGGCGCGACTGATGGTCGGTACTGTATAAACTCATGCAAACAGTCAGGTCTGACAATCTACCAAGACAGGAGGTACCAACCTTGTTGGAAAGTGGAAGCCGTCCACGGGACGGTCTGATAGTTTTTAACATTTAAATTACAATTGCAACAGGTATGGAGCTTGATTAAATAGTTATAAAGAGATCAAAGAGGGCTTTATAGGGCTTGTGAATCTATCGATTCTATCCATGGTTCTGGAGGATTTTAACCCGAAGATGATAAAGCAATCGATAATATCCAAAGAACGTATGCATCCAGCTCCGAGTTTCTGGAAGTTCTCTTCGAAAGCCACTTTCCTGTTTGTAGGGATACAGTTTTGTCAGTAGCGTAGTATTATTTTAGGGTCTCTGATAATAGCGGACACGGTAACTTTGGATAAATTTACATGAAAGGTTTACTCGTTCCCTTTAAGTCACCGAGACCAGCCGGTGTTTTTACTGCTTTATTGGTTTTAGTGAATTTTTAGGGCACATTTGGACGGTAGCTGTATACTTAAGGCTTAAGGCCAGTAGGGTGCTAGGTGCAGAGGTTTTAAACCGTTTTAAGAGAAAACTATGAAGAAAACAACCGATTGGCTATATCCGCGGAACAGGATCCACATTCTGGGTTTTATATGCTTGTGGCCTTTTTGGACAATAATGTCGAGAACGAGGTCATCAAAAAGGTGGTGGTTGGCGTTGGCATTCAGAGTTTTCTAGTTGTGTGGATATCAACATGTTGATGTGTAGGCTAATCAACCTAGAACTAGGCGGGACTTGTCAAAGAAAATTCGTTTCTCGAACTACTCCCCAGTGGTCAATTAAGACAAGTACATTACCCGGAAGTCGAATTAACCCATTGTACACCACAGTGGGGTACTACAGGAATGTTGTTTGCTAAGCGGATGAAATGGTGATTATGGGCACAGAGAAATTCCTACCGACCAAGGTCATGCAGTGCGCACTTAGGGCATTTTCTTAAGGTTCTTGGAACGCGATTTATGCTTCCTCCAGAGAGTATAAAGTGGAGAAATTTCTACAGCCTACAGACGGTACAGGCTCGAGCTGTAACTATCTAGAGCAGCTAAATATTTCATTCCATTCATAGTCAAAGTATTGTATTGACTGTATTGTGGAGTCGCTTTCTACTATAACACGCAGTCAGTGTTTAAAAATTTCACGTGTTGATATGAAGATCCAGCAATGCTTCGTACAGGCCTATGCTTCCACATTCAAAAGCTCTTTACTTATCCTTGCTGTTTGCAAAAGTAAGGATACAATCCCTTGAAATTGCCGGTTTCATACAGAAATTATTTCTTTCGTGTTACGTGTAAATATGCATATATACGTACGTATATAATACGCATATATGTATGTGTATTTCCATATATATACATATTTGTATTCTAAACTGTATATATTATGACAGCCTCCTACTTCTACTAATAGAAGAATAGACCCACCTTAAAAATCTTTTCGTTACTTTACCAAAAATACTTCCCCAAAAATTTTGGTTACAATTGCAGACATTTTCATAATTACAGGCTGACAAGACAGTCAGTCAGTGGGACAGACAGAAAGACATACTTATAATACATATATGGTTTATTGCATATGCATTCCCTTGGATTATTGTAATCCATTTTAAAATATTTTATAAGCTTAACCTACTTACCGTTGCTGTTGCTGTTGCTATTGTTGCTGGTATTTTAGATTTACGTAGACTTCTGGTGAAGATTTGCTTTACTTACGGCAGCATGGCATGTTAATTTAGAAGATTTCTTTATTGTTGTTAGAATTGTAATGTTGCAAATGCAATATTTGACAAATTTAATAGACCATGGAAATGATTTTAAGGTGAATTTTGTATATCTTGATGCGGATACACAGCATCTTGAAAGATAAACAATAAAAATTAATTAAAAATTATTGGAAATTCAATTTCGGTTACAAAGTTTATTTCAAAAAGCAAAGAAAAAAAATATGAAAGCAATTAAAGACTTAATATTATGATACATATTAGAATAGGAGTTCCACAATCATTTTTTCCTTCTAATTGTGATGTATTAAGCAGAATGCCTCGGTACGAAACTTATCCTCATCGCCACATTGTTCGTAAGTATCTTATAAAGTTCTTGATACGTTCTGAACAATTTTAAATCCATCCAATGAACTATATTGAGTAGTCAGTCCTCTTGCAGCAGTCCACCAAACGAAGTCCTAGTATAGTGAGATGCATCCTATTAGGCAGATGGCCTCGGAACGAAACTTATCCTCATCGGCACATAGTAGTTCGTAAGTATCTTATAAAGTTCTTGATACGTTCTGAACAATTTTAAATCCATCCAATGAACTATACTGAGTAGTCAGTCCTCTTGCAGCTGTCCTCCAAACGAAGTCCTAGTATCGTGCGATGCATCCTAAAAAGCATAATGTGAGTAAAAACAGAAAATAAATTTCTCAGCTTCTGGTTATATTTTGCTTCAATGTCGTCCGAAAGACCACATTCAGAAGCTCTCATAAATTAATCTTATGAAACGCATCCTAAGCATTTCTTATCAGATTTGGTTACAATGCCTATCAAAAACCAGAGTCAGTCAGCAAATACGAACCTGACTTACTTAATTGTTCATTACAATCCTAGTCAGGATTACGACCTAGCTTCTACGATGCGTTTATTAATTTTATTCATAAGTGGCGGAAGGTTAGGTTAAAGGACGTGTACTTGTCAATAAAGACAAGTACAGTACCGGGAGGTCGAATTGACCCATTGTACAACGTCCTTACAGAGGGAAGCATAATAGAGGGATAAAAAGGAGAGAATGTTGGAAAGGGGAGAATGGGAAGTGGAGAAATTACACAGATAAGGCACAACAAAAAAGGGGAGGGCGCGACTACACTAATGAAGCCCTAGCGCCTCTCAACCAGCCTAAGCCACTAATGAATCTATGGAGAGCCTTGATGTCGGCTCTCGACACAGAATTCAAACTCTCAAAGAAGGCCCTGCCAAGGGTCCTCAACCTCAATCTACCAAGGGCTGGGCAGTTACAGAGGACGTGTTCGATAGTCTCCAACTCCTCCTCATCGCAACATGCCCTGTAATAGTCCGGCCGGGATCTGGAACAGCGACCTAATCTCACAGTGCCCCGTTATAAAACCGACAACCAACCTTAAGCTGGCCTTATCCAAACTCAGCAGCCAACCTATTGTCCTATTGTCCACAGCAGGCCATAGACATCTAGAGACAAAACAACCCGATCCGTTCCCCTAACGCCTCTGCTCCTCTTCCCTGACCCATCCATTGATGAGGCCGTAGAGGTGACAGACCGGGGGATCAGGACCAACTATCAAATCGCCCCCAGAAAGCGAACCTAACCTAGCAAGTGGCGGAACCTAACGACAGATTTGTAATTAACTTTTAATGGCAACTTCATTTACTCTCAAGGTTTTACCAAAAATCTGTTGAGAGAAAGTCGCCGCAGAAATATTTTTTCATATTTCGTTTTGTTCAAGATGTCTGACCTGGGGTTTGAGCCGTGGTCTCACGTTTAATAGCCCAACATACTACCTACTAGCATACGACGACTTCACGAACAAGACAACTTTCTGAATTGACCGATGTGCCCACATTTACCCGAGGATTGTGAGAACTTTGTTCTCTTACCCAGGGTTTGAAACAGAAAATTTTCTACTGAAAGCAGTAATAGAGAAGAAAAACGAAGGAATTTGTAAGCCGACAGTGCAGCTTTCAATGAATTGGCAATCCTTGGTCGAATTAAATTCCGGTCGTTCCGCAGCGTAGATTATATTACCATGGGAACGTTTCAGTTGGTTAATGTCCGATATACGCAATAACAGTTAGGGATTCGATACGCCTATTCAATGTTTTAGGGACTCGCTGACAAAACTTTTTCGCACAGTGTACCGGCATTCTACACTTCCTTCAGTTTGAAGGAAGGCACAACTAATAGGTTGTATGAGATCTTGCCATCAGTGCTTTCCCAATGTCGATATAAGCAACCGTTTATCAACTTTAAACTGTCCCATAGTGCCCGATATGCCTTTGTAAGAGGACCTTATGCGGATATCTCATTTCTAGTAGGTCGTTTGTCCTCTTCCTTAGCTACTATAATCTTCGCCAATATTGGGTCACTTATTTGTGCTTCAGAATGGTCGGTAATCCAAAGTCGACCATTAATGTGATGCCTGTGCTTTTGCAGATGCCTTTAAGTGGAGTTATCTAACCGGGAATGTTGGCTCTATTGGAGTCTTAGTTCGCAGCAATGCTGGTGTACATGATTCCAAACGAAATGTATCGATCGTTTTTCCATCTTACCTGCTTCATCTTAGTAGTTCTTTGCTGCTAATCGAGGAACATAATTTCTGATAAATGTTGTCCTTATTGGGCAATTCAATAACTCAGTAAATTTTAACAAACCTATCGTATTAGGACCTGCTACAGAAGACTAACAAATATCAACATGACTCCATTCTAGAATGGAATGGTTGTTATAGAGTTTTATGAATATAATAGAAGAGGAGGTAGCACAGTACAGTATAAGATATTACAAGAACTGTCGTATATCGGAAAACCCTTACTCACAAAAAGAAGAAGACTACAATGACTGAATGGTTATAGGACTGATTGGGAAAATTTTAAATTCCAATTGCCATTTACCGATTATCGATACGAATCTGTTGTTATAAGTTCTACTCACTCTATAAAAAAAATGAAATCGCATTTCAAACATTTTCGAACGTGTCAAAATTGTGAAAAAAATTCAACCACATTTTTTGATAAAAAATAAAAATTCTTTCTTTCTTTTTTTGGTATCATTTTAAAATATTTTAAAAGAAAAATAATTTCAAGATGTTCTCAAACACACGTTATATAATTAAAACTGTTCCAAGAATTACAACGTTTCTGCAAGCGAATGGAATACAAAATAATTTCCCCAATCAAATACCAGCACAATGCTATAGCAAGAGGAAGTCTACGGATATTGAAATCATAGATGTGGACATTGACAAAATGATGTATAAAGACCAAGAATTTGCAGCGAATTTCAATTACAATCCGCCACCAGAAATTATAAATCCAACGGATTTAAGGGATGCTAGCACTACTGAAATAGATTTTGATCTTTGCCCCAATAATGCTTTGGAAGGGGAGGGCATATTTGCTGATAAATTTAAATTTTCTTCATCGATCAAATGATACAAAACCTGAAACTAATATTAACGACTGGAAAGGGGAATTTATAAATTAAAAAAAACATTGTTTGGCTGTTTCCTAGTTATTCCTTGTATTCACTTTGAAAATTTTCTATTTTAATTTTGGTTTAAAAAAAAACTGTAGTAGACTCGCTTTATAAATTCGTCAGTAAAAATTTTTTGTTTGACAAATTCGATGCGAGGAGTATTTTATTTTGATATTAAAAATAAATAAAAAATGTTTTCAAGCTTGAGGTGTGTGCTTAAGACTACAGCATGTTTTGCTAGATATGCGAAAGTCAATGGAATATCAGAAACTTACATGCGCCATTTGACAACCGGTCAACCGTGTTTAAAGGAAGATTCATCGCCCAATGTGGAAATAGTGGAAGTGGACATGGATAACATGATGTATGAAGACAGTGACAATGAAAATTCATTAGTTCCTAGTGAAACAATTAATGCAACCGATTTGAGTGGAGTACAAATGGCACCCATAGATGTTAATCCTTGGTCTAGTGAAGAAGAATTGGCCGGTACAGTTCTGGACTACTCGGAGAAGGCTGTAGAGGAAATACATTATCCAGAACCGGCTGAAAATCGTTCGGGCTATTATGAGTTTGAAGGCATCAAAATTTGGTTGCCACAAAAAATGTTAAGTCCCGGTACCTATCGCTATCGCTTAGATGAGGATGAAGTAGATACACTACCAGATGATATAAGAATTTGTAAATTTGAGAATTTTAAACCATCAGGCAAATAGTAAGAGGTTGTTTTAAAGCAAATTGTTTATATTTCAATATTTAAATAAAATGGTTTGGCCTATTTTTTTATTAAAATATTGGGCAAGAGATTCTGTTGTTGAGAACAATTTAAAAAAAATATTTAAACTACCAACTATTTACCATAAGTTGACTAGGAAAATAACTTGCCAATACAGAGCTTTGTTATCCAAGAATGGATGGCACTTTAGCTTCTGTTCTGTTATCCTTGTTGTCAACATAAACCTAAGGCACCTTAAGGCTGAAGAAAGGAAGGTTGTTTCCAACGCGGATAACGCAGTAATTTTTGTGATGATGAAATCCCTACATAGCCTTAGTGATCTCATTCAACTCGCTCTTAGGGGACTTCTTTTATGGATATCTGGCAAGGGTTTTGGGCAAATAAAGTGAAGGATTTTGTAATCTCGGTTAAACGGGGTTGAGTTGGATCTCTGCAAGATAACTACATGTCTTAGTGACGTTTTGAATAGGAAAATATTCTGGAAAGAGTAAAAGGATGAAGGAGGTCTTAATGCATATTATTTACTATCGGTAGACACGAAGTGATTCTGTGACACCGAGATCCTACTGGTTCTCACGTATGGCTGTATCGTTGCTCAAGGTGCACACCGAGCGCCGTCAGGCTTCTTTGTAGATAATTCCGATTACTTCCGTTGAAGATGATGTACTGACGACAAGGAAGTTTTAGAGGTAATTTAAAAAGGGTTTTACTAGACTAGGAACGATTTTATATTTCAAGAGTTGAGTCTGGGTTTTATAGACTGCATAGGGCATATGACAGTGCTTTTAGCAGACAAGGAGAAATACCGTAGTATACTTGACAATCATACAATTGTTATGAATAACTCGATGAAGGCAGGCACTTGAGCGAGGGTCTACTTCGTTTATGATTATTTTATTCTATAGGCCCCCTAATGGATGTGGTATACATATATAACGAGATTACGTATTAGTTTGCTAAGGATGAAGCGGAGAAATGCTTTTGGTTAGGACTCCCTTAACATATTTTTTTAGGCTGATCGAGTAGATGATAAGGCGACAAGTGGACAAGACATTAATAACTCATTCTACTGCAAATGCTGCAGAAAGAAAAAACATACTCTGGAACTATATGATCGAGTAGACAGCGTTATTAGAAACTTCCCTTCAACTTTTTTGTTTTCAGCCCTAAGCCTTTTGAGAAGAGATATACCATTTACTGGAATTTTGCTAATCAGAGTACAGTATAACTACTTTATATTAAATCTAACTACTTTGTATATATGTATCTATTATACTAAATTGTATACAAATTCTAATTTTGTCTATAAGAATAGCATTAGCTGTGCTAATCTAATAAGTATTCTTTATTGAGTACAAAAACTAATTTCAACCATTTTTAATAGGTTAAGGATTGCATTAGATGAAGGAAACTGATTGACTTACTTGAAGAAAATACTAAACAATGCAACACAAAAATTTTTTTTTTTCAAAATAACCAACAATTTATACAAAAACTAAATAATCTTCCTTAAAAAGTATTTAAAATTCATACTTTAATAAATACAAAAAGAAATCACCTTTTTTTAGATCACTTCTGCTTTTTCCTCTTCGCTCCAGATGCAGACGTAGAGGAGGATGAACTGCTTTTTGCCTTACGTTTACCCATCATTTTCTCACTATTTTCATCATCATCCTCCTGTTTACCCGTTTTAACTTCACGATTTACTTTATAAGCGGCCGTCATGCGTTTAATATTTTCCTTATGCACTATATCGTGATCAACAATACGATGAGGATAATCTGTGCCTAAAACACAGCCATATTTACGCTGTTCCGCCAGGGAAACCTTCCAGGGTTCATATATAGCACCGGCTGGATATTTAGCCAACTCGGGCACATATTTACGTATGTAAGAGCCAGTCGGATCGGTTTTCTTGCCAAACGCCACAGGGCTATAAACACGAAAATACTGATGAAAGAAGGCAGAAGCTGAAAGCCACATCCAGTTGCCGGCATTAAGAGCCCAATCTTGATCCAGTAACAATTCTTCGAAAACTTTTTGCCCCTCTTCCCAAGACACCCAAAGATCACCGCGTGTCAAGAAACAGGCTACTGCATGGCGGGCCAAATGATGTATCCAACCCTCTTGTCTCAATTGACGCATAATAGCATCAATAAATGGGTAACCAGTACGCCCATAAGTCCAAGCTTCTAGATAATGATCATTACATTGCCAGGGTATTTGCAGGCAAAATGTGTTACCCATCATACGATCGAAATTGGGTTCAGAGGCTGCAGCTGTATAATAAAATTCTCGCCACATTAATTGGCCCATTAGAGAAACTGGTGGCTTGGAATGTTTTGTTTGGCGTTTTAGTATATCATTTAACTGTTTGTAAAATAGTCTTGAACTTAAACAACCAAATTTGAGATAAGGACTCAAAACCGTGGTACTGGGTTCTAAGGAGTTTGGAGAAGTTTTGGGTTTTTCAAAGGCTGCCACCCAAGATTCATCACTCAGTGAAGTCTTCAAACGTTTCAAAGCCTCAGTTTCACCTGAAAAATTGAAAAAATATTATTTATTCAATAAGTATTCTTAATGCTTCAATACCACCAGGAAATTTTAGTGGTCCCAACTCATCTAGCTTTTTAACCAAATCTTCTAGAGAAGGAACTTTATAACAATCAGCGTCTTTTGTTTCCCAGCTATCGAAAGGCGGCAGTTCATTTGTTAACGGTTGAGTCTTCTCTTCTGGTGAAGCGACTTTTAATTTCTCCACTATGGCCAAAAACTTCTGATAAGTTAAAGGAGCCTTACCCATATTTTTTTGTATCACCACATTAGGATTAGACACGGTATGAGAGCAGTAAGTCAAGACTTCAACTTTAAACTTTTTAGCTAAATCTTGTATTTCTTTATCTCTTGTAATGGCATAGGGCTCAATATCTTCCTCAAACGTCAAGAGTTCCGTGCGCCATTCCTCAAACAAGCGGGGAAACACATGCTTAGGATTCCCCCTTATCACATATAAACGTGAGTTTAAAGCCACCAACTGTTGATGTAAATCTTCCAGGCATTGTTGCAGAAAACGCCACCGATTGGCGCCGACGCGAAGCCATTGTATAATGGCGGGATCTAATACGAATACCGGTCGCACACAATACCTTTGGGGTTCCTTAAGGGCTCTTTCAAAAACCCTATTTAAGGCAGGATTATCGTGTACCCTTAAACCCTTTCGGAACCAATGTATTAAAGTAAACTTCTCTGACATTTTATTTAACGTTCGCGTTGCATTTAAACGAAATTTTAAATATATTTAAGGGATTGCGAAATTACTCCGAAAAATATTTCACAACTGTTTTACCTGGTTTTGTTTAGTTGGTTATTGGCGCCCATTGAATGTCTACTAAACACACCTGTAGCATAAAAGCAGTGTTGGAAAGTCCACGTATTATAAAAAAAAGTTATTTAACGTATATTTTTGCTTAAATCTTGTATTTGAAATTTTTTATTTAATTATTGAAAAAATTTACGGAAAATAAGAAATAACTACAGCAGAAATTATAACAATGTAGATATTCGTTTTAGCTATTAGTTTTCTTTATTATTGTAGTTATTTTGCATTATTTAATATCCATCACTCCATTACTGTATACCACCACTTACCAACACTGTTTATTTTGTTTACCCTTTAAAATACACGTCAGTTTTTTCTCTTTGATTGTCAGAATATTTGACATTTATTTTTTTTAGAGAATTTTTTCTTTTAGTTGTTTTTGCGCGACCGAGGAAATATAACACGTTCGTTTACAATAAATATATATATACGCCAGAATATCTAGATAATTAATAAAATTTTCTTTTAATTTAATAAGAAATTGTATAAAATTTATTTTGATACATAAAAATAATTGTTAATTTGCAAAGGGAAATGTGGAAAATTGCGAAGAAATAAGTGAAGCTGAAAAAATGTTTCAGTGAAAGCAATAATGTCAAGAGTGAGAGAGTCAAGTGCCAAAAAAAAAGCCAATAAAAGAATGAAGAAATATATGCAATGAGCATAAAAATTCAATAGGAAATAATAAATAAAAAGAAAATAGAGGCAGTGATATAAAAAATAAAAGAATAATAGTATTTCTATTCTTAAATATAAATAATATGCGGTTTAATTTACATTTGACTCATTGGAGTCTAATGTTTATAACATTAATTTCGAGGTAATTGGTCAAAACAATAAGAAACTGGAAAAAACAAGAGAAGATAAAGAAATGCAAGAAATTGCCATAAACTGTTGTTGCTATTGCTGTAAATGGGATTATTGCAGTTTATGTCAGTGTTGTCAACCTCGTGTACAATGTAGAGTTTAGTGACGTTTTTTCATTTTAAACGCCGGAAAAACGTAAAAATTTATTTGCGTTGAGTTTTTAGTTTTAAAAATTCGTTTTACACGTTTCATATTTAATATAAAAAAAAAATACAGTCAATATTGTATTGCAGCAATTCCTGAAATTTAAATTCTGAATGAAATAAGCGTATGCTTAAAATAGTTTCTGATTCCTGTTTTAAGAATTAAAAATACTTTTAATCTAGTGATTTGATTTTAAGCAAGGTTGACAACACTTAAAGAATGGCAATTGTTCAATAATAATGGATTTCTTGTAGTTTCTTTGCTCTCTCTCTCCCTCTCTCTCTGTATGTTATTTTTCTTATGCTCCTCTTTAGTTTGTTGTTGTTATCATTGCTTATCGCCATTATTTATTATTGAAATTAAATTCGTATTTCTTGTTTTCACAGTTGCTTCCTGTTTTATGTTGTTGCCTCTGAGAATGCAAAATATGTAACAACAAAACATGTAAGAGACGCCTCAATGGCGTCCAATGACCACAAACCTCCCACTTTAGCATCAACATTATCATCAGCATCGTCAACATCTGAACCAACAACAACAAAATCTTCAACATTGCAAACAACATCTGATGCTGCCACTGCTGCAACTGATGAGCAATCTTACCTTGAATATGAAATTCTTAGTGAAGAAAATAATGTAAAGATTTTACCGAATTATAAAAAAGTCAAGAAACTCGTATTGCCACAAACTCAAGTAGAAACTTCTCCCTCATCTACCTCCACCGATACACCTCTACCCCCCATTGATACTGATATTATGCCTGACATTGCCTTGTCATCAGAGTCGCACGTTTTGCCTTCATCAATGTCATCAATCGAAACGAATGTTGTTGCTGGTGGCACAGAAGGTTCAATTGTGAGTGCTAATAATGATGATGATGATGATTTTACAAAGTCTAGTGATAGCGATGATAGTGTTTTAATTGATAATAAAAATAGTGATTGTGATAATGATAGAAATAGTGATGTAAATGTAGAAAATAAAAACGTATTCAATGCAATTGAGGAGCTGAATTCAAATGAAAATGCAAATTCTAATATTAATTCATCAATTGAGTTGGAAACTCATAATACCGTTGTAACACAACAATCACATCAAGTGCCTGACGTGGAACAACCAGAAGGAGTAGAACAGGGAATTAACTCGAAACACGTACAAGATGATAAAGCTGAAATGGCAAATGGGTAAGTTAATATATAGACATACATACATGCTGATATATACACGTTGGTATATTTTATGGCTATTAAGATTAGTAATTTGATTGTCATTTAATTTTAGCGACAACACATAGGCCATATTTCACCATTTCCATTTATATTTCATAATGTCAACTAAAATTTGTTATTAGAAAATAATCCCTAATTTGACATTATTTGTTGGTTTCCATCGAGAACAGCAATTACACAAAATATACATATTTATCGATTATTTTATAAAACGATAAGTATTTAAATATATATATAGTTCCATAAATGAATAATTAATTCCTTAATTGCAAATCTAGAATATGTATGTTTTTACTCATTTTCTAGAAAATTTAAACTGAATTTAAAATTCAATTGGAATGATTTTTAAAACGAGGAAGAAATAAAAATACAAATTAAGAAACATTGAAAATGAAAAAAAAATAAAAAATAGGAAGAAAATATTAAAATAAGATTTTTTTTATAAATGGTATGAACATACATGTTTTAAAAAGAATACATATTTCAAATATTTTTGTTTTTACAAAAATACATTTATTGTATACATTCAACAGTCAAACACAACGTTTATAAATTTTCCGTACAGTATTTTAGGATATCTACTCTTCCTAGTTGGCTAACAAGATGACTCCTTATTTTCTTATCTCTTTGTCACATTTAAATAATTTTGCTTTGTTCCTGCATCTTCCCACTTTTCGGTCTGTTATGTTCTGATCTCCTAGGGCAGGTACCTAACCTATCTTTTGCACTTAATCAAACACAGGAACTCAAGGGATTTTTTTTTAAATTGTCCCATCATAAATAAAAATACGCAGGTTATAGAAGTTTAAAACAGTGTTTTCAGTAAAGCTATGAGAAATGTGGGTGCTCTGTATTGAATGTATTGTCATTTTGCTCTAATATATCCGGCATTCTTCTTCCAAGACCTTTACTTAATGATGCTCTATTATCAAGAGGAATATTCTGGAAATAGCAGATACCTTAACTTGATAGACCTCGCAAACATGCACCTCACTCAAGTTATTCTCTTGACCATTCGATTACCATTAAAATCACACCCAAATTCAGCATTCGATTTCAAATTATTCGCGTAGTTTTCTCTTTGTAATGTCTTGTTGTGATATGTGTCCAATATTGTTCTCAGTCTTAGTTAACGTCCTAAGGGTATCCTCCTTGAACTAAAACGCAGATTATTGTGTGCGTGGCTTTAAGACGTTGGTCTGCTACACATATTTTTCGCACTTTACTTTCCTTTTCCTTCTTCCTGTGACTCCTCGCTTTATATGTATTTATATGTCTCAGGGGTTTAGCATGGAATGTGATGCCGTTTTGGACAACGAAATTATTGATATGCTGGCAATGGATATACCTTGGATACTTATTTGCTTTAATTGATCAGGTAAACAGGCGGAAAGTAGACAACTTCTTGCAGGTGTAGGGTAGATTGTAGTATGTTCAGACTACTATGCACCAGTCTTGGCAGTTTTACATAGGAGTGGTATTGAATCCAAATATAGGTTATTTTTCTTGTTCTCTTTGGGTAACCTGTGTAGTTATAAACTCCTGCAATGGACTTTTTCTTTGAGCGAAGGTATGATTTTTTACACCTGGCTTCCTAAACTATGTCTGCTTTATTCACAATGATTACTCAATCTCTGCTCTCTACTCCCAGCTAATTGGAAACCTCTAAAAAATTGTTTCGACTGAATGATCAATTGAAAATAGAATACACGTTTTATGAAAAGTAAAAAAAATCCATAACAGGCAGGTATTACCCGAGTATTTTAAAGGAAATCTTTATTCGTTGAACCCTTTCTTCAATATTAAGAATTTAAATTCATTATTTTATTATTGTAACGTGTAAATTTTAATTGGCTAACATTAATTTCCTTTCTCCTTTGTCGTTTTATGTTTTTTTTTATTTTCTTTTTTAACTAATCATTGATGTTTAAAAGAGTCGCGACAAAGTAATAGATTTTTTATTTTCGAATTTTTATTATTTTGTTTTACATTTACAGCCAATATTGTTGAACATTGTTTGCATAATTTGGCCAACTAATAAATTATGGGATAAATACGTTGGAGTTGTGGTTAGAAATTTTACCAGGAGGTATAATTGTCATAAACAATCCTCCAGCGCCATTGGTGCCAATAAAAATCGCTGGTGTCAGTCGTCAGTTTTTAAATATTTTTTCTGTTTTTTTTTTTGTTATTTTCTATTTTCTTTGTTTTTGTCGATTGGTTTCAACCTACATAAAGGCCATGTCAAAACACAACATAATTATTTTCAATACAATTTCACTCACTCACTCGACTCAATGCAAAATGCAAAACTGTTTTTCCAAAGGATCTGCTTTAAGAAAAGTGCGTTGGTGGTTATGAGCGGTTTCGCTTTTATTTCTTTCTTCATTTTCATTTTATTGTGTTCAAAGCCGTGGTGTGTTACAACGATAAAACAATTTTCCTTTTTAACAATGAATTTTAAATCTTTTTTTCTTCTGTTTTATTTGTAATTTAGAGAGAGAAAGAAAGAAAATGCAATAAAAAAATTGCGCCACCTTGCCAGCATAGAAAATTGGAAAGTGGAAAAAAGGAAAAAACTCTATAATAAAAATCACACGCTTTAGTAAAGGTGGCGTAGGTTGATCTCATATAATCATAACACCACTATATACCCTGTTATACTGATCCCAAAAGACTAAGTAATCTGTATAAACCTGACCCATACCAATGATGTGCTAATATTTCTACAAAAGTTTCGAATTATTTTTTGCTGTTTTTTCTTTTTTTTTACATTTTCTGTTTATAATCTATTGCTCATTTTGCATTAGCTGGGGGTTATTGCGCAAAACGACAACAACATAGACAAAATTATACAAATTTAACATAAATTTCAATTATTTATTGAATTTAAATCTTAAAGAGCTTTTACAAAACTACAATTGCAGCAACAGCAACAACAACATCATCGCCAGCAATAATAACAAAACAACATGTAATTTTTCTTTGTATCTATCAATATATTGGTTTAAGGAGTCTAACCGAATATACCAAATTCGGCCAGGTGTTGGTGGTAATGATTGAATGGAATAGTTTTCATAAAATATAAACGCGAAGAAATGTGCTTGCTTTAAAATAATATAAATAAACAGATTAAACGAATTATTTTTGCAAGAACTTCAGAAGATATTCGAATTTTAGTTCTAAAAAGCAAGCTATGGGTTCACATACTTAGTTTTGTCGGATCTGTCGCAGCAACCAGTTATTATAAGGGACATCGGTTTTAACCTTATTCGTCACATTGAATCGTATATTATCCAACAAAAATATATGTATCTTCTCTTCTTCTTCTTCTTAACAAGCGAACGAAATTCAAGTCACAGCTACTGTTAAAGTCAAACTCTCCTAAAAATACGAAAAAGAAATAGGTTAGGTTAGGTTAGAGGACGTGTACCTGTCAGTCAAGACAGGTACAGTACCCGGAGGTCAGATTGACCCATTGTACAACGTCCTAAAGGAGGGAAGGATAGTATAGGGGGTAGGATGAAAGGAGGGTATATGGGAAAGGGGGGAGTGGGATGCGGAGGAATCACACAGACCAGACACAACAAAAGGCTGGGAGAGCGCGACTACACCGATGAAGTCCCAGCCTCTCAACCAGCCTAAGCCACTAATGAATCTATGGAGAGCCTTGATGTCGGCTCTCGACACAGAATTCAAACTCTCAAAGAAGGGCCTACCAAGGGTCCTCAACCTCAATCTACCAAGGGCTGGGCAGTTACAGAGGAGGTGTTCGATAGCCTCCAACTCCTCCTCATCGCAACACGCCCTGCAATAGTCCGGCTGGGATCTGTTCCAGATCCCCGTCAGTGACCTAATATCGCAGTGCCCCGTGATAAAACCGACAAACAACCTTAAGCTGGCCTTATTCAAGCCCAGCAGCCAACCTGTTCTCTTACTGTCTACAGCAGGCCATAGACACCTAGAAACAAAACAACCCGATCCGTTCCCCCAACGCCTCTGCTCTTTCTCCATGACCCATCCATTGATGAGGCCATAGAGGTGACAGACTGGGGGGTCAGGACCAACCATCAAATCGCCTACTGATAGCGAACCTAGCCTAGCGAGGGCATCCGCCGTTTCATTGCCCGGTATTCAGCTATGTCCCGGAACCCTGCACAGACGGATACGGTCCGGTACAAAAGTCCTCAACGACTCCTTGCACTCGCGAACAAGCCGTGATTTGCACAAAAAAGAAATAACAATGTTCTGACTTCGCGATGTCTAGGCCACATGGAGATCTCACTAGCAATGCACTTGACGGAATTCGTAAGTTACCATAAGTCTACTTAACGTTGACAGATAGTTGTAGAGGTCTTGGGAACAGTTAAGAGTTTTAATGTATCATTAAGAAGAATCCACTGAAAAAACTTTCTTCATGTCCTATGCTTCTTACTGTAAAATAAGTAACGCTGAATAAAACACACATAAAACTATGAATTCGATGACATTTTTATGTAATCGAATGTCATTCAAATGACTTTCTGAGGATAGGTTGCGGCAGCCAAACTTTAGGAGGTATTCTTCAACCACTTTTACCCATAATTGTGGCGATATATCCACGAGTGGCGGGACCTACAGCTTAAAGTCGTCTTCAAACGAAAGATTTTTAAGAAACTTCTTTTGTTTACTCTATCAGTTTTTGCCAGAAGTCTCCTAAAAAATAATATTTTCTAATTTCGTTTTGTTGGAGATTTGCGATCTAATGTTCTGAAGATTTCGGTTCGCACCTTTGAGGCATATAACTGCAAAAGAATATGGCCGAATAATCCTAGATTGAATAGGCTGTGGAATATATATGAATATGTAGGTATGAATATGTTACGTAGCCCATCAGAGGGCATCAATTAGATCGATTGCGTTGCCAGTTCAGTATCTTCAATTGAATGCCTAGAAAAGTCAGTTACTTACTACACACCCGTAGAAAGCGCCTTAAATTGAGGACATTTTCGAAATGGTCCAATGACGTCTTAAGACCATAATACGCATCTAACTGTCACTTTTTCCAAATGTAATGACTTCTCCACAATCACTTCTGTGTTGCTTGGTAATGCAGCCACTAATTAGCATATGTAAGGCAGGCGTTATGAGTGATTAGCCAGCTTTATTGTTGCGTGTGTTGTATGCTACTACTATGAGAATCAAAAGTGAGTAAACACCAATGGATTATTTTCTTCTCTTAAGATAAAAAAATATTAGACTATATAAAGCGATTTATTTTGCATAAATAAAAGGTTTTATTCATTATTTATAACATTAAGATAGCAAAAACTCTTAAACTTAAACAACAATCCTTTTTTATATATACTTCCAAAAAAGTTATAAAATTACGCGTCAAAAGTAAGTATACACCTATACTTAAACTAAGTAAAACTTCAGCAAATTTTATACCTTTCGGAAAAGTAATATTTTGTTTGGCCTCCCTTTGCTTTTTTACACATTTTATTCTGTTTGGCATAGATTCCACCAACTTTTTGGTGTACTCGGTCGATATGCTTACCCATTCCTCTCTCAGAGCATCTTTCTGGGTTTCACGGCTGGTTATATTCCGTTTACGTACCCTGCGATCCAAATAATCCCAAATATTCTCAATGGGATTGAGATCTGGTGATTGTGGTGGATGAAAAAGTTTGTTTGGTGTTTGGGCATTCAGCCATTCTTTCGCCAAACGGGATGTGTGCTTGGGGTCATTGTCTTGTTGAAAGATCCAATGCCCAGGCAAATCCAATTTGGCAACACTTAGCGGAACGTTTTCTTCTAAAATTTGTACGTAGCCTTGCGCATTCATTGTAGTTTCAATGAAGTCAAGCTCTCCAACCCCAGACGCTGCGAAACATCCCCAAACCATAACGGAGCCACCACCGTGCTTAACGCTGCATTGAATGTTTTGTTCATAGAATTCCTTATTCTTTTTTCTCCAAATTTTTCTATGTTTTTCTCTACCAAAAATCTCAAACTTACTCTCATCGGTGAAGAGAACAGTTTTCCAAAAGTTATAGTCCTTTGTTTCATACATTTTAACGTAATCCAAACGCTTCTTTTTATTTACTTTTGAAATGAAAGGCTTTTTCCTTGGACGTCTGCCATGAAATCCATGTCTGTGTAATATGCGTCTTATGGTACAGCTGCTAACTTGCTTCTCAGAATCGGAACTGATATCTTTGGCAATTTGCACAGCACTAGAACTTGGATTACTCTTGACTAATGCAACAATCCTCCTTTCATCTCTTTCGCTTAATATTTTTGGACGACCTGTTCGCTGAAAAATTTTTGATTTTTTTTTAAATTTTTTGATTTGTCCACAATTTTTTTTACGGAAGTATGATGTCTTCCTACAATCTTTGCAATTTCACGGAAAGATTTGCCTTTTTCTCTTAAATCTATTATAATTTTTCTGGTTTCTATTGAAATTTCGGTTCTCATCTTTGCAAAATAATTGGTGGAACTTTAATGACACTTTCACGATAAATATCAATGACTAATTAAACGAAACAATTCTTTTCTGATCATTCTCGTTAAATTTACCACAAATTTAGCGGTAAATGTAACGGTTTTAGTAAATAACAAAACTGGGAAAGAGTGTGTATACTAACTTTTGCTGCGTAATTTTAAGAGATTTTTATTTATAATTACAATAAAATATATTGTTGTTGTAATTTAAACAAAATTTGTTAGTGGTCAAACTGCAATAAAGTATTCTCTTAAATTTAACTGTAAGAATTATTGAAGAGCAAAAAATTTCCTCGTTATATAAGAAACTATAAAAATATTTCCAGTGTTGACTCAATTTTGATTCTCATAGTATATGTGAATGAAGATGCCAATCCATGTACAAAATACGGCAATGATAGACTCAACTACTGAGGACACCGTGGATTATCGGATTATCCATCACACTCTCTCTAACAGTACATTACAACGTTACGTTTGAAATTTCTTTATATTTCTTCTTGTCGATAGAAACTTATTCAATACCAGCAATTCCATTTCAACCATCCAATATTATTTTTTTGTTTTTTAGTCTACAACCGAACATTTTTCCAATATTCGGCGATACTTCCAAACTAGAAAAAAAAACTGACGATTTTGTTTAAAAGATTTTCTTTTAACAATATTACGTTTTATTCATTTTTATAAACCCTTAAGCCACCCATAAAGTCTGTCTGTCTGTCTCTCTATCTATCTATTTCTCTGTGTCCGTCCAATGTGTCTGTTTTTCGGCCGCCTGTCTATAGTATTAAATGTATGTATGTATGTATTTCTCTTTCAATTAAATTTATACATTTTGATTTCGAGGAGGGAAAAAATCACTTTTGATCTCATTGTCATGGGAAATGTCATGATCCAAAGACATTATTTAATGTGTGGCATGACTTTTTTCATCTTTTATTAGAAAAAATTAAAATGTATTGAGAAAAAGATTTAAAAAAAAATTAAAAAAAAAACATGAATATTTATTATGAATTTAATGCACTTTTGGCACGATGCAAAACTCAAAAACCAAAACCAAAAAAAAAACAGATATTGATACAAATTAGGAAGATAAATAATAAAATGCCTACCTCCTCATGCCTTAAACCAGTAGACTCTGTCTGACTGACGGAATAATAAAAAATCAAGCCAAAGTGTTGTAATGTTTAACAGCAAATACGTATTAATATTTATGAATATTTATAATTATTATATGTACAGTATACTATACATAGTTTTAGGATGGGGAGAAATGTTTTTATTGTCGAAACACGATATATCGAAACACGTTTCAGCAACTTGCACTTCCAATGTAACGTTTTTGAGTGTATTTCCTTAAATACATAAGTGCATTTTGTCAAAAAGCTCTGATGGTTAGTAACTACGCATCATAAAGCATTTTGTATTTAGAAGCAATTGCTGTTCAGTATGTAGTTATTCGTTTAGTTCGTCATATAACGGGTGATTCTTTAGCTATTATCTTCTTGGCAACACTGGTTTAAACAGCTCACGTACGTTTCGTGTTTTGTTTCACTGTCAAACATCTTCAGTTTGGTCTATAATTTAACCATGAATCGTCTTACAAACGAGCAACGCTTGCAAATCATTGAATTTTATTATCAAAATGCGTGCTCTGTTAAGAAAGTTCATCGCGCGCTTCTTCCATTTTATGGTCAGTTTAATCGACCCACTGAAGCGGCTATTCGGGCTATTGTGACTAAATTTCGCACCAAATTTACATTATTGGACATTAAACCACCAACACGCTTACGTAGAGTGCGAAGTGATGAAAATATCGCAGCTGTATCGGCCAGTGTTAATGATGACCATCAATTATCGATTCGTCGCCGTTCGCAGCAATTGGGCCTCTGTTACTCAACAACGTGGAATATTTTGCGGAAGGATTTAGGTGTGAAGCCTTTCAAAATACAGCTGGTGCAAGAATTGAAGCCGAACGACCTACCGCAACGCAGAATTTTTGATGAATGGGCTCTTGGAAAGTTGGCCGAAGATCCACTTCTTTATCGAAAAATTGTGTTCAGCGATGAAGCTCATTTTTGGCTCAATGGATACGTAAATAAGCAGAATTATCGATTTTGGAGTGAAGATCAGCCAGAAGCATTGCAAAAGCTACCAATACATCCAGAAAAAGTCACAGTTTGGTGCGGTTTATGGGCTGGTGGCATCATTGGACCGTACTTCTTCAAAGATGCTGCGAATCGTAACGTAACTGTGAGAGGTGAGCGCTACCGTGAGATGATATCCAACTTTTTTTTGTCCAAAATACAAGAGCTTGACTTGCATGACATGTGGTTTCAACAAGACGGTGCCACATGCCACACAACACGCGTAACAATGGACTTATTGAGAGGCGAGTTCGGTGAACATTTTATTTCACGTTCGGGACCGGTCAATTGGCCGCGTAGATCGTGCGATTTTTTGTGGGGCTATGTTAAAGCTCATGTCTATACAGACATGCCCGCTTCAATTGACACATTGGAAGACAACATTGAAGCATTTATTCGTGAGATGCCAGCCGAAATGTTGGAAGGAGTATGCCAAAATTGCACTAAGCGGATGGACCATTTGAGGCGCAGTTGCGGTCAACATTTGCATGAAATAATCTTCAAACATTAAATAATATGGACCGTACTATCGATTCAAATAAAGATTTCATGCATATTTCTGAATTTTTTTTTTTTGAAAAATTTTCCTATAGCTCTTAAAAAATCACCCATTAGTTTGAGTTTTTAAACCTTAACAGCATACAAAGTCATGCATAGATAAACATCTTAATAATGCAGGTCTTCCAAATTGTGATTAATAATTAATAATACCCTGATAAGGACAATATCACACGGCTGTATGTGATATTTTGTTTTTAAATGTAATGCCAATCGTCAAGTGTTTTGATGGTAAACGAAAATTACACTCTACTCTACTCTTTTAATTCTTTTTTGTTTTTGTTCTTACACGTATGTACATATATTTCATTAATGTGTTAAAAATTCTCCTTCACATAAGGTCAATATCACACGGGTCGATGTCATATTTTGTTTTCAAATATAAAAATAATTGTCAAAAGTGTTGAACGTAAACGAAAATTATACTCTACTCTACTCTTTTAATTCTTTTCTGTTCTTACACGTACATATGTATGTATATTTCATTAATGTTTTAAAAATTTTCCTTCACCAAATAACAGTTCATTTTTCTCACGATATTCGTGATATTTTCCATTGTTTAGGTTTCTTTCATGACCGCCAAAGACAATATTTCCTGAAATACATACATACGCATATGCATGTACAGTGCGTTACAAATATTTGTAAACATATGATTCTGGTTTCCAAAGAAGGGAAAACCTGTTCAACGCAATATAGTATGATTGGAAGGGTTTAGTACAAAATACGTAACCTATCTGGAGGATAGTGAAATGATCTGAGTTTTAGGACCGTGGGAACTCAAGATGACTTTACAGAAATGGAAAAACGTTTGGAGGCATAAAGGGTTTACATTTTCTTTTATTTCACAAATTTTTTTTTAAATATACTTAAATCTTTTAGTCACATTTGGATCGCACTGTAATAATCATTTCAGTATTTGGTTAAAGAATTTTAATTTGACTTTAAGACACGTGTATTTAATTGCTTTTTTCTTTGTTATTGTCATGCGAGTATGAAAATCTATTTTTGTAAACAATATTTGGAATTGTTATTATTATTGTACCGTACAACTTCTGTTGCTGAATATAAATGATAAACAAGAAAAATTCTTTGTTTCGTTTTGTTTATTTAATTTATTTTTTGTTTGAAATCATAATTTTATTAAATAATTTAATCGCAATACATATTACAAATAATTTGAATTACTAGTCGTAGTACAACGTAGTATTTCTTATCTCTGCATAGTACTTGAACCTTTTGTTTTATTTTTTAATTCATTAATTCATTTAATTCATAAAATTATTGTATTTTTAGTCAAAGAAAATATTAGCTTCTCGGTATTTTATTTGTGAATTTTATTTATTATGGAAAAGGTGTTAATTTAATAATTGTCGACTTTGCGTTTTGCGTAATGAGAATATAAAAACACTCGGAGCTAATGACACTCATTGTGTTCGTTGGAAGGAACTAAAATAATTGGTACAGATAGAGTGAAAGTAAGGAAACAGAGGAATACAATATGCTAATTGGATAGACACCTATCAGCCAGCAATAATCCATAATACACCTCAGGAGAGTCTAAGTATCGGCTCCCGATAGGAAATTTAAAGTAATTCTTTCCCAGGGAAGTCAACTTTCTTCATCTCCACATTTGAACTCAAATAACCTTAAGATGCGGGCTTCTTGGGGACGATTGCTGTAGACTGTCTAATGGTGAAGGTATAGCACTGGCCATTATATAGTCACCTAGCAGCAACTCGTTTCCTTGCACTACTCCCTCTTTCCACCTTCCTATAACCTATTTTCCTAAACCTGCACAATGCACTGCATGAGTAGGGGCCATCCCCTGAGTGCTGGTTTTACCAAAAAAAAAAAAAAAAATCAGGCCTTCAGAAATTCGGCCAAGTTCTTTTCCATATCCTTTCCAATCTCTTTACATTCAGCTTTATTCGCAAAGCAACTATGGCCCTTTTCCCGAACTCATCTCTTGATGCATACACAGAGGTAGTAGATTGGAGGATTAGGACCAACAATCTCATTGTCATTCGTGTCGCAACACAAGCAACATCACTATCGTATCCAAAGCCCACAATCCGCCTACGAATGCCACTATCACGATCCTATTGCCCTTATCGGCGCTTAATTTTCAATGAAAATCCCATATATACCGCCTTTTAAGAATCGAGTGAGACCATCACTCATGAGCTTAAAAAATGGCAAAAGTCCCCGCTTAAGAATGGTATAGAAATCATTCAGTTTATAATGCAGGTCTAGTCTGACATTCTCAAAGAAGACTCCACAATCAAATTTCGCCCTTCTCCGTGAAAATTCGTGTATTAACCCTTGTTGGCAGTTCTCCAACCATCCACAGCTACTATACGAAATAAGAATCTCCAATCCAAAGCACCGAACAACATATGTGATAACTTGTATTTTTTTGGACGATGAATTGCCCTTTTTGGTCGATGAAATGCACTTTTTTCGCCGATGACTTGCACTTTTTTGACCAATGACTTGCTTTTTTTGGTCGATGACTTCTTTTGTCGTTACTTGCATATTTTGCCCACTAGGCGTATGACATATTCGCCTCCAAACAACAGAGTATTTAAGCGTAGACTTTATACAGATGGATCGAAAATGATGAAAGGACATTGTATGTAGAGCGGCAAAAGTATTTGCTTCAAGCTAATGGTAAAACGCATTAAATTAATTCATTTTTCACAGCAGGGGGACTTGCTCTTTAGTAAATATTTAAGGTCTCTACAATAAAAGTTTCCTATACGTTTACCCTATAAAAAAAAGGATCAACCAAGTACCATGATTTAAATTAAATAGTTTTTCCTATCCACAAATTTAATCTGGGGGACTTTTACTGTTTTTATTATTTTAAATTGGGAATTCCAAACGCTCTTTCTTATCAGGCAAATTAAATTTGAATTCGAATTTCTAACGGCACTTATTTGAACTATGCCTTCTTTAA
Source organism: Sarcophaga subvicina (assembly GCA_936449025.2). Taxonomy (NCBI): domain Eukaryota; kingdom Metazoa; phylum Arthropoda; class Insecta; order Diptera; family Sarcophagidae; genus Sarcophaga; species Sarcophaga subvicina. The sequence goes on along the minus strand of OW388082.2, from coordinate 103,161,999 downwards.
TCGGTCAGTTAGTAATGCGGCTCTTTATATTATATTTATGGACTGATAAAGCTAAAACAAAAACTTAAAGTATTTCAAATTACAATATTATAAGAATTTTTTTTTACTACAAAAATTTTAAAAATAAAACAAAATAAAACAAAATCTGAAAAATAATTTCCCCTTTTAATGTTATTTTTGTACTTTAAGTTCAAGGCTATGCAATCAACTGAAATATTATTCAATATTTACTTTCGATTTACTTTTTAAATGTTTTGTGTCTCTAGAGATTTTGTTTTTATCTGTATTTATTTTTAGTACCGCTCTAAACTCTACTGGTAATTTAATATGCAGTCATAAAACAAACATAAAATAAAACGAAATTAAAATATAAAAAAAATAAAATACAAAGTAGTAGTGATTGTTATTTAAGTTTGTTTTTGTTTTAAACTACTCTTATTTTCCATTTTTTGTTGTGTTATTTTATTTGGACATTAAATATATTATTGGCGCATTAGTTTGGCGTTTTTTTTTTCCTCTGCTAGCATGTCATTGCAAGTGTTTATGATTGATGTCATAATTGCAATTATAAACATTAATTTGAATAATTTAATACAACAATATTTTTCATTTCAAGAAAATAAATTATGTAAGAGGAGCTTTTTCTTTTAATTCACCTTTCCATTCCATTTAATGGTAATGACTTGATGTGGCAGATGGTGTTTCTTAAAACTATTTTAACCATTTACCATACATATATTTTAAATAAATAAATACATACATCCGGACATTTAAAATCGATTTAAATTTTATACAAGACTTAATTCAATTTAAATTGAAAAGCCGTAAATCGAAAGAAACAGGCATGGGAATCAAAAATTTTTATTTGGAAATGTTTTCAATACAAAATTGTATTAAAATTTTAAGACTACAGGTATATTGTAAGTCCAAAAGACAAAAATTTTCCAAGATTCAGTTACAAATTATATGTGTGAGTTGCAACTATGATCACATTCCTTGTTCATATTCTCGTATTCGCGGCCAAACATCTCGAACAAAATGTAATATAAAAAATGTCGACAATCTTCTGGCAAAAACTCTGAGAGTAAAATAAAATTACCATGAAGAGATTTTTAAAAAATCTGTGTGTTCCGCTACTTATGAATAAAATTAACACACACAATACGAGTGGAGTGAGAAGCCAGGTTGTAATCCTAGATAAAGTATTCCAATAAGCAATTAAGTGAGTAGTCCAATTGCATCAGTTGAGCAGTCCATTACATTCAACTTCACTCAGAAGATTCAACGTAGAGGTTTGTAATTAGAATCATCAAACAATCATCCTTGTACTCCGTGAGTCCTTAACTCTTAGAGTTTAATTGTATGAGTTCGTATCGAAGAGCCGTGTAGAGAAGCAGTGAACTAAATGTTCTATATCGACATACGCTCATGACCTATGTAAGTCCTCTTCCTACTACATACATACAGTCACACAGATAATTATACGTACCCCCCTAAAAATCATTTTTTTTTTAAAGTAATGAACTTCTAATCTAAAATTTCTTTACATTAGCGTTTGTAACGACACATTTACTTAAATAAAGAAAAAAGATTCCCAAAATCTATGAATTTGTGACTGCAGTTTGCTTAAAACCAATATGGCACCACAGAAAATTATACGTACGACGTATATTTCGTATAAAATTTCTCCAAGGGTAGCACGGTATATAAAATGTATTGTGGATAAAAATCCTAGGACTACAGCCGTAGAAATACGAAATACCTCGGAAAGTGATCACAATTTATTGTGCATTCCGAAACAGTTCGAAGTGTTTTGAGAAAGAACGGTTTCCGCAGCCCAGTGCCGAGAAAAAAGCCACGATTGGTATTTGCCCAATAATATATGGACAAGTCAACTGATTTTTGGGCGAATGTAATATTTAGTGATGAGAACAAATATAATTTGTTCGGCTGTGACAGAAAACAAAAAAATTGGCGCAAAAATCAGTTGACTTGTCCATATATTATCATTAAAAAAAAAATGATTTTTAGGGGGGTACGCATAATTATCTGTGTGACTGTACATACATAATTGGTCATTACAACCCTTCTGTCAGAACTACGATCTAATTTTGCATACCACCCATGAGTTGCGAAACCTACAGTTTAATTCCGACTCCGAACGACTGATTTTTGAGCAACTTTTTCTTGGCAATTTTATGTACTCTCAGAGTTTTTGAAATCTGCTGAGAGGAAGTCGCCGAAGAAATATTTTTCATATTTCGTTTTGTTGGAGATATCTGATCAGGCTTCATGGCTAATAAGCCAACACACTACCTACTAGACTACGGCGACTTTCTACTTTCAAAACCAAATGAATTAATACACAAAGCTTTGTTCTGAAAGCAAAAAGAAATCATATTACTTCAGACCCAAGTGTTATTTAGAGCCACAAGGTTTAAACGACCTTCTTCTTGGATGTCTGTAATCGTACAGAACAAATGCTTTAAACCACCATAACTAGGAAACTTGATTACAAGGAAAAATGTCTTCGCGACATCAGCAATAATAGAGAGCAACTTGTAACCATTGACTCAGTATTCAAACTCAATAGCGTTTTTAAACCTAAGAGTAATTTCCCACAAACGTTTGTATATCCTAGTACAGAGAATGGTGTTCCACCATTCGAGGTGACAGTGCTGGCAAGTGTACAATTAATAATACAGCTTTATTGAACTAAATCAACGACAGATCTTAAGTGAAGTTTGTAAATTTAAAATAAAGAGAAGACAGTGCCTCCTTGGCAAACTATGCTGCGAACATCGCATCTGCTAGAATTTTAGGTAATAAATGTTATTAAAATTGCAACCAATGTTATTTTATATCTGCTTTGAGATGTTTCCCTAAAAAAGTAGCAATTTCTAGAGGCGGTATTTATTCGCATAGATGTGTAGATGGCTACCTAACTGTGTGTATATTGTCGTAATTAAAGATGACCTCAGTGTCTTCTAATATTGCTGTAGCTAAACGTATGTCTCTCTAGGAAATTTTCGAAAACATGATGTTATTGAACGTCGTATCCCCAATGTCCTGTTATATCATTGTTGCTGTTGTTATTGTTAATCAATTTTATTAACACGATGGCGATGAACACCGGTTCTTTATTCGTAATCCATCCATACATCCATTCATTCCAAGTGCTATTTTTATAAATTGCTATTAATATTCATCACATTTTCTTTTTTTTTCTTTTCTTGGCAATCAATATTGAAAATATTGATACTTTCTGTTATGGATTGATTTTTTTCCTTCGTTCATTATTCCATTTTTAAATAGGGTGGTTACAGTTCATCCTCATTTATTTGACCAGTTTCGAATTTATTAAAAATTACTTACACCCACCGTGTCGTGGCTTGGAGAAAATCAATCAGTAAAGCTTAAAAAAAAAAAGCAAAAAGCTATTATTTAAAGCAATATAACGAGAAAAATAAAACATTTTGAAAAATTTAAAGAAATGTTCAGATAAATTATACATGTTACCACCATAATGACTCCACATATTACGGGGACATAATTTTTAACACTCAACTTTAATGTACACTTTTGGCTACTGCAATAATAACCGTGTCGTCGTAATCATCATTGCTATTCTGTTTTTATAAAATCCATTCAATCATCGACTTTAGATAAGTAATGACAACACACACAGAGTGACAAAGAATTTATTGTCAATGGAATGATATTCTCTGAGAATCAGACAATCAAATTGGGTTCGCTTAAGCACTATGAATCGTGAACAAAACGGAAATATGGCAGCTTCTTTCAGCTGTCTTATGAAAAAACTTCAAAATAAATAAAATTGCCGTGACAAGCGTCGCAAATCTGTATTAAACTATAGGTCCTGCAACATGGTGGCGTTAAAAGCTAGATTGTAATCCTAACTAAAAGGTTGTAACTGCTAAATAATTATGAGAGTGATAGGTAAGCAGAATTTTGAAAGTTTTTGTGATCTTCTTCTTAGAAGTCGCCGTAGTCTAGTAGGTAGTGTGTTGGCTTATTAGACGTAAGGCCACAGTTCAAACCCCAGGTCAGACATCTCGTACAAAACGGAATATGAAAAGAAAGGTATTTCTTCGGCGACTTCCTCTCAGCAGATTGCTGGTAAAAATTCTGAAAATAAATAAAATTGTCATGAAAAAGTCTCTCAAATATTCGTCGTTCGGAGACGACTTTAAACTGCACGTTCCGCCACTCAAGTGTAAAAAGAACACGCATAACATAAGTGGTGTGAGCAGTTAGGTTTTAGTCATGATTAAAGGGTTGTAATGACCAATTACGTATGTATATATGTATGTGTTGTGGTCTGCACACTATGGCAAAAGGGCAAAATCTGTCCAGCAGTGTGTTGCAGAGTGATGCCTTAAGCGTAAGAAACGTAAAATCGTAACGTACACTGCTCATCATCTCTCTTGTTCAAATGTCACGTAAAATCGTGAGAGAATTCTGTTTTATACAGATCGTTCCGTTTTGCTAACGAGAGAGAACGTTTTGGTAATCGTTTACATTATTCTCCATATGCTAAAAAGAAAACGTTCGCTACGGTACGTTACGTTACGTGTGGGTAACTACAGCATTATACCCAAGAAGAAACAGCAGTTGTGGTTGTAAGTAGAAAAGGGGGCTGTACATCACTTCTTGTACGACTAGTCAGATCTCAAAAAATAAGGAAAAAAATTTAGATAATTACGCCTTTCGTCTATCGCTCTACTTAAATGCATCGCAGATAAAATGAATGAATTGATTGTAGGCCGGGCTATGAGGTTCGCCCAATTCAAGTACATAAAATGAAAATCATTGTAATTTTTCTAAATTTTCCAAGGCTTATTTGCAGCAACTAAGCTTAAAATACAAAGCCTTTAACACTTAATGTATGATTGTTTTTTTGCTAATCAATAAGAAGGGTTAATAATCGTTCATTTATGCCTGTCAAACGATATTTAACAATCAACGTGAAGTGTTTAAAAAAGATTTCAAATGTCGAAAAATCGAAAAGAAAGTGATGTTGATTTCTTACTGATTTTGTGAAAAGTTGTTTGAAATATTATTTGTCACATTTTAGACATTGAAATCTAAATGCTACAAGTGGCATAATGTCCAGACATTCATCTCTCTCTTCAGTTCATAGAAAACACATACAATGTATGTATGTATGTATGTATACATGGATCTATATTTATGTACAAACAAATGTTAAATCGTTAACTAAATGAATATACATAATATTGATGAATGCATATATGCATGCATGCATGCATATATTTATGTGAATGCATGCATGCATGTTTGCATATATGAATTAATGTAAGACCAAATTCAAGTAGTGTGCTCATGTACACTTCTTTTTTTCGTTAAACTTTCAATTGTAAATGATGTTTAACGACTCACAAATTTTTTTTCTAATTTTTTGCATTTTGTGGTAAAAAAAAACAAGTGGAAAAATAAAAATACAAAAAAAAAATAAGCAAGAGTTGTGCTTGATTTAAAATTGAAAGATGATTTTGACAGTCAAATTTATCACTACACTTTACCTTACATTTAAATACTCACACTTGTACTCACAGAAATGTAGATTTTGAAATCCATAACTTAAACGACCATGTTAATTAAGCAATTTCAGTAATAAGCAATACCCAGAAAGCGAAAGAGCGAAATAAAGGAGCTGAATTGTATATCCAAAAGAAAGAAATGAAAATAAATATAAATCGTCATGTTACACATGTCTGGATAAGAGTTTTTGTCTTTTGAACGATTTTTGTTTTTTTCTTTTCTTCTCTAACTTGGTTCATATTGTGATTTTCGCGCTTTTTACATCTTGTCTTTGTTGTTTTTATTTTATTTTTTTTCTTGATATTTTTAACCATTTCCGAGGATAATTTAAATTGATGGACAAAGTAAGTAAGTTAGAGAGGAAAATAGTTTATATCGTTCGTAGTTAATTTACACTTTTGTACACTTTATGAATTTTGTTTTGTCTCGTAAACTTTCACTTTTCTTTTAGTATTTCTAAGAAACTTAAATCCTTTAAGTTTTTCTTTTCTTTTTCTGTTTATTTTTTTTTTCTGTTACACACCATTTAACACTTTCCATCTCGCGAGAAGAGTTGTAAATAGAAATAAATAATAAACAAAAAAAAAACAACAAAAAATCAGTTAAACAAACTAAAATTGAAATAAAACCGCAAAAAACACACACATTTTTCTTATTGTGTATGAAGTTATTACTTCAAAAATTACTTTCATGTGATATTTTTGTGTCTTTCCATCTCTCTCTCGTTGTTTGTTTGTTTGGTGTCATTTCATTTCATTTCGATTTATTTTATTGTTGTCTTCAGCTATCCTTCACTTTGATCTTGTTTTAACGATTTGTTTCTTATTATCACCACCAAATTAAATGATTATGATCTTAAATGTTGGCCAAACGATGATCATTTGTGTGTACATATACTGCCTGCTTACTTTATTTTCGCTGGTGGTGTTGCGTTTAGTAGCTGGCACAGTGTTGAATGAAATTTTAGGGCAACACCGAAAAAAACCGCTATTTTTAGTATAGAATTTTTTTTTTATAGAGGTATAGAACTTTAAGTTGCAATAAAACAACGGTGGATTATTCGATTGACATGAATTTTATTTATCCGAAAGATAATCTTGTGGCATTACATTTTAAATATGATTTCTGGCATATGACCGCCACGGCTGGCGCGGATGTAGTCCAATCTGGACGTCCAATTTTCGATGACTTTTTCCAACATTTGTGGCCATATATCGGCAATAATACGGCGAATGTTGTCTTCCAAATGGTCAAGCGTTTGTGGCTTTACCGCATAGGCCAATGACTTTTAATAGCCCCACAGAAAGTGGTCTAGTGGTGTTAAATCACAAGATCTTGGAGGCCAATTCACAGGTCCAAAACGTGAAATGAGGCGGTCACCAAACGTGTCTTTCAATAAATCTATTGTGGCACGAGCTGTGTGACATGTTGCGCCGTCTTGTTGAAACCACATCTCCTGGACATCATGGTTATTCAATTCAGGAATTAAAAAGTTAGTAATCATGGCTCTATACCGATCACCATTCACTGTAACGTTCTGGCCACCATCGTTTTTGAAAAAGTACGGACCAATGATTCCACCAGCCCATAAAGCGCACCAAACAGTCAGTTTTTCTGGATGTAACGGTGTTTCCACATATACTTGAGGATTACCTTCACTCCAAATGCGGCAGTTTTGTTTGTTGACGTAGCCATTCAACCAGAAGTGCGCTTCATTGCTGAACAAAATTCGCTTATGAAAATCGGGAACAACGGTAATCTCGTTTTGGGCCCATTCGACGAATCTACGCCTTACTTGATGATCGTTTGGCTTCAAATCTTGCACGAGTTGGATTTTGTAAGCACGCAAACCAAGATCCTTCCGCAAAATCTTCCACAAAGTGGATGGACACAGATCCAATTCCTGTGCTCGATGGCGGGTGGACTCATTCGGGTCTTCCTCAATGCTACGCTCTACAGCAGCAATAGCTTCTTCTGTACGCACCGTACAGCGTCTCTGGGGATGCGAGTTATCAATAAGAGTAAACTTGGTGCGAAAACGTTCCATGGTTAATCGAATTAACTGCTCTGATGGACGATTTTGTCGCCGATAAAATGGACGTAGTGCGCGATACGTTTTCCGCACAGAACCATTATTTTCGAAATAAAATTGCACTATTTGCAAGCGTTGTTCAGGCGTGAGTCTATTCATGATGAATTGCCAAACCAAACGGAGAATAAATCACTTGGCAGCTGTTAAATCGGTCGCCATCTTGAAAAGTAATGCCAACTTAAAGTTCTATACCTCTATAAAAAACACCCTTTATAAAACTATGAGTTGGTCAGGTTTACGTGCTTGATTAGTCGCCGTGGTCTAGTAGGTAGTGTGTTGGCTTATTAGACGTAAAGCCAGGGTTCGAGCCCCAGGCCAGACATCAAATAAAATACAAAAAGTATTTCTTCGGTGACTTCCTCTCAGCAGATTTCTGGCAAAAACTCTGAGAGTAAATAAAATTGCAATGAAAAAGTTTCTCAAAAATCTGTCGTTCGAAGTCGACTTTAAAACTGTAGGTCCCACCACTCATGTATAAAATTAACACACACAACATAAGTGGTGTGAGAAACTAGGTCGTAATCCTGACTGAAGGGTTGTAATGACCAATTATGTATGTATGTATGTATGTACGTGCTTGATTACAAACCCAAGCAATCTAGATGCCAGTTTAGAAGATGACAAAAAAGTATCCTTCCAGGGTTATGAATTATAAAAACTTAAGAAGCTTCAATACCTTTCAAATAACTTCTCCAGGAAGACCCCTTGAGCCCTAAAACTCTGGGGAAAGACGAATATATATTTTTACAAGAAGCGTAATGTCGAGACAAGGGCAAATTGCAACCTTTTCATCCTAAGATCTGCTATAGCAGACCAAACACCAGGTAACAAAGGAATTTGAAATTAAAACAAAGCAAAAAATAATAAGAAAAATGAGGATGACAGCCGTATGCTTCCAAAAAAACCGAAGGGAATAAAATAAAGTATAAATAAAAAATAAATATATAAAAAGTTTCACAAAAATTTATCGTTCGGAGTCTGAAACTGTAGATCCCACAACTTAAGTATAAAATTAATACACACAACATGGGTAGTGTGAGACACTACGTCGTAATCCTGACTGAAAGGTTATATTAATAAATTAGGTAATTAAGTTACACCAGAAAACATAGAAAAAAACTGAGTTCCTATGAAACAAACGTTATTCCTTTTTATCGTAAGCATTTTGTCGCCATCCACTGTATAATACTGCCGTATAGGTTAGGTTAGAGGACGTGTACTGGTCAATTAAGACAAGTACAGTACCCGGAGGTCGAATTGACCCATTGTACAACGTCCTAGTTTCTCACACCACTTATGTTGTGTGTGTTAATTTTATACATGAGTGGTGGGACCTACAGTTTAAAGTCGACTCCGAACGACAGATTTTTGAGAAACTTTTTCATGGCAATTTTATTTGCTCTCAGATTTTTTGCCAGAAATCGCCGATGAATACTTTTTGTATTTTGTCTTTATGTCTGGCCTGGGGCTCGAACCCTGGCTTTACGTCTAAGAAGCCAACACACTACCTACTAGACTACGGCGACTTCATACCGCCGTATAAGAAAAAAGAAAAATTTTCTTTACTGCAAATTTATTTCCGGAAAGAATATACGTCAGCTGGTACAACAAAATTATTTTTTTTTCTAACATGCAGTCAAATTCTTTATAATTGTTTAATCTCCTAGACCTCCAATTTTGTGATTCACTGTATAATCCTGACTGCCTGTTGACTTGTAATCACTTCAATTTCCAAACAAATGCTCTATTAATTCAGTTTCAAAATATCGTTTTTTTTCCTTTTTTTTCTTATTCCTATTGACTTCCACTCACATAAACAATTTTCATTGACTTGTTGTTAATATTTTGATTATTGTTGTCCTTGTTGTTGTTGTTATTGCTGCTGCTGCTGCTGCTATTGTTGCCGTTGTTTTGGTTAAGTGGCAATTTTTCTCGTCTATATGATGTTTAATCGATTGTGACTGCGTTTATTTGTAAGTCACAAATGCAAATGATCGGCAAAATTTAAAAGACAAGACATACGCCAAACGTAAGCGAGAGAGAAGAGAGGAGACACAAAAAAAACATATAAAAACGAGATACAATTTTATGATCAAACTTTTGATTGAAATGCCAGAGTTTCGCTTTCAAATGTGTGAAGAGTTTAGGGTGTGCAGTTAAAAAATAAATTTTTTAAACGAAATTTGAAGAAACACCTCGAATTTTGTAAAGCTAATCCAGTTCTATTAGAACTTTCGGTGAAGACTGTTTAAATATCAATTTTTATCTGCATTTTCTCAAAGGGGTGTCAATTCGTTGCCATATGAGCTCAATAGAATCGAAAAATATTTGAAATGTTATCGAGTTCCTGTACAATTTGGCATGTTTCTCAACCCAAGTGTTTAGAGATGTTCGTAGCTTGTTTAGTTTGTTGGCTTACTAGACAATAGCTCCAACTGCATAGCTTAGCTGTGACATCGAGAAAAAAATATTAAAAACCAACATTCCTTTTGACAACTTATCCCCGCATTATAACTGTAAAACCTCTCTCTCGAATCTGTCATTCCAATTCGACATTCAATTGACAGCGATCTCATCCAACCTTAACGTTCTAAGCCTTTGTAATTTGGCAACTTACTTTTACTTTGAAACAGATTTGAATGGTGAAAGTAATATTTCTGAATTTATGGGCCACCCTTATCTATTGCATTGCGTACGATGAGTTCAATAATTGAACGTACAATTTTGTGTGCTTTTTTCTCTTTTTTTTGCAAATGTCATTTATTGCCATAATGAAGTGATTTCTATTTTTAATTAAAATTTTGAAGATTGAAAAACGTTCAATTGTTGCTCGCATCAATATTAAATAACAATATTCTCTAAAATGTTTAAACATTTAATGTTGTGGGTAATATTTATTGAATATTGAAATAAAATTTAATGAAAAATGTATTGATAAAGTGGCGTAATAAAAATAATACAACTTTTTATTTGCTGGAAACAAAGCTATCACTGTACAAAAAGTAATATTTTAAGTCTGAATAGTTTAAAGATCTGTTATAGAATTGTATGCCATCGCTGATTATGAAACATTGTTATTTATAAAGTTTATACTTTCATTAGCCTATCAGTTCATTGGCTTGGGATTCGTTGTGTTGTTCATCTTAGAAAAGAAAAAGAAAACTGAGCGTATAGTTAAGTAAAGAAGAAGCTACTTCCTTCGCAAAGCGTAACTCCGTTATAAACCGCATGAAAACCTGAATGTTGGTCTCCAACAGAGAGGCGCTCTCTTAAGGTATAATTGTACCTTCTACTAAGAGCTATACAGTCATAGAAGAGTTGCTCTATTGTTTTCTTATCTCCACATAACTTATAGAAAACCAGCTGAGATCTTTCTCGGGTCATTGTCAGCAACCTGACATCGTAAAAAGTCGCAAAGAATGCATTAAACATTCATTTTATTCAGATTATTAAGCTATTGAACTGGTGCTACCAACATCTATAGATGAAGAATGGCTTCTCTATATGTAACACACCTGTCTATCCACCCAGCGCCTACGCTGCTTTCCCCAACACACCTCCCTGTGAGTTCATGAGAATAACAGGGAAGCATTATAGTGATGGTAGCATAATTACTACTACCGAGAATCTACTCACAACCTACAACAGACCGCTCATACGTGTCACGCTTTAAAAGAAGCGAGGTTGGCCTTCCTACTTACTTAATTGGCCATTACAATCCTTCAGTATGAATAACACCTTAGATCCTCTCACCGCCTAAGTTGTATGTGTTCATTTTATATGCAAGTAATGGACACAGGTTTGCGAAGCTTTTTCATGGTAATCATTTACTCTCAGAGCTTTTGGTAGAAGACCGCTGAGAGAAGGTCCCGAAATAATTATTTTTCTTTTAAAAATTAATTTTTTGTAATTGTCAGAACTAAAGGGTTAAACCATGAGCTTTCGTCTAATACGCTAACGTACTACCTAATAAACTGTGACATATTCGGCAAATGCACACATAATTGGTCATTACAACCCTTCAGTCAGGATTACGACCTAGTTTCTCACACCACGTATGTTGTGTGTGTTAATTTGTATACATGAGTGGTGGGACCTACAGTTTAAAGTCGACTCCGAACGACATATTTTTGAGAACCTTTGGCATGACAATTTTACTTACTCTCAGAGTTTTTGCCAGAAATCTGCTGAGAGGAAGTCGCTGAAGAAATACTTTTTGTATTTTATTTTGATGTCTGGCCTGGGACTCGAACCCTGGCTTTTCGTCTAATAAGCCGCCACACTACTTACTAGACCACGGCGACTTCGGCAAATAACTTCGCCTAAAAATGTTGCAGTTGTCATCCAGATTGGAAACTGTGGGATTCCACAAGGCCTTATGTCTAATGGCAATAATCATCCTGGAGTTAAAGATAGCTTCGGGAACCAAAACTCTTCAATGGAGAAATGATGTTTAAAATGATTTACTGCACAAAGCAACAAAAAACATTTGACATATTAAGTGGAGTCCGGAAGAGGAGGATAGTGTCAAAAGTAGGCTAAAGACAGCTTCTCTCAACTCTGGTAATAATCAATATCCTTTTATCTCTTGACCTTCAAAGTCTTTACAAAACTTCTTGATGTTTAAAAATTATTCTATTGCATGTTAGGAAGGGTGGGTGTTAGATATTCCTTCTTTTACTTGACCATTTAATTTTGTTTGCACTGTAGTATGCGGTGTTTATTATCGATCGATTTTATTTATTTTCTTTTTTCTTTTTTTGTGCTTTTCACCAGTGAGTAAGTAAGTAAGTAAGTGAGTGAGTGAATTGAACCAATAATATAATTAAGTATATTTATTTTATCGATTATTTAATGTCTTTACGTTTCTTTTTTCCGCTTTTTCGCCTTTTTTTTTTTGAGTTCATTTCACTATCTTTTGCTCTCAGCGGGCATAATTTTGATCAATGTCTAAGTTATGTGTCTATTTTGACACATGATTTGATATATTATTAGCCTTTTTTGTGGTTGTTATTGTTGTTACTGTTGTTACTGTTATTATTATTACCATTGCAATGGTGGTATTTGTGTTTTTATTTCACTGGCAATTTTGAAAATTTTTTTTAAATAAACTGTGCGACGTAAATAGCTACATATGTGTATGTGTGTGTATATATACATATAGTAAAACGTTTCGTCCGTCTGACTACCATTAAAAATATTTTCCACCATAAATATTTTAACGAAGGTGCATATACGAAAATTACTTAAAATTACAGACTTACTTATTTCACTTACGACTGAGACTGACTATAAGTATACTATACTGACTGCTTGTGCTATTATTGCCAGACGTGGACTCTTTCTTGATGGCGTTTTTTCTTCTATTTTTTTTGTTTTGCTTCTATTACTCTACCATTAATGGTTTTTCGCATAAAAACTATTTCAGTTTAAGTTGAAGTCTACTTCTCTCTTTTTTTTACGACTTCTTTTCTCGGGTTTTGTTTATAAATCACATCATTATTTCATACATTTTCATACAAAAGATCACCATTTGTTCATTCATCTATCAAATCCTTTCATTTTCCTAATGACTATGACTACCACCGCAACCAACTACCACTACCAACCACTACTACCACTGTTATTAACTCTTACTATTACTATGACTCTGGGTATGACTGACAGACTAAAAGTCTCTTCTCATGGAGTAAAGTTTGTGTCCATCGCCACCAACACCAACCCACTACTACCACTTCTACTACTACTACTACTACTACTGCTTTGGCTGCTGCTGATGCTTTACTACATGGCAAATATTCAATTTTTTAAATACACATCATTAAGGAGAGCATTAAAGGAATGAAATGATGAGAAACAGATTTTTTTTTTTTAACCAGCACTCAGGGGATGGCCCCTACTCAAGCAGTGCATTGTGCAGGTTTAGGAAAATAGGTTATAGGAAGGTGGAAAGAGGGAGTAGTGTTTGTGGACATTTGATTTAAACTCAAGATGTGAAGGGCAAGGAAACGAGTTGCTGCTAGGTGACATTGACATGTCATAAGCTATACTAAATAGAGGAATTTGTAGTGTTTTAGAGAGAGTGGAAATATATTTCCATATTGTATGACACCAATATCATTACTCCCTAAACTAAAGAAATTTATACAAAAGTAGCGTAGATTGGTAGTGATAGGTACACATATAAACAAATATCCAGTGTTTGTTCCTTAAAGCTCTAAGAAAATTGTTCCAGAACTATCTATACTCATGGGATAGCTACATAAGGGGTAAGTGGGCATTTAGACTTACTCTACACTTGAAACCCGGGTTAAAGAGAGTCCAGTTTTAGGTATATAAGGGAATTTTTATATAAAAAGGAGATGCAATATGCAAATTCTGGAACGAGGACAAAGGTAACGTGTAGCATACTCAGCATATCATACTTACTTGGGGGCTCGGCAATGTAGTTATTGGTTGCTCAAAGACAGAAACAAATTTTTAAATCACTTAAAATATATCCAACAAATAAGAAGAAAGAATGCAGAATGTCTGCAAACTCCAGATATTCACTTATTACAGGATTAGGGCACCTGCAGTTTAACCTCGACTCCAAACGACAGATTTAAGAGATTTATTCTACTCTCAGAAATTTTTCCAGGAGACTGCTAAATGGAAGTCACCTGAAGAAATATTTTTTGAGTTCGAGATTTCTGAGCTGGGGTTTGAACCATAGGCTCTAGTCTAATAAGCCAGCACACTAGTGGCTTCAAAGCTACACTAAAGTAAGCTATGCAGTAGATAGTAATAGTGTGCGTAGAGTCACGGGAGTGATTCAATACGCATATCCATTTCCCTTCTGATTATCTGATCTATCAGTTAGTCAGTTTGAAATGCAGAGTAACAGACCGCTTCAGCAACTCAATGCCCCTAGCCGCTCCATTCCTTTTCAATCATCGTTGCCCCATATCATTTTGCAGATAAAACACCACCAAACCTGACGTTGCTTAGCCTGAAATCAATTTTAAACCCAACTTTAATAATTTGGACTGAAGTCCCCCATCGTTATTGAACAGAATTGATCGAATGATTTCACTTTTTTTAAACGTTTTCGTTTCTCTATAATTAGTGTGTTCTTGATAATGCAGTCTTTTAAAATATTATTCCCGATTCACAGTGCACGCCGCTTAGTATTTGAAAAATTTTCTTGACCATGTAGACTTTGTTGTTGTTGTTGTTTTTTTTGCTTCCCCCGAAAAGAAGGAGGCAAAAAAAAATTAGAAATTCCCGCAATGTTTGTTTATTATTGTATTATTTGTTGATATTAGACCGGTTCCTCCATTGCAAACTTTACTCTGCAACAATCCAACAAACTGCCTGTATTTTTATTTACTGAACTCAACTCAACGATTGTTTATAAATGACTATCATGCCGGCAATTTCTGTATTTTTTTTTGTTTGCTTTGTTATACACCAAAAATATGTGTAATTTTTTTTCTTCTTCTTCGTTTTTTATTTCATTTTTATTCATTCAGTACAAAATTTTTATTTTTAAGCCGGCATCTCTGATTAGCTTTTATATTTTTACCTCTAGACACTTACATAGACAGTCATCCAGACATACAGAGAGAGAGACGGCACAGACAGACACAAACATTGGAAAATTTGAATGAACCAAAAGCAAAACGAAATGTAATGAAATGATCGTCGTAGGAACGTACAATTCCGTTCAAAATGCAAGCAAAACAGAAAAAAAAACGAAACGAAATAAAATTAAAAGAAATAAAAAAGATATTGTTGTTAAAAGTCTGTAGGTGGATAAGAAAAATGAAATACACTAAAATGTATAAAAATGTACGATGTGAAGTGTACATATACGATTTTATTCCCCCTTTAGATAAAAAAACAACCGCAAAAAGAGTTCTTTGTTATGCCATAAAACAGTGACCACCGCAATGAGATTTTGGGAATTTACGGAAATCTATTTCTATTCATTCTATTTTCGAGATGAGATTTAGTAGAGTGGGTGGAAAATCCAAGTGATTCATTTTATCAGAAATCGAACTTACAACACGAACCTCTCACTTAAAAACCAAGAGTAAAATAACAGGGTTGTTATCCTCCCAACTGGGAGAAGGAAAGTGGTAACATCAGCTTGTCTACTTGAGTAATGGACGCAATGTAATACCCATAAGGAATCACTACTTTTCTTGACTATTTGCTGGGGTAGGCAATCGAAAGAGGCCATACACTGATTGTTTGGTCCTTACAAGGCTTTAAGTCGGTAATATGAGTGTGACATCTGTAGTTTAATGTCTTGACTGATCGATGATTTAAGACGCTTATACATGGCTATCAGTTACTCTCAGTACATTTGCTAGAAGGCTGCTGAGAGAAGGTATTCAAAAGAATTTTTTTTTCCTTTTAAGATGTCGAAGCTGATGTTTGAACTCTCAGGACTTTTATCAGAAGGCTTTTGAGAGAAGTTACGTTTGTCATTAGAGTTCTCGTCTAGTGAGCCAACAGAATAGTCTTCAGATAAGGCGGCTATTAGTGTTGGAGTGAGAGAACAAGACGAAACAGTTTTTGTTGTTTTTCATCTTCATCTGAAGTCATATGTGAAATATGAATATTTCTTCGTCGACTTCCTCTCAGCAGATTTGTGGCAAAAACTCTGAGTAAATAAAATTGCCATGAAAAAAGTTTCTCAAAAATCTGTCGTTCGGAGTCGACTTTAAACTGTAGGTCCCACCACCCATGTATAAAATTAACACACACAACATAAGTGGTGTGAGAAACTAGGACGTTGTACAATGGGTCAATTCGACCTCCGTGAGAAGCTACAGTGGCGAGCAAAAGTGTATTCATGTTGGCAGATTCTGCCCTTTAATCCCTATAAAATCTTTAATGAATGAGAACGAAAGATGAATGTTTCAGGGTTGATTACTTGTTATTATATTACATATTTAAGTTAAAAAATTAAAAGAAATTATATACCATACTTCAAGAATATAAATAAAATTAAAAATAACTCAATTCGAACACTTTTGCACGTATATTCAAAAACCTTAATATTAAGCGCTTTTTAATAGTTTGTCCACAATCCTTTGTTCTTTTTTATATTTTTAATGCACTTTGACATACTCTCCACCAATTTTTGTATGATTTCATCTGGGATTTTGTTCCACTCCTCTTGTACTCTTTGCCAGAGTTCATCCATGTTCGTTGGTGCTCTTTCATACACAGCCAGTCTTCTTTTTAAAAGAGCCCACAAATTTTCTATAGGATTGAGACCCGGGCTTTGTGCTGGCCATTTAAGTAATTTAAATTTTTGGTTAGACAACCAATTTCTAACAATTTTGGAGGTATGTTTAGGATCTCCATCTTGTTGAAAGTGTATCTCCTCCTCGGGATATGTACTTTTGTCCACATATTCTGGCAAATTAGTCTGAAGAATATTGAGATAATCTTCCTTCTTCATTATACCTTCTATCTTAACCAGTGGACCAACGTTCCACCAAGTAAAACACCCCCACACCATCAAACTTCCCCCGCCATGTTTTACTGTTTGCTTTACATGATGTCTTTAAAGATTTTCATGTGGGCGGCGCCAGCAATATTCTTTCCCATCTGATTGGAAACGGTTAATTTTAGTTTCATCAGACCAAATCACATGTCTCCAATCCTCTGCTGTGCAGTTTTCGTATTCTGCACAAAATTGCAGGCGCGCCTTAACATTTTTATTTGATAGGGCTGGTTTCTTTTTCTTGACTGCTGCGACTACAGCAATTCTTCGTAGTGATCTACGAACAGTCCAATCACTAACGTGTTTATTTATTGTCTTAGCAGCTAATTTTGGTGTTCTAGTATCCCTATTTCTTATTAATCGCTCAATATGCCGAGCATCTGCATCTGTTAACAACCTTGGACGACCAGTTATGATACATTTGGATGATATATTTCGTCTTTTATGAGCACTTTGCACAGTACTATGGGCTATTTTTAAAGTTTTAGCTATTTCTCTGCATGACTGTCCATTTTCCGTCATAACTACTATTCGATCTTCTATTTCCACGCTTTTTTTCATTTTGTAGTTACAAATAAATTACCAATGTTTACTTTAATAAAAAATGCCAATAATATTTTAGAAACTGCACTTAAACTTTTTTAAAAACAAACAAAGTTTATATTAAACCATAACTCGATAAAAAAAATAACGATAAATTATAAATTGATACTTGTAAAGTGACATAAACCAATATGAGCAAAAGTGTTCGAGTTGACATATGTTGCGATCATGCTCGATAACCAGAGTTGTAATTGTTATTTTTATACATTTTTTGCACTATAATGTAATCCAACAGTAATGAATTAACGTGCGAATTTTCGTTAAAATATCTTAGCTAGAAAAAATTTTATTGACGTTTTACTAGAAAATTCACCAACATGAAAACAGTTTTGCACGCCACTGTAGGTCGTAATCCTGACTAAAGGGTTGTAATGGCCAATCTATGTATGTAATAATCTTCAATTCATCTTAAAATAATCCGTTTCGAAAATTCCCTGACCGCCGTTTACCCATCTGCAATAACGAATATAATAGGTAGTACAGGCAATGCCATCTCTTGAGAAAGTATAGAACTTTATGAAATACAATTACAACATGCATGAAAAACATTAGATTTTATGGATCTATATTCCTAATCCGTGTACATATTTGATTTGATTGCATGAAAACCCTATTTGCCCCTGTCTGCGAACAGAATGTTTGTTTAAAAATATTTTAATTTTTATTTTATTAAAGCAATTGAATAATTAAAAATCTCATTTTTCTTCTCCGTTTTTCTTTTTTTCTTTCTTTCTTTTGCTTTCGAATATATGTATGTATATAAATCATCTCTTTAAAATAGTTTAAATGCTTTCTCTGTTGTTACTTGAACGACGTCGAGTAACCCAAACAAAAAAAAGACTAAAATTTCCGAAAAATACTTGAAAATATATTGACCTTGATTGTGTGAAATAGAAAAGAAATTCCCACCAACATTTTCATGTTTCATACGCCCAAGTTAATACTTAAGATCTTAGAAATGAAATTATATAACCTTTCTTTACTCAATATTATCTACCAAAAATAAACAACAACAACAACAACTAAAACGAACACTTTTTACTACCGATAAGCGATAAAACAAGAAAAGTACGTACCTCTCAGCCCATGCAGACTATTTGAACTCATTGAGCAGCATTTGTTGCAACAGACAACAAATAAAAAAAAATTTTAAATTTAAAACAAAAAACCAAAATCCAAAAAAAACAGAAGAAATTGAAAAACATTAAGTATGTGCTCATGCAATACTTCATTTTGTCAAGATATACTACTCACTCGTACCTATCCATACATACGAGTACATACAATATGAGTTTGTAAATAGATTTTGTTTTTGTTTTTTTTTTTCTTCCTTCTCTTGTCTTTACGATTTTTATTATTTTAATTTTACCGACATCAAGTGTTTCATTTTCACTTTTAAAAATAATTTTCGATTTTTTTCATTATTATTTTGCTTTAGCGCCATAAAATTTGGACTTTCTTACAGGGTATTACCGCTTATTTTGTATTTATTACTGTTTGTTTTTCAAACGGTCGCAACGGAAATTGTGGATCTTTCGTATCTTGGCCAGTGGCGCCATCGTAGGAAACACTCCTACAAACGCTTTTTTGTTGAATTTTTGACCCTTGGTTTACAGAAATTCCAGTCAGTGGCCCTATCGTAGGAAACACCCCACCAAACCATGATTGACACTAAATAATGTCCCTTTTCAATCCAAGAAATCAGTTCAGATGTATCTTTAGACGACTGTGCATACATGTTACGTTACACGGCACGTTATAAAATGTTTAATTATGGGGAATACGAAACGGGAGGCCTGTCTGGTTCACAGAAATGCCAGCCAGTGGCGCCCTATCGTAAGAAACACTTCACCAAACCATGATTGAAGCTAAATAATGTCCCTTTTCAATTCAAGAAATCAGTTCAGATGTATCTTTAGACGACTGTGCATACATGTTACGTTACACGGCACGTTATAAAATGTTTAATTATTGGGAATACGAAACGGGAGGCCTGTCTGGTTCACAGAAATTCCAGTCAGTGGCCCTATCGTAGGAAACACCCCACCAAACCATGATTGACACTAAGTAATGTCCCTTTTCAATCCGAGAAATCAGTTCAGATGTATCTTTAGACGACTGTGCATACATGTTACGTTACACGGCACGTTATAAAATGTTTAATTATTGGGAATACGAAACGGGAGGCCTGTCTGCTTCACAGAAATGCCAGCCAGTGACCCTATCTTAAGAAACACTCCACCTAACCATGCTTGATGCTAAGTAATGTCCCTTTTCAATCCGAGAAATCATTTCAGATGTATCTTTAGACGACTGTGCATACACCTACGTTACACGGCACGTTATAAAATGTTTAATTATTGGGAATACGAAACGGGAGGCCTGTCTGCTTCACAGAAATGCCAGCCAGTGTCGTCCTATCGTAAGAAACACTCCACCAAACCATGATTGAAGCTAAGTAATGTCCCTTTTCAATCAGAGAAATCAGTTCAGATGTATCTTTAGACGACTGTGCATACACGTTACTTTGCACGGCACGTTATAAAATATTTAATTATTAAAAATACGAAACGGGAGGCATGCCTGATTAATACATTTACAGAATGGTGACATCACTAATCTGGATGTTGTTAACGACCATTTGTGAAGGTTGATGTATTTAGTATGCTTACTGCATACTAACCTATGGCTTCTAAATTTACGATCTGAAATTCAATGTACGGTAGGTTAAAAAAACCCATTTGTGTCACTAATTTGGATGAAGATTGAAAGTATGGTTGAAATGAATATTCAAATCAAGAGTTGCTTGCGTTATTTGGGTTCCTTTAGGATCCTATGGAGTTTTCTGCTGCATGAAAACTATGCAATTAGGATTAATGCATGAATTATGGAACTATTTAGGGAATGAGTACTAATGCACATGATCTCTCCTATTATTTGATGCTACTTAGGATCAGAGAATGATTTCTGAACTGTAACTAAACAAATTTATCCCAACTAGCATCTACTGATGAGGGATCGTAAAAGTTACGAGGATTTTAAAAGAAAATATGCTGTGATGGCGTGTTATAGTGGTCTAAGAACTTGTCTGCAAGCCGTGAAGCCCAGGTGCGGGAAGATGAAAAAAGGTCTGTTTCGAATACCACTGGAGAAAGAGAAAAAGCCCAGGTTCCTATACCAATGGGAAAAAAATTTTAAAAAATCGTAAAACATGGTTTTCAAATTTGAAATTAAATGGCTTCACCCCACTCCAATGCAATCAATCACCTCTTCCACCTTCCTATAACCTATTTTCCTAAACCTGCACAATGCACTGCATGAGTGGGGGTCATCTCCTGAGCGCTGGTTTTACAAAAAAAAAAAAATCAGCCCCTGGAAAAGGAAAAAGAATACCATCACTATAAGGTCAGGCAATGCCGCCACCTTTTGGAAAAAAGGTAGGAATCAACGAGTAGCAAGGTTCTCCACCATAACATAACATATCATTAAAATCCTTCAGGTACGATTACGGCCGAGCTTCTAACATCACTTATGTTGTGTGTGATAATTATATACATGAGTGGCTAGGCCTACAGTTTAAGGTCGATTCCGGGCAACAAATTTTTGTGAAAAAGTTTTTTTATTTTTACTCTCAGAGTTTTTGCCAATAATATGCTGAGAGGATGTCGCCGAAGAAATATATTTTTGTATTTCGTTCTGTTGAAGATGTCTGACCTGGGGTTTGAAACGAGGTTTCACATGTAATAAGTCAACACACTACACACTAGACTACGGTGACTTCATGTTCCCCAGCACTACACAAAATATTCGGACGACATTGTTTCTAGCAACGATTGATGTCAGCGTAGTTATCCTAGAATCTGCTACAGCAGACCAATCACCTGCTTAGCTAGAACTAACGAAACAGTAACAAGGAAAAAACGATTTGTGGAAACCATATGCTCCTCACAGATCTCATGGCTAGACCATGCTTTGGCCGCCTGTGGGGATGTTCGTGCCGTCAATGCGTGCTGTCACCTGCGGTTTTACTTTCTTTAAAAAGCGATAGAGATAAAATAAAGATTGATTGCTATGTGAGTTGTAATTTTATAACCTTAAACTTCAATATGATTTACCCCCCGTTTCAAAATGAAGTCCTGGCTAATTAAGTTTAATAAGTAATATTTTTTTTTATAAATATTATTATTTTATTAATGTTTTTATATTATTTCGTTTGAGTTTATGCAAAACTTTGCCAAAAACTTCGTTGCGGCTACTGACATTGGTTTTTTTTTTATTTTTTCTGTTAGTTGTGCCACCAAAGATAAATATTTTCAATTTTAAAAATCCATCTTTTATTGCTGTTGTAAAAAACGTTTTTCATTAATTTACCAGACTTGTAAAATTTTTTTTTTTTTTTTTGTTTGATGGGCTTTAAAATTAATAGTTGGCAAATGAGTTTTTGGCTATTTTTTATGGTTATACGTCGCTCATTCGTCACCACTAATTACATCGTCTTTCATCTTTACACATAAGTACAGCACTTCTATACATTGTCTACATATTGTTGTATAATATAATTTTCATCATTCATTTTCTATGTGCTTTATTGTATCATCTAATCGAATCAGATTTTTTATGCGATTTGAAGTAAATAAATTCATCTTTTTCAAACATATTTTCCAACAACTTTTCTTTTTTCTTTTGCATTTTTTCCCCTCTTTTTTCCCCCAAGTTTTAAACTAAACACGGTCTTTCAGGTTAGTGTTTCATTTTCTTTGATAGATTTTTTAATGTCTTATTTTGAAAAGAAACCCACTGCCAAACTTGTGTTTTCCATCAAATGCGATGTTAACTCCTTTCTCTCATTTACATTTTCGATTTGGCAACTTCTGGAACCCACTGCTGATTTGCTATTGTTATCCTTTGCCTATTTTTGAAGAAGAAACCCAAACTTCAGAGACCCAATATAATAGCACTTTTGTAGTAGAAATTGCGCCTGTTCACACAAGGAGTAAATGGTGTTTATAGGTGGAGTGTGCTACGAGCTGGCTGGTTGGTATCTGTTGATATTTTTCATGCTGGCTCTGGTGGCATTTATGCATATGACAACTTCTGAGATTAAAAGATACTTATTACACGTAAATTGGTTTACTAACAAAATTCATTTTGTTATTTTTGTTGTCTGTTGTATTTTGTTAATCTTTTTGTTTCTTTTTTTTTTTGTTTCTTTTTTTATTTTTTATTTTTTTTGTTGCAAATTTGTTGCGTGAAGATGATTGTCAACAAGTGTTGTGTTTATATTTTTTTTTCTCTCATCTTCTTCATTTTTTATATTCATAAGGAAGTCAGATTAAATTAAAAAATAATGTTTATTTATTTGTTTATCAACAAATGTCTGTCCGCAATGGTTTGTGAAGTGTTAAAGCAACAAAAATTTACAACTCAACAGACTGTAATCATCAATAAAATGTTTGAAAACAATTGTTTTTAAATTTTTTTCTCTTTTTTATTTCCAATGTTTTGAAATATTTTTTTTTGAATTTTTTTTGTATATTTGATTATCAAATTTTGGTAATAAACCAACAATAAATCTTGCAAATCCTCATCAGTACAACAAATTGCTTAATTGAAACGATTTTGCGCGGCTATTCTTTTTTTTCTATGGAAATGCTAGCGCTCAGTGTATTACCAATTAAAAATGTTGTAATTTTAACATTTTTTTTATTGTAAAAACATTTCAAAATAAAAAAATTATATTTTACTATCTGCTAAAGAAGAGTTCACTCTCTGTATGAATTTTATCTGCTGGTATTTCAATCGATTTGTAAGCGAATAGCAATATTTGGAACACGCCGTAGTCTTGTATAAAAAAAAATTTTCCATGAAAATTTTCTCAAATCTAACAAAAGGTGGCGTGGGGTGATTTGCTTGATTACAAACCTAAGCAATTATGATTCGAATCTGGGAGAAGAATTAAAATTTTTTTTAATAAAAGAGGCTTCAATCGCTCTCAAGGTAATATGTTCGAGAAGGCCACTAAGCACACAGTGAGAATAACACTAACAATGAGCATTATAGAAGTGTCTGTCAGCGCCACCTCTTCGTGACAGCCCAGGCCCATTTTGATACAACGAGACGGTAATTTGAAAGGATCTCCACCACAAAACAATGCTGTGGTCTTTACAAAACAATATTTTTGTACGTTTCCACCAAGAGGCATTCGATAGATCGTCTACATAATACGACCCATTCTCGGTAGGAATATATTAGCGAAATCAGGACTATGAAATAAGCGGTGTTCTATACTCCTCTCTTCATTCTCAACTGCGTAGCTATGTCAGTCGTCGATATACACTACGTCCAAGCGTTGTTTCATGTTTTGCTGTGAGACACTGTCGGGTAATCACAGACACAAGTATTGACATCACAGAACCAGTACGTCTATTGTCAAGAAGGCTGTCTAACTGTTATTCGTAGTTGGCCATCTACTTATAATTCACAGGCTATGTAGCATCATACCGAAGTTTGAGTTTACAGTAGAGCAGGGGCACACACATGCTATCGAAATCCGGTATAAGCAGGTGCCAATACCTAAGATCTATGTGTCCTTACATGAATTCACAACCCGAATTTAAACTTATAAGTCATCTAATCAAACAACTGTTGAAGACACATCTTGACCTCAAAGGTAAGGACTTCAACGATGCCAGCTATCCATACAGATATTCAGTAGACTCGTGGAGGGGTTGTAGGCAGAAAGAAACAAATACATTTTCTCTTGAGAGTGATGTTCTTGGAAAGCGAGAGAAACAGCATAGCTATGCTCTATTTCTACGCAGAGTGTTTACTTCTTTCAAAATCACACTTTCTCACATGTTTTGCATTATAATTATGGCCTTCAAAATTGTTTTCCAGTTCTTCGCAACACCTACAATTTACTTGTTAAATACCTACCAATTCTTTACAGGAGTTTTCTACCATTAGAAGCTAAACGTGCACAAAATTAATTTCTTTCAATGTTCTACGAGCATCTGAACTTCACACGTTCCTTAGTTTCGTATTTATCGCGACATTTGGTACGTTACGTTATGCCCACAAAGGTAACTCCTGGCTTGAAGCGAAAAGTATACAGTCTTTGCTACGCGTTTATGATATTTGAACCCAGTGTCACGTACATATTACAAACATGAACTTGTGTGACCTTAACAGATTAACATAATAAAAGGTGTGGCCCTGGAGCATGTTTCCAAGTGGCATTACAATAACTACAACAACTTAAAGACTTCAGTTCTGTGACTAAAGTCTTTACTTATTACATTTTGTTTTTTTTTATATACTTTTTTAAGCAGTGCAAGTGCAGTAGCAATTTTTTTTCGTTTTGTTTTATGAATTATTGAACATATTGAATTCAATATTAATTTTCTCTTTTAAAATTTTTTTTTTTTTGAGAATATAAATATGAAAACACCTTCAATTTCTTTAATTGCGTACAAATTGTCCAAATGTCAAGCGCATGTAGAAAACTTTACAGATGTTCAATGTAAATGCAATGCAACAAATTATTTTATTAAAATATTGTTTTCTAATTGTATTTAACAATTATCGATGGCCGTTTTCCTGTACACAAAAACACTCATATGAATTGGAAAATAAAGGAGAAGAAAAAAAAAAACTCCAAAAGGCAGAACAGCACATACAAATTTACACAACCCACTAATAATGGTTGGAATACAACAACAACAACAACAACAACAAAAGTGTTATGGTGTTAGAGTTCCATACAAATGTTTGACATGCCATTTCCTTAAATTATGGGCAGTAAATTTACAACCCACCTTTTTTTCCACACACCAATACACACATACATACACTTGTGTCCTTCCCAACCCCCTTCTCTAATGTGTTTCTTTTTATTTTTCATTCATTTTCATAAGTTTTGTTAATTCAATTCAAATTTTTGTTTGTTTTTGTTTTGTTTTTTTTTTTTGTGCTTTATTGAGTTACAATATGATGTCAAAAGGGAGTCAGAAGGTGAATTTATTATGACGCTTTTCAGTAGCTTTTCATACAAAAGCAACGAAAAAAAAGTAAATTTTTTTTCTTTCCTCTTTGATTTATTTCAAATAAAGACATTAAGGAAAATATTACCAAATTTTCTTTATTAAAATATAAAAAGTTAAGAGTCTATTTTGTAAAATTTTATAGGGATTTAATTTGATATATCAGTAGGACTGTTTATTTTCATTTTCATTTTTTTCTTTTTCTTTATAAATCATTGCATGGATAAATATGTATAAAAAATAAAAGAAAATTGTTACTGCATTTAACTTTATTTTTTGTTTTTGACTTTTTTTCCCTCGTTGCTTTATTGTTTTTATTTGTAGTATTGACTAGTACACAAGCATAGAGCAGTTAAGACCTACTCATTTGCACTCAACTTCCAATTGCTACTGCTGGTTGTTGCTGCCTGCCCGGCATTCCCACAGCAACAGCAGCTGCATGTTTTAACAATATGAAGGAAAAATTTATAGACAACAAAAACAACAACAACAGTAACTACAATAATAACACAAAAATGCCAGCAGCAGTAAACAATAACAAAAAATACACCATGAGACAAAACTGTGTTTTTCTTTATAATATTTACTCGAACGTTGTGTTGTGTTTTCCATTTCAATATAAAAAATAGCCCCGTAAACATTTTGTATACAGAATATATGTATACTTTTTATTAATTTTTTAAATTTTACACATTTATTTATCACAATTATTTTAAAAATTCTCCAAAATTTTTCTCTTTCTCAAGAGAAATAAATTTATGGCCAGTCTGTATGGGAATGTACTGCGTGCCGACCTCGTCCTACATTGCAATGAAATTCGATATATTCGAACTAATCTTAGTCAACGTTTTTGTGTTGAGTACTGTAAATATTGTACTTAAAAGAAGTCCTTATCAGTCCTTTCTGTTAGTGCAGAGTACTTCAATGCCATTCCACAGTTCCCAAACTTCTCAAGCTTTACTTCCGCTCCAAACAATTGGGTCTAAACAACATTTTAATGAGACAAATCTAGTGAAATTCGTCGCCTTTTTGTTATGAATGCCTTGGAAACTCTCGTAAGTTTCAAAGAAAAAATCAGAGGGCAATACTAATTTTAGGCTCGCAGTCTTTTTAATAAAAACTCCATACGATTACGATTATCACATAAACTGTTGTATAGAAGTAGCGTTGTCCACTTACATACTGAAAAATCTTTTGCCTTTTTAAGATCGTGCAAGATCATTTGGAATTTCAGAAGATAGATTTCGGAGAGTTCAGTTTACAGAAGTCTTAAAAAGGAGATCATATACAGAAGGTTTATCGTCAGATTGCACCAAAGTGACCTAGTTGGGGACCATCCAAATAGTCTTGACAGTTTTCCAACCTTCGGAAATTTCAAAAATTCGTGAAAGGTCTTAAAACCTAATACACATGGCCTATTGGGTTATATCAGCATTGCTATTTTTTATTTTCATTTTTTTTATAGTTCATACTGTCTGCACTCTTTGTCTTTGGATTATTTGGAAAAGAGTGAGCGTATATTAGGTGTAGCAAAAAGAAAACCTTGAGTTTTTATCAAATTGAAGGCTTTGTTCACCATTGGCGAGAAAATTCCATTTTGAGTCTAATATGTTCAATTACTTGCTGCCATTTTAAAGGTAAAAGCGGGAACTATCGATTGTCACAGATTGGTTGTTATGTTTTTATCTTTCAAAAAATGATTACCTTGTGTTGATTTGAAGTTTGCAATTTGGAAATAAAAGAAATCCTTTATTTATTTAAATTTAACAACACTAGTTCTTAACACCGTGTTTTTAATTTTACTAAATTAACAATTTACTATAATGATCAAATATTACACGTTAACATTCGCTCTATTTATACTTAATTTATCTTCGCTTTGGCAACTTCTAGAATCCCACTGTTGACTTGTTATAGTTATTTTTTTTCACTATTGCTTTCTTAAACTTCCTACGTAATTTGGTTGTTAATACGCTCTTGATAGTTCTACGGCTTTATAGAGTAGACAACTTAATAAAGGAAACCCAGGAAGAGTCAAAAAGCAATTTAAGTGGGTTAAAATATCATCACCGAAGACATCACAGTTAATTTGGTAAATAGAGTCCCATATTACAAAATCGGACGTATGAGTGATGTGTGAAATGTCATTAAACTGGACTAGCTAGACTTGCTCATTGCAAGCTTAATATAACATTAAAGTTTGGGCCGAGCAAAATACTCAGATCCAGGGTACTGTCCACCAGCTATACATGTAGACCTACGAAAAAATATTTCGCAGTAACTCGTTAAAACCTTATAAATCTCATTAATTTAGATTTCTTTAAATTGAGATCCGTTTACTTTACTTCGGACCATTCATAAATAGAATCTAGGTGATTTGAAGAAGTTTATAATCCAAAATGTTCGGTGACACCATCAGCATACAATCATTAATGCATAAAAAAGAAAATAACGTCCCAATATTGCTTCCCTGAGGTGCACCTGAATGCTTATCAAAAAGGTATTTCCGAGGTTAAGTATGAAATTGTTTTTGTGGCCAGCTATACAATATAATAGAATTCTCTTTACTACACCTTATAAGTCGGTCGGTTTATTTGTTTATTTGTCATTTTGTCATCAATACGTCCCTCCGTTTGAGCATTTCTGCCATATCTAGTATCTAGAGTGTTTGCAGTGTATGTAGCCGGCTGGCTTGGTTGGTTGGTTGGATGGCTGGCTGGCTCTATGTTGGTACATACGCCGGCTGACTAGCTGTCTGACTAGATGCATAACAAAGATATATAGACACACACACA
Source organism: Sarcophaga subvicina (assembly GCA_936449025.2). Classification (NCBI taxonomy): domain Eukaryota; kingdom Metazoa; phylum Arthropoda; class Insecta; order Diptera; family Sarcophagidae; genus Sarcophaga; species Sarcophaga subvicina. Next base: position 103,133,376 of record OW388082.2, on the reverse strand, counting down.
CATACACACATATATAAATACCAGATAAATGGTAGTGGTGTTGTATATGCACATTTTTTGATGGTGTCTCGCCGCCTCATACTCACAAAATACACTTGATTTGCAACAAAACCAATTCAAACAATTCAGTTCTCATTCAGTTTTACGTACGTTCAGTACGTACGTGCGTCGGTCTACCACCGGTCGTTAACCGTACGCTCGTTCGTTTATTATTATTATTCCCAACATAATTTTTTTTTTTTACTTTATAACGCAAATAATAACAATAACGGTTATTGTAGTTTTGTATCCTTAACGGTACATTATTTTTTTTTCTAACACAACCGCTTAAGGATATCTTATCCTTCGTGTCTCTAAGTGCTAAGTGTTGAAGTATTAAAAGGAGTTTCTTTGTTCATTGGTTCATTGGTTTTTTTATTTGATTTGCCAATGCCAAGGATTTATTGTATCCTTATATCCTTGTTAACGAAGCATTTAAGTAAAAAGAAAACAAGTGCCTGCTGTGCACGGATTTTTTTTATTTTTTTTTTTTTGTAAAATTTCATGGTGTTTAAGAAAGATAACTTCATTTGTTTTTTTATTGTTAAATATTTGTAAGTGTGTTCAATTAATTCGTTGTTTAACACTGCGCTGTTCCTTATTGAAAGCCACAACATGTTGCCTAACAATCAGACAATCTTCCTTCCAACAAGACAACAACAACACCATCATCATCATCATCATCATTTGTTTTCAATGTCAACAGATGTTGTGTGTGGCACACTTGTTGATTTGTTTTTATGTAAAATACTCAGCATAATTATAACGAAAGAAATATATTTATTAAATCCAGTTTTATTTAATTTTTTTTTCTTTCTTTCTTTTTATTTTTAAATGATATTAAATTTGTCTCTTGTCGTGTTAGTTAATAAAAAATGAATTTAATCTGCTAAAGAAAGGGGTGTTGTTCCATAAGATTAAATAACATGTTTTCCCATTTGCTTTTATATTTATTTCGCATAAATAATGAAATGAAAAGTATTTCACATATGAAACTCCCCCCAATTATATCATTAAAAAATATTTTTTTATATTTTTTTTATTTCTTTTTTACGTAAAACATTTGATAACACAAAAAAAGTGCATCAAATGCATTTCGAAGCTTTGAGCATAAATATTTGTGTCTTGATTATTTCAATTACGTTCGAGATAAATTTACTTTAAAGTCACCCATTAATCTTTTCAGTGATTTCAGCTACCAGATTGCAGCTGTTAATGTTTAATACACTGTTTAGATATTAAATTAAATTTATTAACTGGTTTGTAACCTATTTATGCGTTAAAAAGATAGTGTAAAAAAAGTTAACAAGGAAAGATATCGTTTCCTTAGAAACGAAAAGGAAGTGTTAAAAAGTGTTGCATGTTCTTAAGACAAAAATTTAAAAGGGGTTTTTAAAAAAAATAGATCCTGAGATCCTTTTCCGCCACTTAACTGAAAATGCAACACTTCTCTCCTAATAACAGGCATCTGTTTTAAAATTTAAAATGAAATATAAAAGTGTGGGTTATGTGAGCGTGTCTTAAACAGTCCGTGTTTTCCTATTAACAGGCATTTGACAGTTAATCTTTGAAATAGTTTTCTCATAGTCAATCTGATTTGAAAAAATAAGAAAAGTGGATCAGGATAAGAATTGAAGTGCAATGTTACCGCAAAGCTCATCAATCGCACCAAACAATGTATCCTTGAAGGAGCATTGAGAGCTCTTGAACTACCTCTGGGTGTTATTCACACCCGAAATTCGAAATTCCTGTTTGTTGACACCCCCATTGGTTCAAATTTAAGCTTCGCCGCGGAAAAGAATTTTTTGAACGAAAAACATTTTTCGCCCAATACAAATTTTAATAATAAAACTTTTCATAATTAACTGGCAAATCTTATTGAACATTTGTCATCCTCAAATGTCGTGAATCCTTTTTATACTGCAAAAACAACACAATATTTCCGCCCAATTTTTTTCCTATAATTTTCATTACGTTCTGCCGCTATATCGCCTTGATCTGGTCTGACAGTGACCTATAGTAACCTCATTAAGTGTTGATTACAGTTCATCAAAATGATATCCTGTTTTGATTATAAAGATTTTAAATTTTCTGCACTTTCAATTTATTAATTAAGCTCTTAAGCGAAGCGTTCTTTGGCAATGGATTTTCTCAGTTTGTGGCCAATTTATTTCCACTTTCGTCTATAGCCTCCCTCCTCTGTAGTTAAATAGCAAAGTTCTGTATTGGTACTACGCTTGCTTTAGTGTTTGATTTAAAAATATGGATTTCCCACGGGCTTTAAAAATTCGCATTACGTTCAATTCAGGCTTTCAAAAGCCAAGCTTGTCTTTGTTAATCTGAATGAAACACGCTAAATTGTTTTGATCTCTTTAAGGCATTGCTTTTGTACTACAACATAGTTGTTAGCTGCACTGTTTAAACGCATGACAGTTTGGAGATCTTTAGTAATTCAAGCAATCTATAAGGATAGCTTTAAAATACTAGAGAGAATAGGCAGTTGTATACTTAGTAAGAATTCTGAAGTTAGACTTTAACATAGTCTGCGTTACTATGATGTATTCCAAGCGAAATTCATAAAAATATTGAAAGTAACACAATGCTTGTTAAACAATCCCTTGATTTTATCCAAGCCAAGCCAAGGCCGCAATCAATGCCAAGTCCTTTATGAACGTTACCTCGACTTACATTCTTGTGTATGAATGACAGAAATTTAAATATAAATATAACAGGACATAGAAATATCATCGGGAATTACGGCCAGATGCGTTACAGAGCTCACAATTTCATGCATCTTTTTGTGGGCTTGGGTGTTCTATTTATATCTCACATAAACTGGGTGCGTACGTGCGTACGTTTTGCTAGGCTGTGCTGGTTATTGCTAGGCTTTGCTGGTATGACCTGAATAAGAAGAAGACTGGCTGTAAATGCTTTAAAAAAAAAAACTACTGAATATTTTCTCAAATTTCTTTTTTTATTTGAAAGTACAATCCTTCCGGTTAATAATGGAAAATAACTTCATTCAAATGGCTGCCTCGGCTGGCCATGCAGTTGCCTACACGATCGGTCCAATTTTTAAGCACATCATCGAGTGTGTGCAGCTGTATTTCACCAATGGCTTCACGAATGTTGTCCTTTAAAGCGTCAATTGTCTCTGGCTGTCGGCGTAACACTTATCTTTGACGGCACCCCACAAATAATAGTCCAACGGTATCAAATCGCAGCTCCGAGGTGGCCAAACGACATCAGCTCTGCGGCTGATAATGCGATCTTCAAAAACAGGGCGCAAAACATCGAGTGTAGCTTTGGCTGTGTGGCATGTAGTGCCATCCTGTTGAAACCAAATGTTGCCAATATCCTCCTCTTAAATTTTTGTGAACAAAAATTTGTTCAACATGGCCCGATAACGATCGCCATTGACTGTAACGGCCACTCCTTGCTCATTTTCGAAGAAAAATTGCCCAATTATGCCTCTGGACCAAAATCCGCACCAAACAGGGACTCGTTTTGGGTGCGTCGGCATTTCAATGTATGCGTGCGGAATTTCTGTGCCCCAAATGCGACAATTTTGCTTGTTTACATACCCGCCAAGGTCAAAGTGAGCTTCATCTGAAAAGATGATTTTTTTTTTTGTCAAAATCGGCATCTTCTGTAAGTTGATCGAGGGCCCACTTAGCGAAGCAAAAACGCATTGGATGGTCCATATTCGTTCAACGGAAGAATAAAACTAATTATCTGTCTAATCAGACATGAGCTAAGTATTACCATTCACGAAATAAGCACTAGTTGAGAAAAAAAAACGTTAGATGGCGGACCCGATATTTCTTTCTTGAAACATGTACCAACTATAGCAATGTTGCGTTTATAACAGTTCACTAGCCAATTGAAAATTATGCCAGTACAGAAGTGTTTGAGATGTACTTAAGTCTTTTAACTTTTTTAAACACACCTTTATTAAGGTGATTTCATATTCGTCGTAGTCCTATTTATCATTTTTTTTTTTTTGTATTCGTTGTCAACAATTTTCTTTTGTTTTTTTTGTAGTTATTTCTCTAACAAAACAAATGATTTAATATCTCACAGTTTAAGGTGTACGATCATAATATTTAAACAATTATGACCATTTAAAAATTTTATAAAAAAAAAACAAAACGCATGTATTGTTTTACTTTTCTCTCTCTCTCTCTCTCCTTTTCTCACTCTCTAACCAGTTGCTATTGTATTTTTATAATTATAAATAAACATTTTGTTTAATTAAAAAAAAAATATAAAAAACATAAAAACAGTTGTTTAAAGTCGTTTAATTTGGTATTGTTTTCGTTTAACTCAAATCAGAAAAGAAAAAAGTTTCAAATGTGACGCTTATTTTAAAGCAATAGAGCTGTTCATCATCACGTAACAAAAACTAATAAAAAATAATAATTTATTATTAAACTTTGAAAAGAAATTGCGTTTAATGAACTTAAAAAGAAAAATTAATGCTACGTTGCAATAAAGAAAGAATTTTAATAAGGCGAGAAACTTTTTTTAAAACAGGATTTAATATTTATTTTTGATCTGATAACAAGGCTAAATATTTGGGTCTTTTTATATTACAACTGGGCCCCAATACTCAAGTGAACGAGGCAGTCAACGAGCTGACAGTGGGTATCGGGACATAGTGGCATTCCGGTAAACGGCCGAACGGATAGATAATAGATTTCTTAAACGCAGATTGAATGAATTTATATGCCCTAGAGACAGCGGGTACTTATGCGAAACGCATTGCTCACGACCATTCGCAATGGGCCATATGTAGCCAAATTTTTTTCAATTCTGAAGTCGCCTTAGTCTAATGGGTAGTGGGTTGACATATTAGACGCGAGGCCTAGGTTCAAACCCCAGGTCAGACATCTCCAACAAAACGAAATATGAAAAGAAAAGTATTTCTTCAGCGACTTCCTATCAGCAGCTTGCTGGCAAAAACTCAGAGAGTAAATAAAATTGCCATGAAAAGTTTCTGCAAAATCTGCCGTTCGGAGTTGACTTTAATCTGTAGGTCCCTCCACTCATGTATAAAATTTAAACACACAACATATGTATGTTTGTGGTGTGAGAAGCTAAGTTGTAAGTCTGACTAAAGGGTTGCCATGACCAAATATGTTGTGTCATGTACATACGAGTATATGTGTTGCATACTCTATTCTTAATAACGGCTTTGCTGCCTTTTTCTTCGTATGTATGTGTAATGGAGTGATGCTAATATTTTAAGGTTAAATTCACAATCGCCTTAAGGATGGGCATTAGATTTTATGAGTTTTAAAATGTATTCTTTTCATTGCTAAAAGGGGGTGGTTCCGAAGGTTTTTAAACTGACTTTAAATCAACATGGGAATGTATTTGTTTCTGGGTGTCATGTTGTGTCCCACTGACTTAAAAACTTTCTTAGATTTTTGTCCACATTTCACAACATCAAGATTGAAGAGAGTATGAAAGAAAAACTATTCATCACAGTGTGCATAAATTGTTAAGTTAGGTTAAGAAAGAAATAATATTTTTCCGGGTAATATAATATGTTTTTATTATTGTTATTTGCCTCTGTCTTATACACTGTACATGCATGTACGTACATATTTTCCATTTAAATATAGGTTACAAGAATAATGAAAAATGAATAATTAACTATTCATGCTAAAAAAAAAGCTTTCCCATTTCATAAATCATTTGATGTGGATATCAATGAAAAACCATAAAAAAAACATTTCATGCTAAAATCGATCATTCAAGTAGGAATACGACAAGCAGTTGGTCAAAAAAGAATCAACTGACCAACACAACAGTGACACTGTAAGTACCTTGCCTGTCGTCCACATACAAATTTTTGTATAATTTTTACACTGTTTAAGAAAAAGTATGCATAAAAAGTTGTTTTTTTACTTTCGTTGTATAAAAATAGGAGAAGAAAAAATATTGCTTTTCATCTCACACTTTAGCCTCACAAACAATGTTTGACTAATAGTCTTACGCTATAACTACTCACACGTCCGTCCGTCTCTCCATACGTCAGATCGTTTAATTTTTTGCATAATTTCTTGGGAATGGTATACATTTTCCGGAATGTATGTTTTACTTAACAAAACATAAATGCCTTAACAACAAAAAAACACAAAAAAACCACCACCACTACAGCAACAACAACAAACACAAAAATTATTGGTAATAAATAAATGGCTTAATGTTTTTTATTTTTTTTTAACAAATTTATAGCTCTACTCCCACTGTCGTATTTTAAAATTTACACAAATGAACAAACAAATGTAGAGAACATAAAATAGTTGTATTTTTTTTTATTTTTTTTTTTGTTATTTTATTTAAATAGTGGCCAAAATTTCCATGTTTATGCAATTTTCCTTAATAATTATTATTTTATTTGTTGACTTTAAGTGGAAATCGTCGCAATGGAAAATAGAGTACCAGCAGCTAGTTTAATAAATGCCAACATTTACGACATTTTCAAAATGACAATATCATTACAAGAGTTTTCTAAGTTGTTGATCTAAAAAGTTTTGAAAAAATACTGCCTCAAGGTATTTTAATAATCTTCTAAAGGGTTGTCCATTTTTCGATTTCAAAAGAAATGTATATAAAACGTTTTTTTTTCTAAACAAATGATTCTTAGATTGTCCTTTGCTCTGTTCGATTACCGTTGTACCACTATTCAGGCAGTCATAATTGCTATAAATATTATCGCTGTGCGACTCCAATGTCACAGCATATCCTGTGAACATATACGCATATTAACCTGCTGTAAAGAATCTATTAAATCTAGAAATTGTTTAAGAATGCCGGGTGTCCCTGAAGGGATTAGGAAAATATTTGACAGTTAGCCTGACAGTTTTATGTGCACGTAATTACAGAAAAGAAATCCGAATTCATACATACGGTTAGCATTCCTCTGCAGAGGAATTTCAAAAAAATTTAATTTTTTTTATTTTTAAGGAAAGATGAACTCTGGGATAGTCGCCGTTGTCTAGTAGGTAGTGTGTTGGCTTATTAGATGTAAAGCCAGGGTTTGAGCCCCAGGCCAGACATCAAAACAAAATACAAAAAGTATTTCTTCGGCGAGTTTCTCTCAGCAGATTTATGGCAAAAACTCTGAGAGTAAATGAAATTGCCATGAAAAGTTTCTCAAAAATCTGTCTGGCTGTAGGTCCCACCGCTCATGTATAAAATTAACACACACAACATAAGTGGTGTGAGAAACTAGGTCGTAATCCTGACTGAAGGGTTGTAATGACCAATTATATATGTATGTATGAACTCTGGGTGCGATAGCCCGAATGCTGGGAATAGTTCACAACGACTTCCACAGAAGAGAAATCCGTTGAATATTTTTTCTGTCATTGTCCAGTACTAAGGAATATGAGAGGAAGGATTCCTGGGCACCCAGAAAGGTGATTTTAATAGAATCCGCATCTTAAGAACTAAGAATTGCTAGATAAGAGCTAATGAAATAGGTACTATCAGTTTTACAACAGGACCTTATAGGACCCAAATAAAATTTACTTTTTTAGGCGGCTGCCAATTTAACCTAACCTAACGCAAGCTATGATTTCGATGTAGCTTTTATTTCATTAAAAAGCTTGGACATTACAATTATATGCGAAAAACAGTATTATTTAAAACAATGCCTCCTGGATTCAAAATCGGTTGTGTTATATGGCTGGTTGCACCGTCCTGTTGACTTTTCATTGCGTGCATTCTTTTCGAATCTTCAATAGGACGCCCACAATGGTTTCAATTAAAGGCAACAGTACTATGGACTCTATTTTCAAAAAAAAATGTGCAGCCAGCAGTAATTTTTTCCGAATGCAATCACTTTAGAGCTGCCTGAGATCCGAATGCCAGAATTTTGCTTGTGAGCACCGAGTAATAAATGATCTTCGTTTGAAAAATTAGCATTGAAAGCCTGTTGCTTAATCATGAGCCCACTCAACATATCTACGTCATTGTGAATGATCAGTAGGCTTTAATTGTTGCGTGAATTAAACGAAATACGTTATGTCAGTCATCTGTCAATCACTAGATACAACGCCCTGTGCAGATAGGTATTGAGTGCAGCATTGAGTAACTTGACTCATTACTCAAGATATGGATTTACTGGACCTTCCTGTTATGTGCGGTGTTGATTTTATCCGCTCCGGGGGGTCGGGATATTTCCCGTATAGTTCATTTCGAAGGGATTAAATTCTTAAAATTGAAATTCTATTTTTTTCCACTTTTACCCGGTTTTGATCCTGGCTAGCTTGAGTGAACTTAACATTACCATTTAAGTAGTTCTGGTGAAGAGTGGGTGGACTATCATATAGCCTAAGGCATGTCCTGGGAATGCTTCGCTTTTTCAATCTGTTTTTCTTGTCCGAAAATGAACGACTTAGCTTCCAAATATAACCGTTTAATGGAGTTCAACAGCTTAAATGAAACTATCAGAGACCTTAGTGGCTATCAACTCTATCATGCGTAACTTTTAATGCTAGTTTGGTGTTATAGGCGTAGACCAGGTCTTTCAGAATATGGTGGAGACCTCATCGAATAAAGCCGAGTCGTACACTAATAAAAGAGACAAGGAGATGCCACATGTAGTACTAGAGTGAAATCTATAGAGTCTGGATCGTTCAGTATGTCTCAATAGTGATATTTCTCTACCTCTTCTACCAAAGAGCTATAGTATATGAACGCATATCTGTTATTACCTATCCTATGCTATTTAAAGTTGTTGGCATTAATTAAAACTCATTTTCATTAATAATTCTCTTTCCTTTGTTTCATAAATAAAATCTAACAATTTGCCCCCCATACGCAGCTATAAATTAAATGCTCAAATTGTAAACAAACAAAAAAAAACAATACTTCCACCTACAAAACTTAACCTAAAAATAGAAAAAAAAATACTGTTGGAACAGAAATTCCTTCATACGGTGACTGTCTAACACACTATTGCATCCATTATGCCATTATGCAATGGTTGGTTATCGTCAACCAATATCAGCAGCGGCAGCAGCAGCAGGCACCAACACCACCACCAGCACTGTTACCACCACCAACGATTAACCGATATTTGGTTCTATGAGAAGAAAAACGATTAGCAAAAGAATTTACAATTTACAAGCAATAACAACAAACAATACAACGAATATAACAACGATTCAAGCCAGCCAAACAAGCGAGTTGAATGAGTTGAAAACATGAACAAGGAATTCACCAAAAGGCTTGTCTTTTGGCGTGTTTTCTTTTTTTTCTGTTTCGTTTTTCTACTACGATTTCCATGTTCCACAATAGAGTGTGTGGAGTGCTGGCACGCGGTAAATGTATTGGTTGTGGTTAATATCCGGAGCGTTATGGTATGGGTAGAGTATATGGAAACTATAGAACATAATTTGCAATTTGTCTTAAATTGAATCAAGAAAAAAGTGAAAAAATTTGGAATTTTTTTCCTCTTCAAACATACAACTCGCACTACACCACCTTAGAAACAAACAAACGCAGCTGCGATAAATGTTTAAAAGGGGTTTTGTTTTTGGTTGTTTTTTTTTTTCTTTTAAATCTTTTTTTTTATTTTTTATTTCATTTTAATAATTCTTTAATATATTCTTAAGACGAGGAAAAAAAGTTTGACTTTTTTACTCTGCTCGTACGTAGTATATCATGATCATGATCATTAAATTTTGTTTTATGACCCATTAACAGAGTGAAACTATTTTTAAATTGTGTTGAATATGTGTTACTATTTGGCTGCCAGTATCTTGTTTTTTTTCTTTTACGGATAAGAATTTAATTTATAATTTATTTAAATATAGACTGGGAAAAAATTTAAACATAAAAAAAATGTTTGGAATGTAAGCCATGGATTTTTTTTTCGTTTTTTGAGTGCTAACATGGGAAATAAAATGACAAATTGGAAATTAAAATTTATAACATTTCGTAACAATTTTGATAATAATGGAACCATAATGACCCAAATACGAAAGGAAATATAAAACAATCTGACATAAATCTCCAGAATTTTATAGCAAATGTTGATGTGATTTTAATTACGAGTGTGTACCTAAGAGATTAATTAAGGAAATTAAATGATATTAGGGTGTCTAATACGAAAGCTCATATAAGTGTGGGCGAACATGTTCTCCACGTTTTAAATGCCACACATTGGAATACGAAATTATTTCGTTTTCCAACATAGTCTCTTTTGTGGTGATTCCTGTTATAATACAGATAATACAGATAATTAAAATTGAAATGGGGAGTCATGTGCAATGTCTATGACTTCCATAATCCCTTGTACTATGAACTTCCAATCGTCAACACCATATCAGAACCTTTTCAATTGTTTTGCTTTAAGAGATCTTAACGGAGTATCCAGAAAATTTGATATTTTCTGTGGTGTTACGGACATAACGGAATTCTCTACATTAGTTTAGTTTTGAAGTCGCCGTGGTCTAGTAGGCTTATTAGACGTAAAGCCAGGGTTCGAGCCCCAGGCCAGACATCAAAACAAAATACAAAAAGTATTTCTTCGGCGACTTTCTCTCAGCAGATTTCTGGCAAAAACTCTGAGAGTAAATAAAATTGCCATGAAAAAGTTTCTCAAAAATCTGTCGTTCGGAGTCGACTTTAAACTGGAGGTCCCACCACTCGTGTATAAAATTAGCACACACAACATAAGTGGTGTGAGAAACTAGGTCGTAATCCTGACTGAAGGGTTGTAATGAACAATTATGTATGTAATTTTATACAATAATGCTTATCACACTTAATAGTAGTATAAGTGATCACTTTGAAAGTGCTTAAAGTTCTTGATCGTACGAATTGTTTTCTCCGGTCTCTTGTGCCGCTCTTTTCAATTATTGTTATTGTCATGTAGATGTACTAAAGTAGAATGAGACAAACAATCAATTGTACTGCCCTCAATAGGGTTCCGTATAATGCTCCAATGTTGCCCCGAGAAATTTCAGAATGCTAAAGTAAAGAAAACTTCCTGCCTAGCACGTAATTAGAACACCGCGCTGGTTCCAAGTGTGTTTTATGGTGATTCGTTCTTATTATAGATATATACATGCATACATATTAGTCTTGAATTAATTCCTAATCTATAGTACAAATGTTTCTTAAGTCTAATGTGCTTGGTGAGAGGTTCAATTAATATTCTCCAGCCATACACAGATAGTTTGCAACAAGGCTTAGTTCTATATCCAATATAAGTTTAAATTTTCCTTAACCCGTATGGATAAAAAAGAGTCCTTGCCTTTCTCTATCTTCTCTTCTAGTACCAATCCACAGAAAGTTTCTGCCTACATCAACATTGTGGGGGCTTCCATCTTAGCAGGCTTATCTGCTCGACCAATAACTTGAATACTCACATAACCTGGAATCCAGCAAAAGATGTTCCTTGTCAGATACCTTCTGTCTACATGAATTGATTACTTCCTTCAATGGCATAAAATTACGATTAGGAAAGTTTCCCCCTAGGCTTTGAATATTTCACTATAAGACGAACGTCCGATCAAACTTTTTATACAAACCTTCCAATGATCATTTTTGGAAAAATTTCGCTCTTCGCAGAGCTAAATAGATAGGTCCAGTAATCAGTATCTCGCGTTGCATATCATTGGTCACGTCCCGCTAGATATTCGTAGAAATATAGGACATATATTGCACTATTAATAGGCAACGACAGATCTTCGGAACTGCAACAGTAGACCACACACCTGTTTAACTGGAAAAAATCGAAACTTGATTTATGAAACTGAAACAAATAAAAACGGGACCCCGGAATAGAAAGATGAAGGTGGTGATTTGTGGCAGCTCAATAGCTCTAATGTGATTTTCTTTTTTTTTTTCGTTTTAAGACTGTTTTGAAATTGCCCGAAATCTATTTTTGTAAATGGATTTCAATAATTCCTGATTTCATCTGGTTTAATAAATATCTCTGTCTTTTATTTTATTTTATTTAAACTTGTTACAGATTTGCAAATTGGATTACTTTTGTTTAACACATTTATTAATAGCTTCCGTTTTAACTATACATTGCGAAAGGGGCCTATATTTTGCACATGTTTCTCACAATTTTTTTTTCTTTTTCGTTCATAATTATTTCTAAACTCAATTTCAACATCAATGAATTTAATTATGAACTTTACAACAATAATGAAAAAAAAGTGTTTCAATTAGTAAATTTTGTTGTTAGTTTGTTCAACAACACTAACACGTTGCAGTAGCAGTACTAGCTACAACAGGTTGCATCATATTTTACCATACCCATCATAATCTGTCCAAAAAAACGCACACTTTGTGGTTTGTTTTTATTTTTATTTCCAATGCATTTGAAACATTTCTAGTTGACTGCAAACCACTGCATAAAATAAGTCGTTTTCGCTTGGTTAAGTTTTATTATTGTAAAGCTTGGCAGACGATTCAACGATTAGACGATTAACTAACAAACTGATGTGTAACATTAATTTGTCATTTTGTGGCAGTTTTTATTTTTATTTTTTATTTGTTTACCTCATCTACTGACACTATTTATTATGCAGCGAAGGTCTATTATGTTGAACGCAAAATTTGTCAAAAATATTAGAAAAATTGATTTTTTTTCTTTAAAGAGAAAGAAACAGAATGTGACATTTGAATCCCTCACTATCGTCTTTAACGACGTTCGGGATTTAAAGACAATATTAGTAATGATACAGAAATTATACACAAACTGTTTTCGTTACTCAAGTTACATTACTCAAGTTTTTCAATTTAAACATGTGTTTTCCATTTAATCAGGTGATCAGATATATTACTCTATTGTCCTACTTGCCGAACCCACTTCCTTTAAAATTTAAAATCGTAGGGCATTTAATCATTCGTTTAATACTAACTGTGGTTGCGAAAAATTAAAGCTTTTGTTTTTCAAACATGTTCTAATTGTGTTTAACGTTATTACTAAATAAACACACACAATATTGACACAATGTTTGCATAAAAAAAACCATAAGAAAACAAAGCACAGATTAAATTACATGCTTTGACAGTGATGTAAGGGAGGGGAAGTACTCCAGTTGTAAACAAATGATTGTATGAAATGTTGTCTTTAGAATAAATTAATAGAATATAATGCAAATGTTTTTTTGTTGTAATTCTAATTGATTCATCAAAATAAACAAAAATAAACAAATTTCACGTGTTTTTCAATAACGGTTTACGAGCCACTTATAATTCCATTATTTAAAGTTATTGAAATGATTCATAAAAAAATTTAAGCATACATACACATACATACTTATGTATGCTCATACATTTATTATTATAAATGTAACACTTTCATTTGACTCAATGGGTTTAGAGCAGCTTCTGATGACTAAGCGACTCAGACTGCCAATGTCAATGCATTATAAATCCTCCAAATCAGGCACAAATGTGTTTTTTCTCCTCCGATGGTGCTGAAGTCGCCGTGGTCTAGTAGGTAGTGTGCTGGCTTATTAGACGAAAAGCCAGGGTTCGAGCCCCAGGCCAGACATCAAAACAAAATACAATAATTATTTCTTTGGCGACTTTCTCTCAGCAGATTTCTGGCAAAAACTCTGAGAGTAAATAAAATTGCCATGAAAAGTTTCTCAAAAATCTGTCGTTCGGAGTCGACTTTAAACTGTAGGTACCGCCACTCATGTATAAAATTAACACACAGGACATAAGTGGTGTGAGAAACTAGGTCTTAATCCTGACTGAAGGGTTGTAATGACCAATTATGTATGTATGATGGTGCTGAACATTTACCCAATAAGCGAAGAACAGTCTTCTCTTCTTCCTTACACCTACAGCCAAATCGAACCGCATATGTCCCCATAATGCAATGCCCCGTAATGACCCACTAGCCACACTAAACGTGCTACTTTGGAGTTTAAGCCGCCTTATCGTTCGGCATTTCTCCAGTTTTGCTTAGATATTCTGCGCCGTTCAGCCCACATCTGAAGCCGATTATCCGATGTTGACTGCATTGTTAAACGTCTTAAGAGGATTTTTCAAAATCGAAAATTGGTTGAACCACACTCTGCAGTTACCTAAAATATCATTGGGTCCTGGTACTACGCAATGTATGGACATCATATAGTTTCCCTACCTCATTGAGATATTGGCGATAGCTATGCATGGAATTTACTGCTTTGATAGTCGCTTGGAAAGTATGATAATATCTGGTCTGGGGATATTTGGACTGGATGGTCTTTTGGATTAGACAATGGATTCTGAAGTCATTCCGCCACCCACAATTCCATTTAATTTGAAGCCAGCAACATTCAAAGCCGTTCCAACAGAAAAGTCCTGGTCTTTCTATAATTTTCTAATTTTAAAAGCCGTCATGAAATATTTTCTTTTTCCTCCGTCTTCCACTTAAGTCGGGTTTGTTGTTATTTTTTCCCATGAGACCAAATATTGTATTTCGACACCCCCATTCTATAACGTTCCAAGTGTACTTAGAACGTTTTTAATGTTCTTGTACTTTTAAATTGTACGTTCTCTAACTTAAATACTGTCAAAATTTAGTTAAAATGTGCCGATCCGTTTCGAAGTTATAGGGAAAAATCTCCTTAGAATACACATGTGGTCGTATGTCACGTGAAAACTTTGGGAGCTCATAACTCAAAACACACTTTTTCGACTTAGAATGTTATAGAACGGAGACGTCGATTTTAGCGTAAAAGGTTTGGTAGACTTAGACGAGAAGTGGTGGAGATTGTACGTGTGCGATAGCGTTTTCCTATCTCTTAACATTTTAACCTAAAGTTTGAAGCCGATTGACCCTTAGAGCATTGCTTAAGTCCCCAAGCTTTCATGTAATATCCTTAAACAATTTAAAAGCTTTCCGAAGTCGATTAAAAATTAAACTGAGTTTGCTATCTTAGAATTATTGTGTTTATTCGTTGTTAACAAATTGTATGCATATTTTTGTCGGCGAGTGTATGGTGACTAATGTTAAAATATTTGCTTGTAAAATAAGTTTTTGTTTGTTTTTTTCAAATGTTATAGAACAGATGTGGTGACCACTCTCAATTTATTGTATTCTTCCATAAAGGCTTTATACCCACGTACATTAAAATATGTATACGCTCCATACCAAATTGTCTTAGTGTTCATAATAAATCACGTTTGCACAACACAATATAAAATTTAATAAAGCAAATAACCTTTCTCAATAAGTTTGATATTAACCCCCAAAATTGAAGAATATAATAAACGAAAAATTTATACGAACGTGTAAAATTAAAATTAAAAATTCTAAAAATAAATTCTTTACTAAATGAGTAAAATTTAAAAGCATACATTATATGTATATACATACATATATATTTATTGAGTGTTTGGTTTATTTATTGTATATTATTATTTAAATTCAAATAAAATTAATTCCAAAAAAACGCATTTACATTTATTAAGCAAGTCTTCTGGTCAATAAACTTAAATCACAGCTGATTTTATGTATGGTGTTTACGTTATTTTTATTATTATTTGAAGACTACAAATCTTTTTATTAGGATGAGACAAAATAAGCATATGCAGAGCACCCGGTTAAAATTTTTTTAAATATTTTTCTATGCTTCTCTTGATAGAAGTATTGAACATACTTTAGAAGTGTATAAACAAACTTGTTTACTTCTTTGTTACGTTTTATCATTCTCATAGAATTCTTTCATTACATATTAAATATTAAAAATTATTAACTAAAATGAAAATATTTTACATTTAAACTATAAAACAAGTTTTCAATATTTTATTTTCGCATTAAAAAATCTTCTTTAGCGATCCTCGTAACTATATTAAGTATGTTAGCTAGTGGTTCGTAAATGATTAAATATTATAAAAAATTAATTTTATCTGATAATAATTTCTTATCAATGTTTTACTTTCTTTCTTTCTTTTTTGCGTAAATTCTAGAAAGAAAATATAATTTAATAAATATTTAAAATCATTCTATTGTTTATCACAATGAAACGAAATAACGTAAAAGATCTTATCAATATAATTAAAATTTTATTGTATTCTATGCAATCTATATGTACTATTATAGTATATACATACATAGATATAGTATACCATACATACATATATGTCTGAATGTATATGTGAACTGTCATCTCCCTAAATTAGGAGAGGATTGATTTAAATTCTTAGCTTGAACCACTTATATCTATAAAATTTAGTCCAAAGAGTCAAATTAGCCTTTTTACATTATTTTTCTCAAACTGCTGCATAAATCTTGCTTGAAAGGAAGTCGTCGAATAAACAAAACTCGATCAAATTTAAAAATTTAGTAGACTGATAGCTATTGAATCAATGATTCCAAAACAGTTTACATGACGTGCAGTAACCCTTGGGGCCGAAAATATAGCCTACGAATCCAAATGATTTCTTCAAATAAGTGTTTGGTATAAATAGGGCTGATTTATATGAAAAATGGACTAGTGAACGTGATATCAAGGATTCCAAAAAAGGTTTTCTTATGGTCGGGCGGTAATTGGGACCGGATATATAGGCGACGAAGCTAACTTTTTGTCAAATTAGAAAGAAAAAAAATACTTATATAAATCGGCTAAAAAATGGTCTTGGATGTAGTGGGCTGGATAGACATGGTAACAAGGTCCCAGTTTTCCTTGGGATCGGAGATATAGGAAGATAACTTTTCGGTCAAAATAGGATAAAAAATAAATTTTGGGAAAATGAACTTAAAACTTTTAATAATTCTCATTTACAGTGGTGGTCTTATAATTAGAAACGATGTTTCTGAAACAGAGTTCTCTGGAGCGACGAATCTAAGTTTAATTTGTCCCAATCTGATGGAAAAACGTATATAAGACGTCCTCCAAACCAAGCCTTTGATCCCAGGTACACAGTGAAAACTGTAAAACAAATTATCAAACATACATGTTGCTAAGTCGTTTCTAATTATAAGGCCACCACTGTATATGTAATAGGTCCAACAAAATGTCGTATTTTTCGCAAGTTGCATTTTTTTTGATAGATGACTTGCCTATTTTTGTTCGTTGGGTGGTATTTTTTGGTCGATAATTTGCATTTGTTAGGTCGCTGACTTGCATTTTTTTGGTCGATGTCTTGCACTTGCATTTCTTGGTCGATGACTAAAATTTTTTGGTTGATGACTTGGATGTTTTTGGTTGATGATTTGAATGTTTTTGGTTGGTAATTTAAATTGTTTTATATAATGGCTATTTTAAGAAACGAGAAGAAGGGTATAACGTTGTAAGTATATTAACTACCTATAGATGAATGCAACTATAAAATGCTGGTTACCCTGCATTTAAGGTGACACCAACTATTGTCAAGAAACTCCTCTTTCAAGCATAAAATTTTAATCATAACGGTTAGATGATTGGCCATATTTGTCAAGGTCCATTTGAATTTGCGCTCCAGTTGGTAAAATCAAAAAAAAAATTATTACGAATTATATTTAAATGAACAAATGGGGGTTCCTCTATAGTCGTCTGTAGAATTATTATATTTTTACTATTTTACTACGTACATACATACATATGTATATGCACATTAAATATAAATAAGTTTATTTTTCCCCCATAATGTAATTAAAAAGTAAAAAACACTATACGATAAGAACAACAATAATAATATTTCTATTTTTAAAAATAGAAAAATGTTTAAAAACAATGTTTTATCATCAATGAATAAATGAATCGAAATGAAATGAAATGTAATGTTAAATATTATAATACAAGACAAGGTTTAGTTGTTATTTGCTGATAAATGCATTTCAACATGAATAAATAAAATTATTCAATGAAATAAAAACAAAAAAAAGGAAAAATCATACAAACTACTACAAGTATTTAACACATAATATTTTGCAAAAATGTAATAGAAATACTATAAACAAACAAAATATTCGAAAAAAACATTTTAACAAAAATAAAATCTAATAGAAAAAAGAATATTATTGTGGGGATTCTCAAGTATATTTGAAAAGAAAACAAAAACACAGTAATTGCTATTATAATGACATGCACAAGTAAATGTCCACAGAAATTTCAAAGTTCTGAATCAATTATTATATCAAATAGAATGGATGGATGGATTTACTAAATATTTAAATTATTATCCAATCGAACAAAGCTTCTTTCAGTCTTCCTGAAGATAAGCATCTTATATTTCAAAACTATTACCCGCGTTTTAAAACCATAAAAGAATGCAATCATTCTGGGGCATTTGTTTTTAAAACGTTATTCTAATTTAGACATTCAAACAATTTTTAATTTAATGTTTAAAGTTTAAAATCCGTATTAACAAAACAAAAATTTTAATGTAGGTATGATGTACACATTAATTATTTAAAAATGCCAACAAGGCACACATTTTCACTTGGGATTGGCAATGTAATGTCGTACCCTTGTCACTTCAATTGTAATAATGCAATATAATGAATATTTTTTTTACTCAATAACCGAATTTTTATATTCTTCTAATTATTCTTTAAAAAAATTTATGCAAATAAAAGTTTTTGAATACAACTTTAATGCATTTTGCTTAATAGAAGTGTGTAAAGTTGTTGTAAGTTTTTTGTAATACGGCTGTAAACATTTCGAAGTACAAACCTAAGGGAATTTTATGAATGGGATGGAATGGCCTCTCCTTACATATGTAATTCATTGTGTTGTCCAACACTAATCTTTATGTTTTCACAAATTCGTGTTGGATTATTATTTTTTTTAACATTTTTTATTTCGTATGTTTTGAGAAAACCTTTGTTTAACTGTGGGAGTCAACAACAGAGCTTTAGCGGCGTTTCTACTAATCAACAAAACACTAAAAGGGTTAAAATAATGTCAGTCACCACTCATTTTTTTAAATTTAGATATTCCACGAGTCTACTGGCTCAGGCCTTTTGATAATAATAAAAAAAAACTTATTTAATTGGTCATTTCAAAACTTTAGCCAGGTTTACGATCTTGCTTCTTACGCCGCCCATGTTGTGTGTGTTCATTTTACCAATGAGTGGCGGGACCTACAGTTTAAAACTGACACCGAACGACAGATATTTGAGAGCCATGGCCCTAAATCTAATGAGCCAACGCACTACCCACTAGACTAAGGCGACATAATATACTAGGTTAGGTTAATATACTAGGTTAAGTAAGTTAGCGGACCGCCTTAATGTTTGCTCATGGGATAACTATTGAATTGACTGCCATTTCTGATCTGGAAACAATTAGTGTCGGCTGCATGAATTTCCAGGACAATGATTAGACATTCTTGTGAGTAATTCACCTTTTTTAACAAAACACTGAAAGGGTTGAAGTTGTTGCTTTTCATCAGGAAATTACAATGTGACTTATACATGTAACTTTATTGTATTCAGCCTTATTTAAATGGTTCCAAACTGTGTTTTTGTGAAATATGTAGCTGAAGGGCATTTGAAAGTGTACTCACATAATGGCCGCATTCAAAAATGTTCACTAATTTTTTTATCAACATCAATTTTATCATCAACAATTGACTTCCCTCCCATAATTAAGCGTAATTGATAGTAAGCCAACAAAAAAACAAAATATTCTTTTCTTTTATCGAAAATGAACTTTTTAATATGAAGTGCTTTTCTTTCCCCCCCCCCCCTTTTTCTTGACTAGTAGTGCTCAATCAATGCTGAGGATACAAGCACTCGAAAAACTTATGAATGAATATACCTCGAATCAAATACATCTTTCTAACGCCACCTGGCATTATAAGACAGACTAATGGAATTCATCTATTAGAAAATGAATTGTGTTCTTATCACTGTACCTTACATTTTTTAATAGTTTTATCGATTTTCTAACAATTTAATTAATTTTCTAAGAGTTTTTTATATTTTCTTAAAAGTATTCTTAGCTTTCCAACAGCCGCAGTACTTTTTTTATTTTATTTTTAAAGTTTTATTGCTATGCTGCAGCATTATTTTTTTTTCTTCAGAATCTTATTAATCTTTCGAGTGTTTTCTATAATTTCAAAGACTTTAAAGAGCTTATCTATGCCCGTATGTTACTTTATTTTTGACTGTCTATGCCACAGTACTTTTAAAAACAAACTACTGCTGTTCGCTTATAATTTTATTTTGTTTTTGTTATCGGCAAACATGTTTTATAAACGAAATTTAAAGCCATAAAATGTCATTATATATGTTACCCTCTTTTTTTTTTGTTTTTGTTAAATAGTTTAAAACAATTTCATTAAAGGCCAAGAAAGCGAGTTAATATGGCTTTTTTGTTCAAAACATCTGTATTTACTCAATAAGTCTAAAGGCATTAACACAATACTTGTAATACAATTCCAATAATTTAAACAAAAATATCGTTTTTTTTTTTAATTTATTTTCTTTTTTTTTCATTATCTTTAAAAGTGAAAAGATTTCTTTTAATAAGAACAGTCCCCACAGAGAAAAGCGAGCAACAGGTGTTATTGTAACTGCTATTATTTTAAATATTCTTGAATATAAACAATTTAATTTGTTACATAGCGTTTAAATGTTAAACAGTGTTTACACGTTTATTTTTTTTTTTGTATTTAAATTTTATTTTATTTTATATAACTATCGACAGAGCCTTATCACCCATCACCATTGACGGCAATTGTTGGAAGTGAAATAAATTGAAAAATAAAGTTAAAAAAAAAATTAAAAAAAGAGGCAATACACTGACGTGGCTTTCAGTAAGCGTCAATATAGAACAGTGTTTCAGCAAAGCTCTTCACTTGAGTTGTAGTACTACCGCCTACCATTTGCTCTATTTTGAAAAACTCCCCCATAATTTTTTATTTTTTTTTTTCAAATTTTTATTATCGTTTAGAATGAAAGCAACAATTTAACAAAATGTTGGTACAAATTTTAACAAATTTCGTTAGTTGTGAATTTAAGAAAATCAAAACGAATTTGACAATGTTTTTGATTTTCTTTTGGATCATATGGTTCTCACAAATTTTAGCCATTTCAACCATGTTTATGAGGTAATTTTTTTTAATTTCTAATATGTTAAGTTTTTCTAAATTAAAACAAAAAAACAAAAACAAAATATTAAACAAAAACATCTTTTTTTATATTTTTAGTTTGCCTGACATCACGGATATACCCACAGTTACGGTAACCGAATTGCCCTTGGAAGTTTTACAACCACCACAAAATTCATTAGATGCAGTTATAATTGCTGATGGCAGTGAACGCTCTCCCGAAGAAAGAGTAAATCGCACCATCGAAGTTATTACGGACAGTACTAAAGAGGAAATTCAAAAAGGTAATACAAAATATACATACATTTCTTTATAGGGAAGATAATAAACAGTTTGTCAGTTTCTCTGCAATTAAGGCTTTATACGTCATCATATCCTATAAGAAACATATCAATATACGCTGTATTACAAAGAAAGACAATATTTTACCATTTTAAAGCACTCAGCTAAAAAAGCAAAGCTTACTTTGGGTTCTATATGGATACAAAAAAACAAAGCTTGGACAATCTTAGATGTGTTGCATATACTTTCTACGGACCTAATGACCGCTTTACTGTCAGTAAAGTAAATACGCGTATACCTACATACATACATATATACATGTACTGTGATATCAGATTCGCACAGAAAAATTACCTCTACCCTAATCTATTTATAAGGTCGAGACGGTTTAGGGGATCCCAACTTGCATATTTGATAAGCCATTGAAGAAATTGATAAACAAAAGAATCGTATTCGTCTGTGTCATCTCCCCTGATTTTTTCCGCATGTTTACAGCTTGCCCAATGACTTGTGTTTACTGCTTTGACTTTCTAAATAGAATGTGTGAAGAATCTGTATAAATTTTAGGTAGCGGCCGTGTCATATAGAGGCCAGAGGGCCTTTACTTTTCATGGAAACATCATGACATTCAAAACACTGACAGAGATATAAAATTTTACTCTATTCGGCTTAGAATTGACTGAGCAAGCGTCAAAAATGGACACAGACAATACTCCAGACGTTATAGTTAATTATGGGCATTTTTCGTTATCTCCATTCCTTTCTTAATTGAAAGGTCGTTGAGTATGATCTTGTAACCTTCAGGAACCCTTCCAATAACTAATCATACGGGAAGTGGGAATTATGGGCACACATGGCTGAAAGATAAGAAAAACTCAAGTTCATTCTATGAGTCTCTGTTTACTCTGAATAACTCGAATTTTTTAATTCAGGGTCATTGGAAACTTTGCAATAATTTTCTTGCGGACAAATTTTATTCCAAGCTGGTGCGAATAGGAAAAACTCACTACGTGAATATCCCTTTGAGTAGTTCAAAATCATCATTAGAATTCTTCCAACTAAATGAGTCCTGGAAGAAATGTTTCTTTTGATAAACGTTTTGTGCTTAAAACAGAAAAAATATTATGAAATAAGTCTACAGACTTGCAAACGTCAACTGCAATTTCTTTAATAATGATTTGAAAATACCTTGTTGTTCAGTTGTTTACTTAGTGAAATGCCTAAAATCAAATTCGTTATTAGAGTCTTAAGAGCTTAAACCACTTACATACGATTTATTTTATTCAGAATATATACACCTTCACTGCCCATTTCTACACAAAATTTGATTTCTATTTCATAAATTTCATAACATTGAACACTCCTAACCTTAAATTTGTGATTATATTGTCTTCTCAAGTCGAAAGTGTTAACAAAGGTTTGAACAAACAAAAGTCTGAACTGTACATATTCCTTTGAAATACAAAAATATGCCACATATGCAAACAAATAATCAACAGTTCTCTTAGGGCAAAGCGAAGAATTTCTTTACGTGCAACAAACTATTACATCCAGACTTTGAATTTTTGATGCCCATTTATTGGACGGTGGAATTATTTGTTCGTATATATTTAAATACGTTCGTATATATTTAAAATCAATGACCAGTTACTTATGGATATAACGACTAATTTTTTATCCCTTTTGGCTTTGTTGATATGGCGAAGACAGGACAACCAGATTGCTCCTGTCCCGACATATACACGACACGAATAGAATTCAGTTATTAAAGTCATAAAATAATCTCCCAAATAACGGTATTCTCAAAATAATTTAATTTAAAAATTATGTACCTTTAAAAAGAACACCCTTTATAAATATATTTTAGTTTCAAATATGAATTGTTTTCATTGATTTCTTTTCCCTTTGCAGATGATCAAATTGTCAAACTTAACGATTCTGGCGGAGGTGGCGCAATCGAATCAACACAACAAGCAACAACCAATAGTGCACCACTATCTACCAGCAGCGACATAGTAGAAGAGCAAGAAGCGGCAGCTTCATTAATAAATAACATTCCAACCGAAACATATGATATTAACCATACACAACCAACAATGAATATTACACTAGAACAGCAACAACAACAACAACAACAGCAGCAGCAACAACAACAAAATACAAGTTCAACAACCGCCACTGATAGTCAAGTGAATCTCACAGCTGCTGCTGCTGCCGCCGAAGAAGTGCCAATGCCGGTATTCTCTGAATGGGCACAAAAACAAATGGAGGCAGCCGAAAAACAACAGGCCCTCGAACAGGAACAGACTGTTAACAATTCGGCACAGCGTAAAAATCACACAAACGGTAATGGCAAACCGGCCACACTGAAATTAAGAGCAAAAAACTATGCTTCTCCCGATTGTGGAGCAAAGATAATAGCTTCCAGTGCCTATACATCGAATGCGGGTGCAGTATTGAGTTCATCGAAAGACGAATACATGTTGAGTTTGTGTGGCAATCGCATTTGGTTTGTTGTTGAATTGTGTGAAGCTATACAAGCGCAAAAAATCGATTTTGCCAATTTCGAACTTTACTCGTCATCGCCGCAAAACTTTACAGTGGCGGTGTCTAAGCGCTTTCCCACCCGTGAATGGTCGAATGTGGGTCGGTTTGAAGCCGAAGACAAACGTGCCGTACAAAGTTTCGATCTTCATCCGCATTTATTTGGTAAATTTGTTCGTGTCGACATTAACAGTCACTACTCGAAAGAACATTACTGTACGTTGTCTTTGTTTCGTGTTTTCGGTACTTCGGAATTTGAGGCTTTTGAGACTGAAAATCATCCCAATGAGGATTTGGATGATTTCGATGATGAATATTTACTTGAACAGAATACCGTAAAACATGCTGAATCAAATTTATTTAAATCGGCCTCAGATGCTGTCTTGTCTATCGTGAAAAAAGCCACCGAAGTGCTGGGTAAACCAGCCAGTAATCAAAATCAAACATATAAAACCCAGCCCCAATCGGTGGTATGTCGTACACCCGTTTCGGGTCTATTCAACTGTGCCGACTGTCCCCCGACATTGGTGGAAAAGGTTAATAACGTTTTAACTTGTGAGTTTAGCCAGCTGAATGTGTTGCTGAATAACAAGGGCATAAGAAACGATTTGCTGAATACACGAGTATGTGCCAAACTCTATGGTATCGAAACCAAACAAGTTTTAATGCCATTAAGAGATATGAAGCAAAGCTTTTATGTCAACATATTGCCAAACGAATATTTGGGTGCACTGTGCCACGTGTTGGCCATTCCTAAGGAAAAACCAAATACTTCGTTTACACAGGATGCCGCACAGAATGAAGCTACTGAAATGCCCACAAATCTAACCATGGATAAGAAATTTGACAAAGAAGATCTAAATCTGTTAGATCATCCCGAGAAAAAACTTTTAAAACCTGAAATACCCACTTTCCCTGTTGATCCGAAAAAACCGCCACTAGAACATATAGAAACCTTTACCGAAGCTAATATTGATGATAACCGACAACAGTTACCTAGACCCTTAGAACCTGAAGATTTCGCAGAAACAACTACCTTAACGCCTATAACTAAGAATATACAGAAACCCACTTTACCTGATACGAATATATTTAATGTACCTGCCGATGATGTATCATCAGAGACTGAACTACCTGTAGCCTCCATAGAAACTCCCACATCAAGTGAAAGTATTGAACAAACTACTGCTAATACCACACCACCAACCCCAGTTATAGTTGTCACCACTCCTACGCCATCAGCCTATATAGAAACTACAACAACAACAGCTGCTAGCACTAAAAGTGAAGAGGACACAAACTCCTGGGATAACATTGAACATTTGCTAACAACTGTACCCTCTACAGTGGCAAGTCCAACGGGTAGTGCCGGTAACTCTGTGCCACACAGTCAACAAAAAATCTCAAATGGAGGTCCACAATCGGAAAGTGTTTTCATACGTCTTTCGAATCGCATTAAGGTAGGTTATATCGTATGCGTAACACAAGCTAAATATTAAAACTTAAATTGCAATCCACTTACCCTGACCCATATTTTTAAAGGTGAGTTTAGTTTTTTCTGCTATGAACTTGAGATTTTATGTCTTTAAACATTTTGCCCTCAAATATGTGTGTGTTTAATAGGAAATTTGCGTGTTTTCCAACATTTCATTATAGATTTCCTTCGAAAAGTAAAACTGAAAACAAAAAAAAACTTCGATTTCGGTTACTAAGATAGTTACAAAATAAAGAAACAGTTTTCTGAACAATATTAGTCAATGCAAGGGAGCACAGTGTGTTCGAATTTAACAAAAATGTCTGTACTTTATAAGAAAACAGAAATTTTAAATCGAAATCCATAACAGTTTGTTTAAGACTAAAGGCTTTGTTTAGCATATATGAAGTAAAAAATGCTGGTATTATTTCTCTCGTATCTATTGACGAATAACAAGTGAATCAATTTTCCTAAACGTTTATTGAATCAAATTTTCCACCAACAAAATCATTTGCCAGAAACTTAGTTCAAACCAGCTGGACTGTGGATTTTCTTACAAAATTGCAAACTGGGTGTGTATAAACAATCTGTAGTTACAGTACAATAGAGCACCTCACACCACTAACGAACAACAGCTGAAAGGAACAAACAGTGTTTATGACCAGTGAATAATTGTTCCGTTCCGCTATATCCGATTAAGAGGATCGGCATAATGTGAACAGAATTTTCACTTCGTCGTTCAGAATTTGCCGTAGTCGTAGAGCTAGTGTGTTGGACTAATTAGACGTTGGGCTGCAATTCAAACCCTAGGTCAGACATCAAAACGAAATATGGAAAATAATTCTTCGACGACTTCCTTTGAGAGTAAATAAAATTTGCAAGAAAAAGTTTCTCAAAAATCTGTCGTTCGTGGTCGGCTTTGAACTGTAGGTTTCGCCGCTCATGCATAAAATTAACACACACTACATAAGTGGCATGAGAAGCTAGTTCGTCGTCCTAAGTGAAGGGTTGTAATGACCAATTATGTATGTATGTATGCTTTCAGCTATAACTCCTAGCTGGCATTACTAACTATCCCGATAGTTTTATAGGGCTTTGGATTTTACCCGAATCCGCTTTAGCTAGATATGTGCTGCAAACAAACTCTGGGTACCCAAGACAGATAAGATATTCCACTGTCTCTGGACTTAGCAGGTCCTTAAGATTTACTCTGATTCGGTTTAACTCAATTTTTGTTCTCCATACACCCGTTGCTGGCCAGATATGTCTGGTTTTTTACAAATGAGGGCACTAATCCACATTTAGATAAAAGTGGCTGACCACTCAAAGAGTATGACCGGACACACTTAGACCACACACAGGGTCCTTTGTGATAACTATTCCGTATTTGCAAGAGAATAAAATGTGTGTGGAATGATTTGTTTGCTCCTCTGTATTTCTGTTGTATCAGCCTTTAAAAGTATGCCAGCTTTGTTGTTACCTTCACTGTTTCTGTCTCTTTGTTTCCTTCAGAGACACCAGACATTCTTAGACAATCTTAAATGTGATGTACATGCTCTCTAGGGACTCATTAGCAATTTTACTATCAATAAACACTAACCACTACCACTTTTAATCGCTCTTTCAATAGTCCCACACTGATAAGGCACTCATTTGCACGACGTGAAGTTACACAAGCTTTCAGCTCACCTGCTTTCACATGATGAATGAAACAATTTTACTTTCAGAAGATGGTTTCGAAATGTAAAAATCCGTTAGCAAAACTATTTTAAAGAGACTTCTTTCTTACACTGAACACCTTTGCCCACTGTGTGCACATTTTAACCTTGTTTCATTCACTTGTGTTCAACACACACCCTCTGCCATTTGAGCAATTGCCTAACATCACATACTACTGGCAGGCAGTAGACGGTTCTTATAATCACAGGTTAACGATATTCTTATTTTGCATGCGTTTTTTATATTTAAGAACTTTAGTTAGGAGCAACGTGAAGAAAACAAAAAAAAAAACAAGAAAAAGAAACAATTTTTTTTACAATTTTTAATTTCATTTCATTTATTTTATTTCTGTTTCTCTTTTAGGCTCTCGAACGTAATATGTCGCTGTCTGGCCAATACTTAGAAGAACTATCGCGTCGTTACAAGAAGCAAGTCGAAGAATTACAACAGACGCTGACACAACAAATGCAAACGGTACGCACACTGGAGGAACAAAATCGTCGCCATCATGAACTCGAACAAATGTACGCATTACGAAACTCGCAATTGAAAGATGAATTGGATGATTTAACGCTGCAGGTACATGCCTTTATTGTGGTCATAATTTTTGTGGGTGCATTTGTCTTTTTGGTTTTAATGGTGGGCATACTCTTCTATCGTTCGCTTCGACGGGAAACAAAAGAGGTATTGGCTCTATACGAACAAGGTGGTAAAAAGAAGAACGAAACTTCCACAGTTGTTGTTGGCAGCACACAGAAAAAATTAAATCGGCGCAAGTCTTTCGAAGACTATTCAGATCATCATCAGCAGTCGATTACGAGAGGTCTTGATGGTACCAGTGTAAATAGAAGACCTAGTGAAGAGGCTATGTTAATACTTAAAGATTGTAAAGATTTCGATAAGACTGAGGAACTGGATTCAAGTGTTGTGATCCATAATAATCCAGCAACCGGAACAACAACACGTCAGCGTAAAATTTCCGTATGCTATAGCAGTAACAGCAATATAAATCAACCATCGAATGCAGCTCTACCACCGCTGCCGCCGAAGTCGATATTCAAACGCAAGGGAGAAAAACACTCTTGGCCCAATTCAGCACATGCCCAACTGCAGGCCTGGCAGCACTTGGAAGAATTAAATAGTGGAGACCATATTGGAGGTAAAAAATGGAAAATTAAAAAAGAAAATTTGTTGCATAGTGTTTATTTGCTTGCTTTTCTTTATAGATTCGCCCGATATAAACCCTATGAGAAGTAAGAAACCACCATCCGTTGTAAATGGTAAAACAAAAAAGAAAAAAGAATCCCAAGGTATTAAGCGCCAGCAATCATCGCCTGTGGAATTGTCGAGCCAATTACAATCAACTGCGGCTGGCGATTTAAAGGGTGTCGACTACAATGAACGCCTTATGCTGGATGAAGATGATTTGGACAATTTTATACCGAATACGGACTTAGCCTATAACGAGTTTATGCCCGATGGCCCGAGAGGCTATCAATGCCTAAATACACCTTCTGCAAATGCCAATAATCCTGCCTCGAAAAAATCATCCAACAAACAAACGGATAATAGCTCGAACTTAAAAAAATCAGCACGTCGTCTATCTTCGCCAGTTTTCTTCAAATCACCGTTTACAAAAAGTCTTAAAGGTAAAATCACGAATAGCAAATCATCAAATCCCGCCCATGAATCAACGTCATGGGAGTGGTATCGTTTAAAAAAATCCGCTTCATCCGCCTCATCTAGCAACTGTGGTGGTGGCGGCACCACCACCACTAACAATGCATACATGCGTGTCTCACCTAATGCTAGCTTGGATTCATCCTCTTTGTCCGAAATAAATTTTCCCACTAATTCAACTGAAAATTCATTTCGCATACTAGAAGAGGCCATATTATCATCGGGTGAAAGTGCCATTACAACGGTAACCACCAATTCATCGAATTGTAAAAAATCAACGGATGGCATTAGTAGTGGTAGCAATAGTAATCGCAGTTCTAGTTCAAATTCATCGACCCAATCGAAAAAGAAAAATCGAAGTTTTAATAAAATTTTTCGCAAAGTATTCTAAAACAAAACAAAACAAAAAAAGAGAATAGAAAAGGCAAAAAGCAAAAAAGCAAATTTTAATCACATACAAATTAATTTGTTTTGTAAATATTTTGTTATTAAATGAAATCGTTTGTTTATTTTCCGCGTATAATTTTATGCTTTTTGTTTGCCTACATTTTCGCATATAAAAATACTTTTCTGTAGTATATACAAAAGAAAAAAATTGTTTGCCACAATGGTAGTATGCCACCATACCATATGCATACATATATATATATAACATAGTATGATTAACGATTTAAACCAAACAGTGGTGTGTTAGTAAATTAATTGTTAGAAATAATTTTCATTTCATTTTTAAAATTTCAAATTTTCTTACATACATACATTTATTACATATTAAGAAAACATTCCTTATTTTATTTATTAATCTTAATTAAATTACACTTAATTTACATTACTTTAGTCAAGTTTAGCTAAGTTTAGTTTAGTTTACTCAACATTTGTTGCCATTTATTTGTAGGTGTACTACTCGTATTTCATATCATTTAGTTTATCATTTAGTTTTAAATCTTATGATAATAAAGTTGAAATTTGTTTATCGTAGTATACTTATATACATGTAAAGTTTTCAAAGTAGTTTTGAATTTAGTATGACAATCGTAAATTTTTCTTGACTATGTTTGGCTATACTAAAGTACACTTAGATAGAAATCCAAGACACGTCTTTAAACAATAGATTTAATAGAATTTAATTTGACGCCATTCGCAAAGCATTATGTATATAACAAATTACCCATGCCAGGCAAATACATATGAAGAACAAGGACTTAGAAAAACAATGAA
This sequence comes from Sarcophaga subvicina, assembly GCA_936449025.2. Lineage (NCBI taxonomy): Eukaryota > Metazoa > Arthropoda > Insecta > Diptera > Sarcophagidae > Sarcophaga > Sarcophaga subvicina. The sequence continues at coordinate 103,103,399 of OW388082.2, read as the reverse complement.
GGCTGAAAGTCTACATATGAAATTTCTACTTATTGTTATTTCTACTATATGTAATTGATAATCCTCAGTCAAACTTACTGAAAGAAATCTTGGCCAACGTCTTAATTTGGCATTTTTCATCGAAATTATAATTTATCTGCAATGATTCGATTTTGTTAACAACCCTTGCTCTAAACTTACAAATCATTATGATTTTAAAACTTCGCCAACACTCCTGTCATAATTTATTATCTCCAACATAAATTTTATAATCCATATACTATTCGATTCATTTGTCATCCTCTTCTTATAGTTTTAAAGCTCGGAATGGGCTTTTTAGTATGTTTCACCATTTTTCTCCACTCTTCTTTGTTTTTGTGGCTTTTTGTTGTCAGTTTCGAATGCATCTTCAACGCAATAATTCAGCTAATGCGTACATAATTTCTTAGCCTAAAACCGCTTTTTGTGCTCTGCTGTAATCTACGCCCAACTTATGCTAACCACTTCAAGGTTTATGAATTCGACAATACACTTTCCTTTACGCAGATCGGGCTGTTGAACGCACCAAATTCAAGTCCTTAGGCACTGCCTAAAACAAAGCAAATCAATAAGAAAATACTAAACTTATTAAGCACAAGATATGACCACGCCAACACCAATTAAACAGAGACTTCTTGCTTACCCCCAGACAACCATTTCAATCGCAGCGGAAGTCTCAGGTAGTGCCTGCTTTGCACAATTGCTGTGTAATAATAAGCTGGTAATCTTCTCCAGTAAAAAATAAATGATCGTTTAAAATGTTTTTAGGTTTGTAGACTTACTCTTAGGTCCTGTGATTGCTGTAGCAGTTTGGCTGATTCTAATCTAAAAATTCAAGGATTAAAAAAATAGTTTAACAAAATTAAATGTGTTGTTACTATCGTTATGTTGTAGGAAATGTGCTGCCTCAATTGGTCTTGTCCAGCTGTCAAGTCTGTGATTCATCCTAGACAGTTAAAGCGATGTCATCAGATCTCTGTTGACGTATTGGTCATTATTCCATAGAATATTCCTGTCGCATTTGAGATAGAAATGCTCTTATATGCCTTGGTAGACTTATTTCGCTGGCGGCAATTATAGAAGTATAAATATTAACACATATTAGAGCTATAGTTGTCCATAGTATTTATCGCTGATAGAACAAGCACTGACACAGCTATTTGCTTTCGGAAATCTCTTCGTGAGAATTCGGAAAATGTTTATCAAGAAGAAATGATTTAACATTTTATTCTTCTTACCTTTTGTGCAGGTTTATGCCTCAATTTTAGTTGCTTTTAAAATCAACTCTCCATGCTGCAAGCATTACACGCACAGTAGAATGTGATGAAAGTTGGAAAATTGTCATTAGATTTGAATCTGTTTACATTACTAAAGTCTCAAACATTTTCTAGTCGTAAAATGTACGTTTTTGCAAAAAAAAAACAAATTTTTACTCTAATGCTTTGCACAATTTCGAACGTATGCGATTAATAAAGCAAATATAAAATAATAACACTGTGGCATCGTTCCAATACCATTTGAATTATCATTATTATATGTTTCAGTAGACTTGTAGGATCTTTGTCATAAAATATTTAGGATATTATTAGGAGTTTGGTAGCCAAATCATCAGAAAAAAATTGATAACAATTCGTGCACCGCTTCCTGTAAATAATTTTTCCCCCAAAATAACCGTTCAAACCGTTAATAATCCCTCTTCAAGCTCATTAAATCGACTGAGGCCTATTTATAATGCTTTTTAGACAAATAACGTTTAACTTTTTTCGTTACTATATTGTGGACTACTACTGAGAACTGTTATTTAAGCTATCATTTCAAATCATAACTTATTTTTTTGTAAAACTAATAATAATTTTCAAACTAAATCACTGTTATGTTCAGCATTTAAATGTAATTTTACACTTTAAATATATGAACACGTTTTTTCTTACCTTTAATTTTTATATTGATTTTCTTTATTCTTATTTTTTTTTTTTAGTTGGCGACTTAAGTAAATCGTAAGCTTATCAAAAAAACTTTGAAGAAAACAAAAAAATTCAATTTCCAATACAAAAAGGAACAAATAAAAACCTTGTTAAATATTAATAAAAATTCTTGTTTTAGTTTTAGTCGCAAAACAAATTAATTAAAATAAAAGTAAATTTTGACTGCATTTTGTATGTACATAAATTATGGCTTTAATACAAATAAAAAATTACTGTTAATAATAGTTTTATGAAATAATAAAAACATAGAATATTTTCGAAAAAGAAAAAACAAAAACAAATGAATATTTGGCATTTGTTTCCATTATTCAAGCGCAAAGAAGAAGAAGATGAAGAAGTTGAAGAATGTATAAATTATTCCAATTAATTTATATTAAACACAAGATATTATTTACATAAAATAATATTTATACACTACATATTAACAAAAACAAATAGAAATAGAAAAGAAAAAGAAAATTAATAATTAAGTTCCTTATTTAAACAAATTTCATGTTTCACTTTCATTCATAAATTTTGACTGCAGCATATACATTTTAATTTTATCAATTTTTTTTTATTTATCTACACTTATGATGACTTAATATAGAAATGTTGTAAATTGTTTTGTTTTTTTTACTGAAATTATTGTTTTAAATTAAATAATTTCTTCAGCCCTTAAAAAAGCAGTATTTTTTATAGTAAAATGAAAAGAGAAACAATTTGTGCCTTTTCTATGTTAAGCCATTGTCATATTTAATAAAAATTTATAGTTTAAATTTATTTAGCACATAGAAAAACTATAATAAATTATTATTTAAAATTTACGTCTTTGTTATTTTATTCTTTAAGTTATTATAGACTTGTTTCATTTTTTTTTTAGTTTAAGTCATCCTTTGTAAAGATAAAATTTTACAATAAAAATTTTAGATTATTTAAATAAAAAAAGAATTGGTTCGTTTTTATCAGAAAGAAAGCGATATCTTCGACTAAAGGTTTCTTGGCTTATTATTACAGCTGGGAGGACAAGCAAATCAATTCGCCTCACCTCCATGTACACAAAACTCACACACGTTCCCAACACAACCTACTCTCCCAGCTTTTTCCACTAGACTGCTGAAGGGCTTATCGAAACATACTTATTTTTTTTTTATAAAAATAAGCGAACTCACTACCCACAATTTTTTTTATAAAAATAAGCGAACACACTACCCACTAATATACGGCGACCGCCTTCCTCTTACTGGTAGTATTCTGTTCTTATTCCTACTAGCAGTAGTATACTACTTTACAGACATTCACTTACTTACGGAGTGTTGAACATGTGAAGATCTTGAAAGGATTAAATACGACTTCCATTGTGAACAAGACATGTCGAATATCTTTAAAAGAAATGCTGCGACCGGTGATGACCAATGTAAAACAGTCACTAGATTGTCGGAAGATGGATATGTATTCGGTATAATCTATAGCACAGCAAATCGTTTTACATCTACTGGCATCCCAAGAAATTGGTACATCGGAAGAAATTCCCAAGGGGTGGAGAATTATAAAGCTACTGATAACTCTGGTACTCTGACACTATCCTGCTTTATACAGGGCTAGGAAAAGGTTCAAGTATGATTAACAGTATTAGTATTATAAATACTTTCCAATTATTTCTGGTGCATCTTAGTCATTAACATTAAACTAAGTTGACTGTTCGGTGTCAATTGATTCCTTAAGACGGTCAAATTATAAAGCCTTACTGCAATTGTTGAATTACCAACGATTTTATAAAAAAAAAAATAAAAGAAAATGTTCGCGTTATCTTTAATATAAAAAAGTGACGAAATTCATCTACAATGCGACAACAATAGTTAGGCTTAGTTATCAGTACTCAGGGCTGCTCCGAATGACAGAACATTATGCTAACTAACATATACCAAAACCTTACAGGTAGATCACCATTCTCGCCGTTTTTGCTTAATGTTGTCTCAAATTTCCGAACCCACGTGAACTTAATGGAAATTTCTATTGGAAAGATATTTCCTTTTACTACAGCTTAGGCAGCTAGCAACCGCGAAGATTTATTAGAACAGAACCCGGACACGAATTTTTTTCTATTTATTATACGATGCAAACGTTTTTTAAAACTTAAATTCTATTTATCATAACGAATCTAGTTTAAAATCGTATTTTATTTTTGAAATGCTTAATAGTTATTTATATGGATTGTAATTTTGGTTTTGCATTATGGTTTTGTTTGTTTTTATTTTACAGTTTTAACTCCTTCATAAATTCTGCAACATCTAACAAGTCATCATTATTTAATTTTTTCGCCTTAACTGCAGCATTCAAACTTTTGCCAGATGAAACCAATGATTTTTTCCAATTTTTCGGATTTGTTAACTTTTCATTGTTTGTACAGTAGATTACTTCGTTTATATCCTCATCGAGTTTATAGGTACACAGGGCGGGAAAATACTTTTTCAGACATTTCATAGCACTGGCCCGTAGCACTTCGTCTCGACAAACCAAATTCAATACGAATAATCCCTTTTCTCCAATAATGCATTTAATATTTGCTAAAACTTCATTAGCCAAAAATGTAGGAGGTGGACAACTCATGCCCAAGGATAAATCTTTACTATCCACATCAAACAATACAGCATCGAATTGTATGCCTAATAAAAATAAAAATAAAACAAATATAAAATTAGAAATAATTTTTCTCTTAAAACATGTTGTTATACGAACACACCTTCATTTTTACAACGTTTCAAAAAGACTAAACCATCGTCGATGACCACATGAAGACGTTTATCTTGCTTTAATCCAAAATATTGTTCGGCAACCTCCAACATAATGGGATCTATTTCAACAGCCGTAACATATATATTTCTAAATATGAAAATGTATGATTATTTTATTTAAAAAGCATACACAATCATCTAGAAATATATATATATTTACATTGTGAGATGGTGATCTATACTTACGGTAATGCTTGGTGCAAAAAGCTACACAATCCACCGCCACCCAAACCAACGACCAAAACATTTTTAGGTTCATCATTCGGTTTCGCACCAGCTGTGGCCATTTGAACACCCACCGACATGTACAAGTGATGTTGGCAGGCCAAATAACCAAAATCAATTTTTTTACGTTCAGGTTTACCTTTCGCTTGCACTATAATTTGTTTAATTTATGAAATAACTTCAATGTAGTGAATTGATAATTATTTTAAGAGTTACCTATTTTAACTACAGCTTCAGATTGAATGACAAATTGATTGCTTAAAAATATTAAGCGTCTGAATAACTTGCCTTCACCACCTTTTACTTCTTCAACACGAAAATCGCCTGATATTTTTGAAAAGCCGCTTACTAAAGTCTCACGTTTACCAACATCAGAACCCAGTGATAAAAACGGTATCTAAAATGCAGGTTTATCAGAGTCATTTAAAATCCATTGCATTTTGTTATAAAAACCTGTTCTTTTAAACCCAAAGGTGCTAGACTTTTTACATTCTCCGACAATTCCGATTTGACTGCATCTAAAGATTCATACACTTGATCTCTGTGTAGTGTTATTACGGCCATACGTTGAAATTTAGCTGAAGCCTGTAGCTTCTTGCGGCCTTCTGGTGTAGCAAATATCCATTCAATTTCCCTGTCATAATAATAATTTTCGTTATCATTTTATTTCTTCAAATAAATCTTTAAATGCTTACCTTCCTTGTGGTACTATAAAGGCTGCATATTTTCCAAATCCTCTTGCAGGTGGTTGGTCTAATATGTGAATAGTATAACGTGGATTAGTTTCTCCGGGCTTACATAATTCCATGGTAACCTCATTATGGCCAGCTATACTGCTTCGAGCCAAACCATTACATACCAAGGAAGCTCGCTGTACAGATGTTACAGCAGTTTCTAATTCTTGAGTAGATTTCAGACGCTGTGTATTATCACTGCTAAAACTGAATTCTAAAATCTTAAGAAAGAGTTTGTGAGTACAGGAAATTTATATAAGCTATAATTCAATTTCACACAAACTCAAAATAAAGAATATTCTCTTTACTACACCTTATATTATTGTTAAAAAGCATTTTTCGAATTGATTTTATCAAATAAATTAAAAACTGCGTTTTAAAATGTTGGGCCGAGTACAAGATTTGGAGGCTTAAATCTGTCATCATTCTTTAAGGCTATGGTGCAGCTAATCTTGCTTTGTCAGACAGATTTGGTAGACAGTGTCGAGTGACACCCAAAAAAAGTTTTTAATTTACAATAAAAATGATTATTTATACTTACTGGCAGTGTTAAAGCTTTAAATTTGGTTGCAACCAGGGCAAATACTGGCATTGAAATTGCATCAGGATTGTCTGCATTCTTTTCCTTATTAGCTCTCTCAGCATCTAAACAATGAACGATGCGTAACATAAAGGAATGTTTGGGAAAATATTCGATAACATATTTTAAAATGTGCTCCTGCAGCAGAGATATACACAAATAGCGGCCACCAATTCTTAAAACACGACTTATTTCATGGAAATATTTATCAATTGTGTCTTTAACTTCCTGTGTGTCATCTACGAATAAAGCATCCAGAGTACCCTTATCCAAGGCTACAGAAAATTGGTCATTTTCAAAGGACATTTGAGTGGCATCCATTTGTAAAAATTTCATAGAGGGTCTGGTATTAGTATTGATTTCTTGCATTTTCTTGATAGCAACGGGAGATATATCAATGTTAGTAATGTCCCTAGAATAGAAAAGCAAATAAGAATTATTGTTTTGCCAGTACAAGAGGTAATGTATGAGAGATACTTACTTAAAGCCTGAATCATACATGTCCATACTGAGTTTTGAATTACCACAACCTAACATTAGGATTTTATCATTTGGTTTAACATACTTATGAATTTGTTCACATAATTCTATATATTCACCGTACCTAATTAAAAAAAAAACAGATGTACATATTTAGAAAAGAATAAACAAAACTTGTTTCATTCAATAAATTTTAGTGCCCACCATTCGAAAGCTTTTTCACCGCGTTTCTTGAAAAATGTATTCCAATAGTCGGTTTGTCCAAATTCTTCACGCGTCTTTGGTAATAAATTCATTTCCTTGAAATTTTATTGTATTTATTGGACAAATTTTATATGTACAACAGTAACTAAAAATTGCAACTTCGCACGCCGCGATATATTTTGTAAACATATGCTCCGCCGTATAAAATTGCCTGATCGAAATAAAATGAGCTCTTAAAACGAGAATAGATGTGGCAACTGTTAATAAGGGATATGCGATATTTGAACAGAAAATGGTGTTGCCAACTGTAACCTATCAGACATGAAAGGGGTAAATCCTATTAAAAAATAAATAAATAAATATTAAAAAGTATTTGAGAATAATTAAGAAATTGAGCTCAATTTAACTGCATATTTTAATTAATTAAAATTATTTTTTATTAACAATAAGTAGTTATTTGTAAGAATAAAAACTGGTCACCCTATATCAGACTTTTTGACATTTATTAACAACTTTAAAATAAGACAAGGAATAGCAAAAAATAATAGGAATTTTTAGCAGAATTGTCATTTTTTTGTATTAATTCATGGAAAAGATAAAATAATTTAATTTATAAGGCAATTAAGGATTCTGGGCTCATTTTCCAACAAAGCAATTAAATGCAGTGAAAAAATTGCAGTAAAAACATAAAGTTAAACTTTAAAGAAAAAAGGAATTCTTTACCACGTATATTTGGTGAGAAAGAAAACAACATCAACGGAGAATTTGTGAAAATTCTTTTGTGTCTACTGTTAGTGGGATGCACCATCAGCACAAACCTATTGGAAGGAAGATCAAAAGAAAAATCATAGGAAAACATTAAAAGCAAAATAATTTTGTACTGTTAAGTTACAAAGCATTATCTTAAACATGTCTCGTCCCGACTATGAGCAAACAATTCTTCATCACAGTTATTTATTGGTTTTATTACGAGGCGTTGGACCTTCAAAACCCCGAACTTTGCAGAAAGCTTTTGATAAAGTCAGACGTGTGAATAATGTAAAAATAATAGGCAAGTTAAAAAATTCAATATCTAATATATGTATTGTGTATAAAAAAAATTAAATTATTTTTTAGATTCTAGTGGTGTTACCCGAGATATTTGGATACGATATATACATGATCATCCAGTTGAAAATAATGATTGGGGAGACTTTCAAACACATCGGCGGCTTTTGGGCCTTGTTACCATAGGAAAATTTGAGGGCCAGCAAGAACTAAATGAATTATGCAGGCAACATGAGTCTCTTAAAGTTCGTTACGGCAGTACTTTATATGATTCCAGGGCAATATTTTTTGGTCCAGCTCTACCAGAAGAGGAAGAGATTAAAGCTGATACTACTATAACTTCTAATAATATAGATGAAACGGATTCTAAAGATACGAGCTCATCAAGTCAAAGTAGCAACATAGTGAAACGTTTACAAGATGAATTTACAACACCGTCCAACTTTAAGGCCCAAGCATTTTTCTACAGGGAAAACGATATATGCTCTGATTTAGAATCCCACATGGTAGACTTTGTAAATGCTTTATTTTGGGTACTCGAATCAAGGCGTTTAGAACGTTCCCGTGAAAAGGTGGAAAAAGTAGCACTGTTAATAGCTCCATTTGAAAGACGTGATTTTGTGGGCCTAGATATGGAATCTAGAAATAATCGAAAACGTATTGTTGGTAGAGTAACAAAAAATTTAGCGGATCTATCATTGCAAGCCGGCTTACTAGATACAGCCTTAAGCCTCTACCACAGTGCCTGTGATACACTACGTTCCATTAATGATCTATTATGGGAGGGGGCAGCTGAAGAAGGTCTATGTTCGGCCTCAGTATGTTTGCTTTATCCACAACTGCGCACTGATGAGACTTTACATCGTAATGCCTCTTTGCAAGAGGGATCACCATTAAAAGGCACACCGGAAAAATGGCGTCAAAGTGAAATAACGAAAAGATATAATGCAACCGATAAAACAATACAAGAAAACGTTGAAAGTGCTACCACATCACCCACACATCCATTGCAGAATCCACGGCATTCTGCTTCGAATTCATCAGTTTCCTCTATACTTACCACTTCGACGTTGTCGCAGGCATCTACCAGCGACACGTCATCTTCGTCTTCCACCTCAACCATTTCGGCAGCAAATCATCGATCTGGCCAACATTCCGATCTACCCGGCAATATTTTAAAACCCGATGAAATTTTAATGCATTTTAAAAGTGCCATAATCAATTATAGCAAATACCGTTATGCTGCTATAGTTGAAATAGAAGCTGCTTTTAAAGCTGCCCGCATTTTCATAGAACAAAATCGGCCCTTAGATGTTGCCATGTGCTTGCAAAATATTTTATATGTTAACCATTCAATGACTGAAGCAGATAGAATTAAAAGTTTTGAGGTAATGACATCACTTTACCAGCAAATCGGTTATAGGCGTAAAGCAGCATTTTTCCAACGTTTAGCTGCTTTAAAACACGACCATCAAAATTCCTCCAATCCTAATCTGGATGTTTTACAGACGTATCGTCTTATGTTAGCCAGTTTTCCTGGTTACATGTTGTCTTTAGATCCTCTGGAAGTGTTAAATACAAAATCTGGTTGGCCTTGTCTACAGATAGACATATTGCAATCGCTCATTACAGCGGCTAAGAGTTTAGGTAAATCTACATTAGCCACTAGGCATATGACATTTTTATTGCAAACGCAATGGCATAATATGACACCAGCGGAGCAAAGTGAAATGGCCTTACAATTACAGGTTTGTAAATTGTTTTCCAGCGCTTTACATCTATACTAATGGTTTTATTTTAATTTTTAGAACTTAAGTGCACAATGTGAAGGTTCACCTGTTCCATTGGTTTTAGAAAATGGTACTGTCATTCCACCAGCAAATCTCACTGACTTGCCGTATTGCATGGATATTGTTGCTAAAGACTTACCAGCACACCTAAAACCTCAGCGCATAAAAATTGCCAAAGCTGATAGTGGACCATTTTTGTTTACGCCCCTGCAATTTAATTCGATTGATAGAAGAGATAAAAACAAGGACAAGCATAAAATACGTAAGTTTCCAATGCAAAGTATAATTTATTATTTTTAAAATAACTTGAAAATTTAAAGCATTTTTTTGGGTGCAAAATAATATAAGTGAGGTAACAGTACGTCTAAGGAATCCATTGCCATTCGAGTTAACTGTTAGCGATATGCGTTTGCTAACAAATGGCATAGTTTTCAAATCTCTACCACAAACTGTAGTATTACAACCACAAGTGCCAACATTTGTAACTTTACACGGAACACCAATTGAAATTGGACAGTTAGAAATTCAAGGCTATAGTACACATACATTGGGCGTAAAATCCAATTGTCGAATGAAGCATATGAAGGATAGAAAATTTCCACAAAATTTTCTTGTCGATGTTATACCAGCACTGCCAACTATTAACGTAAAAACATCATTACCACAAACGGCTACATTTAGCAACATGACAGGAGCTGATAGTGTAATAACAACAGCTAGTCTTACTCTATATAATGGCGAAACATCTTCGTGTCTCGTAACCATAACGAATGATAGTGATATACCGGTAGAACATTTAGAAATCAATATAACATCGAATATAGAGCAGGAAATTCAAAAGAAAATATTTCAAATTAATGAAGATTTACAGGTAAATTATAATTTTGAATTTGCTTTTTTGATTAACAACAATTATTTTAAATGGAATACTTTTGAAACAGGCGAAATTACCTATAGCCGCAAAGAGCAGTATAGACTTTGTTGTTGACATATTTGCTGAAGCAGACTTTATATGTCCTGCAGTTAATCAAACTACCGGCTCTGTGCATTCCACAAATTATCATCCATATGATCATTCTCATACCTTGCAATATTCATCGAATTTATCAACATCCGGCCAGGGCAGTTTACCATCCCGTGTTGGTTCTCCAAGTCACCATTCCTCGACTCGACGCAATGATACGGCATACAGTAGTTTTCGTTCAACAACTTCAACCTCAACAGCCCAACATTCCCTGGCAACACTGAGTCTAACGAATACGGACACTAACTTATCGGGAAATCAAACTCAACTTATAGAAGCGCAATTTCGTATAAAATATTCAGGTGGCAGAGCTATGGAAGAGGGTTACTGCAGACAGTGTTCAGTTTATTTCAAATTGGAATTAATACAAAGTGCTCAAATTACAAGTTGGGATGTATTGCCAGCAGAAATGTATGTATTTTGTTGTTGTTGTGTAATATTAAATATTTTTTTTAATAACTGTTAACCACAGACCATCACAATTCTATCTGGTTTTGGATATAACAAATTTAACTGCTCAAGAAATGACGCTCAATTATACAAACAATAAAAATATTTCAATGGAAGCTAAAGAAAGCTGTAGAGTTCCAATACCAGTAGATCGCTGTTCCGTTGAAGAAGTTTGGGCAGCCAGAGAAGTAGAAATGGCTGAAAATATGGAAAAAGGTGATTATTTCTTCATTTTATTTATTAAATGTGTTGTTTTAAATTTTTTTTCCACGCAAGAACTTTGTTTTCGTACGGACATGGGTTCTTTTAACGATTCTGTCAGTCGTTTATGTTCTAAGCACATAGCCAAAAGAGTCAACATTAAATGGTCATTAACAGGTACGGACATACAGGGTATCGCCTCTTTAAGGGGCATTGTTCTAACACAAACAATGATCGATCTGTGTACAGTATCACCGCTTCAGTGGAGTAAGTATCAATCATTTATATATGTATGGTATGTACATACATAAGTTTATACTTACATTTCTATTTAAAAATCTTTGCAGATGTTTCGTTTAAAAGTCAACCTGTTCAACCTCAATCGGAAATAATATGTACAGCTGGACAAAGTTCTATACTTAGTATTGCAGTTTGCAATCAATCAATGCAACCTTTGAAAAATTTAATGCTCACCATTAAGTTCTATCAGGACTATTTAAATGGTACAGAAAATTATAATTTGGAGACTAGGGTGGCAATTTCTGGACCAAATAGGTAAGTTAGACGGTGTTTCTTAAACATAAGGTATTTTAAATTAAAAAATATTCATTTTTAGAGTTCGAATACCAATTCTACGTAAAGATGAAATAGCTAATCACGAATGCACAGTATTGTTCTTTACGCCTGGACGTTTTAAGACCAGCATACAGTGTCATGCAAAGCCGCAAAATCCTGCTCCAAGTGGAAATCCTACTCTACTATCGCGTTCGTGTCCTGTACCCCAACTGGCTGATAATAATTTGCATATTACTTTGAATGACATAACAGTGGGCGCTCAAAGTTATCACGAACAGCAAGAACATGTCTGGAAGTTTATACCACCTATTGAGGTGACAGTTATTGAACAACAATAAATTAAAGTAACTTACTTATAAGATTATTGGTACATATAACATTATTTTATTTATAAATACATGTAAATATTATATGCCAACATTTTTTGTAAAAAAAAAGAAAACTAAAATCCTTGTTATTCTATGGATACATACATATATACGTTAAGTATATATTTTCAATATATAAACTATGAGGGTATACTTAGTGATATTTTTAATAGTAATAAAACAAAAAAACGTAAAAGCCCAAAGCAATTGTTACTAAAAGCATGAATATATTATAAAAAAATACTATTTATTATATCAAAGCAATGAGATATATTTATATGCTTGTATAAATTAATTATGCAAATAAAATATAACAAAATAATTGTAAAGTTTGTTATAAAGTGTTTATTCTAAATTAAATCGCATTGGACTTTTCATAATACCTACTAAACTATAGATAGTTAATATAAAAATATTATTAATTAGTCTAACATATCACGAAAATATTCAAGTACTCTGGTATAAACTTTACTTTCAATGTCTGCGAAGAATGCATCATATTCACAATTAGTTTCAATTTGTACAATCTTCTCAGCACTCTTTGCGGCTGGAAATTTATTTATTCGTGGTGTTATTTTCAAAGCATGAAACAGCTCCATAACCTGTTCGGGATCGTTGGTGCCATAGTCATCACTTTTGATAATTTTCCAAGCTGCCTCTTTTAAATGTTTGTGAAATTTTTTAAAATAATCATGACGATCGCTCAACAACAAACCAGGTGCCGTTTCTCCAATACTGGTTTCCGATAGTTCTCGATAAGTTTTAAATTTGTGATAGCGTTCATATTCAATATCATCCATAGTTGAATCCAATGATGCTACCTGCATTTGATGTTCTAAAGGTTGGGTGTTCTTAAATAAACGTAAAATAAAATAACAGAAAATGATTTTCAATAACAATTAAAACTAGTGGAAGAGATTTATGGGTCTGTATTATCACTTTATGCAACGGGCTACGCAACTGAAATTCAGTTGTCATTCATAATTGAACTATTAATTTCAATGAGAGACATAGTAAAGAGTTCTTAATAAAAGCTTATACCTAAACAACCAATAATATACATAGTTATCCATTTAGTGGTTTCAAAACCGTCAGTCTTATAAGGCTGCCAATGGTTTCATATGTTTCATCTCAAGTGTCATTTATTTAGTGAAGGTTCGCAATTTAAATTACAACTACTATAGGGGTCCTAACAGGGCATGCCATCTTTAAACATAGCAGATATCATAGGAATGTCTTTGATTTCTGTAGGCTACATAAACAATCGCAAAGGATTTTATTTCCGTTGAACAATACAAATGTTCACAAAAGACAAAAGTAATTAAATTATATAAATATTAAACTTCTGCAGTTAAAACCGCCTAATAACAAAACATTACAATTTGTTCTAAAATAAATTCATTTTAAATGTTTTTTGAATTTTACCTAGAAGTATGCTTTGACTTGTTTTTATTAAAAATGTGATTAGATGCTAATGTTTAATTTTCAAATTGGGACTTCCCGTACTCATTTTAATCAATTCAATAATGTTGACGCCTGATGTAATGTCCAAGATACAAAACCACAAAGGAAGATTAAAAATAAATGAAATTTGCTTGAATAACTAAAAAGAAATATTGGTTCTGTTTTCTACCAATACACATACCTATATATTATACCTATAATCTATTGATTCTGAAGAATTTATTTTTCATCATATTACATGATCTCATATTACGATTATCATCTAATTCTATACTAAACTTCTCAATAAAACGAAAGAATTAAACCAAGATAATTAGAAAGCATTTATAAAAATTACTTACATCTGCGATAACATTTAACATAGCCAAGGCAGCTATTTGTTTAGCATCTTTTTTCTTCTCCGAAACGCCATATCTCTTTACCGATGCCAAACTACACATAGCTATAAATTCGGGAGTATCTGGCGTACCACCTTGTTGTACAATTTCAAATACCGGCATCGGATGCTGATGTTGAACACAATAGTCTCTTAATGTTACAATCATGTCCGTTGCCGGAACATCAACTCTATCCACTCGCTGAATATCATCGATATCCGGATACTGGGTACGAACTTTTTTAATCAAATTATGTGCAGCCAAATGTTTTGCATCTCTTTTGGATCTCCCAAATCCTTCAGCTTCCATATCTAATATTTGTGCTCTACAAATGAATGCGCCACCTTCTTCAGAGTCGATGAATTCATAAACGGGCGCTGGTATTTTATGTTTAGCACAATATTCCTGTATAGCAGACACAGACGACTTTGGCAACATTATTGTTAGCACAAGGTGATGTGGAATTATTGAACTTTAAAAAACTTAAAATAATCACAATTTTGTTTGATAATTTCAAGCGGTGTTGTCAACACAAGTTTGTTGCTAAAATTACGTTTGCAATTAAAAAAATCAGTATTGCCATCGCTTGATAAAAAGTACTAGCGACTTACACGGTTTTATTATAAAGGGTGAATACAGAGAAGAAAACAGATTCGCTATGAAAAATGCGAATAAGGCTTGGAAATCATTGAATTTTAGTATTATTCTCTGGTTTTAAAACTATTTCAAAACAACGATGTCACACGTCATATAGATGTATCTATAACTTAAGTTAGTGAGCAATTCGGCTCACTTCTTGAAGCAGTTCATTGGTATACGAGCAAGAGACATAAAAAGAAGCATACTGTCTAACATAAGCAATCAAAATTTAATTAACTGATTATCTCTTATCACCCAAAATTAGAAAAAGGTTCTAAAAATAGAATTTCTTTTTAACTTTTATGTAAAAATGAACTATATTTTCATAAAAGGTCACGAAACAAGGTAATTTAATAAACGTCATAGCCATACATTGGACCTTCCATATAGGCTCTATGTTGATCTGGCGAATTGCGCCTAATGCGACGACCGATTGGTTCCAAGTCATTGTAACATTTAGGGAATACTCTTTCAACTGCTTCGATGGCTTCCTTGCGGGTAACATTGCGTACAGCCAAAACCGATGCTAAGGCTTTTGATTTTACACAATTCTGAAAATGTTTTATTATGAGAAAAATTGATTAATTTTATCACATCGGAAAAGAATATTCTATATACCTGATGTGTCTGTTTGATATCGAACAAGGAAGCATCACCTTGCATCATGGCACTTAGAAAGGAACAATGAGCCAAATTAGCTGCTCTTATCTCAGTGCATGCCAAGTGATCTATATTGCGAAAATCCAAATCATTATTGCAATAATCGAACATATGGATCATTTCATGGGTAAGAACACCCTGCACCATTCCTTCTTTTTTGGCCATATTCTGACAGACAACAATCTGATTGAGCACAGGATCGTAACCACCGGTTACAGACGAGTCACATACTTCACATGAAATGTGTCTTCTCAAGTCAATGGGACAGCCGGAACTTCTCAAAGCACCCATCATAAGCTTAACGAGCGGACTGTTTTTTACGCACCAATAAACATTCCGTTCACATTTTATTTTGTCCATATTTTCATGACCTTCGAAACCTAGAAGAATCCTTGACCACTTGGGCTTAAATTCTTCGCCTCTCCGTTCTGGATACAAGTCGTAGCCCCATTCTTTACTCGTTTTTTTATTACTCTGTTCAGCATTGTTTTCATCTGTAGCGTTTTCGACGTTAGATGCCGGCGTTGAAATCGTTGTAGGTGCTGAATTATTTAGTTCTAAGCCGGGAATTTCTTCTTGGGCTTTGGTCTCAGTTTTTGTAAAAAATCCCATTATTAGTAAGAAATTTTATTCTAAAATTCTTAATTTGAAGCACAATTCTTAAAATGATTTTGTATTTATTTGCCCGTTAAATAATAATGTTTTTGGTATTACCATATGTTTAACAGCTGACTGATTCATGTTGCTAACGTCAAAGAATGAATAAGTGCTAAAAGCGCGTTTTTAACAGGCTATTTACATGCTAAATAATTTAAATAATCTTTGCTTAAGTTTTATGTTTATATCAATAATTAATTTTTTTTGGAATTAGGTTTAAACTTCATAACTTCTTCCTCTAAATTTGTTTTTCATCCTTTCACCCTCCCTAAAACAAAAGCTAGAAGAAGGACTTCCTTAGCGTGAATTCACACCTTTTTCATAAGGGAAACTTTTGTAAAAATAAAACACGACTTTTAATTTCCGATTAGCATGAAAATTGTTAATCGAAGCTAAATCATCTTTATATAATCTTTTAGTTTTGAAATTATTATTAATTTTTTTAAGTTTAATACAACCAATTTGGTCACATAATTGTAATAGCTGGCAAAGCGTATGATAAAAAGTTAGTTGGCAACGCATGCACTGATAATACAGTTGTATTGTTTAGACAACGCTGTTCCTTTTTGAAAGCGCAAATTTTCAACGCCATTGTTTAAAAGAACTCAGAAAAGCTAGAAAGAATAAATATTTATATACATTTTTTACATATAAAATAAAAATTAATTTCTGCAAAATTATATTACAATTAAAATGTCGCAATTTAATTTTTTTAATGAAATAAATAGTGCCCTGACACTGGACGGTGAAATAACAAAAGGGCCTGCGCCAAGATGGCAAAAGAAATTGGCAGCTTCTTCGGCTAGTTTAAATGGTAGCATAAATGCTACGACACGCTCAGTGCTCTCATGTTCTTACAACACCAGTTTTTCTGGTGTAAATCCACCAACAAAAACTCCTGGCAAAAATGGTGACGGCAAAAATAAGAAAACGCCTACACCCAACAAAGGCTCCGAGACACCAAGCGGTGGTGATCGTTTTATACCTAACCGTGGTACAACAAATTTTGAATTAGGGCACTATCTGGTAAGATTGTTATATAGCCGTAACTATATAATTCGTTCATAAATTTCATCTTTCAGATAAAACAAGAGCAGGAAAAATCGGAAAATGACGAAGAGAATGATAGCAACTCTAATAATGCGAATAAAATGACACCCGCTAAGATAGAGAGACAAAAATTAATATCAGAATCTATGCAAATTGGAGATAGTAAAACTACGCGCATTTTGTCATATCAAAATAAGGCTCCGGCTGCTCCTGAGTCTCATATCAATCCGTTAAAAGTGGTGTACTCCATTAAGACACCCATATCAAGCAAGAGTGGTTCTCGTTATATACCTACTACATCAGATAGGATTTTGGATGCTCCCGATATTATAAATGATTACTGTAAGTATAAGAGAATATCATTGATTTGTTTGGTTGAAATTATGGCACTGTATTATTTAAAAGATTTAAACCTTTTGGACTGGAGCGCGGATAATATTGTAACGGTGGCTTTGGGAAATGCCGTTTATCTGTGGAATGCTGCAACTGGTAGCATCGAGCAGTTAGTAGAGTACGAAGAAGGTGATCATGCCTGTTCTTTAGCCTGGATTCAAGAAGGACAGATATTGGCTATTGGTAATAATACTGGGGCTGTAGAGCTATGGGACTGTTCTAAAATTAAACGATTACGTGTTATGGATGGACATTCTGCTCGTGTAGGCTCATTAGCTTGGAATTCATTTCTAGTATCATCTGGCAGTCGTGATGGCTCTATTATACATCACGATGTAAGGGCTCGAGAACATAAAGTGGGTAATCTGGCTGGACATACTCAAGAAGTATGTGGCCTAAAATGGTCTACGGATTTCAAATATTTGGCAAGCGGAGGTAATGATAATTTGGTAAATGTGTGGTCCGCTGTCAGCGGTGGTGTTGGTACTGGAAACGAACCTTTATATGTATTAAATCAACACCAAGCTGCTGTTCGTGCTTTAGCTTGGTGTCCTTGGCAGCCAAACATTTTAGTTTCAGGCGGCGGTACTGCTGATAGATGCATTAAGTTTTGGAACGTTAACAATGGTACTCTTTTAAATTCTGTCGACTCGAAATCTCAAGTGTGCGCCTTATTATGGTCACGAAATTTCAAGGAGCTTATTTCAGCACACGGTTTCGCTAATAATCAACTGACAGTATGGAAATATCCCTCAATGACGAAACAAGTCGAACTCAATGGCCATACATCAAGAGTTTTGCAAATGGCTTTGTCACCCGATGGCAGTACAGTCATTAGTGCTGGTGCAGATGAAACTTTAAGATTGTGGAATTGTTTTGCTCCTGATCCTCATACGGCGAAAAAAGCAAGTTCAGTTTCTAATAAAACTAAACAAAGTGTATTTCGCCAGAGTATACGATAATTGCTTTAATTTGTAGTGAATTTATTTCTTATATTAATGTTAAATAAGAAACTTTTTCCTTTTTCTCTAGTATTAATATTACTATTAACAAACACATTTATAATTTTTTGTAATTTTGTGACTTATTGCCTGTTAATACTAATGTTGGCATGTTTAATTCGTATTGTGTATTTTAATAAAACGTTTTTATTGCTTGTAAAATCGTTATCTTTCATTTGAAAGGATATATAATCCGAAATAATTGGAGCCTTAGAGTATTCGGCATGGGATTGTGGACATAGTGTTTCAGAATTGAAATGTGAAAGTTATGCTAAAATTACCGTCGCTTAATCTCTTCCAAATTATAATGCATCTGTTTATGTTTATTTGACATATATTTTTCTAAACTTCTTTTACAGAACGTTTTCGATATACATATATGTATGTATGTAGGTGTTAATATTTTATTTATTGGTTTCTATATTGTATATATGTATGTATATATATAACTTTTTTACACGAATATGCTATAACATACTACAGGCTAATAGACTATTTATTATTAGTACATATGTAATTACTTAATTAAATATTTTCCTTTTATTTGTTATTTACCATTATATAGGCCCATGTACTTGTATTCAAGGTATGCGTACGTTTTTTTTTATTCCTCCCTATATCATCTAATCAATAATTTATTGTATACGATTTGTTTACATAAGTAAATACCAATATGTGTTTTTAAGTGATTATGTAGTGGTATTGTTAACCAGTTATTACTATATGAGGATAATACATACATACATACACATTAAGGATGATTTATTTGAATTATTACACATGATGATGACATTAAAATTATGTATTTTATTACAACTCTATGTATGTATTCTATTAGTGTTGCATACATTCTGTATATTATTGTTGTTTAATGTACACATAAATATTGTAATTATTTCTCTTAACTGTATGCATGTATAATTTTTTTTCTTTAATGTATAAAATATTCATTAATAATTATATTTTTCTTTTATTTCTCTGATGTAAATATGTATGTATATGTATATTAGGTGTTCTAATTTTATTGCATCTAGGAATCTAAGTTATTTATTGATTAAGTGTTTTATTTAATTTGTTTATCATTTTTTTTTGTTAATAAAAATTTTAATTTTGATCCCTGCTGTTTTAGAACAAGTAACGGCAAAATAAAAATTTTAATTAAAACGTCTTTCTTCAGTAAAAAAAAATTAATCATTCTTCGTATTTCTCAGCAGAAAAAATTCATTAAATAAATGATAAAATACGAAAATTAGAACTGTAAGATAAAATAAAAAAATATTATTTCCTTAATTTTTTTTAATGGTTAACGTATACAGTGTTGACAAAAATATTAGGAACAATGCTAGGTTCTGTTAAATATAATTGCATAATCTGTTCTCTGTTCTAATTTTTTCTCCTTTAAATTAATTACTTCTTCTAGAATATTTAAAACAAATAAAAAAGTAAGTTTGTACGAAAAAAAAATAATAGGGACAACAAATTTCCTATCCTTTAAAATTTTAAAAAATATTGAGAAGCTTACGAAATTTAATCAGTTGTGTCAATCAGTAAACTACCGCAATCGCTTGACTAGACTGCCATAAAGCACCTCTAGGTAGTACCGAAAAATAAAACAGTGGCTTGCAGTGGTCTCTTTTTCTATAACGACATATGAGAAAAAAAATTTTATTTTTAAAATTAGATTTGTTTGTTATTTTTAAAAAATTAGGCACTTGGAATAAACTGTGGGTCATTGGATGCAAATACCTTCAAAAGAAAGGAAGCGACAAAGTCTTGAAGTAATTAAAATGGAAATAAATTTGACCAAATACGCAGTTTTTAACACTCATTTTTGTTACATATAACATGCTAATTATTTATGTATGTACATGTGTAAATTAATTTGTATTGAATTGTGCTATTGAAAGTGTCCCTTTTATTTTTTGGCAGCACTGTTTACAAAATTATAACTAAAAAGAAATGTTAAATTTAAATACGATTTTATGTAACAGTTCGAATTTAGTTGTGAATTAAATGATTTACAATGAAAGTGAGACTTACGTAAACAGTAATTGTTTTTTCTTATAGTCATTAATTTATATTGTAATATACGTTTGCATCACTAAATTAATTTTTATAATTATAAATTTTTTTATAGTAAATTAATATATATATTTTTATATTACGTTAGCATTTTATTAGTGACTATTATTATTATTTCAATTAAAAGGGCCCTTAACATTTATTTTCATTTTAATATAAGACTTTACTTAACTAAATCCATTGTTATATGCAATAAAACTAATTGGTTTTTATTTTAATATTTAAAAAAAATTATCATTTTGAATTAAAACGTAAACGCTTATAAGAAGATAAATATTTGACACTTCTTTAATTCTCGTTATAAAAAATATGTTACATCATCTAAAATAAAACGATTTAAATGTTTTGATTGCAACATCAAAGAACATTATAATTCCATAACTCCCCTGGTATCAAATTTATAGATTTTTAAACGTAATTCAGAACTTTTTGTGGCTTCAGTTTTTAGACACGAAAATAATAAGCAATGTTTTCTATTTCTTTAATTTATTTTACATGATATTAATTTCATATTTAGAATTTGTTATGCCAGGCAGTTTGGGTTGATTATGGTTGCAGTAATTTTGTACGGAAATTATTTGCGGTTATGTTTCATAAAAAGTGTGCGAGACAATAAATAAGGGGAGGTTTTCTTATGCTTTAAGTTTGATTAGGTGTATTAAATGATAGTATAAAATATAGCATATGCAGGTCTCTTTGACAGTAGTTGTAAAAAAGCGTTTAAAATTAAATTTTAGTTGACATAGAAGAATTTTGATATGAAATTTTTATACCATGTTATGGAATATGTGAGAAAACTTTAGACAATACATGTATTACAGTGCCATAGAATAAACTTTTCTAAAATCGTCAAGAAAATGCAATATAAGTTTTATAATTTTAGTTTTATGCTTTTAAATAATCAATTATTTATTAAATTTCATTAAGTGTTGTTAGTTATCACCTTCGGCAACCACAATTTCTTTTATTGATTTCCAGTTGGCAATACAACTAAAGTTCGTTTGCTAAACATTATATAAATGAACTGTAAATCTTTACATGATGTTTTTGAAGGAATTTTGAAGTAAAAGTTTTAAAATATTTTAATTCACTTGGATTTATTGTTAATTTTATTTATAAATACGATTTATCTAAATCTAATAGGTTTATATATATATATTTATATATATAATATTACTTTTTTTTAAATCATATATTTCTTATAATATACTTTTTCTTGAAGTGTATAATATTAATCAAATAGTGTATAGATATTATTTAATAATTTTAAAAATATTTAAAGCAAATTTTTAAGGTTAAAACAAAGATGTTAATATTTAATATAAACATTTTTACCATTTGTGTTCTATCATATTTACGAAGAAAAAAAATTGTACAATTTACACAAATTTGCATAGCATCATTATATAACGTTTAATGGCGTTTTAAAACTGCCATATGTTTTAAAATTTTGAAAATTCTTTAATAAGTTGTAGCCCAGCTACTATTCATTTCAAATAATGTGAAAAAATTATAAAAATAAAAATAAGTATTTAACATTGTATATATTTATACTCGAAAATATAAACATACATGTCTGCAATATTGCACAAAGGAAAAAAATAAAGTACGTAATAAGTTAAATATAAAACAAAATTTTAAATAAATTTACAATTAAAAGAACACAAATGGAAATGTTGTGTTAGGATATAAATTTATAAAAAAATTATATTTTTTTGTGTATAGTTGTGTAAAAAGAAAATAACAATATAAAGTTGTTAAAAGAAATTGTTGAAATAATTTACAATTTTTAGGTTAAAGATGAATTATCGATGCATACAATGCTTTAAATTGTAGTAGTAGTAGTAGTAGTAGTAAATACACGAAATATGCTTTTTGTGCAACTTTTTATAACTTCATTCAATTGGTTTAACACTGAACCATTAATTTGAAAATAAATTATCAATTTATAATTGAAAACTATTATTGATCGTATTGCAATTAAAAGAAAGAAAACTTGATGAAAATTAATTTTTTGCTTTATGTTACCAAAATGTATGTGTGTATAATACGTATGTCAACACAATACTATACTACTTGTATTACTAAGATTTTACCAACTAATAAAATTGCTGTTGTTGCTGGTGCTGTTAGTATACTACTGGATGTTGTTCAACATTAGCTGGCATATGCTGTAATTGTTGCATAGTGGCTCGGGCCAAAGCTTCCTGATTCGATTGTATCAAAGCGATTGGCACTTGTGGTGGTGGCGGTTGTTGTTGCTGCTGGGCTTGGGTTGGCTGTTGTTGAGTTGACTGCTGTTGTTGCTGCTGATGAGCATTAGCAACACCAGCAACATTTGGAGCTGGTTGCTGTTGATGATGAGCTTGCTGTTGTTGTTGTTGTTGTTGCTGCTGATGATGATGCTGCTGTTGTTGTTGTTGTTCTTGATGTTGCAGCTGTTGGTGGGCAGCCGCTGCTGCAGCCTGTTGTATAGATAGTTGCAATAACTGATTTTGTTGATGCTGCTGCTGTAAAACTTGTTGGTGAGCTGCCACCTGCTGCTGTTGTTGCTGCTGTTGATGATGTGCATTAACAACTTGTTGCTGCTGTAATTGTTGTTGCTGTTGCTGCTGTTGTTGTTGCTGTACTTGAGTCTGCGGTGGTGTTGGTTGCTTTTGTCCAGCATGCGATGTAATGGTTGACGTTACCAACGGCGTCAAACCTGTAGTTAATTGTACCGCATTTGCAGCAGCACCAGCTGTGATTTGTTGTATAGTATGCATTGTGGGTGTTGTAGTTTGTAACGGATCTAAAATGTTAAGATTTTTAATAAAAAAATAAAAAAAATTTTATCTTTATTTTTTATCCGAAACTATTTAGACGATACTTACCTAATTCTCTGATAACTGGTTTAATTTCCTGTTTAATTTGGGGTACAACACCTGCTGGTATAACTGGATGTGGCACTGGAGGTGGTGGCATTGGTGCATTCGGGTGATTCATTTTCATGTGACGTTTTAGATTACCTCTCTCCACAAACGCTTTACTACATAAAGTACATGCATGTGGTTTCTCACCAGAATGGGAACGCATATGAGATACTAAATGACCTAAAATTACAAACACAAACGCACATTCAGCTATAATGCAAATATTTATACGCAAACTAAGTTTCGTACCTTTGCAAATAAATGTTTTGGGACATTTTTCACATGAAAATGGTCTTTCCATTTCTTGCCCTTTAGTATGACTGCGTTGATGGAAGAGTAAATTGCCCTTAAGAGGGAACGATTTGCCGCAAGTCTCACAAGCAAACGGACGATCTCCGGTATGGCAACGTGACATATGATTTATCAAATGTTCTTTGCGCGTAAATGGCTTATTGCAAACATTGCAACAGTGTGGATTATCACTAGAATGTTGACGCATATGATTGTTGAGATGCTCTTTGCGTGTGAATGTTTTCTGACAATACTCGCATTTGTGCGGTGAATCGCCAGTGTGTAAACGTATGTGATTTGTAAGATGTTCCTTTCTGGTAAAAGTCTTCTTGCAATAGCTGCAACGATGTGGAGACTCTCCGGTATGTTGTCGCACATGATTCGTTAAGTGCTCTTTGCGCGTAAATGTTTTTGTACAGAAAGTACACTTGTGTGGCGATTCTCCAGTATGTTGTCGTACATGGTTGACCATGTGATCCTTACGCGTAAAGGCTTTGGTGCAATAAGTGCACTTAAAGGGTGTTTCACCAGTATGTTGACGTATGTGATTGACCAAATGTTCTTTGCGTGTAAAGGTTTTCATACAATATGTGCAACGATGTGGCGATTCGCCAGTATGCTGCCGAACATGATTCAATAAATGTTCTTTGCGTGTAAATGTTTTCGAACAGAAATCGCAACGATGAGGGGTTTCTCCTAACATTATCGGTAATAGAAAAATAAATAATTTACGTTCTGTTGTGTTTTGATGTAAATTGTAAGTGTCTGATCGAACTAACCTGTATGCCATAATATGTGATTGGTGAAATGTTCTTTACGACTAAAACTTTTGCCACATATTTCACACCGAAATGGTGTATCATTTGTATGTGAGCGCATGTGGTTGGCTAAATGTTCCTTACGTGTATACTTTTTGCCGCACACTTCACATTGATGAGGAGTTTGACCTGAAATTAAACGAATGTGTTAATAATTGTTTACAATTAAAACTAAATTAGATGAGATGATGATTATAAGCAAAATAATTTCACCCAAAAAATAATATGATGTCCATAAGACAATGTTTGTAATTCGGCAGAATTACATGCGAAACGTAATAGATTTTTGTGTGTTACAAATGGATTTTAGGACACTCTTAAATAAAGTAGAATATAAAAATAACAATTTTATTATTTTATACATACCAGTGTGCCACATATAGTGATTAACATAGTGCTCCTTACGGGTAAATGATTTTTTACAAATATCGCAACGATGTGGAGTCTCACCCGTATGTTTGCGCACGTGGTTTACCATATGTTCTTTGCGTGTAAATGTTTTAGCACAATATTGACAACGGAATGGAGTTTCACCGGTGTGCGAACGAAAGTGATTTTCCAAATGTTCTTTACGCGCAAATGTCTTTTGACATATGGTGCAAGCAAATGGCTTGTCTGTCGAATGACGTTTCATGTGGCGTTCTAAAGAGGCATTGTTGGCAAAAACATTAAAGCACACTAAACAGGTAAACATTGGCCCACCAATGTGGATCTTGCCGTGACGTGTAAGATCCTGAGAGGTAAAGAAACCCTGACCACAGACTTGACAATTAAACGGTTTACGTTCAGTATGATAACGACGATGTACTATTAATTGATAACGGAAAGCAAACATTTTTCCGCATATATCGCAGACATGCTCACCCGTCGATACCACCGTACCATCGGGAGCTAATGTAACTGTACTTGGATCTACATTTGCAATGCCACCTTCCATTTTAGGCATTAATAGACCACCAGGAGGTGCTCCCGCAGTAGTTGTTGTTGCTGTCGCCACTGCATTAGAATTTGTGGCAATTGCTGTCGTAGCGGCTGAGCTAGTTGTTGCAACAGCACCTGTGGCAACTGAACTGCTAGTACTGGTAGATTCCGTTATAGGGACACTATTTGTCACTACCGTTACACCTGTTGTGTTGTTTACATCACCTGAACTAGTTGTTGTTGCAGAAACTGCCGTAGCAATATTATTATTTGCGGAAGTAGGTAAGGATGCATGAGCTGCAGCCAAAGGATGATTTATAACATCACCATGAAGTTTACCAAATACCTCATGGTATGTAAAGAGTTGAGATAAATCTTCAATATTTACTTTATACATTTCTATACCCGGGTGTATTTTGCCACTCATAACAGCGCTACCATCTTCTTTAATTTCGGTTTTAGGCGTACCTAGTGCTAAAGTAGTGGCTCCCGATGTCGTTGGAGTTACTGATGATGCTGTAGTTGATATATGTTGCATAATAATCTGTTGATTTGTTGCCGATATTTTACCATTCGAACTAAATGGTTTTTCATCTTTTATCGGTTCGCCGGATTGAAGAACACCAACGTGTGATTGTTGTTGTTGCGTTAATTGTTGTTGTTGTTGACGATTATCTTCTGTGTTACTTAGACCTAAAAAAAAGCAGTAAACAATTATAAAAAAAAAATAATATCTACAAAATTGCATATGAAAGGCCAACTGTGGAAAATTTAAATGAAATAATTGAAGTCATTTAGGCGGAGCGAATCATATTCCGTTTGCCCAGGAACTGCAAATTGAACCAAAAACTGTTTGGGACCTTTTGACAAGGTTGAATAAAATATTATGTGCGATGTATGAATATCACAAAGTTATCGGCAAAAAAAAACCAAACGAGCCGCATTCCATCTGAGAAGCTCAACAAAATCGACACATTTCGAAACAATGTTAATACAGTTTAACTACAGATATCGGTACGAGGCTATATACTATAAATAGCTCTCCTACAAATATTTAATTCGAGCCTACACTGTTAGCAGTCAAGTAAAGCATTATTAAGGTAGGGCGGTAGGTAGGTTTGAGGCCATATACCGATAATAGTAAATATGATAACAGCCGGTCATGGGATCCATTACGTTTGTCTCAGGAAAGGAAAAGAAGAACATAAGAATGAATACACATCTCTCTGCTAGCTCAATCCCATTATACACGCCTGAACAGTTTTAATACTGACTTCTAACAGAGAAAAAAAAATAAAAAAACCTTTATCCAGGAAAGAAAACTATTTCCTACAAAGAGCTGGAAGGACGAGCCTTAGAAAGCACATCAAAGGAATTAATTTAAACCTTCCAATGTTTGGCTGGTAAAATCTTAAGCACACGGTTCTGACCCGAATTACTACGTATTTGTGTTGTTGATTCATACTTTTGTTGGTGAAAAATTTCCCTCAGTAGGTACTTTTTATTTTACCAATAAAAACAAAGGATATCTATAAAGTGGCATAACGGAAGTATCTTTAATATGTTTAACCTTAATGGGATTATTCTAACTAAACTTATGGTTTTTAATTTTATGCAAAAAAAATGGATTCTAATGATACATACCATGTACATGTAACTGTTGTTGATGTTCCGTAACATGCCTTTGTTGTTGCTGCTGCTGTTGCTGTTGTTGCTGTTGTGCCTGAGTTGTTATAATAGTGCCATTTGGCAATTGTTGTCCTATAGCAGCTTGTGATAACATTTGTGCTTGTTGTGGTAAATGCAGCGTTCCCGCACTGCTACTGCTAGTAACAACCTCACTTTTGGTAACTGCCGTTGAGCTACCAACAGTTGTGGGTATTGCACGCGCTAATGTTGTTGAAGAAGGCACTCCTGCTATAGAAGTCTGTGTGTGTGGTGGCGGTGGTGGTGCTAGTCCTCCCTCCTGGTTATAAGAGACTGGTTGACCACCTGCTCCTTGAAATAAGTTAGTTACAACCCAGTATTTGCCCAACTGAAAATATACCAGCAGATATTTTTAAATATATTTGAATAACAAGATTTTAATTTCATACTCTACTATACAGCATTGAAATTTTTTTTTTTCAAATCAAAAAGAATGTGTGTGAGATTTACTTATTCTTATTATCTTGGATACAAAAATATCTTAGATTAGGTTTTAAATCTTACATTTTGTGGATTATTGGCTAAAAGGGTGACCGCTGTAGGTGCTGGAGTACCGTTTGGAGAATTACTAACCAATAACGGCGTCGTATTTGAAGATTGACTTTCGTGATGATGTAGCTGATGCTGATGTGGATGTTGATGATGGTTCTGTGGTAGGTGGTGGTGGTGGTTGTGGTGATGGTGCAGAAGATGTTGATCGTGAGCCGACACTAAAGTAGTGCTATTGGGTAAAACAATGGGACTCGAAGTAACATCTTCGCTTGGAGATGTTCTCGAAGTATTTGCATTTGACACATTTGCTGACTGTGTGATTACATGCTTATGCTCAACAATATTTGTAGAGGTTGTTGCTGTAGCTGCTGTCGTAGAGTGTGTTAACGGTACCGGCGTTGACGACATATGACCACCAGCATTTTGATTACCATTGACATTTGGCGAAGACATATATTGTTTAGATGTTGGCGTGTTCTGAGCAATAGTAGTTAAAATATTGAGCGACTGTAACGTTTTTAAATTTTTAATCGTTACAACATTATTATTAAGAACTTTTTTTTTAACATTAGTTCAATGATGTATTTTAATGAATATGTTGCAATGTTGAGAATAGTAATTACAAATAATTATTTATTAGATTTGATATAGAATCACTGCAGTTTACGGGACATTGACATTGAAGTTAAGAATATGAAAATTATATACGAATACGAATAATGCATGTACATATTTAATGATGTTAGATTTATTATACTTAAATATGGTATGTAATTTAAAATAAATTTCGTTTTATAAGACAATTATTATTTGTACAAATTTGTAATGATGTGAAGATCTAAACACACAAATGAATTGAACAGCATTATGCTTATGATATTTGACAGTTTACAATTCGGATAGATTATAACGTTAAATATTGAATTTATTTCGAAGTATTGCTACCAAGTTCAATCAAATATGTTGTTATTATATTAGTAACAGCTCAACAGTTATATATATTAAGAGAATGTTGGTATACCGTAAGAGGTTTACAACCGTATTATTCCTTGTGACCATTTATATACAGAAATAGATTAGGAACCAAAGTGGCAACATTACACTATGGTTTCTGAAGCCTTTTCAATTAGGCCTACGTATACAATCGCTCAAGAACCGTATAAATTAAAATTTTAAATCTTTTATAACTATAAAAAAAAAATAATAAAAAGAATAGAGTGCCGATCCCTGTAATAACGGTCTTTAAACCGTCTTAAATTAATTTAAATTTTTATTTAAATGGAATAAATTTATTTTAAAAAAATTTTTGTTAAAAAAAAATTCTGTCAAAATAGATTCTTGTCTAGTTGAATGAAGAATTAGTTACATATACACAATGCATATAAATTTGTATATTTACATAATTACTATATAAAAAAAAATATATATATATACAATGTATTTAATTAGCTTTAGATTGTTTTATAACTATGTATACTTTTTCTTCTATCTCACACACATTATTAATGATTGAAGTTATAAATTAAAAAGTTTATGATTATATTAATTATGTGATTAAAAATGAATCAATAAGGGTGTAAGCCTACGTTTATTATTCTTTCTTTATTTTTTTTTACAGTTAAATAATAAAATGCCAATAAACAATAGAATCTTGAGATAAAAATGGTGCATGGACTTATCGTACCTATATTTAGATTTTCATATTTAAGAGAAAAATAATATCGTTTATAACAATTCCAACCGTTAACATCTAGTCTATCAAGTTATATCCGAAGAGATTAAATATTCAACTTTATTTGGTGCCAAAGCGGCTAGCAATGTCCATTTAAACAGCAAAGCAAATTATATATGTATATCTTTAACTATCTTCAGGTCTTGACAAAATTAAAGTACAAGGAGTAAAAAATCATATAAACGATACAGCACGGATTGCTATAAGCTTGCAAGACAAATAGACATTAGACTATTAGCGTGCGGATCATGAGTTCGATTCCAGTCAAAGGCTCTGGTCTGCTAGACTTCACCGAGCAATAGGTCTAAAATACTCAGCTCGTAAATAGAATAATAAACAAATAAATTGCGTAGAATATTTATTAATAAATGTTTAAAAAATTGAATCATCTATTGTAATTTATTTTATAGCATTCAATGTGCACAACACTATTTACATATGTATGTTCCTACTAAGTAAAAACGTTTTGAAATGTTATTTCGAATTACTGGATTTTAGTATACGTACATCTGCATGTTAAGTGTAGACTTAAGATCCATGTTTTCTTTAAAGAATTGTTATAATCTAGTTTCAAATCTATCATAAAATTTATAATAATTTAGATCTGTAGGTCTTTATTAGTCACATTTTTTTTATAAAGTTTATCAGCTCTTCTTAAAAAGAACATGATTGTTTTTAATATTACTCACACACCGTTAGAATTGAATAATAGCAAATGTCAAATCCTAGAAAAGATGATATCAACGCCTATATACATATGTATGTAAAGAGTATACTATGTATTATATGTAAATAATTGCAAAATATGGAAGCACATTTAGATGTACATATGTATGTACGTACATAGATATATCTTTCTTAATAGAATTGAAAATTTCTATAAATTGAATTGTCTATAATTAAATTCAATGTATTTTAAATGTAATGGTAAGAGAAAAAATGTCATTTTAGATATGGACGCTGAATTTTTTAATGGGTATTAAAAAACAAACAAATAAAAAAATAAAATCGTATGAAGAAATATGTATGTAGGTATGCAAAAGGTAAACAACATATAAATAAATAAATAAATATGCATTTTAGACACAAAATGAAATAATAATAATAATAGTAATGATATTTGTTCATAGAGTGCATGTCGTTAAAGATAGATGGATGGAATATATTTAAATATGCTTTGTTACCTCATTTAATTGTGGCTGCTGGTGTTGTAAAGGCGAATGTCGATTTTGTTGGTGTTGCTGCTGTGGATCGTAGCCATTAGATGTTGTAACTGCTGTTGTTGTTGTATTTGATAATGTTGCTGTTGATGCCGCTGTTGACTCACCAGGAGTTGTTGCATTAGCAACGGCATTATCAGTATTCATTTTTTAAAAATGACAAAAAACAAAAACTTGGCAACATTTTATTGCAGTTAACGAGTTCCTTTTTTTCTAAAAATAAAGTTTGAAGCGAAAAAAATAAGAAGTGATTATAAATTCAAAATGTGATTATAGCACATATGTAAGATAATATTATGTAGCACTTTCAATGACTTTTAGAGTGTGTATGTATAGTACATATGTATGTATATTGCATTGCATTTGATTTTTCAATATTCTAATTAAATGAGTTCAATTGTATGCATCAATACATTTTTTTTTTTGCTTTTCTATTTGATTATTAATAAGTCGTGATTTTTTTCTTCTTCTTCGTTTTTCATTTTTATTTTATTCTCTATCTCATTTTTGAAACTAAAAGGCTGCTTATTTGCAAAATTTTTTCATTGATATACAGTGTGACGGAATCATAGATTTTTACTGTCATTTTCTAAGTCGAGTTTTAAAAAAATATCAGTCAATGAAGAAAGAACAATTATTATATTATTTAGTTGGTTTATTTAGTCGCGATCTTCTTCATCATACTATATAAATAAGTTTAATTTAACTAAATGCCTATAAAAAATTTTGACATAAATTATAAAAAATAATCAAAATTTATCGTTTACGGTATTACCAGTACAATTTATATAATTATCTTCCAATTTTAGAAATTTATCAAGTACAAGTCTTTTATGCATATTCATAATTCATATAGGTACTATTCAACAGTTCTCACAGTCGACCACCTATACTGCCCATAAAAGCGCAAGCATACCTGTGCAAACCAGTTTTATGCGCCTCAAAACACTCTATGATACATTGTCGAAATCAAAGTAAAGATTAGGTAAGGGTTGTTTAGTTTTAAGCTTTTCTTTATTGGACATTCCCGATCATTGGTCGATGCTGATACCATGGTGGCAAGATTTGCTCTAACATTTTGGGGTTGTCTTTTGACAACATTCTCCTCTCAGCAGTATTCTAGCAAATTCTGTGGGAGTAATTAATGGCGATGTAAAAAGTTGCCAGTACCTGTCGTACTGGTATTCATTAGGGTTATGAGAAAGTAGAACGAAACTCTAACTAAAGGGTTGCAATGCCCAATAATTTATACATGTGTGAGGATCCTGAGTAGATCAGTATATCATGAAATATTCTGCCTTTGAACAGCAATTTACTAGCTATGAGAGAGACATGACTTTCACCTGGAAAATAATACAATGATCCGGAAGCCTACACGCGTGCATGATGTCCGGTTTTGCATCAAGTGACGAACCGTGATCATCAGTAAAATGCGTGGACATGCCTATACACGCTCATGCACTAGCATAAAGTGATACTCTTTCGCAGTTTAGTAGAAAGACGATTTAGATACATATATACGTGCACATATGACGATGAATGATTTTGCTATTTGACAGTGTAATTTTTTAAAATAATTTCAAATATTTTTTCTACTTCCATTTCTCTTTTTAT
Organism: Sarcophaga subvicina; assembly: GCA_936449025.2. Classification (NCBI taxonomy): domain Eukaryota; kingdom Metazoa; phylum Arthropoda; class Insecta; order Diptera; family Sarcophagidae; genus Sarcophaga; species Sarcophaga subvicina. The sequence goes on along the minus strand of OW388082.2, from coordinate 103,070,913 downwards.
GTATCTGTTAATAAAATTTGAATTTGGTATGAAATTAATCAAGTAAACAATTAACAGACGTTTAACCACTGTAAGTAAATCTAATGAGAATTATTGCAAATGTATCCGTTAAAATGCAGCAGTAAAATAAAACGACGATATATGTACTTTTTATACTCATACTTAGTTTGGGAGCCAATACAACAACAACGAAAAACAACAATAAAAACGAAAAATACTTCTCTCATTTTGTTTTGAAGCGTATTCATTAGAGTCTTTACTGCATGATACCCGTACGTCAGTTTGTCTGTTTGTCTGTCTCTACCAACCAATACTAATGCTAACCATATCATTTCTTTCTATCATTCTTGCTTTCTTTATTTACCACACATATTTGTAATAATATTGTATTTTATTTTTTTCCATTGAATTTAAAACGAGAGAAAAATTAACGAAGAGCTAAAGAAGAAAAAAAATGAAAAACAACAACACTCTGGTTTCGTTTCGCTCTTGCCAATGCCGCCGCCTAAAGCTAAAATAAAAGCACAAAATAAAAAAAAAAAACGAAGAAATATTCTTCCATATTATATTGGCTGTGTGTTCAAAAGTGTGAGTGTATTTGTGTGTGTATGGATGTGTGTGCCTTAAAAGTCAATGAGCGAGTGAGTGAGTGAGGCAATTCCCCCCACAAGAAAATCGTGAGACGTTCGTTTACTTAAAAATGCGCTCCAAAATTATAGCAAAAAAAAAGTAAAATAAAGGGAACAAACAAAAGTACCATATGATGCAAGTTAACTTTGCAAAAGCGCAGAATAGAGAAAATTTTAATGGAAAACGTTTTATGAAATTGTGAGAAATTTCAAATTTTTCTTTTTAATTGCTTCTAAAGAGAGTGATAAATGCTCAATATGCATACATACATCCATACATATGTATAAGTACTATATTGATATACTAAATATGAAATACCTACAAACATTTTTGTATATTCTTCTTTGTTATTTATTTATTTTTATTGTATTTTGTTTTTATTTCGTCTTATTTTTGTTTAATTTCGTTTTACTCTATCATCGTTCGTATAGTTCATTTTAATTAGAGTGCACTTCATAATTGCTAAATAAATAGCAAAGCAAAGAAGTGAAAATGAAATAAATTCTACATACTCGTATGTATGTATGGATGTAAATATGCATGTACATATGTAAGCTTGCTCACATAATAAGCCTTAACTAATTTTTCTTTCCATATAACAAATGTTTGAAGTTTCCTTCTTATTTCCTATGTTTAAGTAGAGCTTGGTATTAAAACTCATGCATTGAATTTATCATTAACAATGAAAATTAAATTGTAAATGTTGCAAACTTTAAAACAGATAAAAATAATAAATTTTAAATAAATATTTAAATATGTAGACAGACACTCAAATTTAAAGTATGAATACAGATATACTACGTCATTATATTGCATTTTAATATTGGACTCTTGAAAAAGTTCGGTAACAAATTGTTGATATACGTCCCTTATGTATGGGATATCTATTCTTTCGTTTCATCTATTTCTTTACTTATATATTTGTTTTACTCCCTTCCACCCTTGTGTCCGCCTGTGTGTAGATTGGTCTACAGAAGCGGTCCCTGGGTCGCCTGCCTTCGTAACATAACCTAACCTAACCTTATGGAGACGATGTTAACAGGAAAAACAGAAGGAAGTGGTTTGCTGGTTTGTGATAAATTTGATTTTAAAGATCGTTCTGGGCTACAAGCATTAAAAGGTCGATGAGTTCATAGAAAAAAAGTTGAGAAAAACCGGTACATAAGCAATGTGAAAGTCTAATTAAAAGGAAATTGTTTCATTATGACTTTGTACAAACTGGTCCAACAATTGATTCTAATCTTTACTCTAAAATCTTTTCCGACAGCACCTTTATACAGGGGTGTAGTGAAAATTAAAATTATTTTGATTTTCGCTACTTTCACAACAAACTAAAAATATGAGCTGTATGTGTTGTTATTAAATGCTAACGAATACGCCCCTATTTAGAAACTAATAAACACTATAATAATAAATTAAATTTAAGTCTTATTTTTCTCTTTAAAATTATTTTAAAATTTTATCGATTTGTGGTCTTTAGTTCAGAAATTTCAACACTCGCGTGATATGCTAAGAAAAACAATTCTTTATCAACCTACTCTTTCTACTATCTTACGTTTGCTCTCTCTAGTATTTGCATTTCGCATTTGTTATACTTTGGTAGAGACAGTACTACTAATTTACATTTTGAGATATCCTCTAATACATACATACATAATTGGCCATTACAACCCTTCAGTCAGGATTACGGCCTAGCTTCTCACACCACTCATGTTGTGTGCGTTAATTTTATACGTGAGTGGCGGGACCTACAGTTTAACGTCGACTCCGAACGACAGAATTTTGAGAAACTTTTTTCATGGCAGTTTATTTTACTCTCAGAGTTTTTGCCAGAAATCTGCTGAGAGGAAGTCGCCGAAGAAATCATCCTCTAATAGGTGTAGTAAAAAGGTATCCATCACATCATAAATCACTTTTATTCTACATTCAAATTGAAGATTTGCAACGATTCACAAATGGATTCCCAGTGTGGTAGTCTATTATATGCTTCCTATTAAGTGAAGTATTGCGAACCTGGACTGGATGGCAGAGTAGATGTTTATACAAACATTCAAGTTCCCTTGAAAGTGCTACCTGTGCATTATGGTTTCATTCTACTGCAATGCCCTCACGACGATTTTAGAACGTTGTGGGTAATAAAGTTGAAGATGAACTGTCAAAAGTTAAAGCAAGGAAGTGTTGCTCATTGTGCAGAGATCGGTATGCCCCTCTTGTCATATTTCTTCGGGTTGATAGATTAGGTGTTCGCAAATAATAAGCAGAATTTTCAGGCTATTATTGATTAAACTCGACCGTACTAGGCTCGTACGGCACTAGATACTAGCTCTGTTAAAACCTTGACAGGTTTTTTGCTTTTATAACTTGTGGGGAGGTCAGTTACGTCTAGCTTGATATATTTCTTAGGAGTGTTGGCCCAGAAATCAAACAGAGAATGAACACTTTATAACAAAATAAAAAATATTTTAGAATATGATGGAATGGATATTGAACCTGTTATAACCATATTTTTGGACTCATCAATGTGTTCAGAAGGACTCAGAGGACTAGTATATGGGACATAGACACCGCTTCTATTTTTAGAATATCAGAAAATGTTGGGCAGCCTTAGACAATTTAATACATTCTGTGTATCTGTGTGGTTTGTTTCACACTTATGTACATATCACATGTTGTAGTTGTGTATGTACATATATAGGTAAGTACATGCAATTATATTTTCGGAATACGTTAAGTATGTCTAAATGACTTTCTAAGAAATGTTTAAGATAATAAAGTTGGAAGTTGGAGGATATTTTGTGTGATATTATGTACCTATGTATGTCGTAGATGTGAATACCGTATTTCAAATTTATCGTTAACAAACGTTTTGTATAAAAAGCGTTAGAAATGCTGATTACTTAAATATTAAAAGAAGTTTTTTCTTGCAATTATTGAATTTGAAATAATATTACAGTTTTTTCTTCTTTTAATTGACGATTTATTCATTTGAATAAATAAATTTAAATATGTTTATAAAAATCATTTATAAACTAAAAAAAAAACGAAAAGAAAACATATTTAAAAAAAACAACAACTCGTCGATTAGTCTGTTGGTCGGTCCGTTTTTTACAATTATTGCTTTTAGAATGACACGATGAATGGATGGATGACGTTCATAAGTTTTAACTTCACTTTATAGCTTGACTGCTGCTTGCTGGCTGTTCGCTGCTTTTGATTTTCATTTGTGTTTTAATATAAGAATGATTTTCGTGAATGTGCATGCATGTGTTTGTGTGTGTATGAGAGAGAACAATTTTTTTTATTATTTATTTATTTTGTATGTAGATATAACAGCTTTCGTGTTTGCTATATGTTCTCTACTCTGCTCTACTCTACTGTTTGTCTAATTTTTATTCCAATTGAAATTTTTTTGTTCGTTATTTTTTTTTTTATTTTTTCTTCTAATTTACACTTTGCTCTCTTTAAATTTTTTTATATATAATATGATGACAAATATACATATTTAATGCACTGATTAAACTGAATATAGAATTTTTTTCATGTCTGTGATTTTCGTTTTCCAATATGATATTTTTGTTAAGAAATAGAAATTTAATAAAAATTAATATTAAAAAAATCGTAAAAGTATGAAAATGTTCTTGACAGCTGTTAAAATTTATCAATTATTCAATATTGTTTAAACTTTTTTATGAAAAGTAAAAATATAAAAGTACGTCATTTGCATAATATCTATAGCATATATGTATATGTACGATATATTTTACAACAATTCATTATATTAATAATAAAAGAAAAACAAATAAAATACCAGTAATTAATAGTAGATGTCTGCAAAAAGAGAAGAAAAAATAAAGCGAAGAATGTTAAAACAGTCAAAGTGGAAAAAATCAAAATGTTGATTTTTTCTGTTATTTTGTATATATAGAATAAATCTGAATACAATACACGACACAGTACGTAAGCGGAGGTGAGGCGCGATTTAAGGTGCGTAGACTATATTCAACTACTAAAGTCAATGAGAATTTTTTTACAAGGCACCGAATCTTTACAAAGTTGATGACGAGACGTAGCCGAATACAAAGAGACGAATAACACGAAGACTCACACAATGATTTTTATGATGGTATTTGCTTATATTTTGTTGCTGTCGTTGTATTTATATATACTTATTATAAAGAGAAGAGGGAAAAAATATAACGTTGTTAATTTAACGTTTTCTAGTTAGAATAAAGCGTCTAAAATATTAAAAAAAGCTTTTTTATATATATATATATATGTTCCTCTTACTCCTCTTGGGAGCATACATTTACATTACATTACAACAATTTATTAGTTGAGTAGTGAAACAAATGAAAGATTTACTTGATTTACACATCAGTGGCTGAAACCCTAGAAAAATGTGATAGTCTGGAATAAAAATAGTTCTTAATAAAAAGTGTAGGCAAGAAATTTTGTTTTAGTAGGTAGTGTGTTGGCTTATTAGACGAAAAGCCTGGGTTCGAGCCCCAGGCCAGACATCAAAATAAAATACAAAAAGTATTTCTTCGGCGACTTCCTCTCAGCAGATTTCTGGCAAAAACTCTGAGAGTAAATAAAATTGCCATGAAAAGTTTCTCAAATATCTGTCGTTCGGAGTCGACTTTAAACCGTAGGTCCCGCCGCTCATGTATAAAATTAACACACACAACATAAGTGGTGTGAGAAACTAGGTCGTAATCCTGACTGAAGGGTTGTAATGACCAATTATGTATGTATATCAATCCTTTCTAAGGCCTTCTTCTTGTAAATCTGTCTCTTATGGCAAGTTAACAAATTTCAAGTCTGAAAAGTCTCTCTCGTACGTACTTGAATATATCCGTCCGTACTCTATTTTGTATGATGAGTGGAGGCTGTTTAATTGTTTTTAAATATTTTTTCTATTAACGATTTTTCGCAGAGTTTAGTCCCTGTTCCATATCAATTATGCCTAATAACGGTAATGCTTGATACCCTAGTTTTAATCATATAATTTTTCTACACATACGAATAAAAACAAAAAAAAACACTTCGAAGTTTTGGCTTTGTTTGTAAAATGAAAATAAAGATTTAAGCAAGACAAAGCAGTAACACAATACGAAAGATTTTAAAATTTCAAATGTTTTGAGTGTTCTATACATTTTATTATTTTGGTTCTTTGTTTCTTTAGCTTCGTTTCTAACTATATTTCTTCCCAACGATTACATGTTCGGTATTTTTATTTAGAATAGAGCAGACCTGGTAAATAGATTTTAAATTGAAATTTTGGATTCTAGTTTATTTTATGAATTTCTTTGCATCACATGCACCGAAAAGTGAAACCGACTTAATCCGTATAAAACTAAGCAAAAGTACATAAATATTTAACAAATATTTGCATAAATACGTATTTCTTAATAAATAGCGGGGTGCCCTGGTAGTCTAGTAGGTAGTGTGATTGACTATTAGCGTGAGGGTCGTGGGTTCGATTCCCACCACAGACTCTGGTCTGTGACATTACATCGATCAGAGCACAGGATCAAGTTACTCCGCTCGTATTTAATTAGAATATAATTTGTAATTGTATTGTAATTAATAAATAAATAATAAATAGCGGTTTACCGAAAGAGATTGCTTTAAATTATGTTATATTTTTCACTTATCTCACGTATATCACAATGAATATAAAAAAGCACTTTTTTATTTTAGTTGACAATTATGCATTGACAACACTTAAGTACAATTATTTGGTGGTATGTGTAATTTTTCTGTTTCTATTTTTCTTATTGGGGAAGGCGCTCAAACGAATAGGAATTCTGTTGTTGTTGTTGAGCAGTATATTTGTTACGCTTATTTGACATTTTAATTTATTTATTGTATATATGTGTATTCTTTTTTTTTTGCCATTTTTTTCAAAAGGGGGACAATAAAGAAATGTTTTGTTTGTTTACAAATATTCATACGATATGAGATAGAAGTTTTTACTTGTTTAAAAATACCACAAACCACTAAAAAGATTGCTATGAACTTCTTTTAAGCTTACAATACGACAAACTATCCTTAAACTTTTTGTATAATTTAATATAATTTCAACCCTCCATTCCATCTTCCAAAAAGCACATAGAAATCTAAATGTTAACACTAATGCAAATGCAAGAGAGAACGCATGTCCAAAATAAAAATTAAATACATTTACGCGCATTTTTTGCTAACATATGTTCATTGAGTATTTCATTATGAAAAATTATTTATAAACAAACAACAATATGCAGTATATTGTTTTAATAAATATATAATTACCTGAAAAATTTTGATGTTGAATATTCGTAGAATTTTCTGTGTTTTCTTTTTTAACTTAATTTTCTATTTCACTTTAGCGTACTTTTTTTCGAAAACCAATTAGAATGCAGGCAGTCAGGCAATACCACTCCTTACTCCACACATAATCAATTGATGTATTTGTAGATTTATGCTTGTAGTTGTTGTTATTTTTTCTTTCTTCTTATTTTCTTCTATTCATTCTCGTTTATACTCTCAAAAAAACAAAAAAAAAAACAGAAAAAACTAATCGTGTATAAAGAACAAACAGCAACAAAAAAATAATGGCTACCGCAACCCGAGCAATGTCTCACGTAATAGTCATTTTTTAAAACTTATTTGTTTTTAATTCTTTCTATATGTACACATAATAAATCTTGTTATGATTTTACTTTAATCAATTTTATTTATGTTTTATTGTTAAATTTTCTTCAATAGCAATAACAATCGTTTTAACAATTCCAATTAGAATTTGAGCTTTTCACTTTTTTGTTCACAATTTATTCGTTTTTATATTAAATCGGTATTTATTTTTCTGTAAATTTCTATTTATAAATTGTTAATTTTGTTTATGTACAATATATACACTTAAGAAAAAAATATTGTTTATTGTATCTTTAAAGTTTTATTGTTTTTATTTAGAACAGATTAAAAAGCAACCAACTTATAAGAAAACTGTGAAATTGTGTTAAAGAATTTATACAACGCGGTCATTTTGATTACAATTATTATCAGCAATGCAAACAGAGTTGTATTTAAAAGGTTCATTCAAATATTTTTGTTAAAGAATTCTTCATAATATTATGCGGTTATGATATAATCTAAAGTAGTAGCAGAAGGTTTATATTTAAAGATTGAAGACCAACAGTTCGAACTCGAACGCAGACGTTAGATTTTGGTCGACTTCACATGGTAGTTAGGTTACTCTCAGAGATATTGCCTAAAACATGTTGAGGCCGCAAAAAAAATTTGTTTACTATTTTTCTTGGTTATCTGAGCTGTGGTTTCAACCCTTGATCTCTGGTCCAATTTAAAACAGTCATTAAACTGTCAGAAATATCTTTTCATAAAATGTAAAAGTTTTGATTTTTAATTCTCAATCCGACCCCTGCTATTGATTTTCTCCATAGATCTGGCAGACTCTCGTTTGTTCCGATGTTAGTCCGGCATCATTTTGTTTTATTTTATGTTTGTAAACACGCCGCAATAAAGAAAAACAAAGACGTAATAAATAAGAAAATTATAAAATTTTAAATAAAAATAAATTTAAAAAAAATATAAAAACATAAATTAATTGAAGTTAATATAAAACACTAACGATTCAAAAAAATTGAGAAAGTATTTTAACCAGAAAGAGTACAAAAGAACGTCATCGTTGAGTATGGTGGGAATAAATCGTGTTTCAAGTGACATGTAATGTGTTTTTGTTGTTTTTATTCGATACGGTGTGAGAGAAAGTGTGGAAGTCAAAAAATAATAAAAAGTAGTGCGAAGTAATTTTTATTTGTGTTTGTTTTTTTTTTTTGAAAAAGGGGGTGTTGCAAGGGCAAAAGGGTCGTCAGTGTGTGACTTCGTAAAGGAATTCGTCATTTGCGTGAATCATAGATAAACTACAATAGAAAGAATCAACATGCTGTAAAGCAAATAACAAGAATAGTAAAAATTATTTTGATTGTAAAGGTATTTCATAATTGACTGACTGTAATATTTTCAAAGGATGAAACAACAAGCGACAAATGTCATATTAAGGAGCTAGTGTTGTGTAGTAGTTATCCATGTTGCATTGCATTATTACATTTTTAGCGAAGAAGGTGCAAAACAGGCGAAACAAAAGTGGTTTGTCAACTTGTAGCGTCGTCAACTGGTAGCCAAATAACCAAACAACACCAGCCTGCCTGCATGCCTGTCAGCCAACCCTATATACAGAGTACAGCATAAGTAAAAACATATATATATATATGTACGTATGTATATATGTATAATTGAAGAAAGAAAAAAATTGTGCATGAAATAAAAGAACAGTTGCATTGTGCATCAATTGTGGCTAGAACGAGAAACAAGGAAGACGAACGAACGAACGTTATTAGTATAGCTTTTCTTTTTGTTTGTTGTTTGGTAGTGCCTCAAGTCAAATTTGTTAAAAATCTTAACAAGAAAGGATTGGTATTTGTAAACTGTCTTGTATTAATGCATTATAATGGCCACAGTTACGCGTAGTGCTAGCAACAGTCCATCGATCTCATTGAATTCCCCTTTGGATCACAGTTTATTTCCATTGAAATCAATCAATGATGTTGTGAATTTTTTTAAACGCTCATTGGAACTGTACCATACACAAAATATAGAGCCTGATTTGACGTTGTTATCAATTGTAGCGGGCTACATTGAATTATCTTTAACGACTGGAGATGCAGCACAGGCAGCAGCTGCTTCTGCAGCCGAATATGCATCATCGTCGTCGAGTACAATTACACCATCATCCTTGGCGGGTATTGTGGGCAGCGGTTTGTCGTCGACAGGTGTGTATTACAATACCTTCTAGAAATTATTTTACATCTTGAAACATCTCATATAAAATATGTATGTTTTTGCGAAATGGCCAAAAACAAAATTAAAGTTTATAATTATTAAAAATTATTTACAATTATTTAAATACATAATTAATTTCAGTCAACAATGATATAATTACTGGCAATTCCGTACCGTTTCCTGAAGTAACCTATGAATTGGTATCTGGCTTGTATAAAAAATTTCAAAGCATTCTTGCTATTGTGGACAAGCCAAAAGTATCATCCACATGCAATAGTCGGCAAGCGAATAGGGAAGTAATTAAAAAGGTATCAGACGTTATCTGGCATTCCTTAATACGCAGCAGTTATAAAGATCGTGCTCACCTACAAAATTTATACAGTTATTTGTCTGGTAATAAATTGGACTGTTTCGGTGTAGCTTTGGCTGTTGTGGCTGGCTGTCAGCTATTGGGCTATAGAGATGTACGTCTAGCTATATCGGAAGATCACGCTTGGGTTGTTTTTGGTAATAAGAAATTGGAAACCATTGAAATTACTTGGCATGGCAAAGGCAGTGAAGATAAACGTGGCCAAGATATAACGTCTGGCATAGAGTCGGGGTCATGGTTGTATTTAGGTGGGCTGGCTGTAGTCTGTGATAAACCCATGGAGGTAGCAGCTATTGCATCGGCCATCAATATATCTCTATCGGCAAATAGTGATTGCGTGGAAGTACAAGAGTTGCAACAAAGATTATTATGGTTACTCTATGATATGGGCCACTTAAGAAAATATCCAATGGCTTTAGGTAAGTAAAATGAATAACGATTCCGAGTTATATGGGTTATTAAAAAGTTACACACATTTTTTTAATTTAATTTAGGTACTCTGGGAGAATTGGAAGAAATTAATCCAACCTCAAAACATATAACCTGCGAACAACTCTATCGAGAAGCAATAGAATCGGCCAAAGTTCATTATCAGAACCACCATGTATACCCTTACACCTATCAGGGTAATTACTACAATCGTTTAAATCGTTATCGTGAAGCTTTTGCCGCATGGGCTAATGCAGCCGATGTTATACGGTTGTATACCTATCAGTGTCGTGATGATGAAGAAATTTACAAAGAACTTCTGGACATAGCCAATGAAATGATACCATATGTTATGAAAACTGAAAGTTCTGGACATTCAGCACGTAGCATTTTAAGAGATTCAGAAGTGTTTGCTAACTTATTACGATTCTACGATGGCATTTGCCAGTGGGAGGAAGATAGCCTAACGCCAATTTTACATATTGGCTGGGCTAAACCTCTGGTTAACAATATATGCAAATTTGATTATGATGTACGTTCTCAGGTTGTTATCAAAGTACCCGAAGACGAACCGCAGGCGGTTCGTGTTTCAAATGCACAATCTACAAATGAACAACAACAACAACGCGAACAAGAAGACACTTCAATTGAGGCTAAAGCACAAAAATCCACAACTATAACTGATAATACTACATCACATCATATAGAAGGCAATAATAATTTAGTTAAGAAGGAGGAGGTGAATTTTTAAATTTAAAATTTAAAGGCTTCTTATAAAGCTTTCATTACAAATGATTTGAATTTATTTTTTCAGAAAACAAATGATGGTAAGAAAAGTGAAATGCCCACAACATTGGCGGATCTAACGGCTGCTTGTGGTGAAAAAATACTAAATCCAGACTTTCTGCTACAAGGCGGTGGCCAACCTTTTGCGGAACAACAAAAATTAAATAATAAACATGAGGAGACCACCAATGGCACGGGTGATAACAAAACCAAAAGTTCCAATAATGAAGTGTCAATAGCAGCTTCACCAAATGAACGGTCAGCATCAATAAGCACACCAACAGATTTCATAACAAGCAATACGCGAACGCTACAATCAATACCACAACAATTGACGCCTGACCCAGTGTTAGATGAAGAGGATCCTTTGCATTACATGTTCAAGAGACCGGTTATAACGCTGTACAGTCAAAAAATGAAAGGGCTTAAAGACCTGCTACTGGCTGAAAAACTAAATACGCATGCAATTTCTCTGCAAGTTACTGCTCAATCGGTAGCGAGTAAAAAAATTCGCGGCATTGATAAGCTAGGTAACCATACTACAAATTCAACATATTCCTCAGTTAATATATCAAGTACTGCAGATTCCTCAACAGCGGGTGATTCAATTGCCGTTTCTAGGCCGAAACGTTCTAGACGCGAATGAGTTCAGTGTAATAATTGCTGCTGCGACAGCGGGCTGTGTCAGTGGTAAGTTTGAAAACACTTTCGTTTTCAAATAAAATTCTACGCCAACAAGGCTTTAAAGTGAATAATAAAAAAAAACAACTCATCTAAAAAACATATAAGCATATATGTATGTGTAAAATACAAAAACAAAAAAAATCATGTTAATTTAAGTTCGACTGAAAACAAGAGGCAGAAAAGAGAGTAAGAGACAAGGTAAGACAAATTTTTTTCGTTCTTCAAATATTTTTAATTAAAAACATTGTTAACGTTTATGTTGAGAAACGGCATGTTGAATATTTTATAATGTATGTATGTATGTATGAAAATTAACCTCATATTTTAAAACCAGTAATGTATTATAACTAAGTTAGACTCTAATTTTTATATAAAAAAAACAAAAATCCTCAAATGCAAAAAAAAGGAAACAAATCTCTTTAACGCTTAGCGTTTACTTCAATTTCAATTTGTTAATCAAATGCATTTTTCGTTTACAATAAAATGCTATCAATGCTATTTATTTTTATATTAAATATGAAATACATATGTAAGTACATATGTAGGTTTATACAATATGTATTTGTTTTATGTTTAAGCTAAACTAATTCTTATTTACATTACTATTACATTACTATAATATTTATGGTGCTCACTATTTTTATATTTTATTCATTAAAACTTTTCGGTGTGTGATTGTTTTGATAGTCGTTTTCGACAAGTATAAAAATATTTAAAAATCAAAGAAAGTTTGTGATGTCTACTTTAAAAAATATATACTTTGAACGTGATTTAAAACACGTTCGCAATTTATCACATCTTTCGGTTTCTATTACATACCAGAATGTTTTCTATTTTATTTTAGGCCTAAAGAATTGAATTAGTTATCTTTAAGTTTATTTATTCAGTAAATAAACATTTTTTTGTTTTCTCTTATAATTATGCATACAGATTTAAAACTGAATGGTATGTCTGAATTCAATCTAACTTAATGCGATTTTATGCGGTGCTAAAAGCAAATACTGCATTATTTCATTTGATTTATATCGAGCTTTGTCAGAACATAGATGGCATTATACGTTCGGATTGTACAAGTTATGGTTGAGCTTACGATATCGTTGAATTTTCAGCTTATTTTTACTTATTCGCAGAAAACCGTGATACTAAAAGGTTTTTCATTATCCGCAACCTGTTACCCGTTCTTTTGCCTATAGCTCGGCATATTGAAACCATCTCCGGTCACAATAAATCTATTGCATTTTATTAATGGAATTTAATTTATCATAAAGGAGAATTTCAACCCATTCTTAATTTACTGTCTGTACGTGTATATAGGTCTTCCAGGTTTCCTAGTTTTTTTGGGAATTAAATTCAAACTATGGATGTTGTTCACAAGCTGGTCGGATTAATCGAAATACTGACTACGGGTTATGAACGTTTCTTTTCAAATTATTTGCTGAATTTCACGTTGCGATCTAAAATATTAATTTGTTGTGTTCATCGCACAATGTGTTTATACCCATTGACTTTGTTTAAAATTACTTCGCCTTTAAAAATTGTGAAACAATCTATAAAATTGCTCTATAAAACCGCATTTAGTTTAGTATAATCTTTATTAGTTTTGTTATCCCACGGATTTTCATATAATTTATATTTTTTTTAATAAAATTTTTAAAATACTCACCCTTTTAAATCTGTATGTCAAAAATCTATTTCCGCTCCCTTACATTGCATTGTACTTGCTTTTATAATATATTGTATTTATGTATACTTCCTAACACTTTTGTGATATGTTTTTTTTTTTATTTTATTTTATTTATAATTTAATTTTACAAATCAAAAAAACAAATATTTACTAAATAATTTTATATATGTATATTATGTATGTTAAATTAGCAAATCAATTATATTTTAATTTTTATTAATTGTAATAACAATTAAAGCACAATATGAACGAAGAAATAAACAAAAAGCAAATCAACGCTCAAAGTTAAAAATTCCTTCTCTTTTATGCACATTTTTATAAGAGAAAATTTAAAAATAAAAACAAATAATATTTTTTTTTATTTATTTACTTACCCTATTTCGAAAAAGTATTTGTTAAATAATTGATTGATAATAAACATTAAAAATGAATTTTGTTAAAGACAGTCTGTGATGTATTGAAAATATAATTAACAAAACAAAAAACAAAATAATTAAAAATAAAATCAAGCACACTTTTTAATTATTAAAAAAATAAACCTATTAAATATTTTTCTGTGACTATAATGAAATCTAAATCCCTAAATAGATCAATGAAAAAAAAAGAAGTAACTCTGCATTAGAGAATTCTTTTCAAATTTCATTGTCTGGCCTGTGATTCTATACTTAAAATTTAAATTAGAAATAGAAACGTATTAAAACTTACAATTGTCTTCTAAAAAAACTACAAATTATTTTTAGTTGATTTTTAAATTCTTAATTGCATTAAAATATTTAATTAAAAAGAAATTTCTATACTGCTCCATATTTCTATAGACGCTCGCTAACATACAATTTTTTTTAACAATTTAGGAAAAACATATTTTTGAAGCTACAAATCCATTAGTGAATCCTTTGTTGACTTTTCTTTGGATATATTTACGTAAAAACTTAAACGATAGACTTCACAATTTTCTGTACAATCACTACCGCAGATAATGCATAGTTAATCATAATCGCCATCTAAAAAAGTATGAAAAAGTTGTAAGAATTATTGTCTTGTCCAAAATATTGTTCCGCAAAAGGGAAAGCATCGGATCGAAAGCTATTTTCATGCAGCAACTTTTTCGTTTTCCGAATAAAGTCGAGTAAATTTGGTTTTAGTCAGCACAGTGCATTTAAACAGAGCGTCTGTTTTCCCAAATTCATACAATGTTCTTCTATAGAAGGAAATCCGTAGAAATTATTAGGTCTGGCGACCTTCAAATGTATGACGCCTTTCCAGTCACGGCCTGATTTCTTTATAAACATCCCTTTTATGATTACGCAGGTACTCACAATGGCAATGTGATTCCTAACTAAAGAGTTGTAATGACCAATTACGTTAAGTAAGAGCGCCAACACCCAAATAATCTACTGTGTTAAAAAGTAATCATTGTTGACTTCAAAACACTGTTATGGAGCCTTTTTTGATCCAATACAATTAAGATAGAATACTTTTATAGGAATGTATTGCAGTGTATCTTTGTATAGAACTCACAGTCCGTTAAATAATGAAAAATTAAAGAAAGGCAAAGTCCCATTTTTAAAGTTAAAATATAAAACTAAAAGTAAATGTTAAATGTTTAAATCCAATTATATATACAATATATGATAAAAAAAATATAAATAAAACAAATCATTATTTAGTATTAATACAAAAAAATCCATTATTAAATCGTTAAAAACGTTTGGCGAAAATAAAAACAATATAAAAACAAACAAAAATTATACATATAAAAAATATTACAAATATATTATACATATATATATATAAAAATATATACATAAATATGAATTACTTTATTTTCTTACAATGTATATCATTTAAAACAAACAAACAAACAAAAAAATGTTTAAAAAACAAACCTTTTGGAAAAATTGTATTTTTATATTCGAAATTATGTTTAAACAAATTTGTATTATTTTTTGAAAAGACAAGCAAAGAAAACGAAAACAGAATCTATAGTAAAAATTACAAATTATTATGAAAAAAATTATATTTTCAATTCGAAACAACACTTCTTAACAAATTCACTTTAATAGCAAACAAAAATACCATAAATTATTAAAAAGCAAAACAAAAGAAACATTTAAGAACAAAAATAGCGATAACAAAATCAAATAATAACATAGTTCCGCGTGTTTATTTATTATACAAACTCTAATATGAAATTAATAATAATTGAAATTTTAAATAGAACCTTATTAGTACATGTTTAGCCAGCTTAGCTCAATATTAATGAATTACAACAAAAGATAAAACGCAAACATAAATAGTTTACAACATAATCTCTTTAACTAAATTAAAAAAACAATACCTAATAAATGTTTTACTTTCCTTTAATCCTCTAACAACTCCCTCAATACAAAAATATAAAAGAAAAACCAACTACAATAAGTCAAAAATGTTAAAAACAGAAAAATAAATCAACAATAAACTTGAAATATTGTGTTAAATTATTCACAATTTGGGTGCCCTGGTAGTCTATTGGGTAAACTATGCTAGGCTATTAGGTGCTTTGTATCGTAAAGGCGTTGTTGGGCGAACGTTATGGGAAGGTGTTTGACCATCTCTCGAGAAACAATATGATTCAATCAGCAAAAGTCCTTCAACGCTACGTCCAAATATTTTTACAGAAAAAGGTAAAGAAAAAGGTGTGGGCTTCGTTTGCTATCAACTAGCCTGAATGCTGATTTCACCTGAAATTATTATATTCGTTTTTATTGTTATTTCCACAAATCCTGTTATTCTGAAGAATCTGTTTTCGGATGGTCTGATACATACAAATTACCCATTTGGTTGTATCACTTCACGCCATCTTCCCTATCGCTCTTAATTATTTTCCAACCTTCTTTTTCCACGTCATACAAAATATCTGGCCTTTTCAGCTGTGTGGAGCAGCTCTAGGTTAGGCTAGGTCTGAGTGGTAGCTCTGATTTCACAAAGCTCACTTGAGCACGCATAGCGGCCCGTTGTGATGCCACTGGTGAACGCAGTCCCTGTACTGACCAAGTTCCACCAAAATCAGGGAAGAGGAAGAAGTTGGTCAGCGCAAGGGCTGCACAATAGCTAGTGGAGCAGCTCTGCTTCTCAAACATATCTGAATGCTCATTTCTGTGAATTTCTACATGATTTGGGATTTAGCTAGGTGCAGTTAGCCACTCGAATTGTCACTGTTTCTCAAAGAGTTTCGTGTTAAGCTTGTCTGCCTCTGTACGACAGATTCTCATTCCCGGATATACGCTTTCTAGTCTCTGTATAAAATTGAAATAATTGTCTCTAGTTCATTCTAATAAAAGTTTTCGTTTGATAACTGTAAAGGCCATGTTATGTAAGCCTAAGTTATGCTAAGGCTTAATGAAACATTTTCATTTTATAGCATTATTATTGAGCCACCTTATATTTAACAAAAATCCATTATTCCCATTATAGACTATAATGTTTGTTATATATACTATGGTTTCTGTTCCATTCCTTCTCCACTCTTCTTTAACTTGGCAGCACTGTTAGGCAGCTTGACATCTGAATTGCAACTCTCCAATATTAAAGAAAAGTAAGTGGTTTTGTTTTTAAAAAAATTTGGCGCATTTAAAGTAAATAGAATTATTTAAAATATTTTCTGTACATTTCCTACAAACATGTTAACAAAGGAGGAGGTTGACAGTTGGAATGTATTATTTCCTGATTGTCAAATAAATAACACCAATTTAGCTAATCCGACAGAACAATTCCTTACCCATGCATTGGTGGTCTATTTACGGCGCTTTGGCTTCCAGATTGAACCGCCTTTTAATATAAATGCTGAAAGTAAGGAAAATAATAAAGAGACCCGGTTATTTTTAATCAAATTGGCTCGACAAATAGATCATTTTTTGAAACTAACTGATAAATCCTACGCGTTTACATATTACGATCTAATAAGACCAAGTAAGTTAATGTGCCACAATTCCTAGCTGTTGAAAAATAAATCCAATATACATACATATTTTACTTTTAAAAACAGCTCCAAAAAAGACTGCCCATTTGCTGTATATACTTTTGAATTATTTTTATTATTACAATCTTTACAAAGAGGACGTGTTCAAAACGGCCGGCGATGGTATAAGAAAACTGGAAGAACTTAAAGGCCTTATTGATGACACACGCCGTGATAATGAGAATCGTGTTGAGGAAAGTAAAAATTTGGAAAAGGCTGTAGAACTGTTAAAAAATGAAGTGCCAACAGCACGAGCAACATTTTTGGAGTTGGATAAAAATCGTGAAGTACAGGAAGAAGAAATTCAAAAGTTGAGTCGGTCATATCACGAGCTTAAAGAAAAATTACAACACTTGGAGGAACAAAAGAAGCTGATTCGTAAACGTTTGGTGGCTGATGATGAGGTTCAAGAGTTGCATAGACAATTACAACAATTAGAATTAGATCTGAAAGCACTTAAGGAAACTGAATTGAAAAACGTAGCTAGTCTAAATGAATGCAAGGAGATTAATGAAAATCTTCAAAGTCTAAATAATGACATTGAAAGGGCAACTGAAATCTTGCCCTTACGTGTCGTAGAACAGTTTAAAGAAACAAATAAACAGTTGAAAAAGTCTAAAAAAGACCAGCAAGAACTGCAAGCCGCGCATAATGCTATTCAACAAGAAATTGACGAGGAAAAACAAAACTGTTGCGCCCTTGAAATTGAACAGCAAAGTAAAAACAAGGAATTTGAGTTGAAGAAAAAAGAACTGTTGGAATCCTTAAACGATAAACAAATCGCACTCAAACAAAAATCAACACAAATTAATCAGTTGCAAGAAGAGGAACATATAACCGAGTGCCAACTGGAAGAGCAAAAAGATATTGCTCAATATTTAGTGGAGAATATAAGCGAAATTTTGTCTGCCTATGAAAACTAAAGTACATACATATGAATTGTTTGTTATAATTTTTAATTCATACTTTATCAAAAAGAAAAAACTAAAAAGAATTGCTTAAATAACTAAAAAAAATTTCCTTAGTGTTTCCTTTACGTTTCCATAACTTGCTTCTCTAGATGAGCCTTCAGTTGTACATTAAAATCATCCTCAACATTGTCATCGTCCCAGTTGTCTTCCCATACATTGACATCATCCTCATCTTCCTGCACGGCATTGAAATCTAGAAGAGTAACAATAATATATAACACACGCTCATGCATTTACAAAGCTATAGCAGCCAAAAAATACCTTCTGCGGGAAATTCCTCAAATTCATCATCTTCTTCTAAAAGACCCAAATCGCCTTTAGCGGTTTTCTCTTTATCAGCTGACATTATTTTATTTTATTTAAAAGTTATTTCTCTTTCGCAATATAAATTAAAACGTAAAATTTGCGAAAATGTTTTATTTTCTATAATATTCTCTGTTTAATGCCTTTTCTGCTTGACAGTTGAATAAATTTGTTTTGCCGAGTCATCTGTCAAACAGAACCAAAGAGAGAAGAAAACAGGGTGCTTCGGAGAAATTTTAAATACATAATTGGGATGGAACGTACAGTCAAAGAAAAAAGTTGACTTACACACCACTGTATTTTAACATTTTTCCGTTAGCTTTTTCCAAATTGAAAAAGATGTTATAGCGTTATCAAATCTGTTTACAATTAAGAATGTTTGCAAACAAAGCGAATTTTTAAAAAATATAACGTATAAATTATTAGTGAAAAAGAATATAAAAATTAGCGGGAAATTTTTTTACATTCAGTGGTGTTTGTAGACTTTTTTCTTTCATTGTCATTTAATATGTAAACAACAACAAATATTTTGTTTTTTTTCTATAAGTGATTAAATTTCGGTATACCTATTTGTTGGCGCGAAAATTGTTTTCTCAACATCATTATCGTGACCTATGCTGTGTTGGCGTTTTACGGAAAACTGGAGGAGTAAGTAGAGTCTGAGTACTGTATTAGCTTATTTTACGATTGCTAGAAAGTTAAACTTCGCTTCTAACATTTTGAACTGCAGGCTTGAGGCAAAACTTTTGAAAGGAATTAATTGCCTTTGAAACGCTCTTCAATTCTATTGTTCTGCTCCGAATTGAATTGTAGGACGTGCTTCTTATGGATAAAGTTAACTAACACTCATGGGTGCTATTAATAGCTAAGCAGTATTGCTGATTAAAGGGTTGCAGTAGCTACTATTGTAATGTGAGCTGGCTGGTTAGAAGACGTGTACTTGTCATTTAGACACCCAGCGTTGGCTTGGCCCATTGCGATCATCCTAAGAGCAAGAAAAGAATAGGTTGCAAGGAAACGAAGAAGGAAGTAGAGAAAGAGATGGAAACGGAGAAAAAAGTGAAATAATGTCACAGACGAAACACACGATAACCGGTGGCTGCTTCTGCACCAATCCCATTACAAACCTCAAATGAATAAATGGAGTACACTCTTCTGAAGAATCGAAAAGAAGTAAGTTATCAAGCGTTAATGTGATATTCGCAAGGTTATAGTAGCAGGGATAGGCTAAAGATCACCTTAATAAGAAACCGGTTGAAAGACTTTGGGAACTGCAGAAGAAATGGAATGAGCTAACGCGACATTGAATGGGCTCACAAGAGACCTTTTCTGGTCTCTACGTGGATGTGAATTTTTCATAAATGACTGCAAAATAAAATCTATTAAGCCGAGGATTAGGTATGTATTATATTTACACGCATGATAAAATATATTCACTGAATAATTTATGAATTTGTAAATCAAATGATTCTTAACAAAAAGAAAAAAATAATACTTTCACACTTATGTGTGCTCATAGACGGTGATATTTAAATCATAAAATTTTATGATCATTTTATAACTCTTTTTATAATCTGACAACGAACCATTGCGATTCATATTATAAACTAATTAAATAATGGGATTTTAATTGTTTAATTAACACAACTGTTTTGTAATTTTCGTAATCTTTAAAAAACAGTTCCCATTTATTATTTGCTATTTAAAGACAAAGCAAACGGAGGAGGTCTTTAAAATACTTTATTGTTACTAAAAAGAAATGTATGTACTCACATAGATATGTCTGCATAAATATTGTTTAATATTCAAACATAACATTTAAATATAAATATGCTAGAGAGCTCATAAGGTATTATTTTTAATTACCTACCTGTACCCATAAAAAAGCGTTTGATTTATAAACTCCAGAAAACGTGCTGATTTTATTTGTTAAACGGCTTTTATCTAGACATAGAAACGCCAGATTTTGTTATACTTAAGATCACACCAAAAGTAGCATAATATTAAGGTGCCATGATAGTGTAGTGAGTAGTGTGCTAGACTATTATCGTTAGGAGCGGAAAGTGGGAATGAAAAGAAAGAGTAACGGAGTTATCTCACAGCAGCAAATATCACAGGTAAACATCCCATATAGGAAATATCCTGGGCTATTGAAGAAACTAAAAATATCGACTCCTCGTCTTTGCATGTCAGAGCAGGGATATCACCTGAAATCTCACTGCCCCATGCATCATAATACTTCGGAACACAACACAGTACCACACGCAATCGTTAAGAAGTCTCGTGAGTACCTTTCTACAAACTAAATCCAATGTTAAGCTAAAATAATGCCTTATCGGTGACTCCAAGGCAGCTTGGCTATCTATATAGACGTCTATATGGATAACCACCATACCCCAGACTAACACTGCTGACTTGGTGATTGTAAACACCTAAACCTGAAATATACTTCACTCATCAGGTAACCTACAGGTTCACTTAGGCCACTGCTTTCTCTGTGTAAATCCACATGCCCTAATCATATAGCCTTTAGATACCTGTAATGTACAAACTTTCTAAATTAAATAACTTATGATATGGTTTCTAGTTTCATTATTGAGAAAGATTTCTAATAATTTTTAGCTTCAATATTGCTTGATATCTAAAAGAAGAAAATAAAAAAAGAAAATTCGCATTGCATTTTATTTACAAGTCTGACTAGTGTTAACCTGTTAGAGAAAACTATTTTGCATTGTCATTTATTGTTACAAAGTTAAATAAACAATTATTTATATATCATGGTTTTACTAGCTCAGTTATCAGTCGTTGTTAATGATTTTCAATGTTCTTCTTCTTCTTAATCAAAACGGAATCGTGTATAACAGAAAATAAAAAAAACTATTAAACCAACAAGCCCCTGGTCTCGGGTAATTTAAATTTTTGAGTGTGTGACAATAAAAAAAAAACGTTACAATTGATAATGAAACCTTTAATTCAGCAATGCTACGTACGTACGTACACCTATTCTCTAATGTGCAGAACGATGACAATACGTTCGCTTATCTCTCTCTCTCTCCAGCCCTCTCTTCTACGATATTTTTGATTACAATTTGTATGTGCAAAAAACAGAAAAATATTCAACAAATATTCATTATTTAAAATTTTATTTCAGTTTATTTCGTTATTTTTGCTGTTTATTTGTTGCGTTTCACCTACGGCTGTAATGGTATGAAAAACGCGAAACACTTTAAAGAATTTCTTCAGTTGACGTTGATCGTTAGAAGGGTCTATTTGAAATAGAAAAAACAGTAACGGAATAATAAAAATTAAAGAAAAAAAAATATTTTAAAAACAAGCAAAATTAATACTGCAAAGTAAGTTTCTGTTGTTTTAAGTGCTGTAGGCGAAATAGAGATCGGTGTAACAAAAAACAAAGAAGAAAAAATAACAAAAAATATTGTTTATGCCAAATTTTATGGTGTATCCATAAAACCGATTTTAAACACTAGAAAATTTAATTAAAACCAAATGTAAATAAAAATTATACATTCTAATATAAGGTGTAGTGAAAAAATTCATTGAAGCTTATATTCAGCCTTCTTACATCTTTTATAGAAATATAATGAATGTGTATAGCTTGGTAGTCGTACTGTTTACAACCCAAGCTTTGAATAAAATTGTTTGTAAAGCTGTACAGAAGACGACAAACTATTCTTTTTATGAGTCAATAATAAAACTTCTGCGAGACCTTTTTAATTGTGGTTTTGAAAGTTTTACATCACTGGAAAGTATATAGGGATAGAACCAAATACTATATGGTTCACGATGGTGTTCTCATTCCGGATAGGGATTAAAGCAAATCCTAATCAGACTTAGCCCTTTTCACGAACGGCTCAAAACTGATTGAGAGTACGGGTGCTGTGGTGTTTCGTGAGAATCTTAAAGTGGAATTTTATTTTTTATTATTGACTGGATGGCAATTGCAGCGTTTTGTCCGTTGTGGAATAAACTAGCCTGAATTCCTAACCAAAGACACTCGCTAATCCAGATTCATTAATTGGTTAGAGAGAATGTTTTGTACATGTCAAGTATAGCTTATGTATTTGTGATGGAAAGCAATTTCTCTCCAAGCAGAAGTCTTTTCAATCTTTTACAATTTAAACAGATTCATATTTAATGTCAATAGGTACTGCTCTTTTTTTTCTATTCTCATAAGCAAATCTAATGTCCATATTCAAATCTAATATTAATAGACATTGCTTACTATTTTCCCCTTCCACAAGCAAGCGTTGGGGTCAGTCACTCAGGGTTACTTAAGTATAAACAAATGAAGTAAAAAAGGCCATAATTTTTGGCTTGTCATAAAAAGCATATTGTATTTAAATAAATGTTTTAACAATTAATATTTCAACCATATTATAAGCTCGTTAACAAGCTTATTTACAAACCAATTTAAAATTCTACACACTTACAACAGTTTATTATGCGTTGTTGGCTGAGGAATCAAATAAGGTTGAAAATAGTTGCAACTCACAATCACCAATCTATAAAGACAATAAAATGAATATTTAATATTATTTTTAAAACAATAATTATTATTTTTCTATACATTACTTATTCTTTGTATTACTTCTACTCTCTGCATAGTGTTAATTGATTGATTGATTGATTTGTTGTTGTTCTATTTCTTAACTTGCTGATTAAAGTTTTATTATGTTTCTATGTGAGATAAAACATGGGAACTGTTGTGTGACACACTTAAAAGCGCTTTGGTTATCTGTAAAAAAGCGTTAAAAAATAAAAAAGAAAGAAACAAACAAAGAAATAATGAAATAATTAAATTTAATCAAATAAATTAAAAAGAAAAATAATGCAATATTTGAAAAATATATGATACAGAAATATGATAACAATTGCCAAGCCATTATGAACCTTTTATCGGTGGTTACTGATATTGAATTTATAACTTATGTATGTTTAAACCACAATTATAAAGTCTAATAAACACAACCCCTATATTTTTGTACAGCAATCGAGGGATGTGCTTAGCATAGTTAAAATGATTCCGTTCAGGAATCAAATTATTTTGATGAAATTTATTTTTTATTGGCTAAATTTAGTGGTTTTCGCACGACGTTGTTGTATGTGAACCACTTTTCATAATCAGCCATAATCCGTTTTGGAAATTGATTGATTTGGATATGATATGACAGCAATTGATAAAAGGAAACCGGGTCCTTAATCGATTTTTGAGTTACCCTGTGTAAGGCCCATTCATTGAACTTCTTTCCATATCAATTAACAATGCCGTCTATGCGCCGTGTCCTATCTCGATTGTCAGTTGCCTCAACTTAAGGAAGAAGGTTAAGAGCTCCTTATGCATCAATTTTATAGCCAAATTCCCACCTATTGCTGTACATGAGGAATAGTAATGCTGATGCCCTATCGTGCTGGCACATTATTCTCTCTCTCTCTCTCTCTCTCTCTGAGTAATAAGTAAAATTATTTATGCCTCGTCTAAACCTAGTCTTGATGAAAAGATTTCACACTAAAATTCCAAGCAAAAAGGCCTGGTATTCCTAGGTGATTTACGCGAACGATTCTAAATTTGAGAATTTTGGAATTTTCACTGACGGACTTAATCTTGGGATATCTCTCCGCATTATTACTACTGCAGTGGGTTGTAGGCCATAATTACCATAAGTCATGTTCCGAAATTGATACTAAGTAAGGAATATCTTTGAGGCCTGTATGTAATTGCCTTCTTCTTGCCTGTACACATTAAAAAGTAATGCACTTGCCAATCACTGCAAGACAAGAATTCGTTGTCACTGTAAACCGTCTTTCATTAAATAGATTAATTTTTTATATTGTTTTATTATGAAATTGGCAAACACAATACTTAACAATTCAAATATTGACCACACGCCTTATCAGTGCAGTTGGAAATTTTTTAAAACCTTCAAGTGATATGAAACAAATTTGGTTGACGTGCCGCCGAATTTCGTCAAGTTCTTGAGGCCTCTTAAAGATATGACGATTAATTAAAATTTTCAATGATTTGCACATAATAAAATTAATAAGTGGCAGCGGTTTCATTCTTTGGGTAAAAAATATATAATTTATAAGAAATTTTTGGAAATTTTACGAGCTCGGAGGGAATCGAATCCAAATCCCCCACTACTAATTATGGATTCAAAATTAAATTAAAATTAATTAAATTCAAAATTATTTCTTTATTTTCAGTTACAATGACTGATGTTCCGGAAATTATCGATTTAGGCTCTGTTATAGAACCGCATTTAAATGGCTCGAAATTAGTTTCCTACACCAGTCGTTATCTCACCAAGGCCGGCGATAACTATGGCAGTGTCATGTTAGCCATTATGGCTAACATACAAACACCATCCGGTGAAATCGAAGAGTTGCCATTGGTTGCAAAATTACCGCCTATAACGAATGATTTATTTTGGGATTTTTTTCAACCCGAACGTACTTGCCGCTCTGAAAACGCTGTGTATAAGTATTTAAGCCCCTTTATACGCTCACTGCAGTTGGAGGCCGGTATCGATGAAAACGATTTATTTGATGATTTTCCATTATATTACGGCAGCCGTATCTCTTTAAATCCCAATGCCGAGAAAGTCGATCGTGATGCTGTGCTAGTGCAGGAAAATTTACAAACTTCTGGTTTTAAGGCAGGTGACCGTCATAAACCTTTTGATATGGCACATACAAAATTGATCCTACGCGAAATGGCAAAATATCATGCCTTGCCTATAGCCTTGCGCTTAAAGAAACCACAACAGTTTGACGAGTTTATAAGGCCATATTTCAGAAGATTCAATATGAATAATGGCATGGCGCCGGAAGTTAAAAATCAAATGGAATCGGTAAGTTGGTAGAAAGAAAATTACAAAATTTGATGGACTAAATTTGATTTCCTTCTATTTAGGAATTATATCAAGAAGTGGCAAATGCTACCAATAA
Organism: Sarcophaga subvicina; assembly: GCA_936449025.2. Classification (NCBI taxonomy): domain Eukaryota; kingdom Metazoa; phylum Arthropoda; class Insecta; order Diptera; family Sarcophagidae; genus Sarcophaga; species Sarcophaga subvicina. Next base: position 103,045,249 of record OW388082.2, on the reverse strand, counting down.
CAATGCCGACTATGTGGAGCGTGCCAAAGAACTAATGAAAGAATATGATCACTTCGTAAGCAAACCCGATAAGGAAGATGATCTCTACACCTCTGTAGTCCATTGTGATTTATGGATTAACAATTTAATGATACAATATGGTAAGTTCACTTAAAACTGCTAAACTACTTAGATTATTGATGTCAATCGAGTATGGAAATATTTAGATTTTCCTAAATTTTTTTTTCGTAATCTCTTGCTAATATTAAAATTTTAAGCAAATACATAGAGTAAGGGCCTTAACAACATATAGTTATTGTTGCTTTATATTCTTCTTTCATTACAGATGAAACGGGTAAGCCGAGCAAAGTGAAATTTGTCGACTTTCAAATCGCTCAGTATGAAAGTTGTGTGCATGATATTATCTTTTTGCTGTTCTCTAGCGTTGAGATACCAATTCTGGAACATCATATTGATGAATTGCTACAGTATTATTATCATGAATTCATAGAATGTCTGAAATCAGTTAATGTTGACACTAATGAATATTCATTTGTTGGGTAAGTTTATGAACACACAGAAGAAGAAGAATTTGTTCTGTATAAGTGTACATGACTTGTTAAAGAATAATTAAATGTTAGCGATTCGATTGGATACGAATCGAAAGGGAGGCGGTAGTAGTATCAAAATGTTTCTAATTTTTTCGCTGTTGCAAATTATTAATTGTAATACATAAGCAAATGTTTTGAATTTTGTTTTGAAATTTCCTTGAATTTATACGACACTCCTCACCCCCCACCACTATTAACAATATCAATTTCATTTAATTGGAAAATATTTTATTTTTTTTTTTGGTTTGCTATTTTATTTTAGATTCATGAAGGAAATACACAAATGTGCTCCCATTGAAATTGTTCACGCTCTTTATATGACCAAAATCATATTGGCCGATAATAGTACGATGCCTGAAAACTATAAGGATGTGAATATGGATGTCTTGAGTCGTAATGTGGGCAAAAAAAATATCACCGAGAAAACTGCAGATATTATAAGAATCGCTCAGAAGTATAGATTCTTCTACAAAGACTAATTTGATTTGTTTCTTGCATAGATTTACAGTTATAGTTTAAAGATTAGATTAAGAATTTATACTATGCATTGCATAGCTTTTTAATTATAAAGTTTTTAAATGATAACTCCAGTTACGATATTAAAATAGCATTTAAAGTACGCAAAAAAGATACATTTTAGAACAAGGTCAATATGTTGTGATCCATTTAGTGGTTCATTATTATATATTTTGCATTTGGACTTGCGGCTTCATCCATATAAAATCCAACTCATGCAACAATTAAAGCCGGCTGACAATTTGCAACACCGTATATTGCTGATTGGGTTAATTCAAAGAGAGAGCAAGGGGGACATCTTTCTCCCTATATTATAGAATATATACTTTGAAGGAATATCTATCTCTTTACTATCGACTCAACTAATTACTCACGATTTTCCTTAATAGCTGTATAATTGTTTTGATTTTGCGGATTTCTTATCCTTTATGTTAGAAAAATAATACTTTTAATACATTTTCGACCGTTAAGCTCTGGAGGGTAACGGATTGTCTTGTTATTCGATGTTCTTCAAATTCCTGACATCCCCTATAGCAACCTTAACCCACTCGGAATGGTAGATTAATTTCTTATAACTTTGATTTATCCATGCGGACTTACTTAAATTCACTTTCCTGAGAAGATTTACTTAAGGTACTTTTTTAAGGTACATTCACCAAAAAACTTTAGAAAAAGTACCTTCTTATGGTTCTTTTTCTAAAATACCTTTCCTAAGTCACTAATTCTTGAGTACTTATACTTTATTTTATTGGAAGTATTTTTTATATTTCTAGGAAATAAACTTTTTATTTCTGTTATGGTACCTTTTGAAAGACACGTTTTATATAACGCTACTTTAACTAAGGTACTTTACTAAGACACTATTTTCAAAAGTAATTATTTTACCTTTTGTAAACATAATTACAGTACATGAAAGAGTGTAAGAGCAATATAATTTATTGCTTTCAAATTTTGGTACTTTTTTTCTACCCTTTTACAATTTTTCTTAAACTAAAATCCTTAAATTTAGTCTCGACATGTTTTTTTAATTATTTTTAAAACCATTTTATATGTAGTCAATGCCACTAAAGTCGCATTTTTATCGGCTTCTTGATACAAACCACCCAATACCGTAAATATGGTTTTGGATTGATAAATAAACCCCCAAACTGGATTGCGATTAGCCACACGTATATTTTCCATAACATAGAAACCCTTTTTGAAGGGACAACTCATAGAGTAGTTGCCTTGTTTGAGCGCTGTTCGAAAGATCTGATTAACCATCGAGATTTGTTTGGTAAACTGATGAAAATCACACAGGCGTGCTGTAACATTATACAGGGTGCTTACTTTGTTATTTGAGTCTTTTTGTAAGATTTTCAATTTGAATATGGGTTGCAGTATATCCTTATTTACCCAAGTTAATGAACGTATGCTACCCTGTTTAAAGAATGTCATATTGACAACAAATTCAGGACGATGATCTGTCCATGAGGTATCCAAGAAAACGGGTGCATAGCAAATACTCTGGGAAAAAGTTAATAATCAATAAATATTGTTATTGTCTGTTTTGTTGTTGTTTTTTTTTTTTTGTTTCTGAAACTTACATCTTTTGAACTTATCAGTTTCGATTGTAAAATGAAAATTGTTATCATTGACATGAACATTCTAAAATTATAACTGCCGAGCTGAGTCCACATATTGTTAAACATTTCAAAGTTTTGTTTATTAACAAATAAGTGGCAATTATTTGTCATGTTAAACATTATATGGCGTTATTTTAGGTGTTTAACCCTACACGTATATAAGTGGTATACACACACTGTACTGTCTATATGAACATATAAGGGGTACAAGTACATTCTATTGAGGTACTGAAGTTAGTCTGGGGTCCAAAAGAAGTTTGATATTCGGTCCTTACAAAAAAGAAAACCTAAAACCAAAAATTTATTTTTTGAGTCGCTGGATGGTCTGATGGGATCCGAAAAGGACGATAACTTTTACAAGAAAATTGCAAGTGAATTTGAGGGCACCTTAAAAAAGAATATTAAAATGTAGGGTCTCAAACGATTGGTGTACATGATTGGAAACAGCAATTAAAATAACATTATAAACAATGTTTTTTTAATTATTGATTAGTGCATGTTTTTTTTTCAATTCTCAAGCCCGTTAATTGCTTCTATTAAGACTAGTTTGTTCGCTTTTTAAGCTGCAGTTTTTTATTTCAAGCTGGTATTGGTGGACATTTATGTATGCATTAATTTTGGTGGGCATTTATTTTAGAAAAGTAGAGCAACACATATTTTTTGTAATTGAAAATAAAAAATTTTAATTGATAAAAGTTATTAAATATTGCATGCATGAGAACACAAACCTTTAAACAATATTTACCTAAAAGTACTGAAAGTATGTATTTTATTGCGGTCGTTCTCAATATAATATTTTTCATTTACTGTGTGTAAAAGTACTCAAATTACTCACATCAAATTTCTCGATAATTGATGTGCTTTTTTAGATGTATTGGATCAATTGTGTTTCGGCTTCCATTCTACGTCCCGTCTCATTATCGACAATGTCTTTTATCAGCGTGTGCACGATCCATCGCGATGTCTTTCTCATAGTTTTCTTTATACAGTAGAAGTGCGATAATCCGGCACGTTCGGGACTATCGAAAATTCCGGTCTATCGGGCTGTAATTATAATAACAATTCGGTTAATAATTAAACTACAAATACAATATGCAAATACATACAACAAAGTTTCTTTTACATTTCATATAATGCATGTACACGTACTGTAAAACGTATTTCATTTAGATTTAAAAAAGTCATGAATGTCTTTTTGTTTTCTTGACTATTGGGCGTTTAGTATAAAATTCATTCCTAATGATATGGAAATTAATAATTTCTGAAGCACTGTAGCTAGTATCAGCCTCAGCAAAAGAGATAGACTTATTTAGTGATACTACAGGTTCTGCCCAGCTGATTTTTTCCTTTTCTTCCGTTTCGGCATCTGAGTCACTTTCTTCAAGATTTTGAATAGGCTGAGGTTTACTACAATGTTGATAATGATGTGTTTTCGTTTCTCTTCTATTAAACTCGAAGGCTTAGGTTTTGAAAACATCGTCACTGTACAATTAGAACGAAAATCACTTTTATATAAACAGTTTCAAAAGTTACATTCACTGCGATGTGAAAGGACACAAAACAACAACGCACAAAAAATGGGGCTTAGACGCTTCGTGATTGATTAACGGAGCTGCACTGCACCTGAATTTGTTGTGACAGCTGAGACTAGCCGGCCACTAATTATTTCCGAACAATACCGACCGCTTCCGGATGATCCCGAACAACCCTGAAAACTTCCGAATAGCTCTCGAGCGTTTTTATTTGCTTTAAGCACACTTTTGGAGAAAACCAAAATTTTTACAGTTTTCCAGAGCGATGCCGGACTAATGGACTTCTACTGTAATAAGAACGTGGTGTGACCTTTGCTATAAAAAAAGGTTGAACATTATTTCTGGATAAAAGCCAACGTTTTGTTATAAAGTAGGTACCGGTTGCATTCATTTTTCAAGCAGCATGCAAAAAATTTGCAAAATTTTGAAATTTTTTTTTTTTAATTTTTGCGCCTTAATAAAAAAAAAATATTATGATTAATTTTAATTTACGATTAATTTTTTTTCTTCCTAACTTCAGTGTTTGAATAAATTTGGATTTATTAAACATACCTTAGGGGTTTCAAATATTTTTTACTGCGCCAGCACAAAATTTTGCTGCATGTAAATTTTTGCATTGTTTGACTTAAGCCTAAACGCACACAATTATGATCGCCTGGTATTTTGTGTACTTTTAGGGCCATTATTACAACTTGCCGTTAAACTTGGGTTTAGCTAAAGGGAACTGTAAAGTTAACTTTAACTTATTTTCGTTATTACAACTTACAGATAAAATTTTTCAAAAATATGGCAGTGCCGGAAAAACGTCGATAAAACTGCTCAATTATTATTATTGCCACTGCGTTAAAAAAAACTTGTATAATTGAGCAGTTTTATCGACATTGCTCAGGCACTGCCATATTTTTGAAAAATTTTACCTGTAAGTTGTAATAACGAAAATAAGTTAAAGGTAACTTTACAGTTCCCTTTAGCTAAAGGTACCTTTAACTAAACCCAAGTTTAACGGCAAGTGGTAATAATGGCCCTAAATATTATTAAAGTTTTTAACGGCTAAAAAATATACTTTATTTTTATATTTATATCCAGAAGCAAAGAGTAGTCTCCAGGCAGGATTCCAGTTACTATTAAGCAATGCTATACTGACGACAAAAAGGAAGGACTCAAAACCCTTGAGAAGGAATAGCTCTTTAGTAGAGTTATCGGTTTGTGATACTGTGATTACTGGCACTGGAAAAAGAGAGGAGATATTTGCATCCAGAATAAAATATTAGGAATCTATGGAGAAATTCGCGTATTTTCCAAATGAAAGCTTACACCGCCGAAAGATCTCTTTAATTCAATTTGGACAGGAGCAACAGAGGACTAGATTGGAGTACTTAACTCCTCTGAAATTTACGCGAAATTTTTGATCCATCGATTTATATAAAGCGTTCCAGGGTAAAGTCGTTCTTTAGCATAAGGATTCGGACGCGCAATAGCCTTTTCCGTAGGTATCTCTTTCTTTTTGTCCTTCACATAACTAAGTCGCTCAGTTCTATCACTACTTAATTTACACCTGCTGTATATTTTGCAATATTTTTAAAAGCATTATTCCATAAAGCTTTTTTTATTGTTCCCGAAAATAAAAGAAATATTTTCTGTGGTTTCGTTAAAATCCTTAATTGCCTAAATTCATCTCTTAACCAAATGACTAACACCGGAATCTCTCTAAATGATGAAGACGATGATGAATGAAATGCAATTGTAGGGCGTGAGTTTGTTCATATTCTGAATGTATGTGATAACAGTTGCTTGTTGTTGTTGTTGTTACAAGTCGTTGCACTTTCACTTTGTTTATTAGACACTCTAGAAGGCGGCAGTTGGTCAGCCTTTCTGACTGTCTGTATGTCTGAGCTAATGGTATTTGACTGGAGCCGTTTAATCTTACGAGGAGTTCGTTCGTTCGTTTACTTAGCTGCTGAGTGTGTTGTTAGTGGGTCTGCCTGTAAGTCCCTTATTTTTTTTTAGTTGTGTCAGAATTGTCTGTCTGTCTATTGTTGTGTGTATTTGTATGTTTATGTGTTTTAATTATTGTCTTCAATTAATGACAAACAATTAAAAATCTATATAATACGAATACATTATTATTATTCATTTTCTTTATTTATTTGTTTTTTTTTTCATTATTCTTGTCATTTTGATAAACTTGCATTATTGCTGTTACTCGATGATGTTGTTGTTGATGTGGTTGCTTCAGAAATTGTATTGCAAATGACTTCCTTTAATTAATTATTGTTTGCCTCTCTGTAACTGATATACATATGTATGTAGAGTTTATTAAACCTTTTAACTTGATTTGTAATTTCAAAACTTTTTTGTCATTACTTACGCAAGCAATTTTAATGGCAACGTGTAAACAAGTAACAGCAAATTTTTATATTGAAAACAATAAAACATTCAATTCAGTTTTATCCCTTAAGAAATCTAAAAAGAAAATAAAAGTCTTTTAACAATCACATGAGAAATTTGGAAAAAAATGCTGTATTTATCTCTTCTTTTGTTACCCTTTAAGCCGTACGTACGTGAAAGTTGCTGTCACGGAATCCATTACAGCATTATCAATTCTAAGCTTCCAGGTGCCCAGTGGGGTTCTCAATGTAGAGAAATCTTCCGATAGTTCGGTGGTTGAATCACATCTAGTCAATTCATCTGCTTTGTAGTTTCCCATAATACCATTACGTCCCAGCACTCATGTGACTTTGAAATTGTACCACTGTAAGTAACATTTTTTAAGAGCCTTGCGGCAGCCTTAAACCATTACCCTAAAAGCCGCCTGTCTAATTCGGTAGCTTTATCAAATAAACTATTCCTGACGATTTCGAAAATATGCCTTCATCCTCAGCTGTATCTAGTTTCGAACCATCTGTAAAGGCGATAAAAAGCGTCTTAACGTTTTTCCATTCTCCTTTATTTGAAATGGACGTCCCGAACTTCCTCGAAAAGCATAAGTATAGAATCATGTAATCCATATTTCTGAGAGTTCTCAATTTCTTTAGGATTCTTGATATCTGCGCAGTTTTCTAGTACATTCGGCTAATTCTACCACAACTCTCCTCAAAACAAGCTGCATCTACCCAAAATTGTAAGACCTACGTTGTCCGCATAGGCAATTGCCCCACAGCTAATCTGTTCCAACACCATTAATTGCTCATTTCTTACAATATTCCACAGGAGGGTTAAGCACCTCCCCAATTAGGCTTCCCTTCATATTCCTCAAGTAATAAGCGAGTTCCTTAGCGTCAGGTAGACTGTTTTTCCGCACTACAATTTCGATATCCTGTCCACCATAGTTTCCTGTACACACAATCCAGTTACGGCCCACAATTCCACATTATTAAAGGCTCATTCTGTGTCCAGGAACGACATTGGAAATCTCCTAGAGAGGATAACACCGAGAACGATCGTAATAGGAAGTCAGACCATAGATCAGGTGGCGGTACCTTTTGAGAAATACGTCAAATACGAAAGCTTAATTCTCTAGGCAACGATAGATGGCAACCCAATCATCCTAGAATCTACTACAACAGATCAATCACCTGCTTAGCTGGAAAAACTTAATAAATGAAATTGAAACAAAGTAAAGGAATAAGAAATAAAGAATTAAAAAAAATATATTACTCTTCTGATAACTATTTTTTCTTTCTAAAAATAGGTCATAAGTTCAATACGCTGTTTATTACATGCTTTTATTTTACGATAAGAAGTCTGTATTGAATTGCAAAGATTTGTTTTTAATTTGTTTGTTTGCACAAAAAAAAAATAAATCACGTTCCCTTTAATTCTTATCATGATTTATGGTTCTCTAGACTATAGCCTATTGACGCAAGAGTCCTCTATATTGGGGGGCGACTATGGAATAAATACTGCCACAATTCGTATGAAATTAAATGATAACCCCGTTTATACTTATGACAGGAGGAAGGACGTAAATGTCAAATTCGTAAAAAAAAAATTCAGAATGAAAAACATAAACGAATATGATAATGAACGGCTAGATGGCGAGCTGTGGTTAGAGTGGATGGATGTGTTGCAGTGTGAAAAAAAACAAAATTTAACGCATGTACTGTAATGCCTGTTTTATACTCGAATACTGAAATGAATATTTTGTAATCAATAAAATTGCTAATGTCAGTGACGCTTTCAAAAAGTGACAAGGTTTGCAAAAAAAAAAAAAAAAAAAAAAATACAAAAAATATAATTTTTCAATAAGAACAAAGACAACGAAGAAAAAAAAAAATAGCGGCTATAGCCGACTAAAAGATAGTCAACGACGGGGAGTAAATGATTTCAAAATACGTTTCCTTACGGTCGGGCTTTGTTTGGGGCCAGAGATATAGGCGACAAAGCTAATTGTTTTCTTCAAATGTTCTGGAAGAAATGGATCTAGTGGGATAGCCATGGTGTCAACGGGCTTTACTTGAGACCAGAGATGTAGGCATCGAAAATTGACAAAACTAAAGAAAATGTAAGTCATCCTCCATAAAATGCAAGCCAAAGTCCAAAAACTACATGTCATAGTCCAAAAAAATGAAGTCATTAACCAAAAAACTGCAAGTCACCGTTCAAAAAATGCAAGTCTTCAAGCAAACAAAAAAAAATTCAAGTCATCATCCAAAAAATGTTTGTCATCTGCGAAAAAATGTAAGTCATCGACCAAAAACTGCATGTCATCATCCAAAAAATGTTTGTCATCTGCGAAAAAATGCAAGTCATCGACCAAAAACTGCATGTCATCATCCAAAAAATGTTTGTCACCTGCCAAAAAAATGCAAGTCATCGACCAAAAACTGCAAATCATCGTAAAAAAAAATTTAGGTCATCAATCAAAAACATGCAAGTTATAAACCAAAAACATGCAAGTCATCTACCAAAGAAATGCAACTTGCGAAAAATACGCCATTTTGTTGCTTATATACGTATAAATACATATGAACTCAATGAGAATTATTAAAACTTTTAAGTTCATTTCACCAAAATTTCATTGTTTATCCTATATTGACCGAAGAGTTAGATATCTTGCCGATATCTCTGGTCCCAAGTAAAGTTCGCACCTAAGGAAAACTGTTTTGGAATGCTTGGTACCATGTCTACCCAGCCCACTAGGTCCACATCCCCCACAAGCCCATTTTTATCCGATTTTGACCGATTTATATAGAACACTTTCTAATTTGACAAACGGTTAGCTTTGTCGCCTATATCTCCGGTCCCAAGTAGCTCCTGACCGTAAGGAAACCTGTTTTGCAATCCTTGATACCATGGCTATCCAGTCCACTAGGTCGATTTTCCCCACAAGCAATTTATTTTTCATTTAAAGAAAACAATATAAATTTTTTATAAAATAAAAAATTTAATTGTAGAGTGCTGTTCCCATAATGCCACATGCGATGTAAAGCGTTGCAATGTTTTAATTTTTTCCTTAGCTGACGTTGAGTGAATACCTCAAACTGGTGAAATGACATAAAAGGTGTGCTGCTGTATCTTTCAAATTAAAAAGATTATAAAAAATATCTACTCAAGGCTAAATATTGTTTAAAACATTTCAATTAAAGCATGAATATTAAATAGTTTTTTTTTCTACGTTTCGAATAAATTTTTAAACGAGTATTTAAACGTTTATAACTTTATCGAATTGCGTAGGGTATTCAAAACCTGCTGTTTGAATATTAAAAACATTTAACAAACAAGTTAAGAAGGAGTATTCTAAATTTAAATAAATAAATAAAATAGTAATAAAATAATAACAATAAAAAAAACACCGAGAGACTTGTGCCAAATTTTATTTGTGGAAAATTATTGGCAGCAAGAAAAAAATTAAAAAAAAAAAACAATAAAAATTCTATTGCTATCTGTACAGGTACCATATACATACATATACTATATGAATGAATGTTTTCGATCTATTGATAAAAAGGTGTATTAATTATTTAAATAATAAATTTTAAATGAATAAAAATGAATAAATGTAACATGTTTTAAACGTGTCTTATGGACAGTGCCATAACGTATAAACATGATTTAGCATTTTTTTTACTACACCATGTGGACGATTAGAATTTTAAAAATAATATTCATTAATTATGCACAAAACAATAGAAATAAAAATTATATTTAAAGGCCAGTTAATGTTCAGTCATTTGCCAAGATGCCAACTATAAGGTCAACTATAGCAGTTCGATTTGACTCACATGAAATTGTCTCATGCTAAAGTTTAGTGGGTCTTTTAAAAACATACATGCAAAAGTCTTTAATCGAAACAATATTTGAACCGTTTATTTGGAAAGTGGTTTATGTCCATTTTTTAAAAAAATGTAGTTAATGATAACAATAATCACAATACTATATATACATTTTTGTATAAACAATTTAAGTCTAGTATCATTAAAATCGCTATGATTTGGGGCACTTGAAAATTAGCTAGTTAACGAAATGCAAAAAAAATTACTTTGAAACTGGTTTAAGTCCACTGAAATCCATAAAATTGGCAGTAACATGGTTGAAAATTGTGCAATCGGCAGAAAATAATGCAGATATTATTGATCATAAGTTTTTATTATCAGGACATTCATTTTTGCCAAATGATAGTGTTTTTGGAGTGATAGAAATGACTTAGAGGAAACTTAATTTAATATATGTCCCCCAGGGTTACTGTGAAACCATAAAAACATGTCGAAAGAGTAACATATATTATGTTATGAAACGTGAAGATTTTTTTCTACAAAACCTCTGGAAGAAGCAATTCATAAAAGATTAAAAAACTCGATAAATTGGCTAAGGATATGTTGGATGCGATTTATAAAAAATGAACCGTATAAAATGTTTTTTAAAGAATCTATGGCAGTGGATACAGAGTTCAAAATACTTGATTTATTACCTTGTTGGGGAAGACCAAGGAACTTTAACAAAATAAAATTAACACCATTATACAAATATGTACGTCCCATTCCAACTCCTAAGTATAAGGATAACTATTTAGAGGAATCACTATCACTAGTGGAGTAACTTTAAGTGAAAAAATTAACTTTAATAATATTAAACAGAGAACACAAAGTGGACTTATTCGTTTCCACAAACAAAAAAGTCATTTTATTAATTTTGAAAGTGCTTTAAGTCCATTTGAGGTTCTGAAACACAGCTTATTTTTCTAGTAAAGTTTACAAAACGTATTACGTTATATATTCTAATATTTTTAAGGTCACATAGCCATAAAAACAACTTAGTACCAGTTAACAATATTTTTTAAATAATTCAAACGCAAACCCTTAAATAATTCTCAATATAAGAAAAAATGGACTTAAACCACTTTCAAAATAAACAGCTCATTTATTACTTGTTTAAATAAATAATTTGAGAACAATATGTTCCACATGGCGTCACTGATTTCCTATATCGAATGTATGGCAAACATTTATGCATGCAACTTGTACAGGGTAGACGAATGAATGAATCAAAGGGTTTCGGGTGCTGACGTTTCGTATTTGTTATGCTCTAGTAGAGGCAGCTCTATTAATTTACGAATTGATTATGAAGACATTCGTAAACATTGAAAAGTGTCGAAATAAAAAAACTCACGCGGAGTAGAGAAATATTCCATAGCCAGTTCACTATCAATTGGCATTAACACAGACTTCTCATATTCATTATAAACTTTCTTTTGAAATACTGTCAACCTTCGAATTCTCGTCTCGTATGCCAGCACATTCCTAACTATACTACGACGAACACCATTCAGTGATAAAATTAACGCTCGCAACATGGGTGTTGTGAGAAGCCAAAACGTAATCCTGATTAAAGTTTTGTAATGGTCAATAACGTACATATAGGAGACTAGTGCTTGATTTAAAGACAAAACCTATGATAAACAAAGCACCATAAGCATCGAATTGATGGTGTAGGGCACTAAGATAACCATACATACTTGGCTTAAATAAATTTCAGATTGTTACCCTAACTTGGCATTAAGACAGTAGTGATTTGCAGGTTTAACATCAAATAATTGTATTAGTTTCCTAATGCTTTATTAAACAAAAAATTTCAAATCAAAAATTTTACGTCACAACAGGTTATGTACCTGGCATTGCATTTTTCATTAAGTCACCTATAGGGTGATCGAACACGCGACAAATAAAATGCTTTAAAAACCTAAAACCAACTTAACAGGTGTTCTTAATTAAAATACGAAAAGATAAACTAGAAAGCAAATACATATTAACGTACGATTATAAAACTCCTTATTTTAACTCAGCCAACTAAAATCACGGTATGAAAAGCAAAATCACACCACATTCGAAGTGGAACACGTACTCTTCTTTTCTTTAAACAAAAATATCCAATTTATCTTGTCATAAAATAAAAACGTTTTTTAAACAAATGATATACAATATAATCACAGCAACTAAAAGAAAAGAAAGAATTATCAGAGTTAGTCTCCCACAATTAGCAACAGTTTTAGCAAAACTTTCTTGTGGCCTAAAAAAAAGCGGAAAAGAAAATGTGAGCCATAAAAAGAAAACAAAAAATTCAACAACAATACAAAACAATAATAAATATGTGAAAAACTAGTCATGCTGACTACATGACACCCTAATCGTAAGAATTTTTAACCATTACATTACATTACACTATTCAGTCTGGATTACGACCTAGCCTCGCACACCACCCATGTTGAGTGTAGTTATCGTGACATAAAACCGTGATATAAGCTAACCATACCGTGGGAAAGTCTTACTGAAATTAAAGATCATCAGTGTATGCACTCTAAGCGCTCAGTTCTGGGCATTATATCTCGCAATAAGTGACTGAATAGGACATTATATAAGCCATGCTGTTAGTCTTAACCGTAACTGACATTACCATTATTAACTGAGTACAGCGTTAATCCCTGTGTTCTTTATAGAAACCTAAAGCGAAATTCTTAGCTTGATCGGTTCAAGTTTCACGTATAAAAAGCGAAGACACCAAGCTACGCTTTCATTGAGTTTCAGCATTTACAAAGATGAGGAAACCATGTCTAAGAATAGTATTCCTGAAAAGATAATGAAACTGCTTAGAAACGTCTAGCATGATATCAAAAGCTAAAATAGGAAGGCCAGGGTGATAGTTTATCTTGTGATATTTTTAACATTTTACAAGAAAGGGTTCAACACAATGCAGCATTTCATATACGTTCCTTTTACTCCTCTAGGAAACATAGGGCCGCAGCATTTCATACAGTGCCCATGTATATCGTATGAGATTTATGAGGACATTGACGTGGTAGTGCGCCAGTGGAATGATATTTCTCATAATGTACCTGGGAGAAATTGCAAAACAGAAAGGCAGACACTTCAATGCAAGTATCAGGTTCTAGATGAAGCGGTCAGGTCATAACTATTTAAGTGAACAAGAGACTACGTGTAACAACCCTTAACAAGGGTTACAAACACAATTCTAAGTCGACCAATGTAAGATCACTTTCTTACAAAGCTCAACACAAACACAACATGCCACTTTCATTACCTCTAGTGTGGTAGGGGCATCAAGCCAGAAACAAAATCAAAACAAAACCGAAAGAACCCCAAATAAATAAAACAACAACAACAACAACAACAACATATGTATACAAAATACATCATCATTATTATTCAATATCAACAAATCATTAAAACAAAAACAATTTTTTATGTGTATAAAAATATAACAACAAAACCAACAACATTTACAACAAATACAATTAAGAGAATAACAGGAATAATTCATGCGCAAGTGTTGAAGAATAAAAACAACAAATGAATTTTAATCGGTTTGTTCTGTTGACGGAATTAAGGGGCGATTGGGGGCAGGAAGGCTATCAGTCTAACAGGCAAACCATTCATCCAGCAATTAAAATAATAAAACGAGACATTCGCAATGTAAAGCAACCCCGGCGCGATCACTTGGCCAATGCGTGCACGATTTTTCACACAATGACGTGGATACTCTTTAAGAGTCAGAGTGCGGAAATGTGATTTTTTTAGTTGCTTTTAAGATTTCAAAACAATGTGTTTTAGTGATTGTACATTTAATCTTCTTGTAGAAATACATGACAAGGCAAAATATTTTCAAATATTTATTGCACCGAAATGCTGAGTACATTCTGACTGTGGAGAAACCATGAGTAAATTAACACTGAATAAAAGCGACTTGAGTACACTAATGAGTGTCCTTATGGAATGTGATCATAGATGTGGTAGATAATAAGAGATGTGGTGTGTGGGGGTATGTGGTTTAAATTTTTTCGGAAGACACTATACCATACATTACTCATCTCTGTGGAGTGAACTAGAAGAAGTTAAGGAAGTTTATATAAAATACAGAGTATTGTTCGTACCCCTAATGCTGAGCGCGCAAAGAGACTACTTGATAACTTAGGTGTAGAAAGAAAAAGAACGCCGGAAATTGTGGAAATATAACAAGTGGAAATGAAAATCCTGAATTAGCAAGTTTCTCTCTGTGATTTTATTAGAAACATTTTTTTGATAAACTCCTTTAAACATTTTCAGTTTTACACACCCTGTCCATAAACAGCTCACGCATACAGAAATATATTTGTCAGAATTTATAATGACAACAAACATTTTATTTTGAGAGTAATAACCGCCACATACGTAGCACTTATCCGCACACACTTATGAGTATGACTGTATATTTGTATTATAAACGTGGATATAGAATCTGTGGATTTATTGGTTATAAAATATACGCCGCCGATACGGTTGACGACGACAACGGCTACGATACCAAACAAAATACAAAATAAAAAATGACAATGAATGATAATTTCGAGTGTAAAAAACCAAAACAAAGAAAATAAAAGGAAAACAATGATGGCACGCGACGTTCAAATACCGCTTACGACTAAAAGTAGAAAGAACAAACGTTTGTTTTTCTGTTTTAGCCAACTTAAATAAACAACGGAAATTAACAGGAAAATGATCTCGCATTAAAAAAAAACGTATTATTTGCAAAGGGGAAAAAACCTATCGCCTATTATGAATAAATATGGAGTGATGACCCATATTTTGAGATCCATATGTGATCTATAAGGAAAATTTCGCTTGTTATGTTTGTAGAAATCAGTTTTAGAAGACCAGTCAATGCTTATGCTCTGTTTTTTTTATAAATATTTTAAATGACCTTGAAATGTTATAAAACGGATGTTTATTTAATGTTTGTTTACATTTACATTACATTTACACTTTATTTACATTGTTTGGTTTTATTTGTTTGCATTGCAATTTAATTTGCTTTGAGATTTAAATTATAGGCGGTTGTAAAAAGAAAAATTGTTTTTTTACACGAAATTTTACAGTGTCTTTAGTCCAGCTTGTAGCTATTCTAGCCAATTATGTTTGCTATTAAGCTCCTCTAATTTAAAACCTTGTCTCTACTAGCAAGAAACTGGGATCTTCGATTAGAGCAAGCTTCTCTAAAGACTCATCCATACCCTCTGTTTCTGTAATATTGAAGTTCTTGGATCGTCTGACGAATAAATAATGCTATATCTAGTGATGTCCTTTAGGAGCTCCTGCAGCATCCCGCTGAGTAAATATCGTAGGGTAACGTTGTCCTCCTGATATGTTATGCGAACTAATAATGCTGTGTCCTCTTGGAACTTTAGAGGAATTATTATCAATGTGTCTGACCTGAAGTTGCCTTCCAGGAGCTACTGGACCTTTAAGGGCATATGTAGCGCTATGTTTTCAAGGCACCATTGTCTAGCAGGTAGTGTGTTGGCTGTCGTTCGGAGCCGCCACTCATATATAAAATTAACACACACAACATAAGTGGTGTGAGAAGGTTAGGTTAGGTTAGAGGACGTGTACTTGTCAATTACGACAAGTACAGCACCCGGAGGTCGAATTGACCCATTGTACAACGTCCTAGTTTCTCACACCACTTATGTCGTGTGTATTAATTTTATACATGAGTGGTGGGACCTACAGTTTAAAGTCGGCTCCGAACGACAGATTTTTGAGAAACTTTTTCATGGCAATTTAATTTACTCTCAGAGTTTTTGCCAGAAAACTGCTGAGAGGAAGTCGACGAAGAAATACTTTTTGCATTTTGTCTTGATGTCTGGCCTGGGGCTCGAACCCTGGCTTTACGTCTAATAAGCCAACACACTACCTACTAGACTACGGCGACTTCAGTGGTGTGAGAATCTAGGTCGTAATCCTGTCTATAGGGCTGTAATGACCAATTATGTTATGTATGTGTCTCTAGCCTGGTGTTGCCTTTGATGAACTACTGGACTTTGACCATTGTCTAGTAGGTAGTATGTTGGCTTATTAGACTAGAGCCAATGGTTTAAACCCTGGCTGAAAGAATTAACTATTTATTGGAAAAAATATAAATTTCTCTTTACTACACCTAATACAATATAATTTTAAGCCATTTATTGGCTGGCGTTGGAACGTTGTGGTTTTAAGTAATTGAACTCAAAAAAAAAATTTATTTTGTTGTGCTCGTGTGGCCGAAAGTCCAAAAAAATCCAGACATATTGTGATAAAAGTTTTACGAACTTTTCAAATATAATTCTGTATGCATTTATCGTACAACTAAGAATAAATATTTGAAATTTTTTATTTTAAATTTATTGCCAAATTAACGTTGAGATTAGAATTCCAAATTTGCATTAAATTTTATTTCTTTATGACTTTAATTAAGCACTACTATTCCACAATACATTTTAACTACGAGTATCGTGCTAGGTAGCCACAGTTGGTAACTCTATCATTCTAGGACTTTTCATCCTAAAATCCATGAGTAATAAAACTGTCATGGTAGCAAAATGATAATAAAAATATGGGCTCCTTTAAGGGACAAAAAGAAATATAAACAAATTATTTCACCGACATTACTATTCCATTTTCCTCTGTACTCAACATACTATTTCTCACGTTTATAGAGTATTAAAATTATTCTTTATTCTCACAGTACTTTCCTTTGTTAATGGGTTCTGGTATATGGTCACTGAATTACAGTTGAACGACAGTAATGCACTTGTACGAGTGGGTCCAAAAGAACAAAAACCGATAAAAAATTTTTATTGAAATGATTTTTTTTGTATTTTTTATTTACAAAATACATATAAATTTTAATAATAAAAAACAAAAAACAAGAAATTGTTTTTGTTTATTGTTTCTTTTGGGGAACACGCCGTAAACTCATGCAATATTTGTTGACATTCATCGCTTGCAAAAAACAAAAGCAACAGAAACAAAAACAAAGGAAAATAAAATTAAAAAAAAAACTTTCGTTAGAAATGTTCGGATACTTCACAGAACCAAGCAATTTTCAAAAATTAAGTTTTGAAAAGTTCAACTGTTCTACAGCCTAAGTATATCGTTCGAATCTTCTGCATAATATGGGCTTGGATATCTCCTACTGTTAGTATAATATCGAGAGAAGGACGCCACAAGGACGAAGTAATGTGAACGATACCTTAAAGTTCTATAAGACTCAAATCGACATTTCTTTTCGGTCACCATTCTTGTGGAATACCCATTCAAACCCAAATGATCTTGCGGCTGACTTTTTAGCAATAAACTCTACTACAGGTTATGCTAACCACTTGAATACAGTACAGAATTATGCCATTATGCTAAGCGTCTAAACAAATTATCATTGTGCTCCATTCCAAATGTCCTGAGAATTTAAAAAAAAGTCAAGAGAAGTTCATTCGTGACTATCAAAAGCACATTAAACTTGGAGAAAAACTTTTACTTAGGCTAAGGATAGGGCCCTTTATAATACTACAAATCAATATCAAACCAAACCAATCAAACATTCCCTATAGGAAACTAAATAATATGCAGTAAAACTTATTTTGCAGTGCTCAAGCAAATATGACAGAAAATAAGAAGTCAAGCACCTCTGACTCTTTATAGCCGGGCACTGATACATGAGACGATAGATAGTTTCTTCCGCAGTTCTACACCTTCTACCGAAGTCAGGATAGAGAACCACAATAGTACGATGAATGATTGTGAGATTTAACGAATGAAGACAATCGGTGCTCTTCTACCGTACATAAGTCCAGTACAGCCTAGTACAGCATGTACCCTGAACGCTTCCAGTTCCAATTGCGCAACATGTCCAAAAATTGTAATAGCCTACCGTCTATCAAACGTGAGTATTTTGGAGATGAGTTAACATTGCAGAACCATGGCCTGACAGAGGCAGGATAATATGGAAGATAACAAGATTAGATTCGATTACACAGTTAGAAAATTCTGTGAGCATTGTAACATTAAAAAATTAAATACTTTAAATGGAAATTTTGCCTTGACACTATAATTTATTTCAGCACTGTCGAATACCCGTGTAAAAAAACTGTTTTAAAGCAAAAAAAAAGAAAAATCATGTCATTGGAATGGTTTAATGAACAATGGCAGTGCAATTGTTATATTAAATAAAAGTAAATGAGTTCTTTATGTAAAAACAAAAACAAAAAATATGGAATTATGCAAACAAAGAAACATTTTACAATAATGGAAAAATAATAAAAAAAAAAGAATATTTAAAAACATTTGCCTTTAAAAGTGAAGTAAGTTGCTTAAAGCAATGATTTTCAGATTTTTTTCTTAATTAAAGATAATTAAATGCATATTTTTTGCTTGTTTATTTAATAATTGTTTTTTTTAATAAAAATTATTTTATCTAAACAATGAAATAAAAATAAAAAATAAGTATGTTTTATGCAAATATTGTTTTTTTGTACTCTTAATAGAGGAGGAATATGAAGCATGTGGCTATGCAATAAGGAATATATGGCTTCAAACCATTCTAGAATTTTAAAAACTCTATAAATCTTATCATACTCAAATAAAAAAATAATTAAATAAAAAACATAAATTATACGAGTATACACAAAATTTAATACTGAAGCGTTGACGTCATTTTCAATTGAGATTTTTATGTCTTCACATAGCCAAAGATCACAATAATTTTTTCAACTTTTTTTTTGCTTTAATCGCTAAATGACGATTTATCAGTTGTTTTTGTTAGCGTTTCAAAAAAAATTTAATAAAAAAATTATTTTATTAACCATAAAAAAAAAAAATAAAGAAACACAAAAGTAAATTAAAAATAATGAATGATTCTTCAGTTTTTTATTTCTCTCTTAGGTTTTGGCGCCATCATGTCTGTTTAAAAAAACGTCAAAAAACAAAGCGAAATAAAATCGCTTGAAACGAAGAGTTGTTTCGTTAGACATTTGATTTTATGGTGAGTTTAATTAAATTCTTATTTATTTATTTATTAAATTGGAGTAGAAACTATAATTTATTATTTTTTAATAATAATGACAGTTTTATTTGAGATTAAATTAAAATAAATCACACAGAGTTAGGCTCAATACAATTATATTTGGCATGGCGGCGATAAGAATATTTAAAGGGGGATGGATGATAATGTTGGAATAATTCTTTTATTTTTTTTTTAAATCATAAGTTTATTTTACTAACAAATTTTTTGAGTAATAAAATCAAAATGGTAATAAAATCAAAAAATAATTAAAATCACGTGGATTTTAATGCTGGCGCGATTGAATCTTGCTTATGTATACATTCGTACATTACATTTTAAATAATTAAAATCATGTGGATTTTAATGCTGGCAGGATTCAATGTTGCTTATGCATACATTTGGATTTTCGGCTTTTACAACACTTTAGTCAAGATTACAGTCTAGCTTTTCACGTCATCCATGTTATGTGTATCTTAATTTTAGAAAACTTGAGATCAAACTGCATTAAAGCTAACCGGTCCTTCGCCTAGTAATACCAACGTCAGCCATACAAATGGAGATTGGTTGACTAAAATAGTGGAATGATTTATTACGTAGGCGCCCGCTTAGCTAGCGGTGTTTTCTTTGATATTTTGGATTGAAATTTGTTTTTAATCGACTTTTATTGGATAAATTAAACGTCTAGTTGGCCAACACAATATTAAACGATAATAAAATTATATTGTTGTAGTTTTATTATGTATTTCTGTTTATCAGAAAATATTAAAAATTAAAAAAAAGAAATTAAACTGTAAATTAAACGATAAAAACGTGGACTATTGGAAAATAGATTAAAGGTCAACACGGCGTGACATCGTAAAATATTTAGAGATTGTCAACCAAAGTTTCAAAATTTAAAAAAAACCTAAAAATTACTTGCTAACAACATGTATCTAAACAATTTTATTGAAACATGTATCTAAATAATGTTTATATATGCATGCATCAAACATTTCTTACCTAATTTCCCTTATAATTCAACCAAGTTTGCTTAGAAAAAAAAAAATAAATTGTGAATCTAAAAATACTTGTCCACAAAATTTATTGCATAATCACTAATAAATTTAAATAATATCAGAACAACAAATAACTACAAAGACTAATAAAGTGATGTAGCGACGTATAAAGTCCACATTTAATACAAATTTTGGCAAAGAAAAAAATCATGAAAAAGAATTTTGATAAGAATTTTTAGCACGCTTCTATTTAAAATTCTCCAAAAACAAAGCAAATCAAACTACAACAATAAAAAAAATAAAATAAAAAAATATAAATAAATAATTTCATAAATAAGTAAGTAAACCACAATAATTTAAACCAGAGTGGCAATAAAATAGCCCCTCTTTTATATAAATTTAAAAGTTGTCATATGCTGTGCCTAATCCAAACTTTTCGAACTAAAAATAATAATAACTTTAAAACAATCCCTCGAAAAATAAAAGTTTGTTGCGAAAAAATGGTACCTGGAGTTAAAGCTAGGCACACTGAAGTCGCCGTAGTCTAGTAGGTAGTGTGTTGGCTTATTAGACGCAAAAGCCTGGGTTCGAGCCCCAGGCCAGGCATCAAAGACAAAATACAAAAAGTATTTTTTCGGCGACTTCCTCTCAGTAGATTTCTGGCAAAAACTCTGAGAGTAAATAAAAATTGCCATGAAAAGTTTCTCAATAAAAAAAAATCTGTCGTTCGGAGTCGACTTTAAACTGTAGGTCCCACCACTCATGTATAAAATTAATACACACAACATAAGTGGTGTGAGAAACTAGGACGTTGTACAATGGGTCAATTCGACCTCCGGGTACTGTACTTGTCTTAATTGACAAGTACACGTCCTCTAACTTAACCTAAAGCTAGGCACAACAGGATAATGGTGCAGGAGTGAGGTATTGTCAATAAAGCCTGCGTATACCAGTAAGAGGGTAATAGAGACAGACACTTATTTTTAGGATAAACAGCAGTAAAGGTCGTTTATAAATATTTGTATAAAATACTGGTTAAGAAACTTACTAGATTGATGCACCTGTGATCAAAGAAAAAAGATATAATACAAGGGGCCTGGTTGTAAACATAAATGGTAGGGCCAATAGTAATGTTACTTTTTATATTTTTAGAACTTGTGATGAAGTCACTCCAATCGAAATTCAGAGAATACATGAAAAGAGGTAGACCTATAGGCATCAGTAGTTTCTATTCCTATAAGTGTTAGACTGGGAATCAGTCAATCGTGAAAAAATTTTACTCTACCTAGGCACGGAAATTCCATTCATATAAAGAAAATTCTAAAATTAGGTGACCTTATTAATGCATTAATTAATTTCGTTGTGGCATACGATTATTCTATTAGAAAATTCTTTATGTCAACATGTTTATAAACATTGTATATTGTCTTGAAGTTATTAACTAGTTACAACTGGTATATAGTGCTTATATTAAATGTATCTGTGATCTCAAGTGTTTTTTATATTTAAGAGATAAAGTTAAAAAATTCAATAATAATAAATTCATATACTTTTTATTAAATTCTTTCTTTCAATTATTTATAAGACACAATTAAAAAAAAACGAAAGTAAACAATGTAATGTTAGTAGTACAAGAACTAGTATCGTGACTAAATTGCATTAAACTTGTTTAAACACAAAGTTGTTAATAAATCAATCATTTTTTAATTACAACTAAGCGTGCTAAATTCAATCTTATTGAATACTTTAATTGTCTGTGGTGTATGTAGTAATAATAATGCTTTAAAAAGTGTTACATACACAGTCTGTAGTATTCTACCAAAGACGCCTTATGTCTATAAAATTTAACCTCAAATCAGGGACGAGTCTTCCCTGTAATTTAGTCGAATAATGGGCAGTAGAATAGTAGGTAGTGTGTTGACTTATTAGACGTGAGGCCAAGGTTCAACCCACAGCTTCACATCACAGTTTAAGTTTTTATATCAAACGATTTTTTTTCAATTATCAGAAATTCCATAATCTCACATTAAGTAGACACTTCTAGTTTCTTTGCATTAAAAGTCAGTAATCAGAATGAGAACTCTTAAAAGTATTTCTCTTTGATCCTGCCCATAAACGATTAGCACCCCATCGTATCAAGGCTGATCCCTGTTTGGAAAAAATGTTGGTGTTTAGTTGCCTATGTAGTCTCTGTAGTCTAGTAGGAAGTGTGTTGGCTTATTAGACGTGAAGCAAAGGTTTCAAACCCCCAGGTCTGACATCTCGAACTAAACTAAACTTCCTCTCATCAGATTTCTGGCAAAATCATAAAATAAAATTAATACACACAACAAAACCGGTGTGAGAAGCTAGGGCGTAATCCGTAGACTGAAGGGTTGGAATGACCATTAATTATGTTTAGTTGCCTGTTAGGTTAGGTTAGGTTAGAGGACGTGTACTTGTCAATTGTACAACGTCCTAGTTTCTCACACCACTTATGTTGTGTGTGTTAGTTTTATACATGAGTGGTGGGACCTACAGTTTAAAGTCGACTCCGAACGACAGATTTTTGAGAAACTTTTTTCATGGCAATCTTATTTACTCTCAGAGTTTTTGCCAGAAATCTGCTGAGAGGTAGTTGCCGAAGAAATACTTTTGTATTTTGTCTTGATGTCTGGCCTGGGTCTCGAACCCTGGATTTACGTCTAACAAGCCAACACACTACCTACTAGACTACGGCGACTTCTGCCTGTTAGATAGAGGAAAATTGTCATACGTTGCTTGTATGTGGTGAAGTTTAAATATGCAATAAAAATTGAAAAAATTAACACTTAAGCGCCAATACTGCGTGGAAATTTCAAAACAATGCTTCGACCGAGTGCAAGGCAATAATATACGCGTGTAGCAGTAATTCTTATTGATTATTATTAAAACGGAAACGAGTTTTATTTCTAAATTTTTATTAATTGATTTTAATTACTTTATTTCTTAAAAAGAATTCGCGATAATTTCCCTATTATGTCGCGTGCTTTGACAATAAAATTGTCTCAAATAAAAAACGCTTTAATTTCTGTGTGAATATATGTAGGCATGCAACAATTGGTTCAGACCACCACCTAGTTAAAGGTGCTGCTTATGCCGCTTAAATTAAACAAGTCATCCATCACATTTATAAAATAAAAATTATTATTCTTTTTTGTTTCGTTTTTGTGTATAGTTTTATGGGTATTTCCTTTCGATTAAGAACATTTTGTTTTTATGAGCATTTCAAGAGGTTTTGTTGTTAAAAATTCATTTGACATCATAATGAGTTTTAATTGTATTTTAAATTGAATTTATGATAGAAAGCGATTACGTTTTGATAAAAAATAATATGAAATTCAAAAATTGTACACTTCGAAACACTTGGAAGAAAACTTTGGCATCAGGTGTTCACGTTTTCAATGAGTGTTCCCCCTTAATTTGTTTATAATTTTTGAATTTTTTCCTCTTTTTTTTGTAACTTGTTTTACTACTCTACTCTACCAATGGCTAAATAAATGTTTGTTGTATACTTGAATTTTAAATTCTTTTTGTTTTTTTTTGTTTTGGTTTTTATTATAATTTTACGATAAACATTTAAGGCTTTTGTGTTTTATTATTAAAAATTTGATAAGATTTTGGTGATGATTGAGAGCTGGAAGTTTACACCGGTCTAGTAGCCATGCATAGGTTCAGTGTTTAGGCCTGGTTATCTGCTTAAATTGTTGCCAAAATACGTAGAAAAGCAATTTCAAATTTCAAAGTGCCAAACGATTAATTTAAGTGATCGATTACAGCCAGCCATTCAATATTAAATTGTATTGGGTTAATTTTGTTTTGTTTATAAAATTTCGAATTTTTTCTTCTTCAAGTGTTTCTTATCGGAATTTTTTTTCTATTCCCATTATTATAAGCAATTATGAAATGTTTATTTAATTGTAAATTTAATCTAGATCTAATAAACTAAATAACAAAAGCATTTCATATCGGATTTCTACGTGCAAAATTTGAAGGTTTTGACGGTTCTTATAGAAATATTAAGAATGTATTTCAAAATGAAAATATTGACTGCTAAGGGCCTTAGCAGCAAATAAAATTTTGTTTTTAAAATTTAAAAATGAAATCAAATTCCCCACGTCATTACCAAACCGTAAACACGTTTAACGTTACAGCGGTAACCGTCGAAAACGTTAACAACTTCTTGCCACTGTAGCTACAAAGCATCTAACCACAGCCTGCCAATTTTTTTTTACAAGCGTCAGGACAGGTTTTATAATTTATACTCCATTGACTTTTTAATGGCGTTTGGATGACACAGCTATCTTATGAAGTCGCTGCTACCTTATAAGCTAGTACATGTTCGCAGAAGTTTTGTACAACAGTTGTGTTAAATCATGGAGCAAAAGGCCTTACTGAGTAAGAAAACGTGAGTATCATGAACAATTTAGAGAATTTGTACTCTCTTGCTGAGGGAACCAGGTTAATTGACAGAATATCATATAAATTTATGAATCAAAAAGTTCCAAGGCACTACCCGCTTCTTAGGGTATGAAAGTTTAAAGTCGACTCCGAACGACAGATTTTTGAGCAACATTTTCATGGCAATTTTATTTACTCTCAGAGTTTTTGCCAGAAATCTGCTGAGAGGAAGTCGCCGAAGAAATACTTTTTGTATTTTGTCTTAATGTCTGTCCTAGGGCTCGAACCCTGGCTTTACGTCTAATAAGCCAACACACCACCTACTAGACCGCGGCGACTTCAAATCCCTCTGTTTGAATTTTAAAAAAGAAAAACAAGTTTATCCTTGGGGATACCCTCTGGCTCTTTCAGCAAGATAACAATCGAAAAAAGTGTTATTGAGTTCTTCTATTGTGGGAAGAAAATAATTTTATACATCAAGTATATTAACTAAAAATTCACCTTGTATCCTCATCAGGAAATTCCTACTCGGAACGACATTTATGTTCAGAAACAACACTGATTCCGTCTCAAGCCCTTCACAGCGCACAGCCCACTAAATACAGCCGAAAAAAATGTGTTCGTCGTCATCTAATACTTTATTCTCCCCGTTTAGAAAGAAAGTAATATTTTTCCATGCGACACATATAGTCTATAAGTACCTATTTTACGCACGTAGTCAGTCAAAAAAAATTTGTCTAACGCAGTTGCCACTTTCGTAGCAACGTAAGCACCGAATGTGGTGGAAGCTTCGATCTTCGCAAGCTCTTTTGCTCGCTAAATGCTTACATAGCCTGGGGTCCAACAGAACGTAACCCTATTTTCCTTGCCTGATGGATTGCAACTGTACTTATTCAGAATTACAACCTAGCTCATCACACCATCCATTTTGTGTTTACCCAGACAGATTTTTGAGAAACATTTCATGACAATTTCATTTACAATCAGAGTGTTTGCTAAAAAACTGCTGAGAGGAAGGATTATAAGATTGTGTTGACAAAAATCTTTATAATTATAGTCTGAAGACGGTGTTTCATTTTTGGCAGCCGTACAATGAAATTGAATTGATGTTTGAATTAAATTGTGATCGTTCGCATAATTGTTTTGTAGACTTAATGAGGTTTTCTATATCTATTGAGGAGGTTAGAAGCTTCTTCCGTTTCATTATAGTGATGCTTTTGTAAGAAGTTGGTTTTTTTGTGGGATTAAAAACTTTAAATCCTTACCTTATGCTTTAATGAGATTAACTACCTTCTGAGGAACATATCCCAGAACAGTTTTTGTATTGAGTCTGTGATCAGCAACCGTCTTGTTTTGCTCGCAATTCTAGTGACAATCGTCATCATAATCACACATACCCTCTTTATAGATGCTGTAAATTGAGAAAAAAGGAAGAAAATATGTTTAAAAATATTTTATTCACTAATTTCATAATAAATTTGATAAAAATTTAATATTTTTGTATGGCAGGGTGCTTATAAAATTCCTTCATCACCAAGCATTGTAGTATTTGTAGTAACTTGCCTCAACTAAAAAACGTGTTTCATTCATTGTTGTTTCTGTTCTCATTGAATATTATTAGAGCCGCCTAATTTTAATTTTAATTTCAATTGATTATAAATTATAATTTTAAACTTTTTCAATTCTTATCAATACATGGGGAGATGATGATAGTTTCTCTAAAGAGGCAGTTGTTATTTTATTTTTATTTTATTCATTAATTTAATAATTAAAATTCAAATATTCAAACATAAGCCAACTCAGTGTAATAAAATTTGTCCAACGAGTTCAAAGTTTTCTAAAAAAAAAAAACCTTTAAAAATATTTTATTGTTGGGTTTCCCGTTAAAACTTAAAGAAAAAAATTTGTCTGTTCATCATTTATAAGCATTGATAGCAAGTGACCTTCATGTTATCGCGCGAAAAATGTATTTTTTTTTCTAAAATTTTTGCCATACAAGCACTACAATATGGGTCAGAATAACCCTTGTGAAGTATACTTAACATCGCAACAAAGTGAAAATATTTTTAAATTTTTTTTCCTAAAATCGTATAGATTAGATTGCAAAGAAAAGACTCTTGATTTTTTAATCTGAAATGATTTTATGTGACCTCTTGATAGACTGGTATGCTTATGTCAGAGAGAGAGACACAATTTTTATATGTTATGTGATGCTAGTCTAGCGATATGTAGTCAGTTTTAGATACGTGTTTAAGATGACTTGATAGTGTATTGACTTGGCTGTACTAAGAGTTATTTTCCAAACGATTTTCATTAGAAATCTCCTCATTTAAGTTTTGCATATTTTGCTTTAAACATCAAACAGTCAGCAGTGAGGCTTTGAATTATAGGTTGCACCGAAACTAAAATACGAACTTTCATCAGTAATATCAAGTCTCTACTGAGATATTGATGTGAATCATGGAGCAGTACATGGGATGTGACTCCTATTCGATCATTTGTCAACCCCTCTCTATGCAGATTATTGCGTACTTTCTAACTAACGTATCGAACATCTTTGAAAACTAAGATCTGAATTCATAAGTGGTGGAGGATTGAAAACACTTTAAGGAAACAATACTTGGCATACAATTTAAGGCTCCCCGAACTGTTATACTTCTTTAATAATTGTCCTCCCTTGTGGAACAAAAAAAGGAGAATATTTGGGAAAATCGATTTTAAAAATTCAATTGTGACGAATTCAAGATCCAAGTAACGATACCCCACCCCAAGGAAACGTAACTTCAATCGAGTCAGTATCGACGTATATGGCCTGGAATTCTTCTTCTATTGATCATATGCCTTATTGATTATGGCTTCTGGAATAAGATTGGTTTCGTACCTGTCCGAACTACATCTGGGAATAACTCTGAGATTAAATAAAATTGCCATGTAAAGTTAAGACAGGCCGAAATCCAATAAACGGGATGTTAAATTTAGTAAGTAAGTGGTGTACACTTTATTTTGAAGCTCACTGTATATACTTTTTTAACCAAAAATACTGAGTCTCTATTTGTTTAAACAATTTGATTTTGTTACTCGCCATATTAAACAAAAACGGTTAAACTATATTTTCACGCTAAATTTTAAAAAAAAATCTCTTATTTTTTGTTCAAACAATTGACAAAAATAGAAATATTTTGTAAAACCACAACGATTATCATACATTTTTACCGTTTTATTATGTTCTCTCTTCGTGCCGCAGTTCCCTTTATTAGAATAAGTGTATGTGTGTGAGTATGTGTGTATTGTCACATTATAAAACTTATAAGTAAATAAACGTTAGAAATGTTTATAAAAATAATGTTGTTGCTATATACATACATATATATGTATATAAGTACATATAAACATACATATTACAAATAAACACAATAAATATCGATTACTTTTATTAAAAGTAATGTATGAGCGAAAAACAACAACAAAAAAATCAAAACATTTGATACGCAAATGAAATACAAAGGAGAACTAAAAACCAAAATTAACTGCAGTGTCTAGTTTTATTATTATTACTGTTATGTGTTTGAATGTGAGTTTGAGCTCCATTGTTATTGTATACCCTTTTAGTGTGTGAGTATAATACTTTTATAATTCAAGTGCCAAATGGTTTTCATATGTATGGGGGTTTGGTTGCATGGGCTGTGTGTAAATGTAAGTGTAATGGGAGACCGATAAATTTGTACTGATTTTTATTTAGTGATGGTTGTAAACAGAAAAAAAAACATATGGCCAGTTGGTTTTAAGGGAAACAATAAATAAATTTTGTTTTATTTTCTATTTTGCCGTTAAGAAAACTTAACAGTTGCTACAAACAGAAACAGGAGAATCATTAAATTGTAAAGAGACCTTAGAAGTTGATTGTTAAAAACGAAAATAAATTGGGGCAGACACTAAGCATAATAGACATGATGGTTTCCTTTAAGTATGTCTTTAAGAATTCTTTACTTTTTATCGATAAAAGGCTTATATAAAGAAAGCCCAAAAGAAAGTTTTTTTTTAATTTAGTTTAATTGGAATACAATTTGTTTCGCCTTTGTCATACAAGAAAGATAAAGAAGGAAAAAATAAATCTAAGATTTGTTTATACCTCGAGTGGTTTTTGTAAGCAGTTTGCGATGTGTTCGAAGTGCGATAGGAAAGGATCAAAACTCTCTTCAAGCTTTCAATTTTTTACTGGACATTTCTTGGTTTGATAGTATGTTTGCACATATCATCACTATTGTATGAATGTATGAATGATCTATTACGAGCCCATGTTTCCTTTGTGCCAAAATACATACAAATTCTTTTTAACTTATTACTGAGCTCTATTTTATACGCATTTAAATATATACATTTTAAAAAAATGAACGCTTTAACAACAATACTGCACTAATGATGTTGTAGAAAAGGACTCAAAAGATTAGTTTCAGTGGCATGAAAATATTTTAGGTGGTAGCAAAGGGCACGCGCAAAAATTTAACCTATAAATGGAGAAAAAACCCAAAAAAACTTGCATTTATAATAAAGTCAATTCTCAATAAACTTTACATGCTTTAAACTACTGCTAAATGTTGTAGACATCGCTAATAAATGCATACGTACATATATTATAATTAATTTAAAATCTCTTTTGTTTCCTCACTTGCTCACCCACAATAAACAAATCTCTTAAGGATGATATTTTACTACGTATCACTAAGCACCTACTATGTGCATACTACCTACCTATACAAGCATAGTTTATAGTTTACATTTATTTAAATAAACAAAGAAAACAAATTGAAAAAACAAACAAAAAATCAAACAAGGGGCATGCATACCTTGACTACTTGTTGAAAAACATGTAAACAAAAGACATTTACAACCAGTGTTGACATTGTGTTATTCTTTCCTTAGGTGTTTGTGGTTACTTTCTTTCATTCACAAAAATCATTGATTTCATTCAGGAATTGATAGACATTGATTTTCGTCCTTATCTTATTCAAACATGCGGCTATTTTTGTTTATTTAGCTCTCAGGTGCTGGAAGGATACGGTGGATATAGAGAGGATATGTCAATAATATCTTTTCCTAGCTGTGTGCAATGTAAACAGGAAAGATTTCCAGTATCGGCTTGAATTCTATGTCACTCAGCTCTATGTCACCCAGCAGTAGGATCTTAAATTGAATTTAAGATTATTGCAACCACTACAAATACCCTGTAGATTTCTTAATAGTCCGTATGCGTGGTTATATAACGGTGCTGAGAAGTAATACAATGCATTCACTCAAGTAAACAAAAGATTTCTTTCTTTATCGAACAACAACAAATACTATAAAGAATTATTATGAGTAAAATTAATAAAAGAAAAAGAGAAAAGGAGAGTGAGAAATATTCAATTAAAAGAAAAGTGATATAAACAAAACACACTGTTACAGCATTGAATGTGTAAATTACTCATACACACATACATATATAATGAAATATTTATAATTGGCGTTAGAAAATTATTTCGTTTTCATTTATTTTCGTTTTCGTTTTCGTTTTCTTTTGCTTTTTACTTTTTTTTGTCTTTAATTTATAATTAAGACGGCAAACATATATGTACATATGTATATATGTATATGGGTCCCCCACAAAACTAAAATTAAAGATAATTTCGTTTTCTTATGTTATTTATTTATTTATTTTAATATTTTTGCTTTTCTGTAGAGATTTTTTTCAATTGTGACCATATTTACACATTGACTGTAATTTTCCACTTGAGCAGAGAATGTGTATTTTTAATTGTGGACATTTTTCAAAAATATACAAAAAAAAAACGAAAGAAAAATTAAAAAGGAAAATTACCAGAAAATAGAAAAACACAAGCAGTCGTTTTCTATCTTCTAATGCAATCAGCTGTTATGGTAAATTATTAAGGTTGTCTTTAGTATTCCCCACAGTAAAATGCGCAGAGCCTCATTAACCATCAATTAAAGGCAATACCACCTGTGGCTTCATTGGGGTTGCTTCATAACGTACGTATGGTGTGGCAAGCACTCATATAAGGCAGGTATAACTAAATTGAATGTGATGCAAGTAGTTTTCATGTTTTATTTAGAAACGTGTAGTTGATACACAAGTGTTATAGACCATTTGGTAAGATATATTGCGTTATTACAATGGTTTTAACGATAAGTAAGCGGAAATGGGAACAAATTTACAAAAAAAAGAGTAAATAAATCCTGGCCTACTTATTTCTCATTTAAGTGCAGTTATCCTTGTATATAAACCGGATACATTAAAATAAATTGACAGCCACCCTTGGATCCTATAAGGTCCCATAGTAATACTCACTGCTCCTGTCCTAAGGCACCTGGAGAAAGAAAGAAACTAGCAGAAGCTAGACTTATTATTAATCGTACTTAGTATGTCCTCTAGAATAACATCACTATAATAAATACCCTCTAACAACAGGCTTTTAATCAATATTCTTTCCATATGAACCATCATAGTCAAACGTTGCTTATTCTATATATTGACCTTGTTACTGAGATTGATTGATAAGCTTAGAAGTGCTCCTTAAATGATGACAAGGTTCATTGCAATCAAGTGTTTAAAATCAATTATTTAAACTGTAATACCAAATGGAATTGAAGAAAAATCACAAAGAGAAATTTAAATTAATCTTAGGCTCTTTATTTATTTAATTTTGCTTCCTTTAAGGAAAGAAAATAATTTCCTATTTGTAGTCTGAAGATCCAAAAGTTTCCTGTGAGACCCTTTATGGGAAAATGCGGAGAGTGGAGCGCGTGAATAATTCTGGAGTCTAGAAACAGTCTCTTCAAAACAAATGATTAAAGATTTTTAGTATTTCTCTCTCTCTCTGTCTATCTATTGTATTTCAAACATATTATTCTACAAACAATATATTGTAGAATCTATTTTACAAAGAATTTAATTTTTCATTGACTTCCTCGAATAGGTTTGTTTACCTTGGTGACATTGAAAAACTTTGTTTTTTTTTTCTATTTTGTATACAAGATAACACGGGCAAAAAGTAAACATTTGTTGTCGGAGAGGAGAGGGAGGGAGCATTACAAATTTAAATTCTAAAACAAAATTAACAAAAAAAAAATTAAGTAACGCTGTCTGCCAAGTTATACGAAACGTAAATAATTCGTATGTTTATTTTTATTTTTTTATTTTATTTCAGTTTCTTTCTTTCAGCATTTACTTATTATTTCTGTGCTTAAATTGCATATTTCTAAATATTGTAAAAAATATTATTTTCAGTTGCAAAGGAAAAAACCGTAATTAAATGTTGGCGTTTCATTTTTTTTTTGATTTCAGTGTTTAAGAAAAAATTATTTGAAAATGCGTTTTAAGTTTTGCATATTCATTAAAATTAGAATTATTTTTATTGTAAAATGATGCCATGTTTTATTTTTAAATTTAATTAAACATTTTCGAAAATTTTAAGCATCAGAAAATAATGTACAATAATGCTCACCGGTGATGTTGTCAATTTTACTTTCGGTGAAAAGAGTGAAAAACTGTCGAAGATAGAGGAAATATTTCTTTGTTAATTTTTTAAATTAAAAAATAAAACAAAACATAGAGTCAAATTATTTTAAGAGACTATTTTTCTGGAGACTTTTAAAAAAAGAAAAAAAAATCTGGGAAGAGGTTAGGATTATAAATTAACACAAGTATTCAGAATACACTACCACATATCCCAATTAACGGTAATACTACAGAGGACTCGTAAGCCCATAGAATTGGATTGGAAGTAATGTATTGGCTTATTAGGCGTGAGCTCGTATTACAAACCCTAGCAGGGGCATCGCAAACGGAACGAAATATTGAAATAAAAAGTTAGAATAATTTCAAACGGTATGAATTTTGAATTTTGATAACGAGTTATTGAATGAAATCCAGTTTATACCAACTAGAAATACGCTGTATATCAATAGCGAACATTTAATGGGATCGTTGATCTCATTCTGATTAATAGCACTTCCGGAAAAGGAAGATTAATGACGGCTATTAACGCAAAAAATAAAAACAATTTTTTTTTTAAAATATTTTTAGTGTTAATTTTATTTATATTTTTCATAATTTTTGTTTTATGCGACAAACCTAACAACTATAATATGTTTATGTTGCGATATTTTTTAATTAGTGAATATGTTTGTATATTTTAAGGTTTTTAAATTTTTATAGACGATATGACGATAACAATAACAATTTTTTTCGTTATTTTAAATATTTAATAATTTTATTCTTGGATAAAAAGTTTTTGAATTAAGAAAAACAACGTAAAATTTTGTTTGTTTATGAAATAAAAAATTTAAATATTTTTTAATAAAAAATCTAAATTTTTATAATAATAAAAAATCAAAATTTTTTGTTAAAATTGTTAGTAAATTAGAAAAACTTTTTTTGTTTGAAACTGAAAGTAAAAAAAAATTGTAAATAAAAGACATTGTGTTTTAAATTTTAAATTTCTTTGTTTTTTTTCAGGGTATATTTGTTTTGTAATTTAAAAATACATGGTTTGTTTTTCTGTTTTTTTTATTAATTATAATTATTTTTAATTACGTTAATTAATTATGGCAGATTTAACTTAAATGCTATCAAAAATAAAATAATAATAAAAATAAAATAATAACATGATAATAATAGTAGAAAAAAAATTAAAGAAAAACAAAATAATGAAAATTAAAAACAATTAAAGCGTGTAGATTAAAGGAATTTTTGTTTTTTAGTTTAACTATTTACAAATACAATAATTATAAAAACTAATTTTTAAAGTAGATTTTATATTATAAACTTCCTTTCTCATCATAATTAATAAACATTTTCTTTTTTTTTTATAATATTTTAAATGGAATAAAATAACAATACAATACAATAATAAAACTCATTCACTGAAACTGATCAGACAAAAAATCATTTTTCTTTTTCATTTCAATTACCACTTTAGGGTTAAAAATTGTATTTGATTTTACTGTGATAGAAAATCGTTTTTTTTCTTCTTTATCTTTTTTTCTTTTTCTCTTTTTTCGCTTTTGTAATGTGTAATGAGTTAACGTTGATAATAAAAATAATTATAACAGTTAGTTTTCCTTGTTGTTATTAATGATAATGTTATAACTCTACTTGCTATACACTCCCTCTCTGTCTCTCTCCCCATTTCTCTTGTATGAAATGGGAGATAGTGTTGGTAAGTGTTTTTAATTTTGATGTTCTTCTAAAAATCTAATTGTGGTGGTTTATGATGCTGTTGCAGGTTGTTTTTTATTTACTCATTCAATAGACAGGTTCTTATTAGAGCATCGCATACTGCATAGGGATCACAGTTGGAGCTGGGACGGCGATCTTCGAAATAGCCTTTGCCAGCGTTGGCTACACCACGTGGTATACGCACACTGACAGCACGATTTGCCACACCCCAGGAGAATTTATCAATACTGGAGGTTTCCAAACGACCAACCAAACGTCTAATGTTGTCTTTGCCTTCCTTTGGATCGTAGGCTTTAATGTGGCGTTCATGACGTTTGCTTAGCTTTTCAATGGCCTCTTCGATGGCTTTCATGCCGCCATTGGCACGCATGGCCTTTGTGGAGAAATTGGTATGGGCGCCAGCGCCGTTCCAATGTCCTTCCATAGGTTTGGGGTCGAAGGTAACCACTACGCCGAATTCTTCAGCAATGCGTTGCAAAATATAACGAGACACCCATAAATCATCACTGGCCTTCATGCCTAGACTGGGTCCTACTTGGTATTCCCATTGGGCAGGCATAACCTCAGCATTAGTGCCGGCAAAATCAATGCCAGCATATAAGCAAGCAATAGCATGGGCCTCTACCAAATCGCGGGCATAGACACGATCGGCTCCTACGGCACAATAGTAAGGACCTTGGGGAGCGGGATAGCCATTAGCGGGCCAGCCGAAAGGACGTCCATCGACATCCAATAAGGTATACTCCTGTTCAATGCCGAACCAGGGTTCTTGGTCACCGACATTTTGGATGGCAGCCTGCAAAGCGGCACGTTTGTTGGACTTGGTAGCTTGGCCGTCAGCCAAATAGGTGTCGCACATGACAATAATATCGTTTTTACCGGGCTTGAAAGGATCGCGATATACAGCCCTGGGCACCAAAGTGGTATCGGAGTTTTCACCTACAGCTTGGTAAGTGGAACTGCCATCATACTGCCACTGGGGTAAATCTTCTACACCAGTAGGTATTTTATCTAAAACACGATCCTTCAAACGTATATTCTCACCGGTGCCATCGATCCACAAATATGTGGCCTGTACACGATCGCTGGGAGTTTCCAAATTGCGATAACGTTCCAAAATCGACTTATCCAACGATGTATTGGGCGAATTCTTCAAAAAGGCACCCATAATAGCGGGCGTAGTGCTAAAAGAGCGCATTTGTTTGCTTACAGATGCGAGCTCTTTGCCCAAGAAAAGACCAGCACAACGGAGAGCCATTTTTCCTTTTATTTTTGTATGTGTTTGTGTAAAAGAGACGAAGTGTTTGAAGTTATTACTTTTGAAGGTCAAAGACTACAACAGGAGTTGAGTTGAGTTGTAGAAAAATTTGTACTAAAGTTGTTGTTGTAAATGGTGTATTTAATGAAGATTTGTTACTCTAGGTACTCGTTAAAAATTTTTGTTTTTTGTTTTGTGTCTGTTTTATTAACAATACATTTCACTTTTTATTTTTGGTTTTTATTAAAATTTTAATAAAAAATGTTTAATTTTTTTTCCTTTTTAAAGAATGATTTTTTTTAATTACAACAAAAGTTGTTTTTTTTGCAAAGATTTTAGATTTTTATTTTGTTTAAAGAAAATTTATAAAATTTTTTTAATTTACGCGACGGATCACGAAAACTGGACGCCCATCCTCTACGATGGTAGGATAGCTTGTGAATGCTTTCAGCTGTGTAACAGTGACTTTTTCTCAATTTTTTTTCTCTGCTTACTTAGCACAAGCAATTGGAAATTTTTCTTTATCGCAAATATATAACGAAGCTTCTCAGCGACTAAATTGTGTATTGGCAGCAGCTGCGTGTTTTTATACCGCTTTACTGTAGAGAGGCAGCAAAACAACAGCAGTCAATGAAAACTTTATTTTTTAATAACATATGTATACGTAAATACAATATAATATGTTGTTTTGTGTATAAGTATTTATATTGTTGATAACTTACACTAATGCACCTACAGAGAAGAGTTTTCGTACTCAGGCAATTACATCAGAGAATAGATGAGCAATGAAGAGAGATAGAGAGCTATAGTGAGAGTTGTTGATAACATAATTTGTTGAATGCATTTGTTTTTGTTATTGAATGTTAATGCAAGTAAAAAATGAAAAGCAATGAAATGTTTGTTTATATCATTTTTTATTGTTGTTGTTTTCAATGTTTTGAATTTAGTATAACAGTCGGTGACAAGCAAAAGTACTTGGAATATAAATTCAATGAAATATTTGTTTTTTTTCTGCGGTTATTATTCTGGTTTTCAATGTTTTGAATTTAATTTAACAGTCAACGACAAAAAAGTATGTACATACTTTGAATTTGATTTTCCGATCATTAATTTATAAAATCAAAATTTTATTTTATTTAATAATAAGCATTTGTATAATAATAATTGGTAAAATAAAATTTGATTTTGTAGCCTTTCAAAACAGGCAGTGGGGTAAGGTTTATTGAGCCAAATATTCGTTAGTGAAAAACTATTTAATTAATTTTTAATGCTGAATTTATTTGTCGTTGACTGTATACAAAGCATATGTACAAGAGTATCAATATACACAGCAATAGTAACAATAAAACAGTTTTGCATTGTAATTTGAACTCACACATACTGTTGTTAATGAATTTTTTATTAAAATATTTAATTATTTCTAATAATCACCTAATTCATCATTAAATTCTTTATTAATTATTAAAAAAAACAGTTTTTTCTTTAACAGACTAGAACATAATAGAACTAATAAGCATTGTTGTTTTTATCATTGTTTGCATATTAATAGGGATTCCATTTTATCGACTTGTGTATGTATGTGATGTTTCTTTATCACTCATTTATACTCACATATTTTTGGTTTGTTTTGTTTTCAGTTTGTTGTTGTCATATCTTGTATGTGCCAGTTACTCTCTTGTATTAAAGCGCATGTTTATCATTTGAATATGTTAACTAACAGATGTTATTTACTAACAAGTGCATTGTGTTAACTTGGTTTAGTTAACAGAAATATTTAACACTAGCTACACTGAGAATTTAATTATACCACTTTAAATTTTTTAAGCCACTTTCCCAAACAAAAGCGATATTTCCGACAGTGGGTAAAATGCGATGCTGCATGGATATGACCAAGCTATGATGCTTGCAGTCTCTTCAAATTCTTTCTTTTTAATGTTGCCGATTTCTTGTGGTGTTTGCTTAAAATGTTTAAAAAATTTCTTTATGTGTAGTTCTACTCAAATTTTAGAGCAAATGTCTGTAAACTTAACATGTAAACATTATAACATTCACACACAACTACATATATTTCAATGGTAAATGCATTACCATGCAAATAATAACAGAGAAACATTGAAATAGCAGTGAGAGCTTATAGCGAGCGAGAGACGCACATTCCAGAAACGTCTTGAAAGCATTGAGAGTGTAAAAACAATCAGTTAAGAACTTTGACCTTTATTTAACATTTTTGTAGTAACAAGTTAAAACAACTTAAGAAAGCTTTCAAATCAAAAAAAAAAAAAAAACAAAAGCAAGAGGAAATAATTAAAAATTTGGGCATGAGCAACAAACCAATAAAAAACAATAAAAGAAACGGAAAGTTTATAAACATAATTTTAATAAATAAAAACAATTTTGGCATCAAAATAAAAGCTTGAACTACTTTTGTTTTCGTTTCTTTGTTTTGAAAGTGCAAAACAGCTGATACAGTGTACACACTTGAATTTGTAAACGAAAGAGGGTGGTGGTTGGTGTTGATTGTAGTATTGGAACCTGTTCATTAGTTGTTGGCGTCTATTTTTAGTTGTATTTAATACAATAACAACAACAACAGTATCATTCATTAATAACCACAATTGCATATTGTTGTGTACTTTGCTTATTTGTTTTGGTTTCATTTTTTTATGCTGCTGCTTAAATCCATGAAATCATTGCAAATATAGTTGCAGTTTAAAAATAAAACCTCAAAGCAAATACCAGTTTATATTTTTATATGTTTTTAATACGTTTATTTATTAAATAATTAATTATTATTATTAAAAAGAAAAAAGAAAAAAAAATTCAAAACAAAGGAACATTTGTTTGCCGTAATAATAAAAGTGAGTGGCAGTGGTGGCGGTAATGGGTTTGCTGTTAAGCTGTGAGACACCAAAAAAACAAATGCAGGCGCAACAGTTGTTTTCGTTGCAGTGCCACAAATGGAATGCAATGGTAAGTAAATAAAAACCAATAGACATAGACATTCTTTATTAATATTGTAATAATAATTGTAAATAATTAATGATATGTATTTTATTGTATTTTTCTGTTTTTATTTATAAATTAATTCTATTTATTTATTAATTTATGCATTAAGTAAATATTGGTATTATTTCCTCATGTGTGGAATATTTTTTCTTTCATTGTCTGGTGTTTTCTTTGATTGCCAGCTATTGCAAGAAATGGTTCACAATGCAACATTAAATACCCTATAAAAATGGCCACTCCGTCATGAATAACAACCATGACTAACAACCCAACAACGCTTATTATTACAGTGCATTACTGTTGTACTATCCCCAATTTGCGTAGGGTTAACCTTGTTCGATGCAAGTAAAAATAAATTACTGCCTAGTACGTGATGCGTACCCAGTCGTTTAATTTTGTGATAAAGCCACAGAGGTGCCAAGAAAGTGAACAGCAATTCCTCAGAATCTACAAATTGGACTTGAAGCGAACCCTATTCTGAACGATTGTTCTTTTAGGCTGGTGATAATGTCGGTTATTATTCTCAGGCCGCTTATGGAAAGTCAGATGCATGACTCAAATTTCTTCTCAGATTGTCCCCTTCTAACCTTTTTCGAATATGTCCTTCTTAACAATGCTTTCCACTCCACAGAATGCTTCTGGCCGTATCCATGGTGTGGGTTCCAGTAAACCGGGACCCTATTTGTCCTACTTAGTTGATTAAGCTCGCTAGTTAGCCGTTTAATACTTGAAATTCTTATTTCTTAGTACAAGAATCTGTCTCGACTATGGTTCGTTTCTTAAAGAAATGGCTTAATGATATTCAGGTCCTAAGAGTTTCGTGAAGCAAGAGCGTAAGCAATACAAAAAACTGCGGGTACTTGAGTTGGCAAGATCATCTAGATTTGAAAGGCATGGGCGTGGTGAATGTTAAACTTCGACGTTAAACTTGCAGTTTCTTCAAGAGCATATTTGAGGCTGAGATAGTCTGTCGGATAGCCAAGCAGATATGGCCAAAGAGAAAACACACAGAATATAATATGCCTGTACAGATTTGAAATTCGGCGAATTTCGCTTTTTAAGGTGTTAAAAGTTGTTACACTTTGTTTGATTGGAATCTGGTTGTGTTACAATGGGACTAGGATCTAAGTGTGCCGAATTCGATCAGCCGCCGCACTGATAGGAAAGACTTCAGCAAGAAGAGCATTCAATTTATAGATTGTGTGACCTTCGAAAGAATTTTCGCTATAATGCATAGTGCGTAGGTCATGGCAAGTACGATATAAACATGGTCGATTTAAAAGCACTTTGCCCTCTTCTGTACGATACCATAAGTGGTGTAGAGAGTAAGCAGGTCAGATGGAGTGAAAAATTCCCTGTACTGTCGTAAAAAACCGAAGAGCTTGAATGCTTCTTTCGATGCTAAGAAATATTCTGGTTTCCAACCAGCAACATTAGGTCTTGTAGTAGCCCTAAATTTAGCACGAACTTATCTATCTGATCATCTATAATAGCCATCGCTGTATTTTATAGCGTAAACCTGCCTGACGGAAAGACTTTTTCAAGTAGCAAGTGACTAATCATTCAATGCAGAGACCTCTTCAAGCAAGAGCATCAATTATATTTGAATATCGCAATAAAAAATGTTGTCCTAAGCATCTTGAGAGGCAAGAAAGAGTACAAACATAATGTCCATCAGCTGTATGCGATTATATGTATGTGTTTTTGTAGATGCGTATGTATAAATGGAAAATCCCCCATGTGTGATGAGTTGTTGACCACAATATTCGAATGCAGTCAAGTAAACATCGCAATACGAAATACAATGTGGGTATGAATGTTTTTGTTTCTGTTTTGTATATTTTCTTGTTTCCGTGGCAAACAAGAAAGTTGAATAAATGGACTTTGTTCCCCACTACTATATGTACGCCACAGATATATGCTGGCTGTTGTATGCGTTTTGTGAATGCTTGAATGTTGACGCAATAGACCTTCTCGTAAAACAAAACAAAAAAGAAAGAAAAAAAATGTTTTTTTTCTTACGTTTGTTTTTTATTCTCTCTCTCTCTCTCTCTCTGTTTCTTTTTTTGTTGCCAATATTTGCCACATTTTTTGGCGTTGCATGACACGTTTACGTTGCATGGTGCTATTCAATTTGGTTGCAATTCACTTTTCATTTCACAGAATGTGGGTCAACGACAGCGATTAAACAAATACGAGCGAAATGAAAATGATAAGAAATTAAAAACACGTGGATTTAATTGATAAAATTTGAAGCAAAAAAAAAAGGAAACAGGACAATAAAAAAGAAAACCATTCATTGTTAAAAGTAAGGAAATATTGTTGGTACACGTGGAATATTTGAAATTGCTTTTGATTTTATGGAAACACGCTCAGAGTGAAATGAAATTCTGCTTACAAAGCTATTTGAAAGATAAAAATTTAAGTTACCTCTAGTAAAAGCATTGGTGGCTTGATTTAAATGCCATTTTAAAAGGCAGGTGTATTGCCTGGTGGAAGTCCATCGAAAGCAAATTTCGTCATAGCGAAATGATGAATGGATGTTTAAAGAACATTCAGCCTTCATCATATTGATATGTCTGCACTGATATTGCTGTGTCTGCACTTAAGTTATGGTACACATAACCCCGGATGGATTTTGGGGGTTAATGTTCTAGACTTTGCACCATAGATTGGCTTTAGTCACATTGTTTTGTAATCACGATTGATAATAATGCAATAAATGGAAATTTTCTTCTTTTATTTCTTTGTAATTGCTGGCCTATTTAGCGAGTTATAAGCACTCGACAAAAAAAATTATCTTAATTAAGCAAAAATTTTCGATCTCCCCCGGGCGCCATGATTGTCATAAAATTTTATGAATTCGTAATCTTTAGAATCAAGATTCAAGAACATAATCGCACTTTAGTGTCATTACAGTTATAAATCACAAGGTGAGGTTAAATTTATGAAGTTGTCAAGTTCAGTTAAAATTAAAAATAATTTGAAATCATAAACATTTTACAGGCCTTTTTAACGTAACCCTCTCGATGGGGTGCTTAATCTTTATGGCACGGAATTTGAAAATTTAAAAACTCAATACAAACTATTTAAGATTGTAAACACGAGCATTAATAAAATAGTTTCTGTTTTGTTTTATCTTTGCAACAATTTGAAATCAATTGAACAAAATCAATTGGCAAGTAGGTTAAGCAATAAAAACCATAAGACGACCATCCAGCCAACGTCAGCGAATGTTCTATGGAAGACGAGAAGCACTTGTTGCCAGATAAGGTGACATTGTGTCACACCAAAGTGACAAAACAAAACTACAACATACATATTGATATGATCGTGTTGGTGGCGTGATTAGAAGTCACTTCAAACTTACTGTAGTTCGTAATGACTTTTTAAGACACTTTATGTGGTGGTGGCCTCAAATGTCGATTAACCATTAAATTAACAAAATTTATCAATTTAATTTAATTTTGTTTTGAATTTTTTTTTTTTTGTTCAATTGAAATGAAAATTAATGTGTGAAAAAGGAAATACAAAGAACAAAGTCATCAACATTAAATTATTTCACTATTATTATTATTATTTATTATTTTAATCGAATTTGATAACAATTTGTCAAGTGAATTATTGTTCCTCAATTGAATGCTAATGGTTGAGGGCAACAGAAAAAAAACACTTTTTATTCGAATTTTATTACGTACACTTCACTTCACTTTAATTTAATAATTTGACTGTCACACGCAATGTTAAGAATGAGCTATACTTAGAGGGTTTTTAAATGCCCTACACGTTAAGAGGATAAAAACTCTAGCATCTAAACTTAGTTATAAATAATACTACCACTGTGCTAAGTAAAGGGTGTTTTTTATAGAGGTATAGAACTTTAAGTTGGCATTACTTTTCAAGATGGCGACCGATTTAACAGCTGTCAAGTGATTTATTCTCAGTTTGGTTTGGCAATTCAACAACGCTTGCAAACAGTGCAATTTTATTTCGAAAATAATGGTTCTGTGCGGAAAAAGCGAATAAGCGAATTTTGTTTAGCGATGAAGCGCACTTCTGGTTGAATGGCTACGTCAACAAACAAAACTGCCGCATTTGGAGTGAAGGTAATCCTTATAATCATTAAATTAAATTAATTTATTAAATTAATTAATCGTATGTGGAAACACCGTTACATCCAGAAAAACTGACTGTTTGGTGCGCTTTATGGGCTGGTGGAATCATTGGTCCGTACTTTTTCAAAAACGATGGCGGCCAGAACGTTACAGTCAATGGTGATCGGTATAGAGCCATGATTACTAACTTTTTCATTCCTGAATTGAATAACCATGATGTCCAGGACGGCGCAACATGTCACACAGCTCGTGCCACAATAGATTTATTGAAAGACACGTTTGGTGACCGCCTAATTTCACGTTTTGGACCTGTCAATTGGCCTCTAAGATCTTGTGATTTAACACCGCTAGACTACTTTCTGTGGGGCTATATAAAGTCATTGGTCTATGCGGTAAAGCCACAAACGCTTGACCATTTGGAAGACAACATTCGCCGTATTATTGCCGATATACGGCCACAAATGTTGGAAAAGTCATCGAAAATTGGACGTCCAAATTGGACTACATCCGCGCCAGCCGTGGCAGTCATATGCCAGAAATCATATTTAAAATGTAATGCCACAAGATTATCTTTCGGATAAATAAAATTCATGTCAATCGAATAATCCATCGTTGTTTTATTGCAACTTAAAGTTCTATACTTCTATAAAAAACACCCTTTATAAGACGAAGAAATCTAAATATCCATTGAGCAATGCTTGGGTAATAATTATCAACATAAAAGTGTACCAAAAATTCTCACTTAAGCCAATGTAATAGGCCCATTGTGCTACCACATCCCATTTGATTAAAGTGGCATTGATTAGATCATTGAGAAGAGTATTTTATTCCAAGACACCTTGTATATCGGTCAATCTACTTTCTTCCTTTCTTCCTTTGGACTCGCCTGGGATGTTAACAATGAAAGTCCAACACGCGTTCACGCATGTGCTCTTCCGATGCATAACTTTTGCAGAAATCAGGCGAAGTTAGCTTATATAGGATTTGGATTGGAGTTTTAAGTGCTCACAAACCTATGAATTTTCATCAACAAAAGAATTTTATATTCTGCTGTGCTGGACATTTTTTTTGATACTAGGTGTCGCTCTGTGCTACTAAGTAAACTTCACGCATTCGTTTTATATTATAAGCTTGCTTCGTCTGGATTTTTGTGTGCTTCAACGTATTAATTATAATCATTCGAATGTCTCCCACGACTGGTTGATTTTGTTCTAAGTGGTAACGTTTTTTATATGAAGTCGCCGTAGTCTAGTAGGTAGTGTGTTGGCTTATTAGACGTAAAGCCAGGGTTCGAGCCCTAGGCCAGACATCAAGACAAAAATACAAAAAGTATTTCTTTGGCGACTTCCTCTTAGCAGATTTCTGGCAAAAACTCTAAAAATAAAATAAAATTGCCATGAAAAGTTTCTCAAAAATTTGTCGTTCGGAGTCGACTTTGAAACTGTAGGTCCCACCACTCATGTATAAAATTAACACACACAACATAAGTGGTGTGAGAAACTAGGACGTTGTACAATGGGTCAATTCGACCTCCGGGT
Source organism: Sarcophaga subvicina (assembly GCA_936449025.2). Lineage (NCBI taxonomy): Eukaryota > Metazoa > Arthropoda > Insecta > Diptera > Sarcophagidae > Sarcophaga > Sarcophaga subvicina. Next base: position 103,001,114 of record OW388082.2, on the reverse strand, counting down.
ACTGTACTTGTCTTAATTGACAAGTACAAGTCCTCTAACCTAACCTAACGTTTTTTATTCTTATTATTAATGACTAGCTCGTCTCTGTATTTAATAGCCCATATCATCTGCTTTTTCTTTTGTTGCGGTGTTGGTCTACAAGTTGTCCACATAATGTTTTTCTTGTACTCATTTACCACCAGGTTGAGTTATACAAATTTAGTCCTAATTTGTTAAAAAGCTCGAGTCATAGGTCTTTTTCTTCTGTTAAAGATGTGGAAAATATTGCAAGATAAACTGCCATCCTGTCGCATTCTGTCTTGAAGAGCTTTCTTCTTATTTTATCTAAGTATTTATCGGTCCCACAAATGAGTGGGACCAGTGTTTTTCTCTTCTTGTACATGTTCTTTGCATTAAAGAAAAACCCTCTTGGGGCTGCAATTGCAGTGTAGGGTATTCAAAGCAACTTATTTTATTGCCTGTCTTTAAATGGTTCCATAAAGTAAAAGAATTATTAACAAACCAATTAAGAACACAATGGGTATTATTCGGTTCAGTGTCATAAAATGGCATTTAAATCTCTTCGAAATTATTCAATTTGGAAAATTTTCCAAAATCTTTAATGCGGCAAAAATTTTTTTTATTTAATTTTCACGTACAGACTAAATTTATTCTAATTGACTGATGGAAGTTTTTTTAAAGACTTATATGACTTAATAGTGATGTTGAAGAACTATGCACAAATAATTTATTTAAAATTTATTGTCGCATGCTAATGACTGGCGTATACATACATATGTACAGTAAAATTTTCTAATTAATGCCTGGCCCATTGACACAATTTTTCCTCTAGTAACTTATACTGGGTACTTAGTTATTTAATGGATTATTTTTAATAAAATTCTGTTTTATTTTATTTCATTTCATTTTTGTTCGATAATTTATTGCCAAACTTTGCTATCGTACACCCCTTTAAGTGTTAAACAAGGTTAGTAGACACGATAATAATGTGAACTGAACTTACATGTTTATTTAAACCCAAAGTTGTTTGTTGTTGATTCTTTTTGTTTTTTGTATTGTAAATAACCAAAGAAAAAAACAAAACATGTATTTAAACATTAGCAACTAGAAATAAATTGTTCTGTTATTAATTAGGTGACCAGGTTTTCAAATTTTATACATTTTATTTTATTGTAAGTTTTATACAGAAATTCTTTTAGTAAAGGGTCCGCCAAAAAAAAAAACTACTGAATATTTTCTCAAATTTCTTTTTTTATTTGAAAGTACAATCCTTCCGGTTAATAATAAAAAATAATTTCATTCAAATGGCTGCCTCGGCTGGCCATGCAGTAGCCTACACCAGAAGATGCCGATTTTGGCAAAAATATCATCTTTTCAGATGAAGCACATTTTGATCTTGGCGGGTATGTAAACAAGCAAAATTGTCGCATTTGGGGCTTTCTGTGCCCGCACGCATACATTGAAAAGCCGAATCACCCAAAACGAGTCACTGTTTGGTGCGGATTTTGGTCCAGAGGCATAATTGGGCCATTTTTTCTTCGAAAATGAGCAAGGAGTGGCCGTTACAGTCAATGGCGAACGTTATCGGGCCATGTTGAACGAATTTTTGTTCACAAAAATTGAAGAGGAGGATATTGGCAACATTTGGCCATTTGGCGAAGCTACACTCGAAATTTTGCGTCCTGTTTTTGAAGATCGCATTATCAGCCGCAGAGCTAATGTCGTTTGGCCACCTCGGAGCTGCGATTTGACACCGTTGGGCTATTATTTGTGGGGTGCCGTCAAAGATAAGTGTTACGCCGACAAGCCAGAGACAATTGACGCTTTAAAGGACAATATTCGTGAAGCCATTGGTGAAATACAGCTGCACACAATCGATAATGTGCTTAAAAATTGGACCAATCGTGTAGGCTACTGCATGGCCAGCCGAGGCAGCCATTTGAATGAAATTATTTTCCATTATTAACCGGAAGAATTGTACTTTCAAATAAAAAAAGAAATCTGAGAAAATATTCAGTAGTTTTTTTTTTAAAGCATTTTCAAAAAAAAAGTTATTTGGCGGACCCTTTAGTAGAATGCTAAGAGAATCTCATCTAGTGATCTAGAAATTTCTTGAATTAATTTAAAAAATGTTTCATCATTTCATTTTTTTTTAGAAGTAATAAATTTGCCATACATCTGGTCACCTAATTAACAATTTCAATGTTATAATGTTGTCATCAACAATATTAAACAAACATGTTTTGCATTACTACACTACCCTACATCAAGAAATTGCATTTGTTTTGATGTTTGTAATAGTGTTCTGTATGTTGTATATGATTCTTCTTTTACCTTTTGGCAAGTATCAGATAGAAAGTAAAACATTTATTCCAATGAATTCAGTTTCACTTGATAATCCATAAAAAATAACAAAAATCTGCTGTTAAATCTACTATAACCCATGCAGTGACAAACATCGCCTTCTCGCCCTTCGAATTGCAGATATCACGCGAAGGACCACCAAACCGATGATCTTGAGACTCTATTAAATAGTTCTCTGTGAAGAGCGAAAAAATTTTCTGTTGTGTCGCACTTAGTTAAAGATTCGGCCAACTTAAATTCGCGATCGAGCAAGTCTCCTCTTCTATCTAGGAAGCGTTAGCCATGGAGTGGAATTTATTCGTAACTTCCAGTGCAATACTGGCCAACTGAATCTTTTTGTCTGTCTTTTCGAGTTTGGTACCCGTTCAGTGCAATACCTCGGCAACACAGTTTCCGGTTGTTTCCCTGTGCCCAGTGACATAAATAATGGAAACGGTCGTTCTTAATATGGCATTTGAAAGGTATTTTTGGTGGAGTTGTTATCCTTTTATAACGCTTCAGTTTGAGGTAATACTCTGCTACTGAGCAGTCGCTGTAAGGACTTGTCCAAGTCCTCTATACATATATACAGTGGTGGCCTTATAATTAGAAACGACTTAGCAACATGTATGTTTGTTAATTTGTTTTACAGTTTTCACTGTGTAACTGGGATCAAAGGCTTTGTTTGGAGGACGTCTTACATACGTTTTTCCATCAGATTGGGACAAATTAAACTTAGATTCGTCGCTCCAGAGAACCATGTTCTAGAAACATCGTTTCTAATTATAAGGCCACCACTGTATATCGCAACTTCGAGCCATCGTTGTTTATTTCTATAGAATTGGTCTGGCTTTGGGCTATTAATAGTTACGAGAGCACATAATCAAACGGTATTATGGCACTAGCCGACTTTAAACTGATTGTCGCAAGAGTTGACTGCACCTTCAGGATACTAGTAATAAAGATTATTTTCTCACGCCGTCAATAATTTTATTGTTATTGTTATTGTTTGCCCAGAATAAGAGCACCCAACTTTTACCAATGACTATAGGCTTATAAGGGTTCTTTTTGGTCGCTTTAGAGAATATTCGGGCTCCATAACTCCCAGATATTTCACAGTGAAGGAGAAATTGAGTTCAATTCTCCCCGTACTGAAAGCTATGGATCGATAATCTGTACAACCTTAAAGTTGTTTCTCCCAAACTTCTTAAGTCAGATTCAATAGCCACCGAGACAGTGCTACCCTTAAGACGTTCCAAGCGTTTGCCTGTGTATACTAATATATGTAAATACTTAGATTCGCAAACATTTTCTTTTGAATTTGTACCATCTCTTAATAAATACACACATAAAATCATTATAGAGTATTACAAATTCGGTTGTGACCGCATTGTGCAGCATTGATTTATTATTCGGCGTGAAATGTTTTCATTATTAAATGCAAAAATAGACCAAGGAATTGAATACATATATTGTAAATCAAATATTCTCTATTAATAAAAACAAATGTCATAAATTAAAACAACAACTACAATAACAACGACAACAACAACAACTATAAAATAAAAACAATTGAAGGTTATAAAAGTTCAAAAGCCTTGTCAGGGGGATCAAAAACAAACCTCAAATGAACGAGATTGTGATACAATTTTCGAAAATTAAATTTCACTTACAATAATAACAACTTGCAGCAGAGGGCAGTAGGCATTTCCAATTCAATGTCAACATTTTCAAAATCAAGTGAAAAGCTTCATTGGGGGCAATATACGGTTAATTTTTTGTGGAAAGTTTCCATGGCCAAATTTTGTCAATTGGTAACAACAAAAAATCCATATTCACAAATGTTGTTTCAATATTGCAATTGAATTATCAGTGATTATAGTGTGTTATCGTAGTTGTAGTTATGATATCTGATGATAGATTTTAATTTCATGGAATGGATACGTGCATTTTGAAACATAATATTCGAATATTCAAAATCTTAATTTTCCCTATCATTAATGTTTTTGTAGGTTAAATTATATGAAAATTAGTGGAACAACTAATAGAACTGCTATTACGACCTACATACATATGTTACTCCCAACCAATTGTCCTAATAAACTCCAATACTCACTTACTGACTTAATTGGATGAAGGACTGCTTTAGCACATCCTTCTATGCTTGGGTCACACCAATCGATGACAGGGCTTTCCCGAATTTATCCGTCCAACGAAAACAAGGTCGTTCTCTTCGCCGACATCCTTCGCGCCGGATCATCCTCATCCATTCGCACGACATGGTCGAGCAAGCGCATTCGCTGGATGTTAATGCACTGCACAACTTCCACGCCGTTGAGAACCTCATCCAGTCCCTTGTTGGATCGAATGCTAAAATAACCGCAAACTCGCACTGCACCGAAGATCTTACAGAGGAGTTTTTTCTCGAATACTTTCAAAGCATCAGTGCTCAATAGTGTCCATGTTTCTGTGCCATAAAGAAACATTAGGAGGATGATCGTTTTGTAGAGTACCTGATACCATTACGTTAATTGACTTTGATTCATCGATGTGTAGGTGATCGACTAGAAAAAGGTTTTATTCTCTGAACTTGTTTACCTTTTTTTTTTGTAAATTTTTAATCATTTTCAAACGTTCGTAAATGAGGCACCTCTCACTAATTTGTCTCTTACAATATAAAGGGTCCGCCAAATAACTTTTTTTTTGAAAATGCTTTAAAAAAACTACTGAATATTCTCTCAAATTTCTTTTTTTATTTGAAAGTACAATCCTTCCGGTTAATAATGGAAAATAATTTCATTCAAATGGCTGCCTCGGCTGGCCATGCAGTAGCCTACACCAGAAGATGCCGATTTTGGCAAAAAATAATCATCTTTTCAGATGAAGCTCATTTTGATCTTAGCGGGTATGTAAACAAGCAAAATTGTCGCATTTGGGGCACAGAAAACCCGCACGCATACATTGAAAAGCCGACGCACAAAAAACGAGTCACTGTTTGGTGCAGATTTTGGTCCAGAGGCATAATTGGGCCATTTTTCTTGGAAAATGAGCAAAGAGTGGCCGTTACAGTCAATGGCGATCGTTATCGGGCCATGTTGAACGAATTTTTGTTCACAAAAATTGAAGAGGAGGATATTGGCAACATTTGGTTTCAACAGGACGGCGCTACGTGGCACACAGCCGAAGCTACACTCGATGTTTTGCGCCCTGTTTTTGAAGACCGCATTATCAGCCGCAGAGCTGATGTCGTTTGGCCACCTCGGAGCTGTGATTTGACACCGTTTGACTATTATTTGTGGGGTATCGTCAGTAGTTTTGTTTTAAAGCATTTTCAAAAGAAAAAAAAGTTATTTGGCGAACCCTTTATAGGTTTTGCTATTGGTGACCTCTTACTGTATCTGATATGACCTGACAATCTGTGCACAAGTAAGTTCACGCCTCAAGCGATATCTTACTTTTCTAGCATATTCGATAATAAGACAGGAGGCGGTAGTAGCTTTGTTAATTCAAATTCCATATGAAGTGCTGTTCTTTACTAACTGAGAAGTTCTCATTAGCCCTTCTCGACAGATAGCATTAAGGTTTCGCATTTCTTTTAAAGTAAATATTCAAGGGAGGCAAATATATGCATGAAGTGGATAAAAATATAAATTATTTTCATTTTATTTTACGTTGCTGCTACAAATAGTAACAAAAAACTATGATATTTTTTATTTGTTATTATATTTTTAATCTCTATCATAACATTCAAAACGAGTATTCAATTGTATTTACAAGTATCGTATAATTGTTGAAATGGGAACACAGCAACAATTAACAAAAAAAAAAAAACTAAAAATAGCAGACCCCAATTACAGCAGCAACAAATATTGAAATGCACTTTACAAATACATAACACACAATAAATAATTCTGTATTTAATTTTTCCACTTCTTTCTTATCTTATCATCACCCTTAAACATGGACTGAATAGAAAATAGACGGAAAAATTTGAAAAAAAAATAAATAAAACTGTTTCGGTTTTAATAAATTGCACTGGAAACAACCAGTCAGCCAGCAGAAAAAAATGGAGCAAAAAAAGTATTTTTAATGCCAGCAATAATAGAAATAATAAATTGGAAAATATTTGTAGTCATGAAGATTATAACAATGTTTTAAATGCTGTAGTTAAGGGGCTGGTACTCGAAAAAAACTGTGAAAATATTTACACAGCGATAAGGATTTCATAGTTACAAATTGGGTTTCATTTGTAACCAGCATTTATCTGGAAATTTACTAAAGATTAAACGAATTTCAACAAAGAATGATATGGTAAAAATATTTAATAATTGATTGTCTCCACTGAACATATTTTATTGTAGTATATTAGTCGTGAGGTCTCGGTTCAAACCCCAGGTCAGACATCAAAACGAAAATATAAAAAAATATTTCTTCGTCGGCTTTCTCTCAGCAGATTTCTAGCAAAAACTCGGAGTGTAGAAGAAAATTGCAATGAAAAGCTTGTCTAAAATCTATCATTCGGAATCGACTTTAAACTGTAGGTCCCACCACTCATGTATAAAATTAACACACACATCATCAGTGGTATGAGAAGCTAGGTCGTAATCCTAAAGGGTTGTAATCATCAATTATGATGTATGAACACATTTTTGTTAGTTGTAGTATCTAAAGTTATTTATTTATTTTATATACTACGGTGTAAATATAAATTATATTCTAATCGTTATGATTAAAATGATTAAGAACTTAATGCTGGTATGCGGGGTATTCGGCCAGAGTTTCTGTTAGAAGTTGAAGACAAATCTATAGCAGCGACAAGGTTATCGCCCCTTGTTAATACCACCTGGAAAATATTTTTCAAGTTTTTTAAGAACTCTGTGAAAACAAGGCCAGCATTTTAGAAAACTCTCGTAGTAGAAACTGTTGTTAGGAAAAGTAAAACTTATTTAAGTGGCTATTACAAACCTTTAGTCAATATTACAATCCAGCCATTCAAATCACCCATGTTGTATGTGATAATTTTATCTATTTCTGGCAGGACCTACAATTTATAAACGACTTCGATCGAAAGTTTTGAGAAACTTTTCATTACAATTTTATTTACTCTCAGCCAGAAGTTTCTGAAAGAAAGTCGCTAAAAAGAGATTTTTTCATAAAATAAAAATTGTAATTGGACCTCTCCAGTCTAATGACTCTTTTATGGGGGATATGTACAGTATAACTTTCTTACGTTTGTTCATGTGCCACTATAAAACACATGTATGCATCCTTATTCCATTGATGTTTTCAATACAACTAATTTACTTACCTATTGGTCCAACTTGATTTCTGCAGAATTGTTATTTCATTCCGAATAAGGCTCCTTTTCAATCTCAGCCTTTCTGATTAATGTTGATAACATAGTCTATCGATCAGCAACTGTCAGTGCGATCTAATGTTCTGAAAACGTGAAAGACTTTATAAGTGAACATATTTTAATTTCGAAAGAGAGAATTTTTTTTGTATTTATATATACGATCAGTATTTTTATTTCATAAAATATTTTGAGTGTTGGTTAAAGATATTTCGATGAGATCAATTTGGTTATTGTCTATGCTAAAAACGATATTCGAAACTTCTATATAGGGTAATGGTGTTCAGTGGAACGTTATTATCAACATCAACTGCTTTTAATGATCGATTTGCTTACTAATAGGGTGACATGGTTTTAGAATAATTTAAAATTGTTTTTTTTTTTTTTTTCAAAAAATAATATTTGAATAACGAATCTTTCCAAAGTCTTAATTTTCTACTTTCTTTTTTCTTCTTTGTGCCTCCTCAGCTAGAATTTGTGGTATTAATGTTCTGATGGAGCGCTTTTTTATGTAATACTGATCTATAGTAGAAACAGGTTCATATCGATGTTTATCTACATTGAATCACTTCTCTGTACTGAATGACTTACATGAGTTCAAGCTATTAAAAAAGATCACTTCGGTATTTTTTGGTTTATTTTTGGATGCATTTGTAGAATCACTGCTCACATCATTTGTTCCTTGCCAATTTTTTTTATACAAATCCTGTCTGAATAGACAAGCTCTATCGCCCAAAACAATCTTTTCTCAAATACCCAATCGTCGGCAAAGAAGATTTTACTACAGTTTTCGCTGAAGCTTTTGGAGTTTATGCCTAGAGGCCAGGGTACCGATGAGACCGTTACGGAGTGCTTAAGTTGGATTACAAGACATTCGATGATGTCCACTATTTCTCTTATTTACTGAGTACATACATACATACATAATTGGTCATTACAACCCTTCAGACAGGATTACGACCTAGTTTCTCACACCACTTATGTTGTGTGTGTTAATTTTATACATGAGTGGCGGGACCTACAGTTTAAAGTCGACTCCGAACGACAGATTTTAGAGAAACTTTTCATAGCAATTTTATTTACTCTCAGCGTTATTGCCAGAAATCTGCTGAGAGGAAGTCGCCGAAGAAATACTTTTTGTATTTTATTTTGATGTCTGGCCTGGGGCTCGAACCCTGGCTTTTCGTCTAATAAGCCAACACACTACCTACTAGACCACGGCGACTTTTACTGAGTATTGTAGGGTATTTGGATATGTATGTCTGGGACCCAGCTTTCCAGAGGTCTCTGCTACTCAATTGCCTATTGAGACCATAGTAGCACCTGTTGGCAAGAGTAATCCTGCGCTTGATCTCCCGACTGCCATTATTTTTCGTGGTAACGGCGGAGCCAAGATAAACAAATTCCTTGACTGTATCAAAAGTATAGTTATCGACCGTAATCTGTCGATAACATATACTTTGTCTTGCCCTCATTTACTGACAGACACATCTTAGTAGACTCTCGTTCAATAGCACTAAAGGCAGCAGTAACATCTCGCTTGGTACGCCCTATGATATTAATATCGTCAGCGTACGCAAGCAACTGGACACTTTTTTGAAAAATAGTGCCATTGCGATGCACTCCCACCTTTCGCAGAACACTCTCCATGACAAAGTTGAAGAGGTCGCATGATAAGGGATCGCCTTGTCTGAAACCTCGCACAGTATCAAAAGGTTCGGGGAGGTCTATTCCTACCTTGACGGAGCTGCACGAATTGCTCAACGTCATTCTGCATAGCCTTATCAGCTTCGCAGGTATACCGAGCTCAGACATTGCGGTAAAAAAACGATGCCTTATGGGGCTATCGATGGCAGCCTTATAGTCGACAAAAAGATGGCGTTTGTCGACTTGTTTTTCGTGAGACTTTTCCAGGATTTGGCGTAGTGTGAAGATCTGGTCGATGGTGGACTTGCCAGGTCTGAAGCCGCACTGATAAAGTCCAATCAGTGTTTTGACGAGTGGCTTCAGTCGTTCACACAATACGCCTGTAAGAACCTTATATGAGATAGGGAGAAGGCTTATACCCCTGTAGTAGGCGCATATCGTAGGTGCTCAATTTTTCAGGACAGGACAGACACTGAGACTGAGGTTCCAATCGTTGGGCATACTTTCCTCTAGCCATATTTTGTAAATAAGCTGGTGCATGCGCCCTACCAACTCATTACTTCCGGTCTTAAAAAATTCAGCGTTCAAAGTTCCTGTGTCCAGATACCCACTTGAGGATAACCTTTAAATGTCTGCCTATCTCTGGAAGAGACAGTCGTTATTCTTGAACGAGCCTGGATTAAATTGTGTACAATAATCCGTTCTTCTGAAACTGTTTCGTAGCAGTCTTTATTTCGACTTGAATAATTCTACAATTATTTATCAGTCGATTTAAGATGCAATCTAAGATTCCATTTATCCAGGCTCTCTATATATAAACTTTTTCTGACTTTCGGTTCATAATTATCAGCGTTCTAAGTAATAATTCACACGCATCTCTGTGAATTTGCAAAAAAAAAAATGGTCAGCCAATCGTAACGATATTGAATTGAGACGTGACTCACTGTAACTTTTTGAACACTTTTTCAACTTTTTTGTCAATTTCTTTTTGATTTAAAAATATTAAAAACCAATTTTTTGTTTATTATGCCAGATATTTGTTTTAAAATCCCCGACAAATTGCATGCAATTCAATGAACTTTAAATTCTTTAAAATGACATGTCTGCACGTATACGTACACATGTATGTATGTGTTTTTATTACAACGAATAAAAGTGTTACAAATTAATAATTCGTTAAAAAATTTAAGAAAAAAATATTCTTTTGAATTTAAATTACAAGAAATTGTTCTTATTTTTGCATTTTCCAGCCAAAGTAGTAACGAATGACGGGAGAAAATAAAATTCGTATAAATTTTTTTTTTTGAAAAGAGATTCTTCAAAAGCAAAATTTCAATAAATTTTTATTGCGATTTAATGTTAAAGAAATCAACGCCATAAAATTTATTTCTTAATTCTTTTTTTTCGTTTTTTGTTGTTATTGTGGCTTTTTGTTATTGTTTTCTTAAAGATTTAAATAAATAAATAATAAAAATTATGATCGTAAGAAATTTCTTTTGAATTTCTTCCATATTTACCCTATATTTGGTAAATTGCTGTGCTCCTTTTAATGCACATTGCACTGATTGATTTTATTTGATGTCATTCGTTATTTTTAATGAAAAAAGAGAACATTTTTTTTGCAATAAATAATATATTTTTCCAATTAATTATTAAATTAAAATGGCTTTTTAAAATATATTTTTAAAAATTTTGTGATAAAATAAACAAAAAAGACTACGGATTTTATCAAGGTCAATGGGGTATAATAAAAATATAGTTTTAAAAATTGTAAATAAAATAAAAGTCCTAACAATATTCTAAGTATTTTTTAACATAATCGTTAAACATACCATCTAAGTGGCGGATTATTCCACTGCAGCTAATCCTAAGATTAAAGGTTTGCCAAAAAATATTCTCTAATAAAATGGATTTAGCCTGTGATTAATGGCTCTTTTTTTAAGCAGCTTTTGCTTTTTTACTTTTACTCGCGCAAGAAGCAGATGCGTCTGGAAGGATGTGTTGCGGCAGGCCGAAATCCGTCAATCGGGTTGTTATGGCCAATTAAGTAAGTAAGTAAGCTTTTACTATAAACAAGTTATCAACTAGTGTCTCTAGTGTATAGCATAGGGAAAAGTCCATCAAACTAAAAGAAGATTATGCAGCGTCCTTTGGCGCTTGCTTCCTTTTCAGCTTCTTGCATTGTGATGGTACTTTTTTATCTTGCTGGAAGGTTAGCAATGTAACGCCTATCCCCAAAAAGCGACACGTAATGCTGTATCTATAAGGTCTGATTTAGTGAAGACCTGTTGGCATTATTCTTTTAAAGGTAGGAGTCGTCTATACGTTGATTTGCTGAGAGCAAAGTTATTATGAAGTAGCCGCAGTCTAGTAGGTAGTATCAGACATGAGGCCTCTGTTCAAACCCCATTTCTGACATTTCCAACTAAACGAAATATGAAAAAATATTTCTCCGGCGACCCTCTCTCAGCAGATTTCTGGCAAAAACTCTGAGAGTAAATAAAAATTGCAATGAAAAGTTTCTCAAAATAATCTGTCGTTCGGAGTCGACTTTAAACTGTAGGTCCTGTCACTCATGTATAAAATTAACATACACAACGTAAGTGGTGTGAGAAGCTAGGTCGTAATCCTGACTGGAGGGTTGTAATGATCCATTATGTTATGTAAAGTTATCATTCTAGATCATTATCATTTTCAGGGATCACAGTATGAGTCGTAATATATGGGATTCAGATGAATTCCGGTTAAAGTGTAGCAGGGATACCGCAAGGCTCTGTTCTGTCTCCGACTTTATTTCGTAATTTTCTTAATCGTCTACTGTCTTTAAATTTCAAGCCTACCAATATATAAAACTAACTTACGCAGCATGAACGACGTGAGCAGCTAGACTGTAAAGCTGATCAAAGGATCATAAGGAATAGTGTATGTATTTAATCTATCCTGAAGCCACGCCCCTGGGGATAATATCAACAACCAGCATTAAAAGGTTAGGTAGGGCCTCATCTGGGAAAAGGGTAGAACTCAGTGAGCAAGTGTTTCTTACCAGTGTGGCCAACACAAGAATCCAAAACTTTATCAAAAAGAGAGCGAGCAGCGGAAGATTGCAACCCAGGACCTGCTTAGCTGGAACACACTTGATTACACATAATTGGCCATTACATGGACTTCTTGGAACAAACTTGATTAATAAATTCTAAACAAAGCAGAGGAATAATCAAAAGATTGACGTGATACTTTGTACAAATAAAAACGTAACATGTGTTGAATTGTTGCAGTCGTCGTGGTCTAGTAGGTAGTGTGTTGGCTTATTAGACGAAAAGCCAGGGTTCGCGCCCCACGTCAGACATCAAGACAAAATACAAAAAGTATTTCTTCGGTGACTTGCTCTCAGCAGGTTTCTGGCAAAAACTCTGAGAGTAAATAAAATTGCCATGAAAAAGTTTCTCAAAAATCTGTAGTTCGGAGTCGACTTTAAACTGTAGGTCCCACCACTAATGTATAAAATTAAGACACGCAACATAAGTGGTGTGAGAAACTAGGTCGTAAGACTGAAGGCTTGTAATGACCAATTATGTTATGTATGTATGTGTTGAATTCACTTATTACCGATGGTAGAGTGCGAAATGATTTTTATCAATTGCCACTTAAGGTTCTTAAAATTTCTTGCAATTCATTTCCCATGAAGAACAAATGATTTCCGTATTTTAACACAAACAAACGTTACAAGTAAATAATCAAGAAAAACCTAGACACAGAGACAGAAACAGAACCGAAAAAAAACCAAAGTAAAACAAATACAGATGAATTAAAATATTAAAATAATTAACGAAAATTAAAGAAAAAAAACGACAAAGTAAACCCAACCAAACCAAACCAAACCAAAGAACGTTTAAAAGAGCTTAAAAGATGCTGCAACAAAATCCCTCAAAAACAAATATTGGAATTTCATGAAATTCAAAAGAAATAAAAAATTAATAACGAGAAAACAAAAAAAAAATGCTTTTCGCTATAAAATGAAACATTTCCTATGGTTTGGTTTTTGTTTTGCTTTTTTTTCTTTGGATTTCATAATTATTTGTGTCTTACCTTTTTGGCTGGTTAGTTAAATAAATAAACGCAAAATTAAACAAAAAAATAAAAAAAAAACAGAAAATCATAAACTATAACAAAAACAAATACAATATAATACCAATTGTTACTTGTTTTTATCATTAAATAAATACAAGCTGCAGATACACAGTATCACGTAATATAGTATAAGAGGCGCACAGAGATTGAAATTGTCGTATCGGGTTTGATGATGGTGAACATATCCACATTGTACTCACATTATCATCATTTTAATATGAAAAGATATTCGAAAAAAAAAAACAAATGTTTTGTTTTCTTTTAATTTATCTGCGTTTTTAACGTTTTAGGAGCAAAAACAAAATTCCCACCAAAAATTCTTAAGAAATACATCCAGTACGAGCCAAAGGTCTGCAGCTCATAATAAATTAAAAGCCGATTTTAAAAAACATATTGTTTGGATGATAAAATTTCCTAAAAACTAAAAACAAAAAGAAAACCAATCTTAAAAATATTTAGAAAAGATTAAAATTGTCAACGTTAGCATTCTGTACAGATGGAACACCTTTAATGAACATTTTTCGTACTCTGTTGGACTCGCACCTGAATTTTAATCTCTACTTACTTTCAGCCTGTCTTAGAGGATTCTGCCAAGTGTATCTGCTTTGTTCATGCTTTTTCTAGTTAATCGCTCCAATCGATGACAGGGTTTCCTTAATTTGGCCCAGGATAAATCCTTTCTTAATGTCGACTTCAGCTGATATTCTCATCAAATCCTGTCACTCCGAAACAGCCTCTTTCTTTAGAACACAATGAACGAGACATTGTGATCGCTGTGATCATGTTAATGCACTAAATAACTTTCATATCTTTGAGGAGCTAATACAATGCATTGTTGATTCCGATGCAGAAATAATAGACAAACCTCACGGAGAAAGTACCCTCACAAAGAAACTACTGTAACAGTATCAAGGAACTGCTGTAACCGTATCAATGCCTCTGCAACATAGAGGAGTACTCAATTGTATCAATTCGCTATGATCTTACATACGTAGATAATTGGTCATTACAACCCTTCAGTCAGGATTACGACCCGGCTTCTCACACCACTGATGTTGTGTGGGTTTAATTTTATACATGAGTGGCTGGACTGACAGTTTAAAGTCGCTTCCGAACGACAAATTTTTGCGAAACTTTTCATGGCAATTTTTTTTACTTTCAGAGTTTTCGCCGAAGAAATATTTTATCAAATCTCGTTTTGATGTCTGAATTGAGGTTTGAACAGTGGCCTTACGTCTAATAAGTCAATATCCTACCTACTAGACTACGACGACTTCTACGCTTGATCTACTGACAGCAATGCTTGCTTGTAATGTTGAAGCTAGAGTTGTCGACTTTAAACTGCGATCCGCTACACTGCACTATTAAATAGTGCCAAAGTCATCGGCATATACCTAAACGTGGTCGCTTTTGTAAAAAATTGTGCAAGTGTAATGAAGAGGAATCATAATATTAGGAGAGGTCCTTTCCTACCTTGGCAAAGTTGTAACATAAACACGATCCCTTATAGGACTATCAAAGGCTACCTTATAGTCGATCCTTCACATCATTTATATAGTAAGCAGTGGGTGACAATATAATCTTCTCTTCTTTCTCATCTCTACAGCTCTGCAGAAATCCTTAGCAATGTGATCAAGACCAAAGCGCCTCGCATGCATACTGAGCTTGCCTCTCTGAAGTTTGAGCAGTCTTGTAGTGCGCCTTGGCTGGATTTTTCGCTCCGTTCTAACCGTGTCCGAGGCCGCCCATCTATCGTTGACGGAATCAACGACCGCATTGTCAATTATAAGCTTGAAGGTTTTCAGAGGTAAATCCAAAGTCTGGAGCTCATCGTAGAGTTCGATGGCTGTGCCACGCCTGACCAGTTCATTTGTTTTCAGTTGCCGGAATGACACTAGGTCGGGGAACCCATATGATAAGGTCATCATATCGTTCTGCTACCTCATTGAGATATCTGTAACAGCTGTACACATTCATACATACATACATAATTGGCCATTACAGCCCTTCAGTCAGTATTACGGCCTAGCTTCTCACACCACTGATGTTGTGTGTGTTAATTTTATATATGAGTGGCGAGACCTACAGTTTAAAGTCGATTCCGAACGACAAATTTTTCAGAAACTTTTCATGGCAATCTTGTATTTATTCTCAGAGTTTTTGCCAGAAATCTGCTGAGAGAAAGTCGCCGAAGAAATATTTTTTTTTCCATATTTCGTTTTGATGTCTGACCTGGGATACTGACCCGGGCTCTAAGTCTAATAAGCCAACACACTACCTACTAGACCACGGCGACTTCAGCTGTAAACGTTGGAGTTTATTGTTTTGATACCCGCCTGTCTATCAGAAAGCATGGTAATGTGCCGCTTGGAGAAGTTAACCCCCCACCCCCCAATAATTTACACCACAGTCTGTATTGCCCACTCCTTCGAATGAAAGACGCTATAGTGGTCGTTTAAACAATACTCGGGAAAGAAAGCTTAGCCATCTTGGTTATGCCAAAACGATGGTTTTGATTAATGTGTATACACCCAGAGGTGTCAGATAAAGCTCTGTATACTGCTCCTTTGAGTGGAATTCAGTTTTAAAGTCATTTGTTTCATTACTTTCGTTGGTTCATAGATGGAAGTAATTAAGACTATGAGACATACAATGCATCTGAAAGAAATTTCTAGAATCTATTCTGATGAATTCCATTTAATAATGCAACAATGTTGGTTGGTGTTTTCTTTTATTAAACAATTTCGTTTTTAAGGTCACTGATCAATTTTAAGCTATTGCGTGTGGCTTTCTTTTGTTTTAATTGCAATTAAATCAGTTACAGAACGTAATTAAAAGGCTTTTCGATGTCAAAAATATATACTCTGGCCTTAAGGCATGCCTAATAAATCTCTGAAGTTTTATTTTTCCTTATTCTCACGGACTCTGGAGTACTCAAGGCGATGAAGACAAGTTGATTTCTTTTTAAATTTAACCACACAGTATTAGTAATTTATGAGTGAGTGTGATGATGGCATATTCCAAATAAAAATTTCTTCATACAGAATTTAATCCTTAAAGTCGTTTTCTGTTTAATTTGCGATTGTGATGAACATGATAATGAAATATGTACATACATGGGCTGAGTGACAAATCAAGGCAAATGAAGTGACATTTTATTCAACAGCTTCATTCAGTTTAATGTGTGAGAAATGGCTGTTTGCTGTCAACATTATTTAAAAAAAATTTATTTTTTTTTCTGGTTTTTTCTCACATTTTTCTTGGCAAAAAAGTTAAAAGCTTTGGTTTCATTAATTCGTTAACATTTCTATAGAGCGTACATTTCATTGTGTCAGTACGTCTGCCTGTCTGTCCGCCTCCTAGTCTGTTTATTTTTCTTACTAGTTCGCATGCCTTTGGTGGTGGCGGTCATATACTTTTGAAAAGAAATATTTTTGTCAGGAAGTCTTAAGGTAAACAAATAATTTATTAATGTTGTTGTTGTTGCTGCTGCTGATGGAATCTGATTTCCATTTACAATATGCCAATGACAGCCAGCCAGCCAACAATAACAATCATCATCATCATCACCGCTACCACCATCATTGACATGAACATTTTCATTGTGACCAAGAAGTTTAAGACGCGAATATTATCTATTGGTTGTGCGAACTGACTGACAACTCTGGTGGTTTCTTGACCTTAAATAATCATGTTTATGCATTCGTTAGCCGAGTTAACACCGCACAATGGTCATACAATTCTTTTAATTTTTTGTTTTTTACTTTCATTTTATTCACGCCTTTACTTGTGTGGGTCATTAACATGAGCACTTTTAGTTGCCTGGACTTTTTAGTTTTCATAAATTGCAATAAAAAGAACGAAAATGAAAAAGAATTTCAATAAAAATGTTTTATTTTCTTGTAACCATATTCACTTTTAATGAGTTTAACGACCCCTTAGGGATATGAAGACGTTTAAGCCTTTGGTTTAGTTTTTATTTTTAGTTCCTGTTGTATTGAATTTAAAAATGTTGGTTTCATTAAGGGCAGTCACGAAGGATTTTTCTTTCAATCATCGTTAATCAAGTTTTTCCAGTTGGAAATTAAGCAGGTAATTGGTTTACTGTAGCAAGTTCTAGAACGATTGGGTAGCAGCCGAGAAATTTGTTTGAGTCCTATTTCTTCTTAATTGATAGCTATGCCTGTTATTGTTATTCTCTCTTGAGACGAGGGGCTCCAAGGCTGCCTGATTGTATTATAGGGAGAGCGATTGAGTGAATCCGGATTAAAGAATGCGGATTTTCCGAGTTTTTTAATACCGTGTAATGCCTAGTTACCGACAAGGCATTACACCTTCAAAGAACAATTGTTCAGAAAAGGAATCACTTTTAGCCCAATCTACATAAGATTCTGTGATGTGATTTTCAAAAGGAAATACTTGGATCCTTATCAAATACTAGGTACGGAGTTATTTTTATTGGCTCCGTAAGGGCAACGGGATTGGTGCAGACACTAAAGGTATATCCGACATGGCATTGAGAGTAGTGGCTGCATCCTAGTTTTTTCGTTCATTCCGTTTGCTGTCAAAAGATATACTTTTCAAGGACTGAAACTCATAAATTCAGTTTCCTCAAGCCTCATTCTTAATGTGCTGCTTGAGACAAGAGCCCTAAATTCATTTTTAATTCTGTGGCTTGCAGGATTTAATCTCTGAGATTCGAAGTCACCGTAAACTAGTATGTAGAGTGTAGGCTTATCTTTATACGAGGGTCCTTGGTTCAAACCCGGGAAAGATACCTGACCGACAACGATATTCGGACAAAAACCCTGAGAGTAAAACAACTGCAATGAAAAGTTTCTCAAAAACCAGTCGTTCGAACTAGATCTTAAACTGTAGCTCCCCACACTTATACATACAATTAACACTCACAACATGGATGCTGTGAGAAGCTAGGCTTTAATCCTAACTAAAGAGTTGTAATAACCAATTAAGTAAGTATGTAATCTTGTTTTTTGAGATCACCATCATTGAGCTCTATAACCCAAAATGGATTAGGCCTTCTCCATCCTTCTTCTCTAGTTAAATTTATTTTTCATAAGCACAGACCAATTCCTGACGTCTTTTATTCTCCTGTCTTTAGGATACAAACGATATTTTGCATGACACCGCGGTGACTTGGTAACCCATGTCTTCGATGTTATGAATCAGATACTATTATGACTGCGATATAATATTTAAAGCGCATTGACCTCTTTAAATATAAATTTCTGAAAAATAGAACAGCCAGCATTCCTATTTATAGGCAGAAAATTAAATACTATTTTTGCCTACTAGCGTTTAAAATCCAAAAATACTCAGAAAATTCATTCAATTTTTTCTAATTTTCTTTTTAGTATCTGTTTATTTGTAGTTTTTATTAAAGGCCAATTAATTAAATTGTATTTTTCATAATCAAATTAACATTGAAATTGAATTGTTTCTCGCAATTCTTAAAATTTATAGCAGGCGAGTAGTAAATGAACATAAAAGGAGATGAATGAATGAAAAAAAAAATATGATTCACGGTGTACAATTTTATAAAAATGTATTACAATTGATACAAAAACAAACAAAGTTTGTTTATTTAATTATATATTTTGAGTCATTTTGATCAAACTCTTTAAATTTGAATTCGTATTCTCAAATTCTCTTATTGGGAACCTATTTTCTAATCTGGAAACATATTCTCAAGTTAATAGTATGTATACAGATGTGTGTGTATGATTAAATGTATACTGTATCACTGCTGTAAGGGAATATAACCGCAATGTGAGATTTCTTTATATTCGGGAGTTTTAAAAAGAAAAACAACAACAATCAAAAATATTAAGAAAACCCACAGCAATAATAAAGTTGTTTACAACACATGTAAGGCAACAGAAAACTTCACATAATTTACAATCGCAAATAAACAACGTTCACAGCAAGTGAGTAAATGAAAACACAATGACGCATATGGTTATAGTACATGTGTGTGTTTGTGCACATCTCGTGTATTCGGACAAAATTCGTTTTTGCAAATTTTATCTGATGAATATCAAAAATTTTTGATATTTGGGTTGGACAGTGTAATGGCAAAACACTCTCTCATCAGATCATGCTTGCAGACGAAATTCGATTGTGTAATAGGGGCTTAAGAGTCACTACTTTCATTAGTATTAGTGTTAGTAAATCGAATATTACAAAAACAATTTTACTGATTTACTCCATTTTTCTAAAAGAGAAAATTCATCCCAAGAGTGAAACAAATTGATTTGTTTTGATCTAGCTGACGTCACACATGTAAGAGAAAATACTTGTTGAGCGCTCATATACACCAATGCAATCAGCTGTTCTTGCAATGATGGTGTTATTATTTGTGTGTGTGTGTATATTGTATGCGAGCATTTGGGATATTTTTTATCATCGTAATGAATGGTTTATAATTTTAAGAATGTTTTCGTGAGAAAAGGTAAAAAGTTTGTGGATAAAAGGCTAAAGCGCAGGCGTTGTTAAAAAGAATGCTTCTCATATTTGTTGCTAGTGTTGCTGTTGTGCAAAAATTAACACAAAACATTTAATGCTAAACAAAAACAGAAATTTAATCATTTTCTTTGATAAAATCCGATTAAAAAATTTCGTTTTAACGAAAAAAAAAAAAAACTACCGCTTAGCTTAAGTTAAAGAATAAGAGAATTTTGCTGCATCTTCCAAAAGTTCCTGAATCTTCTTCATAGATTTCAAAATGTCTTTCAACAAAAGCATTGTAAAGGAATATAAAGCCCCTTTACGTAACCCTAAAATCGCCTTTGAAGCTGAAATTAGATCGGGATGTACGCATCCTGATATTGTTCTTTATTCTGCATTTAAAAGGGGACCTATCCACGACAAAATGGAAAATTTGAGATCTAAACAGAAGACTAGTAAACTGAAACTAATCTGATACACAGATATGATGACATGCAAGAAAAGATGCAGCTTGTGGCGCCAAAGACAGGTTTTAGGACTTATTTCTCCAAATTGGCAAGCACTATTTGGCGGACGTAACATCATTATGCTACCTGGAAGAGAGTCTGCAGTGTCTAATGGTTCAAGCGTGAATATAAAAGAGCCTGTGGATCACATTTTGCCAACTATAACTCCGTAAGGCGATTCATACACTTCTCTGGCAACAGTTAATTAAAAATTGTCAATACCTGATAGAATCCTTGCATTTATACGGATGTAAGTTATGGAATGCAGACAAAATGGCAATTTCTGATGTCAAAGTCGACCAGTTCATATCTCAAGATGTTGCTAGAAGTGTGCCTCTGCCCTAACAAGTTCATTGGATATAATATCCAGAAATCGTCTTCTGATCATGAACCTATATGAAATGGATACAAAATTGTGAACTGATTGCAGCTTGGCTTGACAGAGAGTTTCCTAATGGCATCAATTTTTAGGAATTTTTTTCTATGTTGTTGGGAATTTAAAATAAAATGTGTAATCTGGTAATCTTGAAAACCACAAACTTTAAAATGAAAACAAACAAGAAAAATTTAATGTCCTCCCACCTCTTTCTTTCTTAACAAAACTCAAGTGAAGTGTTGAGATGGTCAAGTGTTTTGTGGCAAAACAATGTTTACATACACACCCATACATATACTATACATACATATATATTTACTCATGAAGATAGAATTCTATTGTGGATTCTAAATAAAACGAGAGAGAGCATGTGTGGAATGTAAAGACCAAAATTTCCCAGAATCTAAAGGAGTATGAAATTTGTTTTCCCATCTTGTTTACAGCGTACGGTGTATATTAATATTAAGCACAATCAAAAACAAGCCAGTTTTCTATGAGATATCGTCGGAATAAGTTTTGCAATACAAAAGAAACAACGGAAACAACAAGAAAAATATTTGAAAATAAAAATTGAAAATTTTAACAAAAATTCTTAACGGTTTTAAAAAGAAGAAAATTCATGCTTTATTCGTTTAACAAAATATTTGCTTATTCAGTTTTTATTCTAAGAAATTCAATAAAAAAAATAAAACAAAATAGAATAGAAACGAACGAATTGATATTTTGTATGAAAAGGAAAAATAAATTTTTGCAAATTTGCTATATTTTGTGGCATTTTCTGTAAAAGAAATTCAGAAATTCTATAAAAAAAGAAAGTGTTTAACCACATAAATTAAAGCAAAAATAAATTTCAAGCAGAAATGACGAATTTATAAAAAAGAAACATATTTTAAAAAAAGAGAAAAAATAAAAAACTAAATTAAAACCTTTTGAACGTGTGGATTAAAAACTTTAGAAAATAAAAACATTATTAAAGAAAATTAAAAATAAAATTGTTATTAAAAGCTATTGAAAAAAAACTTTTACAAATTCTTGTCTCTACCAGGAAGTTTAAATTATTAATTAATAAAAAAAATACCAAATTAAAGAGGCTGTTTTGAAGAGGATTTTATATTTCAAGTGTTACAAAGAAACAAAAAATAAAAAAAAAATATTAAAACTATTTAAACAAATTGAGTTGATTAGACAAATTGGCTGCTAAAAAGTATCACATTAAATCGGTAACAACTCTTAGTTGTTTTATTTCAAAATTGGAATATCGGTTAAGAGGTAAGTTTAAAAAAAATTAAAAATTTTTCATATTTTTTTTTTTTTTAATTTTTAATTAAAAAATATTTTTTCACATTTGAGTCGTTTATTTTGAAAGTGATTTAAGTCCATTTTTAAAAAATTTAGTTAATGATAACAATAATCACAATCCTATATAATCTTTATTTTTATTAACAATTTAAGTCTAGTATCATTAAAATCGCTATGATTTGGGGCACTTGAAAATTAGCTAGTTAACGAAATGCATAAACATTTATTTTGAAACTGGTTTAAGTCCATTGAAATCCAGAAAATTGGCTGTAACATGGTTGAAAATTGTGTAATCGGCAGAAAATAATGCAGATATTATTGACCATAAGTTTTTACTATCAGGACATTCATATTTGCCAAATGATAGTGATTTTGGAGTGATAGAAATGACTTTGAGGAAAAATAATTTAATGTATGTCCCCCAGGGTTACTATGAAACCATAAAAACATGTGGAAAGAGTAACAAATATTATATTATGAAACGTGAAGATTTTTTCTACAAAATCTCTGGAAGAAGCAATTAATAAAAGATTAAAAAACTCTAGTGGGGAACCTGTAAATTGGCTATCCTTAGCCTATGTTGGATGCGATTTATAAAAAATGAACACTATAGAATGATTTATAAAGAATCTATGGAAATGGATACAGAGCTCAAAAGACTTCATTTATTACCTTGTCGGGTAAGACCAAGGAACTTTTGCAAAATAAAATTAATCCTTTATACAAATATGTACGTCCCATTCCAACTCCTAAGTATAAGGATAACTATTTAGAGGAATCACTATCACTAGTGGAGTAACTTTAAGTGAAAAAATTAACTTATAATAATATTAAACAAAGAACACAAAGTGGACTTATTCGTTTTCACAAACAAAAAAGTCATTATTATTTGAGGTTCTAAAATCAAGCTTATTTTTCTAGTAAAGTTTACAAAACGTATTACGTTATATATTCTAACATGTTTAAGGTCACATAGCCATTAAAACAACTTAATACCAGTTAACAATATTTTTGAAACAATTCAAATGCAAACCCTTAACTATCTCAATATAAGAAAAATGGACTTAAACCACTTTCAAAATAAAGAGCTCATTTATTAAAGAGTAAATAAAATAAAAAAACAATTCTTTTAATCACATTTTATCGCAATAAATAATAAAATTGAATTTCTTTTAGTTTACATTATGAAAGTTTTCTTTCACAAACTCAACAGTTATGAACAGTGGTATTAAGTTTGGAATAAAGTATTTAGAATTCAAGGTATTTTTCAATCGCCTAATTTTTTCCTTCTGATTGAGGTGAAAATCCTTAATAAGTCTTAAATGTCAGTGAGTACGTCGGATTCTTAGCGAATAAAACCATCGCCTACTTTGTACAGTTATGCTGGGTAGGATTCGAGAGATTTGTTTTACCTTTAAAGCCTATTCGATAATTGTTTTCTTTAATTGCTCCTCCACATTTAACTTATAAATTATTGTTCTAATGTAACTGGCAACATGCTCAGGCTAATATTGTGGAACCTGATTTCTTCTCTTATAATTGCCTTCAAACGCATCTTGTCTGTTTGAAACTCTCGCAGGAGAAAAAAAACGCGCTCAGTATCCTCAGTAATAATAGTACAGATCGGACAATTGAAAGATGTGGGTCATGTCTGTAAATGTAGATGTTGCTTCAATATTCTCCATGACAGATAAGAAGCTAAATAAGGCAATAGTTTACCTTATCATAACTTCTTCTCCTACATATGCTAATATGGGTTCGACCCATACGATCTCTCTGGTCATGCAGAAATTCAGCTTTCCAAGGTGGAAAGCTGCTACGAATTGAGGAGGCGGGATCTGTTTTATTCATGTTAAGCGAAAATAAAAACTTTGAACGCTCTTTTGAAGCCAGAAGAGCTTGAGTAGGTCTAAACTTTTGCTATCAGATTATTTAAGAATAGCCTATGAATAGACTTCTAAGTATGCAGCTTTAGTGGTGAGAATATCGCTTTACCACAGCTCATACTCAATAACTGCAACTCCAATGTATTTCAGAAAGAGATGAAAATTTGTTCGTCTTATACCGCATTTGACTCTGAATTGCTTGAGTATGTAATCGAGTATTTTAACTCTTGTAAACGTATAGCACGAAACGCATCCATTTTACACGATATGCTGCTGTTATTTTCGCATCTTCCCATGTAAGATTACACTGTTCAAGTTCCATACGTTTCCAATTGTTTGTTGGCCCCTTTTTTTAGAAGCTTTTTAAAGGATTTTAAAAGACATTTCCTAATAATTTTAAGGTACATAAGCGCATTTTTATAAAAAGTACTGTAAAAGCATATTTATAATGCATTTTAAAAGCATGTTTAATTGAAAAAAAAATGTAAACTTTTTTTAAAATTATCTTCCATGTTATTTCGTTATAAATTCATAATGTTATGAATTCATAATTACCTTACCGCACATACATACAATTAAACTCCTCTTCATTAGCAATAAAAAGTGTTCTTTTGTTATCCTTTCTGCTCAATTTGTTCGATGGGCGTAATGTATGGATGTTCGTACATATGTACACAATTATTTAACATTGTCCGTGTGTAGGTTTGTCTGGATGACATTTACGAATTTTATGGAATACACCAGCCCACCTTTTTTATGTTGAAAATGAGAATAAAACACCCGATAACAAGGATATGTCATAGACACAAAAAAAAATATCCTTAATTAGTCTGTTTAGTAAAAAGAAAACAGAAACAAATAACATTCGAAAGGAGAGATTTTTATGGTAATTCAAATACTTAATGGTTGTGTAATTGGAAGGATCTGAATTAAAAGAAAATATTTTTAAAAATCAAAATAACTAAATTAAGAAAAAGTACCTTGAGTTCTTGATAAATTACAAAATAAAACAGAGAAAAATTGTGTTATTTGTTGCTACTTTTTTGTAATTACCAAAATTTTGTACGTTTAACAAAAGTACTTTAAACATACATGGTAACATGGTAATTTTGTAAAAAAAAAAAAAAAAATTTGAAAACAACGTATTATAATATCAATAGCTGGTACTTTTTGTTTGGAATTTTCTATTGAAATTACAACAAAAGAAATTAAGAAACATTTCAAATACATTTAAAAACATATTACAAAACAATTGGTACTTTTTTGTTACCCTTGAAAAAAGTCCTATTCATTACATTAATAACTTGTACTTTTTGTTTGGAACTTTCTATTGAAATTACCTTTAATAAATTTTAGTAGCTTATAAAATAGACATTTTAAATACACTTCAAAACATTACACATAATTGGTACTTTTTGGTACCAAAAAAGTACTTTTTTTAAGTAGTTATACTTTAACTAAGCCTAAATGGCATCATGAAATTCGATTCCTCCTTTCAACCCATTTACCTGTCTTTCATAAAAACTCTTTTTTGTTTGTTAATATTCTAAAGCTCTCCAAAAGACTCGTAAAGATTTTAAAACAACAACATTTTAGCAAACAATGTTAGAATATTTGTATAAAAAAATTAAACCCATGACTTTATTCTACAAGTGGTTCATTGAACTCAATTGTTAAACAATTTCAATAATTTTATCGAATTCAAACTCTGGCATTACCAAATATTTATTATTTGCATAATAATAATGCCAATAAAGTTATGGAGGAATAATTGAATATTCTTCCCCCCCCCCCTTCCCCACCAAGTAATGTTATAATCTCTTCGCTCAACAATAAAAAATATGTCTCAACAATTGAATTTTATTTTATAAAAAAATAAAAAACAAAAACAAAAACAAAAGAACGATTGACTAGGAGGTACTCAGTCAATTCTCTATTCCTTCATTCATGCATTTAAGCCGAAAAAAAATAATGCTGTCTAGGAATTTGTTGCTGTAGCAGTCTGTCTATCTCCATCAGCGGCAGCTTTGTTGCGTTACTTATGATAATTGGCTCCTGCCGTTATTGGAAAATATTGCTTATATTCGCACATTGCGTCCTATTGTTGGAAATTATTGTTTCAAAGTAAAATTGTTTTTTTCTTTTTCTATGAATTGTTTTCTACCCATTTTCCCAGGATTTCTAATTTGCATATGATTGTAGTCTTATTATCAATGGTTAGAGGAATACACAGCAATTCTTTAGAAAAATCAAGGTAAGGTAACAGAAAAGTGAGAAAGAATTTGTTTGATTGGGAATTGATTATTTTGTTTAAAGCGAAGGGTTATAAAAAGAAATTGAAATTGGAGTAGATTTCTAAAAAAAGGTTTACGGTTTGAACTGAAATCTAAAAGTCTATACGAAAAAAGTACTGCCAAGTACTGACACTTCAATGAAATTCAAGTACAAAATGTCTGATGAAAATCGAGCATACAATCTCGGCAATCGCAAGATAGCAAATTAGCTAATAGATTTCCGAGGTATTCTTTTAAGTCAGTCATACCAAACAGCGTTTGCATTGACATTGTTGTCTGGCCTCGGCTTGACTTCCTTTGGTGCAGATTTGCAACGAGCAAGCCACTGTTCTAAGTGCTCTTGAATCTCTAGAACGTTATGATGGACACACGATGTATCGTCCACGTTTACAAAGCACCGCAAAAACTCGTCCACCGTGCGTTTAGACAACGTCAAACACTGCTACGAGGCTGTTATAGGACTGCCTTTTTGGTCGATCGTGAGCAAACGTGGCATATAATTTGCTGAAAGCTTTCACAATCTCTACTACTATCTGTGTCCAAACAACCAACACATTATCAGGAATTTATTTTCAATTGTTTGGATTGAACAGGCCTCGACTGACCATCCCCTATTAAAAAAGAAGGTGCAGGCTTAATTTAGGTTAATTTTCTTCTCAAATCACAACGTAGTTTACTATCATTGGATGACAAATGATAAAGGCAAATGAGAAAGGACAGATGCCTGTTGATCTTAATCAGTGTTGTGCTTTCCTTTTAAGAAACCATAAATTGAAGAAGACACATAAATAAACTATTTTTAGTTTGAAAAGTTTGGGTATGAATGATTCTTTTCTATTCAATGACACTGTTTAAATATTTCGGCCTGTTAAAATTTTTGTTGGAAAAAGTTTTCAATTCGTAAAATGTTTAAAAATTTTCAAGGTTAATATTAAAACAAATTTTTTTAACCTGTATATTTTTTTTTTTAATTTCTTACTCGTTTTTGTAAAAAAATTTAATAAAATCTTGAATAAATACAGAATTTTATTTATTTATTTAAGAAATAAAAGTTAATCAATAAAACAGAAAATTTTTTCAGAATGACAAATTAAAACATTTGTTGGGAATTTCCGACAGCATGATGTTTTCTTTAATGAATTTTAATTAATTTGCTGTCAACTATCATTCGTACTTTTTAAATTTGTTTCTTGTATTTGCCTCTTTCTTTCTCAAACTATCTACAATAAATGTTTTCATAATCTACCCTTAAAGCAACAACTAAAGAAATGGGTGTTAAAAATACAAGTTTATTAATTAAACTTATTATAGAATATTTAATACATCATATTTAGTTTGGAAACTAAATTTACAAAAAGAAAAATTTTAAATTAACAAAAAAAAACGCGTTTTCAAAGGAAATTTTTATTTCCTTTGCTAGAATTTGTCAAGTCAAGTCAAGTTTATTAATAAACGCACACACAGAAATAAAAGAAACATTAAAAACATGTTGCAATAACTAGCTGTTAAATACCGTAAATAAAACAAAAACAAATTCTCCTTAAAAAGAAAAGCGAGTAAATGATTAGGGATTCATTTGCTGTTGTTGTTATTCTAAGGCATGGGTATAATAATATGGGACGTACAGCTTTCTTTTTCTCTTAAGCCTTTTCCTTTTCTTTCACGTGGGTGTATGTGTATAGTTTGTCGTTAGTGAATATATGAATGAATAATTCTTGACTAAGTTTTATTTTTTCCCGTTATAATAACTTTCGTCTCATTTATTTGTTGTTTTTGTTTTTTGTTTTGGCCTTTGCTACGCACAATAAATAAATTATCCTGGTTGTTGATGTTTCACGTGTTCTAAATAAGTGCAATTTTTCATATGATTTTTATCTCTTCTTTTATTGACTCTCTCTCTCTACCACTCTCTTTATAGCTGTCTACTTGTGTAGATTATTAGTTGGTGTGTATAATATATGTAATATTAACGGTTTCCTACTGTTTTTCTTTGCTTGAGTGAACAAGCACAGATTTGTGTGTGTTTTTATGATTTTCTGCATCGTTGCTTAAACACCAACACACACACACATACAATAGAGATTGAACACGTGTTACTAATACAAAGACGTGCTTGCTCTGAAAATGGATAGACTTTGATTTCTTTATTTACTTATGAAGTGTATCAACAATATAGTGTTGGGGGAATTAAGTCAAGTCATGAAAATTAATGAATATTTTTCTACATTTAATGAATAAAATGATACAAGGTTTTATCGCTTATATTTAAGCCTTTTCCTGTAAAATATGTTGTATTAATATGTGTATTCATTTTTCAAACTCCTGTATTTTAAATGTACCCCTTTTTTCAGCAATTTATTAATTGAGTTTATAAAAAGGAAAAATCCAGAGTAGGAATTTTTTTTCTGATTTAATTAATAACAGCCAGACATTGTCAAGGATATTTAATACCATAGATTTCCGTGGAATTTTTTACTTATTACAAACAATCAATCAGTTATATTTGTTTTAACAAGAGAAATATTAATATTTCTTAAATTTATAAAAATTTCTGTTTAAATTTATATTTTAATTAAATATTAAAACAAAAATTTTAATTTAAAATTTTAATTATTTTACTGTAATAAAAAAAAATCATTTTATTGCATTAATAATGTAAAATTATTATTTTCAGGTTTCTGAAACTGAGTTTCATGAATTTATATTGATATTGGGTATTAAAGAAAATGTACGTATGTTTTAGAATCTTATCTTATGCATGCGCTTTTGAATTTAGAATAGAGAAAATATATTGCATGGAATATACTAACAGAAAATAAATTTGTATACATATGTATATACAGTAACACACACTTTATACTTGGAAAACGTTTCAATTTCAAAATAATCACAAAACATATCCATAAAAAACAAAGCCGTAACTTGCTTGACACACCCGTTACAGTAATATAACAACAATGTTACAAACCGTTGTTTAATATGTATGTTCTTAAATTTTAAATTAATATTAAATTTTATAAATACATACATATAAAAAACAAGTACATAAAACCCGTAATATGCAAGTAACACCCGTTACGAAAGCGAAACGAAACGTTACTAAAAACTTTTAATAAAAATTACCAGAAAATATGTTTTTCGAAAAAATGTATTTAAAAAACATTATTGAAATTTCACGTAACGGGTGCGACATTGTTTTCTATTAATTGAGTTCTGTTCATTTTTGTTTTCTTTTTTTAACTTACTATACCATGCGTCTAAAACGTGCACTAATATTTCATTTTTATTTATTAAAGTTTTAAATTTAAAATTTTAATAATCATAAATTAAAGTCATAAGCATTTATAGCAAAACAAATATCAAAATGTATTTATTATGAACACTTTTCCAATCATTTGATAATGCGCAATATTAAAACAAATTTTTCGTGTGCTTTTTGTTTTAAGTTAAAAAAAAGCACAACAGAACAGTGAAAAAAATTGTCACAAAAAATAAAAATCGAAGTGTTGACACCCAACGTTAAAAAAAAGAGAAACAAATAAAATTTTTATAAAAATAAATGAAAATAAAAAAAATAAATATAAACTGACGCACTGTATTGAAAAGAAAATAAACAGAAAAGATATATAAAAGACAAAAAAGAAAGACACAAAATTGTCTATAGAAAGAAACGTTTATAAGAATCGATAGCTTCGCTCCTCTTTGCGATGAAAGAAAGAATTTTGTTTCTTCTTTTATTTTCAATATACGTACTATATAATCAGATATTATACTCTAGCAAGCGGCGCCATTGAGACCGATGAGATATTTTTTATGTTTTTTTGTGATTTTTTTCAATTTGTCTTTTTATTTAAAAAAAAACATTTTCTTATATTAAAAATAGCTTAGGAATTTCAGTAAAATTTCGAATTAAAATACTCATAATTTAAGGAATTTTCAAAGATATTAAATAGGCCTATGGAAACCTTAAGAAATCACACTCAAGTGGCGTTGCCTTGTTAAACCAACAAGAAAAAAAATTTCAACATTCAGACCGACATTTGGTATGTAAAAATATGATCATTAAAATGTTTTCATGTAAGACAACAATATGAGAAGGAATTTCCAAGTATTTGCAACACTTTTGTTTCCAAACATGTGTTAATTTCATGTCAATTTTTAACAATTCCCCTTGACATGTCTTATGACTTCTTGTATTCATATCCACAATTATGCCCAGTAGTGTATAAAGAGGTCAGTATGTTAAACCGTTAAAGTTTAAAGTGGTGTAAATGGCAAAATACCAAGACAAAAAAAAATTAATTAAAATGTTGCTGCATAATGTTTCTGTTTCACTCCATGAAAGAAAAGAATTTTTTTTATTTTTTTTTTCTTAATTTTTTTTTTGTCTTCTGCTTTCTGTAAGGGATATATTTCAATAATTTCTCTTGATGTTTTTGGGTTAAATGCTTATGAAATAATTGTGTCAAATATTTGAGAAATGCCAATCCAATCCCAAAGAAAAAAGAATATCTTTGTTGCATGTTTTGAAAATGTGTTATGAAACAAGGGAAATGGAAATTAATTAAAAACAGACAAATTTATGTGAATATAAATTTTTAATATTAATTTATGCGTTTCTAAAAATATATGTTCTTTTTTTATGAAATATTAGAAAAATTGTTGTTTTATGAAAAAAAGTGTTCAGATTATCCCCAATAAAATTTATGAACCTGTCAGAGTTAAAGAAAAAGTATACAAAAAAAAATTTTAAAACACTATGGAAAAATTAATAATTCAAAAACTTATGTTAAAAAATAATCACAATATGCAAAGAGAAACAATTTTTATCTTGTAACGGGTGTGACCAATATCTTAATAATTTATTAGCTTGTAGGAAATACATTACAAAAAATAATAAAGATATGTTTTTTGTAATTATAGTAGAAGAATTTTTTTGTAACGGGCGTGACAAAGTCTTTAATAATTTATAAACTTGAAAGAATAATAGAAAAACAAGCAACCACAATTTATGAAAAAATTTAAGAAAATAATATTTAATATTTAATTTAATTTTACTAAGAAAAAAATTTGATATCTGTAACGGATATTATAAAAATATCTACAATATATTAACTATTTGTAACATAATAAAATAGAACACTTTGGAGTACAATAAAGTATAAAAAAATATATTTAAAAATATAAGCATATTTTATTCGATAATTTGTTTCTGTAACGGGTGTGCCAGCATATCAAAACAAAATTGCCGCTTTAAGAGCGCAATAACTTGCTTTGTTAAAAAACAAATTATACAATAATTTGTAGTCATAATATAAATATTAATAACACTGCAGTTAAACATTTCTAAATTCCAAAACAATTCGCAAAGTCGCAATAAAATTTTGCTAAAATTTTATGAAAATTAAGATTTATCTTAAACGTAATGGAAACCATGATCCAATAGAAAAAAAACTAATCAAATGAAATATTCATTATTTAGAATTAGATAATAGTTTATGATTAATATTATATAATAATAATAATTTCTGTATTTTTTGCCATTTAAATTATAATTTAATGCAGAAACGAATGACCACAGGCACTTATAATTATTAAACTCAACAAAATATTACTCATACGTCATGCGTCATACACTTCATTCGTATTATTATGTACCTTGACTGAAGCCGTGGTATAAAATTATGCAATTTCTCGGTATTTTTTTTTTTCATATAAAATAGAAAAAAGTTACTCTTTTTATATTATTTATATTATGTAATAATGAATGAAAAGATGAAAAGTTTTCTTCGGTTAACTTTGACTAGCAACACAAAAGCAATTAAGCAGGGGACGCAATTACACATAATTATGCGAAAGAAACGGAAAAAGTTTTTTTTTAAGGATTTAACAATTGATCGCTTGCCTTTATTATTAAATCTAAACAAAAAAATTTTTTTTCAGTTTTTGTTCATACTTTTGTTAGAAATAGAAAACAATAGTAAAAAAGGGTTTTCTTTTCATTAAAATACCTGCAATTTGTTTCTTCATTACAACCACCCTATGTTCAACAAATGTAGGTGGTGCTTTCAATACCATTTGAGACTTTTTTACCTTTAAGGGTTAACAAAAAATTTTTAGAAAAAAATAGAAATTTAATTTCAAATAAATTCCGAAAATTTCACAGAAATTTTTTTGATTTCCCAATAAGGAAGGTTTTCTTTAGATAATTATCTTAAAAAAATGTATCCATTGATAAAGGTTAATAAAACGCTATTTTAAATAGAAATTAAAGTAAAAAAGGTTTACAATAACTTGGAAATTTAACACAAAAATAAAGGGTTTACCAAAATTATCATCAATAAATAAAATATTTTTATGCGAAAGCATTGTACCTTATGCAAATAATATTTAGAATATTATATATAATATAGAATGCATAGATTCCAAATAAAATAAGTCTAAAAGAAATTATTAAGAACTAAAAAATTAAAATTAAAACACACCCGTATTATACTAATTATAATTTTATAATTAAAAAAATAAAAAATATTGTGAAAGAAAAGACGATATTTCTATTAGCAAAAAGGTGTCACACCCGTTGCGCTAGACTAACAAATTAATTGTAATCATCTAATTAAATTTAAAAACAAAAATTTTGTTAAAGGCAAACAACGTTTGTTTCCATAAACAATAAGGTGTCACACCCGTTACACTAGAGTAACACACCAATTGTAATTTTATACTCAAAAAATCATAAATATTGATAACTCCTTACCGCGGTTAGAACTTTTCCATAAGCAATTATATATCGCACCCGTTACACTCGTGAAAAATACTTATTATAAACATATATGTATTCTTAAAATAACCCAAACAAAGCTTGAGAAGTGATATTACAACTACATAAGTAAAAATTTGCATAAGCCATAAAGTGTCACACCTGTTACTATTATATAAAGTCTTAATTTTTAATTAGTCTTAATATAAATCAATTTTGATAGAAACAATTCAAGTGTTTCGTCTGTTACTGAATATAAAAACACAATTTATTGTAACAGGTGTGACCTTACATTTAGTAAAAAGGTTATAAATATATACATATATTTTCGTAAATAATAGTTTATAATGGTTATACTAACAAAGCAATAATGTTTATTTTATATACATATATATTTCTTTCTGTTTTATTTGTACTGCAGAATTTAATTTAATTTTATTTCATTCGACCCGAAATACAGAACAGGGACAATAAATTTAAAATTTTATTTTTTTATGTTACCAAAAAATTTCAATGTCTTTGTCAAATATCATGTTTTCTGAATTTTTTTTATAAATCGTCTCTTAATAAATGATAAAAAAATTCTTTAAAAAACAAATACCAGACAAAATAATGCGTAAATATTTAAAGTGAATAAATAAAAAAAAATTTCAGGGTCAATTGAATTCATTCATTGAAAATTGACAATTTAAAAGAAAATATTTTTGGTAATAAAAATAAATAAAAAAATTTATACCCACAAAAAATATGTTTAACATGATTAACACACAATCAATGTGTTTAAATAATTATGGAAAAATTCTGAAGTAATTGTTTCTAATAAAACCAGTGACATAAACATAGAAAAAATTGTATATTAACTGGCAATAATTTTCCATTATTTATTTTACAAAAGGAAATACCAAAAAGAAGAAATACTTTGTGATGAAATTTTAAAAACATTCGACAAACTGTGAATTTTTTTAAAAAACAACACGAAAAAAATTTGTTTGTCACATTCGTTTTAGACCAATACTTTAGAAAAAAAAAACAAGAAACATAAATTCCTGTGACTAAAAACTAGAAAAAATTATATGAAATATACGAAATAGAAAATGTGTAACACTCGTTATAGGAAAATATTTTAAGACAAAGAAAACATAATTTGAAATATATGAAAAAAAATGTTTTTTTTTTAAGTAAAATATATGTAAACAATACAAAATTAACTAAAAGACATCAATTAATAAAATTGAACAAAATGTCACACCCTTTACC
Source organism: Sarcophaga subvicina (assembly GCA_936449025.2). Taxonomy (NCBI): domain Eukaryota; kingdom Metazoa; phylum Arthropoda; class Insecta; order Diptera; family Sarcophagidae; genus Sarcophaga; species Sarcophaga subvicina. Next base: position 102,966,797 of record OW388082.2, on the reverse strand, counting down.
AAACATAATTATTCTATGATCATAAAAACTTAATTTCAGATTTTAGAACGAATTTGAAACAAAGAAGAGTTTTCTATTTATATTTCAGGATTAAACAAAAAATAGTCACACCCGTTGCTTTGAAACGAAATCAACACAATATTATTTGTAATTGACCCTGTTCAAGTTATTAACAGTTAATCCTTCAGAAATGAGTAGTTTAATTTATTTTTTTTATGTGCTAAATAAAGTCTAAAAATTCTATCTTCATTCGAATCTAATAATCTCACACCCGTTACAGTGTGTCAATAGCTATAAATTAACCAACGATAAGATACTTATTTAGCCTGAAAGTAAAACTGTATGCCTTTATGAAGGCATGTTGGTTGTAAATATCCAATGAAATAGTCTTTTCATAAAAATATCACACCCGTTACAATATTATAAGACCAAGATTGGTACGTAATTTAATTGTTTAGTTGATTTAAATAAAGTTTTAAAAAGATATAATTTAATTGAAAGCTCACAGTGGCACGCCCGTTACGGCAGTTAATATGACTATATAATGAATATTTGACATATTTGACAATGAAATGAAATAAACTTTACATAAACATGTCATACCTAATACTATGCTATCAGCTCAAAATGTCAATTGCTTGTTATTTTTTTTTTTGATGGCATTAAATAAAGTGTTCTAAGGATTCTAAGATCTTCAAAGACTAACAAAAAAGTTTAATATCACTCCTGTTAAAATGGCAGCAAATAATAAAACAAAATAATGCATGTTTAACATAAATAGAAAAATGTATTTCATATATGTGTAAGTAGTAGAAAAGTGATGAAACAGACTTTTTATAAAAATATCACACCCGTTACAATATTATTAGCACCAGAAATTTAGCCTCATTAACTTTTTTCAAAGTATACAAAATGAAGTTTTGAACATAATTCTACGTTTGGTAACAACTAACAATATCACACCCGTTACCCTTCTAATTCAAACCATACATGATAAATATGATACATATTTAACCTAAATAGGAAAATAGTGGAATGCTTTTCAATACACCGAACATATAATTTTATTTAATATTGTTTTACAAAATAGACATATGCTGCTAAATTTTTGTTCATTGTGTAATGAATTGGTCATAAAATACAATTTGTAACTGCAGACGGATTATTTATATTTATATTTTTTTTTTTTTTTTTTTTGAAATAATTGTTTTATGGTTTCATTTTCTTCTTTTTTGTAGTTATTACAAATTGTTTAATTTTTCTTACACAAAAAACTTATTGCCAAAGAGTTAAAAACAAAACAAAAAAATCTAAAAATTACAAATTCCTCAGATAAAAACAAAACTGACCTTTAAAGGCAAAATGAGAAAAAATATCAAACAAAACTATTTAAAAACAATAAATAAATAAAAATTTTTTTTTTAGGAAAACAAAAAAACCAAAACTTCTCATTTTCAATTACAAAATCTCACATGGTTTTATCTTTTTTGCCTTTTTCGTATTCGCACTCATACAGCTGTTTTAAATACTGTACGATATGCCTGCCGTACGTTAAAATATTTTGAGTCTATTAAAATAGTGCTTCATGTTCTTCTTCTTCCTGTATTTTTTAGAATAAACAAATTTGCTTCATAAAAATTTTTTTAATACAATCTATTATTTATGTTTGTGAAATAGGAATCCAATGGAACGCGTGTAATTCTTTTTTTATAACAAAATTTGTTTAAATAAGTTTTTTACGTTTTTTTTTTTCATTGAAATTTTTAATTTTTTTTTGTTCTGAAATAAAGCAAAATATTTGCTAAACTTATTCAGCAGTTTATTTTAGTTGCTGTGATGAAATACTGACTGGCACAACAAACATTTCTTTTACACACAAAAAAAAGAAGATAAAAAAGTCTAAAATAAAATTAAAATGAACCAAAAATAAATATTCATTGGAGTATAGACAGACAGCCATTTAGCCAAATATTTCATTTACGGCATGGCGTTTAATGGCTTTAGAAAAAATGTTTGTTTAATTAATAAATTTAAAAATAAAATATAAAAAGTGAAAGAACTTTTATCAATTTAATCAAGTAACCAATAAAAAAATGGCTAAGAAATGAAAAAATTAAAAAAAAAATTTCACACCAGTTACTATGTGCTGGTTTAAATTGTCATACCCGTTACTATGAAAAAGCCTAAAAATTAATACTTAGCGCTTGATACTAAAGCAAAATTTTAAAACCTTTCGTAATAATGCCTTATATGCAACAATTATTTGAACATAGTTAGATTTTTAGAAAATGTTTCAACATTATACTCGTTACACTGAAATTTTGTAAAAATTATTAGACCGCAATTCAAAATTGTATAACGATTGATAAGTTAGTTGTTTTTAACAATTCTTTTAAAAATGTCACTCCCGTTACAGTGAAATTTCATTACAATTACAGATTTATTGAAAAATTTAACGAAAAATTAATTAAATGAGCCAATTTTCTAAGGCACTGTAAAAATTGTCACGCCCGTTACAGTGACATTTTATTGAGATTATTACTGTAACTGCAATTGAAAGTAACTGCAATTGAAATGTTTATAACTTTATTGCTGCTATGGAATTGAATGCTTTAAACTTCACACCCGTTACAATAATAATAATAACAAAAAATTCAGTCTTGTTTTAAATATTCTTTTTATAGAAAATTTTTAAAATGTTAATGAATTTTAGATTTTAATTTCCAGCATCTGTTTAAAACTGTCGATTTTATGAATTTATTGTCATTCTATAAATACATTAATGTACACTGAGTAATTATTTCAATATGTGCGATTTTAATAGTTATTGATTTTTTACGATACCATTGAACTTTAATTTTTATTTTTTTTTATTACGATCAAGCAGTTAAAAATGTTTGGCAATGAATTCTAAAGAGTTATGCAATTAAATTGAAAAGATTTCGATTTTAAAGGTCAGTCGGGCAATACTGAAATTGTCTTTAAAAAGAAAAGATTTTTAAGAAAATTAAAAAAAATAATTAAAAAATATCTGCCGCGTAATTGTTTAATTTAACATTTTTTAAATTCATGAATATTGGGTGTACAAAAAAGTTTACATCGATAACATAATCAATGCAGATAGAAGGGTGTTAACAGTTTTCTGCAGTGTTCAAAACAAATGAAAATCTGCAGTTGCAAATACCTGAACTATATGGTAAATGTAGCAAAACGTCCCACCGACTTTTCAACAGTGCATGAAAACGTATATGGCCTGCAGTTTGTTAAAAATTTTGTTGTATAGGGTAGGCCAGTACCACTACAATATTAAGAGGGAATAGCCATAGCCAGATAACATAAACGAATTTTCCCATTCATATGATTTGATAAAAATTTTAAAAATTCTACAATTCTTCGAATTTTCCCAAATTTCCAATTCATCATGCCACCTGCTGTTTAATTTATTTAAAAAGTCTTTCAAATTTCAATTATTTGTTGCGTATACCGTATAAATTTTTTGCAATTCATTAAGGAATTTCCGTGTATATTGTTTTGAATGAATCTCTTCTTTTTCCCTTCTAATTTCGAATAAAATTTATTGCCATTTGCCGTTTGTATACATATAAATGAATGTGCCTACATTTGAAAACAACAGCAACAAAATCTGTTACCAACAAAAAGAAAATTCATTAAAATGTGGGTTATACCCAACGAAATTGTAAAAATCCCGAGGGAAATAATTTATGGCTTAATTATGACAGATTATTATTGTAAATCCATGTACAGGGGGGGGGGAAATCGTGGTAATATAACTGTAAATTTGAATATATTGCCAAGGCCATACTTATCATATATCCTACTAACAAAGGTGACAAATAAAATTTTGTTACTGTTGCACACACAAACAATCAGTTTAATAGCAAAAAAATTTTGTTTATTTTGATATATGTATGCCGTGCTATTCTTTTCTTCTGAAATTCCCCGTTATACATAAATATTTTGATTTGTTCATTATTTTTGTTGATGTTTTTGTCATATTCTGAAACGGAAATTCTTTATTCAGCACTTAAATATGTATAAGCATATATAGTCAGGGAATACCTGATTGCCTTAGCTAGCTGACTGCCTACATTATTGTGATTTCATTCATGATTGTTATTATTATTGTCAGCAAAAAAAAAAAAGAAAAAAATACAAATTCAATCATAATATTTTCTTAGAATTTACGGTCAATGTGCTCTTCTCTTAGGTAGTCCCAATTTTATATAGGAGAGTGCGAAAAAATTCACAAAAACAAATCAAAAAAATGTTAAAGATTTCCTCCCCATGCTATAAAACAATTTGATTGTCAATTATGTTATCACAGGAAAATCAAAACAGAGAGCGTGAGAGAGTGACATTGAAATTTTTTATTTCAATGTTTACCTTTTACTAAAGCTCCTAAACTCTCATACTTTCACTCGCTCTCTCTCTCTCTTTTTCTTTCTTTCTGTATGAGGTAGCAATGCATAAATGTTTGTGTTACCAATCAATGTATGTATTTGTTTACTTAGCATTATTATACCATACTCTAGTGCGTATGAGTGTTTTTTAATGTTCATCACCAGTAGATAAAGATTTATTACTCATACGTCTTCATTTATAAAAAGATTTTAACTTTTTTATTCCTTTATTTAAATTTTTTTTAAATTCTATTTTTTATCTAAAAATAACTTGTGTTTATTAATAGAAAATAAAGAAGAAAAACAAAAATTATAAATAAAATCAAAACACTAATTTCAAGCAATTTAACTACATTATGAATAATGTTGCAGAAATAAAGTGTCTTAATAAAATAAACAAGATTTTTAAAATTCTTTAGATACGGTGTTCCTTAATTATTAGGTGTACAAATTAATTTGGTGTGGATTTTGTTAAGTTAAAAACTATTTTACAAAAAATTTTCAAAAGCAAAATAATTCAACACAATTGATTGCTTTTATCACGCTTTAAAACTTTTTCGTGTTGCACGTTAAACAAATTAAAAAGAAAAAATTTTTTTCTCATACATAATGAAACTAAATATCGGCAAACTCTTGAAGTAACTGTAAGAATAAATAATAGGGAAATAGGACAATATAATAAAAATTTATTCACCTTAAATCAATTGGCATTCAAACATAAAATATTTTTAAGAAGCGTATCTTTTTAAATGATTCCAAATTGATGTTTAGTATAACGAATATCTACTGGCAGCTTGTGAAAATTCTTGATTCACAAGTTGTAGACAAGATCGATGGAAATCGAGCAATCCTCTCTTGTGTAACATTTATAAATTTTCCTCTTTTTATAACTTCAACGAAGTCGCCGTAGTCTATTAGTCGTGACACTACGGTTCCAATCCCAGGTCAGACAGCTGGATCAAAATGACTGAGGATTTGCAATAAATAATTAAGTATGTATATGTGTATGAATGTATGTAAATTGAATGAAAATGAATGTAAATTTCAGGAATTTTTTAACTAATCCGTTTTCGTTGAAAATCTTTATAGTTTCCTTCATGTTAAGACGGTATTTTGCATTGGTTAAAAAATTTCTGAAATTGAATGAATTGTAGCCCTGCACAGTCCCACAAAGGTATGCATCCGATTTACATATTTCACAAATTTCTGAACCAATGCAAAAGACCGTCTTAAAATCGAAGAAAGATGTCAGACAATTATAAATATTTTCAACGAAAACGGATTGGTCAAAAAATTTCAGAAATTTGTTATCCGTATGTATACTTTTGTGGCTGAGTGTACAACTACAACGAATCGGTCAGAAAGTTTCTCACAACATGTTCAACCGTTGCCTTTGGTCTTACCATCACATGAAGTCGCCATACTTTAGTAGGTAGAGTGTGGGCCAAATAGACACGAGCAAGTGATTCAAATTCCAGCTCAGAACAAAATGAAGTGTGAAAAAACTATTTTTTCGGCGACTTTCTCTCAGCAATTTTCTGGCAAAAACTCTGAGAGTAAAATGAAATTTCCATGAAAAGTTTCTCAAAAATATTCTGTTCGGAGTCGATTTAAACTGTAGGTCCTATCAGACGTAAATAAAATTAACACATACAGCATGGGTGGTGTGAGAAGCTAAGTTGTAATCCTGGCCATAGAGTTGTAATAACCAATTAAGTAAGTTAAGTAAAAAATGGAAATCTCTAAATATGACTTGCTTTCAAGCATCGTAGCCAATAATCGAGTTAAGTGAACAAATTGTCAGAGCTATTTGAGTAGCATTTTTTTGGGTATATTTATTAAATAATTTTCTTACAATAGGGCAAATGATTAACTCTGTAGTTTAAATGTGTTTCGCCCTATTAATTGTTTTAATACAATACAATTAGCAGTGCAAAATACACAAAACATTCTATTATTTAAACAGTTAGATAAATATTTGAATAAGAAATTCCTAACATTCCAAAGCATGTACGCAAATCGTATAAAAAATGAGAAGCAAAAAAAAACACTTCAACAAAAATATGACAAATTTTTTCATTTTATATTGTTTGCATGTAGTATTTAAAACAAAAAAGAAATCTTTTGTTGCGTTCCAAAATGAATAAATTTCAGTAGTGCCAACTGAGAAACAAAAAAGAAACAAAATTAAAGGGGGTAGGAGTGGGTATATATAAATTTGTATACACACAAATTTGTTGGCATGAATGGTATTAAAATTCTTCATAAAACATTATAAACGTGCAAAATTTTAATATTTTCTTAAAACATTGAGAACAAAAAAAAAATCTATTTGTTATCTTAACGCTATTTCTTTAGTTTTTTTTTTTTTTGTCATGAGTTAAAGATAAGAAATTATAAAACCCCCTCCAAATAAATTGTTAAGAAATGCAAAGAACATTCTGTGTTCATAATTTCATTTTTGTTGATTTGTTTAAATTTTTTTTAGAAAAAAAAAAAATATTTTAAAAATTATTTTGAATAACACTTCTGCAAAGCTTAGGAAACAAGTAACACAGCAACTGACTGATGATGGTATGAAGAATAGGCCTATTCTAGCAGAAGATATTTGCACTTGATCTACTCTCGTTATTTTTTTTTTTTTTTTTTTTTTTTGAATGACAATGTTTGTTTTATACATACATTTGGTGTTTATTTTGTTTATTAAGATAAAATCTCTGTTGGTATTTATTAATGTGATTATTATTATTATTTTTGTTTTTAGTAAAACAAAAAGAAAAACATTTAATTATTTACGTCTATGCAAAAACAAAAACAGAAAAAGGTTATTATCACTCTATTATCACGATTAAATTTAAGCTTTTGATAACACGAGAGTAAACTTTTTGGCTGTAAAATTAAAAAAAAAAAACTTAAATTTTATAATAATTATGGAAATAACTTCACACTATGAAAGTTTTACTTCAGTAAGTGTGGGGTTATTGGTTAGAGATTAAAGGAGACTTCAGAAGCGGGATTTAAGGAACATTGCAAAATTTTTTACCTTAGGATCTCTTCTTTGTGTACGATTTAGAAATGATAAAAAATAACTGAAGTCGCCGTGGTCTAGTAGGTAGTGTGTTGGCTTATTAGACGAAAAGCCAGGGTTCGAGCCCCAGGCCAGACATAAAAATTAAATACAAAAAGTATTTCTTCGGCGACTTCCTCTCAGCAGATTTCTGGCAAAAACTCTGAGAGTAAATAAAATTTTCATGAAAAGTTTCTGTCGTTCGGAGTCGACTTTAAACTGTAGGCCCCACCACTCATGTATAAAATTAATACACACAACATAAGTGGTGTGAGAAACTAGGTCGTAATCCTGACTGAAGGGTTGTAATGGCCAATTATGTATGTAATAATAACTGGCAAGAATTCTCCCATGATATCTTGATAATGATTGGCACTCAATTCCTTCAATTTATATATTTTTCATCGTTGATAATCTAGGGTATTGAATATGGAATGTCGCCCAGCAGTGAACTGCTTTTTTGATTGAGCATATATCATCAATGGGCTTACATAGAGTAGGGTATGATCAATCCACTCAAAATTTCCTCCATTCCATCGTATCTCTGTATTAAAGGTATTTATGTTAGCTTTTCGTTTTCCTTGAATACAGTGTTTGGCTAGTAGTTTAGTATAGTACGTATGCGTTCATGGAAATATAAGGTGTTCTCTACATATTGGCTTGAATTGCATGAATTTCTCCAGAGAGACAAATTTTTAACAAAATTATCTGGTTACTGACAAGACTTAAATGATGACTTGTAGCACTATTGAACTTGAGATTGTAAGACTTAAGAGCCAAATTTGTAGTTTCACTAGTTTGGTAAAGGATTTGAATTAATTTTGATAAGACAGATACATTAAAAAAAGTAAAACAAAATATGCATGAAGATTCTTTCATCCATTAAATTTTACTTTTAATTTTTATGAAAATTTAATAATTTTCCATTTCTTATTAATATTTTCAGTTAAAATCAAAATGAAGGCTGAAGAAAAGACTGTCATACCCAGAGTACGTATCGCTGTTATTGGTAATGCAGATGTCGGCAAATCCGGTAAGTTTTTATAGACATTTCTACCAAAAAACAAAAGCAGCATGAGTTCTTATTAACATGTTATCTGTTACTGACAGGTTAACTCAAAGAAAAAAAAATGTTATAATATTTTTTTTTTTACTTATAAGACATTTTACTTATAAAATTTCAAAGCCAAAGTATTCAATGAACTAGAAATTACACACTTTTAGTTTGAAAAAAAAGAGAAACCATAAGGTAGGGTTAAAACATATGTTTTTTCATACTGTATTACAGACAAGTTATAATATGATGGCTAATATTATAACACATGTAATCTTGTATATTAGAAAATCTTTTTTAAAATATTTTATTAAAAAATAATTGTTGAGAAAAAAAATTTCATAAGAACTCATAAACATTTTTCATCGCCTTTTAATTATAAGAAAAAAGTTCATAGAAACCAATTAAAATTTTTCACTGCTCACGGGGATCTTATTATGATCACGGGGTTTTTTTTAAACAATTATGTTATTTAAATTGAATTGAATAATAAAAAACAAATAAATTCTAAAGAACTGTATACAAATAAAACGGAAATATTTGCGCAAATTAGTCACAGAATTGAAGCCAAAAATAATAAAAATTAAAATTAAAAATAAATACAAATAATTTTCAAAATAATAAAAACATTACAAAATAAAATAAAATAAAAACGTGTGACAAATAATTGGTTGGATGAGTGATGCGCGAGAAAAAAAAAGAAATAAATTTTAATGATTTTTTTTTTGCAAGAAAAAAAAAACAAATAAAAATTCTTCATATAAGGCGTTGATTAATGGACAAAAGAAATCGCACTCATAAAAACTAAAATATTTTAAAAAGTATTTAAAAGCTGCCATTACTGCCACACAATAAAATGTATTTAAATGAAATCATTAAATGAAATTATTTACAGAATTTAGAATGAAAATGAAAAGATTTTTCAGACATGATAAGATACAAATATTATTGAAATGTGATTTTTAAATTGAAATGTTTTCTGAAAATTAATTTCGATATAAAAGCAAGGTTTTCATCAATATTACTGATTTTTTTCTTCTTTTTATTCAATATAAATGCCGTAATCAAACGAGCTACTTTAAATTCATAAATTTAAATTCACAATGAAAAAATAAACATATGCATAGGCTTTATTATTTTTAATAGCATACCATTAGGCTTAAATATACAGCAAAATAATATAGCATACCTTCCCTTAAAACATACATATGTTCAAGGCTTTTTCATTAAATTACTTCCGAATAAAATGAAATCCAGAAAAAGACCTTAAAGCAATTCAATAATTTAATTTGCTGTTAAAAATAGTATTTATTTACTTTTAAACCTTTTGAATTTTTATATTTGTACGCTCCCAAAAATATGCAAGATGTTGTAAACAGGAAATGCCCTTTAGGTATGCTTTATATGTAACCTTATGTAATTTTGTAGCTTTGACAGACAACACATACACGGGGTAGAATGTTCTAAAGCAGAACGTAGAAGGGAAAGACAATTTTAAATTATGGAAAACCTACACCAAGAATAACACTGTAACCGTAATTACCTTTTTCTCTCTCCAGCTTCATTTTAGAAGTTTAATTTAACTCCTTGTGAAGAAAAATTCATAGAGAGGAAGGTAATATCTACAACTGAAATTGAAGAAGGTATCCACAAATGCCGATACAATTACATATGTGCCGTAGCTGCCGAATAAAAATTTATAAAGACACATAAAGAATCTTAGCAGTTTGTCAAACGTAACAATGGTCGCAAAATTATGTACAAAATTTTGTAAACAAAACCCAGAAAATTACTGTGTGCTTGTAGACTTTCGCCAGACAACATCATTAAGAGTGAATTTTGATTGAATAAAATTTTAAATAAATAATTAACAAGTTGTTAATAAAAACAACGTATTTTTCCAAATTAAACAAAAAAATTCCATTTCCTTTCAAATGTTTTGCGATTTATTTATTTGTATATAATTTGTTTCTGTTTCCATTATTTGTTTGATTATTTATTTAATTTTTATTGGAAAATTGAAACCTCTCGAGTGGCATGAATAATCGAATGAATGAAAATTGTTTTCAAACTGCAATTTTATTAGTTTTAAATGGCTTTTCGAAAAGCTTTAAATGCACAACAGAAAAACAGCAAAGAAAACTATATTTTTACCAGGAATTGCTTTCTTTTTTTTTCAATTTCTTAATAAAAGCCATACTTTGTTGCAACACTCTAATAAATCTGGCGGCAATAGAAAGCAATTCCGACTATTGTACAGAGAAAGAAAAAGCAGAAATCGTATAAATAAATTAATAAATAAATAAAAAGAAAATTGTTTTAGTTTAAAATCAAAAACAACATTATTTTTCTCTTATAACAACAACAACAAATCTTAAAAATGATTGAAACGAACTTAAAGAAAAGTTTCTTTCTATTTTTACTTTCCTTACAGTGGCAGGGTTATGTATGATTATTTAATAAAACTTCTTTAGGAAATATTTGATTTTTGTTACAATCGTAAGCAAATAACATAAACAAATAAAGAAAACTTGTTTCTTATCGTCAAAATGTCACAATTGATGCTGGCTTAACCGGCTGGTTGAATTGGATTTAATATTAGCCTGGAATATAAAGCAGCACGATGATGTAAAAGTTAAGAAATTTGTAAAATTTTGTAATATGCCCCGCATGTAATACAGTCCAGATAATAATCCAGTTGGGTACTTGCGGTTTCATGTCCAGGTCAGCTTTCTTTATTTTCCTGGCAGACTTTGCATATTACGCATCTTTTGTCCAATTTGCTTTGCCGCAAGGAATTTCGTTTATGATAGTTGCAGCAGTTAGGTTAGGTTAGGTTAGAGGACGTGTACTTGTCAATTGAAACAAGGACAGTACCCGGAGGTCGAATTGACCCATTGTACAACGTCATAGTTTCTCACACCACTTATGTTGGGTGTATTAATTTTTTTTATACATGAGTGGTGGGACCTACAGTTTAAAGTCGGCTCCGAATGACAGATTTTTGAGAAACTTTTCATGGCAATTTTTTATTTACTCTCAGAGTTTTTGCCAGAAATCTGCTGAGAGGAAGTCGCCGAAGAAAATACTTTTTGTATTTTGTCTTGATGTCTGGCCTGGCGCTCGAACCCTGGCTTTACGAATAATAAGCCAACACACTACCTACTAGACTACGGCGACTTCAAAATGCAGCGATTACAGTAGCAATTATTTGTTCCACTTTCATTTTCTCATCGTGTTCTGCTTCACCAAAATTTCTGTCGAAATGTGAGTTATTTTCACAAATAAACATGCCCCGGACAGCATTTGACATCTTCAGTTGTTATTTTATTATTGAAATTAGTCTTTCTGTCCTTATTTATTTATTTATTTTTATTTATGCTGACTTATGCAGAGTTAATCCATTTCTCAAGCAGTTTCCTTAGACTTTCCATTCGTAGTTGCCCCTCCTTAGCTTCACGCCGCCCATATTCTAATTTTCTTCTCGATTCAACAGCCTGCAGCATATTACAAAAGCGGCTTCCTATACGACTGTTCTGATGTTACTCTTGAAATCGATGTTCTTTGTACAGACAAAAGTATGTACATTTCACTACGGCATCTTTGGCTACTATCAGTTTTTAATTATGGTGGAACTCTCCCATTTTCGCTGCCATTAGTTGGGTGTACTTCAAGGTAACAATAAAAAGTAAATAATTAAACCAGCCTTAATACTATTTTACTTTTTGTGCGTATTCCCATTACATGACAGGAAAAAATTTTCTGATATTGCAATTCACAAAAAAGGACACCTTAAATTTACACGAGCCGTATCTAATGCAACAAAAGCTAAACGAATCCTTATGTAAAATGGGAGTTTTTCCTTTTTTGTTACGGAAGAAGAATTAGGATTTTGAAAAGCAATTTTAATTATTACTTCATAAACTAGGCCATGCTCTTTTTTTTGGCGGCTGACCTAAATTTCTTTTACCATGGCAATTAAAAAAAATTGGAACTTTTTTCCCAAAACAAAATATTTTTTCCTAGTAATACTCCTGTTTACCCATAATACTTTAAACAAAAATTTCATAATTTCCTGTCATCCTTTAGAATAAAAAAAGCAAAAAAAAATTTACTTTCAAGCAAACAGTTGATAAGTTGATAACGTTATCATATAAGAAGGTAAGAAAGAAATAAAAAAAGAAGCTGTGCTTAAAAGAAATTAGAAAGAAAAAAAACATATCATAAGACTATTGCAGTATAATACATTATATATTATTGTATTATAAAGAAATACAGACTGACAGCATAATACAACAGACCTTAACATAATATTTTAAAATGTATGTATGAACGAGTGTATGTATACTAGACAAGAAAACCTTCTGTATTGTTTTATAATAAAAGCGTGTTAATAGTGAAGGTTAAAGAAAATTTGGAATATAAATAAATAGAAAAATATTTGCAATTAATATTTAAATTTGATTAAATTCTTGTTTGTTTTTAAATTAAAAACATTGTTTTTTTTATAATTTTTTTTTCATAGATTGGTTTCAAAAGTTCAGTGGCATTATGGCATATTAATTGTATGGCGACTGTTGTCTTTTTTTTTAAATTTATTTGCGTATCAATTGTTAAAATTTATTTGTTTAATTTTTTCGGTTATTTTTTTCTGTTTTTTGTCGATCCAAAGAGTTCATTGTAGTTTGGCTGATGAATTTCCATATTGTTTTTGGTATTTTCAATTAAAATGATTTTCATTTTAATGGAAAATTATGCTGTGAACAGTGTTTTTAAAAGGTTTAATAACCTCTTTGCTTTCGATTGGCTATTTAGAGGATTAAATATTTGTCCTTGTATTTAGAAATTGATGTTTGGTTTTTCATGGTCATGGTACTTGTAAACAATACAGTAAAGCTTATGCAGGTTCATGAAATTGATTCAAGTAATCTACATCAGACCTTAATTCTTCATTGTTGGGATGTATGTGAAATAATAAACCTAAAAATCTGGAACTGCCAAATATGGTCGAGTAATTCATTTTACATTACGTATGCCATTGTCTTTTTATATAAATTTACCTTTAATTCTTAACAAGGCCTTGTTTCAATAACATACTATAACTCAATAATACAATAAATTACACTTTCTCAACACCTCAATGTAATAAATTTCATTTCAATTGTGTACCGCAGAAAAAAATTAATCAAAAATTCTCTGCAAAAACTACAGTCTGCTGTCTAATGAAAGTATTCAAAAAAAAAAAAGATTTTTTTTGGGGCAAACAAGAAATTTAAAAAAAAAATTAAAAAAAAAATTAAATTGCAGGCTTCTGCCACAAATACTTAAACATTCATTCGCATGTGTTGTTACACTCAATTAAAAAAAAAAGAATAAAAAATATAAAATCAGACACAATAGCCAAATACAGCAGCAGCACACGTTATAAGGCAATCAAATAAATGTTTATTGTTGCAACATAGATTGTGGCAAATAAAAAAATAAAATACACAGCAGGTGTATTATAGATATATACATACATATACATACATACATATACATACATACATACATATACATTTGAATTACATTGGAAATGTATAAGACAAAAAGAACCGATTGTTTTGTGTTTTTGAGTGGGGGTAAGAAGCGTAATACATTTTTGAGGAATCTCGCATGAGTAATAGTTCATTAGAAAGAGCTCACTATAGTTTAAATAAAGAATATTTTTAAAAGTTTAAGGTTTTTACAATAAAAAAATATATGTAAAGTTGTAGCCATAGAAAAAAAAATTACTGGCATAATCGATTTTCACAAAATCCCTATCGAGGCGAAATGCTTCATCAAGCAATTTTAGACTTTAGTTCAGGTCTTGAAGTCAGTTGACATTGACAAGATGTACATAAAACGAAGTAACTCGGGTAGCAAGAGATAGGAACAGCTGAAGGAATGTAACTGAAACCGTTTGCTCACAAACTACTGCATAGCATAACAGCATCCTCAAGAACCTCACTGCAAAATTCTGAAGAGACCTCTCGTTATCGCTGTATGTGAGCCTGACTTTGTCGTAATGGTACACGATTGCTTTCTTATTGGTCAAGGTTTTTAGGAGGCTCTATTGATAATAATTCAATACTAATTTGGCCGCTAGTGGTTCAATTACAAAGTTTTCATTTGGTGTAGTAAGTGACTACCTACTTTAGGGAACATTAATTTTGTCATGATTCCAAAGGGAAACACAAATGGAAAATCAGACTTAACCAAATTATTTTCAGGTGCTGAAAGGTTGAAAATTTATTTTCACGGGTGTGAACACATTATTTTTTTAGTTTTGAATCATGCTAGAATTTCTTTTATTTAAATCATATAAATAAACGAAGCATTGTAACAGGTGTGACGTTTCTATGAAAAGATTATTTTCATAATTATGTAGATATAATTTACAGTTATTAAAGTGTATTGTATTGATATTCTCAATGCTGGATGTAATACCACTCAATGTTCTTGGGAACATTACATTGTAACGGGTGTGACATTCTTTAAATATGTGATATTATAACGAATAAGTACAATTTTTTTCTTTTTTTTGTAATTTATGACTTAAAATCGATCGATTGTTATACTGATGCAAATTCTTTGTATCAGTATGTACGTACATATATACATATATGATTGAAACGAAGTGTAGGGCATTTTAGAAAAGAAAAAAAAAAGAAAACAAATTATTTTAAATATTGTTTAGCTATTAAAATGCCACCACGTTAAATAATTACTTTTAAAAACTGAGGAAGGGCACGCGTCTTATTTTTTTCTTTTTTTTTATTATTTTTGGTGTTGAGTATCCAACTGAAATAAAATTTGTTTTGTTTACAACATTAATATTCTTTTATATGAAATATTTTCTACACTTTTTCTAAATGAAAAAAAAAAATCTAAAAAAAAACTGGGTCGTTGTGTGTATTAGTCTTGTAAATCCACATACAATATCTTTATTAAACTTGTTTTCTAGAACATAATATTTTCTTATTTAAAATTTTTTAATTTTCATGTTTTTTCATTTTCGGTTTTTTTTTGCTTAAGAGTGTGTTAAGAGTTCTTTATTAAATTTTAATACAATATTTGTGTTTCGTGTTAAAAGTATTCAGGTCACAGCTTTAGATTTTTTTTGTTTTTCTTCATTCTACTCATTTTTCACATGCACTTCTTTGGCATGCATAATAAAATTTTTGATTATTATGAATTAATTAAGAATATTTTTTTGTTTAATTAATGCAGCAATTTGTTTGTTTTTTCGTGCTTAAAAAACAAAATTTTTTATTTTGTTTAACATTTGAAAAATGTTTTGAAATTTAACTAAGAAATTTTTTTTGTTACAAATATTTTTAAATTCAATTTAAAAAATGCTTGTAATTGTTTATAAAAAATTTTAATTTTGCATAGCAAAGATATTGTGCAATTGGCTTGTAGCAATGCATCAAGAGGTCTCTATACGTTTTTGCCTTCTTAAAACCAATTAAAAGCCTTTTGTTAAATCATAAAAAAAAGTATTGAAATTTAATTTAATTTGTATAATTTACAACCAATTAAGACAACAATTTTAAATATTTGTTGTTAAAAATTTCCTTATTTGAAAAACCAATTATTAAAAATTAACATGTTAATCATTAAGAGCAGAAATTATTTAATTTTAATGATTTTTATTTATTGCAAATTAATAATTAATTTTAAATGTAAATTTTCTTGTTCTTTTAGCTCTTACAGTGCGTTATCTGACGGGTCGTTTTATAGGTGAATATCGTTCAAATACAGATTTATTGTACAACAAAACCATAACATTGGAGACAGGACTGACGGAAGTGGAAATTGTTGACGTTTATGCCGGAAGTGTTGATGGCGATGAGCATGAAAATGAATTTCCCATGGAACAAGTAAGTTAAAAGAAAATAAAATTTTCCATTTTGTTTTTTTTTTTGTTTGTGGCAATTAGTCAATCAGTTTTTATGGTTCAGTTACAATGCACATGTTGAAGGCAAATAAATTAATTAATATTTTATGTTCTTTCACGGTTTATACACTCAATTAAAAAATCTGTGCTTTTTTATAAACATTTTTTTTTAATTTTTCTTAAGTTCCTTTAAATAAGTATTCATCTTAAGGCAAGTGAGGAAAATGCATTCTTCTTATTTGCAAGGGAAAAATGTAAAATATTTTTATTTATTTATTTTACCAATATTTACAGCAAAAATCTTTTTTTTAAAGGTTTTTGACATTGAAATTTTCTGTTTGCTTTTATTTTTTATAAAAATATTTATTTTATTTGTAAAGCATGTTTTTCAGTTCACTGAACCTTGATTTTAGTGCTTATTTTTATTTTATTTTATTCATTTGTAGAAGAGATTTGCAATTAAATATTTACATACATGATGTAGGCAACACACACATATGTATTCACATATTTGTTTATGGTTTAAAACTATTTTACAAAAATATTTATGGTTTTCTGGTTGAAATTGTTTTAAATATTTCACTTAAGCACTAATGGATTTTATAGTTTTTTTTTTATTTTCTTTGTTACTTTATAAAACGTATATAATTTATAAAAATGTTATTGAAAATACTAAATTTATTGCATCAAATATTTTTTTTTCAAATAAAATAGAATTCGCCAAAAGAATAAATAAAAATAAAAAGAAATCTGAAAATATCTCCTTCAGCCAGGAAATTAACATAAGTTAAGACAACTCATCCAAAGCTTTTATTTATTATCATTTGATAATGAATTTCTAAATTCAAATTAATAGAAAATATTTTTTAAACGTAAACTTATATTGATTTTTTGGAAACCCACCATTAAAATCATGTCCGAATAAAACTGAATTTTACATAAGGATTTAACCCTTAAGCGTTAGACAGTTTAGATACTCAAAACAACAATGTCCAATGTTTATCGATAACATCGAACAGTAATCAATTTAACCCTTTCATGCCCGATGTTGCCTATAGGCAACATTGTACATTTTTGTTCATAAATTCCGTAATTTTTAATTTTTATTAAAAGATTTTTTTTGCAAACAAGCTTGGTTAAAAACGTGTAAAACCAGAATACGTACATACATACATAATTGGTCATTACAACCCTTCAGTCAGGATTACGACCTAGTTTCTCACACCACATATGTTGTGTGTGTTAATTTTATACATGAGTGGCGGGACCTACAGTTTAAAGTCGACTCCGAACGACAGATTTTTGAGAAACTTTTCATGGCAATTTTATTTACTCTCAGAGTTTTTGCCAGAAATCTGCTGAGAGGAAGTCGCCGAAGAAATACTTTTTGTATTTTATTTTGATGTCTGGCCTGGGGCTCGAACCCTGGCTTTTCGTCTAATAAGCCAACACACTACCTACTAGACCACGGCGACTTCAACCAGAATACGTAGGACTCTGAATTTAATATCACTTCATATTTTGGCCAAACCAAATACAAACACATGTCCTTAAAAAACTTTTAGCTCTGGCCGAAAAAATTCGGGCATGAAAGGGTTAATTGAAAATTAATCGCCTTTCAGTTTACAGTGGTCGTTCTTGAGTTTTCTAAAAGATAAAGCTAAATATTGTTCCCATGACACCGGATTCCTTCTGTTGGTTGTATGCCTTCGCATCCAATATTCTTATTTGGGGGAATCATTCAAAAGTTCATCACCAATTTTTATTGCTTTTAGACATCTCGCCGTTCAGGTTTATGATATCATGACATGTTAACTCACCCAGTCTAATAGATTCTTTTGAACTTGACAGATCCGTTACACATAATGCTGTTTCTTTACTGTTTACTTTTATTACTTTTTATTTCTTCGCATAAAGGACAAAAAAATTGCCTTCTCTCCATTTTTTTTTTCAAATTTTTTTATTTTTAATTTTTTTTTATTCACGTTTCTACTTTTACTTCGTTTTTGCTTGTGACACAAATAAAATTTTCTTTAAATTTTCTTTAAATATTTCAATTACACATTTCACAATATTGTAACACACGTAAAACACACACAAAAAACGAAAAAAAAAAATAACAACAAACATTTGTTTTTTCTTCAATACATTTTTAACCCCATTTCAAGAAAATACAGCACAGCATACCGAATATATTTTCTCGAAAAACGATTTTTCTAAATAGAAAAACAATAAAAACAAAAATTCAAATTTTTTCAATATTTTTTCTTTCTCTACTCTTTTCTCTCGTATAGGTTTTATGGTCGGACGCATGCATGATCGTTTATAATATAACACAGCGCAGCAGTTTTGAATATGCAGCCAAATGTTTGGCCGAATTTAAATCACTACAGAATGCACCCACAGCATATTTGGTGGGGAATAAGGCCGATTTGGATCATTTGAGAGAGGTAAGCAAGTTTAAATAGCTTTTGCCTTTTATATTATTTTGTTTTCTTTCTAAAAATCTAAAATTAGAACAGGGAATTTTTTTGTTTTAAATTAAGGAAGAATACAGCACTTTATTAACACTTTAACACCTTAAGCGGATGCATGCCGGTGCATACTCCCTACCAAGAAGTCATTAATTTTCAAGTTTAAAGAAAAATTTATTGCTTTGGTTATGGTTTTAATTCTTTTAAATTAATGTGCCATGTTTGGATCTTAATTTTAATTGCACTTTAGATTTATTTGGGGATAAATAGTTTTGTAAAGGAAAAAATTTAGACATTTTCAAGCATTTTTACGTCACTGTAGAGACTAATTTACAGGCAGTTATCTAATTTGGGTCAAAAAGTTGTAGGTATTAACAGGAAATTGTTGTAAAATGGGAAGTAATAAAATTGAAAAATTCAAGCAATAAATTATTATTAGGGAATACGATATAACACTTAAAATAAATATTTTAGGAAATAAGGTTGAAAATGGGGATTTTTAAAATAATAATAAAACTTATCTAATTACTGTAGTAAGTTCTAGAATGATAGAATTGCCATTTGTCTTTGCTTAAAAATAATATCAAAAACAACTTTGCATTTGGTTGCCTTATTGATGGTGAGACGCTTTGGTGACGATAATTGATCATTTCTGAACAGATGGCACAGTATGATATTCCATTGAAAACAATTATCCACATTATCCTGTCTGGAGATCAGGGCGCTTCGTGAATGAATTATTTAGAAGAGCATTATATTTAACCGTCTGACTGCTACGCGGCGCAAAAGCGCTGTGTTCATTTGTTACGAAAATCGCATTTGCGCTGCGAATTTCAGTGTACAAATTTAGTCAAAAAGCAAAAATAAAATTAAAAGACGAGATATAGAGTCTTCTCTTTATATATAGGTTATTAGAATTTTGTAGATTTTTTATTATAAGAATTAATTGTAGTTTTCAAACAGTTTTCGAACGTTCTCACCAGAATCGCTTAGCAGTCAAACGGTTAAAGTATGTAATAGAGAACAGTTGAAAATATCAGTGAAATAAGAGAATATGTTTCCGAAAATCCTATATTTTTACAAAGTACTAGCCTTTCTCATGCAGTGCATCCGTTTATGGTAATTTAGCTAATGGAGTGTTTACCATACTATAGAGAAATTTCATTCTTTAGCCACTCTATTCGTATATAAAATATTTTTCTTGCAAAAATCTTTTCTGTCACTTACAATATAAACAAAAATCACATTTAATGTCCTTAGACACAACATTGTCTTTATCCCACACCATACAACTTATTCCAATACAATTAACAAGAAAAAAAATACAGTTTTAAATAAATTTTAATCCCATTGAAAAATGAAATGAATGAAATGATTTCGTAAAATTTACTCAGTTTCCAAAACAAATCTTTAAGAGCAAAGTTGTAAACACGTGATGCCTACCACATTCCCTACAGAAGCATTTGAGATTACCACAAAACAAAAAAAAAACAGATATTGAGCCATTAAGAAGATTAAGTTACCGAAAACAAAATGCAACAACAAATTCATTTTAAATGAAATGTTACTTAACGAAAGTCAACGTGATTAAACAACAAAATATAGAAAAACAATCGAAAAACAAAAAAAATATGGTTATTAAATCAGGTCAATGATAAAAATTTAAATTGTATAAAAGAGTTTAAGTAAACATTTTAATTATTATTTAAATCTCTACCATAAATGCGAAAAATATGTGTTCGTTTTATGTCTTTATAATGTTTATTTATTTCAAATCCTGAATTTAAAAACATTTTAAACTATGGATTTAAAAAACAAAACACCAGGGAAAAAATCAAAATTCTTAAAACCAAAAAAAAAGACAACAACAAAATATACACATCGTACGGTAAACAGAATTGCACAAACAAGTACATAGTAATTTATGAGAAGAGGACGAAATAAGGATGAAAAATCCAACAATAACAATTCATAAGATCGTTAAGCTACCAGATATATAAATAAAGGAGTATAAATGGAGCGAAGAACGATACCGCCTTGCAATCATATGTTTCAGTCAGTGATGAAACGGGAGTCTGTGATTAGTTGTATTGTATTGCTTAGTTATATGACGTGAGGGTTAAACATGGTGATATTGAACATGAAAACGTTTGAGATTTATTAAAAAGAAATATGCTTAGTGTGATCAGTTAAAGTGTATTATTATTTAAATAAATCCTTTAACAAAAGTAAATAATTTCTTTTATTTTCAATGCAGTCCACAATAAAGAAACATTTTGCAAAATTATATATAAAAATATGCCAATAAAAAAATCTCTTGTAGAGTATGTTAATTTCTAAAATTAAAATATGATTTCTTTAATTTTTATCGCCTTTTAATTTAGGTCATTATGAATTATAAAAATCTTAAATCAATACATTTTGCTTTAAAAAATAATCCACATGCGTATATGTGATAAAAACAGAAAGAGAAAAAAGTGATTTAAGGAATTTCGATGATTTATAATCTATAAATTTCTCTACATGTTTTTCTTTGTGTTTAATTTTGACAATTTCTCGTCATTATTGAAAGTTTACGAAAATATGCGTAACAAATTGGGTCATTGATATGGTATTGGCAAGCAATAAAATCTATCACATATGATTTCTATGATTTAAAAAAGATATTGACATACTTTCGTTTTTAGTAAATAGATTTAGCAAAATTATTTAAAAAAAATAAAATCATTTGTTAAAAAATTACCTCGCGTACATATTAAATTATGACAAGTGTTTATTGAAGCATTTAAATGACCGCCATATTGGCAGGCATATGTCATAAGTGCTTATATTATATATTATTAAAATTTTTAAGAATTTTGTTTTTTTTTTTGTTTGTTTTTTCCGTTTTTTTTTTCTATGTTTATAAAGAATTTAAGAAAAATATGTAAAAGCTTTCCAGTCAACAAAATTACTTATTTATTGTGTGGAATGCTATATGTTTCTATCATTTCTTATTTGCTGTTTGGTATTCTTTCATAATTCATTAGATAAATTAATGTAAAATTGAAAAGAAGCAAAAAATTAATGAAAACAATTTCTTACGGCTCAATGTCTTGTATATCAACGTTTAGCCGCAAGACAACTGGCCATATTACTCATACACACACACACACACACACACACCCGAAAACACTTTCGAAAAGCAAAAGTCATTTTCAATATCTCTATTAAATTTTTGTTAATGTAAAAAAACACCACGCGCCACCAGTCTCAAGGAGGAAATAAGTGGCTGCCACAAGTATGGCAAATACCACAATACATCAAGTAAACAAAAATGTTTTCTTCATTTTTTTTAATTTTTAAAAAATAAAAAAAATTTATGTTCAGATGACCATTAAACAGTGAAATATTAAGTAAAAATTTTTTTATAGTTTTTATTTTTTAAGAAAATAAAAAAAATGAAAATGCCAACATGCTAATGAACATGATGTGGATAATTGTGTTGCTTTATTTTCTTCAGAATAATTGGAGCGCAAAAATATAAGTTCAACGACATTATTCAATAATTTTTTTTTAAACATTAATAAATAATATCCTTGAAATGTTTTTTTTTTTTAATTTTTAAATGTAGCAGCTACACCTGAGCTTATGTAAAAAATCTCTGAGTACATATTTATTATGTCTCTTAAATATTCAAGGTTATAATAGGCTCCTATGGTTGGGCAATTAATTGGTTTTCGTTTTCCTTAATAGGCTTTCTTTTTTTGCTTGTACATGCTCTTCTTTACAAACAAATTAAAAAATTTTGTTTTTTACATTACTTGACCGTTTTTTTTTTTTCTTCTTTTTTATTTTCTTTCATTTTTCTTAAGTAATACCCGCCTAATTAATTGAAGGTTAATGTCTAATACTATTTGGATTACAAAAGCGAAATGTTTAATACAATTTTATTATATCAACGATTGCAAAAGATAATCCCAAACAATAAAAACACAAAAAGTTTAAAAAAAAAATTTTTAAATTTAAAATTTAAAATTGTTTACTTTAAGAAATTTTATTCTCCCATAAATATTTACAAAAAAAAAAATTTTTTAAGAAAGACCCACTAAACTTGTAATAAAAAAAGCATTAAAATGACTAAAAATAATGTAAATAAACAGTGCGGTATTAAAAAAAAAATTACAAAAAAATTTTGAAGAAAAAAGGAAAAATTCGAGGTTAGAACTCCGAAAATTGAAAAATATTTTGTAATTAAAATTTATTGAATTAATTTATTAAATAAAAACTAAACGGCAATAATAAAAAATTATGGACAATTTTATTCTACTGCAAGTTAAATTATTTACAAAAAATTTTCGTTGTAACGCGAGTAATTTTTATTATGCAGGGTGCCTGAAAATAATTTATAACACAATGATGTTTTTTATGTATTTATTGAAATACATATATATATAATTGGGAATTAATTTTTTTAATTAAAAAATTAATATAATAACTGGGTCTCTAATCGTAAATTATTTTTACTCCTGAGGGCTTTTAAGTAGACTCCCTAGTGTTTACCATTGCGTATACCAGACAACACGACTACAATCAGCGAATAAAGAAAGAGGAGTTCCTGATACTTGTTTTTTTTTTAATCGTTATTAAATTTTCGGTTTTGTAAAACTCTTCCACTGCCCCATAAAACGTTCCTTAACGACTGAGCTCACAATAGCAAAGCTATCAAAGCTGGTACCACACACTGTCTTTCTCCGAATTTATTTCGATTCTAACAAGAAATAAGTGTTCAGCTGTGTATTGAATATTTTTTTCTTTTGTAACGGTTGTAACACATCATAGGCTATTAAGTTTTATTAAGAATATAACTTATATATAATTGTTTTACGCTTTTTTATGTCATTCTTATTTTATGGATGCTATATAGACTGAAATACTTTTTTCATTGCTTTGCGGTTTTAAAAAATATTAGCGAGCTTGATACATATTATTGTTACAATGGTTTTAAGGAAAAATTCTAAAGTTTCCGCCAACCAAAGTGTTCATGTTTAAAGAAGAGATGAATATGCTAATTAATAACTTAAACATTTAAATCACTATTATTTTAGTAACGGGTGTGACTTTATCAAATATTAATTTTTCTTTATTTTAAGCTTTTAATATAGCAAATCACAATTACAAAACAAATACATTAATTTGAATTATATTCCAAAAATAAATTCATATCCTGATCAAAACAAGAAAAAAACCAAAACAAACAATATTAGACAGACCGAAATTAATACAATTTAAATATTTTAAATAAACAAAACCAAAATAATATTTCAATCCATTGTATTTTAAAACATTATTTACAAAATGCCATTTTAAATAAAAATACAACAGCACAAAAAAAAATAAAATTTTAATCCAATTACAAATCAAATCCCTAGAAAATAAATCATGAACACACAAATAACAATATTGATCACAAATATTGAAGGTGCATTAAAAATAGACAAAATAAAAATAGAATAATAACAATAATAATAATAATAACAATAAATAATAATTGATTTGTTTATTTATGTTGGTTTTCAAAAAAATACAATATTATTAACAATAATAGAGAATATCGTGACCTTAAATACAAAAATGTGCAATTTAAAAGAACTCATAGAGTACAACACAAGTTAAAAGTTGAAATCATTTTTTTGGATTTTTTCTATTGTTAAGGAAGGCTTATCTTGCATTTTAAGTGACTATACAATATATTAGTTTTATATATCATATATTTTATAATAATTTTTCTAGGAATTTTGTAGAAGGTTAGACAAATTTTAAAAAATTTAACAACTTTATTTTGAAATCTGATCAATTGAATGAAGCCTTGACAGAAAACATTGAGTGTCATCATCGCATGAGCAAGGGGAAGCGCAGACATATTTATAGTCATAAAAATAATTACCTTCATTTGAAAATTTTTGTTCCATTTGCAATAAAAAATTTACCTAAATAAGTTTTTTTTTGCAACGGTTGTGACACTATTATCGTGAATTTAATCTCAAACGTGACATTATTCGAGAAGCTCCTCAAATTATGTTTTTATTGCAAAATTAATGAATGTATTCTAGAGAATTTTTTAATATATTTTATTACAACGGGAGTTACACTATTATGGAGAATTTAAACTCAAATTATGGATTTCACTGTAACGGGAGTGACGTTCTCCAAGAATATTTATTCTCAAATTATGTTTTTAATTGCAAAAGTAGTGACATTATGCCAAAGTTTTTAAATATATCGACAACATAATTTTTTGTAACGTAACGGTCGTGACATTTTTATCAAAATTCTAAAATTAGTACATATTGTAATAATTTTCTTTAGGATGTGTTTGATGGGTATGACAATTCTTAAATGTTATGCTAAACAAATAATTGCAGAAATATAGAGAAACGGGTATGACAATATTAGTGTGTACAATTTTAGTAATTTTTTATTATTTTAATTCGAATACTTTATATACGTATGTATAGACATACTTTATGTATGATAAATATGAAAAACAATTAATGCTTACCTTAAATTTGTAAAATTGTAGGTGTGACTGTATTATATGTTATGTATATTTTTTTTCTAAAAATTTCAATAATTGAGAGAAGTCTTGCATTTTAGCAGATGTTGTTGATGATGATGTTTAGACATTTCATAGAAGGCTAGAAAAAATTAAAGATGATGGTTAAAAATGTATGATTTTTTTTAAATGCTATCAATTTGTAAAATACGAAATAAGGAAAATTTTAAATAAATTGATTGGTTAAGGATATGAAATTAGAAGAAATTCTATTAAATTTTGAAAAGCTAAAGGCTATTGATATTTGTTATTATAATATTTTTTTTTAATATGAATACATTTACTTATCAAAAACTATTTTTTTATTTATTTTAGGTCCACGAAAAGGAGGGTGCTGCTTTAGCGGCTGCCCATTCGATTGGCTTCTGTGAAGTTTCGGTAGCCGAATACACACCCACTTTATACAAAGCATTCGAGAAGCTCATTATCGATTCAAAAGCCAGGCCACAAAAACAAAATCGTAAATTCTCTGTCAGTAAAATGTTGGGCACCCTAATTGGCAACAATAGTTATAATCAGAAAAGCATGGCCATTAACCAGGGTACGGTAGTGCCCTGTCATAAAGGCGAGCTACACAAATCGCGTGTATTAAAGAGACGCCAAGGTTTCACTGCGACCACAAGTCTGTGACCAGCAGCCGCCAATAATAGTTGGTAATTTATAGAATATAAAGCCAAAGAGTAAACCAATTAAAAAAAGGGGAGATTTTTTATATATAAAATATAAATTAAAATAAAATATTAGAACTTAAAATACTATGTAATTATAACCATAATTGATTTTGTAATTATGGCTTAAGCTTGGTTAAATGATATGATAAAATGATTAATTATAATGATAGGAATATTTTTGTAAAACATTTTATAAATTGTAGAAAAAAGAAAACAAGATTTCAAAAAGGAATTGAAAAGATTTGAATTTAAAGTAGTTAATGAAGGAATTTTAATAGAAAACGTAATGTTTTTTCTGAATTTTTGATTAAGTTTAACACAATGCAAAAACTATAAACTACTCATTTAAGATATTTTGTTTAAGTATGGTACTTAAAGTTTAAAATTTAATTTTATTAAATTTAAAAAAAATAATGTTTTTGTTTTCTAAGTTTTTATTAGAAAATTGGAGTTTTATAACAGATAATAAGAAGAAAATGAAAAAAAGTTAAGCATAGTAATTTAAATTTAATTTGTATTTAAATGGAATTTTGAATGAATTGTTAAGATAAATCAAACAAGAAAATAGAAACCATAACCTCAAACTAGAGAAATAAAAATTTTTGAAACTCAAGTATTTTTTATGATTAAAAACAAAAAAAACTTAAACAAAAACAACATTCCTTCTAAATGTAATAGATGTAAAGATTAAAACTAAAAACTTTTTGCTACAGTGAAATATTAAAATTAAAATTAACCCTTACCCTACCTACCTACCTTTTAACAATTAACCTTTATATGGCAACAGTTCGAAGTTTCATTTGAAAACAAATTGAATTTTTTTGGCTTTTCAAAAAGAAATAACAAATAAAATTGAAATTTTGTATTTTTTGTTTATAATATAAATAATAACAGAATAAGTTTTAAAAGAATTTTAATAATAACAAAACCTTCAAACAAAAAATACAAAATGCAAAGAACTGTGATACAAAAGGTTTTAATTTAATTAAAAAAAAGAAAAATTAAAAAAAAATTAAAGAAAGGGTTTTAAAAGAAATAATTTCTAAATTAAAAAAGCTTTTTATTTTATTTAAATATTTTCTTTTTCTACATGAACAAAACTTTTAAAAAAATTTACAAAACAAATTGGTACAAATTATAAAAACAAGGAAAAATTATAAAATAAAATAGAAAGCCTTTTTAATATTAACAAAAAAAAAAACAGAAAACGCTCTTTCAAAAAAAAAAAAACAAAAAAAAGAATAAATGGAACTTAAAAAGCAACTATTATTATATATTATTACTATATAGTGTAAACGACTAACAAAACTTAATATAATTAGATTTGTTTAGCTTAATAAGAAATTGTAATAATTATTTAATTATAATTATTAATTTAATTTTTTCCTTTTTTCCTTTCTCTTTAATTTCTTTATTTCATTTATATTTTTATGTTCGATGTCTTGTAAAAATATAAATGCTTTAATAGAAAAACCAAAACGAATTTGATTTTCTGTTTAAGTATTTAACGCACAAAAAGAAAAAAAATACTTAAATTATGAATAATTCAATTAATTTCTATATACAGCTTAACGAACTACAGTGGTCGAGTTTGTTAAATTGGTTTAAAAACACAGTAGCCTAGTTTTCCGTCTACTATTCCTTAAGGAAAACTTTGTTTTACTGTTTAAAAAAAATAAAAAAAAAATAATAAATTATAATTATTTCATTTAAATTTTTTTAAAGGAAAACAAATTCTTAAAGGCATTTATATTCAATTATTTTCTGTTTTCATTATTTCATTTATTTTCTTTTCAAAATTTGTGTTAATTATTTCCACTGTATTAAAATCCTGTAACAAACTCTTAATAATTATAAAAAAAATAATAAATATTAAATAAATTTCTTAAGGAAATTTAATTTAAATAAATGTAAAAATAAAAATGTGGTTTTATTGTATTATGTCGGCTTAAACTAATTGGAACCATAAAGGTTCAAATACGGACAGTAAGACGCAGAAAATCTATCCAAGACTATAGAGATCGTACAGAAAATCAACTTAAACTCCAAAGGATCATTTTCGGTGTGGTTATGGAAGTCATTACTGCACACACATTACAACCCTTTTGTCAGGATTACGACCTAACTTCTCACACCACTATGTTGTGTGTGTTAATTTTATACAAGAGTGGTTTACACAGTTTAAAGACGAACGTCAGATTTTTGAGAAATTTTATTTACTCTCAGACTTTTTACCAGAAATCTGCTGAGATTAAGTCAACACACTACCTACTAGACTACGGCAACAACTGGGCATATGCTCATAACTATCTGGACAATCTAAGTGAACTGTCAATGACGGACACTGGTAGTCTAAGCGGTTTCATTAAAAGCTCCGACTTTAGATTTAACTCTGTGGTTTGAAAATTCTGCAGGAGGTTCTGTGCGTTATAAGAGAGAGGAATGTGTGACACAATCCAATGAGTGTGGTTCGTACTTTATTTGACTACCTTGGACATTATTTGTCTAAAAAATATGAACAGAAAGCAAGTATTCCTCGTGTTCTGCTATCTTAAGTGTTAACAATTCATCATCTTAGGTATATTGTCCTACAATTTTCACTAACTATAGACGATACAGAAGTTATCGTAGTTTAGTAGGTAGTTTGTTGGTTTATTAGACGTGAGGCCACGGTTCAAACACCAGGTCAGACATATGCAACAAACAAAATTTGAAAAAATATTTCTTCGGCAACTTCGTCTCAGCAAATTGCTGACAAAAACTCTGAGAGTAAACAAAAAATTGCCAAAAAAAAAGTTTTTCAAAAAATCTTTTGTAGGTCCCACCACTCATGCATAAACATAAAGCACACACCATAAGTGGTGTGAGAAGCTAGGTTGTAATCCTGATTGAAGAGATTTGTGATGACCAATTATGTATTTGTATAGACAATACAGTTGCATTTTCTCTATTCAATTTCGCCGTTCGTTGGTATTCTGTGAAAAGGTTGCGTTCTACCGATGCGCAGAAACGAAACCCTCTGTGAAAATATACTGGAGATTGAGGATCGTTGAAAGAAATATTTTTTTTCAATATTTTCTTTTTTTCTTTTCAAGAAGTCATAGCTAAGGTTTGATCCCATTGCTTCCAACTGTTAAGCCTACACACTATCCACTAGACTATAGCGCCCTACTCTTTTCATATATGTATGTATGTACAGCACTACCAAATTTTCTGTTGCTTCCCGTGTAGATGACATTATTCTCTTGTTTTCCTCGAATCGTCAACCGTATTGTAGTGTAGACTTTGAATTTGTGGAGGATAGTTTTATGATGGATTTAAGGTGATTTCTATAACTTTTCCCATCCCGTCGTTTCTATTTGCGGTTTAGCTTGCTGGTTAATTGTAATCAATACCTCTTACTGCTATGATTACAGATTGGCCTCCATTAGATTAGCTATTACGTACGCTAATTAAACGACATATCGTTTCAAGGAGTTTCCACTATCAGTCACCAGAACAATACAAATCTTATCGTTCAAGTCTTAACATATTTGAAACCTCTTTAACCACCACAGGGCAGATGATGAGCATATAGTGCATTTAAAAATAAATATTCATTCAAGAATTACGAACTTACGAATAATTAAATGAAATTTATATTTATATTGTAATTATGAACATTGTTTCCTTCTTGTTTTTTCTTTCTTCCTTAAAATCTTTGACGAAACACTCAATGGCATCATATTTTACTTAAGAGTAGAGAAAATTTACGTTTATCTATTAGGAAATGACGTATTAGAATCTTTCTATTAACATATAATTTGTTTATTCAACATTAGAAATAAATAGAAAATAATTTGTGCAGGTGTATTATTTGTCACCTGCATAATATTATGAGAAAAAAAAAGAAAAATTATGGTGCGATTTTTTCCAACCAATTTTAATGCCAAAGTGGTAAATAAAAAACAAAACCCACACTACGTATGAATGTTATAACTCAGAAGCAATCAGAGAATTAGACAACAAGTATACGCAGTGATGTGCGAAATTGCGCAATATTTTCTTCCATTCATTCAATAACAAAGGGAAACAACAACAATCACAGTGTACTTCTTAAAAGAAAAACGCTTTTCGTTGTAAAATAAAGAGAAAAAAGAAAATAAAAGAAACAATATTGTTTTGACTACCTTTTTAGCGCTTCTTCAGATAAATCCCAAAATTTTTACGTCTAATGATTTTAAATAAAAATTAAAAATGTTAAACTTGAAATGATTTTTAAGTGACTGGTATTACGAATGAATTTCTTTCATTTCGTATAAAGGCGAGTTTTGTAGACATTCTCATCTTTGAGTTGACACTGCTGTTTTGTTTGACAATTAATTTCACAGCCGACAGACAAAGCAGTACTTAAGAATTATCGAAATTTTCATCGGACTAACGTTTATTTCAAGACAGAAAGTCATTGCATCACTTTGTAGGAAGCTTTGTAGGCTGAACTTATCATTTGTTTGTATAGCGTTAGACCTAGGTTTTTCATTAGGCGCTTCCTATCGTTAAATATAAATAAAACGAAGTGTGTTCGAGATATCATTGAACTTTTTTATTCATGTGTAAGGCCTACTGATGCCATTACGTATGGAATATAACATCGTTCAAATGTCCGCCACGTCTTCTCTGAGGGAAGCGAAGCTAGAAGAAGGCACGGGTTCTGTTGGCTTCGAGGTCCGTTTACATACATCTCTGCGACTTAAGAAATCCTCACAAGAAAAAGTCTAACGGGGTGAAATGGCACGATCTGACCAAAGACCAATTTATATTATCTCCAGGTAGGTGATTATAAAATAGGTTTGAATTAAGTTCTTGGGTTTAGGACAGGATCCATTGTAGAAGATGTACTGCCAATACTGACCAATAAACAACACAAAACTTTCTGGATCATCAGTTCTGACTCACTCTGATTCACTATTCATAACAGACTGAAATGGTTCGATTTTGTTTCCATTCAACAGCAATTTTCAGATTGTAAGTCTGCCGCCTACAAGGTCTACTTTTTGAACATTGTCCTTGAAATTTATGTTGAATTGCTGTCACTGTGTCAGGAGATACAACAGACTTTTGTGGTATCCTTGAATTTAACCTTAAACCCTTATGGAGCCACACCTATTAGTCCATCTGTATAGTACGATCCTTGAGGAAGAGTTTAAATACAAGTGCACCGCGCCACACTCTGTCAAATGGTATGGAAATGTTTAAAGCTACTGGACTGGTTCCACATTCTTGTGAGTGAGCCCGTGATTTTCCACATAACATTTACACGTGCATCAGACTAACGCAGTCTCTTAATGCAGTTCTTTCATAAAGACTTTGTTTAACAGTTGAAAACATTTCATAGTCATTTATTCTCTTCGTACATATAATTTAAATAAATATTTATGATGTTCCATGTAATTTTAAACAAATGCACCAAGACTTGTTAGAAATCAAAATATTATGACACTTGTTTTCCTTACGATTTGATTATTGTAAAGCAAAATGTTTACTTTACTGCGTTTTCCTTAAATCCAAAGTTCAAGAGAAATGTTTTCAAAATATTTTGAAAAAAAAAACGTTTTTTGCCCACTAAAGATTCAAATTAGGTATAAATAGCATATTATTACATTTGCAAATAAATAAATTAATACAATATTACACAATATATATGTACATGCATATATACATACATATCATATACACAAATAAATGAAGTGCGTTTAATTTTAAACACAAACGTAATGACGCTTCATAAAGCAACGTAAAATATGTAACGTGGAGATAATTTCCATAAAAAAAACCCATGAACAGCTAAAAATTGTCTTTTTTAATTTGTGTGGCATGCAAAAAACATTAAAAAAATCATTTTAATTTTTTTCGTTACGAATCAGGCACAACAAATCATATCCAAAAAAAAAGAGAAAAAAAACAAAAAGCTGAGCATGTGTATCATACACGCAGACTGTCTGAATTAAAAATTGCCACACGTTTAATCTGGAAAAAACGAAAAGCAACAAACACGGCAATTATATAAAGAACGTTGACTATTTTCTCATAAACACACTCCTACGGCTGATGCTGTTTGTCGTCATATTCATCAAAACTATCGACATCAATTTTAAGCACACTCTGCCCCCCACACATGCACCACTCCACCTCCCACAACAATTTCCTCAAATCTGGTTAAATCTTAATAGTTTTCATTCATTTTGTCAATGTCCGTCTTACATGGTAAGATTGTATCTGTACACACTTACATAAATAAGACAACAATACAAAATAATAAAGACTGTATTATTGGCGCTATATTCCGTATTATCCTGTGCTCCTTATCCTTTAACTATAGAAACAAATAAACTGTTTCAATCAGTATTTCATATGCTAAACAAATATAAGATGGCAATATGGGTGGTTTAAGATCTAAATGGCATAAGAGAATGTGCCTAACGCACTAATCGAATATATTCAGTATGTCGTAAGGGCTTTAGAAACAGATATACCGTGCCAGGAGGAGATTTACCTTGTTAGGTGTCACTTACTGATCGAAAATGCAGCAGAGTATTCGTTGAAAACTTTATGTCTGTACTCGGCTATGGCATCCTTTCTTCAAAGCTAAAAAGTCTTTTCGAATTTGCCGAGTAGAAGAAAATCTACCAACAAGTTTTGATGATTTTGGGTGAGTATTCCAAATACATGGCGAACAAGTATTGTCTGGTCAACAAGAGCCAACAAAACATTATGTTGCCTTACTGCCAACGTATTGGTATCCTTGTGTAAAATATCGACTCAGCCGATAATGTTTCATTATGCATTATATTGAAATGTCTGCAATCCTCGTCATTGAATATCACTAAGAAATTATGTCGAAATGGAGCCCTTAGGTGTTATAACATACATTATTGGTCATTACAACCCTTCAGTCAGGATTACGACCTAGTTTCTCACACCACTTATGTTGTGTGTGTTAATTTTATACATGAGTGGCGGGACCTACAGTTTAAAGTCGACTCCGAACGACAGATTTTTTGAGAAACTTTTCATGGCAATTTTATTTACTCTCAGAATTTTTGCCAGAAATCTGCTGAGAGGAAGACGCCGAAAAAATACTTTCTGTATTTTATTTTGATGTCTGGCCTGGGGCACGAACCCCGGCTTTTCGTCTAATAAGCCAACACACTACCTACTAGACCACGGCGACTTCGGTGTTATTATGAGTTCCTTATCCGTATCTCAAGAGATGACAACGAGCACTTTGGGTACGTTGGGATACGGTTCCTTTCAACAAAGAAATTAAATTCCTTCTCAATACCTTTATCCACGGTGGTGGTCACGTAAGGAGCTATTTTACCACTTATATTTTCTCTATACACAACCATTAAGAATTTATTGTGATTGTTTCATCATACATCCTGAGACCAAAACGATCGCCACACATTTTCCTTCACTATTGGTCATACAACAGAATCAGATGTCTGGTAAACGATAGAGTTTTAGATTTTAATAGTTAGGTTAGTGTGGTAGCTTCATACCAAAAGCTCACTTGAGCACGCATAGCGGCCCGTTGTGACATTTTAATGGTCAAAATCGTCAAATTTTGTAAAGGGTTTGACTGACAACAGGATCCAAACTAATTGTTCACCATTTACATGGTCTCAGCCCTATGTATGTATGTATATCGTAATTTAAACTCAAGATTGAACACAGTAGTCATTAGACCTGAAAATGTAAAACTAAAAATCTCCATCTTAAAAACAAACTCTTCCAATGCATTCCAAACTAACCGGATTGAATAATCAATTAAATTAAATGTTGATTATTTACAAAATATTTTCATAGTATGTACGAACGAGTACATATGAATATTGAGTGTAATAAATCTCAGACACGTGTATATTTCATTAGTTTTCTTTTGTTTCAAAAATCTATTTATTTAAACATACATACACACATACATATAAAAAGAATTCATTGAACGTGCATTTTTAATATCGGAATTGTTTTTGCAGCACTTTTCACATTCATGACATTGAAATTTTTGTTGCTTTTCTTATTTGCAAACACATGGACTGTCGTGACCCGTGCACTAATTGTTCTTTTAATTTTTATGTAACAGGGATTAATGATTTAAAATTGTATACATTGTAGGGGATAAGATTTTGATGGTCAATGAAACAGAGAAAAATGGGAAACACAGTTCTGTATAATATCTCTCCAAAATATAAAGGTTTTTAAACATAACATAATTGGTCATTACAACCCTTCAGTCAGGATTACGACCTAGTTTCTCACACCACTTATGTTGTGTGTGTTAATTTTATACATGAGTGTCGGGACCTACAGTTTAAAGTCGACTCCGAACGACAGATTTTTGAGAAACTCTTTTCATGGCAATTTTATTTACTCTCAGAGTTTTCCCAGAAATCTGCTGGGAGGAAATCGCCGAAGAAATACTTTTTTGTATTTTGGTTTGATGTCTGGGCTGGGGCTCGAACCCTGGCTTTATGTCTAATAAGCCAACACGCTACCTACTAGACTACGGCGACTTTAAAGGTTTTTAAAGCAGACAGCAGATAAAGAGTCGAGCTTGTAGATTGCTTTATTTTGCAAGGCTATTCCAGTTTGATTATAACAAACCCTCACAACATATTTCTGATACAAAGCTAAAGAAACAAGTACACAATTTCTCTCTCTCCAGACACTATAAGATGAAGGCATGTTATATATAGGTGGTTAAGGTGTTAACTTCAAACCCGAATAATCCAGGTTCAAATGAGGGAGAAGACAAAAAGATTTTTGAATCAACAAAAAATTAACAGGCTTTAAAGCCTTTCCAAATCCTTTTCAATGCCTTTCCAAACCATTCAGACAGCAATCTCACCTTACAGAGATGGTAACGATAACACTAAACTTAATAGAAAGATTGGAAAAAGATCTAGACTCATTTAGCAAAAGTTCCTGTTCGCTACTATGCCCAATAAATGCCCACAGAGGGTGTTTTTTCTGAGCAACGGCAGGTGGAAGTTCTATTGTAAGTTCATGATTAATGAACTAAAACAAAATACATAATAAAAGGAGAGTTATTTACTAGGTTATCGCATGGGATTGGAAATATTATAAATATTGTATGCGTTCATTGCAGGCTTGTGCATCACCGCAATGTACGTATGGTCGAAAATATAGCTTCTATTACAGAAAGTGTAGTAGACAATCTGCATTTGTTAATTTCAAAGCGTTTCTCAGCAATTATTACTCGTATCGGACGGATTGTGGCGTGTCACCCAATTCTTAAAGATAGCTGACTATTCACAACACTATATAGTACATATATGCTGATTGGAAGCGGACGCGACTGGCTTTCAATGATAATTCTTTACAAAATTGTCGCAGAAGACGCTCTGAGAACTTCGAAATAATTCAGATTTCATCCCGCAAAACTAACTGCTTGTACCCACCATGGTCTGGAGGTTTTTTCGAAACTGAACATGGTTTTCAGTGGACGCTCTCAGAACATAGAAATAATTTTGACTTAATTTTGAAACTGAACTTGAAAAAACAGTTATGAACACTCTATCCTCATGATTCTCATGACCTGCAATTGACGATTATGATATGTAGGGTGTGCGTACGACCGATTTCCACTTTATCACATGAAATGTCACCGAAAAGAAACAGTTCAGGTTTTGCGACGTCAATTGCTTACCAAGATCATGCAATTTGATACTGTTCAGTTTTTTATTAAAGGGGCAACGTCAAAGACCTTGACTATGCAGATAATTCCCTATCGTCAAGATATACTATCTGAAACGTGTGAAAAAAGTTCCAGCTGCTACAACCAATCTAGATCCAATCATTTAAGTGATATTGTATATCAGACATAAGAAATTGCAAGGTCCATACAATATAATGAAATGAAATTTTAATGGAAATCGAAGATAAACGATTATATTGGTATAAAATTTCAGAATGTAATGATCTTGCCATAATTGTGGAAAAATTAACCTCGATATGGTAACAATGTTTAACAAAGAACAATAACAATGAAATTTTTAAGTTTAATAAAAAATACTTAAAGTAATTTTAATAGGTCACATTGGATTTAATTTTTCTGAATTTAAGTTAATTAATTTATTTATTATTATTATTATTCTTTCTTTGTTAAACTTGTATGTCAAAAATTAACAAAAATTCAGAAAAATTACAATAAATTCCTAATTATTTTTAAATGTATAAGAGGTAAATGAACTTATACAAATTAACAATAATTTTAATACTGAAATAATTTGGAAATAATCCATTAAACCATTTGTTAACAAATTTAAATACATTTTCGAAAAATATTTGATATCGTAAAACAAAATAGAACAAAATAAAAAAAAGAAATTTCTACTTTGGCACACTTTCCTTAGTTATAATATAGTAGATGGCAAAGAATTTTCAAAGTATTCAATGAAAATCTTATTCAGAGAGTCCATAAACGATGACACATGCCAATAATAAGTATTTGAGCAGGAAAACTTACATACATACATATATGAAAGAATAAAACATTCATATAAATTTCCATGAAGAAAATAAACAAACGGAAAATTGTAATTGCCCTTACAAGGCGATTGTAATTTACGAAAATATTTAGCGTAATTTAAAAACAAATTAGGAATTTCTCTATAAAACATAGGAATGAGCCACTAAAAATAGTAAAAAAAAAAATAAAGAAAACAAAAACGTTGTTTGTAAATAGAAAAATACTTGACTAAAGAACGTGAACAGTTTATATACACGTGTTCAAAAAACAAAATTATTTTGAGTATATCTTAAGAATATATTTTTTTATTTAAACAAAAGTGAATATAATACATAAAAAAATTCTGGTTCTTAATTTAAACAAAGTGAAAGTAGTAGTTTTTAAACCCAAGAAAAATTGAAGTCCATATTTACATACAAATTATTGTCAATAATTTAAAAAATTTTCATTTAAAAGTATTATATTTTGGCTAAAGTCTACAATTGCATTACGTTTTTAATATAACTTAAAACATCCTTATTAACCAATATACCCATGTGATCTACGCCTTTTAAAGCCAATGTTGAAATATTCGATGTCTGATATCCGACCCAATGATGACAAGCTTGTAAAGAACGTTTATTGACAGTGCCATCACCTACACCCATAATAAGTTTGGGAGTATCATCGGTAACGTCATCTTTTTTATAACGCAATCTGTAAGGAATTTATAAACATTAAGGTTTTCACAATACCTATTACAGTACACACCTTTCTACAGTATCCAAACCATCGCCATAGATACAATGCAATTCCACACCAGGAGGGCTAAAATTTAATGTGTAATGCAAGGTATCTTTACGCATTTCCCAAGCCGTTGGATAGCCAATGTCATCGAAAAATGTTTGCATTTGAGACACGGTATAAACGCGATTTGGTGTTTCAACTAATACTTCATTGCTTTTCCAAAACAGTGGTGATGGCAATAGCCAAGCTGTGGAGGGATTTGTTATTTGTTCTGATCTTAAAATCTTACCACTCAGGAAGAAAGAATCGAGATCATCGCCCATAGCAAATACCTTTAAAGCTTTAATACTACCTGCCCAAGCACCAGCCAGACTTATTTGTCTAGCCACATATTTCTGTTTCCATTCAAAATCTTGTTGCTGTAAAAACACCAAAGTCATGGGACTGCCCATGCTATGCGATATGAATGTAACAGGCGTTTGATGATTCTCCTCATATGTATCTTCGACCAGTTTCTTTAAATTTATGAAAAATTGCTTGTGCTCATCTAAAAATAATGTAAAAGTGTTATTAATCAACCATTCACCAAATAATAACAATATTTAGTAAAGAACTTACTTGGGCCTTTACGAAAATCATAGGGAGCTCCATGTAAATTTTTTCTCCTTTCGTAGCCCATAGATACCAGCATATTGGCAATATCTTTAAAATATGCTCCTGCTTTATTGTGCGTAGGATCTATCCATTCCACTACCTCGGGATCACCCCATCCTGGTATGCGTATTTCCACACCCGGTGTATTGTGGGTTGTGCGTGTCACATTGTCATAATACAATTTGACATTATCAACCCAACAATAAACAGCCGGTATAACAATTAATTCCAAATTCAGCCAGAGATTAAACCAGTCCGATTTATTAGCACAAAATATCTGAGACGATGATTTATTTAATTTGGCATCTACTTGGCTACCACCATCACCGGGCACTTTGCGTAAGAAAATTAACACAATTTTTTTTTTTCATTTAATAAAAATTTTAATTTATTTAAATTTATAACTTTTAGGTAACGACATCGATTTAGTTTAATGGGTAAGCGATAAGGTTATAAGCATATGAACAATTAGATTCTTAAAAAATTAGTATTAATTGTTTTTTGGATATGAAAAAAGTGCGATTAAAAATATTTGCAGCAGAGGATGTGTGTTATTTACAATATCGATATACATGAATATGAATATGCGCATTGATCTCATTATGTACATAAAGTAAATGTAAAAGTTTTTGTAACGATAACAAAATGTGTTTTCTAATCGTTTATGCTACCATAAATATTTACATATTAAACATACATACATATTAAATATTAAATGAATAGATGAAAAGTCAGAAAAATAAAATGTGAAAATAAAAAAGCATTTTCAGCGTTCAGTACATATTTCTTTTTTATAATAAATTAATGTTAAATGAAAACAATAAAACCTCCCCGACAAAAATGAAAACTGTAAAATATACAAAAAGTTAAATTTAAAAATCCTTGCCTAAGTGTTTCCTTCTTGGATGCACGAATGCCGCAGAGGTTAAAAGGATGTTTTCTGATGATTCATACTCATTACAAAACCTACATATTAGATTTGAGGCAATTCCTAGTATGAACAAGTGTTCTCTGAGTGTCTGTCCAGTAAAACGGAGGGTTATTCGCATCAGGCTACTCTTGGATTGTCTGATGCATGACTCAACAAAAGATCAGGCTGTGTCAAAACCATTTTGGCTTGAGAAAAGATTCCGTTTCTCTGCATTTTCCCTTCACAGTGTAAAACCTTCAACCATGCCTTTCCATTCTACAAAATCGTTCTGACTTTATTAGCGGCTTGGAACATCTTCTATAACCTCTGAAGCTCACTTGACTAATTATCGATGAGAATTCCCATATGACCAGGCATTCAGTTGATGCTGGCTCGCGATATAGCTGATTCAGCTTGCCGAGATACATACATACATAATTGGTCACTGGAACCCTTCAGTCAGGATTACGACCTAGCTTCAGACAACACTTATGTTGTGTGTGTTAATTTTATACATTGAGTGGCGTGACCTATGTACATATACATATAGTTTAAAGTCGAACCCGAACGACAGTTTTTTGAGAAACTTTTTCATGGCAATTTTATTTGTTCCCAGAGTTTTTGCCAGAAAACTGTGGGAAAACTGAGGAAGTCACAGAAGAAATATTTTTTCATAATTTCGTTTTTATATCTGACCTGGGGTTTCAACCGTGGCCTTACGTTTACCATGCGAACACATGGCGACTTGCCGAGATAGCCTCATACTATTCTCGAGATAACCACATACGATCCAAGTGCTCGAATTATTCGATTCAACATCATTTGGCTTATTAGACGTAAAGCCTGGGTTCGAGTCCCAGGCCAGACATCAAAAAAAATTCAAAAAGTATTTCCTCGGCGACTTTCTCTTATCAGATTTCTGGCAAAAACTCTGAGAGTAAATAAAAATTGCCATAAAATGTTTCTCAAAAAATCTGTCGCTCGGAGTCGACTTTAAAATGTAGGTCCCGCCACTCATCTATAAAATTAACACACACAACATAAGAGGTGTGAGAAACTAGGTCGTAATCCTGACTGAAGGGTTGTAATGACCAATTATGTATGTATGTATGTATGTTGAAATTCATCATCCATCCCATGTACTTCCTGCCCAAGTTGATATCTCAATGACGTAACTTTCCCTTAGAAATAACTCGTGAATTTCACATAGGTTCCGAATATTTTCCTACCGGACCGAACAGCCACGCTCCTGTCTCAATATCTGTCCATTGTCCATCCCCATACAAAATGGTGCCTCACTTAAAAGAGTATGTAGTTTCCAAATCTCTTCATTCACTTTTATTACTTAGTTTCGTTACAAAACATTTCCCAAAATCAAATAGTTTACCCGTCACAATTGATCACCACGATATATGTAAGTACATCCAGTGCACAATTCTTAGGTTGCATCCCCAAGACTTTTCTGCAAGCCATTTGCGTATTTTAAGAACTTGAACTCGATAGATCTATGTTTGAACAGCAGCAGCAACATATCTGTTACAACAGCAGCGAATAACGTATAAATACAATTAGAACCCGATAGGAGACGTTAACAAGATATGATTTTGTATTTTCTTTGGCAGTTTTATGATGGCAATAACAGCAAAGAGAAAATACATTATAGTTTACAGTTTTCTTTCGATAAAATCGAAAGTATACGCCTAGGAGCGAAAAATGTAAATAGCTTTGTAGTCTTGGTGTTGTAGAAGATAATTTATTGGAGTGATTTTGTTAAAAGTGATGATCCTGGGAAAACAAGTTGTATCGAAAATGTGGATGAAATAATGAAAAGCAACGAGTCTTACGATGTAGGCAGTGTTTGAATATTCAGAAATAAATTAAAGCACAAAGGACTACTTAAAATTAGATTTTCTACAAAAAGAAGTTCCATTAAACCTTCTTGAAAGCATCACATGCGATCATTTTAAATATGCTAAATAAAGTCTTCAATCTCATCCACCTTATCTTTATGTTACTTATAAAGCTATATACAATATAATCAATTTCGAATTTAAATATTTATTTATATGTAATTACTTGTAATAGTTTATAAGAAAATGAGATTATACATGCAGAACATAAAAACAAGCAATAAAAGCCTGAGGGTATCATCCAGCAATGAAGGTTCTTAATGAATCACTGCCCTTGTTGATAAGAATTTAAATAAAACTAAATGTAAATTAATCAGCACTACAATGGACAAGCCTCTGGACAAAGAAATGTAGTAATTATGATAAAAACATTAGTAATTAATGACCAAAATAAAAAAATTAATGATGAGTCAGTGCAACTTGATTTCATTTAACACCATAATTAATTAACCAAAAATATATACAAAAACAAAACTCTCAACTTACCAAATATCACTGGTGATAAACGTTTTTCTTCTGTGGGCAGTGTAGATGATTTTTTTCGCGAAAAGGGCCAGAAGCCTTGAGTTGCTTGTAATACTGTGAGCAGTAAAAATAATGTAAAAAGAACTTGTCGCATTCTTTAAACTGGCAATCAATGGAGTATTTTGAGAATAAATGCTTTGTTGGTGTGGAAGTATATGAATTTTGTTTTAAATGTCCTGAAAAGTGACCAAATTCACTTAGATAACTCTTTTTTTCTTAGCTTTTCGATTCTTAACCTTTAATACTTCCGAGCCAAACAAAGGAATTTGTTGTTATTGTTATTTATTATTGCACTACGTTAATTTTTGTTATTGAATATTATAGTTGTTGTTGCATTTTAATTGAGTATTTGCGTAGCTTTTTTATTTTGATTAAAAAAGAAAACAACTTTATTATCAGAACGCCATTGATGATTTGTTGTTAGGAAGCGTAAATAAATCTGAATATATCTGCTGAGAGAAAAAGCAATAAAAAACTTAATAAACAGCTGATCGAAACTGGAAATTGATTGGTTAATCTATTACAAATATAGATAGGGTGAATCATATATAAAAAAATCTTGGAAATCGCTTTTTTTATTTATATTGCAATGGAATTAATATTCATACACTATAATTTATAATTGTTTATTAATTCAAAACGAATTTAAAATCTTTATTCAGTAAATATATCCTTAAGGCACACACAAACAATTTTTTAAAAACAAAACGCATTTGTTTGTGTTGAAGTATACGTATTATTTTTGTTTGTTTTAGTATTTATACGTTGTTAACACTGTTTTTCTTTTGGCGCCTATTTTGTTATTGTTTTTTTTTACAATCTTGTAAAAGTTAACAATTATTGTGTGGAGTAGTCTGATTTTGTTTTATTATTAAATTTTTGTGATTTTAATTTAGTTTTTAAGTTAAAAGTTCCTTTATAATGCTGTGTATTAAAATTAAAGTCTTTTTACAATAATTTTATTTATAAAAAACACATAACATGTATTCACCACGAACAGTATTAACCTGTCCACAGGACTTCAATTTTCCTTTTACTCCCTACGATATACAACAAGAATTGATGCAGGAATTGTATCAAGTATTGGAAAATAAACAAATTGGCATTTTCGAAAGTCCTACGGGCACAGGTAAATCCTTAACACTAACTTGTGCTGCCCTCAAATGGTTGGAGGATCACGAAAAACTGGTCAGGTCAGAAATATTAGAACGCCTACGTGAAACACAAAAAGAAGTGTTAAAATTGGAAAAAGAATCTCGGGAAGCATCGGATTGGTTAACAATGCATTCCAAAACATCTGAACAACGTCAAGAGTTATTAGACTTGAGCAGTTTAAAGAAACTCTTGGATGAATATGATGAAAAGTTGAAAGAAATTAAAAGTAAACAAAAGCAGCTAAAAGAGAAACGTTCGAGGGGAAATAGCATTGCAAACAAGAGTTTGGAAAATGATATTAATGAGAATGTGGAAGATAACCATCTTTTGCTCGATGACCAATCCATTGAAGAGCAAGAGGGTGAAGATCAGAATTTGTTGGAAAAACATGAAAAATATCGTGATGTGCAAATCTTTTTTTGCAGTCGTACTCATACCCAGTTAGCCCAAGTTGTAAGAGAAATTAAACGCACTCCATATGGCGAACGAGTAAGATGTATATCCTTAGCCTCGCGCCAGCAATTATGTATCCACAAGCAGTTACGGAAACTAAATAATGCAACCTTAATTAATGAAAAGTGTTTGGATATGGCTAAAGATTCTAAGTCCAAAATTACTTCATGTGATGCTCAGGGTTGTGCACAAAAGAAGGCCCGTATTTCACAAAAATCAAGTGCAAATGAGTTAACAAAATGTACTTTTAAATCGTCTACATTGATGCAAGAATTATCAGAATTGTCATTGGTGGATGTACTGGACATAGAAGATTTAGTAACACAAGGTGAACAAATGCAGGCATGTCCTTATTATGCCGCCCGCAGTGCTACACAAATGGCTCAAATTGTAATGCTACCATATCAACTATTATTGCATAAACGCACACGTCAACAGGCAGGCATCGAACTTAAAAATTCTATAGTCATTATAGATGAAGCTCATAATCTGCTGGATACCATATCGCAAATGCACAGCTGTGAATTAAGCCTCCAGCAACTGCAAGCATCACATCAGCAAATTCTAGCCTACAAAATGAAATATGCTACTCGATTTAACTCTACGAATTTATTGTCAATCAATCAATTGCTGTTTGTTATTAAAAGACTGATCAAGCTATTGAAGCCTACTGCAGTGGAAGGTGTAAAACCGCCTTCATTTCGCCTGCTGCGCACTTATGATATTATGTCGGAAGGTGATTTTTTTAATATTGATCTTTATCAACTGTTGGCATTCTGTGAAAATAATCGTTTTGCCCAAAAACTTCAGGGTTTTGCTAAACGTTTAGCCGCTGAACCCAATCCCAATGAAAATCATCCTCCCGTCTCTTTTAAATCAGCAGCTGTTGGACTCTTACAACGTTTACAAAAAGATCATATTGAAAAGCAGAACAAAACAATTAAAAATAAATTAGAAGATTCAAAAACAAATGAAGATATAAAAGCTAATTTCAAGGAGAAAACAAATATGGCTCCAATGGCCTCAAGTATAAGACCTTTGTTAGCTTTTTTAGAGGCACTTTGTGAAAAAGCTGAAGATGGCCGTGTTTTGATTAATATTGCTGAAGAGTCTTTTAAAAATCATGAATCTCAAACGGGTTTTAAATACCTACTACTCAATCCAGGAGCACATTTTCAGGATATTGTGCAACACTGTAGATCTGTAAGTAAATTTAAGGTATTAAATCAGAATTATAAATTCAATTTTAAATTAAAATTACTTTTAGATTATAGTAGCTGGAGGCACTATGCAACCGACAGCTGAATTAACAGAACAGTTATTTAGTTCTTGTCCAGAAAGAATACGATTAAGATTTTATGATCATGTTGTACCATCTGATGCTGTTCTGCCGTTTGTAGTGACAAAAGGACCTACAGGCAAGAATTTATGTTTTAATTATACCCAACGTTCATCTGTAGAGATGGTAAGTAAACAATTCAAATAAAACATGTTCCTTAATTATTAAAATTATTAATTTTATTACTCTAGTTAACG
Source organism: Sarcophaga subvicina (assembly GCA_936449025.2). NCBI lineage: Eukaryota > Metazoa > Arthropoda > Insecta > Diptera > Sarcophagidae > Sarcophaga > Sarcophaga subvicina. Next base: position 102,922,188 of record OW388082.2, on the reverse strand, counting down.
GATTTATGTATTATACTGGAAAATTTGTGCAATGTAATACCAGCTGGTTTAGTTTGCTTTCTACCATCGTACGACTATTTAGATACTGTTTACGGTCATTTAAAGAAATCGGGTATTTTACAAAGAATATCAAATAAAAAGCAGGTGTTTAAAGAACCACGCAATATGAGCAGCAAGGAATCTTGTAATGAGGAATCTACACAAACGGTGGAACAATTACTTAGCGATTATGCTAATGCTATAAAGCATAACAAAGGTGGCGCATTGTTGCTCAGTGTGGTGGGTGCAAAATTAAGCGAAGGTCTTAACTTTGCCGATGATTTAGGTCGTGGTGTGATAGTTGTAGGCATGCCTTATCCCAATCGTAATTCACCCGAATTACAAGAACGCGTGTTCTATTTAGATTCAACACTGGGCCCAGGCTCAGGTAATGAATATTATGAAAATCTTTGTATGAAAGCTGTTAATCAATGTATCGGTCGTTCTGTTCGTCATATTCGTGATTATGCATGTGTTTATTTATTGGATGAGCGGTATGCTCGCGATAAGATACAACGTAAGCTACCGCAATGGATTTCAAGACATTTGCAAATTGCCACCACGTATGGCAAGGTCCAAGGTGGTACTGCAAAATTTTTTAAACAAAAGAGATTATAATTTTTTAACGCTTTTGGACCATTTTATGAAAACATTTTTTTTTTTGTTTAAAGTATTTTTTTACACATTTTTATTGTATTTTTTGCACGTTTTTTTTTTAGATTTTCAAGAATAATTTTTTTTATAATTTTTACAGGGTAAATAAAACAATTAATTTTTTACAAATCAAATTATTAATACGAGGTTGCCTTTTATATTTCGGGATTAGAGAACAAAAACAAATATTAATCATAGAAAATCGCTTTATTGTTTTTCAAAATATTCCCCATTAAGGTCTATACACTTTTGCATGCGTTTGAACCAATCAACCGCCTCTTCAGGTGTCGAAAAACCTTGACCTCTCATTTTATTTTTTACGTACGGGAATAAAAAGTAGTCATTCGGTACCAAGTAAGAACTATACGGCGGATGACTCATCAAATCGATGTTTTGAGTGCTCAAAAATGCAGTTCTGCTCGCATTGTCGTGGTGAAGAGTGATCCGTGTTCGGCGGTTGGTTTTCCTGATTTCTTGGAAGACAACTGGCAAACAAATGGTTGTGTACCACTCAGAATTGACTGTTCTGCGTTGTTCTAGTGGTACGATTGCGACATGTCCAGTTTTTCCGAAAAAACAGGCGATCATTTGCTTGGAAGTACTTCGTGTGCGAGCAACTTTTGTTGGATTTGGCTCATCTTGAAACACCCATACAGTCGACTGCTGTTTACTTTCGGGCTCATACGCGTAAATCCACGATTCATCACCTGTCACGGTGTCATAGACGTGTTTCGATGCACCGCGATCGTATTTTTTGAGCATTTCTTTCGACCAATCGACAGGAGCGTTTTTTGAGCGATTGACAAATTATGTGGGATCCAACGCGAACAATTTTTTTGACAGTCAAATGTTCATGCAATATTGAATGTATGCTGGTCCCACTAATGCCAATGGTTTCCGGAACAACAACTGATTTTGGACGACCTTCACGAAATTCGTCTTGGAGTGAACCACGACCTCGGTTGAATTCACCATACCATCGATAAACACTGGTCCTTGATGAAGCTTCATCGCTAAAAATTGAATTAAGTTCATCGTTGCACTGTTGTTGAGTTAATCCACGTCGAAAGTTGTAAAAAATAATCGCACGAAAATGTTCACAATTTAATTCCATTTTTTGGGCGAGATGAATCTTTTAAGTTACTGTAAACAACACAAATAGCGCTCGTATGTCAAAACGTTCTGAGTACGTATAACCTCAAAAATACCAAGCTTTACGATAGAGCTGTCAGTTGGCAGATTGCAACACTAGGTGTAATTTCTATTTCATGGGCAAATGTGTACTTATAATGTCTCGGTTAGCAGCCCCGTCCCCCGAAAGCGAACGATTAACGAAAACTCTAAGGCCCTATACTTATAAAAATTATATATATATATATATATATATATATATATTGGAATTCCGAATTTCCTTCTACTACACCTAATATTAACGTATTTTATAGGCCTTTATCAAAATATTGATTTTTGTTTATTTTACTTGAATTCGAATAACCATTCAAATTTTTTACATATCAAATCTATTACAATTATACCGATAATAATATTACATATGTTACCCTATGCAGGCATCCTCTAAGAGATGATAACATATTTTATTTTAAAACAACAAAATCCCTACACATTCGTTTGTTTTCAATTAAATGAAGGTTAAATATTTTTAATATTATTATAAAGTAGCATTATTAACATTTTTAATTTGTCTTTCATGTTTACAATTGTTTATATTGATCTTTAAACGCTGCCGATTAATGACCGACTTTGTATTGCAATTGAAATATCATTTGCCGGTAAAATAGAACAGCAAAGAAGAAGAGAAGAACAAAATTTTTATCATTTGCTTTTCATAAATATTGTGTTTACATATACAAAATAGAAAACAAATTGAAATTGTGTAAAAATAATTAAACTTCTAAATATTGAAGATAACAAATTTTGAAATATGGAAGATGATTATTTTAATGTGCCTCTGGAGGATGTGAAACGCGAACTGCGTCGGGGCATAATCGAGTGTCAGAAACGCGGTTTGTTGCACAGTGCAAAATGGTTGGCCGAAATGAACCATGGCATAATCGATGTAGATATCGATACCAATAGTGATAAATGTGACTTTAGTGAAGTTACTTTGGAGGGCATAACGCCTTCAGAATATGATAATTACTATTTGGCAAAGTGTTACTTCGATGTCAGAGAATATGATCGAGCCGCTTATTTGATACGTAATGCAGAGTCGCCAGTACCTAGGTTTCTGCACTTGTACGCCACCTATATGGCTTTGGAAAAAAGGAGGCTGGATTCCACAACAGATCAGTCTAATTTAAATGATTCTGGTCATGTTAAGGATTTGGCTGATCTCTTGGCCAATTTAAAAGCTGAATACTCAAGGGGACGTTTAGATGGCTACGGCTTGTATTTGTATGGAGTGGTTCTAAAGGCAGTAGATTTAAATCAAGCTGCCCAAGAAGTGCTTATACAATCGATTCGCTCGTCTCCCATGCTGTGGGGTTCTTATGTGGAATTGGCGCCTTTGATAAAGGAAAAAGAAAAGTTGCAGAATATGCATTTGGGCGGTCATTGGATGAGACATTTTTTTGTGGCCCATTCCTATATTGAAATGAACTTAAATGATGAGGGTCTCAAGGCTTATGAAGAGCTGCAAGCAGCTGGTTTTCGCAATTGTGTGTATGTAACATCACAAATGGCTTTGGCCTATCATAATAAAAGGGGTATGTTGTTATGGCTTAAAAACCAAAGTCCAATAAAAATTGTGCATTTTCTCTTTTTCATTAAGATGTTGATAAAGCTATTGAAATTTTTCAAACCTTACAAGAGGCTGATCCGTATCGTTTGGACAATATGGATACATATTCGAATTTATTATTTGTCAAAGAATTAAAAACCGAAATGGCCCAATTGGCCCACAAGGTAGAGGGAATCAATAAGTATAGACCTGAAACTTGCTGTGTTATAGGTAAGAGCGTTCTAAATACTGATTGAATACAATTAACAATGTTGTTTTCTTCTCTTTTTTAGGCAATTATTATAGCATACGCTGTGACCATTTTATGGCTATTACATATTTTCAAAGAGCCTTAAAATTAAATCCTAAATATTTAGCAGCATGGACGTTAATGGGCCATGAATTCATGGAAGTGAAAAATACTAACGCAGCCATACAAAGCTATCGTAAGGCTGTGGGTAAGTTAGTTTATTAAATATTGTAATATTCTTATTTATTTATTTACTAATTATAATTACAAATGACATCGTTATTATTATGAGCTACACTACACTCACACTAATTGATATTGATTTCATCTTCAGCGTTAAAATCATTACATTTTTATAAGAAGAGAATAGTCCTCACGAATCAAAAATATTTAATAACTTAATTATCATATCTTAGAGGTTGTCCAGCGGCAGACACTTTCACCCAGGACAAAAAAAAATTGCATGCCTAATTAAAATATTGTAACCAATTTTATTTAATTAAATATTTTACAAAGAAACAAAATCCTGATAATGAAATTCGCACAGATTGTTTAATAATTTTTTCTTTATTATTCAGAGGTTAATCGACGTGACTATCGTGCTTGGTATGGACTGGGACAAGCCTATGAAATTCTAAAAATGAACCATTACAGTTTATACTATTTTAAAATTGCTCATAAATTACGGCCCTACGATAGTCGTATGTTGGTGGCGTTAGGAGAGACATATGAAAAATTAGATCGATATGAAAATGCCATACAATGCTATAGTAAAGCGTGTGATGTGGGTGATATTGAAGGTATCGCCATGTATAAAATGGCTAATTTACATGAAAAATTAGGCGCACTAGATTTGGCAGTTAAATGCTATATAATGTATTGTAATGACGAGCGGGCAGCAGCAGACAAACAAAGTTTATATCATGGTTACATGACTTTGGCCAATTATTATGAAAATAACGGAGAATATGATCGAGCATCGCATTATGCCTATAAATGCTTGGAATCAGATGATGTAAGTATTGAATGTATCTTATAAGAAGTATTGTATGTAAATTTTTATTTTCTTTTATTACAGCGCAAATCTGAAGCAAAGTCACTACTTAAAACCATAGAAAATAAGCGTAAACTATTAATATCACTGGGCGGTGCGGCTAATACTGGTTGTTCGACTGGTGTTGGCAATATAGCAAATGCTGATACTTCCTCGGATGCCGATATGGATATGGAATTGAGTGATTATAAATTTAATGATTTTGTGATAAGTAACCGCGGCGGCGTAAGCATTATTGAAGCTGGCAGTAGTAATATAGCCGGCAATGACACTACTGTAAGTTTTAAAACATCGGCTAATACAACAAATGAGGTTGGCACCAGCACCACCGAAGTGCAACATCGTAAAACATCTGCAATTATAGCGGATGATATGTCCTTAACTGAAAGTGATATCACTGCTAATACTTCTGTAGCCACAACGAATACACCATCGAATATTAACTTGCGGCGAACGCTAGCCTCATCCTCTAATCCTGCACAAAATATCGAAGAAGAAGATGATGATACTCACTCTATGGAAATGTCTTCAATATCAATCGATTAACGTAAAAACATAATCTCGTGTTGTATTAGCCTCTGCTGTTTTAATTAACATTTTTTTTTAAATATAAGTAATATAATGTAGGATTATTGTAATTTCTGCTATCTTTTCAATTTTCTACTACTACATATTATAATTATATTTAACCATATTGGTTTTTTTCTAAGTAATGAAATTCAATTGAAAATAACTTTCTTACCACTCTTTTAGTTGGTATCTTCATAATTATTTACATTTTAAGAAAGAATGTAATTTATTCTCTTGTGTTCACAATTGTTATTAAAAAAAAACAAAAATTTTAAGAAATTAAAATAACTTTTTGAAGCAAGTATTCATAATCTTATTTCCAGAATAATGAAAACATCACATATTACAGTTTTTTTTTCTCAAATCGGTATAAAAAATAATTTGTATATTTTCTATATAAAAATATTATTTACAATTTATACTTAAATTAATATTATTGCGCTTTTTTAATGCGTACTATTAAACTAATAAAAAATAAAATCTTTAAGGCTACTATCCACAATAGTAAAGCACCAACATCACAACCATAATTATCTCCAAACATGCCAAGATCCTTTAAAAACAATTTGGGATCTATGTAATGACAATGGCCTTTTAAGCAACTTAATAATGGACGATCATAAGCATAGAGAGCTCTCATGAAACCCTCTAATGAATAACGGAAAAAGGATATGTTGCACATGAATCTTAAAAAGTAGGCAACTTCATAGATGCGTATAAAGAAACCGGAAAAGATCATAATTGGTATGGTAACACCAGGCACCAAAAATACACCCAACTGCAATGACAAGATTAAGTTAGAACCAACAAATTTTAGAATCAATTATCCTATAACTCACCTGCATATCAAACATGGAACCAAATACTAAACCTATAAAATGGCCTATTACAGCTGTCAGCAGGCAAATACCCCAGCACATAACAAAACGACCCACATCATCTGGCTGACCGGTCATATAGTAGGCTATAGACATTAGCAGTGTTGGACATACAAATTGTAAGGGTAGATCTGATACTATTTTTGCCATATAATATGCTTTTATCGAATACCAGCCATTTAAATATTCCCTTATGAATACGGCACATTCTTGGGGACACAGGAAAATTGAAGGCATGGCATTACCGAAGAACACAAACATGATTATGAAAAATATACAGGAGGAGTTAGTTAATGCTTTTGCGGCATCGTTGCCAATGTTCCAGAAAACAATGCCTAAGAGTATGGCCACTATAATATGCATTATAATGCGTAATTGTACAGCAATCTAAAAATATATGAATATAAATCGAATTATACGATGTTTCTTATCCAGTTGATGCTTTTACCATATTTCTACACATCGAAGTAACAGATCTTTTAACTAACACCATAAATTGTCGCCAAACCGAAACCTGTTCCTTGGGTCTTATAGTACAATTATTTAATTGACAATGTGAACTATTATTATTTGTTACTATTGTTAATGTTGCCATATCCACCATTATTTGAGAACTGGAGTTTGTCAAGAGACCCGCTGGAAGGTATGAAAAAAAGTTAATTAAACATTTTTATTCTATCAAATTTAGCACTTACTCGCTTCCGTGCCATTACAGTGCTCCTTTTTTAAAGCGTATTTTAATTTGTTCTTTTCAATTAAAGTTAATAAATTGGCATTATCCAAATCACTGCTGACCTCTAGAACTGTAAAAGGAAAGATAAAATGTTCTTTTAAAACAATTTTTTTGATTTTATCATTTTAGCATTTTACCAAAATCAGCTGGATTATAGTACTGTGGACATTCAAAATTGGCCTTTTGAAAAAAGTTTAACATTTCATCTTGAGCACCCGAATATAAAACTCTGCCGCCTGACATTACCAATATATCATCAAATAATTGCATTAAACGTGAACTGGGCTGATGTACTACACATACAATAAGGCGACCATCTCGAGCTAATTTCCTAAGATAACTTAAAACCTGAAAACTGGCTACACTATCCAAACCGCTGGTTGGTTCATCAAAAAACATAATGGGCGGATTTGTTACCAATTCAACTCCAATGGATAAACGCTTACGCTCACCACCTGACAGATGGCCTACTAAGGTATTACGATTACGTTCCATATTCAGCATTTGTAGAATATCATCGATCTGTTAAATAAATAAAATTAAAGGGGTCTTCAAAAATAACTGTAAATATACTTGCAATTTTATTTTTTTCCTCTTGTTTTGTATCCAATGACAATTTTAATTCAGTAGATATTTGTAATGTTTCCTGTACCGTTAACAGGTCCAGCATGGCAAAATCCTGAGGTATATACGAGGACATTTTACGAAATTCAATAAGATTTCTTGCCTTGCCATTGATAAGAAAACTGCCGACAACATTGGAAGCTCTTTGAAAATGTTAAACAATGAGAAAATAAATCACAAAATTCTGTCTTTTACAACCTACTTGAAACCGGATAAAACATTTAACATGGAAGTTTTACCAGCTCCTGATGGACCTAAAATTGCTGTTAATCGTCCCGAACTAAATTCACCACAAGCATCATGTAAAATTTTCTTGTCTGCAAAGGAAAATAAATATTTTTTTAATGTGAGTATAACATTGAGTTTATGAATGATTTTTAAAACATTTTAAATTTTAAACATTGCATTTGTTTTTATTGTAAGTTATCGTTTCACTTAATCTAAGCTATACTGTAAAAAAATCAATCATTTCATAATGTTTTAAAAACTGTTTAGTAATATTTCATAAAGATTAAAATCGATAAAGATTATCTGAACATTAAACCTTAAATGATTGATTTTGAATTGATATGGATTTAAAGCAACATTTTTTTTTATTATGTTAGAATCTATAAAGATCTAGAAAAATAGTTAAAAAACCATTTTTAAAGTTTTGTATTTCTGCAACGCTGCAACATTAAGGGTTAAAATTTTGTTAAATTAAACATTTATTGTTATTAAATACTTTTTTGGCTCCAGTCGAACGTTAAAAATATAAATTGTTTTTTTTTATTTTCGTATTTTAAACGTGCAAAGCTTTTTAAATACTTTTCTTTGAATATGAAAACCATGTGCAGTTAAAATTGCAATTTCAATAGAATTTTAAAGCCTTTTTTATTTTTAATTTCTATTATCAAACATTTTTATTATTGTTTGATTTTAATATTGAGTATAAACAAATTTGAAAACTGTTCTAATCTACATTACTTTGTTTTAAAACATGTTTACTCTATGCTTTGTTCTTTTAAGCGACAATGGAAAACATATTTATTCTGATTTATTGAATTAGCAAATAAGAAAATAATAATTCAAAATGCAATTAAATTATGCTTATAAGGTGTAGTAGAAATAAATCCATTATTTACTATCTCGGGTTGTATTCATTTTTCGATTTCAAAAGTAAAATTAATTTAAAAACCACTAAAGCTATGATTTCAGTGAAGATATCAGTTGCTTATAATACTTGGACATTGTCATTATGTATGCTTTATGTATGCATTATGAATGCATTTCAAATATCTGGATTGTTTACAGCAATCAATTTTTCGCCCACCTTTGTGGAACTTTTTGCGGTAGCTTTATAATACTTTTTAGCTTTTCGTTCATTAATGATTTCTTTAGTTTTGTTGTTTCAGTTTTCATTAGTCTGGTTTTTTCAACTAAGGAAGTGATTGAGCGGTATGTAGTAGGTCGTTTAAGGACTAAAAAGCCCTACTTAATTTATTTATCCGCTTTCGGTTTCGTTTTTTTTTGTCTTCTTGAGTTAGTTGCTCTTAATAAAGTTTTTACAGCTCAGCAAGTGATTGATCGATCTGCTGATTACTATGGTAATGTTAAATGAAGATAGCATATCTATTTACTACACCCTTAAATATGTAAACACATTTATTTAATTATTTTATATTTAAATTGCTTTGTTTATAATGCTTTAATGGCTGCAATTTAAATCTCGTTAATATCAGGAGGTCAAAAGTTATAATCATAACTCTGCAACCCACTTAAGAATCCAAGCAAACTTTGCACTATTTTTTACTACAAGTGCCAGTACTTTTTATTGGTTTTTGCTTTTAAATTAATTTTAAATTAACATATTTAGAAAAGAAAATACTAAGTAACCTATAAATATTCATCAGTTATTAATTATTAAGAACTTTTTCTACTTTTGCAAACGGGTTCGCGCTCGCATGTCTTTTAGGAAATAACGTTGGTAAAATAATTTTTAAAATATAATTCTTGGACTAAACATTCGGGAATGGGGGAAAGTGAAATAGTGAAATTGGTTGAAAGATCCTTATAAATTCCACCTTGAAATCTAGGGCAATAATTCTCTTCAATAGAAGCTTGTAATAATCGATCTCAATTTGTTTGAGTAAGATTAGCGGGTGGGCATCTGGACATGCTTTTAATCAGAAGGTATAAGCCTGTATTATATCTGAACTCAGGCATAAAGTTGACGTGGATTATAGAGGTAATTTTTTTTTAGTTTGTGTTAAAATGTTGCAGAGAAAATGGGTCCCATTACTCTGCGTACTACACCTTGGTCGACGTTTATTTACACCTCTTCCCGCTTCTATTACTTGGGCTCAGCAGCTAATGCTAGTCAGCGTCTACGGAAAACTAGACAATGATGCGAGCTTCTGCTATGTGGATAATCACACTGGTCTGCCATGAATGGAAATTAGGAGTCTAAATGGAAACGCTGAATGGTTCCAGTGTTAAAGGAAATGAAAGACTAACGTATCACGACCTGGCTACATGTGGCCAAAATGTGTCTATCCTCTTGGGTTTACAGCCAATTTTAACTTATACTTAATTGATTGCTTCACTTTACTGCTAATAAGATCAAGGATTTTTTCCTTTAGTTTCGCTTATAAATAATTGATTTCTATTTATAATACCTTATATTTCATTCACTTTTCTGTTTGTTTAATATTTGTTGTTTATACTCACTTTGTTTATAAACATAATTAACATTACTGAAATGTAATCTTAAATTGTTTGTGTTTGTTAACGAGGTGGGGGTGATTAAGGGCTGGTCAGTTAATGATGATACAGAATTTTCATCATTATGACTGTTGCTATTGAGCGTGGTTGATGTTGTAGTCGTTGTGACTGATTGTAATTGATCTTCGTTATCAGACATTGTAATCGGTATTGTTTTTTTTTATTTTTATTTTTTTACAACCGCTAATATTTTTTGATAATATTTTATATTTTTATACAAATTAACATAGTTTTGTATAGCACGAGTACTTGTCACAATTTTCAAGTTGAATGTTAATATTCAATAAAACTGCGTATGTTTCCTTATATTTTTTTTTCTTTATTTTAATTAAAAACTAATTTTCTAGCTCTTCTTGCGTTCCAAGACGGTTATCGAGTGAGACTGCTGGCTGCAATCATTTAAACGCGTAAATTAGCTCAATTGTTCTTTTATTTTAAATCGCACTCATTTTTATTACATATATTTTTGTGTGTTTTGTTTTTTGTTTATTAATCTTGTTTAGATTTAGATAAAGTTCAAGTACTTTTTTGTTGTTGGTTTTCTTTATTGACTCCACCAATATTATTTGTTTTGAGAATATTAATCAAACTATTAACTAAATTACACCATCATTGTCCAGGTTTTATTCCTTTTCTTTTTGGAAAATAATCTTATCTTTGGTTGTCACAGTGCAACTGGCCTCAGTGGCTTTTAAAATTAAACTGAAATGCATTTGTGCTCCGACTCAATTGAAGAGCAAACAATTCATTAAATGTTGACAATACAAATGAGTGACTTACATACATTCAAAAATATCAAAAAAGAGGCAACTCAAATACTTAAAGAATGCAAAAACGCTGTTTGTTTCTCTTTTTGTTTGATTATTTAAACCATTTATTAACATAAACTTGTTTATTTTTGGCTTATTCTTTTATGGAACTTGATTTGATTTAGCCAACATGTAACCGGCTTTTGTGACCAACCAATTCAGTTGCAACGGTTTATTCATTCTTGTTTTTCCCTTGCACTACAAAGTGAAAGTTTGTCTGTTATAAGTTGCTTGTTACTGTGTTTATTACTTAAGTTTTGAATTTAGCTACACACACAAGTAGTATCTAAAAAAGTTTCAATTAAATTAAGTGTTAAAGTTCATTCAACCGTACATACCTACATACGTACAAATAAAAGTCAAACTTATAATTTCGTGTATCCGAAATTTATATGAAAAGCCTTGAAGTTGATCATTGTATGACAATGTAATGTCTATGAAAAGTTAAAGTGAACATTTCTTTTACTCAAAGCACTGTGACATACAACTATGGTTATCATTTATGCTTGAAAAGCGTTGCCAACTACACTTGATAACGTTACATTAATACAAATTTTAAAATTATAAATAAAAAATCTTTCCTAATTATCCTTTTTTTCTTTTTAATAAACCTGCGATACTGAATGGTATCCACAACAGACTTAAATATGTCAAAAATAATCTAGATCTTGACTTACCCAATTATTATTATTAATTATTATTACTTGGAAAAAACATTTCTTTAATTATTTTATCGTTCAAGGTTTAAAATGAATAAAATTAACATTCTCCTTTAAGTTAATTTTTTATTGCAGTTCTAGAATTATAGTCCCTCATAAAAACATGCATTAAAGCTTTTATTTAATAATAATGAATATTTCAAAAACAATTTACTGATTTGCGATAAAAGAAGAAAACAGTTTTAGAATAATAATTTTAATATACAAAAATATTTAACAACAATAAAAATGTTAAAACAACGTTTTAATTTTATTTATCGGCATTTAGCATGCAAAACTAATTTAATTACATTAAATTTGTTTATTGTTAAGTACGATATATGAAATCATTAACAATAAGTTATATATCGTATATAACACATCCAATTAAGATAATCTTACTATTAATAATTTAATATTTTAAAGTTTTTGTTATTAATTTTTATAGCATATTAGCATTTTAATAAAATTTTAAAAGTTAACTGAGCGCTTCATGTACTTGTGCTAGGTGTTGATAAATCAGTTAGTCAGTGTAATAATAACAATGGCTAAATCAACTTGTGTTGCTTGACTAGGATTAGTTGTTTTTGTATGCTTTTTACAACAATTTCAGCAAAACAACAACTATATTTAAATATACCCGTTATTGATTGTTTTGTTGCTACATTTCATAACAGTCGTATGCTGTAACATTTATTAGACAACTATTACACGTTTGCCACATTGAAAAAGCATTAAAAATATCCACTCAATTTGAGTTAAGTAGACGAATAATGAGTGATTATTGTCATTTAAAAGTAAGACTAACGGTTTAAGTTTTCTTTTTGATTTTAAAAATTTACCGCCTGTTTTTGTGAGACGCACGAATTGAGAGTATTCTTATTGTTTAACTTAGTATTGGTTGCCGGAGTCTAGGGGATAGTTTCTTACTTTACTACACTAGAATTCCAAGTTCAGGGCTCAAATCTATAACATAAAAAATGTATATTAACTTAAAATAATAGCATCATGAATCTAATTAACCTCTGAGAATCGTCGTTTAATTTGTTTATCGTTTTTATTGTATCTATTGCTTAATTTTGTTTTGAAAAAGTTTTTAATTTTTTATTTAGTGATGACGAGTATACTCGGCGAAAATATAGTCTAAATCTTTCAAATAATTTTTATACATACCTTAATAGCGTAATACAAACGAAAATAACTCAAAATCTTGAGTAATTGAATTTGTTTTCGACGGTCTGAATTCGCATGCCTCATACAAATAAAACAATAAAGTTACCAGTGCATTAAAAAGTATTTTTTAAAGATCTTTATTGCTTTTCCCGTAGGAAATGAATGTGTAAGGATTTGTTGAATAATATTAAGAGTTTAATTTTTTTATAATGATAACGAGTACACTCGACTCTGTATATGGCAAAATTTTTCATTTACATTTTGACGTTTTGTATACAAAACAGACAGATACAGAGTTAAGTATAGGCCTGTTTAAAACTGATATTTTAATTAATTTTTCGTGTGAAAATATGTTTTTATTATAAAAGAGTAATTATTATTTAAAAAATATAACAATAACTCAAATATTTAGTACAAGATTTGTGAAAAATGTGTTAAACAGTTTTTCTCTTTTTTTCAAAATAAAAATAAAAACTTTAAATTTAATTTTTTAATACTTTATTGCAAGAATTATCGTAAAATTATGTTCAGTAGTTACAAATTAATTATCACTTGCTCTTCTAAAAATTAATGTCGGTTTATGTAAAAAAAATAATATTAAATTTACATTATTTCTAGAATCCCTTCTTACAATATTAAAAACAATTATATTACATGAAAAAATAAACTTTCTTTTGATAAATAAAAACTAAAAAAACAAAACTTTGGCACAGTTACGATTTATATACACAAAAAAGAAAAAAAAAAGAAATTAGCGAACTCAAAAAACTATTTTAAAATTATTATTAATTAATTTCAATTCCATGGAATGTTTATATTAAGAAATATTTAAAAGACTCGTATTCAAACGTATAATTTAAAATATATCTTGGCTTCGTTTAAAATTAATATTCAATGAAATATTATTGCTGTAAAAACGCGTTTTCATAACTAATATATTTATTATTTAAGGCAATCGTTTTATATAATAAAAATTTTAAATTTAGTTTAACACAACTAAACTAATTGAAGTTATGAAGATTGTAAATTTATGCTTATTTTAGTTATTAAGTTAGTATGTATTTAATACAAGTTTAGATTGTATTTTGCTGTACATTAATATTCGCTTAGTATTTCTATTAAATTTTATTTAATTTTCTATTGTTGATATTGCAAACACTCTCTTTAGCTTAACATAATTCTCAAAATTGCTTATACGTCCTTATTTTAATTCCTATCTAAATAATCTCAATCTGAAGGACATTATGTAAAATGATATGATACGTAAACCTAAAAATACCGAAACTAAAAATATTATAGCCGTTTCATAGTTAGCATTTAACATATCGACATCTTTGAGAAATACTTTCGGTCTCGTATAATGGCAATACATGGCATTACATGCTAAACGAGGACGATCGAAGCCGAATATGGCCAACACAGAGGCTTCTAAACTGTATTTTAGAAAAGAGGTTTTAAAAATCCATTGCATAACTTGCGGTGTATGTTTCTCTTGTAGAAAGAAACCCGAAAAAAGCAAAAAAGGACAGATGAAAAATGGTCCCAATATTGCTGCCAGCTGCAAAGAAATTGTAATTGTAGTTTCAAAATAAAGTTTTTTTTTAGTTTTTTTTACTTACCTTTATGTTTAGTGAAGCACCCACAGCTAAACCTATACTTTGGCCCACTAGAGCTGTTAAAAATATTATCACACAAAATAATACCACACGAAATACATCTTTGGGTTGATCGGTTAAGAAATATGTTATAAATATGTACACTGAAGTGCATACTAATTGTATGGGTATATCAGCTAATGTTATGGCCACATAATAGGCCCTTAGGGAGTACCAACGATTGAAATGTTCTCTTGACACGATGGGAAATTCCAGAGGAACTGAAATAAAAGTACAATATTTTCAACTTAAAGTTTAAGAGTCAAGAATAGAAGTAAAATGATAATTTTTATGTGTTATAGCCTTACTATAGTATCTTAATATTTATCACTTACATTTCACTAAAATCGATGAAAATGCCGAATACATGATAAACATGATTGTATAGAAACAATAACGGAAATTATTCAATGCATTCTCTGCCTCATTGCCAATACCGTAATATAAACAACCGATCAGTAGAGCCGTTATTAAATGTATAATAAAACGTATCATTGTTAAGGACTTATCGCGCCACAATATTAAAAATGTTCTCAGTAATAATATACCCAATTGGCGATAGAATGGCGTGGCATAAATATTTTCTCTCTTACACAATTTCGGTGAATCGATTTGACAGCAACCATCATTATCCGCAGAGGAGATACAATTAAAAGAATCACTGCTTAGAATACCTTGACTATCACCGATACGTGAGCACATCTCTTTGATAGGTGTTAGGGGTTTTGTAGTGGTTTGATGGTGGTGGTTATTGGAACGATTTGCGTACTTGGGAGGTGAATAATGACCATTAGCGATGGGAGTTGATTTTGCGCTATTAATGGGAGTTGATAATATAGGAGCTGTTACCGGTGTCATAAGACCAGCAGCCATCATTTTGTCTGGAAAAAATATTGTAAATTATGTATATGAGTGAATACAGAGCATTTAAATTTTTCAGATGAAATGTGCTGTTTTGGAGGAGTTAATGTTCAAAATGTTTTGGCATTAAAAACCTCTTTTTCTAAAACCTATATTCAGCCAAAAACTCTGGGAAAAAATTAGTGACTATTAGAATGAATTTTCACAGAAAAATCTAGGAGTCCACTTTAGATATATTCAGATGCCCTAATATCACTTGAAATGTTAGGAAATACTTACCAACTTTTTGCATGGCTTCCAATTGTTTCTTTCTAGACGCTTTGGTTTGTCTATAGTTGTTACTGCGTCCATTTTCTATTTTTGCTATTAATTTTTCATTTTGTGGACCATAGTCATCGGTGGCAATTTCCAATACTTAAACAGATGTAAGCAAAATCAAATTAGTTAAGTTCCTTTAGTGATTATATGGAAAATGATAAAACTTACAATAATCTGCTGGATTGTATGATTCTGGACAATGCAGGCCAACATCAGCTAAAAATGGCACCAGATTATCGGTACCACCCGAATATATACAACTGCCTTCCGCTATGGCATATAAATGATCAAACATTTCAAATGTTAGAGCACTGGGTTGATGTATAGTACAGATGACGGTACGACCTTCCAAGGCCAATTTCTTTAGTAGTGATATCAATTGATTAGAAGTGGAGCTATCTAAACCACTGTTGGCAAACAAAGCAAATTAAAAAATTAATATAGTTTTTATTTTAACAATTGAATAAGAAACTAACGTTGTTGGTTCGTCCAGAATTAAGACGGGTGGATTATTTACTAATTCTAAAGCTATAGACAATCTTTTCTTTTGACCACCCGATAATTGTCCAGTACGGGTATGACGATTTTCATACATTCCTATGGCTTCCAAAATTTTTTTTACCTTAAAAAAATTTGAACACCAATTACAAATTTAGTTCTACTTTGAATTGACTTAAACACTTACCCTTTCCCTTTTAGCACTCTTGCTCATGTGGGTACCTATTTTCAGATTAGCCGAAAAATGCATTGCCTCCTTTACCGTTAAATATGGATGTAGACTAGTATCTTGTGTTATAAATGCCACATTCGGTTTGAATGCTTTAATATCACGTAACTGATCATTGACCAGGACATCACCGGTATAACCGTAGGCTCTGAAATGTTGTAATCGTATGTTTTCGATTAGCAATTTTGGTAGGTTTTCAAATATGAAGGTTACATTACGTATATCCTGAGAGTATATTTAGGCAAGTACTTTTTCCCGCACCCGATGGACCTACAATGGCACTTAGTTCGCCAGCATTAAATTGGCCCGTTATGCCTTGCAGTATACTTTTGGTTTCTTAAAATATAAAATAGAATTTATTAAGTAAAGTAGGGTTGTTAATTGCAGTGTTTTTGTTTTCAAATATTTTATTTTGATGAATGAAATATTGTTATTTGAAAGATAATGTACGTATAAAAGATGTAAGTGCATTTCAAAAGGCTGTGGCCATAAGAATGTGGACTATTGTAATTCATAAAAAAACTGGTATTATTTATATCAGGGTGAAACAATAAATCCGTTACGTTTTGAATGCAATACAGGTTTCTGAATAAAAAAAAATCAATTTATTTTTCCAAATCGAATTGATACAGATTGCCCAAAGTATTTATGAAGTTTAGCTTAGCATTGCGTGATGGTTTTCTTCTGAAAAATAAAAACTTTATTGAGCAAATCACGCGGTAGTCTGCTATAAATGTCTTGCAAATAAAAACTAATTGACGCAACTTGACCAAATTTTGATAGGAGTCAATTGACGGATGCCTGCTTACAGCAGCAGTGTTGCTTTTTTATATAAGATATGGGCAATTGAAGAAGTAATGAACTTATTAACCCACTTTTGCAATTGCTTTAATTAAATTTTTAATATTTTTGAATTTTAAATAGCTTTCTTCAATATCGATACGTCTTGTTTTATTCGTACATCCCCTGTATGTAAAGTGAAATACGTACGCAGTACGTCTATGAACTTTGTTATGGTTAAATTTCATTTGTTATTGTTTTCAATATGAAAATATTTTTTATTATTGTATTATTTTTTGTTTTTATATAAAATTATTAAAATAATACAATTTATAAGAGTGCTTATCAACCAACAGTTACAATATTGTTTCATTCTGCATATATGTATGTATGTAAATAGGCAGAATTATAAATTTATATATATATGTACTATATACATGTACATACATATTCCAATATGTATGTACGTATATAAATGCTTAGAATTAGGTTATATAGGGGTTTTCAGCGGCTTTGTTAAATTGTTTTAAGTGCATTTGTACTTGATTTTTGTTTTATTTATTTGTTGTTGCATAAATTAAATTATTATTCATTGTATTTTCATAACAACGATATTTATTTGGTAAATTGTAATGTAAACCACTGACAACTTAATTTTGTGTTTTAAACAACTATTTTCAAATGACTAACGTCTCTAAATACAAACAAATATTAAGTTTTTTAAAAACATTGAATCATTAAACTCTTCTTTCTCAAATTTTATTGTTATAAGGGCTTTCTTAAGTTTTTGTTTGCCCTATCTATACCTACTTATCTCCACTATGCTTAGACCCTGACTAAATCTGATTTAGGGTACGCTAATTTAAACTAGCAGTCGTCTCAAAAAGTATAGTGAATGTATGTATTTCTCGTTCTGTATACATTCACCACAGCGCGCTATGTGGCATTTTGCCTCAAAACCTGGCCAAAATTAATAGAAGCGTTTTATGAGTTAATGGCTTGAATTTTTTGATAGTGTTAGTGATAATTAGGCCGAAGGATGAACCCAACTGATTTTGGTTCAAATCGGTCCGTGATTTCGCCTAGCCCCCATACAAATTCCCCTCGAAATTGCACTTATTTACACATAATTATGGTAATTATTGAACAATCATGATAAAATTTAGCATGGATCAGTTCTGTATCGGATCACATTGGACCCTAGTCCCCATATAAAGTTCCCTTTAGAAATTCACGTTTGCGCTTATAAATGGCTTAAAAACATCGGTATCGTGATGAAATTCGGTATAAACGTGTATTTTGTAAATCTAAATCATATTACCAAATTTTGTTATGGTCGGTCAATAATTGCCCCTTGGTCCAAAATAGGGCCCCTTAAGAAAATATGTTTAGCAATTATAATTGGCTTAAAAATTGTATTACCTCGATGAAATTCGACATGAATATGTTTAATATGAATGTGAATCATTTATGATCACATTTTATTATGATCGGATCATAAGTGCCCCTAGGTACCACATACGGCCCATTAAGAAAATCTAACATACATCTTATATTGTTATAATAGTCGATATACATATGTATGTAATTAAGTTTTTAAACTTCTATGATAATTAATATTTATTTATAATATTTATTTTACATTATTTAATACTTAAAAGTGAAACTAACTACAATCGTTGAAATCGTTATCATTTTTATCATCAATGTCAGGAAGGAGCAATTTAATAGTATCTGATGAAAATGCTTTTCGCGATTTTTGTGTACTGCAGCTTATAAAAGTGTCACTGCTTAAAAGGAACCTATTCAGGACATCTCGATTGGTATGGCTTCTACTAAATTTCCTCGCATTCATTTGAGGATTAAGTCCATATGGCTTTACTGCCTATGGCTTTATTACACTGCGTGTAATTTTTTTAATTTTTCAAAAAAAAGTAAAATTTTCAAAAAATCGCCAAAAAAAATTGCGCAAATTTGCGCAAACTTTTTTTTTGTTCCTGAATGTAGAGAGTTCGTATTTTCTTGTGGTGTATAACATTAAACTACTAAAAACTACTTTCACCTTTAAAATCCTTATCTTTTTTTAGGAAGGGTAAAAAAGTGTGAAATTTTTATTATTTTTAAATTTTGAACGAATAATTTTAACATTAATATATGAGATATATATATGTATAAAAAAAAACTGAAAGTAGCAGTTGCTCATACCTTTCAAATAAAAAAAATCAATATAAAACCTCTATTCGTTTAGCCACAAAAAAATATCATATAAACCTATTACAATTTCAAAAAAACACCAAAAACGCATTTAATTTTCTTCACTTTCCTGACTTTGTCATCGTCTCAAATCTACAAATCTCAACATAGTCGTGAAAATTCACTATATAATGCAGAATTTTGTTGTCTATCGAACTGCATACTCAGTTTCTTAAATTTCTTTTCGGGGTAAATGCCACATAGTGCAGCGGGTGAATATTTTTGAAAAAAAGTTAAGTTTGTGTGCAATCATTTGTCTGCCACTCTGTATAAGAATGTCAATCTCTCATATGAATTCATTCGAATTTTTCATTGCAGCTATTGCTATTGATATGTCTGCACTGTTTTCGTGACAAGGAACCTATACGAAGGTAGTTGTCGAATATCCCGCTATATCTTCCAGAGGCACCCGGTATTCTTGGACGACCTTAGATGTGGTATATACACTCTTCAAGGATTTAGGATTTATCTGTCTTTTAATAACAGACCGGGGATTTCGAAACTTCTAAATAGTTAATAAACAAGATAAAGGTATTTCAAAAATAAACTCAAACTTGAAATTTATTTGGCTTTTGTTACCTGGCAATAAAAGTCAGTTGCTTATCCAGATTAATTTTCTGACTATTATTATTTTTTTTTTTAATTTTATTACACCATTTTTATTTTGTGTTTCTTTTTGTTTCAGAAAAAGTGAAGAACGTTATCGAATTTCTAATCGTTAAATCCAAATCACATTCTACAATATAAAAAATGACTAATTATTTAAACAAATGGTCAAAGATCCAGTAGTTAAAGTAAGTAATTGTTAATTTCTTTAAGTAAAATTAAACAAGTTTTATGAAATTAAAAAATAATTTTATTAAATTTATGCCAATTAAAGCATTTAAAAAAATAAAGTAATTAAGTTTTTAGAATTAATTTATCATTTTTGATTATAATCATGAATAATTGTTAAATAACATCTTTAACAAACTTATTATAATCTTTTAATCAAAAAATTTAATAACGAGTTAATTCCATTCATTATTTACTACTGATTATATTGAAACGTAAGAATTTGATTAACTTTCTTGTTAATCACATGCATAGAAAAATAGGAATTTTTATCGATAGCATTTCTAAAGAGATTAAATTACACTGAAAGAAATTTTATTGTTATCATAACTTTGAAATTAATTTATAACCACTAAACTGGATTAAATGTTGTTTCTTTGTTGGTTTTTTATACCCAATTTTTGTTCTGTTCTATTATACGCAGAAAATAACAAATGATAAATACATTTTTCATGAAATTGTTATTTATTTAATATAAAAAACAGCGTTTATAAAAAATGTTCCGATTGTTTGCCAAAATCTATAAAAATAACGTTTACGCAAATAACTTTTTACACATGGTTGGTATCTTTAATAACTTGTATGGTTATTGAAGGCGATACAATATTATAGTAACAAGGCTTGCTTTTTGTTGTCTCTCAAATGTAGACTTTTGAGCCAATAAAACATTATTTAATTTTGAATTAATTGCTCACCAAAACATATCCCACACAAGTTTCGATTGTAACGTTCAAATTTAAGCGAACTTGTAAAATAAAAGCAGTAATTTTTAAGACTTCGCAAGCAATCGGGTTGATCTAAACACCCGAAAAGAACACGAGAGACATAAAAGCACAACCTTTCTGAAATGCTGACTGAACCCCTGAAAAAGAAGTAATTTCTACATCGAGTCATTTTAGGTTAGGTTGTGAAGGCAGATGTGAAAACACACTTTCGCTCAGAGATCAGAATCTTAGCATTGTGGGTACCTTCAATTTCCTAAGTTGATCAAAAAGTAAAATTACAAAAAAAAAAATAAACTCTGAGGGAATAAATAACCAATAGAAAAGTCAGAAGCCAATATAGAGGAAAAGAATGGAAAACAAAGCCATCTCACCAATCAACTAATGCGAAAGATGAAACTCTCAATGTCAGAAATCAAAGGAAGTTAATTCTCCAAGGCCAGATCCTAGGAAATTCACTACCCAGATTCTAATGTTAATCTTAATAATTCGAAGAATATACATTCTCCCCTAGTCAGCAATGAATTATCCACTCTTGGTTCACTCTTGATGTTTTAGCCGATCAATACGAAAATGCGTTCCATAGGGGACCTAACTGAACGCTTCATCAGGTTTTGTTAGCTCATATGCATAGTATCCCATGTTAATCTGAAGCCGAATCAAAAACAATCTCTTATGAAATCCAGAAAATTATCCGATTTAAAGCTCTATATTTGGTAGGATTAGAAAATTCCTATCGATTTAAAAGCTGCTAATACCCTAGAATGAGGTGGCTGAAGCAAGTTTGTCTTTTTAAACTTCCTCTCATAAATTCTATAAATTGGCTAACAGTTCATTTATTAAAGTTACATACATACATAATTGGCCATTACAACCCTTCAGTCAGGATTACGGCCTAGCTCTCACACCACTCATGTTGTGTGCGTTAATTTTATACGTGAATGGCGGGACCTACAGTTTAACGTCGACTCCGAAAGACAGATTTTTTTGAGAAACTGTTCATGGCAATTTTATTTACTCTCAGAGTTTTTGCCAGAAATCTGCTGAGAGGAAGTCGCCGAAGAAATATTTTTTTTTTTCATATTTCATTTTTGATGTCTGACCTGGGATACGAACCCGGGCTTTACGAATAGTAAGCCAACACACTACCTACTACACCACGGCGACTTTATTAAAGTTAGAAGTGTTATATCTCTCCAGCTGCCAAATACTATGAGATCTTCCTTCATGGTCAGATCACTTCGTTCGAAGCAAAGAAAGTGGGGTAACCTTCGCTGCACTGAAGTTACTTATCACTTATTTTTATAATATTCTAACTAAAGTTTTAACGTCAAGTGAAATTTAGTTTTATTAGCTCTTAAATCGTCTTTCAATAGTTCGATAATACATTTTTTCTTGTGTAAATAGCAACAAAAAAAAAAAGATGGCATTGTTAGCTAAGCAATGAAATAGCTTAAAACGGTAAAATGATTAATTTTATAAAAGGAAATTTCAAATCTTATCGTTTTGATTAGGCCCAGGTGATTATATTGCTTATTTTATTTTTGGTTTCTTGAAAGAAAATTTGCCATTTTAAAGTTCAGGTGTTAAAAACCATCATAACAACAGGTGTTTTTTATTTTCTTTTACCAAAACAAAAAAAAAAAACAATCTTTATGACAATTATAAAATAAAAAAAAGAATTATTAGAAGAATTATTTGGAAACAATGTTGTATTCTAAGAGACTACTGGCAATAACTTAATTAAAGTTTCATAATCAATGTGATAATTTCACTTAATTTATGTCACACTTTGTCAACATGTGCTAGCCTTTGGATTTATTAATCCAGCCTTAATTAAAGACAATATTAATAAAAATGGCAATAATAGTGAATTATTCTAGAAAATAGGAATTTATTAACAACATTGTAAACGGAAACGATTACTGGGGCTTATCAATTTTAAAGATAGGAAAACTTATTTAAATTTATTTCTCTTTGTGATAGGCAACACAATGTAAACAACAACAAAATTTCTCTTTTCCTTATGGAATTATATAAATAAATCAAACATCTAAAGCCAATCAATGATCACATGAATATTTTAATCTATTGATTGTGAATTTAACAATGATGTTAGCCAACAAGAAATTTCTTTCACTATCCATGTCCATGCTTTCCATGAGCGCCAAGAATAAATTCTTTCCCAGAATATAAAATTAAATGATCGTGGATTACTTTAACATAAATTCGGTATTTAATGCCACGAGGCGACCATGCCCTCAAATCACTCGTGCTCAATACCCAATGTGATATGAGCCGTAGAATCGTCCTTTTGAAATTACGTGTCATTGGTGTCCAGTTACCCAATTCAGACCAAAAAAATTTTGGTTCACAAAGATTTATGAACTGATGACGCCGCCAGTCCAGAATACACACCTACTGTGACATTTTCGTAATACATTGAACGCTCTTGGATTTAAAGCGGTTTGGTATTCAATTTTGTTTGTTCCCCAAAGGAAGAAAAATTAATTAAAAAAGCGAAAAACTTAATCTGAGATAAAACTGATGCCGAGCAATAGGTACGAATTATTTAATTTCAAAAAAAAAAAATATTAAAATTATCCTCATACACATACTTGACCTCACTTCTGAGTCATTTCGTTATACTGATGATGTCTAATCTAAAAGAAATTTTCTTTTCTACATTTTGTTTATTTATTTAAACTATTATACTTAATAATATTTAAAATATTTATTTCCTTATCTTGTGCATTATATTCATCCAAATTCTTGAATACAATAACAAAATACGAGTACTTGAATTTAAATAGTTTGACAAGCTACACTTCTACTAACGATTACTTCCCATATTAGTTTGTGGGGGTTAGATAAAATGCAAAGTAAAAAAAAAAATAGTAATAATAAAAAAGTGTAGTATAGTATAGTAATAGTATAGTATTTAAATTAGTATACTTGAACATAATTTGTATACGTTCAACCAAATAATAGCAGTATCAACATGGTGTTACTAATTTCCTTAATGGATTTTACAATGATGTTGTAAACAATACAAAAAAAAAAAAACAACAAAAACAAAAGCAAATATAAAAAATAAATTAAAATAATTTATTTTATTCATTTAATGAAATACAAAAAACAAAAGAAAATTAAAAATTATTTCAATATGTGTTACAGTCTCAAAAGTCCATCACGTTATGATAACGTTCTTGAACACTACAAGATAATCGAATAAGGAAAGATTTATTATTTGTTTTCTGTATTTTATAAATGGAAGTATAAATTTAATATAATATTACAATGTTCAATAATATTGCAGTTTTGACCAAATTTAATTCAAATAACCTCAAATTCAAAAAAAAAAAAAATCGATATTAGATATCAGAATTACTATACGGCTTAACTAATTATGAAGCTAATAATACTATATACATATTCAGACAGCTAACAAAGAAAAAAGGTAACAGAAAATCGGTGTAACTCTTTAGAAGCTACAGTGCGAAGCTGATTTTGTCTATTCGATTTTGGCGGATATTGCAACTGAAGCGTACTTTCTTTCGATTCTATTAGAAGAATAGATAGGACATCAAAAAAACCGGTGATCATTATCATTGTCTTCATGTCTCCGCAGCAATTGCTTATAGTTCTTATTTCCGTTTCAAAGTAAGTCCCGGACGTCTTACTTTTGTGTTGTTCAGATTTTTTTCATGTCCTACTCTCCTTGGCGCATCCATAGTTAGTCGTTGGAAATGACCTTTGGCTCAATTTTTTTGTTCTTTCAAAAAAAAAAAGCTGCCAAGCTACAAGCGGACAAATATTTTACTCGGACATCGCGATTGAATCCAAGATGTCCGTGGTTGAATTTGTTCTTTCCTCGCAGCGACAGTATTTATAAAGACAAAATCGTGTTTCTATATTAATTGTGCTGAGTGTAATTTTAAACACTCATTGTATGAATGATAGAAGTTAAGGTATTAATATCACTCACATATAATTTAACAAAAACATTAAAAAAAATTGCTCCTGTGTTTAATCACACATTGTTGGATTTTAATCACTCTCCAGAGTAAAAAAAAAATATTAAAAAATTAATTGAAAAAGCGGGTTAATAAAGTACACATTTACACACATATTGTGCTATTTAAACAATTAACAATTATAACGGTAATGCAATTATCTGATATAAAAAATAAGTGCTTTTATAATAAAAAAAAATTACAAAAAGAAAAGGAAAAGTAATAAGAGTTTTAGAAGCAATTTAATTGACAACTGTAGAATTGAACAATTCAAGAAATTTTAAAGCTTTCTTTGGGTCTTGCCCAGCTACAAAATTTATCGATGATTGGTTTCTAATTTATTTAAAAATGTCTTCTCCGTTAAATCTCTTGGGAGATCTCCATTAATCTCTTACTCAATCTACATTTACCAGGCAGCGAGTTATCCTTACTAAAATCGGAGAGCATGCTGAGGTTCATTATGTTAACAGGGTTAGACATTATTTTGTAAAGCAATTATTATATAAAGCAAGCTATAGCTTGGGCTTAGTTTTGTCACAGTACTTTAATATCTCTACTCGACTGTATAGTACAATACATCATTAGGGCTGCCTTCCAAAATGTTAGTTGCTTTGTGTTTGAACAAAGTATCGTGTTTCATAATGTCGCTGTACAAAATATATACAATGTATTTCATTTCAAAACGTCGTCAATTTGTATTTTTAACGCAGTCGAAAAGCAATCAGGCATCGGGTTTATAGTTGATGCATTGTTTGGTTACTTTGCATATCTACATAGTTTATATACAGTAGTAGGACTCCATACAAACTTTGTATTGATACATTTTGGAAGGCAGCCTAGCTGTCGTTATTTCTTCCATTGCAAGATCGTCCTGTATCCAAATATACTCTGGTTAAACTTGGCTTATTAAGCCTTAAGGTATTGCGCTTTATTACAAACGTTTCAAAACTATCGGTCTGCCGTCCGCTAATAAGGACTATGTACATCCATTTTCTACATTTGATTTCCTATAGTTTGAGTTCCCTATTGTTCATGATCCAAAGATTTGGCTTGATCTTGTGCCACAGTAGGAAAACCTTTAGTTTTTGCGTAAATGTATTCCATAATATTCTGGTTGCACTTCAGTACAACAAAGCATTCATTGACTGAATATTTTAAGCAGGATTTAATTTTTTAAATTTTTTCATACTGATTGTAATCCTTCAATTACCGTTCTTGCTTGTCAAATCTGGTATTTACGTTTGTTTCTGTGTCATCATTCTTTGCCACAATTTTGTCAAGATTTCAGAAGATCTTTACGTAATCGTCTTCATGTTCTTTGTATTAACTTTTTTTTTATTCTCACAGACTTACTTATAACTCATGAGGCTCCAATTGCACAAATAACAGAATTGCTGATCACACAAATATTTAATGCGAACAGTTTTTTTTCAGTTTTCTTTCAATATATTTCACATATATTTGCTTATTTTTGGTTGTAAAAACAGACAAATATTTGTTTAAAAAATTTGTTGAAATATGAAGCTTTAAATTGCATCAAAAATTTTTGAGTTGAATGCTTATTTCGACACTCTTTGGTATAACTTTGCGTTTGGTATTCAGTAATGTGACCACGATATGTAGAATATGTAACACAAAGATCTCTAGGATCTTGCAACTTCTCACGTGAGCCAATATTCACGCCCATATAACAACACAGAGAGCAATGCTTTTAAAGAGACGTATTATTTATTTGCCGTTTAGTTTAATTCGATTCCAAACTAATGTGTGATATGTGAACAGGTGCTCCCCGGTCTGGTCTAATTTGGCTGTCTAGACTTGGTCTTTCCCGGCTAAAGCTTTCTATGCTTTTGTGCTTGATTAGATCAAACGTCCTTTAATATTTTACAAGGTACGGCAAATACAAAATCGGTTAAAATATGGACTTGTGGATCAAATGGCTGGATAGCCATGGTATCAAGGATTTCAAACAGGGTTCCTTACGTTCGGATATTACTTGGGAGTTTAAAATTGTTGAAGAAATCACTCTGAGATACATTGGATGTTTTTTTAATTCTTTGTTGTGTTTACCATATGGAAAGGAACAGCATCGTTGTATTGCTTTTGAAAATAAAAACCGTGCCCTGGATAGTGGTTTAAAGTAGTGTTTATCGTACTTTAAATTAGAGTTAAACATACTTTAAAGTATTGTTAAACATATTTTATATCTTTAGCAAGCAAATTTTTCTTATCAAAATGTTCTATTGTTATAAATCCTTAACCCATTAATGCCCGAATTTTTTTTCTAACGGTTACCGTTTTGTTTTTACACTCAATTTCCTCTCAGAGCATAAAAACTAAGGCAACCTCTGCTGGCAACTTAAGTTGCCACTGGGCACTAATGGGTTAATAAGCAAATGAATGTTTTTGATTGCAAATGTCTATGAAGCTGCTGTAAAATTGTTTGAATACTGATGAAAAAAAAATGTTACAGATTTCATGAATATTTTTAAGATTCTTTTTTTTTACACTTACCTCTTCGAAAGAAGCCCATACGCGCCGTATAGCGTATATTTTTAAAACCGATATTCAATTTTTTCGTCGTTCTATTTTGTTCGTGAGGAAATATTGAATTCGAAGTGCTGGCTGATGCTGTCGAAGTTGTCGTTGATATCGACGGTGTCATTGAGGAGGTAGAATCATTTGTATCATCTGCTGCTGCTTCTGCTGCGTGTGCTGATTTGTTTATTGATGATTTAAATTTATCACCGCTAGACAATGTAACATTTTCCGTTTCGGGCGAAGAAGGTGAAATTTTTAAATGAAGATTTTTGGGTTTTCTTGCAAACAAACGTTTGTTTGGTGTGGGTGTGGTCGGTCTGGCGTTTATGTAATGGACTGTTGATATGTTGGTTGTTAGGTTATTGGTAGTGATGTTATCGTCATTGCCATTGCACATTGTTAATATGTTAAGGGTTATGACGTCATCATTATCACTATTAACTATGGTGCCATTGGCGGGCCCATAAGTTTTGTGGGTCTCCGTGGTGGGTATGGAAATATATTTTGAATCAGCCATTTTGATTCATTTATTGAATTTGATTAATTTGATTTTGTAATTTTCTTTTCTTTTCGTTTAATTAAATAATAACGTATCTTTGTGTTGCTTAAGAATATTATTCTTAACAAAGGAAATTCTCACTTTCTTTTATTTTTTTTTTGTTTTAATATTTTTCTGAATGAACTTTACATCCGTTTTTCATTTTCTTTAACAAAACACACATAGGCACACTGTTTAATTAAAAGAATATATTGTTGTAATAATAATTAAGGATATTTTTTGCGGCGTTTGTAGTTTTGTAGGTGTGTGCAGTTTTTATTTCTTAAACAATTCACTGTGAATCATCGTTCTTGTCTCGTTTCTGCCTGTCTGTCCATTCCTTTGTCTGTCTTTTCATCGATGTTGCGTTTAGTATTGTTGCAGTATCTGAAAAGAATCGTTTTTTGTTTTTGTATTTTTTAATTGTTTGTATTTTAAATTAATTTATTTGTTTAATACGAGTGTTGTAGTATGTTTTAAATAAATTTTATCGTATTTCTCTTATGTATGTTATTCGTAAACAATGCTGGTAGAGTGTTAAACACTGCCATCGTTATAATTTGTCTGTTTTTACGTGTTATTTTGTTTTTAATATTCGTATCGTAATGCCCTACAATTGAAAAGGAAGTGTTGTTGGTTTAAATTTATTTGATTGCTTGTCCGCAAACGATAACACTCATTGCTATCTATTGGCCTGATATTTATGTATATATGACCCTTAAATTTATGGATTTAAACTTTTAATAGAAAATTTGTATAGGAATTACGAACCATTTAAAACTGAAAAGAGTTCCACGGCTAATGAACGAATTCCCTCTGCAATGCATTGCGCAACGAGCGACTACGAATTGTTATGCTTTTCATAGCACTGTTCCCTGTTGAAGCTGCGATAAAATACTGAAAGACAATCCAAATTAGCATGGTTTTCTAATGAAGCAATAGAGTTGGATACCGTACTGTCATTAATGTTTACTTTCACCTTGTTCTGTATGTATTCCAGAAGCCTCAAAATAGACTCCGCGAAATCGTCCCGCTCATCAAAGTTGTTGAATAGAAGATTAACATAAGTAGATCGTTCAACTTTGAAAATATAACCAAGCCGATCTGTAAAGATCAACTTATCTCAACGAGAACGGAAAGTACGACTGGGGATGGAAACCTTATAAATTGCTTTTAAACTAAACCAAGAAACAAATCTTGCAGTCAGAGGCAAGGAGGAAATACTTTATGAATTCTGCCTACATCTGGCAAATTCATTATTCCAGTACACAAGAAGGGGATAGAATGAAATTTTAGCTTCAAACATTTACCCTGCATTTCATTGATTAAGGAGAAGAATGGTATACTATCAAAGCGCTTAGAATTCATTTATAATTCAGACTAAAAACCAATAGGCTATCATAGAACCAGTTAAGTAAACAAAGGAAAGCAAGAGGGATTCTTTCTCTAGTCGCTCCCTTCATATGTGAAACGTTCTTCTTGCAGAATGTTAACATAACACTTAACGTTTTTACTTTTTAGCATATTTTAGATTCGTCTCAGCCTATCATTAAACTCCCGTTGCTTTTACAAGCTGCTTCTATAGATACGAGTAGACGTCAACAAAACACGTTGACAAGTACAAAGTGTATCTGAAATGCAAACTGCATTTGTGTAAAACAAAGAGCATGAAATGAACTGAATGAGTACAATAAATATAAAATGAGTGCCATGGATGGAAATTATGAAATGAAGGACTTCGAAAGCAATTGTTAATTTAAGTTACCATATTAACTAAAGTCGGGAAACACAATCTGATCAGCTAGACGTTTGGTACAAGAAATAAAAATTCAGATTTTATAATTAATTTAATTTAATATTTCCAACCCCGGTTTTACGTTTTCGTTTCGGTTTTATCTCGTTTATTGCTGTTTGACATTTGTTTTCTCTCTCTAGAGTTTCTTTACTTTTTGTTTGTATGTACCCGTCATACTTGTTGTTGACAGACTTGCTATCAGCCTGCCTCAATATGGTGTAATTTTGGACAGGTAGGGTCATTGTCATAGGAATGATTGCAAAGTAAAATGTGTGCGAAAACATACATCTGTACTTACTTACTATATACGAATGTATGCATATTGGAAAAATTATTTAAATTTAATGTCGAAGAACGAAAAGAAAGGCATAATGCCGCATATAATATTTGTTTGAAGATTAATTAAGATTTTCATAATTTCAAAGGTTCGATTTCTCTATTCATTAATTTTAAAATATTTTCCGAATTTAGTTTAAATTCTTAATGTTTAGTATTCGTTTATAATCCTACAAATTGTCCTAGTGAAGTTTTTCTTTAATGTCCTTATTATCTTGAAATGACAATTTACATTTAAGTGTTGCTGGACTGTAATACAATATAAAAATTCCAATCTGAAACGCTATTTCAGTGCGGTTGAATTTCTCTAGTGAACGTTAAAAAATAAGAATTTTACCTAATGTTGTTTGATCACGCATCAAAAATCAGTGCTAGTAAAGCCTAAACGGTTTCACACTTTCATATTTCTTTGACTGAAGTTAAAACGCCATCTAGGACACTTGAAATGTAAATCGCGTTGCAACCGTAAATGGTGGACAAGGAGAAAAAGCAGATCACAATACTCGATAAATATTGACAGAAGGCGACAACAATCAATTAACTGCCTAGCCGAACAAACTTGTTTTTCATGAATCAAACAAACTTATAATTAAACGTCAGTCCTATCCTTAAAGCAATTAAGACTAAAAATATATAATGTCAACAATTAGACCATGTGCAGCAGACAATCGCCCTTTAGCGGCTAATTTTTTCAATATGAGAGCAATTGTATTTTATCAGCGCATATATTAGTACGTTTGCAACTTATAGATCAGGCCTGATTTCGCATGATTATCCGTTTATAGCGAATAATTCCTTTTGTGTAAATTAGCAAAAAATACTTCATGCTTATGGCAACACTTTTCAGTAATGTTGTCTTTGTTTCGTGGTTATTTTGATTCATTTGAGAAAGCCACAACAGACAACAAGTAAATACATATTCGATAGATATACGTAGAGAGCAAACCATTCAACAAGAAAATAAAATAAAATTTAAATACCGGGTGGCTTAAGAGAAACACGATCACGCGGATTGATGCCGTGGGGCGTATGATTCGTTAACGATGGATTTGAAAACCTACATACGTCAAGTTATCGTCGCGATACTACCCAAAAGTGATCGAAAACTATTTCATAAGGATCGACTGTTGCATACAATCCAGAGCCTACATACATACATACATAATTTGTCATTACAACCCTTTAGTCAGAATTACGACCTAGCATCATGAAATGTGTGTGCTAATTTTAAAAATGAGTGGCGAGCACTACGGTTTAAAGTCGATTCTGAACGACAGATTTTTGAGAAACTTTTCATGGCAATTTTATTTACTCTCAGAGTTTTTGCCAGAAATCTGCTGAGAGGAAGTCATCGAATAAATATTTTTTCATATTTTCGTTTTGATGTTTGACCTGGGGTTTGAATCGAGGCCTCAAGTCTAATAAGTCAACACACTACCTACTAGACCTCGGCGACTTTAATCCAGAACCTATCAAAGTTTAATCGAAATCATAGCTTTAAAACTGACAAATGGATTAACATTTATCAGATAAACTTTCTTTTGAGACACCGTGTCTTTCATTGTTTGAATTTTCTATATAGACTGACATATGCTAAAGACACGCACTCAGGCACATATGTATACTTATATTAACATTGTATTTTTATTTATATTTTTTTTTTTATCTTTAACTAATAAGATAATCAATTTGCTGAGATACATTTCAATTACTTAACAAGATGCTAAACAATCACAATACAAATTATCAGTTTTTCTATTCCACTTTTGATCGTTTCTATCAGTCTATCTGTCTGTCTGAATAATTTTCTTTCATCACAATCAATCATTGGAAATGAAATGAAATGATTTACAAAGAAGAATTATTATTAATTTTCTTTTTTAATTTTGTTTTTATTTAAATATTTAATTTTTTAATACAGTTAATCAGTTATTGATTTATCAATCACTATAGGCATATATACATTTCAGAAGTATATATTTTTTTGTTTTTTATTTTAAATTAATCGTCATGGTTAGTTATTGTTTACGTTTGTCTATAATGCATTTTGTTTTTGTTCATTTAAAATTATTTTATTTTAATTATTTATTATTTTTGTCTGTTGTTGTAGTTGTTGTTCTCTTTTTTAAGCAGCAAAGCATTGACTTATTGAGTAAAATTAGCACGCGCGTGTGTTGTTTTTATATTCTCTATAGAATTTGCTTAAATAGTATGAGCAACATAGTATTCTCTAATAATAAATAGGCATCTAATCTAAATATTCTTTTTATTTATAATAAAATAGTACTACAGCCGTTGTTGCCAAATATGCTGACTTAGAGCTATTTGGCCTATAAGTTATAAATACATACGTCATTCAATATTAGCGTTGTAGGAGTATTATATTAATAGTTGCAAAGTCCTCTTTCCATATCAATTAATCAATATATTTTAAAAGCACTAATCGGTCTTGATAATTTAATGCGAAATTCTTATCGAACCATAGAATTTCCACTGTGGAGGCTATTAAGTTTTTGTGTTTCAGCATGGTATAGAAGTGGATGCGTCTTTAAAAATTACTGTCTATTCCGTACGTCTTCATTATTGGTGGGCTTTCTTCGATAACCGATCATCGTTCTAACTCTTGTACAATCCGTTGACCATATCAAGGCCTACTCTACGAAGGCGACTGATTATTTGAAACTAATATAAAACAAAGTACTGTTTTCACACAAAATAGATAAAAAGGGAATTCTTCAAGTAAGCGCAACCTAAAAGTATCAGTTTAAAAGTAGAAATCTTCAAAAATAAATAAGCGACTTGAACCCAAAACCGAAACAACTCTTTATTTTGAATATATCGAACATCAACCTATTTTTCTAGGTTATTTTGTTTTTAGTTGAGTTTTTCAATCAAGAAAACTATATATTCGTCACTGTAAAAGTGAAAAAGGGTGGGCGTTATATGAAGTTTTGTTGGCCACTGTACGACACAGTTCATTTTATACATTTTCTTTGTAAATTATATGAACATTTCTTTATCTGCTATGCTATGGTTTTTTGTGGTTTCAATCGCTAGGCAAAAATGTATATTTTTCTTTTAATTCAAGCCTGTTTACTATACATATGCATGTATTTCAACACTTTTATTTTATTTTAATATTTTATGTCTTCTACTTGTAATATATGTATGTGGTTGGTTGGTTTTTTTATCATTAAATAAATAAATGATAATGATTTTCTTTCATTTCTTTTTTTCTATGATTTGTTTACCAATATTTATATGATTTATGAAATATTTGGATATTTTTATTTTTTTATTTTTTGTTGTTTGTTTAGGTTTTGTTAACTTCAGAAAATTATTATTTCCAATAAAAAAAATTAATTTTGTTTTAGGCATTTTTTTTAATTTCAATTTCCACATTTCAATGTATGGTTAACTTTGTTATAAGAAAAACAACTTTATTGCTGTTGTTTAATGCATTGGATACAGTGTCGAAAGGGTCGTTAACGTTGGTGATATTTGGTCGATGGTTTCGTTGTTGAAATCGTATAAAATTACGCTTGAAAGCATTTTAGGCGATATGATTAAATTTTCTTTTTCTTGTTGTTCTTGTTTTTGTTTTTTATTAAACATTTTTCAGTTAATTTTATTATCCGTATTGATTATCGTTATATTTGCGGTAATTAAAATTTTAAAATACTTTGTATTTCTTTTCTTCTTTTCCTTAATTTATTATAAATTTTTTGTATTCCTTCTTATTAATATTTATTTATTTATTTATTTGTAAAACTTTATCTCTTTATAAAACTACAACATTTATTTAAAACGAAACCAACAAAATTCTTACACTTTGGCACATTAACTTACTAGAGCTGGTCAAATTCACGTTCTGTTTACTTTACTTATGTATACACAAAATTGTTGTTTTTGTTTTTCTTTTAATAAATCCTAATTTTCTTTGTAAGAAATTTACAAAAACAAAAGAGTAATCAAAACAAAACCACGGAAGGAAAAAGAAAGAAAATTAAGCAAATTGTAGCGTCTTTACACACCGAAGTCATACCACAAACTAAATTTTTTTATTTATATTTATTTACGTTTCTTAATTTCGGCCATATGTTTATTGTTATTGTTGTTTTGTTTTTCTTTGTTTCATTGTTGCTGCTTGCTTGCTTGCTTACTTGTGGAGCTTTTCTTTTTCTAGTATCGCTCAGCTCCTTGTTGAGTTAAAAGCAAGCGAGAGCGCGAACCTAAATTAAATACAAAAACAAAATAAATTCAATGCTCATGATCGTAAATACTCTTATTGCATGGGGAAGTGTTACTAGAGTGTT
The DNA here is from genome assembly GCA_936449025.2 of Sarcophaga subvicina. Lineage (NCBI taxonomy): Eukaryota > Metazoa > Arthropoda > Insecta > Diptera > Sarcophagidae > Sarcophaga > Sarcophaga subvicina. The sequence goes on along the minus strand of OW388082.2, from coordinate 102,887,511 downwards.
GATTAAAATAAGTTCCTACTTGAGTGTTTAAAATGCCTAAAATGCCTGCTATTCCTTCAATATTCTGAAAGCAACAGTTTGACAGTTACGTTGAATAACTCAGTAGTGTTGGTGTGAAATTAAGTGTAAACACAAGCTAGTCGGCTGAAAATATGGCCGTTCTCAACGGTTAATTTTAAATATGGTATTACGGTAAAATATCCAACTAGGTCAGATTAAATTGTCTCAAATCATAGACCGCTAAAGTCTTGCAGGATCTCGTTGTAATACCATTTTACCTATTTCACCGTAAGGCCACGATTCTTGGCTGATATTTCTCAACTACGGGTTCAAAGGTCTTCCTTTCCAGGCTTAAGTGCTCGCCAATGACAGAACGTTCTGTCGTTTCCTCTTTTACTTCGTTATTTGTCAAAACATCTGGCAACTCTTCATGTACTATCACTGTGTTTTATTTTAATCATACATGATTATGGGTTATAAAATATATTATTGTTGTTGTTGTTTTTTATACGTTCACATTCAATACACGTATTCTTTATCACTTATAAGAATTTTGCACTAAAACATGTGTTGAGTAAAACCTTAACACAACAAAAAGAACAACAACTATTACTACTACCTAACACTGTCTACTAATTTATGACTGGAGTAAACAACCAGTGTTAATACTTCTTGATGTTATAAAAATCATGTGTTTGTGTACTTATGTGTATGTGTGTGTGTATGCGGTTAATACTGATATTTCTGTTGCCGATTTGTGTTTGTTTTATATTACAGCTGTTTAATGTTGTTACTCTTTAATAATATTTTTTCTCTCTCTGTATGTTTATTTTTTTTATTTTATAAATGACCACATACATGGAGTATTTACTGCACAACTTAACATGTGTATTTTTTGTATTTGTATTCCAGTAGCACTCCTTGTTTATTTCTATACGTGCTTGTTTGTGCATGTGTTTCTCTGGTTGGTTTTTGTTTTGTACTTCATTTTAACTACATTTTGTGAGAGCGGTTGTGTGTGAGTTTTCGTTTGATTCCATTTGAACTGTTGGACTTACTTAGTGGAAGGCTTATCATTCGCTACTCTTTATGATCGTATTCAGTACGGTGGGTTTATGTGATGTAAAATTCATGAATAAATTTTTCGATTAACAATTTAGATACGATCAAAGATTTTATTTGATGTGATAGAAAAGAAAGAAAATTTATATTTTATGAGCGATAACATGCGATTAATAAGTTTATCAGTTAATCAGTTTATCATTTAGGAGGCAATTTTGTATGTTCTTAGTACGTCAGAGAAAATTACAAAATTAAAAGTAATTTATAGACTGCAAAAAAAGAAATAAAAAAATGTTAAACAATGCACGTGATTATCCGAATTACTAGAAAATTGTTGAATATCTATTGTGATAAATAAGTCATCTAGGAATTTACGTCATATTGACATTTTTTGACCCAGAGTTAGGTTCAAGGACTCTCCCGCAGCTGCAGTAAGATTTACTCAACATTGTTTTGATGAAATGCTGACTTATTATTTATTCATCCAATAATGAGTGTGATAAGAGTAAATAAGAAATGAAAAACGATTTCCAGGATCTCAAAGAAATTCTTGAAATCTAATACGCCCAGCAATACCTAGCCTTACTTATTGGAGTTATTGCTCGCCACGTATGTATGTTCTGTATTAAAAGGGAATCTGAGGAAACTGTATCTTCTGTTCGATTGCATGTTTACAAAAAACTCATCAATCTACTTGGGTTATTATTTATCAGCTGGAATATGAAATTCATCCTAAAAATTGTTTACAAAACAAAATACCAGGCTCCTACTTGTCCGCAGTTAAATGTACTTTTGTATCGGTATAATCGTAGTCTAAAAAAAACGATGTCTATTGCCTTGGCCTTTATAAGACGCAAATGTCCTTTTACTTGGTAATTTAAAGTTGTGGTTCTTTAAAAACAACACCCTTTATTACGATATTTGGATTCATAAGAACAACATAACAAATTTATTTACTTTCTATGGCTTTCCATTTTCCCTCCAATGCTTTCTAAATATAATAATTGCAAGAACAATGCAAAGATTTATGATTTTATACTTTTAAATCAGTCACAAGGCCGTCGAAATAAAAAAATTGGCGCCAATAAATTATCAAAATAAAGATTAACTGTTACTAATTTAATGGATTATTTTTAAAATAGGGCATGTGGACAAGAATTTGTATGTTGTATGTTTTCAACAATTTTAAAATTTTAAACAATTTCATAGCCTCATTGGTTTTATATATTTCTGAAACAATTCCGTTATAATACATATATTATAGTAAATACAAAACTTTCATTCACTAAATAAATAAATACATGAATTTACAAGACGAGAACTATTTAACAGCACACACACCCTTCTTCTGACCCACTGTAGTTGTAAATATTGTAATGTATATGTGTATATGTGTACATATATATACATATGCATATGCATTCGTACTTTATAATGCCATAGGCAAATATCTCTCTCACTATTTAAATTGTCTCCCTTTTTGCATTGTACCAGTTGTTCTTTATCTGTCATTAAAATAAAACAAAAAAGAAAAAAAAAACAGACAAAAAAAGATAAAAGCCTCAATCAAATAATTTTATTTTTCTTTTTTGGTAATTCATACACTCGCATAAAAAGAAAAATATTTATTTCTGCATTCTGGTTTGACTTGTTTGTTGCTTGTTGTTGTTTGTTTTTTGTTGCTCAGTTTATTTTTGTTTTATTTATTTACTTACTACATACGAGCAACACTGTCAACGCAATGGCTAAAGTAGAATTAGGCTTTAGTCCTGGTTAGCCGAACAAACGTCCACGAAACGTACGTTCGTTTTTAGCATACGAAAAGCAATGAAAACAGTTGCCGAACCGGGGGGAGCTTTTTTTATGTTTTGTTACATTCCAGCTGTTTTTGTCCTGTAATCGATATTATATTTCTCCGGCAACTTCCTTCTGGAAAAAACTCTGAGAGGAAATAAATAAAATTGTGTTGACCTAAGAGTCATAATGATCAATTTGTATGTAATTTCTTCTTGAAATATACATATATATTAATTAACATCTGTCGTTCGGAGTCGACGTTAAACTGTAGGTCCCGCCACTCACGTATAAAATTAACGCACACAACATGAGTGGTGTGAGAAGCTAGGCCGTAATCCTGACTGAAGGGTTGTAATGGCCAATTATGTATGTATGTATTAATTAACATCCACACACATATGGGTGATGTGAGAAGTTAGGTCGTAATCCTGATAGAAGGACCAATTATATTAAGCATCATTTAGAAAAGGACTATTTGATGCAAAAAAGGACTTTTTCAGTTATAATAGTAACATTTCACAATTTCAGTTTTGCAACACTGGCGGTAGTGTTTTTATAATTTAGAATTTTTAGAATTTTTCCATCCTGGCAACACTCACTGGTGGTTGAAAAAGTGTGGTGAATTTTGTTGTTCTGGTGAGTTTTCAGTGTGGTGAGATTTTACAAAGTGTGGTGAATTTATCCGCTGTGGTGAATAGAATTAAAACACCAAAATGTGTGTCTAGAATAAAGAATTTTCACATCTTTTAGTAGAGGCGTTCATCGTTCATCTGGCTACCATTATGCACTGCATTACCAATGGTGTGGTTTGTATTTGGATTAAGGATAATTAATCTCGATTAGTGAAACCCTTAATAAAAGATGTACACTCAACGAAAGTAGTGTTGCTCTTGTGACAGTAAATCTATTAATTACGCATCTAAAGAAATTAAAATTTAAAAAATAATAAAATTTTAATTATTTGTGAATACGTTTAAACAACATTTATAATTTATAAAACAAAAATTATATTTTGTTTCACTGTTTTACACTACATTTGGTACCCTTAAAGTATGCTTTGTTATTTTGGTTTAATTTGAATATCTGTGATTAAATTCATACGTTAAATTCGATAGTAAACATTTTTATAAATTCGTAGCAATAAAAAAATTAATAAAAAAATAAATTCTTTGTTTATTTAACGTTTTAATACGAATAATAGATTTCCTGTTAATACTGGTCAGAGTACCTACTTAAAATAATAAATAATGTTCGTTTGATTAAATTACGAACATTATGGTTCATTAACTGTTATATAAGTATGTGTGTATGAGTGAGTGAGTGAGTGCATGTGCTTAAATTTGCAATATATTTGTGAAGATGCTTTGTAGTTGTTTATATCATTCTTTCGACTTGATTCAAGTTCAAGGACTACCAGCAGCTAAGCTTGATATAGACGATATGAATTTACACGTGTTTCTCAAGTGAATTGTTAAATATTTCATAATTAGATTGTCATTTATCACATTGCAATAAAATTTGTATAAAATATTCAAATTCACATCACTAATCTCCATTAATGTATATATTAATTAAAGTAACTAAAGGTGCATTACTGAAATACAGTGTGCCAGAGAATTCGAGAATATGATTCTAAGAATAATTCTAAGTGCTTAAAACAGTTCAAAGCTAATTGAATATCATGATCTAAGTTTGACTTAATAGAAGTTCTAATAAGCTTATTAAGAGGCGAATTTACGCAATACTTAAGACACCGTATTTTAGTAGGTAATATCGACGCCTTCATTCTATTCTCTAAGTACACTTAGAACGTTTTTAATGTTCTTTCATTTTTAAATTCTACGTTCTCTAACTTAAATACTGTCAAAATTTGGTTAAGATGCGCCGATCCGTTCCGTTATAGGGAGAAATCTTCTTAGAATACACATATGGTCGTATACCGCGTGAAAACTTTGAAAGCTCATAACTCAAAACACACTTTTTGGACTTAGAATGTTATAGAACGGAGGCGAGCCCTTGGTTCAAACCATAGCACAGACATTTCGAATAAAACGCACTGTGGGGAAATATTCCTGCTATTATTTCGAGCAAAAACAATAAATAAAATTGTCGGATCATCATTTTTAAAAATGTTACGGAGAACATTTAGAGCTAAAACTTTGCTCTTCTGCAGACCTATATTGAATAATAAATTGGGAAACAGTATGATTCATGTCATTTAACGATTTAAAATAAAAATTCTGTTTTTGTTTAATTTCAATATATTTTATCACCATTTCTGTAAACATTTCTTATAAAATCTTAAATATAATTTTAAATAATAAAATAGAAAAAAAATAAAATTAATTTAAAATAATAAATAAAATAGAGAACAGATAAAATAATTTCGTATAAAAAGAAATAGTTTTTTTTAATAATTTTTTTCTCTTTTTTTTGGCAAGAACTATTTTTTTAATAATCTTTAATAAGTTTTGCAAAAAAGAAAATATTAACAATATTTGTTTTAATTTTAAAAATGAGATTGTTGTAAGTGATTTCATTAAACCTTTTTGTTGTAATAGTAGTTGGTTTTTTTTTTGTTTTAAAACTAAACACTAATATTTGGTATGTAAAAACAAATAAAAATAAAATACTTCATATTTATAAAAAAAAAGACAGTGAAATTGTCTAAAAACTATACCCTAAAGCCAATAACAAATATGTTTTAATATTATTAATTTTCTTTAACTATAAAATGGAATGGTAGAATAACAAATGAAGGAAAATATAATTAAAAGTGAATGCATAATATTTACAAATAAAACAAATATACTATAAATTATATGTATATATGTATGTATTATTCTATATCTCTCTTTAATAATATAAGGAAACAAAAACTAACTTAATATTCGATAAACTGTAATCCTTGTTAGCGACATGCACACACTCTAGCGTTTATTCAATTTATGCCATAAGCGTAAGAATGTCAGTATATGCATAACGCCTATTATGGATACCATCAATAGGATACAGTGTGTGATATTAACATCGGATATCATCATATAGCTGAGAAACACTTTTGGACTGCGGAAATGACAATACATGGTGTCCTGCGGGCAAGGTAAGAATGGTCTATCCATGCCATAGATAGAATTTAATGCGCCATGAAAGCCGGCTCTAAAATAGCTTATGTGCCACATCCAACGAAACAGTGGCGTTATATCAATATAACGGGTGCAAAAACCGAATACAGAAAACAAAACCGCCAATATGGGACCCAAAAATACCGCCAACTGTAAAATAACACAAAATGGAAACAAAAATTAAAATAATTTAAAAGAACAGAAAAAAACAATTAAATTACCTTTATGGGTAAAGTGGCACCCACAAAGAAGCCCCAAGCTTGGGCACTCAATGTAGCCAAAATAGCAAACATCAGAAAGTAATAGACACGGAAGCTTTCATCGCTGTCATTGTCGGTGAGAAAAATGGATATGATCATGTACAAGACAGCACAGATGCTCTGCAAAGAAATAGAAAAAAAATCTGTGATTAAAATTCAATTTTTATGTTAAAATTAAAACATAAAAGTTTAAAAAATATTTTCTGCTTTGAACAAATTCCGGTATACCATACGTCTCTTATTGAAACCTTTTGCTCCCAAGTTGAGGATCATGCACAAAATCAAAGTCGTCATCGATAATAACTAACATCGTTGGCAAGTAACTACAACTAGCCAGGGTTCGAGCCCCCCAACCCAGACATCAAGACAAAATACAAAAAGTATTTCTTCGGCGACTTCCTCTCAGCAGATTTCTGGCAAAAACTCTGAGAGTAAAAAAAATTTGCCATGAAAAAAGTTGCTCAAAAATCTGTCGACTTTAAACTGTAGGTCCTGCCACTCATGTATAAAAATTAACACACACAACATAAGTGGTGTGAGAAACTAGGACGTTGTACAATGGGTCAATTTGACCTCCGGGTATTATACTAGTCTTAATTGACAAATACACGTCCTCTAACCTAACCTAACCTAACCACAACTAAGGTAAAGTAAGCAGCAAAATCGAGTTGAGTACTGTTATGTCACTTTTGCGTGGCATAATAGAGAGACTTTCTAAGGACTTTCAAGTCATTCGAGTGATCTTAATTCGATTGCCAATCACGCGACTTCAAAAGCCGACTTAAGCCTAACCCCTAATGGAGAAATCTCGGATAAGATACTTTTAATAAGTAAAGTAAACTTAAGCCGTTTAGGAAGTTGCCATTGCAGGTTGTGGTGCCATGTGAGAAAAATAAATTCTCCTTGAATTCAAAGTCTGCCGATCATATGAAAGTGAATATTCTTTGTGATAGTTCAACATACATACATAGACAGCTTCATCACCTTAATGAGAGTGTAGTGCATCCACTTCTTGAACTCCTTAAAGAAATAGAGGATAATATAGGACAATGGTCATGGAAATAAAATGTATCATTTTTCGATTTCAAAATAAAATAAAAGCAATGGTTTCGATTTCGTTAAATTCTTCTAATTCAACAAGCATGTTCAATAATTTTATTGAGACTCTATCATTCCTATTAGAACAACGGAAACATATCTTATTACATATATATCATACATATAGACATATAGTCGCCGTAGTCTAGTAGGTAGTGTGTTGGCTTATTAGACGTAAAGCCCGAGTTCGTATCCCAAGTCAGACATCAAAACGAAATATGAAAAAAAAATATTTCTTCGGCGACTTCCTCTCAGGAGATTTCTGGCAAAAACTCTAGTAAATAAACCTGCCATGAAAAAGTTTCTCAAAAATCTTGGAGTCGACGTTAAACTGTAGGTCCCGCCACTCACGTATAAAATTAACGCACACATCATGAGTGGTGTGAAAAGCTAGGCCGTAGTCCTGACTGAAGGGTTGTAATGGCCAATTATGTATGTATGAATAGACATACAAATCGCCTTTGAAACGAAATTATTTCAAACCCAATTCATTCAAAAATTTGGAGCCATAATATCGACCAACGATATTTACGCTAATCGTATAGCGTTACGTAGGTGTTGTTAAAAATACAACGACGCCTATTGTTATTCAAATGGAGCGTCATTATAAAAACAACGATATTACAAACTTGTTTACATACATACGGTTTTTGTTAATATGTATGTATGTATATACATTTTGTTAATAACAATAAAATATTCACGTGTTACCATTTAAGCCAACAAACTTATAAATATTTTGAATATACATACAACAACAACAACAACAACAAAATCAAATCAATCAATCCATTGAATTAAATTCTGCTCAGACGCATTATAATGTATTGTGTGATGAAGTAATAAAAAAAAACACAATAAAATATAAAAAAAAAATGAAATTAAATGAAATTTATCGAATGCAATATACAGACAGAATAAGTGTGTGGAATGCGAACAATTGATGGATGGATGATAAAAAGCAATAACAACAACTATATACTTTGAATATAATAACTGATATTTAAAATAAAATTATTATACAAAGTTTACATAAATAAATATTTATAAAAATTTTTTTAATAAATATTTAATAAAATATGCAAAACAAAAGAGATTAAAAGGCAAACATATTTGTCTTCTTAACAATACACTGAATCAGTGAACCGCTCGCTAGTGACTAATGATGCTTAAATGTTTATTGGAAAAAAAATTTCGGGGAATGCCAGAGTTTTGGAATTTTAACGCAGCTATAAAAAGCATTTATCGTTGCTTATAATTAAACTTTGTTAGAGCTTATAAAATATTTTTACTATTCCCGCTTCTTTTCCGGGTGTAATTGGAGGAGTAAGCGATAATCCAAGATACATAAATGGACTTACTAAATGGACCTAACTATCCTGAGAAGTTGAAATTATTTCGTAATATGACGCCAGGCAGGCAAATGTAAATGATTTGACTAGAGAATCTGGTTAAGTGGGCCTAAAAGCTAACACCAATAATCGAAATCGCTCTGACAACGTTATCTAACGATAGGTAATATATGTACATATATATAATAAAGCTATATAATAGCTGTAGACTGGGAGAAAGGGATGCTGTGGTTAATGGACAACTCCAGAATCAAAAAGGTAAAGAATAACATTTCTCTTTTACCGATTGTGTGATGAAGAACTCTCGTCAGAGATGCAATTTGAAAGAACATACAGACATGGTTAGGTTAGGTTAGGTTAGAGGACGTGTACTTGTCAATTAAGACAAGTACAGTACCCGGAAGTCGAATTGACCCATTGTACAACGTCCTAGTTTCTCACACCACTTATGTTGTGTGTGTTAATTTAATACATGAGTGGTGGGACCTACAATTAATAGTCGAATCCGAACGACAGATTTTTGAGAAACTTTTTCATGGCAATTTTATTTACTCTCAGAGTTTTTGCCAGAAATCTGCTGAGAGGAAGTCGTCGAAGAAATAGTTTTTGTAATATGTCTTTATGTCTGGCCTGGGGCTCGAACCCTAGCTTTACGTCTAATAAGCCAACACACTACCTACTAGACTACGGCGACTAACAGACATTCTAAATACAAATGTATTCAAACGGCAAGCAGACGGACCATATTTCTTTGCCGTTAAGAGCGACATCGGCTTATAAACCGGTCGCACGAGAAGCTGGTTTTATAATCAGCAGCACAATCCCAATAGACTTTTTAATAGAAAAAAGCCTTAATACATTTGAAAAAAGGAAATGGAGCGGAGAAAAAAACAGTTACGAATATAGACCCTGGGAAAAATACAGGAGATGGAATGGTGTAACTTTAGGAAAGAGAAGTTAATAGTAAGACGAACACCAAGTGCAGGTGAATGGTAAGATAGACTAGAGGGGCAAATCAGGTACTACGTAACTTACCTTACAGAAACACATTTTTTAGACTAAAAAAAAACAAAAAATCCAGGTTGTTTATCTGGCGACAGAGAATTTGATGATAAAGAACGGATATTCTTTAAATGGAGACAATGGGAAAAGGAAAGTAAAAAGAACTGACCTAGACTGATAATCATAGCGACACGCCTGGAGGCTGGCTATTCATGATTATGGATACAATAACTTGAATCTCTATGCGAAGTAATGATTACGTGGATAGGGAAATTCCCAGTAGGAGGTAGGTTTTCAATGGATTTCCCACATAGCGATAACTGTTTACAACTTTTAGTTTTAAATGAGAAACCTGATTTGGGAAGAGAAATGACAGACTTCTGCACTTATTTGGAGTCACATACGTAGATATTTTTATAATTTTTATAAATTTTGATGTTCGTTTTTAATTTATTTGGTATTCAGAAAACAGAACAGGGAGAAACATTAATATGGATGTAGTTAATTTTAATTTATGAACTATGAATGTTCTGTCATATGTCAGTAACCTCTCAGCAATAAAAATTGTTAAGAATTGTTTAATTTTTCCATTAACAAGCAAATAAACGGAGCGTGTAACCTAAATGGTTTAGAATCATCAACTGACAAAAACCTGTAACCCATTTCATTTCGAAACCAGTTGACTGCTAATTCTTATACGTATATTTTAACATGTTCTACATGCAATTTAAAATTAAAAAAAGAAATGGTCACAATAAAACCATTAAGATCTTATCCGCAAATGGTCTAAAATCTTCAAATTTCATTTTGTATGCACAGACGGCATATATAGTTTTCAAACAATATTTTATTCGTAAGATTCTCTTTTTTAGGAAATTTTTGAAATAAAATTTTAAAGTCATCAATGCATACATACACACAGTTACTAAAGTTACGATTAACAAAGTTCAGAAATTTTTTAACCAATCCGTTTTCGTTGAAAATCTTTATAGTTTTCTCGATTTTAAGACGGTCTTTTGCATTGCTTAAAAAATTTCTGAAATTGAACTGAATTGTGGCCCTGCACAGGCCCACTAAAGTATATATCCGATTAACAAATTTCACAAATTTTTGAACCAATGCAAAAGACCGTCATAAAATCGAAGAAAGATGTCAGACAATTATAAAGATTTTCAACGAAAACGGGTTGGTTAAAAAATTTCTGAAAATTGTTAACCGTATGTATACTTTTGTGGCTGAGTGTATGTATGTTATCTTCTCATAAAAGAAATAATCTAAATATAGCACTAGTTTATATACATAAATTATATTGTTATACCGGCTAAACAAAACGTTAATCGATCAATCAGCCCATGTTTATCTTTTAACGTTATCGAACGAAAACGAAAATAAAACACAACGAATACCACAAGTTTAATCATTCGCACTGATGAAAGTATTACTCATTTATACCGATTAATTTTATAAATACACTGAATATTTTTATAAACAGTGATGGTCAATGAACAGAATGTGATTATAACTTCAGTGGAAAACGCTGTAAAAAAACTGAGGCTCATTCGTTAAATACTGTGATGCATAAATAGCACTTATGATAATAATAATGGTAGCATACATACATAATTGGTCATTACAACCCTTCGGTCAGCATTACGACCTAGCTTCTCACACCACTTGTGTTGTGTGTATTAATTTTGTTCATGAGTACCGGGACCTACAGTTGAAAGTCGACTCTGAACGACAGATATCTGAGAACCTTTTCATAACAATTTCATTTGCTCTCAGAGTTTTTGCCAGCGATTTGCTGTGAGGAAGTTGCCAAAGAAATATTTTTTTTAATTCGTTTTGTTGGAAACCGTGAACTGTGGCCTAACGTCTAATAATAAAACATGCTACCTACTAGACTCCAAGGACTATTTACTAATGTTAACATACAGTGTTGGAAAAAATAATAGAAACGATTACTAGTTCATCATTAAAATGTTGTATACTTTTTCGTTATAAACTTTTATAGTTTGAAATTACTGTCAAATTCTTGTTAATGTAACGGGATTTTATTATTTGCTTTCTTTATTGCTTTCTTCTCTTTTAATTTATTAGTTTTCAGGAAAAAGTAAGATAATACGTAATTTAGCTGGAAAAATTAATAGAAACGTTTTTCTAAAATAAATAAACTTTTTACATGAAATATTTAGAAGTGGTAAAAATTGAGTTAAAATATCTTGTTGTTTTACCATTTGTAAAATTTGCGGGTTGAGTGTGTGTTTTAAATCTTTCAAAAAATGGGTCGAGGTGTTCATACCATGTCAAATGTTATCCTTAAGTTAAAATCTGATGGCTTATCACTTGGAAAAATAGCCCACATAATGAAGTGTTCTAAACATAAAGTATTTAAGTGATTCACTATACAAAAATTATCGAAACTAGAGGAAGAAAGAGGAAAACGTCTACGCGTTTTGATCAAATTTTAATACGTCATTCCAAAAAAAAATTTTTTTAGTCATCAAATGGGCTTGAAAATATACTAGATGCTCCAGTAACAAGCAGTACTATAAGAAATAGGCTCGAAGTCCAAGGTCAGTACCTCTTTTAAGTAAAACAAAAATATACAAAAAAGGTTACAATTTGTCAGATAACACCAAAGTCGGAAAAATTGGAACAAATTGCTCCATCAGACGGAAAATGTTTTGTACGTCGCCCTGCCAATAAAGACTTTGATCCAAAATGCACAAAAAAGACAGTCAAACAGGGTTGCGGATCCCTAATGATATGGGGATGTTTTCAACGTTTTTTGATGCGTTTCTATTATTTTTTCCAGCACTGTAGTTCGAAATAACTGAGCATTCAATTGGCAGAGTAGGAACGAGTTTAGGCAACTAAAATTGCATCTACCTCATGACCGACTTTATTAACGTTTTTTTTTTAATAAACTGTTCTATTCTGTTTTAACACTTAATTAAGCCAATTTAATTTAATTGTTAATTATTATTTTAATTATTACGGTGCGGATTTGTTTATTGTTTATTAAACAAAAAAAAATTAAAAATAATCTCTTGTTTTTATTTCTAAATCCCCTTTCATTTGTGATTTGTTGACTGTGGTTGTGACGCTCTACAGATCATTTTTTTTAATTCTGAGAAACTAAATGTTCTTAATTATAATTTGTTTTAATGATACGTTTTAAAAATATTTAACAATTCAAATAAACAAAAATTAACTCATTTTGTTTTAGTGAATCCCAGTTATTGACGCATTTAAGTTAAACAAGAAATAAATATCAATCATTTTTATAATGCTTTATTGAATGGACAAGAAGCCTATTTGCTTCCTGCCGCTATAAACAAATGTCTTGAGAGAACAACATATGGTATACCAGGATGCTGGCAGAATTACTGAAATTTTTACATTCCCATGTATGTTGAATGCATAAGAAGTCTATTTGCTTCCTGCTGCTATAGGCAAATGTCTTGAGAGAACAACGTACAGTATATCAGGATGCTGGTAGAATTACTAAAATTTTTACATTCCCAGATATGTCGAGGGTGTATTTATTTGCTAAAACATATGTCCAATCACGAGCAAAAGAAAGATAAGTAGACATTAGTTCCAGCAGGCGCTTAAGATCAATGAATTTGTGTATTATTAATGAGCTTATTAAGGAGCTAATCGAATATGTGGCACTGTGTTTAATACAATCGAATTTTAGAATCCCTGCCTTTTGTTTTTATTAAAATAATATTCAAATCCATTTAAAAAAAATGTAAATGTTTACACATTCTAAGAAAGCAAGAAAGCAAATAAATTTGGCTAAATTGGCTGGAACACAATTACAAAGATTATAATTTTAAAATAAAATAAAATGTGTTGCATATAAAATTATTGACACAATATATAAACATACATACATACATACATAAATACATATTCATAAAATCTAAAATACAATCTTGAGTCATCAACACTTTTATGAAAGAACATTAAAAAAATTGTTAAATTTGTAAAGCGAACAATAATGTTTACAAAACCGAACTCATTTTAACGATCCATAAATTTAAATTTTAAACAATTTTTTTGTTTTTGTTTGTTTGTTTTTAAACTTAAAAATTATCAGCTTTGTTTGGTTTTTTATTTAAAAGAAAAAAATAATAAACAAAGAGAAATAGAGAAGAGTTTAACTTACCTGAAATGGTATTTCGAATGAAAGCAGCGATAAAAAGTAGGGACCCAAACCATACCAACGATTAAAATGTTCGCGTGATAACATGCCAATTTCTAAAGGAACTGTTGAAAGAAAATTAATTAATCAATTAGAATTTATTTGTTTTTTTTTTTTTTGTAAATATTGGTGTTAATTTCTATTTAATGAGTTATAATGGAGAGTTTTTGCTATTTTCTTTTTAGACTTTTTATGAAAGTTTTAACAAGATTTACCTAATTACCGGTCTTATATAATTTGCCGAATTTGTATTGTCAGACAAAAATAAGTTAAATATGTATGCTGCCATATGTGTGTTAATTTTTATATTTTAAAAAATTATTTCTATTTCCAAAAAAAAAAAAGAAAAGAAAAAACTTGTTTTAAAACTTCAGAAAAACCGGTTACTATAATGTTTCACTAAAATATACAAAACTATGTACATCTTAAACGTTTTTTATGTTAGCATCTTCTTTTAAATCCGGTTTGTTAAACGATTATTTTTTAATTCATTGATCTGATGCTATTTAAAGATTTAATTCTGAAGAGTTATTAACCCTTTCATGCCCGATGTTGCCTATAGGCAACATTGTACATTTTTCTTCATAAATTCCGTAATTTTTAATTTTTTTAAAAGATTTTTTTTTTGCAAACAAGCTTGGTTAAAAACGTGTAAAACCAGAATACGTAGAACTCTGAATTTAATATCACTTCATATTTAGGCCAAGACTAACAAACACATGTCCTTAAAAAAATTTTAACTCTGGCCCAAAAAATTCGGGCATGAAAGGGTTAATAAATAGCTCATGAGTTTTATATAAAAAAATAAATTTCAATTATTTTCGCAAAAACTCTACAGTGATTGAAATAAAAATAAAAACTATTTAGTATTTAAGGCAAGAGTTATAACAAATGCACGAGAGTTTCATGCAGATCTAAGAAGTTCGTCTTTCTTAAGAGCAAAATCTGTATTCGGGTCATGTGACAAAAGTTGAAGGGGACTATCATTAAGCATTTATTACCAGAACAAAATCTAAATATTTCTCAAGCGAAGAATTATGTGGTAAAACAATCATTGATGGTGATAAAGGCTGAATTGACACCAAGGCAGGTTCATTCTGAGCTACTACAGTCTTGTCGACCCCGAACGACAAAGTTCTGAGAAACTTTTCATGGCAATTTTATTTCCTCTAAGAATTTTTGCCAAAAATCTGTTGAGAGGAAGTCGCCGAAGAAATATTTTTTCATATTTCGTTTTGATGTCTGACCTTAAATTTTTTAAAAGCAGCTAAACGCAATCGGACCAGTTTTTGGCATAGAAAACCTAACAGTTCTGCATTGTAGAAATGATAGCTTTAACCTAAAAAGTGGAAAAATTTTTGATCAAGATGGCGTATTTCTTGAATTTTATTTTTAAAAATTCGTGGTGTGTAAGAAACATGTTTCTATCGAAGAGTTAACTTCAACAACGAAACTTATTTTTCACTGTACTAGACTACTTTTTGTGTCTCATTTAGGGGGGCAACTCAGCAGCATTTTCGAATGCCGGAAGACATCATTACTGATACCATAAGTGAGATACCAGAGGAATGATGGGATAAAGTATGCCAAAAGTGAAGCTCAGGTATAAATCCGTCTGGAGCAAATTGTATATTTTATTTTTTTTAATTTTCAAAACCTAGCCTATAATACATTTAGCTTAGAACTATAAAAAATATAAATATTAACTCTTTTAACCCTTATTAACTGCCTTAGTTATTAATTTTACTATGCAATCACCTTATGACATTTAAACAATTAACCCGCCATAAAAAATTGTCATTAATTTAAATAATTAAAATTGAGGAAATAAACAAAGTTCTTATAGAGAATGCAATAGAATGAGTCTTGACACGAATCATCAACAATAAACTGTCATAAAAAAGAACTTTGAAATTTAATTTTACATTTAATTAATTTTTTTTTAATTTTCCTTATTATTTTTTAATACACTTTTAGCCTATAAAACAAAATGGACTGTTCCAATACTGAACTTTGTTCCCTATGAACATCATCTACATTTTATACTTGACTAAACGAGACTCTAAATATGTATATAAATTCATTCATTAAATGGATTGACATTAAATTTTATTTCAACAATTTATTAAATATTTAGAAAATGTTTAGTAGACTGGGTGAAGTCAGTAGTTAAGTTCTGCTCCATTAGAGATTGTGAACAACTAATAATTTATATAACCAGTATAACATACATACTCTTCTACAACTTAGTTATAAATATTTTGAAGCAAAAAAAACACATTTTTTTACTGATTTAAAAGAAATAAACAAAAAATAAATATTTTTCTTAAGTAGACAGAACGATAGACGAACAAAAGTAGGCAGACAACATCTGGCTAAGCAAGTTTAATGAACTAATAATGGAATGTATATTTAACAGTGAGTTAAATAATTCAATAAACATATGTTTATCACATGTTTTATTTTGGTTTAAAAGTATGGAAATCAAAATTTAGAATTAATTCGAAAATCTTATGAAATTAAGGAACGTTAGTGGTCTATTGTTGGTCTTGGGCACATGACATTTTGTTGTCCTGTTTATAAACGTAAAAGTGTTACCAATTTACATTTTACCAAACGTTTATTCAATTACATCTTGAACTGTACAAATACATTTTAATTTTTGTAATAAAAACTTATCACACTACAATGCTAACAATGTTTTTGGAACTTTTTAGCTACTGTTTCTCAAACTATGGTAAGCTACTGATACTTTAAAACCAGTTTAATTTTAATCTATTTTGTAACAAGGAAAACAGCAACAAAAAAAACAGAATTTTAGTTTTCAAAATTACCAAAAAAAAAAAAAAAACGTAAAACAAAAATACGTAAAACAAAATCATTTCATCATTACTTACATGTTAGAACCACAGCCATTTTGCCCGTATAGACCAGCAGCAGTATAGTACCATACAAGTATACATAGTTACCCAATACCGTTGTGGCATTTGCTCCAACATTGATATACAAATAACCGAATACGCCACCAATAATAACATGTGATAGTAAACGAGCCATGAGTAGAAACTGAAAGTGTTAAAAAAAAAATTAATTTTCCATCAGATTGATTAATATTCACATTTATTTGATTATTGTAAAATAGATACTTAGCAATTATTCTATAAAGTATAGTATAATTAAATGTTTACTTAACCTTAATTAATGATTCGAACAATGTATTCAAATTGAAACAAAAAAACGATTAGAAAAAAAGGTGTGCTTGGTTGGATAATAATAGTAACAGAAAAGTAAAATACAGTGATGGTGGGGGAGTAGTTTGATCATAAGCCAAGTTTTGTATAGTTGTGTGAAAACCTAACCACATAGTCTTTGTACACAGATCTCGTCATAGTATCCATCGAGTCTGCATTGTTCGAATCTATATTTTACAACAATAAAGCTTTTTAGAGCTGAATAAAATTAAAACCGAAAAGAAACGAAAGATATTATAAAACAACGAGGGGGATGTAATTTTTTCTTTTGCAAAATTCTAGATTGGAGTTATAATCAGGATTTACAACAAAGAATCGATTTAAGTCACCAATCTTTTTAATATTATTTTAGCAGAGACATTTTTATATATTCAAATTAATCAAATAATTTGCGATTTAGTACAGGCTACCCCCTTAAATAGTTTGTCACATAAAACTGTATTATTAAGTTAAGCAAGAAACGTATTAAAAAAAACAAAATTTTTTAAGAGAATATATTTTAGGGTTTTAGGTTTCTTAGAAGAATGTCTTAAAATTTGAAAAGAAAAGACGTAATTATTTTTTTCATCTAGAATATTTATTTAATTAAGTTTTTTTTATTTATTTATTTAATAAAATATCATTATTAAGAATTTAAAGTCTAAAAAGTAAACGTTTACGTGTTATGTATGGAATAAAATATGCTTTTAAAGTAAAGTAAACTCTAGATAATGTGAACTATACCGTGTTCTTTTGCTTAACAAAATCTAAAAGGAAATGAGACTCTAGCTTTTTGTTTATTTTATTTCAAATTTAATTATTTTTCTATTCAAACGACTTTTTTTATTTCTTTATTTATTTATTAATTACAATACAATTACAAATTATATTTAATTATTACATGTTGAATAACATAGACCATAAGCAAGTGCAAAAGACGAGACTCGCTAATACAAACTACTCACTAAACTACCAAGGCACCGGAATTAGATTTTTGATTAAGAAGCTTTCAATATAGACCTGGCTCATCTGCATTACACAGATGAAACTATTCATACACTGTTTTTTCTCTGTTAATCTGTATCGTATATTATTGTAGTCGCCGTGGTCTAGTAGGTATTGCGTTGGCTTATTAGACAAAAAGCCGGGGTTCGAGCCCCAGGCCTGACATCAAAATAAAATACAAAAAGTATTTCTTCGGCGACTTCATCTCAGCAGATTTCTGGCAAGAACTCGCAGAGAAAATAAATTGGCATGAAAAGTTTCTCAAAAATCTGTCGTTCGGAGTCGACTTTAAACTGTAGGACCCGCCACTCATGTATAAAATTAACACACACAACATAAATGGTGTAAGAAACTAGGTCGTAATCCATACTGAAGGGTTGTAATGACCAATTATGTATGTATGTATGTAATCTGTATCTGACGAACTCCATATCACTTTTTGAATTTTCGAAGCCACTCACCGCTGGCATTAGTGTCTTATATACTTTCGTTTAATTCGTGTTTCTTTCATAATAATCTCTATACCGGAAGGTTTCTACTTTGTATGCTTAGAGACTCTTCTGTCACTGAAAGTTAGGAAGTTGGTAGCATTTAATGTTTTCTGGTCCAAGAATGTTTTTCTTATTCCGTATACAGGAAATGGTAGATTACTAACTTTATTTTTTTAAGCGTTGCTTATATTCCCATTTTTCTTGTATTCCTATTGAATAGAGTTATGTATTGTTTTACTTTTTTTTATTAACTAAGATATTCCCCAAAACAGAACACGAACTGTTAATCCTTATAAAAAAATCTTTGATCACATTGCTATATTCTAAGTTTACGTTAACGCAAGTCTACTGTTAAACAAAACAAAATTTGCATACTTTACATAACAACCCTAAACAGAAGTCAAGCTAATTGGTATTCAATATTTGTAAAAATTCTCTAAACGTCTACATATACATATATACATATGTATATAGACTCAGAGGGAGTGAGAGAGCAACACACCACAATTACGCATAACGTGGGTTGAAAGTGGGTTACATGTAAAGTCACGTCGTCCATTTGATAAAAAAAAAATAAAAAATAATAATAATTCTCTAACTTATAAACAAATGCTCAGAAAAGAAGAATCTGAAAAATGTTATTTATTTGGTAATATTAACTTCGCACAATTACTGGTTTAAAGTCAAAACCCAGCTTAAAGTTACAACTTGTTTGTCAATTGATTTCTTCGTTCCAGTCAAGTGTATCTAGAACGACGTAATCAAGTCAAAAGTATTTTTATATTCTTTGCTTCTATTCAATACTACAATACTACTTAACATTGATATTAGAATTAACCTTCACATACTTTTTTTCTATTAAAAAACAAAAAAAAAAAACTCAAACTCAAATAGAATCATTAACTTCAACCGCATGATTTTAGCCAAATCATTGGTATGTATTACAGGCAAAAAATGTGTATCTATGTGCCAGCATTATAAAGTTGATTAAAATCACTTTAGTTATGAGTATTTATTGTTGGCAAAATAAATAAACAATACAATAGTAAATTAAATATTCGTAGTAATGCTCTTAAGTTCTTAAATAGAAAAAAACTAAACAAAAACACACTCACACACCAAAAGTGTAATCTTCTTTTCATAGAACAAAAGATTTTGCATCAGGGATGGAAATCGTAATTTAAAAAATTTGCTATGCTATTATACGGTAGCCAGTTCCATTTTGTTACTTGAGTAACAGTAGAAAATCTCTCAATAAAGCAATTTCCCATTCCTGTTTTCACAATTGTTTGGTTCAAACCTTACAATGTTGCATGTATTTAATTATGATATGGAATTATAATTTGTAATTATTTTGTAAATTTTTTAATTGAACTCTCTTGAACTTTTATACAAAATTACTTTACGTGACCAGCGTAATTAGAAACAAACTGTAGAAACGTTTTGAAAAGCTTAAAGGTCTGTTTAGCCTTTAACAAAATATTTCTTGTGTAAAATATCAATTAAACTAAGAATTATCAAAAAAAAAATCAAGTCCAAACTGATTTACATTTGACATTTGTTTTGTATCAATCTAATGTTTTCTTTGTTACAGAAACCTCCCTAGTAATCGTATAGTCGATGAATCGACTAGCACACCACATATGAGAATAAGCATACCTCTCACCCCCGTTAGTCTATTCATTAGCGATTTGTTCGCTTCTTGACGGAAAAAATCTTGACTAAATTGTGTGGGAAGCCTAACATTTAACTATTTCAATTGGCATATCTATCTGATTGTGATACATTTTTACCAAAATTTCTCAAACAACTCTCGTATTCAATCGTAATTACATGTTCATTAACGATTTGTTCGCTTCTTGATTTGAAAAATCTGGACTAAATTGGGTAGGAAGCCTAGCATTTAACTATTTCAATTGGCATATCTATCTGATTGTGATACATTTTTACCAAAATTTCTCAAACAACTCTCGTATTCAAACGTAATTACATGTTTACAACCTTTTTTGATAAACCTTTGAATTTCGACTTTCCTTTTTGTGACTCAGCGAACCGTATGAGATTTTTACTTTTAAGAAAACCCATTAAACGAAGCATTCATCATAAGAAATTAAAAAATAATAAAAATTTTAATTTAAAGTGCCTATAAGAGAGTTTTTTTATATCGTTTTAATTAAAGAAAAATTTAATAAAAATATAATAATTAAAAAAATCACATTTTAATTTTCATTAATTACGAAGATTATACAACAGTGTGAGTAAAACAATAAAAAAAAACATTAATGAAGTCATTATTTAAAACAATTTTTTTGTTTTAATTTGTTTTAACAAACAACAATAGAAATATCTGTCAAGAGAAAATTAAACAAAAGCAACCAAGCAGAATAATACCAAAAAAAATTAATAAAAAAACACCCAGAAATATTTAAATTTTCTAAATACTAAACAAAAATTATTATTTTCTATTTTTTAATTAATAATTATGTAGGCTAAATTGAATAGCAACAACTAACATATTTAAATAAAATATAAAAACAAACTGTCTTCTAATAAGTTTCAACTGCATCTGCCAAATTTAAATTCCATTCATTCATTATGTATAGACGATGGTTCTGTTCATATGCACTAAATCAATAATAGGACGCTTATGTAATTCAAGGATGGAGCTCCACACGAGTTAAGCCAAAATACCTTGTTTTATAAATTCCCATTGCGAATTGCTATTGATCTGGAATTGTGTCAAAGTTTAGCAAACATTGTTAAGCCAAGCCCTTAGCAAATCGAAATGATAAAGACAAAGGAATCCATAATGCGTTACGGACCCAGTTCGATCTTAAACTGTTCTCTCCATGTTTAGAATAACCTTCCTGCAGAAGTCTTGTCTATCACTTACATACATAATTGGTCATTACAACCCTTCAGTCAGGATTACGACCAAGTTTCTCACACCACTTAATGTTGTATGTGTTAATTTTATACATGAGTGGTGGGACCTACAGTTTAAAGTCGACTCCGAGAGAAACTTTTCATGGCAATTTTATTTACTCTCAGAGTTTTTGCCAGAAATCTGCTGAGAGAAAGTCGCCGGAGAAATATTTTTTTGTATTTTGTTTTGATGTCTGGCCTGGGGCTCGAACCCTGGCTTTACGTTTAATAAGCCAACACTCTACCTACTAGACTACGGTCTATCACTTAGGCTACATTAAATTGGTAGCTGTCTTTAGTTTCTCTAGGTTCTTTTCTATGTGGCGTGACAATAATACCTTGCATATTCTTTAACTCTCTAGCTAGACAAGTCCTGACCATTAATTTTTATGTGTCTGAAAGTCTTTACTCTCAGGTAGTGGAAGTGCCGGTCAATGACCGATACAGAAGTCTTCTCCTCTTCTCGCCAGATAATCTACAGATTCTGTAGAATTCGTTGACTAATGTGGACTTAATACGATCTAAGAGTACGGTGATGACTAAATAACTTATTTGTATGCGTACGTAATAGGTCATTACAACCATTCAGTCAGGATTACGGCCTAGCTACTCACACCACTTATGTTGTGTGCGTTAATTTTTATACATGAGTGGTGGGACCTACAGTTTAAAGTCGACTCTGAACGACAGATTTTTGAGAAACTTGTTCATGGCAATTTTAATTACTCTTAGAGTTTTTGCCAGAAATCTACTGAGAGGAAGTCGCCGAAGAAATACTTTTTGTATTTTGTTTTGATGTCTGGCCTGGGGCTCGAACCCTGGCTTTACGTCTAATAATCCAACACACTACCTACTAGACTACGGTGACTTATTTGAATGCAATTTGTACAAATATTTCAAAAGACACTGCAAGAATCGAAAGTTACCGGAGTTAGATTACGTTATCCTACCCGGAATGAATTTATTTGTATGCAAATTTTAGAAAAATTTCGAAAGGCACTGGAAGAACCCAGAGACAAAATTAAAGTTTATATTCGTCGTGATTGAGAAAATGTCACAATTGAACTAAAAACAACTTTATATATTGTGATCTACATTTTATATTTTATACCATAATTGTGATGCTAAACTGTATGATTTATACTGAACACGAATATGTACTTTGATTGTAGTGTAAAGCAAAACAATTATGCTTCAATAAAGCTTTATAAATTTATATATAATAACAACTACTTTTTATGTTAAAAGAACAAAACATTTTGTATTTAAAAAATGAAGTAAAACAACTATTTTTGTTTTTCTGTAAATTAAAATAATACGATTAAAAATTGTGTAAATTAAAATAATACGATTAAAAATTGCTTTAACATATTAATTTTTAATACAAGTTTTTTAATACAAGTTATTAAAATTGAAAACAATAAAGCCTAAAATATTAAGAAAAAAAATGAACATTATTTTAAATCGTACTTACATAATTCCGTTTTGAACATACTAAAATACGTTGTAATAGTAGCAGATATTGCATGAAGAATGAGGCTTGTCCAACATTTTTATAGTCAATGTCATTAAACGTTACAGATTGCTTTTGTGGATGTTGTACAGGTTGTTGTTGATTATGACCACCTGTACTATTGTTGTCTGTTGTGTTAAGGGCCTTCATTTCTTCTAGGGCCAATTCGTCGGCGGACGGCTTAACATAGTCGAAGGTTGGTAATTGTAGATTAACTGCTGTTGTATTAAAGACTTTTGTAAGTTTATTGTCGCTCGTTAAATGACAACTCGTTAAATCCACATTATCAGCTGCAAGTAAAAATAAAAATATACAAAAAAAAAATATTAAAAAAATTATAATAATTAAATTAAAAAAGTTGAATTGTTTTAATGTTTCATAAAAGAAAGAAAAAAAAAATAAACAGAAATTAATTCATTTTAAAAGTTTTCCGTCTCTTTGAAGGTTACTTCTTAATTGTTTATAATAGGTTGTACCTTTAAATAATTTTTTATTATAATTTTTATGTGCTTTTATGGAAACGTTTCCAATTCAGCCGTCATAACAAAGAAGAAATCATAAAAAGAAAAAAGGAATAAATGCGGGAATATTTTCTTATTTTGCATTAAATTATTGGCCCTTACAACTCTTTAAACAGAATTAAGAGAAAACAACATAGCCTTGTAGAAAAAACAGTGGCTTTCTCACCAAAGATGGCATTGTATTCGCCGTTGAATGTATTTTTGTTCCCATAAAATTTTTCTCATACGGACACGATTCCCCCAATCAAATTCTTTGCTTTGACAGGCGCAAAGTGGAAGAATACATACATACATACATTATTGGTCATTACAACCCTTCAGTCAGGATTACGACCTAGTTTCTCACACCACTTATGTTGTGTGTGTTAAATTTATACATGAGTGGTGGGACCTACAGTTTAAAGTCGACTACGAAAGACAGTTTTTTGAGAAACTTTTCATGGCAATTTTATTTACTCTCAGAGTTTTTGCCAGAAATCTGCTGAGAGAAAGTCGCCGAAGAAATACTTTTTTGTATTTTGTTTTGATGTCTGGCCTGGGGTTCGAACTCTGGCTTTACGTCTAATAAGCCAACACACTACCTACTAGACTACGGCGACTTAAAAAAAGTGGAAGAATGCCCATGTTTAATCCAATTCTTTCTCATGTTCACAAATTCTCTCGTAGATTTGTAATTTGCCACTTCTTGCCGAAGTAATCGAAATTTATACTTCAATTTGACTAATTTGAGGACTACCCTCGTATTTTTTTATTCCTATTTATATCCAAACAATCTAAATTGTTTTTGAAAATACGTGTTAATTATGAGCTTCCTATTGTGAAAGAAATAATTTTTCTTTATTTCTAATAAAAAAAAACTCAAATGAATAGAAACTTCAGGTAGATATTTTTAATTTACGATCATTTTAATTTAGTGAATGAAAACTGGTTCATGCGGACAGATTAGACTATTGTGGTAGCCTTACCCCTTTCGAACTATGTGTGCTTGGAATCTCTTCAATCGATTTACATTGTTGTGTATTATAAGTCATACTTTATGGGGCCTTTTTGCCAATGGCTTTAAGCTTCTGCTTTATTTTAAAGTTCTTATCACTTGTTATAGTTACAAAAAAAAAAACAAAAAAAAACGATTAAACACTTAAGTTTCAAAAACAACTATTAACCTAGAAGACATCAACATTTTTCCGCAAATTAAAATTTTTATTATTTTTGTCAACAATTTTTATTACCCATCTGCTACTACCGTGCAATCTCAATAATTCTCATAATTAAACTTGTTTTTTTAAAGATGAAATTAAAAAATAAATAAAAACCATTTTGCAATTAAAGAAAAGAAACAAATAAAAATAAAATTATCAACATTTACCTGTGATCTTTGACAAAAGCCGCGTAACATGATTCAATTGCAAATCACTGTCTTCAAAATACTTCTTATTTGCAGCATGAATAAGTTTCTCTAAATCACGTTCATAATCTCCAACGGCTACTTCTAGTACTGTAATAATACAAAGAGAGGAGGAGGAGGAGGAGGAGGGAGGGGAAAGAATTTTAAAAATAAATTTTAAACAAATTTTGAATATTTCAAACTTACAAAAATCGGCTGGATTGTGATAACTGGGACACAATAGGTTCTGATCGGCCAAAAATGGTATCAATTCCCGTACGGGACCTTGATACATACAGTGGCCATCCACAACGGTATATAATTTATCGAACATTTCGAATATTAAGGCTGAGGGCTGATGTATGGTACACACAATTGTATGACCATGGGCGGCTAATTTTTTTAATAATCCTATACATTGACTACATGATGAACTGTCCAAGCCACTGCAAATAGTAATTCGAAAACAATTTAAATCAATATTGTATTAAAATAAGAAGAAAACTTTGTAATTAAAGTTGTATTTAATTAAGACCTTTATACACCACATGTATTTTACATGTGACTAGTTAAATTTTTCTCTCTAAAATGTGGAAAATGCTTGGTAGAATATTGTTGCTTCTGCAAAATTAATCTGACAAAGCATTTGTTAAAATTCAAATTACAGTGGTTTACAAATTAGAATTGATAATGTGTATGATATTGCCTTGGTGGACAAAGACTAATGTCTTGGGAAATAGCTTGAAACTTTTAATATAAAGATTGAGGTACTTTAACAGCTGAATCACATGTTATAAAACGAAGAAAAAGGTAAAATTTTGGACACTAATTTTCAATTCGCAATCCAGGAATGTAATTGTAATTGTAGATACAATGTATTACGTTTTTTGCAATGCAATTCATTAATATTTATTTATTTTAATTTCATTTATGTAGTATGTATTGATTACAAACAGTGTTTATCATTACAATTTTCAAAGTCAATTCATTTATTTCTTTGTCAACTAACAAAGAGTCGCATTGCAAAAAGATTTAAAAACAAAAAAAAAATAAACATTAATTGACGCAATTAATTTCCATTTTAAAACATGTGCAAAAACGTGGAACAAAGTAATTTATTTATATTGAATAAGAAATTGTTTATCAATAAAAAAAATTCTAGCTCTAGTGCTATACAGTATTTCTAGCCAAAGTTCTACTTTCGCTGCATATGATTTTTATTCATTAAGTATTAAAAAAGATTCATGACATGTCGCAATGCCAAAAATTCTTAATAAGTTTTACAGTTTTGCCATGAATGGAGCAACAAACGATCAATTATTGTAAATACTTGAATTTTATCTTTAAAATTCGTGCTGTATTGAAAAATTACCCGCAGTGACAAATTTAATTTTTGGTTTAATAGGTACAGAATTTTTGAATCTGTTGTGAAAAACAACCGGTGAAAAACAACCAATCTGTGGTTTTAACTAAATGGTGCCAAATTCCACATCATTACTTTGATGAATAGCAATTTTTGTGAACAATTTACACGTTGACTGCCGCGGCAGTTTTCAGAAAACAACATTGACTTTTTGTTCTTTTCCCAGAAGCCATTTATCGATACTAGCATACGATTTTATTCGTAGCTATACAAAAATGGCAGGTTTAGTGAGTACGAAATAACTCGTAGTTGGCTCCCTAGAAGGGAACGTAATCTACGAGTTATCTTGTAGTCGGCAGTCAACGTGTTAATCTCACCTTTGGCTGTCAAGAAGACAAAAAATTATGTCTAATATAACAAGGTCCAATACTCGGTCTCTAGTGGAAATCAGACACACTACTCACTAGTCTTCCAGGACACTCATAGTTTGTTACATCAAACGTTTCAATTGAATCATTATTTTTTTTTAAACCCAGGAAATTATTTAATCAATGGATTATAAATCATATGTAGTATAATTAATTAATAAATTACTTTTATTAAAGGAAAGGTTTACAATGCAATAATTGCCATAAAATTGAATAGTTTATTAATAAAATCTATTAAATCCATTGCACAATTTGTCTGTAAACATTTTTATAATCCAATAAATTGTGTAATAAAATGGAACAATTAAAAACAAAATTACTTTTAATTACACTTATTGGTTGTTAAGTTGAACGCATGCAAACAATTATAAATTAAATTAAAAAATTAAAACTAAAAACTGTGTATATTTATTTATAAATTTCAACAAAATGTCCTTGACATTATGAGTCCTTCAATAGATAGATTAGTAGCATGTAGATCAAATTACTACAGATTTTTAACACGTATTAAACAATCACTTAAAAACCATCATAAAGTTGCTGCAGAAGGCAAAAGTATAATTCGCTACAGTATATCGAATTTAATGGTTATTTTTACTATTCACAAACTAGGAAGCTGAAAACGAGGGAAGGGTTTTTATGACTCTAATACTGTAAGACTCAATTATTGGCATCTTTCGTTCCAGTTAATGAGATATTAAACCCTACTCTGATGGGTCAGTAAACGAAAATGCCAATAAAAGTTTAAAAACAAGTTAAAATAAATAAGAGAAAGTATTTATTGCATATTCACAGCCTAAATTGAAACAATAGACGCAACACTAATGTACTTTAAACAAACCACTTAATACAAAATATAAGTTCGCTGTGATGCACACACATACATAATTGGTCAGTATAACCCTTAAGTCAGGATTATGACCTAGCTTCCCACACCAATTATGTTGTGTGCGTTAATTTTATCATGAGTGGCAGGACCTAAAGTTTAAAGTCGACTCCGAACGACAGATTTTTGAGAAACTTTTCATGGCAATTTTTGTTTACTCCCAGAGTTTTTGCCAGAAATCTCCTGCGAGGAAGTCGCCGAAGAAATATTTTTTCATATTTCTTTTTGTTCGAGATGTCTGACCTGGGGTTTGAACTGTGGCCTCACGTCTAATAAGCCAACACACTACCTACGAGATTACGGCAACCTGATGATTGAAGACAAAAAATTTATTGACTTACTGTGATTGAAGTCGCCGTAGTCTAGTAGGTAGCGTGTTGGCTTATTAGACGTAAAGCCAGGGTTCGAGCCCCAGGCCAGACATCAGAACAAAATACAAAAAGTATTTCTTCGGCGATTTTCTTTCATGAGATTTCTGGCAAAAACTCTGAGAGTAAATAAAACTGCCATGAAAAGTTTCTCAAAAATCTGTCGTTCGGAGTCGGCTTTAAACTGAAGGTCCCACCACTCATGTATAAAATTAACACACACAACATAAGTGGTGTGAGAAACTAAGTCGTAATTCTGACTAAAGGGTTGTAATGACCAATTATGTATGTACTGTGATTGAAAAAAAGTATCTGCCCCAGAATACGTGCAAAGCTTTATTTTGATGATCAAAATAGTTTTTTTTTTTCTAAAATGGGCATCGAACAGGAATTTCCCAAGGAAAATAACTAAAATTTTCAATACAAATGCGAATCGTTTATAAAATTACTCAAACACAAAACAGTTTCACTCGCTATAAAAAATAAATATTGATGAAGTGGAAAAGAGGAAGGATTTACAGATCATTACAGCAAAATAAGTACAGGATTTGTCGAAACACCCTGACAGTAGGTCAATCTTTGTTCCATTCTGTTGCGATCGTGCAATTAAATTCTGAGTCTTGTTTTGTATGTATTAATCGTATTAAAGTTTAATTTCTGAAATTTTGATCTCTTGGTCATAATCATTTTTCTTACAGATATAGACATCTATCATTTAACACACCCTTTCTCGATAGTCTAACGGCGATATCATTACCGGAGCACTCACTTAATGAATTAAATTATCACGCTAGCCTTCATTTTGATCATAATAGTGTCATGCTTGAACGAGAAGCACTGATACCAATTGTCGAGGCAGGTTAATGATGATACATAAATACGTAAATGTCAGCGGGTCCAAATACCTACTTCTGATAATCAAATCAATTAAGTTCGGCAGTGATAAACCTACATTTATCACCAGGAATAAAAGTTTTTGTGAATTGGCTTCATAGTCTAAAACTGGCATTAAGTGACTACCATCGGTTTGGTGAATAATTTTGTTGATAGAAAAAATCGCCTTCAGAAAACATTTTGATCTTTGATTATCACAGCTTTTTGGCAACAGATGCAGATTGTATAAGGGAGTTAATGAAATTACCTTCCAAATTGCAACAAGCTATCAAATAAAACCCTGCATGTTTTAAAAGAATGTGATCGTTCTTTATGCAATAATTATAAGCGATCTTTTGTACGACAATTAAAAACTCTTTAAACTAAATTAAAATCCCTTTTAAATTAAAATCACATTGAGGGAAAACACAATTAAAACAAATTAAAACCAACTGCAGTAAACTGTGGTAAGCAGCAAATAAATATTTCAAATTAATCCCACGTTTTTCCCAACCCAATCGAATCTATCACCATCAGAGGAAATTCTTCGAAGAAAATATTAATAATTTTAAACTTAAAATAATTTTAATAATTATATGGCTCATTTTATAATTGTTATTAATTATTCAGCTTAACTGAGAATAACTTCTTCTAAATGAATAATTTCACAATTAATTTTAAACGTTTTACATTAATTGTAACAATAAAATTAAGTTCTCTTTTAAAAGCGGGGACTTTACACGAGTTTATATAAAAAAATTGAAATGATACAGGCATTATTAACTCAAATACATATATGTACATACATATGTGTTAATATAAGTATTTTTAAATGTGGTTATAACGAATTTGGAATACATATTTTTCAGTTTCAATTGATTTTGTTTTATTATCGATAATTTTAATTTTAAATCATTATTTCCTCTACTGAGAAGCCAAAGAAAAAACAAAATTGCATTGTTTTACATCGAATAGCTGCTACACTTGAGAATTGGGTATTTTCAATTGAATAACACGAACAATGTTTTCTAATAAAACTTGGGAAACCTGACCAGCATTTCCAAATAAATTTCAAGTCATTTGAATTAAAAATCGTATAAAGTTATTTAAAATCAGTCATACTTAAGAGTTTGAAATATTTCATGGATTTAATTTAATAAAAAGAATTAATAATTGAATACATTTTTGTTAATAACGACTACTGTTCGAATTTACCAAACTTTAGAATTCTTAGTAAGCCGAGCCTGATCCAGCTTAACTTCTACAAGAAGGGAAACTAATCTCTAACACCGAAACAATGAATAAAATTTTTCTATAGCTTTATATGAATATGATTTCGAGTTGTGTTTGCAGGACTTTCATCCCCTGTTTTTGTAACACAAATAATTTCACATGTAGTCCGTTTTTTTTCCACATAAATAGACGAACTTATGAAATCATTTGTCTTATAAAAACAGGGCATAAAAAAGTCGTCTATGACTTTCTCTAATTTTTCTAATTTCTTTTTTTTTTTTTTTGATTTTTCCTTTTGTGTTTTGATATTTGCATGTTCCCATTTATTGTTCACTGTGCTGTAATTGCAATTTTACTTACAAAAAAAAAAACAGCACAACACAAAATTGTAACAATACAACACGATTCGTGTGAAAGTTGGGCGTTAAGTTTTGTAATTTCATGAACATGTTACGGATGATAATAAATGTTCCATGCTTATCGAATAAATCATAGGTTTACGAACAATTCAGTCAGTTGTCACGATTTCAATATGAATACAGTTGACAAGAAATTGCTTTTTGTTTTTGTTTTTTCTCACAGCATGGGCTTAGCAGGTGAGTAGTTTTAGAAGGGGTCAAATAATGTATGAATAAAAATTAAAACAATTGAGATACAAAAGCCTTAACTGGAATTTTTAAGTGATAAAATTTAAAGAACAATATTTAACGAGTCATATTAGTTACTGTTTAATCGTACTTCAAATAGAATTTCAGCTTTAAACTAAGCCATGTCATTTAGTATATTAAAACTACCATTGAAGAATTTGAATTCTTTGCCAAGTGTTAGTTGCAAATAAGCACTCAACGTTAATATTGATAAAAATAATCTAAAATTTTCATTATATACTTACGTTGTTGGCTCATCTAAATATAGCACCGGTGGATTACTAATCAATTCCAATGCAATGGCTAAACGTTTCTTTTGTCCACCTGACAATTTTGCCGTAAATACATTGAAACGATGTTCCAAACCCAATAGAGATAAAATATATTTCACTAAACTTAATTTTTGTTGTTTCGAGATCTTAAAGCCCAGCTTTAAATGGGCGGCAAGCATCATAGTTTCACCCACTGTTAGTTGGGGTCTCAACAAATCATCCTGATGTATGTAACAGGATAATTCGCGAAATTTTTGTGAATTCGTTGAAATAACTTTACCATTAACGCGCACTGTGCCTGTGACACCAGTGGAGCTAGAAGAAAAAGAAAAATTAAAAAAAAAATATTTTTAATATTAATTAAATAAGCATTTATTTATAAGATATTTATTATTAATTGTAATATTTGAAATTTCAAGTTCAAGTGTCATTAAACATTTTAAATTCAATTTATTATTATTATTATTATTATTGTTGTATTGTGACCTATAATAACAATTCAGGTTGTAATTATAATAACAAACAAATATTAATCAATAACAATTGTTGCAATTTGCCATCATAATTATGAGTTGCATTATTCATTTCTTTATTTACGTTTTTTTAATTATTTCAATGACCGTTTTGAAAGTCTATGTTTTCTTGATGATTATCATTTCGTTGTAAGGTTATTAACCTCTCAAAATGTTTAAGTATTAAAAAAGCATTATATATATATATGTAAGTATGTATAATGTATGTATGTATATTGTTATCTAAATAGGTATTTTTTGATGCTGTCAGCAAATGCAACAAATTGCTTAAATTTGATTTTTTTTAATTCACTTTTTTGTTTTGTTTTGTTTTATTTTACAAAAAATATCAATATTGTGCAGTTATTTCCTGAATTGAAATGCAGTGGTTCTTAAACGTCTTACAAATTGAAAAATATTGAAATAAATGTTAAAAATAGCTATTTTATATCAAAATTTTCAAAAAATATAAAAAAATTTCAAAGTAATCCAAGTAAATATAAGGTGATCTGAATTAATTCTGATGGAAACTTAATAGCTGCATTCTTCACATTGCAAAAAAAAAATATTTTTAACATAATGAAAGAATATTTAAGTTGTTGCACGGCCTTATGTGCTTTTTCCTGCTTTGGTGGCGTGGGAGTACCACGGTTAATTGTTTAACAATAATGACCGTATTATTCCCTTATTATGTAATAAAAATTACCATAACGAACGCCAGAAAACGTTTCAAAAAGAGACAATAGTTTGCCAATATTAGAGTTAAGTTTTGCTCATCCAACGTAAGCATGAGAAGATACCCTAGACTTTTAAATAGCAAAGCTTTATTGAATTGCTTTGTGCTCGTGCATAATGAATTCTAAAGACATAT
The DNA here is from genome assembly GCA_936449025.2 of Sarcophaga subvicina. Taxonomy (NCBI): domain Eukaryota; kingdom Metazoa; phylum Arthropoda; class Insecta; order Diptera; family Sarcophagidae; genus Sarcophaga; species Sarcophaga subvicina. The sequence goes on along the minus strand of OW388082.2, from coordinate 102,855,077 downwards.
TGAAGAAGTGTAATATTACCAATCAGATATTATAGTTAAGGCACACATAGAATAAAAGCTGTTAAAATTGACAAATCTTAAGAAAGTTCGATAAGAACACAGGCATCTACTTAGTTACTCCTGTGCGTTTCCAACTTATTCCAATATTAAAACATGAGCTAAGTTTAATCATGAGTAGGTTAGGTAGGTTAGGTTAGAGGACGTGTACTTGTCAATTAAGACAAGTACAGTACCCGGAGGTCGAATTGACCCATTGTACAACGTCCTAGTTTCTCACACCACTTATGTTGTGTGTGTTAATTTTACACATGAGTGGTGGGACCTACAGTTTAAAGTCGACTCTGAACGACAGATTTTTGAGAAACTTTTTCATGGCAATTTTATTTACTTTCAGAGTTTTTGCCAGAAATCTGCTGAGAGGAAATCGCCGAAGAAATACTTTTTGTATTTTGTCTTGATGTCTGGCCTGGGGCTCGAACTCTGGCTTTACGTCTAATAAGCCAACACACTACCTACTAGACTACGGCGACTTTTAATAATGAGTAAGTTTCTTGAGAAAATATAAAAAAATGATGAAAAATTGGTACATTTTTGTTTAGAATATTCTGCAAATAATTGAGAAACTTCAATTAAAATTAATCGGCAATGAATGAATGAATGAATATACTCAGTATGTCTCAGTAGGCCTCTTTACCGACAATAAATTGAGACACTGTTACCCTCTTTAAAAATTAAATTAAAATTTAAAATGTTTAAAATTATAGGCTGGAGTTTATATACAAACATATTTATTAAAGGTTAAAAAAAATCAAACTTAATCGCAATGTCATCGCTTGGCCATGCGTACAGGTTATGCGTATTGCGTTATGGGAGGACATGCGGAAAAACTACAGCTCCCATCAAACGATTTTTGCCGAGGTTGTGCGTCTGCTGAAAAGGAGGAAACTGTTATCTACTGTCTATGTTAATGCCTATATCTTGCAAGGTGCACATATAAATTATTTGGTTTTTATTTCCATTGATATCAAGGGTATAGCTTCGTTTATTAAACGCTGCCAGCATAGGGTAGCCTCTTTGCTGACCAACTTATTCGATGAGTTTGATGGAATTCGATCAGAACTGGGACCGCACTTGCCTATGGCTTCACAACGGACCGCTAGGCTTGCACAAGTGAGCATGGGTTATCAATGCTACCACTCCAACCTACCTACCTACCTATCTAGATAAGATTCGTAACACGTGTATCATGGCATGCCTGTATATTAAGAAACTCCTATTCACATTGCAAAAGTAATAACGATTAAACGAATTAAATGTAACACCAAGACTAAACGTATTGCAAAAAGTCATAAGAATTTAACTTTTGATCTGTTGGCATCAGATTCCGCCACATTTTATTGTGTGATAAATATAAATATTTATACAATATTTAATTGACATTTTTAAAATGTTTGTTTCTTAAAATTTATTTACTTTTCTTTTAAGTAACGTACATATGTATAACTAATGCAATTAAATTTGATATAACACTTGATTTTTTCGCTCTAGACAACGTGACTTAAACACCAATTTGGTACACACTTTATTAATAAGTTTAATAAGTTATAATAAGTTATTACATACGATGGTGGATCAATAAGTTTGTGACTTTTTAACCCTTTCATGCTCGAATTTTTTGGGCCAGAGCTAAAATTTTTTTAAAGACATGTGTTTGTTAGTCATGGCCTAAGTATGAAGTGATATTAAATTCAAAGTCCTACGTATTCTGGTTTTACACGTTTCTAACCAAGCTTGTTTGCAAAAAAAAAAATCTTTTAAAAAAATTAAAAATTACGGAATATATGAACAAAAATGTACAATGTTGCCTATAGGCAACATCGGGCATGAAAGGGTTAAAGTAACACAGGTTTTTGAATATAAATAAATCTATTTTTAACAAGATATATGGGCTGCCTTCCAAAATATATTAATACAAAGTTTGTATGCAGTTCTACTACTGTATATAAACCATGTAGATATGCAAAGTAACCAAACAATGCATCAACTATAAATCCGATGTCTGATTGCTTTTTGACCGCGTTAAAAATACACATTGACGATGTTTTGAAATAGAATGCATTGTATATATATATTTCGTACAACGGCATTATGAACACAAAGCAACTAACATTTTGGAAGGCAGCCATGATTTGTAGAAAAAATCGGACTCTATTTTTCTTTGGAAGCATGAAATAGTCAGCCACGGTAAAGTCTAGAGCTAGGGCGGTTAGAAAGATAGAAATTCGTAGCCTAATTCGCATATTTTTGTACGAAGTCCACTTTTTCCATGCTCTTCTCAAATCAAACGGGAGTCTGCTATCAATGGCTATAAACAATTATCAAAATGACGTAGCCTGTTCAAAATTTTGCAGAATTCAACTGATTGATACCAGAATCAGTTTTGTTTTCTCAGTTAAAAGTTGGGAAATTCTAGAAGTCATGGACTCATTTACCTACCCTCGTTCAAGAAATCAATAAACCTAATTATATAATTTATGCACAATTATTCAAATGCCTTTCCAATAAATGGTAGCCAATTTGCGTTATGACATTCTTTTGAAGTCAGTTTGTAGCTCTCCATTAAAAATCATATTATTTTTTGTATGACGCATACAACTTGGTTTGAGTGTATTTGAATTGTTTATTACATAAAATATTTAATTTTTTATTTTATTTTATTTTTTTCTTTGCAAATAATGGACTTTATCATTTCATTTGTTCAAATGTTTTTGAAATATTTCATCAAAGAAACCGGGCATAGAATTGCGTTGTGTTTAATTTTTGTTTGTTTTTTATTTTATGACGAATAATTTAATAATTTCTAATTTTTCTATTTAACAAACAATGACTTATTTACTAAATGGGAATGGGAACTTATCAAATGGGCTCAATTATTTATTATCACTAGTTTTTTTTTTAAAGCTTTTCGCCTATAAACCCTTGCCTTTATCAGTCGTTTTTGCTAAATAAAATTTTGACACAAATGCTACTTGTAGTAGAAGTATTTTATGAGAGAACCAACTATATATTCAATTTACAATTTTATGCATCTACGTATTCAGTTTTCGTATTCGATTTTCGCTTGCACAGCAAAAACATTTTCGGTTTAATATAACGAGGTTAAACAAAGAGGACAGTAGAAGGTTTAAAGAAAGGAAATTACTAAGGAAGACGGTACTGGCAAACAAGGCTGCCTTCCAAAATGTATCAATACAAAGTTTGTATGCAGTTCTACTACTGTATATAAACCATGTAGATATGCAAAGTAACCAAACAATGCATCAACTATAAACCCGATGCCTGATTGCTTTTTGACTGCGGTAAAATACACATTGACGACGTTCTGAAATAGTATACATTGTAAACATTTTGTACAGCGGCTTTATGAAACACTATACTTTGTTCAAGCACAAAGCAACTAACATTTTGGAAGACAGCCCAAATAAGCTTAAATTATTGAATGATATTGAACGTTTGGAATGATATTGCTCCACGTTGATTTAAATCAATATATAGGAAATATACTTAAGCCTAAGAGCTTACAAATTATAATATTGCGAATATAATAAATACAAAGTCTATTAATCATTAAAATGCAAAATAGTCACATTCACGTGTAGGAATTATTTTTAAATCTCTTGGAAGCAAAAAAAAATGTCTAATCTCTAAAGTATTTATCGATATTACTGAGAGCACGTTCTGTTGCGGTTGTTCGTAATTTTGCAATTAAAAAAATAAATAAAACATTTTTAAATAAAAATCTTAAATCATTGTTTCCAATTGTCACAACTATTAATGGCTCTAAATAACTAAAGGCACTACAAACTATAGCATAAATTAAGAGGATTTTTTACTTTCAACTACAATATCTGTCTTCCAAGTAATCATAGGTAATAATTTCCATAGAAATTTCGTTTCTTAACTCCAATTGTTTGAATAATTAATTGAGGGTTTTTCAACAGATGACATTTGCTAGTTGCAATATTTTATTATAAATACTTCTATGCATAGATAGAGCGAGCATAACACAAATTTACTAGTTATACTAATTCTACTGAACACGTACAAATAGATGACATACCGTGTATTTAATTATTGATTGGAGTCTTGTTAAACATTTGAAAAGCTCAAAAACCTATTCGACTGTTCTGATAGATCACACTCTGTCTGTGTTGTTAGGTAGGATATTTTCTCCGACCAGTATGGAATAAGTGTAGGTGTCTCACAAGATTCCTTGAATGCTTTCTTGATTTAATTTCAATTCGAAAATGTCTTTTGAAAGTGGCAAATTTATTGATCATTGTTTAATTTGATCGGGATTATAGGCATTATAGAAAGACTTTCAAATTCAACTACAAACATTCTACGAATAATGGAGGTCATGTGAATGTTATCTAGTAAATTTTAGACGTGACGTTGATAATTGAAAAAGTATAATGCTTTGTTTAAGTAGGGGTCTTTACAAGAGATTTATTTCAAGTGTAAAGAAAACTGTTAGTAACCGATATTAGTCGACCAAAGGAAAACAAGGTTACAACATAAATTAATAAATAAATAAATGGAGAATTTTAGGATTTTTATAAAAACAAATCTGTTGTATTCTATTATGCACCCCACTCATCACTAGTTTTTGTTTAAAACCAATCTCATTTCAATTACCATTTAGTCATCTGGTATAATCTTTTCGCTTTAAGAGAATATTTAAAAATATTTTAAAAGTTTTCTTACCTGAATCCACTCATAACATTTAAAAGCGTACTTTTGCCAGATCCAGATGGTCCCATTATAGCAGTCAGTTCACCAGAGCGAAATGCGCCATTAATACCATGAAGAATTTCTTTTGTAACTGTAAAGATAAATTAAAATAATAATGATTATAACTATCATTCAGTTTGTTACTTGAATGTACCAGTAAGTCATATAAAATAAAACAAATTTTCGATTCAACTTACCAAATTTAGCTTCGGCAAATGAGAATCTACTAACGGTATATTTGATTTTCTCGAATTCGATATCGACTTTCTTACAGTGTGAAAAGTTACTATCATATAAATTATAGCCTAAATTATTAACTTTTGTCGTTGATGATGATGCTGACGATGAGGGCGAACTGGTTTGTTCTATTGAGATTTCGGAACTGGCTGCTGTTGAACAGCAATTAATGCCTAAAACTGCTGTGGCACAATCGGATGTACTGGCACTACCACCGCCACTGCCGCACCCACCTAAGGGTTTTATATCATTTATAACAGTCATTGGGCAATGGTGTAATTAATTTTTTTTTTTTAATTCAAGCTTCAAGCTTTGTTCTTGCTGTAAATAGAGGAAAAGAACAACAAACAAAAACATAAAATTGATTAGATTTATGTTAATAACTTATAAATGCTTATTTACAATTAATAATAATAATATTTAATTATAAGAAACAAATTAAAAAAATATTATGCAAATAATATTTCTTGTTTGGAGACAAATATGCTGTCATTTAATTATTTTAATTAAAATGATAATTTATTGCAAATGACGTGGTAAAAGTCATACGTAATACGTAGTACATTACGTTATGCAATAGTAAAACAAGAATTTCTTATAAACAAAATATAATTCCTGAAGTTGGATTATCTAAAAAACTCAAGACATTTATTCTTACAAAGAAATTATTTTTAAGCTTGCAATCAGTTTTTATAGTAAAATTAATTTATTTGATGCAATCGCCTTTTGGACCTTTTTCGGTTTATCTGATAGATATTCGCACCATAAAACCTGCTAATCTTTTGTGGCCAAAAACAAATTAAACAAATTCCTATGACCTATTCAGACTTTTGTCCTTTGAAGCGATTTCCAGTGGGAATTTTTCTCTACATTGCTTGAAATAAAATCCAATCGGGTCGGTAAAGGTCTGAACTATAAAGGGAGAGAGACAAATTTAATAACCACTAATTTTTAAATAGTTTTTCAAACAGTCTGGTAGCATATTTCGAAAATTTTTTTCATTAATTCTCTCTTCAATTGTGTTCAATATGAAAACCATTATGATGGTAACTGAAAAACGGATAAACCAGAAACATATTGCAATTACACAACCCAGAACCTTAGAAAATTCAATAACTCTACCGAATTATGATACGTACAAAAATGTGGTTGCAATTACATATATCTCCTCTGTCATTGTCCCGAGCGTGGAAACCTATGAGAAAGATTTCTTGGGCACTCATAATTTAATCACGTTCTGTCAAGCCAAAGGGGACTTAAGTAAATTTCACAACCTTTTTAAAACTATAAGGATGGCTGGGAAAATGTCAACTACAAATTAAAATTGTATGAAGAAATAGATAATATCGCTGTTAAAATGGAACCTTATTAAACTATGCTCATTGAGGCCGCTGCTAATACAACCTAACCTAATCACACAAGCGAGTACCAAAAACCCCCGGTCAACGTAACTCCAACAATCGAAATAGGGTTTTATACGACTTATATTTTCAAACCAGAGGGCATGCGATATAACGGCCAAGTTTAGGGGCTATAGCAATAAGTGAATATTACTAATGCAAGCGTGTAATATCATCCTCCTCTATGGACCTCTATAAATTGATGGATGGTCGGTAAATGGGATTAAAATATTGGCCAAATGCCAAAGCATAAATGCATCTTAAAAAATAATATGGAACTTATGAATTACTTAAAAGTAGAGTGGTAATCCAACATTAACAAATCTAATAACGTCTGTTTATGAAATAATTGCACCGAAAAATAAGGACTAAATTTTGTTAAAGGATATTTAAAAGAAATTAGACAAGATTTCGAAGAATCCAAAATAAATACAATTTTTTATATACAAATGAAAATTATCACTTATTTTTATATACAGTGAGCGCCAAAAATGAGTAAACACCACTGAAATAATTCATTTTCTTAGGATTGCGAGAAAAGTAAATGAGAATAGTCGAATAAAGTTCCAAAAATAAAAACATTTATTTATTACTTATAAAATGTTGAAACAAAAACAACAATTCATTGTAAAGGAATTTTGTTTATACTTAAGAACAATACTGTTTTATACTTAAGAACAAAAGTGTTGACTCAATTATGATGCTCATTGTACGTTCGTACGTCTAAAATTTATTGACAAATAGATTTATTTTAATTGGCAACAGAAATTAGAAATGCATGTTATAATTCCGTATCAAAAAAATTCATTGTGAAGAACCTTTGAACTGAATTTTAAGATTCGATAAGAAATTTTAATAGATTTGAATGGATGAGTAAGTTTACTTTCTTTAATTAATTTTTTAATCTTATTTAAAATCAGCAATAAGCTTGAACCTTTTATAAAATGACTATTGGAAATTGTTTTCATTAAAACAATCAAGAATGTTCCTTTTTAGATTAGCACCAATCAACAAAATCACCTTCTATAATGCGTTTCCGATTGTAAAGTATTGAAGATAGCAGTCTAACTGGTCAATTGCTCTAGTTAGGCTTTAAAAGTGAATACCATTGAATAAATATTTTACAATTTTTAGCAGCATTTCAGAAGGTTGTTACTTCCTTTTATATTTCCAAACGGTTAAAAAATTCAGTTTGATTTGGCAAAAATCATTTTAAAAAACATTTTTATTTTATTTTTCATCATATTCTTGCAACCAAGTAACAGGCAACGGCTATCATTAGTTTTTAATTAATGGCTTTTATTTTAAAACCGAATGCAACAATCGACAACAAATTGTTGAAACAAGGTTGAAAGCCTTAAAACCGCCACATAAATCCATCAAAATGTCCACCTTTGCTATTAAACCACCACCACAGGTATTTAATTTTCTCAAAACCCGCCAACAATGAGCACATGTTGCAACCACAGAACAAACAAAAAAAACGCAACAAAATATTAACAATTTTACAAACATAAACCGGTTACAAACTAAGTTATACGGTCAATAACGCTTAAAGTCTGCTGGTTGTATTAAAAAAAAAGTTTGGATTTTAAAAATAAATGCCATGAGCAATATACCAGCCTGTTTTAAATCAACAACAAAAGGAAACCTGGCCAACTTTTAAACATAAACGAGACTCTAAGTGTACGAGTGTAATGTTTTAAACAAAACTTAAAAATAAATTGTTGGCAGCCATTTAGATATGAAACCATTTTAAGAATAAATGCACGGAATGTGGCAAGTTCATTTGCTGACCAAAAAGAAGGTTGCCAAGTTTTTTTTTTCATTTTATATACCTATTAGATTACGGGGACCAATACAACTTATAGAAAAGAAAAATGCTCTTTGTCTCTTGCTTCTCTTTCTCTGGCGACATTCTGTATCTGAAACCGACTTTGATAAATTTAAAAAGTTCTTGAACCCCCACAACTTCATAACTAGTCCACATAAATTTCGCAACTAAAGTGCGATTGCCCTCCTTAAATTTATATATGCATAAATCCATTTCAGTAAATTGATTGCTTTCTATTCAACATCTGGGATGCAGAAAGAGTTCTGAAGTGACATAATAGGATACCAGAGAACATATCCGGTACTTTGAAACATTTAAGATTCTTGGGCACCAAGAATTTTTTAACAAAAAGTGTCTAGTCAAGGGTACCTTGACTAAAATCCAAAACTCTATAAGTCTACCGGGATGGTTGAGAAATGTAAGCCAGAAGTTATAGTTGAATGTGTTATCGGTATTATGACGGTATTAAAAAACTTATTTAAGCTATGTTTTTAAAGGCGGTTGGCTGCTAATTCAACCCAACCTAACCTTAAATGACAACAACATCTTCGAAGTAGAATGCAGTAGATTAATCATTTGCTCATTCTCATAAAAAAAGCTTTGGACATACATATCCGAAGCTGAGTTTAGCAATAATGTACTCCTAATTCAATGATGTATGTGAGCATAGGTGGAACTGTGGACATACTTAAAGGAGTTTTGGTTAAATAAATTATGGCAATCCTTTTATTTTTATAAAAACTCAAACAAATGCAAATGCAGCCTGCCGTAGTATTGAAATGGTCAGTGCGGTAAGGCTTAAATAAACTTTTAGTATCTCAGAATGAAATCAATTTAAAAAACAAGCCTTTTTCAAAATATCAATCAATTAATTTATTTTTTTTAAACTTAAGCTTTGCGCAATTGAATTTATTATGGTCTTATCGTGCATGCTTTATAATTTTTTTTTTTAATTATGTGAAGCAAATTTAATTTAAAATTAAAAAATCAAAAAGTTTCTCAAACACACACACAACATAATATGCCTGTGTTCTGTAAAAACCAATTTTATTTCCAACCAAGTTTTTAGTCTGCCACATGTTATACAGAACAGGGACTTCATATAATAATATTTACTTATTTATTTATGCCTTCTTTTTGTTTTTAATTGCAAATAGAAAACCTTGAATTTTAACAGAAAACCATGAATGCTTAGAAATGGCATAAAATGGAAATAAGAAAACGCACGATCTTATTTCTTATAAATAAATAAATAATTTTTAATTTAATCGCAATTGAAATATATGTACATATAAAGAATTTATTAACGGAACAGACAATGCATTCTTGTTTATTTTAATTCCTTTCCTATCTTATCAATGGTGTGAATATCAAAAAAAAAAAAGGAAAAGGAAAGTAAAAAATTAAAAAAAATCCATGATTAAATAAATACTTTCAATACAAATGGTACTGACCTATAATAACAATTTGTTTATTGGTATTAGTATTCGTGTGAATGTATTTTTTAAGTAAAAACAGTTATTAACATTATAACCATAAATTATAAACCAATATCTACATATGTATGTTAACAGTACAATTAAATTTGTATTGTTAGAAGGTTAGTAACACTTAATTATTTCAAAATAAACGCCCAAAAAAATAAAATGCGGTTATTAAGATAAAATTGTGTTGATTAAAAAGGCTATGAATGTAGATTTAAAAAAATTAATGATTTATTAAAATTAAATGTATTTTTCAATAAAAGATAACTTTCATTTTTATAATTCATTTCAAATCGACATTAATTTTAAAGGTTATTTTTGTAAATTATGAGTACGGCATGAGTTTTTCTAATTATGAGCGATTTTTTCGCATGATGTGTTGACGTATGTATGTATGTATATTTCATGTTGTAAAATTAATTATTATTTGACAGGCATTTTAATCAATATGTAGTATAATCTAATGAAACGCATGTACTAATATGAAAAACAAGCAACATAGCAGCATACAACGAGGTAGTATATCCACTAGGTTTGTAACAAATTTCAAATATACAAAAAATTTACTCTCAGAGTAAATAAAAAATTTGTGATAACGAATTTCTCAAAAAAATTTGTCGTTTGTAGTCGACTTTAAACTGTAGGTCCCGCCACTTATGGATAAAAATAACACACACAACAAAAGTGGTGTGAGAACTTAGGTTGTAATCCTGACTGAAGGGTTGTAATGACCTAATTTGTATGTATGTAATATAGCGGATACTAATTTACTCATATTTTTCTTTCCAAATCACTAAAAAGTATGACAACTACCGACAAATAGTCCCTCCAACCAAGTTATATTGAGTTGAAATAATAATTGCTGTTGCTGGAAAAAATAACTTATTCTCAACTATCGTATCGTGTCAAGAGTTAATATTTTATCATTATATGCCTTTATAAGCATTTTACTTATGTTCAGGGCTCGAATATAACTTTAGGGGTTAAAAAGTGCTGTAGAATATAACAAACGCGCCAATTATATGATTATGATTTCTTGAAAAATTACAGAGAAATGACTGACTCAGCCTTTAGCTTGTTTGTTTGTTGTTTACATTTATTAAAAGAAAAAACAATTGTATTCCACTGCAAAGAAAAATAAAAAAAGAGTATAAAAGAGCAGTTCAGTAAAGTTCAAATAACACATAAAACTTTGGTTTTCAGTAGACAATAACAATTTTATTTTAAAAGTAATTTATTTTTTTTTAAGCAACAACAACAACATTACATATATAAGTACATAAAAAGTAAACAGTAAAGTTTCCAAGATTTCACTAAAGAAAGTGCAGTAAAAAAAAACAAAAGTATACATAATGAAAGTAAAAAAAAAATATTGAGATATTGCGATATTGATATAGACTTAACACGAAGAAGATTTAGGGGAAATTAAAATTACAGACGATGATTTCCATTGTAATCCCCGCGCCCAGTAACAAAACTTATTTATATGGGTCAGAAGTTTGTATGATAAGGGAATTTCAAAAGGCTTATGTGACCGAAAACATGTTCAAACGAAAAAACGAAAATGTTTTCGTAAAATTTAAACAAAAAAAATTAATTTTGCGAAACAAAAAACCAAAATATCGAGAACTTGTTCTTAAATTCCAAACGACATATGTTAGAACACATTTATCTTAGCACGTACCTATCTATGTATATATGTACGTTAATTTATACCTAAAATCTTTATAAAAACAAACATATTGTATAATACAATATTTAAAGACAAACCGAAGCTAAGTTTTCAATAAAGATTCTAAGCTTGAAATGAAATTTAAAGCCACTGAAATAAATGGTTGAAATCCTAAGGACTTTAATGCTGTTCTTTATGCAATTTCATAATTTTTAATATGATTTTTTAAAAATACGCGTAAAAGTTATTTAATTTTCGTAATGGAATATTTAAAAGTTTTCGAAACTTATTTATATCTTTAGCAACATTTGTTTGCGTAGCAACATTAGTCTTCTCAGCAACATGTTGTTGGCAATATTTCTGAAAATAATTTAATACGTTTTGTCTTTTTAAAGTGAAACTTAGTTTTTCTTTCATGGAATTGTAATATCCATGAAAGAAATCACTTACTAGAACGCGCTGATCGTCTTATATATATTGAAAAGAAATTTTAACTTTCTTAGTCCATTAATCTAACTATTGCTGAAGTGTTTAAGACCACTGCCAAACCGCATGGCCATTAAAGAAGAGATTTTGCACTTGAAATCCCCTTAAACCTGAATAAAAGTTCACCCATATATTGGCGGCTATGACACATGACGAAAACATTTATAGGAGATATCAGGAAAATACAACATTAGAGTGCTAGAAGACCTGATAGACCTGCCAACATCTGAAGGCGTCAGATAGATAACGAGTATGCCTATAATGCCTTATTATTTACTAATGTTTTTATTTCTTTTTCTTTTAACTTCTTCACCAGTTTTTTTTTTCATTTTCCTCTTATTCTTATTATGAAGCTTTATTGTTTCAAATGAACGATGAACTTTAAAATATTCTGACTGACAGTGTAACAATAAAATTTTGTTTTATTTTTATAATTTTCGCACAACAGACAAGGTCATGGTTTTTCATTTTATTTATTTTATTGTTGGTATTTTTCTTATTTAAATAAATAAAGAAAAAATATTTATTTTGTGTTTGTTTATGTTTTCATTGTATTTTGTTTTTGTCTTGTCGTCTGACATTTTTTATTTAATTGGTTGTTGTTTTCGAAGGGAATTTCACTGACCTTGGTGTACGTATGTTTAATTGTATTTGCGAAGTCTCAAATTGATAAGGGATTGAGTTACATATATACACATTGTATGTATGTATGTATATGTATAAAATGTGTGTATAACAGCAGGCGATAAGAAGCTATTAAAAACGCATTAAAAATTCTATAAAATTATTACGAAAAAACAACATTTTGGTTACATTTTCATGAAAGCAAAGCAAAGTAACAACAACTTAAGCCAACTTCTTTCTTTATTTGACTCTGGTATTCTAAAAACAGCTAAAAGTCGTTACCCCATGAGTTATGTCAACATTTTTATCCATTAAGTGGCTGTCAGCAGTTAAAACTGATAATTCACACGTGGATTATTTGTAAGTATAACGGAGTGCTTCTGGTCGTCCTTATCGAAATATTGTGTGAGGAATTAGCAGCATTATAAACAACTTGGAAGAGACTGGAAGTGCTATATATGTGACCAGATCAGCTATTGCTCTCCTGAAAATCTAGCCTCTATTTGAGACAGTGTGGCGGATAATCCGAATTTATCGTTTCCACGGTATTCTTAACAATTTGGCATATCTTGCAGCTAATGGCGTATTTCAAATTTGGATTTGCACCTTCATTCACAATTCAATTATATTATTTGCAACGCCGTAGGTATGCCTACTGGGTGCTAGAGCAACAACCTTTCAATGTTGATTTTACAAACAAATCATCAATGATAAGATTAACAACTAAATTGTCGCTTATGAAGCTAGGAGAAACTAGAAGCCATTGAATAAAAACTATTGCAACCGTAGAAATTGATTGTTTGAAGCGCACTATGGTACAGAGGTGTAATTAGGCCGAACCATTAATCAATGTTTTTTGCCTTGTAATTGAAGATTATGAACTAAAAGGTATATGGTTTCAACAAGACAGTGACACTAGCCATTGCAGCTTTTCTTTATCAAACCACGTGAAATGCAGTGTCTACGTGGATAACCTCCTAACTTTGGAGCACTTGTAAACTAACATTCGTCAAGTTTACGCCGAGATACCGCCCGTAATGTAGAACAAAGTGTTCGGACTTTATCTCAACTTCTGCAACCACTTTCTTTTTGTCTCACTTTTGTTTTGAAATCATAAAACGGATAACCCCTTAAGATTGATTAGCATGATCCAATAACATGTCATAAACAATCATTTCTTTATGGTATTTCCTGAACTGCATTTTTAATCTTTTCATTGCTATAAAGTCAAGTGTTCTTCTTATTTTTAAACAATTGCAATCAAGCTGATTATTATTATTTTATTAAATAGAAAAGAAATAATAAAAAAGTATCGATTCTAATCAGTAAGGCCATAAAAAATGAAATAATTTTCCCCTATAATTTCTATAAACATACGATTGAGTCATGTTCTTTATTTTATTTTGAATTTAATTTTCAAATATTAAAATTGCTTGTGGCAAAACGAAATGAAAATTTTTCAATAATTTCGGAGACGACGCTGTAACTAGAAAAATAGAAGATAAACGAGCTTGATGTTCTGAAGTCGCCATAGTGTAGTAGGTAGGCTGTTGGCTTATTAGACGTAAAGCCAGGGTTCGAGCCCCAGGCCAGGCATCAAGACAAAATACAGAAAGTATTTCTTCGGCGACTTCCTCTCAGCAGATTTCTGGCAGAAACTCTGAGAGTAAATAAAATTACCATGAAAAGTTTCTCAAAAATCTGTCGTTCGGAGTAGACTTTAAACTGTAGGTCCCACCACTCATGTATAAAAATTAACACACACAACATAAGTGGTGTGAGAAACTAAGACGTTGTACAATGGGTCAATTCGCCCTCCGGGTACTGTACTTGTCTTAATTGACAAGTACCCGTCATTTAACCTAACCTAACCTTGATGTTTTACTGCCACGTGATTTAACATTCGCATATCACTGTGAAAACGCCACGAAAGCGAACCATTTTTAAAGGAATTTCGTAATCGGTATTACAATGGGTGAAAAAGTTCATTGACGAAGTAAGGTAAAGCTTCACAGATGGTGATAAAACCAGTATTGAGACTGAAGACTTGATCAACAGAAAAGGTGTTGTGTTCCACCATGACTATGTCAGAATACACATATCTTTGATGGCCCAACAGAAACCGAGAACTTGGCTGAAAGGTTACAATACCGCCACCATATAATCAGGATCTTTTAACGTAAAATTATCATTTATTTCCATCTCTGTAGAAGTATATTAAGAATGTAAATTTAAATTCCGAAGAGGCATATATTGCTCACAAAACTCAAAAGAAGCGGTCCATATTTTGTTACATAAAGCTCGCTTTAAGGAAATATGTTTCCATTAAAAATTTCCATTTGTTTGATAAAAGAAAGAACCAACGGGATAAAAAATTTATCAATAAAATGGAAGGATGTACGTATGTATTTATTCGATATTTGGTGACAATTTATTGCAAAATAGTACAGTTTCATGTCTATTTATTCTGTGTCATATAGCGACATCAAAAATGTTAGGAATTTTAAAATCAAACGGATTTTTAAAAGTATTTTATAGAAATCATGTCATGTATTTTCGATGTACATATTATTGCAATTGTTATAATTATTTCAATATGACATTGCATTTATAATTAAACAACTTAATATGGTTTTTTTTCCAAAGTCCAATATACATACAAAATTGTCTTACGTTAAATGGTTTGTGGACTTTAACAAAAGCATTTCAAATTTGCATACATACAACCAACCAGAGAGTAATTTAATTGAATAACAATTTTTACATTTGTTTGCAAATAAAATCAAAAATATATTTTTATTTTTATTATTTAATAAAATAAAATATAGTCTGCATTCCAGTATTGATTTTAAATCAATATAAATCGTATGATACTCTAAGCAAATGTTTACGAGTTTTACAAAGAAAAACAAAAAACAAAAAATAAACCACTTAAATATTTAATAATAACTTAAAATGTTTATTTTATTCTTATACTAGAAACAAAATGGTGACAACTGTCATCACTGATTATTCATGCATGCCAAGAAAGTGATTGTCTTTATTCTACGCTGTTCTATACGAAAAATATAAAAAGAACTAAAATTACAAATCGATGTAAAAGAATTAACTTATGTTTCGAGTTAGATTTCGAAATTTTTAGCCAAGAGAAAGGACAAAAGAATTCTAAAGAATAATTACTAAGTGGCTGTCAGTAAACCTGTTTCAAAATTATTCCTTTAACTGAACACAGTTTTCCATAGGCACGGCACTAATGGTAAATATTTTTCCTGAATTAATTGGCATTGTCAAAGGATCGAGTGCTAATCTATCGGATCAAAGAGAAATTTAGAGCGTCAATGTTAAGCATTTTTCTGTATAAGGCGAGATACAGCGGTTTATTTCTTAAAAATAGATGCAGTTTGGTAACTACTTTTGAATTATACTGGATTCAGAACTTATGAATGTACTTAAGAGGAAAAAGATAATAAACTGGCTAAACATTGTAGCCAGTTATGCTTATGCTTGCTAAACTATATCGTCATTACTTCAATGTATATACTCTCCATCCCACTTATAAGACAGAGAATGCAAATAAAGTTAGCTCCAGGACTAATGATCAGAAGAGTACAATGAATTGCTGAACTTTATCAAAAAAAGATACAAATGAACTGGCTGAAGTAATTACATGTCAGTATAATTATGTTTCAGTGCACCCTTCTCTACTATACATACATACATACGAGTACATAATTAGTCATTACAACCCTTCCGTCAGGATTATGGACCTAGTTTCTAACACCACTTATGTTGTGTGTGTTAATTTTATACATGAGAGGCGGGACCTACAGTTTAAATTCGACTCCGAACGCCAGATTTTTTGAGAAACTTTTCATGGCAATTTTATTTACATTCAGAGCTTTTGCCAGAAATCTGCTGAGGGCAAGTCACCGAAGAAATAATTTTTTTTTTTTTTATATATTTTCGTTTTGATGTCTGACCTGGACTGAACCCTGGCCTTACGTCTAATAAGCCACAACACTACCTAATAGACTACGGCGACCTTCTCTACTATATTCTACTTTAAATCGAGAAACCAATTCAGATTCCCTTTCTGCAAAATCAAAAGGAGTCCGATTAGTTTTAGCCAAAGAATATTGGTTGCAACACGGAAGTGCGTTTGTGACCTGACTGGCTGGATGCGTATCTGGGTGGATGCCTGACCAGCTAGTCGCTGGTCCTGGCTGGCTGGATACGTATCTTAATTCCTGGTTAGATAGATGTATGGATGCTTAACTTCCTAGAAGCGTGTAAGTTATAGCGCGACAAAAATTGATCGATTCGTAAAATAAGTGAAAAAATTAAATATTTGTTAGTCACTAAATATTTGTGCAATAAAGTTGAATCGACACTGCATTATGTTGACTTGAAAACCGCTCAGAAAATCAAATCTGTTGACGGTGGATTATGGTTAAGAGAGTAAGCGTTCTAATATTAACTCGTCTTTCATACCGCCGCTATATTTGTAGATGTAAATTTTCTTTTTCCCAAAAAGTTTAAATATTTGTAATCATTGGTAAACTAAAAAAATGAGAGAGTCATTCCATGTAGAAAGTCACCTGTTACATGATGATCCCAGAGAGTATAACATCAAAAAACAATATAGAGGATGACACAATATATTACAGAGAAAATTCCGTCCCCTCAGTATAAAAAATTCAAAAATTCAAATCTTTTTAACAACAACATTTCTTAATTTTTTATTGAAGAAAAGAAAATAATTTTTTCAACATTTTCTTTTTTTTTGCTGCAATAAATATTTCGTCAACTCATAACAACAAAAATATAAAAAAAAATATTTAATTGCTTAGAAAGTAATTTAAAATACATTAAAATTATTTATTTGTTTTCTCTTTTTATTGTTTTGAATACTTTTGCACGACAAATAAAGCAATTTTGAAAACAAGAAAATAATTTAATTGTTTTAAGCCTTCGCATAAACAAAAATGCATTTTATTTTATACATTAAAATAAAATTAGTTTTTTGCATAATGTTTTCTATTTATACAATTCTAGAATATAAGTATATTATGTATATATAAAAATATCAGTGTCAGTAAAACCATTACTTTCATTTGCCTATTTTATAAGTGAATGATTGATTTTGTTGAAAAATATATAGGGATTTCTAAATGTTACATTATGTTGTCTTTAATGTGATCTTGAAATTTTGCGATAGTATTACCGTAAATTTTTAATACAAAAATTTTTATTCCATAGTTCATCTTGCCTTATCAGATGTTCGTAGAATTTATTTTAATCGAATAAAAAAAAAATAATCATCATTAGGAAATAAACAAAGAGCAAAGGGCTTTACATTATTAGTCGTTTTAATTAAAAATTTTCTAAAACTTTACGACTACAGGAAAATTACAAAGGAGATGTAAAATTATGAATTTAAAATTCATATCAAAAACAGAAATATTGTGGAAACTTCTCATGCAAGAAAAGGTATAATCGTCCAGGCTGTGTGCATCGTGGTATTCCTCATTACGTTCAGATTATAATTATCAATTAAGGGACAAAACTCACAAGTATTTGGGAAATTCATTTCCACTCTTCTCTTTGTCTAGATTCGTCTTTACTATCGATGATTACACCCTTTAAAGAAAACAATCGCTTACAAACGACGAGCTATGGCCAATTGGAAAATAATTGTTTTCCTTCAGAATAACGTCAAGCCGCACAAATCGAATTTGAATCCGTCATAAGAAACTAATTCATTTATTATTACCAACTATTTCTGCCTATCGATTTTGTTTTTATTTTGTTGGCCAAAAATTTCTCTCAATGGCAGCTTGTAAAAATCGATTAAAATAAAATTCTAGGCAGAAACAGATGATGTTTTTTATATAAAAGAAACGCTTAAATTTCATGGTCTAAAGCATGCTTATTTGGCTAGCCCCTGTTAATGAGTTACCTCACGTATCCCCATAACAAATAACAATTAATTTTGGCGGTCAATTAATTGCTCTAAAATGTGAGATTAATTGCCTAAATATACAATTATGTTATGGCGGTTTAAATTCCTGTTAAACCACATGTCAAGCAAGATCAATTCTTCCATTTTGTATCAGAAAAGTCAACAATCACCGCGCATTACCTAGCTTCACTGACATTAACATAATGATTCCTATCGTTCTTCAAGAAGTACGATCAACATACCGCACAAAACAGTGAATTTTTCAGGGTGCATTGGCAAATATAGAAATGTCTGAGGATATTCGGGAATTAGATTTGTTGATGTAACTATTGAGTCAGAAATTAACCTCATTGCTGAAGATAACTCTTCTTCCCACTCGCCACTAATTTTTAATAAAATTTAATGATTTTAAAGATTTATTCGCTTGTTACGGTATTCATGGTGAAAATGCACTTTATTGAGCGTTTTTTGCGTTGTCACATGTTACGAATCTTTTCTTTTTATTGATAAATTTTACACTGTACACAGCAAAAAAAATTACCCGTCTTCACGTGTTATGGAACATGATCTATAGCGTAAGTATTTAGGCGAAAAGTAATTAAAAACACTCTATAAACGCTGTATTTTCCAAAAAAAAAATTATATTTTATTGCAACACAAATACCAAAAAAAAAACAGTCATTAACTTGATAATTAATTTTCAAAACATTTACTTAATTGTGCCGCATCATTTAATGTCTCAAAATTGTAAATTTCCAATTTCCCTAAATAACGTATTTCGTTACGTATGCATTAATGCCCGTCCCTATGCACATTAAGTGTGTAGAAAATTTTCTATACATTTCCGCTTTCGCCATTGAATGCTTTTAAGAATTTTAAATTTATGAAATAGACACGGAGAGATTCATTGTGTACAGGGGGAAACTTTGCAGACAGACAAACACACTTTAAATGCAGCTGAATTTTATTTGAAAGAAAGAGCTGTTTGAGTGAAATGCATTAAGCTGGTTGCTTTTCACTACAAAGGTCATTGACATTCACAACATGAATACCATAATTGGCCCATATTTTTATTTGTTATTGTCGTTTTACTGTGGTCTTCTTTCTGCTGCTTTTGTTGTATTTTATTTTGTTACGAGTTTGAAAAACTTTTCTTTTTCTTTTTTCTTGAGTAAAACTTTTATGGGTTGTCAGTCAGTCTATGTTTAGTTTTTGTTTTATTTTTCTTTTTTAATATTTAACAATTTTTTTTTAATTTTTTTATTTAAAGATAAAGTTTAATGAATGCATTACTATTATGCATCGTTGCCGATTAACAAAAAAAAAAATTAAAAATAAATATTCATAAGTTCTCTTTTAATATTTTATTTTAAAAGGGAAAAATTACTATGACAGATAACGAACCTTTGTAGCAGACAAGTAGACCAAGAACTGGGTTGTTCTGTTGGTTCTCTGTGTGAATTACAGAAATTCACAAGGCAAGGCAAACAAAGAAACTAAATTTTATTTTGTTTTTTTTTTTGCACAAAAACACTTCACTTTAATATTTATTTTGAAAATATTTTATTTTTTACAATACTTTTCCTTTATTTTTCAATTAATAATATTTTATTTTAATAATTATATTTTTCCATTAATTCATAACTTTCTTTTAGTAATTTTTCTTTTTAAAATTCCGTTTTATTTAATTCCTTATATTTTTTTTATTTTAATTTTCTATCGTTACGTTTTTATATGAACACGAAACGCTTTTATAATGTTTACGCGACGTAAGTTTATCAAAGACTAAAACAATCGCTTCAAGTGTTTCTCTTATAGAGTGTATGAGGTTCTGTTGTTTTATTTCGTATCGTTCGAATACGCTCGTTGAATACGGCCAATACAGCGTACTATAGAAAATATAAACAATTTTTCTGTATTGCTTGCTGTCTTTCACATTTTCTTCTGTTTTGGTCTTTTTAGTTCTCTGTATACATGTTTTGTTTTCACATGGCTGACTGCCTAACTGACACTCAGTTTGACTGACTGTTTGTTAAATACATGCTCATATAGAATAATCGTTACATGCCGGTCTGTTCTTACAGCAAGCTTTTACTGATGACGATGAGTAACATAGGGCTTATGGCATATACTCACTCATTCATGTATGTTCGATAAATGTTTACGTTGTTTTACGTTATTGACGTTATACTAAGTATAGTTAACATGAATTTAAAACATGCATTAAATATGAGTCAAAAGAAAAATGTGTTATTATTTCTCAAAAGAATTTGAAAAATTTCATTTTATTTTCAAATATTTATAAAATTTACCCACGCACTGTTTCATTAAATGATCGGCATCGTTTCTATGAAAAACGTTAAGTACTCAATTATTGTTGTTTTAATCTGTAGTATACTTATGTTACGGAATAAGTTTTCAGCATTGGAAGGTAATTCCCTTATGATTCTCTGTCTTTTTGGCCAAGATATTGATTTCAATAAATTTTATCGCAAGCCTCAATTAAGAAAAATGTTTAAACCAAACAATAATTAGTAGACAACATTATTGACCTATAAAGTGGATGTAAAACAGTGTTTCACCATAATTTGTGTAGCCTGATGGCATACAATTTTTCCATTGTCCCAAGCTGGCCGCTTTTAAGCGATTGATTATTTAAAGGCTGCAATTATTGATAACAACGATTCTAACTCAGGAAAAGAGTGCGCCCGTTTCTTACATTAGATACATACATACATAATTGGTCATTACAATCCTTCAGTCAGGATTACGACCTAGTTTCTCACACCACTTATGTTGTGTGTGTTAGTTTTATACATGAGTGGCGGGACCTACAGTTTAAAGTCGACTCCGAACGACAGATTTTTGAGAAACTTTTCATGGCAATTTTTATTTACTCTCAGAGTTTTTGCCAGAAATCTGCTGATAGGAAGTCGCCGAAGAAATACTTTTTGTATTTTGTTTTGATGTCTGGCCTGGGGCTCGAACCATGGCTTTACGTTTAATAAGCCAACACACTACCTAATAGGCTACGGCGACTTCACGACTTTTATGTTAGATAGTGGCGGTAAATTTCTGAAATATTTGTGAACTTTTGCTTGTCTTACAGAAACAGGGGGTAAATGTAAGTTCATTAAAAAAAATGTTCACTCTGTTCGAAAAGCGGTTACTACCGTTAAAAAATACTCAATTTTCTGAATTGTTTCAGATCTTCTAAAATTGTTTATAATGCCTAAACGGCGATAAATTTTTCAAATATTTTTGAGTTAGTTTTACAAAAACAGGGGGTTGATGTAAATTTTTCGAAATATTGTATTGTCCTGTGTAAAATTGAACTCTTATAGGGGATGGAAAGTAGATATTTCAGCTGTTATTTAATCCCCTGAAATGTTTATTTTTATTGTTAATATAATTTTACCACCTTGAAAACTTATTTATTCCTCTCCGTTACTTTAAGGCACATATCGCACACCCAGTACAAAAGTGAATCAACTCAAAATTTTCATTTTTCAGAAATCGATTAAAAACTATTTTTGACTATCTTTGGACCATTTTTAGTAACAGTTAGCAACAGCAAAATACACCGATATTTATTTTATAAATAAACCAGTGTATTCTACATAGTTTAAGCATATAAACTCGAAAAATGAAAATTTTGAGTTGAGTTACTTTTGTACTGGGCGTGCGATATGACTGTCACAAAGCCCTAAGGATTGCCATCTCTCCATGTAGTCATGTGTGTAGTGGAGAGGAACCTTTTGCTAATTGAATTCTATTTTTAAAATGTTGCGTTGTCCGGCACTTCTTCCTTGTTCAGCTTATCCTCACTAAGATCAACGACCAGTGCGCTTCCAGGATGCAAGACCATACATTTTTACAATGGAGGTTGTTGTGAGCCTAGTTTAACAGAGGTAATCGGAAAACTAATTCCCAGTAACATGGCCAAAATTGTAAGCTCAGTAAAAATTCCGGCAAGTTCATCATCAATGCAATATCCAGCAATATTCATATGTCCTGGAACCCACATAAGAATTACTATTAAATGATCTAAAATTTTCCTGAGTAATCCCAGTATTCATTATGTTCATGAAAAACTTGTCCGGCTAAATAAATAGATTTCCAGGAAAAATCCCAATAAATCAACACTATGGCCATGATTTGTGGCCGGGAAACTCTGTTAAGTCCGGCAGCCTTTGCAAAAGTGTATTGACGAACACATATGTGCATATATTCTGCAGTCTACTTTATTTGTTTTGGAGTTATGCGTAATACGTCTTAAATTCCTTATTTGAATTCTTATCAGAGTATTAGATTTATATACAGCCTGTTATTCACATTGGACAGTGACAGGGACAGAAGGTAACCCTATTATACTAGAACCAGATACATTCTACAGATCGTCTGCTAATCTGGAAAATCTTAATATTAATTAAATAATAAAAATTAACGGCAGTCGCCGTAGTCTAGTAGGTAGTGTGGTAGTGGCTTAGACGTAAAGTCAGGTTGCGAGCCCCAGGCCAGACATCAAAACAAAATACAAAAAGTATTTCTTCGGCGACTTCCTCTCAGCAGATTTCTGGCAAAAACTCTGAGAGTAAATATAAATTGCCATGAAAAGTTTCTCAAAAATCTGTCGTTCGGAGTCAACTTTAAACTGTAGGTCCCGTCACTCATGTATAAAATTAACACACACAACATAAGTGGCGTGAGAAACTAGGTCGTAATCCTGACTGATTATGTATGTAATCTTAATAAAATTGAAGCAACACAAAAAAAATAGTAGGAAGATGAAGGAGATGCCATAAAAAATCTTGGCTATTGCTTTTAACTATCTGAACTCAGTCTTCTAATGTAGCCTAATGAACTTTGTCAAGTGACTACCCTAAGATCTAAGTCTACCAAAGAAAACTCTTTGTTATCACTCAATAAACAAACAGGCTTAAAATACTTGCGATATTTATTGCCGAAAGGGTCAACAGTTATCTTCAGTTATCCAGTTGCGATAATAATTTATTCTCAATGACAGATTAAAAATTCATAATCAATAATGTATTGGAAATATTGAAAAATATTGACACGAGTTAACATGTATCTTTGTGTTGTATTCGTAGAGATTAATAGTGAGAATTTATTGCATTCATTTACGCCTCATTGCATTAAATACTGCAATTATTCAAAAAATTTTATTTAAAAATCAATTTGTTACTTTAAATTAAAAATAATATGCCAAGAAATGTGAATATTATACAATTTCTTAACGTAACGTAATGTACATTCATTTAATACATGAGGAGAAAATATTCTTAATAATTAATTTAATTCTACGCTGTCTCTTATTCAACAAGTGTTGGGAGTATTAAAAATTAAATGCTATGACTTGTTCAATTGATTGAACTCTTCGAACTTTTTTAATTGAAAGTAAATAAAAATTTATTCATTTTGGGACAATGCAAGAAAGAAAAACTCAAGAATTATTAAGAAAAACTAAGTCTTCAATCAACATTTAACAATACTTTAGCAATTAGTGTCAAATAAACATTTTATTTTTGTCTTTATGAAAAATTTGAAGAAAAAAAATTGTATTTTTCAAATGCAGTTTGTTGGCAAAATAACAAAAAAAATTACAAAAAACGCATTGTAGTTACATTGTGTGACTTTGAATAAATTTTAAGGTGCAACGACTTTACAAATGTTTACATCGGACAAAATTTGTTGGCATTCTTCGCAATGCCTTGACAGAAATTTAAATGTTTATGTTGTTTGAATGTCCCTCTTAATATTTATTAAATCTTGGTAAATAATTTATTCAAGAAGCAATCCAAGTCTGTAATAAAGATAAAATACAACGCGTGAGTTTTTTGGAATTTATATTATCGTTGCGAAAAATCTTCTAGTGTTTCTAAGTGTTAAAGCCTTTAATATTGTATTATTTCGTTATTATTTCAAATAAAATTTTCAGTCTAAGCACTTGAAATTATTAATAAAATTTGCTACAGTTGCAGCTATGTTTAGGTAACACATTAAGGAGTCAAACACAATTGATATTAATCTTCTTGCAATCTAAGTCAACTAGATTGGTTGTTATTCCTTTCATTACATAAATACTTTATCTATAAAACCTTTATTTATTTAAATCAACAAGATCACTCTCCCAGTGTATAATAAAACAATGCGTATACATATGTCGCGCTTTTATTACAACTCAATAAGTACTCATTGGTAATGTATTTAAGTTCGATTTTGAAACCAATTTAAAACCAAAAGTGATGAATTAGGCTAAAGCTCTACGTCGTACCATAAAGAAGGATACCACAAAGAACTCTAAATGTTTCACTAGACCTAGCCATTCACAGAGAAAATGAATGAAAACCTGCTTCTCAGAAGTGTTCTTGTTCTGTATACATTGGCTGTGTACAGTGCTACAAGTTGAAAAATAGAGCGGCGTGAGATCTTCAGAAATTTCAGCGTCCCGTCTCTTTCACAGCGAAGTTAAGGACTTTTGAAATAACACGGTAGGGAATGACTCTCTTTTTGGTGCCCTTTCAGGGAAAAATTTACATGATTCCACCCTTGATGAAAACCACAGGACAACAGATTCAAATTTTGCATTCAGCGGGGACCTCCTAAGGATGTTATTGTGGAAAGACCTACAATTTAAAGTCGACTCCGAACGGTAGACGTTTAAAAAACATTTCATGGCAATTCTACTAAGTTTGAGTTCTTGTCAGAAGACTGCTGAGAGACGAAGAACCATGATGGGCTTGAATCAAAAAAGCCAACTCACTACTTACTAGACTGCGGCAACTTCAGAAACCCTGTGTACACAGCAATAAAATATGCAGATGTATGATTAGTAAGTGCAGAATGACATTGTGAACGCCGTTAGGACAAGTCCTGCAAACGACACAGCGTAGTGAAAATAGGTGCCTTCAACCAGAGCATACATAACATAACATAATTGGCCATTACAACCCTTCAGTCAGAATTACTACCTAGTTTCTCAAACCACTTATGTTGTGTGTGTTAATTTTATACATGAGTGGTGGGACCTACAGTTTAAAGTCGACTCCGAGCGACTGATTTTTGAGAAACTTTTCATGGCAATTTTATTTACTCTGAGAGTTTTTGCCAGAAATCTGCTGAGAGAAAGCCGCCGAAGAAATACTTTTTGTATTTTGGTTTGATGTCTGGCCTGGGGCTCGAACCCTGGCTTATTGATCACTTCTCGACATGATTTTCTGAGTCAAATATCACACCCAACTATATGACTTAAAGTCACTAGAAGAAGCAAATTTTCATAGCATAAAAAGAAATGGTGGCCTTAATAAATAGGCGCTCATTTTCTAAACTAAAGACAACATTTAAAGATTATAGAAAATACCCATATTTATTGAGTATCAGATATTATTAGGAAGGATTTGCTCTTTTTTAAAACAGGCATTTTAAGGAGGACCCAGAAATGGTGGCCTTGGTAAACAGGCTTACAGGCTTATAGTCTGCAAGATAGAGAAACACTATGTATGTACATATATGTATATTTAACAGTTTAAGTATTCACAACAAATACGCAGCGTTTGGGGTTTTTTTTCGGTTCATTATAGAAAAATAAATTTAGAATTTATTTCACATAATTAATCATTTTATTTTAATTAACATGCATATGCGCATATAATTGGAAAGAGAATATTGACAGTTTTTTCTTTTTTTTTTTTTTGTAAAAAAATTTATGGTTTTACAATAATAATTAGTTTTCCAATTAATTTCCACCCCCAAATCAATGACTCATTGCATGCGGTTTTATTTCAGTTGCATTTAAATTCCAATTGAAATGATTATGTGGTGCCAGAAATAAGTATGTACATGATGTTGTTGAGCTAGAAATTTATTTTAAAGTTAAGATTCACATTTGAAGGCAAGTAAGTGTCAGCTTGGAAATAATATTTCCTAGAATTAGCAAAGCCGATATTTTCATACTAATTTTTTTTTTTTGCTGTGAAAATAAAACTATTGGTAGCTATTTTAATAACAATAAAAACTGCACTTTGCACGGTGCTAAATATTATTTAAAACCTAAAATGAAAATTACATTTCTAAAAAGATAATTTCAAGTTAATAAAAACGTTTATCAACAACTAGCCTTAATTGATTTATTGATTAAAACATTTGTTAAGACTTTATTACTGAAAAAAACTTTAACGATATAATCATACAGCATTTATAAGCACTTTAACACCTCTGTGATCGTGTTCAAAATATCCATACAGATTTCATTTTTAATGATTTAATTATTATTCAAATATTGTAATACAAAGAAAAAAATGATTTAATTATCTTAAAGCGAAACTGTATATTGCTTCAAGACCTAGTACAAAGCGCAATGTACTAGCGTTATTGCATTGATACGATACTATTGGATTTAGTCTGGGGCCTTTGTTTCTGAATACCTATAGTTTTTGCATCATTGTATTTGAAAGAGTCAAGTAAAGTTTCTGTTCTAGAGTTATCCTTAAGATACTGTCGGACTTCCTCTGAGGCCTTTATTTCTAATTACGTTTAGTTTTTGCGTGATGTTCTAGGCGAACTACGATCCCAGATAGAAAAGAAAATATTGCACAAAAATGTCAAAGATGGCATGGCTTCTCATCGTAAAGAAGATTTCAATTACAAGTTAATATAATTTATGGTAGGAGGATGCCCTGGTAGTCTAGTGGGTAGTGTGCTAGACTATTAGCGTGAGGGTCGTGGTTTCGATTCCCACCAGAGACTCTGGTCTGTGTCTCTACACCGAGCATATGGTCAGTTACTCAGCTTGTATATAACTAAATATAAATTGTAAGTGTATTGCAATTAATAAATAAAATAAATTTATGGTAGGAATAGAAGCTATTTGTGCACATTTTCCGCCTGACACAGTTTACTAAGATGCTTCCAAAGACGACGAAACTAAGGAACACTTCGAAATTAGTTGTTAGAGCTGCAGAGAATAATGGATAACAGATATGGAGTCCATGAACGAGATAAACGAAAGGCGACTAATTTCAATTTCTAATAGGAAAAATTAGTTATGGAAACTATCCATTTTAGGCCTAATCCAGTGCAATAAGAGTATGTCAAAGACCACGAAAAAGTAGAATAAATAGTCAACCCAATTGCTAACGATATATCGATATATGATAGTTATAGAAATACTAATGGAAATGGAATTCTTGATCGAAAAAAATTAATCAAAATCGGGACGCCGTAAATTTCAATTTCTAAAGCGAAGAAGTCGCCGTGATCTAGTAGTTAGTGTGTTGGCTTATTACACGAAAAGCCAGGGTTCGAGCCCCAGACCAGACATCAAAATAAAATACAGAAAGTATTTCTTGCCATGAAAAGTTTCTCAAAAAATCTGTCGTTCGGAGTCGAGGTCCCGCCACCCATGTATAAAATTAACACACACAACATAAGTGGTGTGAGAAACTAAGTCGTAATCCTGACTGAAGGGTTGTAATGACCAATTACACATAGCCACAGAAGTATACATACGGATAACAAATTTAAGAAATTTTTTTAACTAATCCGTTTTCGTTGAAAACCTTTGTAATTGTCTGACAACTTTCCTCGATTTTAAGACGGTCTTGGTTAAAAAATTTCTGAAATTTGTTAACTTTTGTGGGCCTGATGTACACTTTTGTGGGCAGTTAACAAATTTCAGAAATTTTTTAACCAATCCTTTTTTTTGAAAATGTTTATAATTGTCTGACATCTTTCTTCGATTTTAAGACGGTCTTTTGCTTTGGTTCAGAAATTTGTAAATCGGATGCATACCTTTGTGGGCCTGTGCAGGGCCACAATTCAGTTCAATTTCAGAAATTTTTTAACCAATGCAAAAGACCGTCTTAACATCAAGAAAACTATAAAGATTTTAAACGAAAACGGATTAGTTAAAAAATTTCGGCAATTTCTTAACCGTACGTATAATTTAGTAACTGTGTGTATGTATGTATGTATGTAAAGCGAAGAGTAGTTAGTTTTAGGACTAATCCAGCATGCTAAGACTCCTACAAAGACCATGAAACTAAAGAACGGAAAAGTAAGCATATTTCTAACGGTATATAGTAGTTATAGAATACATATGTGATCTGACACAGTTCACCCAAACGATTCCAATAATCATGATACTGAAATACAAACGCATTTTCGCTCAGCTAATGGAATGGATGGAGTTCATGACCGACAAAAAATGCAATAAAACCTGAACGCTGGCATGTTCATTACAAAAGTTAATGAAGAGCTGCTAACAGAAGAAATGATCCGGAAGGTCATTCAGCCAAAGTAGACTTTTGGTAAGCTTGAACACATTATACATTATACTTGAGATGGTTAATTTACTACAACCACAAGATAATTAATGAAGACTAATAAGGCAACATGTGAGTTTAACGTTTAAACCAAGAAGAAGATTGGAGAACAAGATATAATCAACAACAAACAACAACGTGGGGATACGTTTTTAGTTATGAAGTCCGAAGGAAGTTGCAGACACTGGTATATTCCATTCGTAACAATTTACGTCAAATACATTTTGCATAAAATTCTAATAAAATAACAATTTACTTCCTTCTGTATCGTATATATTATACAACATTAGTCTTGTATAATATCAACTCTCACCTCAAATAATAATCAAGGAACGTGTGCTTGTGAAATAAATAAAAAGAAAACGTTGTTATTGTCTCATGAAAATTAACATAAAATGTTAGTAATGAATGAATGATCTTTGACTGAGAGAACTCAGTTTGTTTAACTGACTTAAATAATAACAAACACAGTGTAGAATATTGAATGAAATCGAAAAATAAATTTCTAACAGCACACTTTGATCACAAGCGACCTTTAAAGCAGTCACATTTATTTACTTATAACGAAAACTATTTAAGCATTAGATTCGTTTTATTTTTTTTCTCTGTTTTTGTTGACGAGGAAATTGTGTAAGAAAATATTTTATTTAAAATCAATTACAAGCCAATTAAGGGAGGGAAATAGTAAAATTATGTCACTGCGGAATAATTTTTTAAAAATTTGTTGACTTTAATACGCAAAATGCAATTTTTGGAATAAAGGAAAATTTGTAAACATTGGGTATAGTAAAAAAGTATCCATTATATTTTGCATACTTAGTTTTTGTTAATGAAAGTAACCTTGTGTTGTTTAACCCATTCGCTGCCAAGGGCGAGTATACTCGTCTTTGACAGGGTATCCCGCACTGCCAAGACGAGTATACTCGTCCTACTGTAAATATATTATTACATGCAGGCTTTTGAATTAGGAATTTTTTTTTGCCACAAACATAATATAAATATGAAAAGAAACTTGAAAAATACTACAAATAAATTTTTTTACAAAAATAATATTTTATTTCTTATAGAGAATGATCTTTCACGCAAACTTTCATCGTGTATTTAAAACAAAATTTTATAGCAGCTAAATCACTTATGATACCTTATCTTCATGATAGGATTTGTAACAAAGTCCAATACTACAATAATAATACAATAACACTCAAAATATAAATGGCAATGGGAATGACTTCATATAATTTAGGCTTGGCAGCGAATGGGTTAAGTGTACAATTGTATCACGCTGGATAAAATAAACAAAACTTTTTCGGCAGTTTTGTGGTGCCTCAACTTAATATTGCTTGAGGTTACCAACAAAGACAAAATACACCTTATTTTCCTATTCCTTTTTTGTGATCTCTTTTGTGAAGTTGCCTTTGTCTAGCAGCTAGTGTGTTGGCTTATTGGGCATGAGGTCACAGTTCAAATTTTAATATTTCTTCTGCAATTTCCTTTTTTCATCAAATTTTGGGTAAAAGCTCTGAGAGTAAATAAAATTACCATGAAAAGTTTCTCAAAACTCTGTTGTTCGGAGTCGACTATAAACTGTAGGTCCCGCCACTAATGAATAAAATTAACACACACAACATAAGTGATGTGAGAAACTAGATCGTAATCCTGACTGAAGGGATATGTCTATATGTATGTTAGTGATTCCACATTAGGCACCCAGGCTTATACGATTAAAAATGTATACGAAAAACACTCAATTGCTCAATTATTTCTGATTTTTTCATACAAATGTTCAATTGCCTAAAGGCCTTTGACTTATAGAAACACGAGGGTAGCACACGATAAAATATTAATTAATATGATTAAACAATTATGGAATTTACTATGGAATTTATTTATTTATTTATTTATTTTGTTTATTAATCATAGCACAACAAGATATTAATCTTATAAATGAAAGTGCTATGGGAGGACATCAAATAGGAAAAAGTAATAACAAATCGCTCATTATATGAGTAATGAATTGTTTGAAGTACAGTATAAATAAAAATGAATAAGAATAAGAACATGTTTTAACCTCAGGAAATAGCAATCGATACAAAAAAAATTAGGATAAGAAAATGAGTATTTGTAAAAACTAAATTAGGAAAGATACAAATATAAAGAAAAATACAAACAAGGAAATATATTCATATAATGAGATACAATGAAACTTAAATAATAAATTAGAAAAATGAAAATAATTAATCACTAATAAAAATGAAGAGTAAAAATGTATAAAACAATCAAAATATATTACAAACTACTTAAACAGATTGTATAACTCCTTTTTGAACTTAGTTGCATTGCCTATGTTCTGAATATAATTAGGTAGTGCATTCCAAAGACTGATGGTGTGTATAAAGAACTGTCGTTTCGACAAAAGAGTCCTATGCCTTAATTGGATAATTTTCCTACCGCGGTTGGATCTAGCAAATCTAATCCTGCTAAATAAGTATACTGGCTGTTCCAAAGTAATAATCTTATGGAGGAGAATTAGGCACTTAATATTCAATAGATTATCAAAATGAATACCACATATCTGGTAAGAAAATTGTGATATATGGTCCCGACGTCCCTTAATAAATACATATCTGGCTATGTTATTATAAGCCAAGTTGAGTTTCCGCCTATCATCCGCATCACAGTTTGCGAAAATTTCCGATCCATATAAAAGAACAGGAATCAAAAACGTTTTTGCCAGTTGCAGGCGTATAGCAAAAGGACGTTGCTTTAAAACAACAGATAGAAAATAGATCAAAGAAACAGTAACAAGCATCCGGTGTTGTTCAATTGTATGCATGTACGTCACTACGTTGTAATTTTTTCAACTGTCGCTGACATGTAACACCATGCAACACATGTTCCAAATTGCTGTGTGGTAGGTATTTCAATTATTTACTCAGAGTTTATAAAGAAAAAAATTGTTTAAAAAGAATGAAAGGATCCCATTAACTCCTAATTTATTGATTAATAAACATTTAAATGCCTTCTAATTGATTTTTTTAACATTCTCTGTTCATTCAATATCATCGTTCACTATTATTTTCATTAAAAAGAAAAGCTTATTAAAAAGGGTTAAAAGTTATTTTAATTAAACAATTTGCGTATGTATATGGCCGGCCATATACCTACCGTATGATGTAAATTTCAATTTCAAAAAAAAAAAAAGTGACTTTTCCAACAAAATAATCTGACTTAATATTTTAAATTGCATAGCTTTCTTCGATTTCTAACAATTAATTGCGAAATTTATTTTTTTTATTTTTTTTTTAATTTGCTAAGCATTTGATTTTATTTTTCACTGATAACAAATAACATGCAGAAAATAAAATGAATTTATTTTCCATTATATTTGAGATTAAATAAGCCGGATTACTTTTAGAATTAAAAACACAAGTTCTAAATAAGACAAAATGAGGTCAGACTAATTAAAGTGTACTTTAACCTTGAAGATTAATATTAGAATTGAACAATAATACATTAACAAATATAAGCCAAAACCTGGTACCAATAGTCTTCTCTTTCAATAGATGACATTTAACAAGAGCCTGACAGTATTAGAAATAGAATATGACTCTTGTTTGACTGGGTGTTATTTGAGTGCGGGTCATGGATGGATAGAACCACACCATATGGTATAATACCTTTTATTTTTCTTTGCTTAAAGCAAAACTACTGCAACTTAATAAAAGCTAGTCTCATTCTTTCTAGAACCACTGATTAATTATTTGTATTCAAAAATTAATTAATTAATTTTAATTTAATTAATTTATTTATTTTTTAATTAATTAAATTAATTAATTCTTTGAATACAAATAACATACCGTTCTTTCGTAATAGTCAACGTCAATTCATTTGCAAAGTACTCATAACTAATTTCGTTGCGTTCCTTTATTAATAACAGACTTATTCTATTTTCAGCTAGTCGCTCCGCTGACTGCATAAATAATATAATCGATGACACTCCGCAAAGCACAGAATAAATATCCAAACTACGTATTGGAAACCACAGGGCGAATAAATGTGGTCCTTCTTTTAATAGACCATCACTGCTATCGAACCTTTTAAAGGAAATAATTCATACGTAGGATGGATATGATATTCCAGCGAAAATATTTTAGACCGGAATCACATCGTCTGCCTCTCAATTGATTGTATAAATCCCATTTACAGACATTGACGATCACCTTTGCAATGAACAAGAGGAATAACGACATCTTCATTCGGCTATCAAGAGAGAGGCACCCTCTCTCTCAAATGAGAAAAGTATGCATTGAACCAGCCAAACTTTGGTAAATAAAATGGGCAATACTTAGTTCTCATTTGACATCTGCAAAAGTTATAAGCAGGCATACCTCGACACCAAAAAACACGGTACAACAGCACTGTTGGAAAACAATATAGAAGCGATGTGCAACAACTTTACTTTGCGGGTTTGTTATGGTCGAATTTATAACGCACAATTCATAACACAAATAGGATTGAAACAAGGCCTCTCTTCCTATCATCGTGATCGAAATATGTAAAAATGGATATATTTCACGGGCTCCTTTACTTTGCATATTATGGTATACGTGCCTCAAACCTCAAAAAATAAAATCAGCAAAGTGATCATCGTCATAAATTATAGCAAAAAAAACCAAAGGAATACATTTAAATAATCACAACAATAAAAAAATTTATGTGAACAACCATGAAATTGAATATGCAAACAATTTGTGTTATCTTGGATGTGTAATGACTGTAATCGCAGCAATCAGGATCACATCCATTCCAAACTGGGGAAAACCCGTTCAGCTTTTGGCCGTCTAAACTGTTATTTAGAATCGAGATGTGACCAACGACCAAAACCAGGACTCTAGCATACAGATAAAAGTCAATAATAATCTAATATATAGATTCGTTTGAACTCTGGTTCCCTAAGTACCTATCCACCCGGCATTTGTTGAGCAAAATACTTCCTTATTCTTAACTACTCCCACTTATTATCCTGGAACCAGCATAATAGGCTACTTAAGTCCGGTTCGTCCCCTTAGCACTGGACATTTTGGAAATGAAAAAGAAATATAAAGCAATAGCATTGTCCGCCATCATTAACTACACCCAATTCCAGTGCATGTCTAACTACTGCAATATCCTCCATATAGTTCATTAAAATTTGTACAAAATATACATACGTATGTATACTGCTTTCCACATTGTTTCCCAATAAAGACTAATTTAAACTTACTTTGTAAAAAGCTTATATTTCCTTTACCGTTTTCAATTTGTTATTATTTAACAATAATTTATAGCATTTCCTGTTACAAATGATAACATTTACCACCATAAACAATTTACCACCATACAATTGTCGCACCTTAAAAATATTTTATCAAACGTTTTACATCAAATGCCTTGTATACATGACTTTAGTCTCGTAGACCTTCCAATTTCATTCATTGATGAGTTTTGCTTTTCCATTACATTTTCTAATAAACAGAAATGTACAGACGTCATCATCTCATGCGTTAAATGTTGCATTTAAATGCAAGGCGAGTACTCAACTATACTAATAAAGGTTTTAAAAATAACACTATTATTGTGTATTGTATTATTGCTAAACGTACTATTAGTAAAACAAAAATAAATTAAACAAACACAAAAATAATTCATATTAATCGTACATTAGCCTCATTAGAGAGAAAATACAAATGCTGAGAGCATAAATAGGGATGAGAGGTAGCTAAAAGGCTATCCATTGACGGTGGTAAAACCAGTTATAATTAGACCCCTTATGGGATATTCTGATATCAGATCGCTAACTATGATCTGGGACAGATCTTATCTGGATTTCTACAGGGAATGTGAAGACGATAGAACATTCTGCTGAGGTTTATAATAAGATTACGCATGCTGATATGCATTCATTATCTTGTAATTGATCCCTTTTTTGTTTAATTTCTTTCACTCTCTAGTTATCTTTATGAAAAATATTGCAAAAATGTTCCACTTCTTGTGCCCAAATACCCACAGATTACAAATATAGAAAGCCCTTTGCATTAGAGTCATAACTTCATTGATAGCCATATTGCCAGCAGTGGTTAATCAATTCAATTTGTAGACAACTATGGTAGCTTTAGTCAATTCCAGTCTGTAAACGATGGAATCCACGCTGATGTCACTAACAGGATAATGAACATTTACGTTTTATTTTACGTTTTATTTACGTTTATTTTAGCCTATATAGACCAGTAGCAACAATCTGCAGCAAATAACAAATGTGCAACCAATGGGAAGACAAACAAAAAGTAAAAAGCAAGGCCTTCGATTCAATTAATTGGACTGCGCTAACTACAGAAGACCAGACGACAGTAAAATGATGTGGAAAACAATATTAAAAAAAGATTTAAGGATTACAGATACATACTGAGATGAAACTAAACTTGTTTTAATTGCGACAGTAAAATACAAAAGTAATGTTGATGGCCTATCATCGCAAATACAAAATATTAAAGATATATAATAGAAAAAGGGTGGTGCCATCCAACTAAAGCCTTCAGCCGGGCTATTTTAAATTTAACCTTCGCCAACGAAAACAATAAAGAGTGTTAAAATCGTTTAACAGAAACCCTTGCAGACAAAAAATGTTGCCGACAATAAGGCGTCATAAAATGTCTACACGAGATAATGGGTGTGTATATTTTACCATTGCTTTACTTAAATTGCAATTGTTAACAATTGTATAACAAAACTGTTTTATTTATAAAAATAAAGACTTTGCTAAATTGAAAATCTAGTTTTTATATTTATGCCAACAACTCACCAATTATTTTGCAAATATCTTTTAATTTATGCATTTTCATTGGACTGTTCTGTTCACTGGTTATAACAACGTCGCACATATTGAGCGATTGTTTTCTTATCTTTAATGTTTTCTATAATATCCACAACACATACAAGTTCATATTAAAACAAGTTCACATTATTAAGTTTTTAATTATTAATAGTTATTAATTTATAATTTCTTTGTCGCAAATGCACTTTCATTGGTAAGCGATGTAAACAAAACAATTGAAAAATAAAAATAAATGGAGGGAAAAATAAACTGTGTAACTGTCAACAATAACAGGATGCGCAGAAAGTAAAGGGTTGCCAAATCATCTTATTAATATTAAGGGTTAATCAATACGAAATGGTTAGGGCAAAAGTTGTTGGTAATAATAACTTAATTAGGTTTAAAGCCACTTCTTTCCACGCAAACTAGAAGTTTTTTGAACTAATCTAGTCTTTGTGGAGATCTTAAAGACCTAAACTTATTTCCCATAATACTTGCCGCCTTCAAAAACTTTTAGACAATTTTGATTACGTTTATTAAGTGCTGTATTGGCAGCTCTGTCTCTATTGTGAATTATCTCTGTGCTGTATGTTTGTGCCAAGGCGAATTCATTACGAGGTGGGAATAGTATTACAATAAGTACAACAATACAAGAACAACAGGGATTTTTTGTTGTTGAGAAGAAGTAATGTTGTCAAAAACAGCTGACTTAAGAATGACGATGGGAAGAAAAATGTTAAAAAATTTTATAAAAATTGTTGAAGAATGACGATGGGAAGAAAAATGTTGATTAAAGAATGACGATGGGAAGAAGAATGTTAAAATTTTTTATAAAAATTGTTAAAGAATGACGATGGGAAGAAAAATGTTGATTAAAGAATGACGATGGGAAGAAGAATGTTAACAAATTTTATAAAAATTGTTAAATAATGACGATGGGAAGAAAAATGTTAAAAGAAAAAGAAGAAAAATATACAAACTTCTGTCACAATAACAAAAAACGAAATTGATTATCAAAACAAAATACACAAAAACCAAAAATGTTTTGACATTGTTACTTACATCAGCTGGTAAACAAAACCCACCTCGTAATGAATTCGCCTTGGTTTGTGCGAAATTACGAGAAAGAGGAGAATAAACTAAACGTGCGTTTTTGTTTTGTTTTTAATAGAAATAGAAATTTTATTTGTTTTTAAATAAAAGTTAATAAAAAAAAATGAAAATTACACGCAATAAAAAGTCCCACAAAACGCTGATGTTCTTTGCAACACATTTTAAATATCATGAACCATATCAAGTGCTGGTTGATGCAACATTTTGTCAGGCAGCCTTAAAGGTAAAAAAGAATTTGTAGAAACCAATTTCCAAAATAATTCTATTTAATTTGTTATAGAACAAAGTTATTATTGAAGAACAAATAAAGAAATATTTCCAAAACCAAGTTAAACTTTTGACAACGCAATGCATTATATTGGAGGCAGAATCACTGGGTGCTCCTTTAACAGGGGCTACACAAATCGTTAAACAATTTTTCGTACATAAATGTGGTCATGAGGGAAAACCTGTAACAGCAGCTGAGTGTATAAAACAAATGGTAGGTATTCGATGTTAATATTTGTAAGGCTAATTATTTACGTTTTTAGTTTTTTTTTATAATTTTAGACCAAAGACTCTCGCTATATAGTGGCTAGCCAAGATCGTGCCTTACAAGCCAGCCTACGCAAGGTGCCTGGACGTTGCTTATTGTATCTGCATAAAGCTGCCCCTGTTTTAGAAGCGCCTTCTGATGCCTCTAAGAAATGGGTTCATAAAAAAGCCAATAATCTTTTGACGCAGAAGGATGAAAAGAAGATTGTTTATTTAAAACAAAAAGAGGGCTTGGTAAATAAAACCGAAGAAGAACAGATCAAACGTAAGCCCAACGGCCCTAAGAATCCAAATCCTTTATCATGTAAAAAGAGTAAAAAGCAGCGGCAATTAGAGCAGCAACACCAGCCTAATGGCAAAGGCAGTCAAACGAAAGAACATAAGATTGATGATAAAAGTAAAACTGATATGAAACCAAAAAGAAAACGTATTAAATTGCCGGCTCATGTTAAAGAAGTTCTGAAAAATAAATAGGGATTTTTATAAGTACAAAAAATGTCTTACTTTAATTAACAAAACAAAATGTAGCGCTCCCTTCTGTTTTTTCTACGATTCGCTTATAGATTGTTTCAAGTTCAAAAGCTTTTTATTTCTCGGGGCCGGACTTTTATTGTAATAATGAAATGCTTACCCTCAGATCTGTATGAAATCTTAAACTGTCTAATAATATTTCTTATATATGTCTTTACATCCTGATGTAGGCTAAGAAGCCTTTGCGATTAATCTGTGACCGCTTCTATGACATCCATAACAATTAATACGAAGGCTTTAGCCAATTTAGGAATATAAACAGTGTGCTCCTTAAAACTGTAAAGCACCCATCGTAAATGTTTCCTAGACCTTCTTCCTCTATTCGACCCTCTTCCATATCATGTTAAAGACCTAGGATTAGTTAGCCAAAATTGCTGCAAAATTCCGTTTTCATATTCGAAAGATTTTTTAGCCGAGAAAGGTTTATCCAAGGAATATTGCATTTAAGACAAGTGCAATTCCATTATTTTACAGTGTCTACTTTATTTAACTTCTAAATAAAACAATTTCATTTAATTCTTCATATAAATTTGGTTTTTTAATAAAACTAATCAAAAAAAATAGATTTTATACTTAAAGAGAACAATGTTTTTCCTTACAATTCAATTTCTAAATGCTTTTATACTCATAAGAAGAATATGAAGATCAATATGGGAATTTCGTTTCTTTACCTGCAAATGTTTTCGAAATATGTACTCGTATGTCATGCATATTTCTTAATTATAATTTGCCTTCTCTTATTTTATTCAAAGTCGATTGAGTCATAAATTGTCGTACAATGGCAGTCAGAAGGGAATAACGTGACACATAAGCCAATAGATTGACCGGAAAAAGACCACACCACACCAAGTGCATTTTATTAGCTAAAGCGGTGGCAAATAGGAAACCACAACGCTCTGCCGTTAAACGTTTTTGATTCTTTGTACTGAGGCCAACTTTTTCATTGGGTTTGGCGGTAAAGGCTTCCAACAAGAAATCCGTGGCAACTGGGCCAGGATTGAATAAGGTTATATCCAGAGAAGGATGCTCCACAGCTAAACACTCAAAATAGGCATTTATGGCATGCTTGGCACCGCAATAACTGGCGGAAAAGGGGACAGTAGTTAAACCTGCAATACTAGATGTAACCGCTAAGTGACCCTTGCCGCCTGCCTGTTCCACAAAGTAATGCACTACCAAACGGCTTAAATGTAAAACAGAAAACACATCCAAATCGAAAAGCTCTCTATCCACTTTAACATCGATATCTTCCCAATTCGCACGTTGGGATCTGCCAGCGTTATTGACTAGAATATCAAGTTTGCCGAAATAATTCAACACCTTTAGCAAACACTTGTTATGATTTTCCAAGTCTAGCATATCCATGGGTAACACCAGCACATCTTTAGCTGCCAATAGACCCTTGGCTTCCTGTAAACATTCCTCCTTAACTTGTTCCAGTAGATTTTCTCTTCTCGCTGAAATCACCAGTCGAACGCCATGACGAGCAAGATTCAAGGCCAAACCCTTACCAATACCACTGGAAGCACCTGTAATCCATACCACTTGTCCCCTTAACGTAGATATATTGTTGCCAAAACGTATTTTCAGCCACAGAGCTACATTGCAATCCAAGAACAGCCACAGGAGCACATAAACCACGTAATAGATTATCACTGCCAAAGCGAAAAATTCCAAGAGATTCATTGCATATCACTACTCGTTGTACAATGTGAAGAGACAATATCTACGCGTTATTACGAATTGGACTTTAAAGCTAAAATAAAGCAATCCGCAAACACACACAGTGAATGATAAGAAATATCAACAAATAATAAAAAAAAAAAAATAAAAAAAAAACAAATAAATGAAAACAAAAACAGGGTTGGTTTTAATTGCAATAAAGAGTTCAACAAGTGGTAGCAGTGTAACATCTCTGTATTCAGAATAAAGTTACCGAATTCTGTATTTAATGTTATACAAGCATTTTTTGATAAATATTACACTAGGAATGATAAATTAGCGTTTATTAAAGACAGTCGGTGGTCCTACCAGTTCGAATGTGGGAGGCTTTTGAGACACCGATCTAGAGGAAAGTAGTAGATAAAAAGTGTAAAAATATGCCTCGGGTGCAGTTAGGATCATTCTAGGTGTTCTTTCTTAGAGGCGGTCTTGCTACAGAAGGGGAGTTTAGATATTCCGGGATTCTAAGGATATCGACTTAAACATAAGAACCCGAGGTTCATGTACAAAATACTCAGGGCATCCGATTTCTTAAGTACTCATGTAATCTTTACGAATGGCCCGAAGTTGGAGGCTGGCACTGACGCGGGGTTCTACCGAGGCAATGGCATTATGTAATCCAATATACTACGTGATAAGAGCAGTGTATTTCAGGCTGAGACATTTATGGTCACCAAGGCACCAGATTTTATTCGGGGAATAATGTGGACACTTGTATAGGGGATTATGTAAAGGGATTTTATTTATTGCTGTAAAAAGTTTGAATTTAATTAATATTTTAATTTTATTTTTAAATATTTATGAAAAATAACTAAATAAATAAGAAAAGAAAAAAAACAACTTCTCCGTGACAATATTCCGCTTGTGGAACATTGCCGTGACCAGGATTCGAACCTGGGTTACTACGGCCACAACGTAGGGTCCTAACCACTAGACGATCACGGCTACTGAAGCTGTGTTTTTCTACCGTTTCTAAAACATTATATAAATTAAAATCACCCTACAACATGTGTGTTAATAAAGTTGCTTTTATTTGTTATTGTTTTGTTTGTGCAACAAAAGAAATATTCGTTACCACATAACAAACCAATAATTTTTGATTTTAATCACTACAAGCAAGAAATGTGAAAGGCATAAATAATTACCAGATAAAAGAAACCAAAGCAAAATAAGTAGATTATTATTGTTGTCCATTTATTCATAATTTTTTTATTTAAGCTTTAAAGTAAAATAGATTGTTTGTGTGTTATTTGTTGCTATAAGTTTATGTTGTTTTTATTGCTTTTTTTTCTAGTAAACCCGATATTAGTGACGTGATATTTCATTACCAGTTTCTTTTCTTTGCATTTTTATGTTTTTTTTTTTGGTTTTATTAATATTTTAATCAATTTGCATGCATTACCTGTTCTGCAAAATTATTTTTGTTTCTTTATTTAGAAAACTTGTGATATTTTTGAATGTTAAAAGTTTAAAGAAAAATTATCACAGCTTTTTATAGTTAATTTATAAGGCTTAATATCCGAAGTTGAGATAAGATTTCACGTAGCCGTGATCGTCTAGTGGTTAGGACCCTACGTTGTGGCCGTAGTAACCCAGGTTCGAATCCTGGTCACGGCAATGTTCTCACATGAGCATTGTCACGGGTGAAATCTAATATTTTTCCTATTTAAAAATATATTTTTAAATAGCAGTTTTCAAAAACATGTAGGTCTCTGGTTCCGTCCAGGAGGCAACCGAAGAGGAGGCAGTTAGCCCCTCCGTTTGTGAGGTAACGGTGCATCTTGATGAATACCCGGTCGGACTTGTCTCCAATACCCTAATCAAAGTCTTCATACCATTGTCCCCGCCACTATATCCAACGGGCTTAAATCCAAAGCCCCCTGCGTCACTAAACGGCGGATTCTAATTTACCTGGTCATGCCAGGACATGACTTTATCCAACTACATTCAAGATATTTTCAAATTCGTTCTGTCTATGCATACATTATCGCTCCAAATAAATATTTGATTCACTTTTGCAATTTTTTCTATGTTCAATAATGTGGTAACCTTGTATAAACGTGCTCAGATCCAACCCATAAGAATAATTCTCCTTCACCAAATATTTAAAACGATTAGGATATAGGACCTACCTTTGTATTTTATTGCTATTAAAGCATAAATTAAAAAGTGAGAAGTTATAAAAAAAATAGAATTCCACCCGTGACAATGTTCCCCCGTAAGGGGACATTGCCGTGACCAGGATTCGAACCTGGGTTACTACGGCCACAACGTAGGGTCCTAACCACTAGACGATCACGGCTATGTGAAATCTTAATTTGCAGTTAGTTTTTACACTAAATAAATTGTGTACTATGCAGCGAGCTATACGAAATTTGCCAAAAATTTATGATTTATGAATTTTAAATTTCAATGTTTCCTTCCTTGTTTTAAATAATATTTCTTTTTTAATATAAAAATTGTTATTGTCATAGCTCTATGTGGCCTAATTGCTGATAGTGATACAAGATTTCACGTAGCCGTGATCGTCTAGTGGTTAGGACCCTACGTTGTGGCCGTAGTAACCCAGGTTCGAATCCTGGTCACGGCAATGTTGACCCCATAGGGAAACATTGTCACGGGTGAAATCTAATTTTTAAAAAAATTATAATAAAACCGTTAGACCCCCTAGCTAATTGCATAGATTAAATTAAGTTAAAGAGATATTTAAAAACATTTAATCGTGTTTGTAAAGTCTCACTAAAATTGCATCATTTAAAAAGGAGGTGGAAATGGGAGGAGGGAAATAATATACTAAACTAGTTTCCATGATAATCAAGGTAATTAAGAGCAGCTTTGTTGGTGTGCTAACTGCAGTCCGTCCTTAATCTTTTTAAACTTGAACTGTTTCATTTTATTTCGCATAACTGTTTATGCTCACTTAATGTTTTTTTATCCATGACGAGTATAATAATAGACGAGTATAATAATAGAATAGATAATAAAGTCTTCTTTCTAACAACACAATATGAGAAAACATTGCTCAACAGTGAATAAAAAAAGTAGATTTTCATTTCACCCGTGACAGTGCTTCCCTTTGAATACACCTGCCGTGACCAGGATTCGAACCTGGGTTACTACGGCCACAACGTAGGGTCCTAACCACTAGACGATCACGGCTATGTGAAATGCTATATTTAGACTGGGATCTTTACAAATTTTAATTATCCTATTTTAATAGTACTTTAAAATTTCAAAAGTTTTAGAGTTTGTTATAAAAAAGAAGATATTTTATGCAAAATTTTCTTAGTTTTGACCGACACTGCATAAATATGAAAGTTATTATGTGTGTAAAAATAACGGTATATCAAGATTTCACATAGCCGTGATCGTCTAGTGGTTAGGACCCTACGTTGTGGCCGTAGTAACCCAGGTTCGAATCCTGGTCACGGCAATGTTCCTTACAGGGGAACATTGTCACGGGTGAAATTCTGTTTTGTTTTTTGTTTTTAGTTAAAATTTTGAATTGTGAAAAAAACAAAATTGAATTTCACCCGTGACAATGCCTCCTTTTGGGGAACATTGCCGTGACCAGGATTCGAACCTGGGTTACTACGGCCACAACGTAGGGTCCTAACCACTAGACGATCACGGCTATGTGAAATCACACTTACTCAGTGCATTGAAGCAAAATTTTTGCAATTAAAAACGCTACACCTTTTGCCAAGCGTTTATTGTTTTTTTATTTGTTAAAAAAAGTGAAAGGAAATAAAAATTAATTAGTAATTAATCATTTAAGCCGGTTTTTTCTATGTACATTCATTCTCAACCTTCTGTATCAACCTTACTTTAATTAATAATTGTTTAAAAAATGCAGAGTAATCAGGACTTCACATAGCCGTGATCGTCTAGTGGTTAGGACCCTACGTTGTGGCCGTAGTAACCCAGGTTCGAATCCTGGTCACGGCAATGTTCCTTACGGGGAAGCATTGTCACGGGTGAAGGTGTACTTTTTTATTTATTTACCTTTGATACTCTCATTGCCTCTCATTTCAAACTTAAGGTTACGCTCGGTGTCAACAAAAACAGCCCAGCTAGCATCTATTAAAGGTATCCTTCCTACTCCAGGCGTTTCCTTGTGAATGTATGTATTTTAATTAATAATATTATAACCCAGGTTCTTTCTATGCTAATCAGCATCACCGTGTCGTAACTCCAAAACGCCTTTTTAATACGGTGAGTTTAAGGTGTAATGTTGAATTTAGTAGTACTTTTTTTTAGTACTTTTTCATTTCAAAAAAGTACCCGGCTACGCTTTGTAGTTTTTTATTATACATATTTTTTATTCTTGGCGCTTTTTAACTATTATTTTTTGCATATTAGCAACACGTTCAACGCAATGCTAAAGTTTCTTCCTGGCAACTCGTTTTTGTTCGTTCGTTAAAAATAATAAACGTTCTTTATTTAAGTTTATAATTCACACATTCTTTTTCCGTTTCCGGTTTTTATAAGTATTACGAAGGACGGAGGGGGGAGGAAAGTAAAATTTAATTATTATTTTTCTGTTTTTCTTTTTTGAAAGTGTGGTGAATTTTGTTGTTGTGGTGAGTTTCCAGTGTGGTGAATTTTAAAAAATGTGGTGGATTTATTCGGTGTGGTGAATAAAGTCGAAACTTAACAAAGTGACGTTATTCGAAATTGTATTGTATTATCATAGATACATGTACTGTACATCGTGATTTGAACGGTGCATGTCTAGAATACGTAATTTTCATCCATGTTAGCGGAGACATTTACTGACATGTCTGGTTATCATATGCACTCTATTACCAACGGTATGTTTGTGTTTGCATAAAAGGAAGTACACTCAACGAACGAGTAAGGTAGTGTTGGCAGTGTGTTATTCCATTTAAAATTCTAAAAAATTAAAATTTGAAAACTGAATACAAATAACTAAATTTAAATTATTTTGTGAATGAATTTTTGAATAATTACTTTCTTTATATTTTATCCATTTTGTATATGATAAAGAAACATTGTATAAGTCGTTAATTTATCTAAGTGTATTAAGTATATATAAGCATTTTTTATAAAAGTACCATTTGTTGTAACTCTTTCAGTTATAGTTCAGTACTATTTCAACATTTCAATTTTGCAACACTGATAGTGCGTAGAAAATGGTAACATGGTAAATGGT
Source organism: Sarcophaga subvicina (assembly GCA_936449025.2). NCBI lineage: Eukaryota > Metazoa > Arthropoda > Insecta > Diptera > Sarcophagidae > Sarcophaga > Sarcophaga subvicina. The sequence goes on along the minus strand of OW388082.2, from coordinate 102,810,315 downwards.
AACATGGGAATGGGACATGGTGAATTTTGGAGTAGGTTTAGTGAAGTATGGCGAATTTATCGCATATACGGCATTATCGACATGTATATAATAAAAATTTTAAATTTTAAACATCCATTTTTATTAGACGTAAGAACGTTATAAGCAAAAAAACTGCACTAAATTATATTTGCTTAATAATCTCCGACTATCAGTGCTGCTCCTGATAATAGTACTGTATCTGATGTTTCTGATGTGGCCACCTCCAATTCACATAATAATTTTTCACGTTTTGCATTTGAATAGACGGGTAAATGATTTGTTGATATGGCAGTTGTACCGCCCTTGGATATTGTTTTTATATCATTTAAACGATTATCCTTTTCTTTGTAGGTTATAATAAATTCGGGAGATTTATCTTCTTCTGCAAGGATGTCCTGCTGAGAGGTGATTACTAACCTACCATAGCTGAAAATGGCACCATTAACCTGTGGTGAATAAAAATACATACATTATATATATTAGGCACAAACCAATTTAGCAATAGGTGGGCTTAGGTGAACAGGATGTAATTTAACTGAGATGCTATTCATTAATAAAAAAAAAACAATTCAAAACAATTGTGGACGTGGGAAGGGTTAGCAAGACGCGGAAAACATCCTAGAGTTAGTTAGGATATATCTCCTGAGGGTTGGTATCAGTTCCAAAAAAAATGCGTATACAAAATGGTTAAATCATAATAAATCAAACGATTAATTTTTACTGAACTATTACTTTTGGCCAATACTGTATTAAAAATTATTTGTTTTCTGAGCAAAAATAATTGACTCATTATTTTCACTTTCACCATAAAGGGTTAATTTGAATTGAAAAATACAACCCTGCTATAACAAACCCTCTTTTAGTCGCTCTATTACAAACGCTGCTGGCAGACATAATCTCTTACATTAAATGTCAAATGTGGTGCCGTGATGTCAATCAAAAACAAAAATTTTTTATACAAAAGCAGACAAAATAAGAAAACTTTATAAAAATCAACAATAAAATAATAAAAATTAATAGAAATTGTTGAATAAAAACAATAAACAGAAGGTGGTGAAACATTTTATGGCTAAAATGGGAAAGGTATGTAAAAAGAATACGAAGAAAATGGCGAATGAAAAGAAAATTCCATTGAAAAGAAAAATCAAATGTTGGATGTGAGAAAAATATGAAATTTAATTAACAAACAATTGTGATTACAAAAAAGAAAAATGTTTAAACAAATAAATAAATTAAAGAAAATAAAAATTTACTTGCCTGCAATGGCTTCAATTTAAGTTGCAGTTGATTGGTATTGTTGCTGTGTAAAGTTTTGTCGGCGCTGAGACTACGAGACTCCAGTATTAAATTTTTACAGGAAATATTCAGTTTATGGGAATTTATAAGTTTCAGTGATGATAATAGTGTCTGGCAATTGTACACAGTGCTTAAGTCAATTTCATCAATGAATTCCAAATGTTGCATAGTACGATAACGTCCCTCTGTGGCCATGGCTCTATGCATAAAGGCTTTAAGATACTCTAGTGTAGTATTGGGTCCACACCATAATCGTTGCCATTTAAGAGGTACCTTTATGTTATGAAAGACAAAGCAAGAATTGTTTCTAAAAATATTGCTGGTATTCTAGAACTTACTTGATTTGAAGCCAATGTATTGAGAATTTCCGTAGATGCCGGTGTTTGAGAATTATGGTTCTGCTCCTTTAGCATGACATATATTTGACTCAAGGTCTTGTGTATCATTTCATAACCAGCACCGGCTATTTTCACTTCTGTATGTATGAAAACCAACCAAGGATTGGAGGTTTTTTGATCTTCTGTTATTTCTTGAGCTGTTTGATTTATGGAACAATTCTAAAGGAGGAAATCAAAAAATAAATTATTTGTTTATATTCAAAAGGACATGATGATTGTATTAATCACTGGTAATGGGATTGTGGGCAAGGTATTTCGAATTATGATATTTTTTGCAGAAGTAAGCTTCAACAACAAACATCAACAAATAGGGGAATATTTCTATACACTAACTTTTTTTTGGTGAATTGTCAGATCTAAGGTCTAATTACCTGTGCCAATTTCCTCCACAGAGCTAAAATCGGTTTAATTTGTTTCTCCAAATTCTGTTGATCAACATCCTGGTCATTTGCGAAACCAAAATATGTTAAACGCAGTTCTTTTAATATTTCCTGACCATAGTTAATTTCTCTACTAATATTAGATTTCCTTGACAATTTAAACAGTTCCGGTTCATCTTGTGCAGGCATTTTTGCTAAAGCATTTAAATAATCTGACCATTGATTACTAGTTGGTATTGTTACACGTCCCTCCAAGGGTGTCCAACGTGAACTCAACGATTCATTATTGAAAAATTCTTGTAAATATTTTTGTAAAACACGTAGATCTTTTAAATTATTAATACGTCCACCAAAAGCTACATTTTCATTTAGTTTTTGCACTATTAGCCAGTCGGTACGTCCACCCAATACGACACTGTCCAACCATTTCAATAATTGTAAAGCGGCCTTCAGATCGGCTTCACTAAATTCGTATTTTTGCGACCAGCCTTGTGGTATAAAACGGCGCCGTTCTTGCAGCACAGCCAAAGCTATAAACAGTACCACTCTGATCTTCATGAGTTTCGATTCCTTAAGTACGGTTCTGTCCTGTTCCATGGCAGCATAATTTTGTAACATTCTTTTAGCTTTTTGCTTAATACCAGTCGGATATTCATACAAGACTTTAACAAATTTATACATCACAGCTTCACTAAAACCCTGAGTAGACTCACATACCACCCATAAACGAAAATCGTTATGCTTTTTCATTTCGCCAAATTCTCGTTCAAGTTCTTGCAACCAATAGGGTACCAAATGGACGTTCTTCACACATATCCATTTACCTAATTCTGCAGAGAGTTTAATAGCCTCCAGAGTTTTCTTTTCCATGCCTTTACCAATAGAAATCTCTTGATATTTATCTTTGCCTCTTGTGCGCATAGCAACGCTTAATATTTCCGATGCTGGATCATTTTCTGTTTGTGTTATCACTAGAATGGGTTTTTCAGCGGAACTTTCTTCCACCAACTGTTCAATAGTGGGCTGTTGTATGGAATCTATGGAGATGCCTAATATTTCTTCTGCTGTCAGGCGCATGTAATGAATTACAAGATCCGGACGCATAATAAGTGCTACTAAAAGCTTTTCGAAGTTGTTTACATTGCTTACTGGAAATAAGAAATTTTGTGTTTAATAAGGGAATTCGGATTTATTTGCGTTTTCATTACCTGACATTTCGGAGGATTTTCCATCCTTGAATGCACTCCAAATAGTGAAATTATGCAACTGCAGCTTTTCGTCTAAATCTGGTCTTTGACTGATCAGTACTTGAAGTTTTAAGGCTGCTTCTTTACCAAACGTTTCGCTGTATTGGGATCTAACAAAACCAGCACTGCTTACTGATGTGATTTCTGCTCCAGTCATAAAGTTGGTGACAAATAGTTCCCATTCGTTGTCTTTAATGCGTTCTTTATAGGCTGTATGGCTTACAAACAAGGCTAATGATATGTGCCTGTCTTTTGGTATAGAACGGGCTAAATATTGAAACGTTTCTCTAACCAACTGGCCATAAAACTTCAATTCCATTTGGGAAGATGCCTGTGTACCACCAATATCATGCAATTCCAAAGCATTCAGAAACAATTTAATGAATACCATGGACGATAACTCATAGCATTTTGAAAGTTTTATATAAAACATCGAGGCTTTAGAGCATAAATCCCTTAACGAGGTATAATCCTCCAGTAAAGTGCCTTTTATTTTGCTTGATTCCTGCAATGATTTCTCAATAACACTGCTACTTTCTTTAACTTCGTTAAGGGTCTTCAATAGCTTTTCATTTTTCAATATATCGCCCTGAGCCAAAGACAATTCTTCCAATAGCTTGTCTTCCAATTCTATGCGTTGTTTTAATAGGACTCCCTCATTTTTTAGGAGATTAACACGCTTGCGTTCTAATTCAGGATTTTTCATTACAATGGCTTTCGACATTAGTTGGTCCCCAAGGCCTACGGCGGTTACTGTGAAAGGTATGCAGGTAATATAGGCTAGGAGTTCAGCTTCCAAACTTAATTTTGGAGTCTTGGTTACCAATACCAATTGGAAGTTGTCATGTAAGTCCACATATTTAGCGCCCACTTCAATTTGTTTCTTATTAAATTTTATATAGATTTTCTGTGCGATCAATTGCATCAAAGGTGGCCTTAACTCTTGGCAATCTACCACAATTAATATTTTGCCAAAACGTACAGCCAACTCTAGAGCATACAAAAGCTTCTGGTTATTTTGTGAAATTATTTCAAAAGCCGTATCCTTGGTTTGTAAATATTCTTTAAGCCAATTGACAGCCGTTTCTGTAGGATCAAGCAAAAGTGGTATGGGATATGAGGCAAAAGGCAAATCTAACATTTGCCTTAAAACAGCAGCATTCTCAATAATCTGAGCATCTCTTGCCAGGCCCATGCTTTCCCAAATAATTTGCTCTTGTTCGGTTAAAAGATTTTTAAGTAAATCGAAGTGTTCCTTTATTTGCAGTTCCGTGGTTAGTTGTTTGAAAGAATTGCTACAATAGAAACGAGAATTTAAATACAAAAATCTAGAAATCATTAAGAAATTAATTTCTTTCTTTCTTATTACCTTCTTTCCTTAAGTGATAGATGCGAATAGTAGTTTAGGGCCAATGCAATTAATATCGCTTTTGTATCCAAGGTTTTGTGTGTCTGTTTATATTCTTCCAATTGCATACTCCAAGTTTGATATTCAGAACTTAATTGTTCTACCAAAACTTCTGCAGCTTTTAAGGTATTGCGGGCTTCCTCTAATTTTATTTCCAAAACAGCTGCTTCTTGCGTATAAGCATTCAATTTGGCCGATAATTGCTTCACACGATTGTCTACATCATCTAAGCCGCTCATTAACGATTGCATTTCATCATCGGCCACATCTAAATTCTTTTGTAATTCTTTTTGTTCTCTTTCTAAAGGCTTAATACTTTGTATTACTTTGGAATACCTAACGCTTGCTTTTACCCAAGCCGCCAAGGGGGCTGCAGCCACTGAAGCTCTTTTGGCGTTTTTCATTTCAAAAGAGTCCGCCTTGTTGGCTAATAGTTTTTGTACAGCTTCACAATTTTCTGGACTTATACGGGCCGGATCTAAGGATCTTATATCTTCCTTAACACCTCGTTTGGCTAGAAAGGTTTTCATGCTGTTCCAGGATGTATCACGTATGCCCATTAAACGTAAAACCCCCTCCAGTATATCACGTATAGCTTCGGGTGGTGCCCGTAACGATCTTATTTCGGATAAGGCTTCTGATTTGATTTGACCAACTGCCGCCGATGCCTCGGCTAATATGGGTTCTACTTCAGCCAATTCTTCTTGAATTTCTTTTTGTCTTTCCTTCAATTTTTCACTGCTTATTTGGGTTTTCTTTTTCAATTCCAGCATACTTGACTTTTGTTCGTTAGCATTTCTCATCGTTGAGGAGATCATTTCCAAGGCTTCATTAGCCAATTTGCGCTTTTCAGCCAAAGCTTCTTCTTGCTTAACAGCATTCGACTTAAGGGTATCGACTACCTTATGGGCAGAGGCCAATTTGTCAACGCCATGCTAAATTAGGGAAAAAAGAGAAAGATTTACTAAGGCCAGCAAGTTGGTTTGAGGGTTCGGTTCTACAAACCTGTAACTTTTCCAATCTCTTGTTAATATCCTTGGACAGATTACAGTAGATAAAATAATAGGATTTAATTAATTGATAAAATCTTAGAGGTGCCTGTTCCTGCAATAAATTATCCAAAATCTCTGAAAAATAACTTGAAACAGGCACTTTCTCTTTGACTGCTAACGCAGCTGCGGAAGGCAGCTCACTTAAGATCTCGACATATTTTTTAGGCAACATATTTAACGTTTCATTGGATGAGCCTTTCAAATACAAAATATCCATGTTTCTATATAAAGCAGGATATTTATTAAAGTATTGATCAATTTTATTGCTGGCAGCAGGATCCAAACATATAATCAAATGAAGATTTTCTTGCACTCCTGGAAAAAATATGGGTTTTCTTAGAAAACAATTTTTTTTTTGTTTCTTTCATTCTTTTTAATACTTCTCATGAAATATGAACCCATTGTATCCTGATAACCCTCCAATTGGGCTGCATGCTTCAAAGAACTGGCAATAGACTCTAAATCATCACCAAATAAATCCAATATTTCACTTTCTTCCAAAATGGCTTCAATGGGTTTCATTATATCCGGTACATAGGACAGCCAACAATGTTCAATAACCAAACACATGCATTGATTCTCCAAAGCAGCCGTTTGCATGGCCTACAAGAGAAAAGGAAAAGGGGTAGAACAACAAAAAGCATTAAACCTACACTAAAGACTTAATCGGCCGGCCTGTTTGCCTGCCTTATTGCCTGCCTGCCTGCCAGTTTATTTACCAATTTCAAATCATTGTAGAAATCTATTAAACCATAATTACAGCCACCCTGTAGCATTTGAATTTTAGCCTGTTGCATTGTGGCTGCTGCATAAATACAATCCATTTGTCTTTCGCCAGCCGCACCCACCACTAGTATGTGTGTATTATTGCGTGCCAATAGACGGCAAATTTTCGCTGTGCACTCCAGCAACTCTTTTGTTACCGGCGCATCAATGATAAAACTTTCAGAGTCTAAATGCATCGAAACAAAAAAAAAAGAGGGGAAAAGAAAATTTATTGTCTGTTTGCTTAAGAGTTTCTATTTCTCTTCTTCCGCCATGTTTGACTTACTGCATATCGTAATTTGTTTTTGTACTTCCTCCAGCCATTCGTCATGTTGCAAAGTTTGCAATTCAGCATTATGTTTCGTTGATTTTGGTACGAAATAAATTTTCTAAAAAGCAAAAAAAAAAAAAAACATTTTAAATAAATTTTAATTAAGTAATGCTAACGAAAAGTGTTGTATTAAGTAATTAAATGATTTGTGTAATTAAATCATCGAGACATTTAAAAAGATTTTCTCTAAACTGCAAATCTAATTAAATCGGAATTAATTGATTGCATATCTTGCATATCATTTTCAAAGTTTATTGCTTTTTGTTAGCAATTATTTTTTGCAAGAAAGTTTTTGCTGATTATAAAGAAGAAATAAAATTCTTTTAAAATAAATAATTCATAACATATGACACAGACTAGGAATACATATTTCCATTTTTAATAGAAATTTTTACAGTTCACTTGCATATGTCCTATATGTCCTGACAAGTGTAGTGTATACACAGCTAGGCTGAGAACAGATTGCTCCAGTGATAGCATAATTTTTTGTGGGGATAGTAAAGGCACTAAAATGTCAGCTTTAATTTCATACATAAGTACAGTTTAAAGTCGATTCCGATTAAGTTGACATAGACAGTAATGGATCAAAAAAAAATGCAAAATTCTGAAATCTGCTTTGAAAATATATCATCACAGTCTATTTACCTCATCTATCGCGGTGATTAGGCTGGCCCATCTAACTCTATTAGTTTGGATTGTTTGACACAAAAATTCGGAATTACTTCAAATCATTGAAACCATTGAGAACTACATCATCAAAGTAATTTGCCACCAAATTGATTGGTTATACCGCTATAGTTGAAATTGATCAAATGAGAAGCGTCAGAAGACGTAGAGCAGATTCTTCATAGAGAAATAGGCGATTTTGTAGGATCTTTGGGTTAATATGAACTGAAGGGGAATCTATTAGGATCTTAAGAGGTTTTTAACGGGGCAAATGAAGACTCAGGATTTGCAGTTTGGGTTTCTTTAATGACCTTGAGAAGTTGGCCTCTGACTTTGGGGGCTAGGGAGCTGACTTTTTCCTAATATTTTTTAGCTTTGACATACATTTATCTTTGCTTAGTCTTTTTCTTTTTTTATAATTTTTCTTCTCTCTTTTCTGGTTAATCAACGAAATTACAAAATCGAATGTCATCTTGCAACATGGGGTCCAGCGTTGTCAGAATGCAATGTTACGGTCTATTAAATGCGTTTTTCAGCCAATAATAGCTTCAAACGCATGAGCTGCTTTGTAATTTCAACAGCTCACAACAGTAGAAGGTACACTCCTGCTCACGTTAATTACAAAGCATTATTGGGCGTCACGGTTATTCGGCTTTGAGATGGATTCGGTTGTATGACAGTGTATGATAAACTATTTCTTGTACTTTGGGCTGCCGTATAAGATCCATTTGTATCGCTAGTAATAGTTTCATGGAAAATTATCTTTTGGGAATATAAAATCGTCTTTCATCGTGTCCTGGTTTTAACTCCAGTGCTACTTAGTTTCCTTGCTTTTGTATTAATCCTGCCGCTTTCAAACGTAATTTAAATTCTTTTTTGATATTTAAACAGTATCGTCATTCAATTTTTTATACATACATACATAATTGGCCATTACAACCCTTCAGTCAGGATTACGGCCTAGCTTCTCACACCACTCATGTTGTGTGCGTTAATTTTATACGTGAGTGGCGGGACCTACAGTTTAACGTCGACTCCGAACGACAGAATTTTGAGAAACTTTTTCATGGCAATTTATTTTACTCTCAGAGTTTTTGCCAGAAATCTGCTGAGAGGAAGTCGCCGAAGAAATATTTTTTTTTTTTTTTTTCATATTTCATTTTTTTTTTTGATGTCTGACCTGGGATACGAACCCGGGCTTTACGAATAGTAAGCCAACACACTACCTACTACACCACGGCGACTTCAATTTTTTATTCAATTTGTAATTATGTTTTGAAACAATTGCTGACTGAGAGGTTCGCAATGATTTTGCAAATTTTTTTTAAACCTGGGCGATCTCTGTCGTACGTAGCAGAATCTCCATAAAGACTAGTAAATTTGGGTTTCATTAATTGAATAAAAATTTTCAATTTTTATTCAAACAGCAACTAGGGCACCTAAATCTTTCGATTTTTAGCATTTTTTAAAACCTCAATTGTGTACCTGTATCAAATATATCTACTCTCCATCACACCTGATCCATGTTATAAATCTTACGAATGTAGTGTAAGAAATGGAATCACAGAAGTTAAATATCGATTGACGTGCAGCCTTTCTGATTGGACATTTAAGTTCCACTTTTAGCTTCATGTACAAGTTTTAAACGTAGACAGTGGTCGAAATAGAATTCACTTGTTTCATACGTATCCAAATATCCATTATAGTAGTAAAGGTGTTACGATTGTCTTTATTTAGTTTTCTTTACCGCCTATGTATACAATTTATCTCTCTTAGTTGGTTTTAAACCTCCTTTTGAATTGTGTTTTAAAATTTGCAATTTTATTTATTTCTATTACTCTTTACACAACTTACCTCTTTATTACCAATTTTACGTAACGAATGCCTTAAAATTGTTTCAAATTTCTCAGCATCATCCTGGCTAGCTAAGCGGTCCTTAAACATGGATACCAATTCACAGTATAAAGCCTTTACAAAATTTTCGTTTCATTGTTGGTGTTGTTGTTGTTTGTTATTTGTAACACAATATTAAACAAAATAGCGTTGAATGGTCAACGTTTAACAAAACAAAACAAAACAAATAAATTCAAGAGGCGCAGCAATGTACACAGTAAAAAAAGAGGAGAATTTAATTAAAATTTATTCAAATTTATTTCACAAATAAATATTTTCCTGCATTTTAAATGAAAATGAAAATGTTAAAACGTAAATGAAAATGAATGAAAACGTATAACAGCAGCAGCTGTCTTACCTCATTGAATGCATTTTCCGGATAATATTTGAGATTTGCCAATGTTTTCATTATAAATTTCGGTGAAAATTGATAGTGAGCATAACAACAGCCAGCAGCCATAGTAGCATCTGTGTTATTGCCACTGGCACTGCTGCCGCGTTGACGGGCCATATTAAATGCTGCTTGAAACTATTGAAACAATGGGGAAAGCAAAGCAAAGCAAAATAAAATGAAAATTTAAATTTAAATACTTTTACTGCTGTTTACTGTTGTACAACAGATATTTGTAGTTTTGTGTGGCTGTGTAGAAGAAAGTAAACGAAACGCATTTTATGGTTTTCAACAACTAACCTTTGTATAGAATTCCATTAAACCTTCCGAAATAGATTGCAGATTTTGTAAACTCATACCCTTAAAATGAGCGTCTCTACCACCACCACCACCTCCACCACCACCACTAGTGCCTTGAAGATGATATGGCTGGGCTAAAAGTAAATGTTCTAGATGTCGTTGTATAACAGCCAACATTTCTTGTTGGGTGGGATAACCAACGTGCAGCATGTGATTTATGGCCAAATAACGCGGTGCAATTTTCACCAAACTTGCATTAGCTGTCGCAGATGTTGTCGTTGTCGCCTGTGTTGACTGTGAAATGGAACCGCATATTTGTAAACCACTTACATTTATCCATTCCAAATTGCTGCCGCCGCTGTTATTGTTGCTGCTGTTGTTGTTACTATTGGTATAACTGCCTTTACTCTTGCTGCTGGTTGTAACACGACCTCCACCAACACCACCGCCACTACTACTGGCACTAGTCTTAACCGCATTTAGGCCAGAATTTGAGCTGTTATCGTTATAAAAGCCTTGTCGTTGCACAAGTTGCAATAATAATTCAACAATCTCACTGCAACCCCAAGCATCCAAATAGCATAAATCCAAATTTTTCAAATACATTACCAAACGTGTCTGTTTCGCTTTAAACTCCCGACCACGCATACCACTAACAGTCATACAGTTCTATGTATGGTGTAATATGCCATCATATTATATATAAGCAAATATCAACGTACATACATTGTTTATATGCAATACAGAGATAAAAAAGGACATTTTAAAAGTGGTTAAAAGCTTTTAAAAACTATACTGGTTATATAAATAAACGTATACTTAGATAGATAGATATTTATAGGAGGGTATAATGCTCGCATAAAAGCGCGTTATTTACAAAAGGAATGTTCCATGTAGCGTTGTGTGGTATCTTCCAAAATTAATTGCTAAACTAAAACCCCGAAGCAATAAAGTTTAATTAATCTGTATTTAAATTAAATTGTTTTTTAAATTAAATGTTTTTAATAATAACAAATGCTCACAGTTATAGCGCTGAGGGTATGGGAATATCAATATTTTATTCGTAAATAAAATGCTTTTAAATTAATTTTATTAAATAAATACTAGTTTATGATATTGTATTGTATTGTGTTCGGCTTTAAATATAAATGAAACAGATTTTCAAATTTAATTTTCAAAATTACGCTGCGCGTAATTCTTGACATTTTTGCGGGTCTTGGCCATCTAACTAACGACTTCTGCAGTAGCAGTAAAGGCGAGAAAGAAACTGTTCTTATTTCTTGAGTAGATAAACCCACCTTTATGTCACAGAAGAAACAAGAAACTGATCTGCCATTGGAAGTTTAAAGGGTGTTTTTTATAGAGGTATAGAACTTTAAGTTGCAATAAAACAACGATGGATTATTCGATTGACATGAATTTTATTTATCCGAAAGATAATCTTGTGGCATTACATTTTAAATATGATTTCTGGCATATGACTGCCACGGCTGGCGCGGATGTAGTCCAATCTGGACGTCCAATTTTCGATGACTTTTTCCAACATTTGTGGCCGTATATCGGCAATAATACGGCGAATGTTGTCTTCCAAATGGTCTAGCGTTTGTGGCTTTACCGCATAGACCAATGACTTTACATAGCCCCACAGAAAGTAGTCTAGCGGTGTTAAATCACAAGATCTTGGAGGCCAATTCACAGGTCCAAAACGTGAAATTAGGCGGTCACCAAACGTGTCTTTCAATAAATCTATTGTGGCACGAGCTGTGTGACATGTTGCGCCGTCTTGTTGAAACCACATCTCCTGGACATCATGGTTATTCAATTCAGGAATGAAAAAGTTAGTAATCATGGCTCTATACCGATCACCATTGACTGTAACGTTCTGGCCACCATCGTTTTTGAAAAAGTACGGACCAATGATTCCACCAGCCCATAAAGCGCACCAAACAGTCAGTTTTTCTGGATGTAACGGTGTTTCCACATACACTTGAGGATTACCTTCACTCCAAATGCGGCAGTTTTGTTTGTTGACGTAGCCATTCAACCAGCAGTGCGCTTCATCGCTAAACAAAATTCGCTTATGAATATCGGGAACAACGGTAATCTCGTTTTGGGCCCATTCGACGAATCTACGCCTTACTTGATGATCGTTTGGCTTCAAATCTTGCACGAGTTGGATTTTGTAAGCACGCAAACCAAGATCCTTCCGCAAAATCTTCCATAAAGTGGATGGCCACAGATCCAATTCCTGTGCTTGATGGCGGATGGACTCATTCGGGTCTTCCTCAATGCTACGCTCTACAGCAGCAATAGCTTCTTCTGTACGCACCGTACAGCGTCTCTGGGGATGCGAATTATCAATCAAAAGTAAACGTGGTGCGAAAACGTTCCATGGTTAATCGAATTAACTGCTCTGATGGACGATTTTGTCGACGATAAAATGGACGTAGTGCGCGATACGTTTTCCGCACAGAACCATTATTTTCGAAATAAAATTGCACTATTTGCAAGCGTTGTTCAGGCGTGAGTCTATTCATGATGAATTGCCAAACCAAACTGAGAATAAATCACTTGACAGCTGTTAAATCGGTCGCCATCTTGAAAAGTAATGCCAACTTAAAGTTCTATACCTCTATAAAAAACACCCTTTACCATTACAAATTTGCTTTATATTGGAACGGGCAAAGGTTAGGTTAGGTTAGGATAGAGGATGTGTACTTGTCAATTAAGACAAGTACAGTACCCGGAGGTCGAATTGACCCATTGTACAACGTCCTAGTTTCTCACACATACTTATGTTGTGTGTGTTAATTTTATACATGAGTGGTGGGACCTACAGTTTAAAGTCGAACGACAGATTTTTGAGAAACTTTTTCATGGCAATTTTATTTACTTTCAGAGTTTTTGCCAGAAATCTGTTTAGAGGAAGTCGCCGAAGAAATACTTTTTGTGTTTTGTCTTGATGTCTGGCCTGGGGCTCGAACCCTGGCTTACGGGCAAAAGTCTTTGGCTGATATCAGGGTTTTTTTAATTTCTTTCCTCAAAGTATGTCAGAGCAAAGCACGTTGTGAGCTAACTTGTGCAGCGCACTATCTTCCAGCATCGCTTTTATAAAACAACAAACCATACTCTAATCTCTATAACTTCTACAACTCCAGGGACGTGACAAGTAAAATTTCGTATTTTTCTGTAGAACCAATATGCCCAGGCACCCATCTGTATTCCCATGCCCGCTTTAAGCGGCGATTATATTAGTAGACTTAAGATAGATAGATAAAGAGCATATCATCGTCAGAGTGATAGCGATGAATACAATTTTACTTACAACCAGTCTACATAACTGAGGAATGGATCTTGCAATTCCCTTTACTTGTCTTTACATGGCCTATATTGGAATTTACGGTGCTGCTATTGAGCAAGTTATATGCGTTATTGTATTTTAAAGTATTCTATACAATCCAATTTGATGTCTTTAATTTTCAAACTGGGATAGAAATTGGAATGGGAGTCCGGATTTGACTGAAAATTCCAAGGCAATATTTCAATTATACTTTTGGTGGCAAACAATCTTACCTGTTTCAAGCAATGTATTACATAAGCCGGTGTCAACTGTGTTGTACAATTGATGGTAATCAATTCATAGCCCGACAATTCATGGACGGCATGTTCAATAAGTAAACTTTTCGCTGCACCTGCAGGTCCCACTAAAAGAAATGGTGTATTCGAGGGTGCTTCCAAAAAACCATTTAGCTGTTGCAAATACATTTTAACCGAAGCTGTTTCAATCAATTCTCCTCCGATGCCATTTGTAATATCCGCTTCATAAACATCCACGGCACCTTTGCCTTTATTGTAAAATATTAATTCGGATTGATTTGGATTCGATATAAAGATGCCACCGTCTTTGTCATACAACCAATTTGCAAACTCATTATGACGTTCGATTGGTAAAAATTCAAATGCTGCGTGACAGGCGGCCACCGTAAATTCTTCACGACTTTGTATGGCAAAATTATTATCGTGGCCTCCTCCTCCTTCGCGAAGTTTTAATAGTAAAGCACGTAACATACGCGAACGTGTCAAACAGGCTATTGTGCTATAAACAGTAAATATTTCATATTTTTGTTGAATATCAAGAGTTTTTTTGTTGTTGTTGCATTAAAACTTACTGTAAATATTCCTTTTCCAACCATTCCATTACGGGTGTATAGATATCCTCTATGTAACTTTGTAGTAAATCGCCAAATTCAAACTGACTCAATTGATACTCTAGTATATGCTTTAATGGATAGTCTTCTTGGCTAAAATTTCAAACAAAAGCAAACGCAAAAGCGGACAAGGTTTTTTTAGAGGATTGTTTTGTATTATTTATCTCTGTTTGCCAAATATGGGGCAGCAGAAGTGCATTTTAAAACTTACTTCATATTTACAATACCCATACGTGATATTGTTGCTGGCGAGGCATTGCGAACATCATCAGTTTCGAAAATAAAATTCACATTATTACCGAATTGTATACGCCAACCAGATGGTAATGTTAGTAATCTGCACAAATAAAAGAAAATGAAATTGTAATTAAATTTCGTTCGTAGTATTTGAATAGAAAGAAATTCTTTGCTTTATGCAGCGTGGATTTATTGAAAGCAAATGTATTATTGGACCAAATTTTTAATTATAGTTACAGTGAATAAACGATTTTTTAAGAGGATTTTATGTTCATCAATGAACAATATTTCGCCAATTTTATAGCCTTCTAATACGCTTTTAAAGCTTGTAAGATTTATTTTTCTATAAATTTTCCTTTTTTCGCAGCTTACACCAGAAGAAGAAGCTCGGAACAAAATGATTATGCGCGAGAGAGATCGCGAACGTAAACGTTTAAAACGTATGAACCCCGAATACAGACGCATGGAACAGGAACGAGATCGTGATCGTAAAAAAGCTCGACGAGCTAATGAAGCCTTCAGACAATTAGAGAAATTACGTGATAAAATACGTAAAGAACGTAAAAAGGGTATTATTGTTGATGAAGCTGCATTGGCCCAACAATTTAATTTAGCGGCACCCACACCGGTGGTCGAACCTGAAGTAATCATAACAGATGCTTTAACAAATGCTGGTGATCAGCAACAACAACAACAACAGCAGCAGCAGCAACAGCAAACTGCTCAACAACAACAGCAACAGCAGCAACAAGCGACATTGCAAACACAACAGCAGCAGCAGCATCATCAACAACAGCAACACCAACAGCCACAAAGGCGAAGAGGAACAACAGTACACAATGCGAATAATGCAAATGCAACAAATACGAATACAGCGCATACAACAAGTAGTGCAACAAGTGCTATTTTATCCAGTGTCAATGCCATAAACAACAATAACAATAATATGGCCAATAACCTGGCACAGGTTACAGCGGCCAATATGCCGCCCTCTGCTAATCCAGCTGCCGCTCATATGTCACAACTAAACAAAGGTCTACTCTATCCACCACCCAATTTTCCCCATCATCCTTTACCCATACCCGGAGTGGCATTAATGCCTTCCCTGTGCCATCCTATTTTACATCAGAATCTAAGTGCTACTTTATATCCACAGAATGGTATTAAACAAGAATATAATGCCACCAGTAATGATAATACGCCTTCGGCTAATGCCCACAATAATAATCAACAGACTACAGCAGCTAACAGTGGTAGCAGTGGTGGTGGTGGTGGCGGTACGGGCAATAATAATAGTGATGAACATGATATGAACATGATAGAACCAGAAGTAATTTTACAAACTTCAGATGTTTTAACCGTTGCACATCACTTTAATAATCACGCTCATGCTCAGCATTTGCATCAGCAACAGTGTAATATGTATTCGCACATGGCACCACAGGCTCATATGGCGGCCCAGGCTGCTGCTCATATGCGTGCAGCGGCCCATGCTGGGCCTCATATACCACCATCAGCTTCAGCTTTGGCAGCTGCTGTTGCCGCCGTACAATCTCAACATCAACAACAACAGCAACAACAACAACAACAACAACAGCAGCAGCAACAACAACAACATCCTACATCACAACATACTTTAACACAACAACAACAGCCGCAACAGCATCAAACGCAACAATGAATTTGAAAATGTTTTGAATTGAAACAAAAAACCAAGTAACGAATCATATATATTTGCAATTCACTATTTTATTGCCTTTTTGTGTGTAAGTGTGTATGTGAGTCTGTGTGCGTGTATGTGTATATGTTTGTGAGTACGTAATAAGCGTGAGCATTTTTAGAATTTATATGCTCAGTTCTTTTTAAATTTTTTTCTCATTATTTTCCTGTTTAATTGTTCTGTTCTGTTAACACGAATCAATGTCCGTATTATTTTATAAACGTACAGTGGGTTCTAATATAATTTTAATGATTTTGTATTCAAAATCAAACAAAAAAAAAACTCGAAAAGTGTGCCCGTTTCAATGAAAAATTTTTTATTTCAGAAAAATAGAAAATCTACGCTCCCTTATGTCTATGAAATTTAGAATGCCGTTCACGGTAATATAAAATTCAAGTATTTGAAAAAGACTCAAGACCTCGAAGAATTCTAATCATTTTCTGGCCAAATATTGCTTCGAATACTAGGCTAGGGGAACATACGAATTAAATTTATTTAGGACAGAAGAAATAAAATGTTATAAATGACGGCGGATTAGATATATTCAACGAAGGGATAATGATAACTTAGCAAAGAACGACACAATCACAAAAAACCCCTAGAAGGGGATTAACAAAATTACACAAAATTGAATATTTGAAGCCTCTGTAGTCTAGTAGGTGGTTCAAACCCTAACACAACCATCTCGAACAAAGCAAAATATAAAAAATAAATTCTTCGGCCGTTTTCCTCTCAGGAGATTTCTGGCAAAAATTCTGAGAGTACAAGAAAATGGCCATGAAAAGTTTCTCAAAAATCTGCCGTTCGGCGTTGACTTTAAACTGTAGGTCCCAGCAATTATGAAAAAATTAACACACACAACTTGGGTGGTGTGAGAAGCTAGGTTGTAATCCTGACTAAAGGGTGGTAATGACCAATCAAGTAAGTAAGTAAGTAAATAAATTTGAAAAGTTTGTCATAAGCTGGGATTTCAAATTTAAAAGAAAAAAAAAAACAACTTAAGTTCCAGTATTTTCCTTTGCGGTTCTGTTTTCGAGTAAAAGTTACCTTTAGTGTTTTAAAATATTATGACCCACTGTATATATCTTTTTTATTAGAGTTTAATGTAAAACGTGTAAGAAAATAAAGGCAATTTTATATTTTTTTTTATAATTAATTTTTTTTTTCAAGAATGTTTGGTATACAAAACATTATTTTTTGTAGTATTTTTAAGAATTAAATTCTTCATGCATAACCATTTTTCACAATCTTAATATTTTAGTTTATTTTGTTTCTCACTCATACTTGTTTGCTTCCATTTGATTTATAATTTTATAATTTTTACTTAATTTTAAAAGCTAAAATGAGTAAAATTTATAACTTTATGCTCAATATATTTAAATACATATACATACATTTTTTTAATTTTTATTTTTAGTTTATTTTATATTTTAATTAATGTCCTTTTCATTATTGCAATATTTGTTTTATCGTTTTTTTTTTAAATTTCATTTTTAATTTTTAATTTTTTAACATCAGAAATTTTTACTCACATTTATTTTTTTACTGTAAGGTTTAAATGCTTTAGTAATTAAAATCTATTAAGTATATACTTAAAAAACAAAAAGAAAAAAAAACGAAAAATAATTCAATCAAATAAAACAAAATACATTATAAATATACAACAGTGTTGGTTATATTCAAAGGCTATATACATACATATATATAACCATTAATAACAACATAATACAATAAAGTAATAAAAATAATAAAAACTAAAAGAGAAAAAATTAAATATAAAACATAATAAATGACTATGATTATGAAAACATAAACAACTACCAACAACTAAATATTATTTGCCACTCTTATATAAAAGAAAAAACAAAAAAATTATAAATAAAAATATTTAATTATTACGAATTTATGCAAAAATCAATAATAAAAACATTTTTCCTTATTTTCTTTTTTTTGAGAATGTAAGAAAACAAAATAAATTCAATCAATGCCTTATTTAATTAAATAAGAAGGAAAGGTAAGCATAGCTTAAAGCAATTCACCACGTGTGTCTATGTTTGCCTGCCAATCAATTTAATCACTCCTGATTAAATTAAAATACATGCACACAAACCGATGCACTCATAATAATACGAATGACAATAAACATACGATTTAGTTCAAATGAAATATTTGTTTCGGTTAAAGCTGTTGATTGCCATACCCTGCAGTTATTTTAACTAAAATTCCATAACGTGTAGCATAGCCTTGAAAATGTTTAATAATTGTTCACACCGCTTCATTAAGCGTATGATTGAATAGTAGCAGGGCAAATGTGCGTAATAGCAGTGTACATAAAAGTTTACCAATTTTGTTATATTTTTTCGAAAGAAGAATTCTGAGGTTTATTAAATCTAGTTCTAGTATTCATTACTTTTTTCATTCCTTTAAGGATAAAGCGAAGATATTTTTATGCTTCTTCCAGCTGGTCCTGTACTGTAAGGGATTAGCAGCAAATGCTTGTCAGCGTCCGTGGCCGACGTGATTATGGTAGTGATCGAATATCGGTCATTTCATTAATAAAGACTGCAGGATACCATACCATGAAGTGGTTGAATGTTAGGTTGAAATGGTAGCTTGGATGACCAAAGCACACTTCAGCACGCATAGCGGCCCGTTGTGATACCCTACCATGACTTCTTCAGAAATTTGTGAAAGTTCATCCCTTATAAATGTTAATAGGAAAAGGGTGTGCTTTACTTCGTTAACAACTATATACAAATTTTCTCCGATAATTCAATACCTAATGGATCTGTAGGTGGATGCATATTTTCGTAGTCTGCAGTTATAGTACATTCAATAGTTAGGCTGCACTAATGCTTGTAACTTGGGTTTAACTACATATCGGGTCCACCATCTAACGTTTTTTTTTTTTCAACTAGTGCTTATTTCGTGAATGGTAACACTTAGCTCATGTCTGATTTGACAGATAATTAGTTTTATCCTTCCGCTGAACGAATATGGTTGTGTATACGCTTGAACAACGCTGGGAAATATTGCGACATTACTTTGAAAATCATGGTAATGTTGCAGAATGTGTGCGAAAATTGCGTACGGATTTTGGAAAAAGAGAAGCACCGTCAGCTCCGTATTTTCGTTATCTTGTGAAAAAAGTGAAAGAAACTGGCATCCTCATCGATAAACCAAAGCGTGAAAAGCCAAAAACAGTGCGTACACCCGAGAATATTGCTGCTGTGGCAGAAAGTGTGCGTGAAGCGCCATCAACATCAATTCACCGTCGTGCTCAACAATTGAACATTTCGGAGACATCATTGAGATGAATTTTGCATAAAGACCTTGGTATGACGCCATACAAAGTCCAATTGGTTCAGAAGTTGGAGCCAATTGACCATTGAATGCGTTTTCGCTTCGCTAAGTGGGCCTGCGATCGACTTACTTACATTGCCGCATTTGGGGCACAGAAAACCCGCACGCATACATTGAAAAGCCGACGCACCAAAAACGAGTCTCTGTTTGGTGCGGATTTTGGTCCAGAGGCATAATTGGGCCATTTTCTTCGAAAATGAGCAAGGAGTGACCGTTACAGTCAACGGCGATCGTTATCTGGCCATGTTGAACGAATTTTTGTTCACAAAAATTGAAGAGGAGGATATTGGCAACATTTGGTTTCAACAGGACGGCGCTACGTGCCACACAGCCGAAGCTACACTCGATGTTTTGCGCCCTGTTTTTGAAGATCGCATTATCAGCCGCAGAGCTGATGTCGTTTGGCCATCTCGGAGCTGCGATTTGACACCGATGGACTATTATTTGTGGGGTGCCGTCAAAGAAAAGTGTTACGCCGACAAGCCAGAGACAATTGACGCTTTAAAGGACAATATTCGTGTAGTCGTGAAGCCATTGGTGAAATACAGCTGCACACAATCGATAATGTGCTTAAAAATTGGACCGATCGTGTAGGCTACTGCATGGCCAGCCGAGGCAGCCATTTGAATGAAATTATTTTCCATTATTAACCGGAAGGATTGTACTTTCAATAAAAAAAAAGAAATTTAAGAAAATATTCAGTAGTTCTTTTTAAAGCTTTTTCAAAAAAAAGAAGTTATTTGGCGGACCCTTTAGTATACATACATACATACATACATAATTGGCCATTACAACCCTTCAGTCAGGATTACGGCCTAGCTTCTCACACCACTCATGTTGTGTGCGTTAATTTTATACGTGAGTGGCGGGACCTACAGTTTAACGTCGACTCCGAACGACAGAATTTTGAGAAACTTTTTCATGGCAGTTTATTTTACTCTCAGAGTTTTTGCCAGAAATCTGCTGAGAGGAAGTCGCCGAAGAAATATTTTTTTTTTTTTCATATTTCATTTTTGATGTCTGACCTGGGATACGAACCCGGGCTTTACGAATAGTAAGCCAACACACTACCTACTACACCACGGCGACTTCACCCTTTAGTATGGCAATAAAAATAAAAAAGAAACTTATCTTTCAATATCGCGGTTGTCAGAAGATCATGAAGTGATTGTAGAAATTTTTAAGCAAGCCCAAAAGCCCTCCTGTCTAGCGGCAATAGCATGAAAATAAGAAGTTGTGGTCACGCTAAAATCTTGAGAATGTTGACATTCACTACATGATCCCTGAACCTCCTTTCCATTACTGTTTTGGAATGAAAACACTGAATGGATGCTATTATGATAGGGAGTATTATACAAGTATTTAGTACTGCCTCTATATCTCGTGGCAAGAATAAGATGATGAACCCACTTGTTAAATCTGGATCGATAGGAATATGTACAAGAAAAAAATACCCCTTCACTGGCTAATATTAAACTAAAGTTTCTAATATCAAGTATCCCTTAAAAAGTGTCACATACAAAATTAAAACACAACTGTAAACCATAGTTTTTTTTTTGCATATTCCCTCGTTTGAAATGTTGCTGCAACATAACATCCGTAAAACAATATATACCCGTCACACTTGCAAACGCATTACACCCACAATAAAGCAAAAAGAAAACAAAAACAAAAACAAAAAAAATAAGAAAAAAAACGTCATTCTATGTACTCACTTATTATCATCCAATACCGAATTGAGTGCTTCAATCCATTCTGGATCAATACTGCCATCACAAACAATCCACGAGTGAATGTGCGGTGGTTCAGCATTTACAGCGGCTGCTGTATGTGTTAAAACACCATCAAGCCACTGACGTGTGTCAGGATCAAGGCGACCTAACAATTGTACACGACTCATAGATTTAGGACTAATAGTGTGTATGCGTATTTGTTGTTGTTGTGGCATAGTTAAACTGGTTGTTGTTGTTCGTGTTGGTGTAGCGGAAACAGTCAATTGTGAATATTGCCTGACTGATGATGTTACAACAGCTGCATTTGTTGATGCTGTTGCTGCCGTTGTTACTGTTGTTGGTGTTGGTGTTGTTGCTGTCGTTGATGTTGATGACATTGATGTTTGTGTAATTAAAGCCTGACGTAATAGTGATATTATGGTAGATTTACCACAGCCGGGTGGTCCCATTACAACAACACCCATGCGTTTTTGCAATTGTTCATATAGTTGTAAGCATTTAATGATTTGCATTTCATTAACACAAAGACCCAATGAACCGAATGCCTCGCTAATCGACTGTTGCAACTGTGATGTTATAAATTTATCATTGATTTTAATTTCGGGAAAGACATTCTGCAACAACATATCAAAACGTGCCACATCGTGCAATGCCAATTTGGACATAAGCGATGTCCGTAGACATTGTACCACCACTGACATCTCACCATTATTATAATTGTCATCATTATGTACGATAACAATATTATCATTGACATTATGTTGATTCGTTATTGTTGTTCTTGTTGTTGTAGCTGCTGTTGTTGTAGATGTTGCTGTTTTGTGTGAAGCTGAGGTGCGTGTAATCTTTAGATTTTCACGTAAACCTTCACCACAAGCAAGTAAAATGGTTTTCAATTCTCGTAATCCCCAGTCGTAATGTCGTTGGTGTGTTAATATTTTGCCGCACATATCGAACAGTTCAACAACACGTTCAGCGATTTCGGTTGCCTGCTTAAATCCTTCCACAAACAGCATGACACGTGCAATTTCTTTCGGTTCCGGCTGTTGCATAACAATTGGACGAAATAGCGCCTGAATATTGCCAGGCAATTTCTGTCTGCCACCATAGTCAGCGCCAGCCGGATTAAGCGTTACAAATATGCCACAATGATGATTGAGTTTAATCTGTGTCACAGGACAACAAAGTCAAATGCAAAAGAGAGAGAGAAAGAAAGTATTACACACATGCACATATAAATCAAGGAAAATATTGTATAAACACGCCTTTAAACATGCTTTAAAAGCCTACATTAATGATATGCATACACTGCATACATTGACATGACAGGCGGTTGTCTGTCGTCTGTAGCCAGCCGCCTGGTTTTAAGCCAGCCATAATCGTGCAATTTCTGTTATTTATTTAATTTTAATTAAGAACTGCATTCAATTTTACCGGTTGTTAATTATTTATGTCAGAAAACACAAAATTTATAGACTTTAAATGCGAAAAAAAAACAAAAACAATTTTCTTCTTCAAGAATTTTTTAAAGTGATAAAACAATATTAACAGCGGATTATTTGCACACTGCAAGGGATATCAACTCATCAATATATTCTTTTTTAATTAAAACCAATTGTGGCACAAGTAGCGGAAATGTGCTGCAGTCAGTGTAAATATTTTTTATTTACTTTTTTTCTCATTCGCAATTAAATGATATTCGTCTTTGGGCGATGGCGGTTATAAGCAAACAAGACTTTTTTAAAATTCAACAAAAAAAAAAAAAAAGAAATATAGATCAGCATAAGAGGATATTGATTAAGTGCAGTTGCATAAATAATTATAACGACAGCCTTTGTATGGGATTGTAGGAAAGACGGACTGTATTTTAGAGCATTTCTGCCGAAGAGATTTTCGCGAATATTGAATAAAAAGTTTTAAATTACATATTGGTCGTAGTCTAGTAGGTAGATTCTCGGCCTGTTAGATGAGAGTTCGTGGTTCAACACCTGGCTTAGATATTTCGAAGAAAAACAAAATATGAAAAAATATTTCTCTAGGCGACTTCTACACTGCAGGAAAAACTCTGAGAGTACAGTAATCCCTCGATTTACGTCGCAGTTGGTTCCAAAAAAGGCGATGTAAATCAAAACGACGTAAATCGTATTTTATATTGCTCATATTACAAAGTACATAAAAATGTTACAATAATCCCTCGATTTACGTCGCAGTTGGTTTCAAAAAAAGGCGACGTAAAGCGAATGACGACGTAAATTGAAGTTAGAGGGAACAACAAATTTGACGACATAAATCGAAACAACGTTCATCGAGGCGACGTAAATCGAAGGATTACTTAAAGTAAAATTGACATGAAAAGTTTTTCAAATCAGTCGTTCGGAGTCCCGCCACTCCTGGATAAAATTAAAACACACAACATGAGTGATGTAAGAAACTCGATTGTAACCCTGACTAAAGGATTGTAATTACTAATTATGATAAATAAGCATAGCGGTGACGGTAGAATATAAATAGGTGTAGCACAGTTCCAAATTGGCATCTTATTCCAAATTCGCAATAAGATGTTGGCTGATTGGAGTTAGAAAATGTATGGAATTATTATCCTCTTGTGGTTCAGTGGCATCAATTCTGAATGGTAGTTTGCTATGAGAAAAATATGAACAAAATTTATTCACAGTCTACAACATATGTACGTAATCGTGTTTTAACTTCACTAGAGTACCTGATGTTGTTCTGCTGTAAAATAGGGGATATTTTTTGCGAATTTCACCGAAAGCCAAATATCGGAGAAATCAGAGGGTTTCTGGTAGCAACCGGAGACAAGGACGCCAAGGGGAGAAGACATTTAAAAATGACAATAATTGGCAAAGAAAAAAGTTATTTTGCATCAGGATAATGCCAATAACGAATTAATCCCGAGTGACTTATTTCGAAAACTGAAGAAGTGTCTTGACAGAAAGGGATTTGACTTCACAGATGAAATTATCTCTTCTACTTGGCGAAGCTATGGTCACACCAAAATCTAGGATATAGTTTATCCGGTTATAACTATTACTATACAACACCTGACCTAGTTTTCTCACACCATTTATGTTGTGTGTGTTAATTTTATACATGAGTGGCGGGACCTACAGTCGACTCCGAACGACAGAATTTTGAGAAACATTTCGTGGCAATTTTAGAAAACTAGGTCGTAATCCTGACTGAAGGGTTGTAATGACCAATTATGTATACAACACCTGAACTCGCTTTCAAACCTGGTTTTGCAACAAAAATCCGGGATAGATCTTATCATGATAACGGTTTATACCTTCCAGAGAATGCCATTCAAGTATTCAACGAAGTATGCACATTGCGCGACTAAATCGGATGTGAAATCCTTTCAGAAGACTTGAATCTTAGATTGTCCTTTGCACTGTCCGTCTACTGTAGAACTAAATAGGCTGAAATGATAGATATAAAGACAGTAGCTATACCTCTTGGTGTACATGCTTTGGACACATCATCTCGGAGGAAACTGTAATCACGAGGAAGAAGAGAAGGCATCAAAAATATTTCGCTGTTAAAGTCCGCTACTTGGGAACTTCAGATCTGAAGATTCTTGGATACTCAACATCTCAGCGGAAACTGTAATCAAGACGACGAAGAGAAGGCCTTAAAAATATTTCTCTATTAAAGTCCGGCGCTAGGGGACCTCAGATCTGAAGATTCTTGGACACTCAACATCTCAACGGAAACTGTAATCAAGACGAGGAAGAGAAGACCTCAAAAATATTTCTCTATTAAAGTCCGGTACTAGGGGACTGAAGATTCTTGGATACTCAACATCTCAGCGGAAACTGTAATCAAGACGAGGAAGAAGCGGAGGCCTCAAAAATATTTCTCTGTTAAAGTCCGGTACTTGGGAACTGCAGACCTGAAGATTCTTGGATACTCAACATCTCAGCGGAAACTGTAATCAAGACGAGGAAGAGAAGGTCTCAAAAATATTTCTCTATTAAAGTCCGGCGCTAGGGGACCTCAGATCTGAAGATTCTTGGACACTCAACATCTCAACGGAAACTGTAACCAAGACGAAGAAGCGAAGACCTCAAAAATATTTCTCTGTTAAAGTCCGGTACTAGGGGAACTCAGATCTGAAGATTTTTGGACACTCAACATCTCAGCGGAAACTGTAATCAAGACGAGGAAGAAGCGGAGGCCTCAAAAATATTTCTCTGTTAAAGTCCGGTACTTGGGAACTGCAGACCTGAAGATTCTTGGATACTCAACATCTCAGCGGAAACTGTAATCAAGACGAGGAAGAAGCGGAGGCCTCAAAAATATTTCTCTGTTAAAGTCCGGTACTAGGGGAACTCAAATCTGAAGATTTTTGGACACTCAACATCTCAGCGGAAACTGTAGTAAAGACGAGGAAGAGAGGGCCTCAAATATATTTCTCTGTTAAAGTCCGGTACTTGGGGACTTCAGATTATTGGATACTCAACATCTCAGCGGAAACTGTACTCAAAAGGAAGAAGAGAAGGCCTCAGAAATATTTCTCTGTTAAAGTCCGGTACTTGGGAACTTCAGATCTGAAGATTATTGGATACTCAGAACTGTCGGAATTGCTGAAACGTTCCAACCAGGGAGCCATACAAAATAACCAGATTTGGCCAACCGAATAGGTATTGTGGTTCATCGTCTAGGAAGTTTTGATGCGCCTTCCATGTAGCATATATTGTCACTTGTTTTGTTGCTTACAAAATTCTACTCGTAAACGATTGGCCAACCGAAAAGCTGCAGAAAACCTTTTATTTAAGTATTTTGCCAATAAACAAAACACAAAAGTTCTTAACTGCTGAAATTATAAAATTACTGAAGGTCATTGATTACTGAAGGTGATGATTAGAAGTCGCCGTGGTCTAGTATGTAGTGTGTTGGCTGTAGTGTGTTGGTTGTTATTAGACGAAAAGACAGGGTTCGAGCCCCAGGCCAGACATCAAAACAAAATACAAAAAAGTATTTCTTCGGCGACTTCCTCTCAGCAGATTTTTGGCAAAAACTCTGAGAGTAAATAAAATTGCCATGAAAAGTTTCTCAAAAATCTGTCGTTCAGAGTCGACTTTAAACTGTAGGTCCCACCACTCATGTATAAAATTAACACACACAACATAAGTGGTGTGAGAAACTAGATCGTAATCCTGACTGAAGGGTTGTAATAACCAATTTGGGTTTACGTATTGATAATGATGGCAAATATGTCTGTGATTAAAATAGATTTATAATAAAGAAAATGTGAGTTAAAAAGGTATTTAGAATTTCTGAACATGTCTACAAAATTTACTTCCTTTTAATTATTTTGTTGAAACAGAATATTTCATTTTGAATTTTTGGCTTTCAAATTTGTTAATTCTTTCCTTAGCCTTTATAAGATTACAACTATTATTGTCACTCTATCATAACATTTTATTTTTCTATGGCTCTTTAAAGACCTCTTTCTAATTCAATTTCTAAAATATATTGAATGAATGAATACCAATTGTTAATTGCTGCAGCATAGCCACTTAAACCAATTGCTTAACAATTAATTAAACATTTTCAATTCATTATTTCATTAACAGCATTTTACTTCTTCCTACAACAAATGAAATAATTTTACATCTATGTATACATATACATACGCACACAACATGCATACCTAACAGCATTCATATGCAGTGTCATGTTTGTTTTGTATACAAAAGCATACATTTTCCAACAACATTTCACACTTCAAAACATCATATGCATTAAAAGTAAACTATTTTTTTCTGTGTTCTTTTCAGAATATTTTCAAAAAAATTTTTTCCAAAATAATACTCCAGCTGTACTTACAGTCTTTTCGGCAATTTGTACTGAATCCGATTTGTCCTTTAGGGCATATTGTATGGGCTGTATAAGCATCGATATGGCAGAGAGTGTAGCCTCCTGTAAACGATTGAATTCATCAAAACAACCCCAGGCACCACAACGAGCCAAGCCAGTCAGAATTAAACCCATCGATTCTGTATCAACATTCTGTGTAACAAGCAGAAAGAGAGAGAGAGAGTAAGACAGGGAGAGAGTATTAGAGATTACAAATATTCATGATGACATGACTATGCAGGCATTAAATAATTTTTTTTCATGCAACAAATAAAATATTCAAAATTTCTAAAATCTTGTAGAGGCAGTTGCAAATGAGTGGTTTTGTTTTAGAGCTACGAAAACATTAAACACACAAAAGAGTGCAAAATATGAATACAACTGACAATGACTCCAATTAACCAGAGTAGTGCAGAGTCGCAAAAGAAACAAATGATAGTTTTCGAAGTGTTAAGTAGTGCTGAAAAGAAAAGGAGAAGTTGGATGTTAGTCTTCCAACTGCTCTGCTTGACAATATTAATTTTGTATGTGTTACTGTTCTGTCGTTGGTTTTGATTGTGTTCCAGTTCTCCTCCCTTGTAAAGAATTTATTCTATTTTCTTATGCTATTTTTTAAATCTCAAGGACTTGATATGTCCATTGGGTCATAAATTAGTTCATGGGTCCACTGATCATTTAGTGTGATTTTCCATTTTCGTAAAAGCTTTTTTCTTTCATTTGTGTTCACAGTTTATCTTAGGATAGTCTGGTTTTCCTTGATCATATTGTCCATTTGGTCGTTTTTAGTTTTTTTTTTCATGCAACAAATAAAATATTCAATATTTCAAGAATTTGTAGAGTCAGTTGCAAATGAGTGGTTTTGTTTTAGAGCTACGAAAACATTAAATACACAAAAGAGTGCCTAATATGAATACAACTGACAATAACTCCAATTAACCAGAGTAGTGCAGAGTCTTAATGGAAACAAATGATAGTTTTCGAAGTGTTAAGTAGTGCTGAAAAGAAAAGGAGAGGTTGGATATTGGTTTTCCAACTGCTCTGCTTGACAATATTAATTTTGTATGTATTACTGTTCTATCCTTGATTTTGATTGTGTTCCAGTTCTCCTCCCTTGTAAAGAATTTATTCTATTTTCTTATGCTATTTTTTAAATCTCAAGGACTTGATATGTCCATTGGGTCATAAATTAGTTCATGGGTCCACTGATCATTTAGTGTGATTTTCCATTTTCGTAAAAGCTTTTTTCTTTCATTTGTGTTCACAGTTTATCTTAGGATAGTCGGGTTTTCCTTGATCATATTGTCCATTTGGTCGTTTTTAGTTTTTCGATACTTTCGAAGATATGGTGCAACACTTACGATACAACCACAATAAGCTCCATGTAATTGTAATCGTTAACACCTTTCTCTCGACTATTATTCTAGGGTTTAATATTTGTGAAGCTGATTTAATCGTGATAATCTTTTATTAATCGCGATAATCTTTTATTCCGCTTACGTTCTTCTTAGGAGGTAGATTTATATTTTTCGGGCAGTATATTGGCGATAACTTGCCGATAACTTGCCGAAAGTTAGTTTTCACATGTTCCAGAGGTAGATAAGATATCACTTAACCTCACAAAAAAAAAAAAAAATCCAAGCGTATGAAATCACACTCTCTTAGCGTAAACTTATTTTTTCTAAAGACTTCTCGAATAACATGTCATGTTGCACGGTTCGTAACACCGTCCACTTTACAATTTATAATAGCAGGCTAAAAAAATGAGTTATAATTTGACCAAAGCCATGATAATTTCCAACATAAACTTTATTTTCGGCACTGCAATGATGCACAGGGCTGATCTGATACGTAGCGCTTCCATTCTATTTAAATTTCTTTATAATCTTTTCTATTGATTGCACTCTAGTCCAATTGCCTTTAAAGTTTTTACATTCGATCGTTTTTTTTTGGGTGTAATCGCATCAGACTGTACGGCATCGATCGTCAACATTTCACTGTTCTCAAAAGTTACTTGTCTATCGTTATAACGATTCCTTCTTCTCAATTTATTTGTTTTCAAGATTTCATTCTTTTAAAATTCTGATTTGCCTTAATACTTAAAAAAAAATTCTATAGAAATGCATAAACATTTCTGAATTGTATTGAAATGATTTGAGTCCATAAAATTCAATGAAAACTCTTTTATAACAAATATTAGCAGGGCACAAAAGCTTTTAAAAGCCGGTAAAGATCGTTTTTGTGTCAAAGACGGTTTGACATTCTTTTCTTCAGTTCAGAAGAAATTCTTTATGGTCGGGCGTTACTTAAGACCGGAGATATAGGCGACGAAGCTATCTTTTTCTTTAAATTAGCAAAAAAAATAAACAAATTGTTTATATAAATCGGTCAAAATGGGATAAAATGGACCAAGTGAGAAAATTGACCTAGTAGGCTGGATAGTCATAGTCTCAGAGATTCCAAAACAGTTTTCCTTAGGATCGTTTTCCTTGGTATAGGGGATATCTGCTCTTTAGGATAAAAATGAAATTTTGGCGAAATTAATTTAAACATTTTAATAATTCTCATTGAGTTAATATGCAGTTATATGTATGTATATATACATACATATGTATATATACGAGTATATCCAACAAAATCTAGTATTTTTCACAATTTACATTTCTTTTGAAAGTGACTTATATTTTTTGGTCGATGACTTGAATGTTTTTCGTTGATGACTTGCATTTTTTGGTCAATGACTCGCAAGTTTTTGGTTGATGAGTTGCATTTTTCTCATCGATGACTTGCATTTTTCTGATCGATTACTTGCATTTTTTGACCGATGACTCGCATTTTTATGATTCTATGACTTGAATTTTTTTGGTCGATGATTAGCATTTTTTGAACTGCATTTTTTGATTGATGAGTTGCATTTTTTGGATCGATGACCTGAATTTTTTGGTCGATGACTTGCATATTCTTTGGTCGATAACTTGCATGTTTTTGGTTAATGATTTGCATTTTTTGGGTCGGTGACCTGTATTTTTTGGGTAGATGACCTGCATTTTTTGGTCGATGACTTGTATATTTTTTGGTCGATGACCTGCATTTTTTGTGTCAATGACTTGCATGTTTAGTCAATAATAAATGTATTAGCTTCATCCCTTGTATTAGTTTCGTCAGCGATATCTCCGGTCATAAGTATTGCCCGATAATTAACAAAAACTTGGAATCCTTTTGGAATCCTTAATACCAGGGCTATCCAGTCTACTATTCATTTTCTCACAATTTAATTTTTTATTCGATTTTGACCGATTTATGTAGAGCACTTTTTTTTTGCTAATTTCCAAAAAAAAAAATATGTTAGGTTCGTCGATTATTTCTCCGATTCCAACTATTTTAGAATCCTTTGGCTATTACGAAACAAAATTATTGTTCAAAGCATTGAAAATAATTACCACCCTAATAAAACTGTGTGCTTATGAATAGCAAATAGGAAAAACAAACAGGTACAAGTATTGTATAACAGAAGACAGATATACTCACACCTCACATACTCACCTCATCACAATTAAATACCAATACGAGACGGCCTAACATGGCGCCCAAGGCTTTAACACATTCTGTTTTGCCAGTACCAGCTGGGCCGAAAGGATTACCACCCAAGCCCATATGCATAGCTTGTGTCAGTATAAGATAACATTTGTGTGTTAGTCGTGTACTGACCAGCTTATTAGGATTACCCAAGAACTCATACGAATATTCAAATTCTGCATAAACCATACGCACAACAACACTTGTACGTGTTGGTTCTTTAAAATTAGCACTTCCGCTATCGCTGCCGCCCAAATAGAATTTCAGTTGTGCCAACCAATGCCAATCGTTAATGTGCATCGTATTGTTTTGTATCAATTCCTCGACCACGGTTACATAGTGCACCAGATCAAAGAGCAGCGAACGCAATTTCATTTGCAGCAACATGTTATGGGTTTGATGTTTCCACGTTGAATACTTTGTTATTTCAGCATTGAGTTGTTGCAAGAGCTTTTGTAGTGTCATCGTTTGTATGGCTTTTTCAGCTTGTTTTGTAAATTGTATCGCTCGTGTTGTCGATAACACTTGGATGACATAATTGTGTAAAATATTTTCATTGTAACCATCTGTGGCATAAGAGTTGCAACACTGCACAATATGCTCCTTTAAAGTTTGTTGTATGTTGGTGACTAAAGCTTTTAGCCAGGTCTACAAGTAAAGTTAGTTTATTGAATACTTTTAAGAGCAGGTAATAAAAATTAGAAGAACATGAAAAATATTACCTCTATTGGACCGGTCATTTCAATGGCTGCTTTTAAATTTAGAACATCACCTTCAGAACTTTCTACAGCTTGTATGGTGTAGACTGTGCGTTCTCCGCTGGTGCCCTGCTTAATGCCCAGACTGTGGCAACCGGGAAATAGTTTCTTTATATGTTTCTGTATAATTTCAGGGTCTTTTGATGCCTGGCCCAAAATCTCTAAGAGATCATCATCACCCAGAAAATAGAAACGGGGAAATGAGTTGCGTTTGTCCTAAAAGAAAATGAAGAAAAACAAGTAAAAATTCAGAGTATGTTGGTGATGCAGTAATTGATCTCAAAGCTGATCGAGAGTATAGATAATGAAATCGTATTGTGTCCTAAATACCCTAGATATGAATGCTTTCATTCAGTCGAGTATGACACCACATTGTAAAGACGTTTTGGAGGATTCTGTGTTGCAAATCCGATGATGGAAGGTAATGCAATGTTAGGGGAAGGACTTCTCATTGTCCTGTTCTAATAGAACACTTGGAAGATGTGCTGCTATATGAAAGCAATCTTGATTAATGGACGTATAACGTAATGGTCAAGCTAATTTTGATCTGAGATGAGATCTTGGCCTACAGCTGCGTTGGTGGCTATGTGACAGTTAAAATCAATGCATATGATAGTAAGGACCAGAGCAATGGAAATAAAGCAGAATAATATGGGAAAGTCTGACGCGATATATAGGTTATTTGGCTCTCCAACCCTTGTCAGCTTGACGGAGCTATCGTCCATTGATATCAAGGATATAGCCTAGTTTATCGAGCTTCTGGCGGGTTCTCCAGCGTGGGGTAGTCGTGTTTTAAAATGTGCAGCCCTTGCGCTGACCAACTTCTCCCTCCTTGGTTCGGAGGAACTTGGTCAGTACAGAGACTACGTTCACCTGTGGCGTCACAACGGGCCGCTATGCGTGTTCAAGTCAGCTTTTGGTATGAAAGCTACCACACTAACCCCTAACCTAACTTAACCTGGCATGAGATCCACCAGTAAATTCCACGATTTTGGAAAATACTTCGCAGTTTGACTTAATAATAACACTGGATGGATCAATTTGTGAGTGACTATTCTGTGATATACATACGTAAAGGCCGTGGACAGATATTGGACAGAAGCGGCGGTGTCCCCTTAAAAAATTTTTCAAAAATTTTTCGTTCGATATCGATTTTAAAATGTAGATTTCGCCATTCATACATAGAATTAACACGCACAACGTGGGTGGTGTGCGAAGCTTATGTTGTAATCCTGACTAAACGGTTGTAATGACCAATAAGGACTTAGGAAAGACTTATAGGAGTAAACTAGCGTTGAAAGAAAGTCTCGTTATAAAATTCCAAGAATATTTTAAAAAGTAGAAAGGGAAAGTCTTTAAGGCATCTCTGTAATGCCATTGATTCGGCAGTCTGCTTAATGTTCTAATTAAGAATAAAGACTGGACTTTCACTTCTTAGGCCAAAGCAGTTTTAAGGGATAATTCTCGACGATTAAGTCTGCTCGCCTGGAATTTTTAATATCGCGACCCCTTTAGTATGCGAAATATTTTAAAACGAACAACCTCTGAAGATATTCACCAGTGTGATGGACTCT
The DNA here is from genome assembly GCA_936449025.2 of Sarcophaga subvicina. NCBI lineage: Eukaryota > Metazoa > Arthropoda > Insecta > Diptera > Sarcophagidae > Sarcophaga > Sarcophaga subvicina. The sequence continues at coordinate 102,777,118 of OW388082.2, read as the reverse complement.
AGTGCATTGCTACTCACCATTATGTACGACATCAGGTTATTCTGACATCTAGCCAACTGGGTTTCCAAAGACTTGACCAAGGTTGTAATATTATTGATCTTAACCAAGGATATAACTCTGGGATCTGCTTGTATTTCCCGCATTATATAGCGAAAATCCTTATCAATACGTCTGAACAAAGCCTCTTCATTCTTAAGAGTGCCAGCTTCAAAAACTGGTTCCAAATAAACCCACCTAAAATATGAAACTTATTGAACAAAGAAGTTTTGTTAATGGCCACTAAAATATATACCTCCTCTGCGATTGATTTAAGCTAGTAAGTATGGAATCTAAGGTATTCAAACGGCTCTCCCATAACTCAGCCTGATCTGAAAATGCCTCAAATGCTGCAGAATTTTTAGCCGATTGCAATAGGGACTGATTATCGCCGATTTTATTCAAGACCTCTTGATAGTCCTTTATTAAGGTGATTGTATTGCCAAGAGAATCTTTTTGTGAGATAAGCTTTAGCTTTGCGGTAACTGACCACTGATCCAGTTCCGTTAGGGCCTGGCGTACCACCTGTTCGGATGAGGCTTGTCTAACAATTTGTGCTATTTCTTGGCTATTTTGCTGCAACAAAATTTGATCATCGAGTATATCTTTCAAGGTGAAATTGTGTAAATTTTTCATATCTTCCTTTTTAAGTAAAACAAAAATTCTCGCCCAATGCCTTTCTGTTAGCGATTCCGATTGCAGTTGCTGTAATATGGTCATATTTTTCTGTAGCTTCTCTACATTTTGTCGGATTCTCTTGGAGGGCAAATCTATTGAAGAATTTACTGAACCTTCCCATTTTGTTATCAACTCATTCAGGATATAAGGACGTCTGCGATAAATGGCCCATTCTTCTTTTAAAATGTTATTAAGTTCTTGGAGATACTCATCATAGATTAACCATTGCTTGGATTGTTCTTTCATTTTCGCATCAATTTCCTCGAAAGGCTTTACTAACTCATCCGGGAAAATCATATTGAACTTGGCACATTCCTCTAATAATTTCTGCTTCTTGGTTAGAATCTCTTGCCAGTGGTCTTGCCGTTCTTTAAACATATCCAGTGTAGCTTCTTCATTAGCCTCCAACTCGGCAAGTGTAGACTCCCATCGAATGAGAAACTTTTCAGCTTCATTATGCAAGTTCTGTATTTGAGCATGAGCCTGTTCTTTGATCACATCCACTTGACGTTGTAAGATCACCGCATGATTTTCCAACAGAGGCTGTAATTTCTCCCACTGTATGAGTATTGCAGCCAATGATGACACTCGCTCTTTACACCAACCCGCTAAACAAGTATCCTTAGCTTTTACCAAGTCCAGGGTTTCGGTAACTTTGGGTAATTCGGTCATTATCTTTTCATATTTCATACCCGATTCCGTTATCGATGACTCATCCATGGGCACATTTTGCAAGAATTGTAAGGCGCTTTGTAGAAACTCTTGAATCACTGTTATATCATTGAGTATGGAAGCCTTTAAGCCATTGGCTAAAGCTTCCCAATAACGTCGACTAATGTGCTCTATGTCAGAGCGCAAAGGCATTATATCGATAACTATGCAATCGAGTGACTCTTCATCGCTGTAAAGTGAAATCGTTAAACAAAATTGTTAAGTTTCTTTCTCTTCAACTTACTTCTGTATCTTGGCTATTTTCTGGCTAAAATATTTGCATTTACGAAAATTTTGATCCCAGTCATCAGCCGTTTGCAAATGTATGCCACACAATTCTTCTACATCCACCACGCCCAATGCCACCCATGGTAGCCAAAGTTTCTTGAATTTATCCAACTTGGCAAATAATTCCTCAGCTTGTTCATATAATGGGCCCAAATAGTGGCGATTTATCTCCACCATAGTTTTGAATAGATCCGAACCTTTGTCGGATAAGCCGCGAAAACTGCTGGGACGTTCTATGAAACGTTTCAATTGGCTGAAATATTTATCGCGTATTTCCTCTTCAGGCGGTATAAAAACCAATTGGCGTTGTCTGTAAAAGTAAGGAAGAAATGTTAACTTTGGTGAATACAGTTCTAGATTATGTATGGTTCCTGTCTATACTATATTTGATTAAGTTCGCTGCTAAACTATATATATGTTATGTACTCTAGTTCATGTTTGTTTCTGAAATGGACTATTAGTTGCGACTTTACAAAAAGTTGGTTCGTATTTGTATGAAGAAGGGACTCAATGCATACCATGCAGCTATGAATACTATACTATGCAGCTATGTATAGTATAGTCTCCATCCAAGGGTTGTAAATTGGATTTATAACCCTCTGGTCCTATCCGTTGTAACGATTTGCGGCATTGTATAGCGAGAGGTCCTGCAAATGACGATTCGAAGGAATTTGTTGAATAAGATGCAAAGATCCGTCTGTTTGGCCAAATGCAATGTCATCAGTAGAACTCTACAGGCTTCGCTATTTCTGTTGGCGGTAGTGGTGAAGGGACTAGCAAGAAGGAAAGTTATATTGCAAGGGTAGGGGATTTTGGACATGAAATTTTTTGAGAGTTGTTGATTTGGCTTGAATCAAGGCTATGATTTCGACAAGTCGTCCTAATTTATTGTTCCACACAGAGCACAATATCATGATGTAGGTAGTTTACTTGGCGGTCATGTATACTTACGGATGGCTCGAAGTATGTATATGGTTGGCACGTTAATGAGAGTCTTCATCGTTGATGTCAGTAAGGTATTGCGATGGGATTTTATAAGTATCTTCATAGAGTTTTTGACGGACCATTAAATCTTCAGAGCAAGGAAAACCATATTGGAAAGGAGCACTACTTATTTGAGGTCTTTTGAGGGAGCTAAAGTTTGCTCAACATATTCTATGTCTCTGCCACACCAGGGTAGATATGTATGTATCTCTAGTTTGAGTGTACAAATTCTTTTATCCTAGTCTCTATTGTTTATTCATTTAAACCTTTCCTAATTAAACCTTAATCCTTTATCCTTAATCAAAATAATTTGATCTTACCGAAATGTTATCTTAATATGTATATCCGGCAGCTTATTATTCATATCCACTAAGCCAATAATGTATTGATATTCCAAAACCTTATAAAGCTGATGATCCCAATGCAGTTTAAATGCATCCAGATTTGTATAGCCCTGGCGCTCTAAATTCGCTACCAATTCCCGCAGATGACGCATTTCTTCTTTCCACGTTTGCGACTGAGTAAATAGATCCGTATTCATTAGTTTTATAACGGTTCTTTTAGCCTGTTCATGATAGCCCACTAATAAGGTATTATCAGCTGAAAGTTTACTAACCGAAGCTTGTAATGTATTGACATAGCGTAGAACAGATTCTTCATCATTCCAGGCTACAGTTTCACTGTGTACCAGTTTCGACAGTTCCATAGCATTTTTTAACATAATCGGTCTTTGGCAGGGTATCATTCGATCCCCAATGGTGTTGTGAAATGTAGCAATCTGTTGTAGACGGCGTGCATAACACATATACTTGGCGGCGTGAGTAGCAGCAGAACGCAATTCGGCGGGTACGTTATAGCCCATATTTTCAAATTCACGTACGTCTTGACAAAATGTCACCAGCTTGGGGTTAAATGTGACACGCATCAATTGACGGCCTTCCTTTTCGAATTTCACCACAGGTTGGTCATCGCGTAACCTTTGAAGCAGTTTGTGCATAAGAATTTCTTATAAAAATATATAACTTGTGGTGTAACTTACTTGAGATCTCCAGATTTGACTGCTGTTGAATGCTGACCACACCATATTTCAAAATTGGTCCTCAGCAAGGATTCAGTTTCTTCTTTTATTTCTTGAACGGCTTTATTAATTTTGTCAAAACCCTCTCGGCCGGATATTAAGTGGCTAACTTTTTCGATTTCTTGGATCTGTAATGTATTAACGTTATATCTTAAAAACTCTAGATTATAAATGGCTTGTGTCTACACTAAGTCCGTTGACTTTCGAAACCAAGTTGAGCAATCCAAGATCAAACTCGGTAGATGACCACCATTTTTTTGAAGATTTATTTCATTTATTTCATTAAATGGTTTCCTTTACTGAGGACGTTGTTTTTAGAAATCGAAAGATGGTAACCCTATTACCCTAGAACGTGCTACAGTAGGACAAAGAATTGTAGTAGCAGCTGAAAGAAAACTTGATGAAACTAAAGCAAAGTAGAATAATAACAATGCGACACTTTGTGACAACATTATGTACGTCATAGATACGAAAAGTAGTAGACAAAGTCTGAAATAAAATTTATGGATTGATTCTAGGCTACCTTTTAGTTTGGTCTTTTGAACTTTTAAACTGTGGCTGTCCTATGTGGCTATATCTAGATCAAGTCTTTTTCAACACTTTTTAATATGTTTGGCCTGTTCCAGACTACGTTTGGCACTATTTTAGATTAAATACTGCACCAGATGGTTGATATCGATGGCCAATACAGACAATTAATACAAAAATCTATGTATACTGCAACGTGGGCAACACGCCCACGTTTGTGATCAAAAATAGAAAAGAGGTACTAGATATAACCATTGCCTCGAGAAATAGTTCTGATAATGTCAGAGGTTGGAAAGTCTCGGAGGAGCACTCCTTCTCTGACCATAGGTACATTGAATTCTCTCTAGACAGGGAGACCAGAAATACAAGGACGGTTAGGAATACAAATTGGAATATTTATGATCGTCTTGTCAATCTGGGCATGGGTCCCCTTAAGCACTGTAGAATTGATAGTGTTTTGGAACTGGAAGCTACTGTAACTGCTTTTATGAAGATCATAGTAGAGGCTTTCAGGAAAGCATGTCCAAAAAGGATCAGCAGGGGGGGGGGCACAAACCTCCCTGGTGGAACCGAGATCTGGACAGGCTCAGAAAGGAGTCGCGTAGGCTTTTTAACGAGGCGAGGAAATCCGGTAATGCGGAACATTGAGAACAATATAAAGTGTCCCTAGATGACTACAAAAAGAACTTGAGACGCGCCAAGAGACATTCGTGGAGAAGCTTCTGTAGTAATATGGAAACTGTCGACGAAACCTCCAGACTAAGGAAGATTCTTGCGACAACGTCCTTCGTGCCGAGTGTACTACAAAAGATGGATGTTTCGTGGACCAACTCAGAAAAGGAAACTTTAGAGCTTCTCGTGAATACGCACTTTCCACTGGGACAAGACCTGGATATGCGCGTGAGGATCTCAGAAAGTGGTTCACAGGAAGACTACTATTCAATTATGTCTGTAGGGGCAATCAAATGGTTCAAATCCGCGGGACCAGACGGAATATATTCGGCCCTTCTGCAACGTCTAAAACTGGATCACGTTGTGATACTCAGACTGGTTGCTGGAATAGGGGAAATGAGGAACTGTGGCATCACAATGGGCCCTGTGTGCGGCCTAAGTGTGTCCGATCAAGACTCCATCGAGGGGACAGCCACTTCTATCTACCATGTGTACTGCATTATATAGCATAAAGCCTCCGTCAAACTATACTTTGAAGCCGTATGAGAATTGTAGTGTATTAGCAAAGTGCCTTTGAAAACTTACTTGATATTGTACCACTTTCAGCCAACGACATTCATTGCAAATAACCGATAAATGGCCAGTATCTGGCTCCATATTGGTGTCGACCATAGCTTTCCTTAAATCTTGCAATAGAATCTGTAACGACTGCATAAACTGTTCACGCTCTATGGTCAGCAGCTCCAAGACACAGGGCCTTTGAATTAAAGTTTCATATTTCGAGAAGATATAAATCACTTGTCTGGGATTACTTAGATGCGGATGCAATTGCAATTTCAAAGCCTGAGCTATGCGCTCATCTATAGGCTGTAAAAGTTGTTCAAAATTTTGCAATGCCTTATTCCATTTCGTTAAACCCATGGGTGAGGTATCGAAAATGTTTACATCTTTGAAAGGCGACTCATTTGTTATCATATCCCAGGTTTCTTCATCATTAAGCAACGTAGCGATTTGTTTGTATAAATTCTTTATGTTGCGTATTTCGGCTATGCGTTCTTTAAATTGTAAAGCTTGCCTTGGTATGTGAGGCTCTCCCAGCCAAGGGTGCTTAACATAGTTGGGCCAAAATAAACGGGTTAAAGAGTCACATAACTGGATCCAAGACTCAGCGGTATCAATACATTGGCTCATTAGGCTGGTAATGTGTGTATTGTACAGGGACCAAATGTCTTCTTTGAGTAACTGCTCCAAACAGGCTGCTATAACTTCATTACCAGTGACATCCATTAAATCGGCCATGCGAGTTTGAGGATATTGATAGGGTAGACGCCATAGCTCATCAAAGTTGTTGTGTGAACTATCGAGGAACTCTTCAATATTGTGGTTATTTTCAGAGTAAATACAGCTTAAGGTTTAAAGAGAGGGGGGGTTAAAAGGGGATTTTCTAATTGATTTTTAAGTATCTTACCTTAAGCGTTGTTGTATATTTTCCAAGATGCCGATAAACATTTGGGCAGCCTCACGCTCTAAACGATTGCTCAATTTATTGTTGAGCTTTTGTTGCCAATGTTTTATCTCATCTTTGACGGAAGCTATACCTGGAATAGGACCGTATTGTTTTAGCCATATGTTATCGTTTATCGATATAAATTTTTTGAAAATAAAATACGATTTAAATCTCAATTATATTTGTATCATATGGGCATAACTTATGATTTACAAAATTCTTTTCTTTACTTTCAATCTGTTGTTGTCGTTGTGCTCTTGTAAAAACAGAATTTTTAATCCATTTATCTTGCTTTCGTATCGAAATAATCAACAACAACAACAAAAAAAAAACAGACTCTTTTCAACTGCTTGCTGTACTATATACAGCTTGCTATACGGCCCTTAGAGGTAACTCGATACAAACAGTTTTGTTTGTGTTGCTCTCTCTCTATAGATCTCCTTAACGCCTGCATCCTTGTACAGAGGCCCAAGAACACAGTGTTTGTATGCATTGAGAGTATGAAGTAAGCAGTGGTTGTTGTTTTGTTGTTGTAAAATAAAATGAAAAACAAATTTGCATATCATTACATAACTTACCACTTTGAGGTAAACCCAATGTTGAACCAAGTGAAACATGTAAATTTTCAAGTAAACCACTTAACTCCGGACTGTATTCGGTTTTCTGCAATCAAAACAACAAAAAAAAAAAAAAACAAAAAATAAGAAAAAAAAGAAAACACAAGAAAAAATAAGAAAAACTTTTTTTAACAGCATCAGTTAAAGCCCAACACATAGAAAATTATAAGTTAGAAGCCATCATTCCAGAAAAATATTTTTGCAATTTACTACAGCCATACATACTCGTACATAGTCGTTCGTATGTATCCGATACTACTCCAATACTACAGTATGTTATGCATAAATAAAATGCTGTAAAAAAGCCAAAAAATCTGTAATAAATAAAACCTACGAACTAGAAAAACAAATTTTGGATATAAAACACCAACCAAGCGACCGAGTGACCGACGAGAAAATGGAAAATGTATGCTTTTAATCAAAAACCCAATAGGCCTAACGGTTGCAATAGGGAGTCGTGGTAAAGTAATACAGAAAAAGTAACATAACAAAAGACCTCACTAACCTCACTTCATTTCAATCAAAATTTGACCGAATTTAACATCCAATACATACATACATAATTGATAATTACAACCCTTCAGTCAGGATTACGGCCTAGCTTCTCACACCACTCATGTTGTGTGTGTTAATTTTATACTGTAGTTCCCGCCACAGTTTAAAGTCGATTCCGAACGACAGATTTTTGAGAAGCTTTTAGTGGCAATTTCATTTACTCTCAGAATTTTTGCCAGAAATCTGCTGAGAGGAAGTCGCCGAAGAAATATTTCATCATATTTCGTTTTGTTGGATATGTCTGACCTGTGGTTTGAACTCGAGCCTCATGTAAATATAATAAGCCAACACACTACCTACTAGACTGCGACGACCTCCATCCAACATCCAATAACTTCGTAAAAAACTTGAAAACAGGTAAGCTTAGCTCAAATTGGTTCCTATGAGGTCCTGTTTCATCACCGATAACTATAACTATAACTATAACTATAAATCTTGGCTGGCATTTGCCAATAATCCCAACATGTTCTGTTTATAAATTTTGTGCCCTCAAGAATTCGTCATATCAGGTGACCAAATGATGGACAAAGAAGTTATACGGTGGTAATCTCTTGTTTGTGGTCATTACAATCCTTAAGTCAGGATTACGACCTAGCTTCTCATACCAATTATGTTGTGTGTGTTAATTTTATACATGAGTGGCAGGACCTATAGTTTAATGTGGACTCCGAACAACAGATTTTTGAGAAACTTTTCATGGCAATTTTATTATTATTACTTTCAGAGTTTTTGCCAGAAATCTGCTGAGAGGAAGTCGCCAAAGAAATATTTCATTTAAACCGTGGCCTTACGTTTAATAAGCCAACACACTACCTACTATCCTATGACGACTATTGTCGTTGTTGTCATTACACCTTCTTCAGAAGTCGTTGTGATATATTCGCCGAAGTGTCCCATTAGGAATGCTATGCTACTCTCAAAAATTTTGTTCTGAATCAGGATTATTTGGGTTTGTAGGTTAGCACTCTAATCACAACAACACGCTACTTTTATATACGATTTTTCTTAGGCTCGCAGATTTAGAAATTATTCTCTTAGAAAAGCATGATGATTGTATATTTCTTATAGGCTGCCTGACCACTGCAATATTTTTCAAACAGTGTTCATGGCCACTTTGAAAGTGGAGCAATGTTTATTGAGTGGCGGGATTTTACCTGAAAATCTCTTGATTTAGTTAGACAGCCAGGCAGCGATTAAGTCGCTAACAAACATTGTTTCAATGTCCGTTCTTATCCACGAATGTCGACGATGTCTTAGGGAAATTTCGAATCATTTAAAGGCAAGTTTTATAGGGGTTCCGAAACATGTGGACGTTATTGGAAATTGCATTGCTGATTAGCTGGCAAGGGCCGGCATGAAATTCGCGAATTTCGAGATATTACAAAGCGTGGGTATTTCGATTGCCTCGTTTACAAAGAGGCTTAATCTCGTTGTGTGCAAGATGGTACTCTCAATATATGTATCTAGATACGAAGTCGACCGATTTACTTCTGTCCTTAAATCGCATGAGCATTCATCACACAATAGCGATTATTATGGGTTTTTGGTAGCAGTACCGAATGATTTAGGTTAGAGGATGTGTACTTTGTCAATTAAGACAAGTACAGTACCCGGAGGTCGAATTGACCCATTGTACAACGTCCTAGTTTCTCACACCACTTATGTTGTGTGTGTTAATTTTATACATGGTGGGACCTACAGTTTAAAAACGACTCCGAACGACAGATTTTTTAAAAAACTTTTTCATTTGCCAGAAATCTGCTTAGAGGAAGTCGCCGAAGAAATACTTTTTGTGTTTTGTCTTGATGTCTGGCCTGGAGCTCGAACCCTGAATTTACGTCTAATAAGTCAACGCACTACATACTAGAGTACGGCGACTTCAAACCGAATGATTTGGTATTCCGAAATATGATTGCTGCAGGAGTTGATCTGAGGAGGACTACCTTATGTGTCAATACACTGCTCTTGCCATGAAAAGGTGGAGGTATTTGACAGAGTTCTCAAGTATAAAGAACATTGCAATGGAACTCCTTATTTTGAACTACGGTTGGTTTCCTCTAAAGAATGTTTGATCTCCTTGTTGGATACTGATAGTAATATCACAATGGGCCTAAGTGGTACCTCTTCCTTCTAGAGGTTCCGCTAGCTTAACTAACTTAACCTGGTGATGAAATGTGCCCAGGGAAATATCAAAAAATACGGAAAATAATGATCTTAAGGATTGATGGGTCCATAAACCAATACCCGTGTTTTGGAAAGAGAAATCTTAGCTGAAAAATCGTACAGATACGCTTATACTGTTTCGGTTTCCATTTGCCAAGCCAAGCATAAAACAAAATTCTAGAAAAATTTTTATTTGTGCCATGGTTTATTGGGTTCTGTAATCTTCCTAACCAGAAAAACAATAGGTTTCCCTTTAAAATTCTTTAAAAAAAATCTGCATTCACGCATTAAATCGAAAGTTGAATCTGTTTTAAAGCCTCAATAAAAGTTTCAACTCTTTTTTTTAAAGCTTAAGCCAACTTATCTTGAAATAACAGAAGAATTTGTAATTCTACGTGCTCATTAGGGAGAAAGAGTGCGTTTGCATTTATGTTTTGGAATATTTCTTCTAATTTTAATGTCTTTGCTAAAGGTACTCTCGTTAAAATAACTCTTTAAACTGTATTTCCAGCATTTGAATGTATTTCAGCGGCTGTGTGCCTCATCCACATGTGGAAATTTTTAATACTCGCATGGAATAACAAAACATTGTTTGCCTTTATTGCCATTGTCTAAATGGTAGGCATTGTACGTGAGAGAGTTCGAAGTAAATGTAGCCGCGTTTTAACAAAAATTCTAAATCCTACCCGATCCATATGCAATAGAATAGAAAGAAAAGCAAAAAAAAAATTGGCGTAGGTTGAAGGCGACTAGATGATTACCTATCCTGTACTACGATTACAGTTTGGTCTTTCAGGAGATAACGTTGCTTAGCGTCAGCTAGAGTAAGCAATGATTTATTCTCTTCGGGTTTCACTGTTGATCTAACGAGGCAGGAATAGAATTTGCAAGCACACTTAATTAATTTAACACGAGTATGGTATTGATCCAAGATTCTTGGCATTTTAAAAGTGTAACCAGAGGACTAAGCTCGAACAGCGGAAATATAATGTGGGATGACAGGAACACATCTTTCACAGTCTGTATTCTCATAAGAAAAGATTTTAATTGTTTTTGTTTTACAGGATATTTAATGACAGACTTGAACCCAATAATTGCCCATATTAAGATTGAGGACCAAAGACGGTAGCGGTAGTATCAACATATTTTACAGGATACAAAGATTCTACTTTCCTGTAAGAAGTACGGCATCTTGTGCAGTTCTGCGGCACTCAAAGACTACCATTATTACTAAAGAGTGACGTCATTGGTCACAATAGCATGTGGGGCAGCACGGTCATTAACCAGTGATCGCATATTGGAATGTTTAATAGCTTTCAAACTTTTCAGTATATGGAACGGCAAATTTTTGTGCATAACGGAAGAATTGAAGTCAACCTGGTCTAACAGGTAGTGCGTTGGCTGACAAAACGCGAGTTCGCAGCGATGCTGTGTATATTTAAGTATTAGATGAATTGAAGTCAAGCTAGTCTAACAGGTAGTGCGTTGGCTGACAAAACGCAAGCTCGCAGCGATGATGTGTATATTTAAAAAATTCTCTGATAAAGGTTTTTAAACTGTTAGATACATAATCAATCCATTACTCCCTATACGAGCGTAGGGCATTAAAATCAAAGAGTAAAAAAAAACTAAAGAAAAATACGTTTTTTTTAGTGCTCTTTACGCGAACGGAAAAGGTGAACATGAGTGAATGGTAGACGGGATGAGGAAAGATTTGTAAAACTACATACCCGACTATTTGCATGCGGTGAAAATACACGTGAAACAGAATTATAAATGGATTTAACCAGGCCTCCTTCAAGCGTCAAAATGCCAAGCGGTTGGCTATCCATAGCCATTGCTGATGATGTTGCCACGCCGCCGCTACCGCTACCACCACCATTTGCGCTACCACTTGCTGTTGCAGCTGTTTTACCAACCTGTGGTATTTTATAGAAGAGCAAACAGACTTCATCGTTTGGTATGCGATGATGAAATTTAATTTTATCTTCTTGCTTATTATGTACAGCTGAGATTACAGTTATTTCATCGTTTTCCAAAAACTCCAATATGGCTGCAGTCTGTTCATCCAATGCTTTGCCTGTTTGCGAATTAACAGCAAAATATTCCACTAAAATTCAGAGAGACGGAGAAAAGGAAATAAAGAAACAATTTTTTTGAGGTCATTTCAATTAGAGTTGGATTCATGGTTGTTTTTTTGATTTTTGTTTTTTTTTGTTTCTTTTTCTTGATTACCGGATGTATTGATGATGAATTTGATTTTATTGGCCATGACTGACTATTTGTTCAAGGTACTCATCGGACTTTAATTTGGTATCTTTCAGTGGCTCTTCCTTTTTATTACGAAAAAATATTTCATTTCTTGTGTTTTAAATTGATTTTTTATTTTTATTTTTCAAATTTAATTCATTTATCCTGTGCTGTAGTAGTTAGTAGAAGTCCTTTGAACAGTTTTTGGTTGGTTGCCTGTTTTAAAATGTGTCCCATGTGTTGGCTTTTATTTGTTGTGTCCTTCCTGGTTTGCCTGGTTTCGTGATTCGTTTTGTTTCCCATGGCAACCAGGATTTTCAGGATTTTTTTTTGCATTTTGTTGCCATGGTTAATACGGTTGTCTGGGTTTCACTCACCTGTTCGCTTGTTGTTATTGTTTTTATTTACCCGGTCGGGTTCCATTCATTGTTGTTAAACAACATCCACCAACACATTCAACACTTCTGCACCGCACCGAACTTTGTGTGTGTGTCACGTGTTAAAATGCCTTTTAGTGGTTGTTTTAATTTAATTGTTGCCTGTGTTTACCCATGTACTTTTTGTTGTTGGCCATCTGTTGTTTTTGTCTATGATAATATTAATATTTCATTATTATTATTGTTGTTGTTGTTGCTGTTGTGTTGCTATAATTTGTTTACCTGTTTCATTATGTTTTAGGCCTTGTTTGTAAAACGGAGCGTGTAATATTGTGAAGTGAATTAAATTCTACAAAAAATTGTTTTTAAATTCAGTTCAGTTTCAAGTGGCTTACGGTGGTCGTTAATTACTTAAACAAATTTTAATTTTTTTTTGAATATTTTACTGAAAAAATTTTGGTTTTAGAAGGTAAGAAGATTTGAAATAATTGAGGCGAAAAGAAGAGGATGTACCAAATAAAACTTATGGCTTAAACCCAAGGGAAAATTGCTTTGCAGAATTTCTGGTTAAATAGGATTAGGTTCAGCTGAATCCTATAAGTTGCCGGCTTAATGTCGATGGGGCCTATTAAGTCAATTAACTTTCAACTCCTGGCTGGCATTTCTCAACCATCCTCATAGTTTTATGAAGGTGTGCATTTTATCCAATTCATCTTTGGCTATGAAGGTTCTGTCTTGGGAATCCTTTCCAGGAATAATGTCGAATAATGTCAGAGAAGTTGCTCTACTGTCTCCTTTTTTTTTTTTTTTTACCAGTTGTTGTAAGGTATGCCTAGCCTCCGGAGAAGCAAGCTTATAAGTCTCAGATGGAGAATACTGCTGCTTCCCATAGAATTGTAGTGAAGAGGTACCTTAGTACTGCAACCATATGATCTATTGTACTTCCCTCATGCTTTATAGTGTGTCCCCATATAATATCACCTCCAAGCCTATTGCGCTGACAAATCACAGGATGCTGTTCGATCTCACAATGACAATGACAAATGTCCAGGTGTTTTCTTCTGAAAAATTAGTTCCAATGATTCATTCCCATTATCACAGAATCTAAGTGCAGGGGCCAGTACAACCCATATTCTATAGTCCGCTGTCAAAAGACCGATTAACTACCTCAGGTTATAATCTGTTGATAGTCTGATGCATGACTTAGATCTTCTTTTATTGTAGTTTCCCAACAAACGTTTCGAATGCTTCATTCCAACTTGGTTTGAGAAGAGTCTTTTCTTCTTTTTATCTTTCCTTTCCTTGAACATATCTCTCCAAGCATTGTCCATACTCCATAAAAGAGTTTTGGCCCCTGGAAGCTTCCCTCCTCATTAGATTGTCCGCTGCTCACTGCCGAGAATTCCCACATGATCTGAGACCCAGCAGAGTAAAGGCTAACCGTGTTTTCCCTATCTAGACGATTCAGCTGTTCCAGACAGTCTCCTACTATTTTCGATTTGGCGGCCTGACTGTCAAATAGTACTTCCATGTTTTGTACCTCCTATTCAAGTTGAATTGAGCACATCTTTCGTTTGCAAAGACTTTTGTATGGAAGATACTAGCGCGTTTCTTCAAGGGCTTGGAGTATTTCATTATGGGATTAAGATCTAGTCTTCATACATACATAATTGGTCATTACAACCCTTCAGTCAGGATTACGACCTAGTTTCTCACACCACTTATGTTGTGTGTGTAAATTTTATACATGAGTGGTGGGACCTACAGTTTAAAGTCGACTCCGAACAACAGATTTTTGAGAAACTTTTCATGGCAGTTTTTATTTACTCTCAGAGTTTTTGCCAGAAATGTGCTGAGAGGAAGTCGCCGAAGAAATTCTTTCTGTATTTTGTTTTGATGTCTGACCTGGGGCTCGAACCCTGGCTTTACGTCTAATAAGCCAACACACTACCTACTAGACTACGGCGACTTCACCAATCTATATTTCAGAAAATACTTCCTTTTTTAAAAAAGTATACAGCTTCCAGATTATTCCATTCATTTTTGTATCGTTGCAAGTATCGTTGCAAAGCATTTAACAAAATCATGGCTTTGGGGGTTCTACAATTATCCTGAGCTGTTACACAGGGTTCCATATGGGCCACATTAAATAATTTTAAATTTTATTTAAATTAAAATTTTTCCTTTTATTGCATGAAGTCTAGTTTGAAATAAATTTCCTCCTTTATCGTCTATGGTATACAATTTTTTTTGACATAATATTTGTCCTGTTTGTGCATTGGCTTTAACGTAATGCCTTTTTGTGTCGCCAACTGTGACACAAAACTCATGATTATGACACAATTAAGCACGGAAATTGCCTTAATTAAATGATGGCCTTAATTACTTGATGTCATGCAGGAAGTATTTTAGCTGCCGCGTAATAATTCCAGCATTTTGTTGTTAGTCATGTTATCATCACTTACATATTTTATATTTTTTAATACTCGCCTGCATCATTATTATTATCGTCATCGTCATCACCATTTTGCGTTTTTATCAACAGGAAAATATGATTTTAATTTCGCAACAAATTCATGGCAAATAATGTATTGTGGTAACATTTTAAATTGACCACAAATAGTATATTGTGAATGACTTTCAAAATGATGATATAAAATACGGGATACAAATACGGCTAAAAAGTCACGTTTCAATCTATTTGACCAAAGAAAATAATGTGACACCTTTTTGATGGTGTGTGATGGTGGCATTTAAAATAAAATTCACATGAATTTTTTTTTTCGTCTTCTTGTTCTTCTTCTAACTACTATTCCCATATTGTTTAGGGGTTTTGGATGGGTTTACCTTTTTCAATGCCATTGTGAATGGGGCAGAATATGTTGGTATGTGTAGGAGTAGTTCATAAAAAAAAATCTACATAAACTGATGTGCAGAAAAGCATTCAAAGCAAATTTTCTTGGACGTCTGTAAAAATCTGAAGCTATTCAACTCAATAGTCTTCTACTTTCCATTCTACTTCTACATACTGGCTTAGGAAAATATATCACAAGTACCTGTAACAAACAAGGGAAACATAATATGGAATGGGGGAACAAAATAAAGTTATTTTCCATTTTCTTAAATGCTCTTCACACGTCCAACAGCTAGAAAACTAAAAAGGAAGAGAAATAGAAAACAGAGTGTCCTGTCTTCCGAAGCATGTGTTGTTCATAGAAAATAATGACATTCACAGCTTTTATCTGTCGGTCGTTTTATACGAACGAACGAACGTACAGTACAATTCAATTAATGGTCTTTAAGTGGTTTTCGGTTTCATTTTAAGGATTTTCTCAACTGTAGCAAATTGTAACATGGTTAACGATTTCTTTTAACTTGATTTTAATAGCAGGTGAGAGAAGGAAGACTGAAATGTAACAGGAAAGCCACGTTTGATAAGAACCACATTTATGACACGTAAAAAGAAATCATAGATTTTTATGATGCAATTGTAATGAAAGTCAAAATACTTTGTCTGGTATACGGAAAAGGAGTTTACGTTTTTAATTTATCTTAAGCAGGAAGCAATTTACCTCAGAAGTATGGAAGCATAGAATGCCAAGGTCTTAAGCACAATTGATTTGACTACATGATACGAGAAGCTGGAATCGAAAGATGTATTCAATTCAACTTGGATAGGAGATCCACACCATAGGACATAGAAATACTATTTGGCAGTCAGGCCGGCGTTCGAGCATTCTGTTTTTATAAGTTCAAATTGAAGATGGTATGGAACTCTGTCTGAAGCAGCTGTATCAGCTAGATAGGGAAAATAAGGTTACCCTGTCCTCTGCTGCATCCCAGGTGATGTGGTAATTCTCAGCAATGAGCAGCAGGCGAGCTAGTGAGAAGGGGAGTGTATGTTTAGAAGGGTATACTCAACGAAAGGGAAAACAAAGAAAGGCAATTAATCTACTCAAAAAGGAGATCAACTAATAACTTGAGGCTGATAACCTGTCTTTTGGCAGGGCACTAAAGGCCCTTTAAAATTTAAAATGGTTTTGACCTCTACATGTAGTTTCTGTGACGAAGAGAATTAATCATCGGAACTTATTTCTGGTTAAGCTGATTCATCTGGGATGGGAAAATAAGATTACACTCTGCTGACTCCCAGGATATGTGGGAATTCTCGACAATAAGAAAATAGATGAGCTTCCACAGCTAATGGGACTAGAACCCTGCAATGGAGTGAGACAAAATGTTTACAAAGCTATGCTCAATGAAAGGGAATGTAAAAATATACAAAGACCTTCTCAAGCCATGTAGGTTTAAGGCAATCAAAACATTTGTTGGGAAATACAATAAAATGAGAACTGAAACTATCCACGAGTAACCTGGAGATGGTCAACTGTCTATTAGCTCGGTGGGGACTCGAGCTTAACATGTATGGTTTGCGGCGATGAAAATGAATCATCAGAACACTTTGTTGGAATCTGTGGAGATCATTAGTACATACAAACATACCCTTCAGTTAGGATTACGACCTAACTTCTCATACCACTTACGTTGTGTGTTTAATTGTATACATGATTGGCGGAAACTATAATTTAAAGGAGACTTCGAACGACAGAATTTTAGAAACTTTTTCAAGGCAAATTTATTTACTCTCAGAGTTTTTGCCAGAAATCTGCTGAAAGGATGCCCCCAAAGGATCCAGCACTCTACCTACTAGACTGCGGCAACAACATAATAAGTACAATATATATACCAGAGATCAGCAGTGAGTATTCAAAAAGATGAGTAGATTCGAATATGAGTATATTTCTGATACTTATAAGCATTCATACTTATTTTAATATCATACTCATACTACTCATATTCAATGTTTGAAGTACTCATCGTACTCATACTTACCAATACGCATTATGTTGTTGAGTTCGACTCTCCTTTACTCATCATTTGCAAGAATCACAAAATAATTTATGATACGCGTACGAACACAAAAATACTCACTGTGTTTGCTTTGCTTGCTGTCTTTGTCTTTGTTTTTTTCCTTTCTTTTATTTTTTTGTAAATGCAACAACAACTAAGACTAAATTTTGATGAATAATTCGTATCACTCGAATCATTTATGAGTATTATAAGTATTTTTCTAAATTTATGAATCTGAATGAGTAGGCGTATGAATCAACTATATTTCGAATTTTATGATTTTGATGTCAACGTTGTACTCGTACTCATTGCAACCTGTACTTATAAATCAATGTTGTAGTGAGTACGAATGAAAGAGAGTATTTGAATTTCAATATTGTTGACCCACTCATACTCAAAATTTCATGAGTACTTATGAGTAGCGAAAAAACCATGCATGATCTCTGATATATACCAGAAATAAAGACTTGGGTGCATGTGAAGTGCTACGAAGGGAATTGTCATTTTGACATTAAGCAGTATATAGAAATTTGTCAGGTCAATAGATTTGGATGAGACGTTATAGGGATATCCTACAGAGTTGGATAGGAGTACAATAGATCATATGGCCGCAGTACTAAGGAACTTTTTCATGACGATATTATATAGATTTGTAATGGATAGGTTATGACATTATATCCCATCTTTATTTAGTAAAAAAAAACTGGAAAATAATTGGTCAATTCACACAAGCCGTTGCATCGTTGTATTCATTGTATTGTTGGACGACTATATGACAGTGTATGCTTGTTGTTGATAATTTTCATGTAAAAATCCGATACACTTATACGCACTTTTTTCATACTTTTTTAGTTGTATTGGTTTCGTGCTATCAAATTGTGTAAATGAAAAAAATGTGAATATGTTTTCATATGTTTTAAATAAGTTGTGTTGGTTTCGTGCTTTCAAATTGTTTGAATGCCAAAAATTATGAAGAAGAATACGACATACACAATACAGCAAAGCATTGAGCGTTCACAAACAACCAAGTGTATTCAATACAACATACACGATACAAAGTCGTGTGAATTGGCCAAATATCTTCCAATGGATTTAAAATTCAATTGATTTTTAAAATTTGTAAGCAAAACAAAAACCTTACAAGTGTCTAACTTTTTCAGACTGATATCTTACTCTCTCTCTTAAGTGCATGCAAGTTCCAAATAAATTAATACAACAAATATTCCTATTTAACAACTTTCATTCGTTTGAATAATATTTCCTTTTATCACTCATCCCATTTCATATTTTCAATTTCATTTGTTTCGTATCGTATACAATATTTTCATAAATGAAAAGATATTTATTACCCGCTATTTACTTTACATTCTTACACACGTATTAATTTACGTTAATAATTTACAGTGTATCAATTAATGTAACCATTAACCTTCATTTCGGGATTCAGTAAAACACACTTACAGGTAATTATACTTCACCAATGGCAGAAAGTGTCATTAACAACACAATTTATCGTCGGCCACATAAAGTATCTGCATTAATATCTTTAATTATTATTTTTATTATTATTTCTCTCTCTCTCTCTCTCACTCTCTTATTTTGTAGTTATTATTGTTGTTGTTGTTGCTTAAATGACAAAAAGCCAAAGTAGTAAAGCTGACAGATTTCAATACAGATTTTAAATTAAATATTAAAATCAAGCCAAATAATTGCAATTGATCAGGAGAGACAGAGAGAAAAAAATGGGAATAAAAATATAAAAAAGTGAAGAACTTTGTTGCATTATTTCCTGGCATTATTTTTAATGAAATCCGACAAAATATGGGAAAAAAACTTATTTAAAGTGCTTTCGAAATAAAAACATAAAAGTTCAATTAATGCCTTTTCAATTAATTTTTTATTATTTTTTAATTTTTTTTTAAATATTTTTATTTTTTTTTAATTTTTATTTTTATTTTTTTGCAGTGACTATAAGCCCTGCTAGCAAAGTGGGTGAATATTGGAAACTTAAAAGGTAAAACAAATAGGGGGAAGAAGCATTGATTTACTCTGCTTAAAGTCCCATTTAATATACAGTGGTGGCCTTATAATTAGAAAAGACTTAGCAACATGTATGTTTGTTAATTTGTTTTACAGTTTTCACTGTATACCTGGGATCAAAGGCTTTGTTTGGTGGACGTCCTACATACGTTTTTCCATCAGATTGGGATAATTTAAACTTAGATTCGTCACTCCAGAGAACTCTGTTCCAGGAATATCGTTTCTAATTATAAGGCCACCAGTGTACTTGAAGTCATAATACAGTAAAGTCTTCCAGGTAGAACTATCAATCAATCAAACATCAAATGACTATCTCCGTCTAAAAATATTTGAGTGAAATGTCCTTTTTGACTCAGCGTGAAACCAAGACGGCGGTCAAAAGCCAAATGAAATAACTGCGTTAAAGAAAAACATAGAATTATGGTTTTAAAATAGAACACTTAGGTGAATAGATAGGTTTCCGGGCCAACAGAACTGCTTTAATCAGTCCAATATTCTCCATATAACTTAGAAATCTATGCAAAAAATTTTTGATTCCAATAGAAGGACATGTTGTGAGCGAATAATTACATCAGAAGTTATGTACAGAGGAGGGTGCTGAAAAAAGTTTGTCTATAGAGAAAGGAGGAATTACATGGAATTTCGTAAGTCAAGTCGGTAGAAGATTAGCGCGTATTGTTGGGCTATAAATAGTTTAGGAAAGCTTGTGAATCACCTCCACTCGGAGCTAAAGAGATGTTTTAAATAAAAAGCAATGAGAAGAGATAGAAAGAAACATAGAAAAAGAGCCAAAAAAGAGATTCGCAGTGACCGAAATTTTAGCACAGGCTAGGTTAGGTTAGGCTAGAGGACGTGTACTTGTCAATTAAGACAAGTACAGTACCCGGAGGTCGAATTGACCCATTGTACAACGTCCTAGTTTCTCACACCACTTATGATGTGTGTGTTAAGTAGAATACTTGAACTTCACTACTTCAAGTAGAATACTTGAACTACTGAGAAGACAGTTTGTTGAAGTCAATAACACTGATCATGCAGTCCATGAAAACCGTACCCTTATGATACTATCATTAATAAAACCCCCTTTAAATAATCTCAAAAACGTTATCACACTACTCTCGCATTTAAAAATAAATATGTTTGTCATTGAACGCTGTATGCTGTATGTGTTTACTTTTTGTTTAGATTTCCGTATTTCTATCACGATAAATTTAGTAACTATTGAATTCATTTATTTCATCTTGTTGTTCTTGTCACAATTCGTAATTGTGGTTTTCAAATCTAAATTTGGAGGATAAGACCAAAAACTGAATGAAAACAAAAAAAAAAAAAATAAAAAAACAACCCCGAAAACAAAGTGCACCATGTGTTGTTTTTAGAATTTAGAAAAATGATGACGGTTGTTAAATCAAAATGAACCAAAAAAAAAACAACAAAAAAATGTTGCATAAATACTCAAATAAGAGTTCATATACCACCATACAATGTATGTATGTGTGTATTTAGATGAGTGAGAGTGTGTATTTGTGGGTGTTTCATTGTTTGCAACACTTACTGGGACTGTGTCATTGTCATGTGAATATGACTGCATACGAGTATGAAATTTGCCTGTAAATGTTATGCCACACACCAACACAAACACACACAAACAGTTCTATGCAGCCAGTCAGACTGTATTGTTCCGTCACATATTTATGCTTAAAACATTTGAAAAAAAGCAGAAAAATTTAAAAAAAAAAAAAACATTTCAATTTTGAAAAAAGAAAATAAAATATGGAGAATATGGAAGTGAAGCAGCAATGGAAAGGAATAACGGAAAGGAAAATGTCAAAACTAACATTATAATCGTATGCTCGGAAATATGCTGGAGTGTTTGGTCTGGCATGTGTGTATCGTTATGCAAAATGTTACAGTGATTGACGATTTTAAAAGACGTTTTTTTAAAACTACTACAAAGTCCAGAATTTCTTTCATATACGCTGTTGTGAAGACAGAGTAATCAGTCATTGTTTTACTGGTAACTTGAGAAAAGAACAAGAAAATCAAACAACATCAACATAAAAAAAAAATATTATTTGAGCTCACATGATTAGAAACTACAAAATAGCTATAACAGCTCAACAGTAAGTTCTCGAAGTTGTCAGATCGAAAACAAATGAAACGAATATGAGAAGTATGTACTCATAATTAACTTCAGCTACCATATACATTTTTATTTAAAGATCGCGTAGTTAATAAATTGGAAGATATGCATCTATGACACGGCGTATTTTTATGAATAAATTTCAGCTTTGTCAGTCAGTGAGTCCACCAATTTTTTTCTTTACATCAAAACATGTCCTCTGCTGGCATTCCGATAAATTTCTTGGACCTTCTTTTGCTTCCAATACTACTGATTCTACTGTGTTACATGTAAGAGACGTAGTAAAAGTCTCGTCGTTTAAAAAATGATTATGGACCATGTTAAATCTGATGGCATATCCACACTATCAGATGATGTGTAATCTTTACAACATTTAGGGAGCAAACTTCTCAGGAGTTAGGCTATCAAAACCCTCACAGAAGCATTCTGATCCCACTGACGTCAATGATTAATTTTCACTAATTTTGAAAGTTTGAAGTCGCCGTAGTCAAGTAGGTAGAGTGTTGGCTTATTAGACGTAAAGCCAGGGTTCGAGCCCCAGGCCAGACATCAAGGCAAAATACAAAAAGTATTTCTTCGGCGACTTCCTCTCAGCAGATTTCTGGCAAAAACTCTGAGAGTAAATAAAATTGCCATGAAAATTTTTGAAACCTTTCTTTTATCTCGTGCCATAAATCAATCCGAATGAGCATCAGGAATGAGCTGAGGTGAGGTCGGTTAAGTTAGCCAGAAAGATTTTTCAGGAATATTTCTCACAGGATAGTGATATATCATGATGCGGAAGACCTAATCATTCTGCTTGAGCACCAGTGAGGAAGTGATCAGTAACCAAACAGACTACCTTGCGAAAGTTGCATCATTGAAATTTGCTTAAAGCAGATGATTTTTTGTGGTTGGAGAGCTGTGCTGTGTTATAATAAAGGTAGGCTAACTTCAGCGTTCGTTTAACGCGCTTCTCCTCCGTTTTTAGTGATGAAAAAGGGGCAAAAGGGGCTATGAAAGTTCTGTCTTGGAAATCCTTTCCAGGAATAATGTCGAATAATGTCAGAGAAGTTGGTCTACTGTCTCCTCCTTTTCCTCGTCATTACGTATTCCTTACCAGTTGTTGTAAGGTATGCCTAGCCTCCGGAGAAGCAAGCTTATAAGTCTCAGATGGAGAACACTGCTGCTTCCCATAGAATTGTAGTGAAGAGGTACCTTAGTACTGCAACCATATGATCTATTGTACTTCCCTCATGCTTTATAGTGTGTCCCCATATAATATCACCCCCAAAGCCTATTGCGCTGACAAGTCACAGGATGCTGTTCGGTCTTACAATGACAACTCCCTGTGCAGATGTTTTCTTCTGGCATGCATTCATACTAATTTCAAAAATGAGTTCCGATGATTCAATCTCATCATCACAGAATCTACATGTAGGGGCCAGGACAACCCTTATCCTATAGTCCGCTGTCAAAAGACAGATTAACTACCTCAGGTTATAGTCTGTTGATAGTCTGATGCATGACTTAGATCTCCTTTTATTTGAGTTTCTCAACAAAAGTTTTGAATGCTTCAATCCAACTTGGTTTGAAAATAGTCTTTGCCTCTCTTTATCTTTCCTTTCCTTGATCATATCTATCCAAGCATTCGTCCATACTCCATAAAGGAGTTTTGGTACCTGGAAGCTCCCCTCCTCATTAGCTTGTTTGCTGCTCACTGCCGAGAATTCCCACATGGCCTGAGACCCAGCAGAGTAGAGAGTAACCGTATTTTCTCTACCTAGACGATTCAGCTGTTCCAGACAGTCTCCTACTATTTCCGATTTGGCGGTCTGATTGTCGAATAGTACTTCTAAGTTTTGTACCTCCTACACAAGTTGAATTGGGCACCAATCAAAGGATCAATGCTTATGGGTGGCAACATAGTTAGTTGCTTTTGTTACTTGGAGTCGACTTTAAACCTATAGCATCTATAGTGAAAGAAAGTATGATGGTAAAAGAAGTCATGTGAAAAAGATTGAGTATAGAAGACCCACTAGGAATCCAGTCATGGAAGTAATACCGAATGGTAGTTCCACGGCGTATAGTTTCGACAATAGATATGGCTTTTGTCTTGTCTATCTACACCAAAAAAGGAATAATAAATTAAAAGCCTTGAAAAATACGACTGAATGGGTCTAATTCCTCTTCCTCTATTGGAGTATAAATAGATATTTTTGCTCTCCACTGTTTGTTTTGTTTCTTTTGGGATTTTGACACATTTTTGCCAAATGTTTCATTCGGTATATTCTTCGTGATAAAATATTTTGACAAATTGTTATTGTCGTTTTGAGTTTTGTTTTTGTTATTGTTGTTAAATTTGTTTCCATATATGCGTTTCGTGTTTCTAGTTGATTTTATATTTTCAAAGTGTGCAATATTTTGTTATACATTTTATGTTATGGATGTTATATGTATGTATGTATACGTATATGGATGCATTATAAACTGTTATAAATTGATTTTGACTGGTAAGGATTGTGAAATTTGCACAAATCATACAGGATTTAAAGCATAAAACTGACATCATTGTTGCTAGTTGTTGCCAGCAACTATGAAATGAAAGTTTTTAAAAAACTTTTTTTGTTTAAATGATTCTCATAAATTTTTGCGTAAAAATAAACCAGCTGCCCCCACCACAAACATATTTTTTACGTTTCCATTAAAAATTCTCTTTCGTACATATAGGAAATGTATTGTGATATGGCGATAGATAATAATATTTAAAATTTGTTTCGGTGTTTTTGTTAAATTTTTGTTTTTAATGCCGGATATTAAATTTTCTAAACATTTCCTGTTATTATCCTGCTTAGAAATGAGTTGAGTTTTTAATCGTATTAATACTTATGACTGTTATTTTCATATTTTGTTGTTGTTGTTGTTGTTGCCCTCTAATGTTCTTTATCTAGGAATGTAAGCGTATGTGTATATGTGTGAATATGTATAGTTAAAGAAGAATTGTTTTGAAAAGTTAATAAAGCATCTGCCTGCCTTTGTTGAAGTATTTTTAAAGTTTAACTTAAGGAAGTTAAAGACAAGTATTGTTGGCATTCATAGATAGTATGAAGGTGTCGTGTGTGTATATGCGAATTAAAATATAATCCTTTTGCATTAATACTTAATTCATGGATTTTGCAATGAAAATAAAAGTAAATTAATGAATAAATAAATCAATGAACGTATGTATGTGTAGTAGATGAATGTATGTATTCCATTTTTTAAGAATTTCTAAAATATTTGCTACGGAAACAAATTTATAAATATTTAACAAACACTTGCATTTTTAAATATCCACTCATAGCCTATGAAAATTGTATCGATGGGCCTCAATCAAGTATGAGTGTTCTTATGTAAACCACAAGTGTAAGTTTAATTTCAACTCAAATATTATTTCATAGACATTCTTCATTAGGGTTTCAATAGCATGGGAAATCAGACAGATATTCGTTACACAAATAGAATGTCTATTGAAATCAAAAGAAACAACATCAGTTGGAATTAATCGAATGTAAATATGCTCTTATTTTGATGAAAATTGACATAACGATGGTATTTCATATCATAATCATAGTATAGGGTGGGAAATTGAAAATTTTAAATTTAAAAATGCAATAAAGCTATAAAATTTATTTTATTGTTGTAAAGTACAATTGTTCTGGCTAGAAATGGAACATTATTTTATTCACGTAGCTGCCGTGGCTGGCCTCACAGTACCTCATTCGATCGAACCAATTTTCGTGCACTTTTTCGATTGTATGGCTTCGTATCTGGGCAATGGCATCATGAATGTTGGCTTTCAAATGCTCAATTATCTCTAGTCTAACGGTGTCAAACCGAAATTTCTTGGCGGTCAATTGATATCATCATTTCGGCTAATTAAACGGCCATCAAACGTTTGACACAATAAATCGCTTGTGGCATGAGATGTGTGGCAGGTTGCACCATCATGTTGAAACCAAACATCATTCACATCAATACCATGAAGAGCGGGTACAAAAAAAATCGATTATCATGGTGCGATAGGTGTCTCTATTGACCGCAATGCTTCCGCCGCCGTCATTTTCAAAGAACTATGGGCCAATGATGCCTCCGCTCAACAAACCGCGAGAAACTGTCACTCGTAATGGTTACATTGGATTTTGTGGGTTTTCTGAGCCCCAAATACAGCAATTTTGTTTATTAACGTACCCACCAAGATGAACATTAGCTTCATCCGGAAATATGATTCTATTTGGCATCATAGACATCACCGTGCAGTTTCTCGTTGGCCTAATAGATCCCAATATTGCTTAAGCCTACAACGATTCATTACGTTCAGTGGATTTATTAAACGTAAGGCTTCTAGAAATCAAGATTAGGCTGTAAAGCGCTTGCTGGAATAATGCCTTATGCTAGAGAACCAAAATATCCCAGAAGAGAAATGCTGACGTCAGTAAACAGGATAGTTAGACTGCATGTCTCACCCATTTGGGTAGATGGCCTACAGTATAAATCTTAACGCTATAAAATAGGGTCAGCATATTGACTTACCGACTTACGAGTATGCTCTGGCTACACGAGTATCTCAATTGAGGCAACATTTGTAATGGCAAGCCTGTTTTCCATTGACATATTGGCCAAGAAATCTATGAGGACAGTGTTCAGAGGTTCAAACAAGAGATAAAAGTATTGAAGACTGGCAGAAAAGATTGTCAAGCATGACGAAAGAGAAAAAACCATCAACGGCATGTACTGTAAAAGAGGCCTAGCTTGTCGAAAAGGTAAGTGTTGACCAAAATCAATGAATTAATGTTTGAGTTGCTTTATTACACAACTTAATTGCTAAATTTATCTTTCGCAGATTATTTTATATTTCGAAGCTTGAAAAAATTACCCCATGGGTAAGGGTTTGCAATAATGATGACAAGCTGGACGGCACTTCTGACCATAAATCGGGTATTGAAGCTATTGTATACCGCTGTAGAAAGTGTATCGAGCTATAATAAGGTTGTGCTAAAAACTGAAACTAATCACGAAGCCTTTGTACTCTTAAAACTATTATCCAAGCCATTTAGAACTACAGAAGCTTGCTTCAATTCTCATGGATAGTTTTTCTACTCCAGATATCCTACGTAACATAATTGGCCATTACAACCCTTCAGTCAGGATAACGGCCTAGCTTCTCACATTACTCATGTTGTGTGAGATAATTTTATACATGAGTGGCGGGACCTACAGTTTAAAGACGACTGCGAACGACAGATTATTTAGAAATTTTTGATGACAATTTTATTTACTCTGAGTTTTTACCAGATATCTACTGAGAGGAAGTCGCCGAAGAAATTTTTTTTTATATTTCGTTTTGCTGGAGATGTCTGACTTGTGATTTGATAAGCCAACACACTACCTACTAGAATACGGCGACTCTTCTTCAGGTATCACTGCATTTGTATCAGCGTTTACAATGACGCTTATGAAACCACTTATCGTTGTATCTTCTTTGGACTTCTGTCTTCGATATATTGCTTACTAGCGTCTAAGATTCAAACTACAATCTCTAAGAAAATGCGTTTTATTACATTTGAACGTTTTAGGTAGGAAGACTTCTTCTCAGAAAGTCACATCATCTGTGTTTTCAGTTATGGATTTGCGGTACCCAAATGATGATCTGAGGCTTTATCTGTAACTCTTCTCTATTTCATCTAGCAATAGCTTACGCTACTAGGTATCAATTGTGATATGGCCAATTAGCTTCTATTCAGAAACCCTATTATTATCACATACATACACATTAATAGACACACAAATGCACATGTCATTATACATACATAAATATGGAAATAACTTTATTAATAACAACAACGAACTAGAAAATAGAAAAAGAAATCAAAACGAAAACAATTTATTTATGATTTATTACGTTTGTCGTTTGTAGAAATGTATGGAAATATTTTACATGCCAACCGACATATTGGTCAGACACTGGCTGAATTACAATAAAATGTTAAGTGAAATAATTACAGGGTGTTCACAAACAAACTAGACAAGCGTTATTATCTTAAAGGGAATATCCTGCAATTCTTTCAAAGAATTCTACTTCTCTTTTAAATAACCCAACTTGACTATTAATTTCTGCTGTCATTTTAAATAGTGTAGGTGTGTGCGTGTTCAGAGCAGACTACTTTTGAAAAGTGTGTGATTATATTTTCAATAATTTTTTTTTGTTATTTTAATCTACTGAAATAAGTGTGAACTTCCTGAATAACAAGTTTTTTTTTTCTATACGAGAAAACCATTGTGATTTGATGTCTGAATTAAATGCGAACGTATAATAAATGATGTAAGAATGCTGATGTTGTTTTTTCCATTTTCATTTTTATTTTCATTTTTTCTTTTTTTTGCTTTTAATGGACAACAACACAGTTTACTCAGAACACCAAAAAGAAAACTTGTATTCAAATCAAAATTGATTTATTACCTTCAAGTGAGATATAACCCAATGAGCATTTATTTTTTAACTTAAAGAGTGAAATGGCAAAATTATTTTTTGAAATATTTATCGGAAATTAAATCGAAAGAGGTGGGTATGCGTTATGTTTAATTTAATATTACTCATACGCAGTGTATACATCTTGTGTATAACTTCATAAATATTAAATAATTGAAGCATACAATAGGGGGCCCTAATAGACAGCTGGTGTGAGAGACTTGTTATATGGTTGGTATAATTAAAATAAAATTGGATTTTAGTAAATAAAATAAATTTTAGTCATAGAATGGGCTATAAACCGCAATATACCTTTGAATTGAATGATATCTCATCGAAAGTAAAAACTATTTGGTTTTTGCATCAAAATTTTTCTAAAAGGGATTAGGGGCAGCAAAAACATATCTCATATTAGTTTGGTAACAATTCGGCAAAAGGTTGATGAATGGTATTCCAAAAAGTACAAAAAAGTACGAGTTAGTGCTAATAAACTAGCAAAAAGGAGGTAATTTTCATAGTCTGAGTTCTTCGTAGAACATGGCAGATAGCAAAGGTAGTCTTCTTTGTGGGTCTGCGTCAAAGGCTGTGTTTACACGGATAATTCTCTAACGTTGGATCATTTAAAAAACAACATATGTGAAGTTATCGTCGAGATATGGCCCGAAATGTGGGAACGATTTGGGAAAACTATTTCAAATGTTTTAAGTTCTGAAACCAATACAAGGGTGTTCATATAAATAACATGATATAACAGGTATTACCTACTCCCTTATTTCATTGGTTATTACAGCAGTTTAGTCAGAATAAAAACCTAGCTTCGTACGTCAAATCTGAGAACTTTTTCATGGCAAGTTTATTTACTCTGAGAGTTCTGCAGACAGGATGTCGCTGAAATGAATATTACTTTCATGGGGTTTGAACCACAGATCTCGTCTCATAAGCCAACACACTATCTACTAGACAACGGCGATTTATTTCGATCTTTGCAAGCAGACATAGATCTCTCTCGAAGAACCAAAACAATACGCTACAAGACTCTGATTATACTTGAGTTGTTATATGACGATGAAATTGTGTATAAAGTCTTGACTGGAAAAATCTTCTGTAATATATATGTTCGCATCTATGTTGACGATGATTACAATGATATATACATATATAATTGGTCATTACAAGCCTTAAGTCAGGATTAGTTTCGACTTCTCATGACCTAGCTTCGACTGCGAACGCCAGTTATTTGAGACATTTTTCATAGTAATTTTATTTACTTTCAGAGTTTTCGCCAGAAATTTGCTGACAGGAAGTCGTCTCAGAAATGTTTCTTCATTTTTCGTTTTGTTGGAGATGTCTGACCTGGTGTTTGAACCATGGCTATTAGACTACGGCGACTTGGCGATAACTACTACGTTAAGAGTTTTACAATGAAATCAATGTTCATACGTAAATAAGAAGAATTGTCGATTTTGGAGTGAAGATCAGCCAGAAGCATTGTAAAAGCTACCAATGCATCCAGAAAAAGTCACAGTTTGGTGCGGTTTATGGGCTGGTGGCATCGTTGGACCGTACTCCTTCAAAGATGCTGCGAATCGTAACGTAGCTCTGAATGGTTAGCGCTACCGTGATATGATATCCAACTTTTTTTTACCCAAAATGCAAGAGCTAGACTTGCATGACATGTGGTTTCAACAAGACGGTGTCACATGCCACACAGCACGCGTAACAATGGACTTATTGAGAGGAGAGTTCGGTGAATATTTTATTTCACGTTCGGGACCGGTCAATTGGCCGCCTAGATCGTGCGATTTAACGCCTTTAGACTATTTTTTGTGGGGCTATGTTAAAGCTCATGACTATACAGACAAGCCCGCTTCAATTGACGCATTGGAAGACAACATTGAAGCATTTATTCGTGAGATACCGGCCGAAATGTTGGAAAGAGGATTTTATTTACTTAAGAAACCATTTTGGAAATTTTATTATTGTTTTGTGTTTGCAGAACTGCAGTCACCATAGTCTAGTATTGTGTTGGCTTATTAGATGTAAAGCCAGGGTACGAGCCCCAGCCCAGACATCAGAACAAAATACAAAAAGTATTTCTTCGGCGACTTCCTCTCAGCAGATTTCTGGCAAAAACTATGAGAGTAAATAAAATTGTCATGAAAAGTTTTTCAAAAATCTATCGTTCGGAGTCGATTTTAAATTGTAAGTCCCACCACTCATGTATAAAATTAACACACACAACATAAGTGGTGTGAGAAACTAGGTCGTAATCCTGACTGAAGGGTTGCAGTGACTAATTATGTATGTATGTTTCCAGAACTAAATGTTGGCTGGGTATGTTGTTTTGCATACAATAGTTTTAAATAAATAATATTCAGAAAAAAAAAGAAAAAGAAATAAAGAAATGTAATGATAAGTATTTATTACACATAATTTTAAGTACTTTTGATGCACTTGAACATAAAGTGTTGAAAGGAATAAAATAAATGACCACAATATGATTGATCGAGAAGAAGAGAAGAAAAAAAGAAAAATGAAAAAGGAAAACAAACAAACGAAACGAAAAATATTCTGGCACCATATGTTACCACAGTAGAGATGGCCAATGTCAGTGCTTTAAACCACAAAAAGAAAATGTTGAAATGTTGAATTAAATTATTTATTTAAAAGGCAAAGAAAATGAAAATAAAAACACATTTTCTAAGATTAAAAAAAAAGATAGAAATATCTGCCATTACAAAATGGCGTGAGAAAATAAAGAAAAAAAAAGGATAGAGAAGCCAAACTGTAAGTGAAAAATAAAACCCTTTGGCTTTAAATAAATACAACGAAATTTAATTTCCATTAAAATCTTACACAGAAGGAATGCAGATATCAAAGCTAGTTGCTAGGAATCTATGTTTCATAGAATGCTGTCATCTTCGCTTTATCGTTGAACTGTACTCATCGCCGTCTCCATCACCATAGTCATGATGGCAAGTCAACAAATTTTATTATCAATACTGCTCGTATTGAAATGAAAATGAAAAAAGAAAAAAATACGGGGAAAAAAGAATTGAATGAAAAACTGAAATGAAATTACATTCATTTAATATCCTTATCACGTTTTAAGTACAAATAAACACAAAATATGTCCTGCAGCAAATATTTAAAGTGATACATACACCACTACATGGCATAGCTCTAAACGCATACAATCATCATAAGAGCTAAACTAAACAAGACCAAAAGGAATGAATGAATGAACGAATGAATGAATGAAGAAGAAAGCAAAAACACTCTCTAAGTTTAGAATTCTACTCTAAAGCTGATTTAAATCATTGTAAATAAGGAAATAAAAATTATTTTTATTAAAAAATCAACAACAACAACAACAATAAAACAACAACGATAGAAAATCTTACGTTGTGATGCTATT
This sequence comes from Sarcophaga subvicina, assembly GCA_936449025.2. Lineage (NCBI taxonomy): Eukaryota > Metazoa > Arthropoda > Insecta > Diptera > Sarcophagidae > Sarcophaga > Sarcophaga subvicina. The sequence continues at coordinate 102,745,675 of OW388082.2, read as the reverse complement.
GAAAATTATTTACAACCTGACCTACCTTAAGATTTTCTCTTAATTTTGTTAAAAAGCTTTAAAAAAGCTTTTTTTACTTGATTTAAGAGTATTTTTAAACAACATTAGACTACAACATATCCTTGTTGCATGTTGTAAGCAACATATCCTTGTTGTGATATGTTGCCAGCAACATGTTTTAGTTTGAGTTGTGAAAAATGAAAGTTTGAAGGTTTTCCTTTTTTTCCATCCACATCTTTTGTTACTCAACGAAAGTGAGAGTTCATCTTGAACATTTTCCATGTAAAATAGTTTCAATAGGATGTCTGCGTAATAAGGACATGTTACAGCTTGATGTGGGCAAAGTAAAGTTAAAGCGAAATTGTTTAAAGCAATTTTAAATGATAGAATCTTTTTGATTGAAAGATTTTTTTTTGTAAATTTTAGTTTAGCAACGCTGTCATATAGTAAGTTTGAAGTCGGCTTGGCTGAAACATTTTTAAGATTTTTTAATTAAATTTCGAAAGAAATAAAATTTATGGTTTTGTAGAAGAATAAGACATTTTATGCATAAGTTTGTGCCAGGATCAGGCGATTAATATACTTTCTTAGTATAATTTTCTTTAAAAGCATCTGAATCTAACACGGTTTGCCGCTGTTATGTTTGAATTTTCCCATGTATATTCACACTGATCAAGTTATTGATTTAGTCATTAGAAGATATTTTATTCTCCAGCCTATAAGATTCCACCCCAACGGATTTTTGTGCTTATTTTTCTTATTGTGTAGAGGTGCTAGATATCTATGAAGATAGGGTCTGTATAGGATGATGTCTGATGTCTTCTCCAGTGCTGTTATTATAACAAACTCCAGAATGCTGTTCGGTGTCAGCAACTCAGCTGCTTCCTTGAGGAAAGGATTTATGCCGCTCAGGTTCTAAGTCTGTGTTCTGGAGATTTATCTTCATCATCAACAGTACTCGTTAAAAAGGCCGATTATTATCCTCATTTCATTTCTAACGAATGCTCTCACATTGCTTCCCATTGTAATTAAACAGAAGAAACTTAGATTGTCTCAAGAAGTCGCCGTAGTTTAGTAGGTAGTGTGTTGGCTTATTAGACGAAAAGCCAGGATTCGAGCCCCAGGCCAGGCATCAAGACAAAATACAAAAAGTAAATCTTCGGCGACTTCCTCTCAGCAGATTTCTGACAAAAAACTCTGAGAGTAAATAAAATTGCCATGAAAAAAAGTTTCTCAAAAAATCTGTCGTTCGGAGTCGACTTTAAACTGTAAATTAACACACACAACCTACGGGTACTGTACTTGTCTTAATTGATAAGTACACGTCCTCTAACATAACCTAACCTAGATTGTCTCAAACCTTTCTGTGTTCATTAAAGTCCACGCGTTGCTTTGATTCTTCAGAAAGGAAAAAGTTCCCCCTCTAGTAGGCTCATGTATCTGCTCATTGTCTTAAATTCCCACATGTTCTCTGATCTTGCAGAAGGCATACTTACTACTCAGTCTCGTCGTGAAGTATTTCACAAAGTTTTGAGTATTCTGGTTGTGTCCAGGGGTCAGATAAGGATACAGCAGTCGGCCATTCCATTTGTTAGATCCTGACACCCTTTGAAGAATTTTTTGCAAGACTTGTGTCATTATTCTAATCACAGCTTCCTTGGCTCTAGTCCTCTATAAATTCAAACTTAGTTATCGTTATCCCAACGCATGCCGGTCTCTTCATCTTATCCTACTCCGTCTGAGGTGTTTACAAAATTAGTTCTTTCTATGCAAGCAATTGCCCCATAACCCATAATTGCCCTGATAATCATGGAATACATCCAAAGCTAAGTCGCCGTAGTCTAGTAGGTAGTGTGTTGGCTTAGTAGACGTAAAGCCAGGGTTCGAGCCCCAGGCCAGACATCAAAATAAAATACAAAAAATATTTCTTCGGAGACTTCCTCTCAGCAGATTTGTGGCTGTCGCGCCACTCATGCATAACATTATCACACAAAGCATAAGTGGTGTGAGAAACTAGGTCGTAATGCTGACTGAAGGGTTGTAATGACCAATTATGTACATATGTATGTACATCCAAAGCAAAAGCTTTGAATGCTCTTTGTATAAGCCTTCAACGTCTGGTTATCCTCTCGTATTTTTCTCAGATTATCGATATTTTGAGATATTATCTTAGCTAGGAGGCGAATATTCTTTGAGTATGAAAATTTCTTTCTTTTCGGATTAATTCGGGCTAATTTTCAAGACCATTAATTTGATCCATCGACTAACAGCCACAAGACACCCATGGATGATGATGTCACAAAAAATCTCCTGGGGTTTTTTGAAATGAGTGTGAAGCATGTAGAAATCAAATGGGGCTGAGTTTGGACTGTAAAGTGGGTGAAGCAATCAGTTCTCAAGTAGTCTAGCTTTACATGGTCGAGTATTGTTGCAATGAAATATTAACAGTTCATATCTAGTCTCAATATTATGTTTCAATTGTTATGTTTTGAATATTTCTGGTCAACTGATCAGTGGTTCCTCATATACTAGGTCTTGAGTTTTAGCGTCATAGTTACTGCACTGTAAGCATTTTTTAATAAAAAATTGTTCGAATATTTTCCCTTTCGTGAGGGAAGTGCTGTAAACATAAAAGTGCTTGACTACAATTCCCCGGAGGAAAGTTATTGTCATGATTTTCTAATTTTAAAGTTAAGAGACTTGAGTAAATGAAACAATTTAAGGGAAAAGCTTTTTTTTTTCTAGAAGATCTTTGAACTTCTGGTCATTTTATAATTTTTTATTTAAAATGCTGTTGTTATTGTAATAATTTACAAGTTCGCAAATTATTTTCATCGCTCTATTTCAATTTTTTGCCTTCGAGCCAGTAGGTTAACTGCAAAATTATAACTTCTGCTACTAAATTAACAATTTGCGTAGTCGACGAAAGTATTACAATTTATTTGAAAATTTCTAAATAAAAAAATTTTTAAAAATTCATTCCACAAACTGCATATTTTATGCTCGTTTAGTGTGAGAATATTTTATAATAACGACCGACGGTAAGCAAAACGGCCAAATAAAGTACTGGGTTGTTATTATATTATGTGCGGTAGAATATGAAATGTTGAGCTGATGTATTTTATTAAGTTGTATGCAACAATTTTTGCATTTTTAATGTTGCAACATTCAAACGGATTCATTAGGGGCATAAAGATTTTATTAGAAAGTAAAAAGAAAAATACTGGGTACTAACATCGTACGACTATTATATTTTTCTTAATGACCACAGTAATGGAAGAAACTTGTCATATAATTTGCATATAAAACGTTCCAATTTTATACTGGCATTGGCTACCTAAGAGTATGTACTCTGATCAGAGCCATAATAGTTCTCAATTATACTTTAATTCTACAGATATTCCATTTTATTGCTCTTTTCTTTTTCTTTTAAAAATGTGTATCGCCCTAATACATACATAACTAATATGCTCAACTATTTTGTGCATACGTGTATATGTATGTATATCTGTCAGTATATATTTGGGTCATCACTTTGTATATGCTTAGGTCTATAGTATGTACCGTATTTATATATACATATATGTATATATGTATGTTATGTTATTTATAATCTTGTTTGTATATGAGTAGCTTTTTTTAATATAAAAGAAACTAACAGACGTACTTGTATTATATACAAAAACAAACATACATATATACATACATATACACATACAAGTACGTCTTTAATAAAAAGTGTTATTTTAATGTATAAAGGTCAAGAATATATACCAACACATACAACACTTTACGAAGTATGTACTCATCATTATACAAACATAAATTAGTATAAAATTAAATCAAGTATTGTTGTTGCTGTTGTTATGTGTGGATTGTTATTGTTGTTGCTGTTGTTAAAATTATAAACTTTAAAATTAAACATAAGAAAAGTTTTTGTAATAAAAGTGGAATGAAATTGTATTTCCTCCGCATTCACTAATGGTGTGACTGTTCAGACTCTAATTATTTAATAACGGATTTACTTCACAGCAAAATTAATCGCATAGAGTTGTACATGAGTAGATCAAGTCGAGCTAATGAGAGTATAAAGTCTTCTCAGACAGTCGAAGGCATCTCCGAGTTTGCATAAGAGATATTTTAATTCTTACCGTCACTCACGTAGCTTTAAAGGCCTGGGAAATAGGAAACTGTGCTGTTTTGTGGCAGAAGACTTTTCGTTGAAAAATTGGGCGTAGGCAGTTGGACCATCACAAATTTGATTTTGAGAATGGCCTCAGTTCATCATCACTTCCATTATGGTATTTCAGCTGAAATTTAAAGGTTTCATGCCCTGAACATTATAGATAAAGTTTAGCCAGAAGATCTTTATAATACGACGAAACCTGTCTTCAAATAAAGCGTCCTCCAAGTAACTTTTTTTTTTTGAAAATGCTTTAAAAAAATAACTACTGAATATTTTCTCAAATTTCTTTTTTTATTTGAAAGTACAATCGTTCCGGTTAATAATGGAAAATAATGGCGGACCCTTTATATGTGCTAGTAAACAAACGCCAACAAACTTTCAAGACAACGACTTATACGCCATTTGATGGCTCTTGCCTTAAAGTCATAATATCTATGGTTGTGCCAATTACCACGTTATTATTATTACTGTAGTGAAGAGGTGCCTCAGTACAGCAACTATTCAATCCTGTATTTCCCTTAAACTTTATTTCTATAACATTTCCTACTAACTTATTGCCCTGACAAATTTCCGGGTGCTGCTCGAACTCAACAATGACAATTCCATGCGTAGTTAAACACCCAAACGTTTCTTTCTGGGATGCTTTAATGCCCTACAGTTTACCAGAAATTTTTCCGATAATTCGTTCTCCTCGTTATAACATCTACATGTTGGTCTCGAAACAACCCTGATTATAAATTCAGTGAACCTGAATATACAGTGCGCTGTCAACAGATCGTCTATCAACCTTTGGTTATTCCTAGATAGATATTGATGCCTGACTCAGACCTCTATTTATTGTAGGTCCTAAACAACAGTTTTGATTGCCTCTCTTTATCTTTTCTTTCTTTTAGCATACCTTTCCAAACATCCATTCATACACCCCTGCACCTCCTGGATGCTTCCCTTTTGTTTAATGGTCTAGCTTCATTTTATAGCATGGTCTTCATGGTCTACCATCATTTTCACTTTAAAAGAGTCAGGTGTTCGAATGACAGCCTGTCAGAGATTTATTTTTTGTACTACCTGTCCATATTTCAATGACATATGTACACTTCCGCTTGAAAGTTACTCGTGTGTTTTCCCATGGTCTTGATATATTTCATAGTGATACCAAGAACTACTACTCATGCTCCCGGATTCGTGTTTGACCCATTTGTATACTACAAAATAGTTCCTCTTTTAAGAGAGTTCCAGCAGCGTTGTAAAACAAGTTCTTATTGCCTTTTTTATAGTAATACACCCTAGTCTCTGTATATTATACAACTTCCGTGGTGCTGTTTTCAATTGAGCTGTTGTTCTGCCTGTCAAGATAATTGCTGCATCACACTTTTGCTCGGGTTAATTCTCAGACCTACTGTCCTCCACCAATGACTTTCAATCCCAAGATCGCTTTGAATGATGTTGCAAAGAGTCTTTTCAAATCTGCCTTTTAGTCATCAGGACTATACCATGGGCATGTCCCTGACAACGGAAGCCCTTATCAGATAGTTTTGTCAGAGCTTCATACAGAAACATGCTCTACATTATTGAAGTGTAACGTTCAAGCATAGTACTCTGGCCTGACTTTTCATGACGAAATACTTAAGCGGTGGTACTAAGTAAAGAACAAAAAAATACTTCAAATACTTCAATCAGTGTTGATAAAATCTAAGATTGATGGAGTACTTCTTATGCAATCAAGCAATTAACTTGTCTAACATTAAGAGGTCACAAACATGCTCTACATTTTTGAAGTGTAACGTTCAAGCATAGTACTCTGGTCTGACTCTTCATGACGAAATACTTAAGCGGTGGTACTAAGTAAAGAAGAAAAAAAATACTTCAAATACTTCAATCAGTGTTGATAAAATGTATGATTGATGCAGTACTTCTTATGCCATCAACAAATATCCTGCAAATAACGTGTTTAACATTAAGAGGTTATATGGACTCCCTGTACTCACAAACATGCTCTACATTTTTGAAGTGTAACGTTCAAGCATAGTACTCTGGCCTGATTCTTCACGGCGAAAAACTTAAGCGGTGATACTAAGAAAAAAATATTTCAAATACTTCAATCAGTGTTGATAAAATGCATGATTGATGGAGCACTTCTTACGTCATCAAGCAATTAACGTGTTTAACATTAAGTTGTTATATGGGCGCCCTGTACTCACAAACATGCTCTACATTTTTGAAGTGTAACGTTCAAGCATAGTACTCTGGCCTGTTACTTCACGACGGAATACTTAAGCGGTGGTACTAAGAAAAAAACAAAAAAATACTTCAATCAGTGTTGATAAAAGGTACGATTGAAGCAGTACTTCTTACGCCATCAAGCAAATATCTTGCAATTAACGTGTTTAATATTAAGAGGTTATATGGGCTCCCTGTAGTTTTCCCACACTTTGCTTTGTATTTAAAAATAATTTCTAAAATAGCTTTAAGATTGTATATTTAATAATTTAAGCTGTTGTTAAAAAAGCTGAATTAAAATTTAATCACTTTAAAGTTCCTTTTTCTTTCTTTAAATTTTGTATACGATATACTTTAATTGTATTAATTATTTATGCATTTATTAAACATTAATAAACATAGACAGATAGTGAGAGGGAGAAAGAGAAAGAGAGGGAGAACGAGAGACATACAATATTATGAAAATAATTAATTTTAATGCAACTCATCGAGTGTAAGATGTGCAACACCAATTCATTCGTATTCATTGCGGTACAGCAATGCAGTTAATGAGTAAAATCATGTTAATAAAGTACGCATAAATGCATATTTAAAATCATGCATGCATATCTGCAACCGAAGGCCAAATGTGTTACGCACATACCCCGTATGCAATGGAAAAATTAATTTCACAAAAATTTATGTTATTGTGACTGCAATCACCAATAAATACTATATTTCAACAGGGATTTGAATTCGCAGCAAATGTTGATGAGGTTGATAACGAATGTAAAGGCACTGTACTTTGAAATGGAAATCATTTCTGTTAATACCAGAAGAGAGAGGTGTTATGGATCTTTACAAGAGTATATCAAATGATTGTTATCCTTTTAAGTTATCTAATAAAATCTAACCTTATTCTAGTTAACTTAAGTATACATTTCTAATTTATCCATAATAATTGTAATAAATATTGTTTTATTAATGACGTAATTAAAATAAATTCACACTTTCATTTTCAATAATGAAACAGAATAAAAATAACACCAACAAAACTGTTATAAATTATTAAGTAAAATAATTATCCTGTTTAAAAAAATATTCTCCGACTCTATGAAACTCATGCTTTTTTGCCATTTTGTTTTTTGCGTTTTCGCTCATTTAAATTGCAGAAAAATGGCAATAATTTACAATAATTTTCAATACACACAATATTTTATTATTCGGTCATATGCTTGGTGTTAACCCATTTACATTAATTTCAACAACAACAACAACAACAACAACAACAACAACAACAATAGCAGAGAAAAAAGGAAAAACAGTCATTGATATATTGACTATAAAACAATGCGGTTAAAATATAAATTAATTATTCAAATGGTTTATTTATATATGTATGTATTATATTTATATAAAAAATGCTTTTGTAGGCGCCTTAAATAATGAGACATTTTTTTGTACATAAAAGTCATACAAAACCATATGAAAACCATACATCAATTGTACAACATTTTCATTGTGAATAAATGAATGAATGAATGAACTGAGAATTTATTTGAAACTTACCACCACTTACTCATCAACATTTCAATCATTACTTAATAAGGGCGTTAAAAGCTTCATTATTTTTTTCTATTATGTACTGTACGTACGTCAAGGTAGCCTAATAAATAAAAGTGGAAAGACATCAGCCGAGTTGATATTGCCAAAACGGGAAATTACTCTTTCTTGAAATTCTTCACGTAATAACGACAAAATTAGTAGCGTTGTACTGCTAATGGGACAGTCTTTTGCAAACTAAAGGGTCCACCAAATAATTTTTTTTGAAAATGCTTTAAATAAAAAACTACTGAATATTTCCTCAAATTTCTTTTTTTATTTGAAAGTACAATCCTTCCGATTAATAATGGAAAATAATTTCATTCAAATGGTTGCCTCGGCTGGCCATGCAGCACATTTTTTAAGCACATTATCAATTGTGTGCAGCTGTATTTCATCAATGGCTTCACGAATATTGTCCTTTAAAGCGTCAATTGTCTCTGGCTTGTCGGCGTAACACTTATCTTTGACGGCAACCCACAAATAATAGTCCAACGGTGTCAAATCGCAGCTCCGAGGTGGCCAAACGACATCAGGGCGCAAAACATCGAGTGTAGCTTCGGCTGTGTGGCACGTAGCGCCGTCCTGTTGAAACCAAATGTTGCCAATATCCTCCTCTTCAATTTTTGTGAACAAATATTCGTTCAACATGGTCCGATAGCGATCGCCATTGACTGTAACGACCACTCCTTGCTCATTTTCAAAGAAAAATGGCCCAATTATGCCTCTGGACCAAAATCCGCACCAAACATTGACTCGTTTTGTTGCGTCGGCTTTTCAATGTATGCAGGCGGGGTTTCTGTGCCCCAAATGCGACAATTTTGCTTGTTTACATACCCGCCAAGATCAAAATGAGCTTCATCTGAAGAGATGATTTATTTTGTCAAAACCGGCATCTTCTGGTGTAGGCTACTGCATGGCCAGCCGAGGCAGCCATTTGAATGAAATTATTTTCCATTATTAACCGGAAGGATTGTACTTTCAAATAAAAAAAGAAATTTGAGAAAAAAAGTTCAACGGAAAAATACAGCCCAATTACCCATCCAGAACATAACATGCACTGTACAGTTACAATCAATTCTGGGTTCTCCGAATATTCGAAAGTTTTTGTTGTTCAATTTCATTACCATGGCCAAATAGCCATAGGTTAGGCCCAATTGATGAGAACGGATTATCCAATACTCTTCCTTTAACTGAAGTAATATTTTCTGCAATGCGTACAGGCTTAATTGTAACGCTTCCGGTGTTTTAAAATTTTTTCATGATCTTTCAAATTACTTGCACTATAGTTTGATTATGACGATCGTCATTATCATGTTATGCTCCAAAAGTGGTCACTTTTGAATCACCACTTTGGTAGGGAGGTTTAAATAATGTTTAAGCGATCCACACTCGTAAGTGGCCAACCATTTACAAAACGAATGACACTTCATATGAAATACATATATTTGAGCAACCTTTTCGGACCGGCTTAGCAGCCGGTTTCATAGTTTCATAGCTGAAACCACTGAATGAATAACTCTTTATATAATATTACACTGTAATTGCTAGAGACTGTTTATATAGGGTCTTCCCATTTTCGAAAGTTGATTACAACCATCTTGAAGACGCCGTACCTTTGAAATTAGTTGTCATTCATTCAGTTTGTTTCGCCATATAACCATGAATGGATATTGTATTCAAATATACGTGCAGATAATGAAATTGTGTTATCCAAATGGGTAATGGCAACTGACCATAATTTTCAACGAAAAATCTATTTCAGTCTTGAAACACATATCTGGATGAATGAATACGTGTATAAACAAAATTGTCAAGTTTGTTAAGATAAAACTCAACACAATGGGATTAATGTGGTTTAAGTGTGTCCATCTAACTCTTTTAGGTGGACAGCCGCCTACCTGCCTACCTACCTACACAAATCATCCAATACACTTTGAAAAAGTTACCGTTTTTTGGTGGAGTTTGGGCCATATTTCTTCACCAAGACATCACTGTCAACAGCAAGCACTATCGGCCGATGGTTACCAACTTCTTTAGACTCGAATTGGATGACTTTGGCCCCAACGGTATGTGGTATCAATAGGACGAAGCTACATGCTATAGAGATCATGACTTATTGAATATTCTGTATTATCACAATTAGGTGATGTGAACTGACCATTAATATCTTGCGACTTCACCCCTTTAGACTTTTTCATGTGAGGTTTTCTTGGGTCTCAGGTATATTAAAATTAGCTACAAAGCACAGCGGTACAAAAATCAATATAACCCATACCATGTGTCAAATTCAACTTGATTTATGCGCTGGAGTTATGGAAAGTTTAACTTTCCAGATGCGCTCCATCCAGAGAAGCCATACCGGATGTTTAAACGATGTTATATTCGACACATAATGGCATCAATAGGCCTTTCAAACGAATAAAAAATTTCGATGATATCTCACACACTTACTTACTTTCTTAATTGGTCATTACATTACTTTAGTCAGGATTGCGACCTAGCTTCTCACTCGACCCTTGTTGTGTGCATTAATTTTATACATGATTGACAGAACCTATAGTTTAACGTCAATACCGAACAATAAGTTTAAAAACTTTTCTTTGCAGTTTTATTTACTCTCAGAGTTGTTTGCAGCAGAGTACTGAGAGCAACTTGCCGAAAGAAGTATTTTCTTCTTATTTTGTTTAACTCAAGATGTCTAAGGTGTGGGTATCGTCTAATAAGCCAACACGCTAGCTACTGAACTATGGAGAATTCTCAGGCACATTTGACTTTAATGGAAAGACAACCCAATGTAAGAAGGATAATTCTGTAATTTTCTTAAGAAGCAAGTGTTGTACTTCTTCTTATTGCTTTTAATCTAATCAGATTATTTTAAGCATTTTAATAATAACTTTTTCGCATTTCGCAAGAAGCACTTAACACTCTAATAAGCTTTTAAGAAAAACCTTTCGTGTATAAGTAACCTTTTCACAGATTGGAAATTTTCTAAACTCAAACATTGAAAGTTTTCAATTTGATTTCATAAATAATGCGCATAATCTCAACTTATACGACATGCGAAAACAGTGAATCTAAATGCATTTGAAATTTAATTGACGGTATTATAGTGATAGAAAATGGAATGAGTGTATTATAATCGCAACTGCTAGTAAATATTGTATGAGCCTCTAATGACTTCAACAGCTTGTGGGTGGAAAGTGGAACAACACTCGATTTGCTTATTTTCATTTAAGACATATGTATACATACGAGTATATCTTCACTGTATTTACCTTTTATTTTTATGTCACTTGTGCAATATATTTACTATATACATATGCGTAGGTGTATATGTATGTCAAAATGTGTGGATGTATTTAAGCAAGTAAAACTTCGTTTAAATAAACATCTCTTTACTAATCTTTTACATACATGATGATGTTTTATTAACTTTAAGCCTATTTACTGTCATTTCTAGCATTTATTTATAAAGATATATTCCCCCACCGCCATCAGCTACATAAACTGTCACAATAAACCGAAATCAACAACAAAAACGATTTTTATTGCCTATACAAGTATTAATCCAAGTATATCTTCACATATGTATATACATATGCACATACAACGTACAAATATTTGAAGAATGTATTCGTGTGTGCGTGCCTAAGTTTATATGAATTTATTTGGGTTTTGTCTTAAGCCCACATCAAGTACAAAAATAGATTTCAATTTCGCCTTCTTCTTCTTTATTTTTATTTTTATTTTCAATTCAGTTTCTTTTCTTTTTTTGCCTTAACGCTCCCAATAAATATTTGTGCTGATGCTTGCTTGCTTGACTAAGCCGTAATCGAAAATTAATAAAATCGTCTCAACGTAAATAGTATCTCGATAAAGAGAAATTATGGGGATTTATGGGGAATAGAAACGTAATAATTTGGGATTATGAAAATGACAGAAAACAAAAGCAAAAAAGGTAATTAAAGGATTACATCCCACAGAATTTCTGCATATGCAGACGATGTTAGTCTTATATCGCAAAGTTTTGAAGTTTTCAACATCCAAGCTTAATTGAAAATATTAGCTTTGAATGCGGCAAAATATATCCTCTAATGCGGCAAAATACCATATCTTGCCATCAACATTGTTGTCACTGAAAACTTTAAATTTTATTGTTATCTTTGTAGCTTAATACCATGAATCGCTGGCTCAGAAGACGATATACAGGCCCTTAAACAAAGAAATGATAGTCTACACGCATATTAGAACGATCTGGCAATGTTATTATTGTCGTGAATTGGTATGTTAATGCTGAGACCGAACGATCTTTTGTACTTCCCTTCATAACTTATTGGGTATTCCCATAATGTCTGCTCCAACCCTGTTGCTCTCACAAATTTTAGAATTCTGCTCGGTGTCAACATTGGCAATTCCGTGCTCACCGCTGATGGATGAATGGGTGTAGATTTGTTACTTTCTTGGATACCTCATCTCTTAGGTGCCATCAATGTGTACCGATGATTCATTTTTATTGTCCCAGGCTCTACATGTTAAGCTCAAGACAACTCCTATTCTGTAGAATTGTATCCTAAGTCTACAGGGCCCTGTGGAAAGACCGCTTACCAAACTCAGGTTATTCCTGGATAGCCTTATACATGACACAGGTCTTCGCTTGTTATAGTTTCCCAACTAAAGTTCTAAAGTTGTTTCATTGTTGTGATTGACTTTCACATTCATTGCTGTGACTGAGAGTGTGCGTGAGAATCCATCCATTCACTCACCAGCTTACGCAGAATTTTGCGAAAAGATTTGTGTATGACGCTTCGTTTCCGCTGCGCTGTATGGGTCAACGATTGTCGATTTTACCAAAAAAAATTATCTTTTCGGGTACGTTAATAAACAAAATTGACGTAATTGATGATCAGAAAGCCACACGTGCTCCTACAGAAACCAATATACTGGCTTGTGGAGCGGAGGCATCATTGGCCCATATTTCTCTGAAAGTGAGGACGGCGCAACCATTACGGTCTATGGAGATACCTATCGCACCATGATACCGATTTTTTTGTACCCGCTCTTCATAGTATTGAACGATGTTTGGTTTCAACGGTAAGTTGGACCTGCTACCAAAGCTGCCAGATTTGACGATTTATGCCCTTATTTTGACAATTTTTAGAAATTAAAAATTTACATCATATTCCTAACTTTAGTACATTAATAACCACTTTAAGTCACTTTAAGTATTATATTTTCAAGTTACTTTCAAATACTTGTGATGATTTTTCTGTATTTTATTCCTTTTTAACCACTTAAAACCCAAAAAATTACAACTCCTAAATAACCTCGTAGTTGAGAATAATTTATCACTTGCCGTTAAAGACATTATTAAAAATTCGAGTATAGCTTCTAATATTACCATCGGAAGAACAAAGGCAAACGTCGTTATTTTTTTTTACGACCAACGCTCAGGGAATGGATGGCATTGCGTTTGGAACCATGGAAATATGTTATGGGAAGAAGGAAAGAGAGAATAGTGTTTATGGACACTAGGCTTGTATATTTTTTATAGCATCAATAACAGGATAGATCTCTGCAGGAATTGAGTTCCACATACCGACACAGTCCGACTATAAACCGTATTTTTACTGTAATGCAGTGTGCGATCCACTGGCCAATCGACCACATACGGATGTGCTGGCCAAAAAAGGCGAGCGTTATGTAGGAATATATGATTTTTGGGGAAAAAGTCCACTTATTTCGAGCAAAATCCTTTTGTAGTAGTGATAGAACAATGAAACGCAAACCATATTGTAACGATGCACCTATGATTCAATGGAGTTGGATACACTACCGTCATTAACGAGGTACTACAGCCTCTCCTGTATACGGTCGATAAATCTCAAAATAGACGTTGAGGCACAGACCTCGTAAATAGTATAAATAAAATCTTAAGAAGGAACTCCAGGAACTGAAAAATGTGTCGGTTGCAGTCAACATTACGCTGAATTTTCATGCTCAGAATGTCAAGAGCATCTGACTCCTTAATATTTACACCACCCATAGATTAAGATGATGCAATATTATTGCTGCCCTTATGTGTCAATAAACAACACTGGGATAGATTGTTTAAACCTTAAACAATTTTTTTTCCTGAAAATTATATAAAATTTCTCCATTTTTGGAAAAAAAATTAATAAATGAAGATGAGGGACGCCAGCTTTAATTTCTAACAAATTTTTTTAAATGTTTTGTTTTTGAACTCAGATATCTATATACTATTGTTTTTATATGTTTTACTACAATAGAAATAATTTTGGTTTTTAAAAACTTTTAATTTATTTATTTTTTTTTTCTGACGATTTCAATAAACGTCTTTGACGATTTTCACGATTTTTTCTTAAATATTTGACGATTTGGTGCCTCATTTATCTAGCAGCTATGCCTGCCACACATTTCTTGCCACAATCGATTTATTGAGTAAAGGTTTGATGCACGTTTAATTAGCCTCCAAGGAGTTGCGATTTGACATCGTTGCACTATTTTCTGTAGGACTTCGTTAAAGAAAAATGTTATGCTGACAAACGAGAGACAATTGAACATTTGAAGGCCATTATTTGTGATAACATTGCCGAGATACGATCCCATACAAGTGAAAAAGTGCACGAAAATTCGTCCGATTGAATGAGATACTGTAAGAGTGAAATAATATTCAATTTCTAACCGGAAGAATTGTACTTTACAAAAAAAAAAAAAAAAAAAAAAAAAAAAATGGCGTTTTTAGTTCATAAAATATGTTTTGGCGTGAATTATGATACATACTTCTTAGTGTTGATTCATGGCGTATGAGGAATATTTATTTCAAAATCTGTATAACAAGTATACGTTGTGCTGTTTGTTTAGGAAAAAAAAAACTACAACAATAATACATAACTTTGTAATATTTTAGTGATTAAAAAACAAAAAATTAACATATTAATGAAACCATCTTATAAAATGAATGTTAAGCAATATCCGTTTGCAGTCAGTTTCAATATTTTTTTCATATTTCATAGCATTGGCTTTGTGTGTAAGTAATACAATACTGTTGGAAAATTAAAAATTTATGAATTTCCTTCCACTTACTGTAGCCACCGCTGTTAAATCAGATTAAGAAAATCATAAAAAACAAGATGTTGCCATTTCCTATCAACGGTTGGTTTGTCTCCAGACGTTATTATTAATATTTAAATGTGGCTTCTGTTATATTGTTGTTGTTTTTTGTTGTTGTTGCTTTTTTGGCATATTCATTTCCGTTTTATCTCATTATGTTTTATTATTAAAATCATAATTTGAATTCATTAATCCTTGTCAGATTAGTTAAACAACTTTATTTTGTACGCCACACAAAAAAAATTCTGTTTGTAACTGAAAGAGAAAAATACTCAACCACACCCATATACACAGACGTATACACTTATTCTCAGTACTCTATCAACAATCTAATAAAAAAAAGAGAAGCACAGAGGGAATAAAAAACAATTTTGAAATGTGTTTCCTATTTACAAGTCATCATTTTTGTCAGCATCATCGTCATCGTCATCGTCATCACCATAATCATCTGTGTTATGTCTGTATAATGAAATGATAACAAAGTGATTACAAATGATAATGATGATAATGATTTTCAGATTTTTTTTCACTTGACAACAACACTATATTGTAAGAGAGAGTGATTTTTTGTTTACGCTCTTTTGTTTCTACATTTGTTTTGTGCCTTTACTTTGCATACCTCAAACCTCTCTATAGTTAGTTATTCGTGTATATTTATTTTGTTATTAACTGTAGGTATGAGAGAGAAAAAAAACAGAAAAACAAGAGTGTGAGAGACATTAGTACACATGATTATTATAATTTTCCACTTGAGTATTATTAGAGAGAGAAATAAAGAGAAGCAAACAAATTTAAGCAAATACAACATTATCAACATAGACAATCAAATACATTTCACTACAATACTAATGTATGCATGTATTCGTGAAAACAAATATGAATACAATTTATCCTTAAGGTATGCTACACAAGGAAAAAAAACCGTTTATAACGATGACTAGTATTTGATGAGCAAATAAATGGAAACAAAAGTTTGCTTTTCTTTTTTTATTTCACAGTAAATTTGTTGTACTTTTTGGGTAAATTTTGTGCTTAGATATGTTAAAAAAATATGCTTATTTGTTCTCTTAATATTTATATTGTATTTGAATAAAAAAATGTTCAACAAATTGGCCGAAAAAAAATATTGAAAATCTTGAATTTCTCCATCAGATGGACCTTTTCGCCCATAGTTTCGAATATAAGGCAGCTAAACGGTGTAAGGGGAAAATATATAAAGATTACGAATAAATATAACACTGAACTGAGTGCAGAAACTGAGTAAAGTAACAGAGAAGCTTATCAATAAGCCTTTGGTAAATAGGTTAGGTTAGGTTAGAGGACGTGTAATTGTCAATTAAGACAAGTACAGTATCCGGAGATCGAATTGACCCATTGTACAACGTCCTAGTTTCTCAGACCACTTATGTTGTGTGTCTTAATGTTATACATGAGTGGTGGGACCTACAGTTTAAAGGCGACTCCGAACGACAGATTTTTTTGAGAATCTTTTTCATGGCAATTTTATTTACTCTCAGAGTTCTTGCCCGAAATCTGCTGAGAGGAAGTCGACGAAGCAATACTTTTTGTATTTTGTCTTGATGTCTGGCCTGGGGTTCGAGCCCTGGCTTTATGTCGAATAAGCCAGCACACTACCTGCTATACTACGGTGACTTCAAGCCTCTGGTAAATACTCTACTGAAGAACTTGTGTAATGCACAGGCTGCTGTTTGTTTTATTGACATTCTGGATTCTACGCCTAACAACAGAACAGTTGGTGTAGTGGCGATCTTTGTTATACCAGGTAAAGTATGAGAAGGCATTCGAAATCATAAGTATATCTGCCGAAGTTTTCCAAAGATGCTCATTATTTCCTTTGCTATTCAAAGTAGCCATTGACAACACTATGGTGAAGGTTATATTAGGGGACAGTGATATAAGCTGGTGTTTAGATGACCATCTTGAATATACATACATACATATGTACATAATTGGTCATTACAACCCTTCAGTCAGGATTACGACCTAGTCTCTCACACCACTAATGTTGCGGGTGTTAATTTTAAAACTTTTCATGTTAATTTAATTTTATTCTCAGGATTTTTGCCAGAAATCTGCGAGGTGCAGAGAGAGGAGTTATCATCCATTGATGTCAAGGATAAGGCTTCGTTTATTCAACTTTTAGGCTGGTTTTCCAGCTCTCTCTTACAGCTCTCTCGCTGACCAATGTTTTCGCTAGTTTGGTGGAATTCAGTCAGTACAGTGACTGCGCTCGTCTTCAGCCTAATCTAACCTAACTTACTAGACTACTTCGACTTCACAATACCGAATATACCATAGGATATACTATACGTGCTCAAGCGCCTGTATGTGTCTTTCTATCTAAAAAGGGTTGGCTTGCATGAGTAGAAAAGCAAAGTTGTAACGCACTTTCTTCATGGAGGTACCCCGATGAGGAAATCTGTCACAGTTGAAATCACAAGTTCGTTATTAACGTGCACGAAATGTACATGGAACTAGATTAGGAACGTGGAATTTTTAGGATGTCACTCTATGTAGACTTGTGAGAAATTTCGAGCAACCTTGTGCTACTTCAAGTAGCACTACCTTAGTGATATTCAGCTTTCAGTTAGGCGTGTTTCAACTTGTAACGCTGATTTATAGCATTACTACCGAATTCTAAATTAATTGTCCTTTTCTCTGAAAATTAAATCAAGGCAGTATTTGAAAGAATAAAACAAAAAGGGGAAACATAAAACGAAATAAATTGTTTCCAAAAAGTTTGTGTTTTTGGAATTTTTGGAATTTAGTCTGTCAGTCATAAAATGGATTCCAAGAAGCGTAGGTGTTGGCAAATAAATAAAGTTCCAACAATTTCAACAATTTTCAATAGTGTTTGAAAGTTTTAATTGTCTTTAAAACAAAGAAATTCTCGGAAGTAATTTAATGCTTCCAGAAACAATATTTCCTTTGATGAAATAAAAAAAGGCGTACAGATTCTACTAGGTTTTCTTTTTTAAAGAACTGAATTGAATTAATTTTGCAATTGTCTCTAAAGTCTCACAATCAATTTTTCAATTTAATTAATTAAACCGATATGCTTTCTATTTTTTATTTAAATTTTTATTTTCACATTCAATTCCCTTGTATATCCTTTCCATTTTCTTTAAATGGCAAATACTTCTCAATAACAAATATTAGCTTTCACTTTAACTGATAAAAGTTAGGATTGGCTTTGTATTGTTTCATGTGCACCTGTTTTCCTGTTTTCAATCACAATAAATTCAATTCAAATTAATCATTTTCCTGTAAAAATCTATCATCACATTGGGTGTATAACCAACCAAACAACAATTGAATAGATATTCTGCAGTTATGAATATTGACAATATATTGTTATGACAGCAAAAACTAACTATTGTTGTTAGAAATCAATATGCATTAGGGTGGCACAAAACGTTTTTTTTTTAATTTTCATATAATATTTCCTAAACTTACTATGATCCTTAGTTAGACTTTTGATGTGCATCCAATCTAGTTTTTCATCATCAACAGACTTTTTCTTGTGTAACAAGCTTCTTTGAAAAGTATTATCCTTTGGGTGGCAACTTTCCAGTTTAAAGCCAATTTTTAATATTTTATGTTGGCTTTCCAGAATGTGTATCTAATCAAGCGCCATTTTACTAATCTCTTTTCTAATGGCGGGATTACTACAAGAGACGAAGAAACAGCAGCTTTATAAAATCAAATCCCCAGATGCCCCAGATGAATAAACTGACAACTTCTGATTTACTGATGGGTTTCTCTACATTAGTGCCGTGGAATGAAGCTAAAAACCAGATTAAATATTTAAGGAATTTAGCGTTCGATCCCATATCAAACAAAGGTAACTGCGTTAGAAGAGAAACGTTGAACTAAGTGAGGGAAGTATTCTTTCTCTTCCCATCTACAACTTCTGCAGAAGCTATCCAAAGTCTTCTCCACATGCCTGCTCATTATGCAATGACACGTTAGTGTGAAGTGAAGTGTCCCTACGATTCAATTTGAGTAATTGTTTGACATACTTCTTATACAATTTAGGTCACTTACTTACTTAATTGGTCATAACAACCCGATTAACGGATTTCGGCCTGCCGCAACACATCCTTCCAGGCGCCTCTGCTTCTTGCGCGCCTACGCCAGTTGGTTACACCAATCGATGACAGGGCTTCCTCGATTTGGTCCTTCCAACAGATACAAGGTCATCCTCTTCGCCGACTTCCGCAGATCCCCGCATCAAATACCCGTATCGCTGGAGCATCCTCCTCCATTCGAACGACATGGCCAAGCCAGCGCAGCCGCTGGATATTAATACGCTGTACAACGTCCATGTCGTTGAGGAGCTCATACAGCCCACTCTTGTATCGGATGCGGAAATAATCCCCAACGCGTACTGGACCGAAGATCTTACGCAGTACTTTTCTCTCGAACACTCTCAAAGCTGCTGCATCAGTACTTAATAGGGTCCATGCCTCTGCGCCGTAAAGAAGCACGGGTAGGATGAGCGTCTTGTAGACTGTTAGTTTTGTCGTACGAGAGGGGTCTCTGCTACTCAATTGCCTCTTGATAGCTTAGTAGCACCTGTTGGCAAGAGTGATCCTGCGCTTGATCTCCAGACCGACATCATTTGTGGTGGTAAGGGCGGAGCCAAGATAAATAAATTCCTTGACTGTATCAAAAGTATAGTTATCGGCCTCAATCTGAGAATCAGATTACTACTCTACTTGTCGATAACATATACTTTGTTTTGCTCTCATTTAATGCCAAACCCATCTTAGTAGACTCGCGTTCAATAGCACAATTTAGGTCAAGTGAGTTCAATATTCTTCTTCAGCCAGTGGATTTGGTGTGTTGGCTTATTAGACGTGAAGCCACGGTTCAAATTTCAAGTCAAACATTTCCCGCAAAGCGAAATATGAAGAAATATTTCTTCGGCGACTCTGAGAGTAAATACAATTGACATAAAAAGCTTCTCAACAATCTGTTGTTCGGAGTCGAGTTTAAACTGTAGGTCCCACCACTCATGTATAAAATGAACACACACAACATAAGTGGTGTGAGAAACTAGGTCGTAATTCTGACTGAAGGGTTGTAATGACCAATTATGCAAGTCTGTATGTATTTTTGTTTCTAGAAACCCGTATTAAATTGACATATAAGTGTAACGAGAGCCGATTGTCGCTTGACTGTCAGAGAGCATGCATATGTTATGTGGGATCATTCTATGCCCCGGAATATTTTTGGGGGACCACTGATGAAAGCATGAATTCCAGTCTCAAGTGTATCTATATGAGATAAGATATTGGAAATTGATTTCTAGATTTCAATAAGGATTTTCTGGCTAGATAATCTACGGGTTTCCGTTGTTGGACTTACAAGTTCATTTAATAATAAATATGAACCACCCTATTGCTTCATAGAATATATTTCCTTTCAGTTACATATACTCGCTTAACAACATTTGCCTTTTACTTGCCTCTGTGCATTTTGACATTCGACACTTTTATTAGTAATTTCCTGTTCATTGTTTCTGCTACTCAATGTCTGTCTGTTCGCGGGGCTACGTATTGAGCAAAAAATGAAGAAAAAATCAACTAGAAAATGTTGCAACACTTGTTGTGTATATTAGTGCCACACACACACACACACAAATACTGCATGCATGGCTACAAGAAATGTTTGCATGTATTATGAGCGTAACATGACACCATAAATGTTAAATGTTTTTGTAAATGTATAGGCAACTAACTGTAACTATAAGTGTGAGCAATTGTAAGTGTAGGAGTATGTGTATGTACGTTTAAGGGCAAACAGTATGTTCATGTTGTCGATAGCAAATGATGTTTTTGTTGCCATCATCATTATCATCATCATGTATGCAACCCCCATACACTCACACATGCTTGCATATGTATATAAACTTTAAACCAAACATATCTCTTACAGCCGAACATAAACATAAACACACTCTCACTTATACTCACTCATTTAGCCACACACACACTTGTACATTTTATGCTGGCGTTGACATTTTGATTGTTCATTGAGTTCGATGATGTGTGACAGGCAAACAGTATTAATTGGCACTTGGCTTGTAAGTGTGGTTACATGCAGCTGTTGTTGTTGTTGTTATTGCTGTTGGTATTTGTAGTTATCGTGGTTTATTGTTAAGCTGTTATATATGTAGTTTTTGTTATTGTTTTAGTTGAGTCTGTTATCGATGCCAAATACAAAGTTTACAAAAATGTCAGGGAAAGTTAGTTGATACACATGGGGGTGTACAAAATAAAAAGAAGTTTAGATGACCACCAGGTCATGATGACAAAAGATGAATTGATTGCAAACGGATTTTTGGTGGTGACTTAAACTGATTAATTGAAAAACGGAAAACAAAGGATAACGTAAGTTTATATTAATTGCTATGAATTTTCCTTCTTGTGGGAATGTTAAGGATGAACAAACTTTTTTCAATTCAAAGCTTGTGTTGAAGCCTCATTTGAGGATAACTTTGATTTGATTGTGTTTAAAAACTTGCGTTTGAAATAATGATACCAAGTGTGAGTTAAATTTGGAAATTGCAAAGTACTGCGATCATATGGTGTCTTTATAATGTTGTCCTGATGAATCTCCGGTAACTGTTTGGTGTCAGTAAAGACAATTTCAATACCTTCATAAATTCTGAAATTTGAAGTGTGTTGGCTTATTAGACGTAAAGCCAGGGTTCGAGCCCTAGGCCAGACATCAAAACAAAATACAAAAAGTATTTCTTCGGCGACTTCCTCTCAGGAGATTTCTGGCAAAAACTCTGAGAGTAAATAAAATTGCCATGAAAAGTTTCTCAAAAATCTGTCATTCGGCGTCGACTTTAAACTGTAGGTCCCATCACTGAGAGAAGCTAGGCCGTAATCCTGACTGTAGGGTTGTAATGGCCAATTATGTATGTATGTATGTTATGTCATAAACTCTGAAGTGCACTAACACTGCAAAAGTTAAAATTTTCTGTTCTGATTCGTGTTTCGTTCTCCTTTTCCGAAAATCTACATATTGGCCTTAAAGTGATCCATGTTTTGAATAAATGTTAGACTCAGCGTCGATAATGTTTTGTCACCAATGGTCTTAGATTTCTCCTCAATAGTCTGATGTACGACTTACATTGTTGGCCACCATAATTACAAAAGTTTACATCGTCTTAATCTCATTAAAAGAGTTTCCTCCACATTCAATATTTCGTCTCGCCAATTATACTCTTTCATATTTTCCTAACTGATCCTATCAATGCTAATACATGATAGAGTGACTAATTACTATTTCCACGATTTAATTCTAGTCTCTAGGTCTAGCTATAATGGTATACATACATACATAATTGGTCATTACAAACCTTCACAGTCAGGATTACGACCTAGTTTCTCACATCACTTATGTTGTGTGTGTTAATTTTATACATGAGTGGTGGGACCTACAGTTTAATGTCGAATCCGAACGACAAAGTTTTGAGAAATTTCTCATAGCAATTTTATTTACTCTCAGAGTTTTTGCAGAAATTTGCTGAGAGGAAGTCGCCGAAAAATTTTTTTTATTTTATTTTGATGTCTGGCTTGGGGCTCGAACCCTGGCTTTTCGTCTAATAAGCCAACACACTATCTACTAGACCACGGCGACTCTATAATGGTGTAATGGTATCTTAATTACTTAAATGAAATGATTTCTTCAGACAATTTTCGAAGAAAAAAGAGAAAAGAAAACTGCAACAATTGTTCTTAACAGGATATCAAAAGTCCTTTTGTCCCTAAGTATTGTGGTAATGAAATTTTGTGCATTTCATTTACTGTAACGTAATGTAATGTAATTTCGCAAAAAGAAGTTGCAAAAAGAGAACTGAAAACACACAGTAATGTTGCTTAATGTGGCAGTTAGTAAAAGTCATTTACTGAAATGAGATAAGAGAGACGAACAATTTTTAAACATTTTTTTCCATTGCACGAGAGCTTGACCTCTCTGTTGCTGTATTACAGCCATGAAACATCACTGGCAAGTGGGTGAATATTAATAGAAGAAAAAAAAAATGCAATAAGCAAAGGAAATAAAAATCATTTGAAAATATTTTTCTATGCAAAGCTTTATCTTGACCAAGTCAGCTTAGGGCAAAGGCATTAAACATAGACCCACAAACCCATTACAGTTACTGAAGTCATAAAACATTGGTGATCTAAACAGTTGTCACAACAACCAGCGGCCAGCAAGCAGCAGTAACAACCATATCACTGGCAATACATAGTAAAAGATGACATTTTCTTTTTTTTTGGAATTTCTTTTGCAATTGTTTCTACATTTTTTTCTATGTTTTGTTGTTGTTGTTTTTTATGGCAACAGTTACTTTTTGGGAACAATGGCAAACTATTTATTTAAACATCAGCAGCATAAAGCATAGTTTTGGCCATTTGTAGGCAACCAACAGCAACCATGACATCCAGTCCACTGCAGCCACCGCAGCCAAATGGTAGTTTATGATCGTGATGATGATGTTGTTGTAGTTGTAGTTGAAGTTGCAACAAATTTCGAATTGTTTTAAAATTTACTAACGACAAAGAAATTAACATGCAGCGAGCCATAGATAAATTACCAAAACAACAACAACAACAATAATTATAACAATAAAATACAAATGAAAACAAAACAAAAAAACTGAAAAAGAAATGGAAATCAAAAATGAAAAACTCCAAAACAAAGATGTTCAGATGAGCAAAGTAACCTCCAGGGTAAATGATAGTGTAACTGAATATGAATAAAACGGAACAGCTGAAGAGGACAGGGAGAGGAATACAAAACTAAATAAATGGATTGCACACAATACTTACAATACAACAAGCATAACATAAATATGCATCAACCTGCTGCTGGCTGCTTTTGCTGACAGTCAACAAATGCGACAATTTCAGAAAGAAAACAAACCTCCTCCCCAAAAACACAGAAAAATATGCAACAAAATACAACACAATGAATCCAGAAAAAATATTTAAAAGCGCCAAAGAAACAAGAGATTTATGGTAAACAATTTTTGGGATAAAAAAAACAATACCCAGCATAATTGTAAAGAATAAAAGAAAGAAAGAAGAGAAGAAAATCGTTATTGTTTCGGTGAAGTGAATGAAACAATTTTTGTATAATTCTTGCAACATGTCAAGGGAGCATGGATGTGTATATATATGTGTATATGTGTGTGTGTGTGGCAGGATATGAATTATGGAAATAAAAATGTCATAAATGGTCATAAATAGTGGATGTATGTGGCAGATAAGAAACTTTGTGTTACAAGACCTTACGGATCACAAACTGATGATCTTTAGCCCGAATTATAATCGACCTGTCAGCCCCAAGCCAGACATCAAAACAAAATACTAAAAGTATTTCTTCGGCGACTTCCTCTCAGCAGATTTCTGGCAAAAACTCTGTAAAAATAATTAAAATTGCCACGAAAATTTTCTCAAAAATCTGTCGTTCGCAGTTGACTTTAAACTGTAGGACCCGCCACTCATGTATAAAATTAACACACACAACATAAGTGGTGTGAGAAACTAGGTCGTAATCCTGGCTGAAGAGTTGTAATGACCAATTATATATGTAGTCTAAGTAGGTAGTACGTTGCATTATTAGAAGGTAATCTGTGGTTCAAACCCCAGCTCGAACATAATGCAAGACAACAAAATGTTGTGCAAGTAACTATCAGTATTGTCTTCGCAGCCTGCCAGGGGCCAATAGTTCGTTATAACTGCTGTGAGGTTTCTAACATGTTGTGCTGTAACCACTTAAGAACATTGAATGACGTTTTAGATGACACTTTAGATGACGTAAAGGGTCCGCCAAATAACTTTTTTTTTGAAAATGCTTTAAGAAAAAACTACTGAATATTTTCTCAAATTTCTTTTTTTATTTGAAAGTACAATCCTTCCGGTAATAATGGAAAATAATTTCATTCAAATGGCTGACTCGGCTGGCCATGCAGTAGCCTACATGATCAGTCCAATTTTTAAGCACATTATCGATTGTGTGCAGCTGTATTTCACCAATGGCTTCACGAATATTGTCCCTTAAAGCGTTAATTGTCTCTGGCTTGTCGGCGTAACACTTATCTTTGACGGCACCCCACAAATAATAGTCCAACGGTGTCAAATCGCAGCACCGAGGTGGCCAAACGACATCAGCTCTGCGGCTGATAATGCGATCTTCAAAAACAGGGCGCAAAACATCGAGTGTAGCTTCGGCTGTGTGGCACGTAGCGCCGTCCTGTTGAAACCAAATGTTGCCAATATCCTCCTCTTCAATTTTTGTGAACAAAAATTCGTTCAACATGGCCCGATAACTATCGCCATTGACTGTAACGGCCACTCCTTGCTTATTTTCGAAGAAAAATGGCCCAATTATGCCTCTGGACCAAAATCCGCACCAAACAGTGACTCGTTTTGGGTGCGTCGGCATTCAATGTATGCGTGCGGGTATTCTGTGCCAGAAATGCGACAATTTTGCTTGTTTACTTACCCGCCAAGATCAAAAAATGAGCTTCATCTGAAAAGATGATTTTTTTTGCCAAAATCGGCATCTTCTGGTGTAGGCTACTGCAGGGCCAGCAGAGGCAGCCATTTGAATGAAATTATTTTCCATTATTAACCGGTAGGATTGTACTTTCAAATAAAAAAAGAAATTTGAGGAAATATTCAGTAGTTTTTTTTTAAAGCATTTTCAAAAAAAAAGTTATTTGGCGGACCCTTTACATACAAAGACCACCCTCGTGTTCACATTTGTATGTACTGAAGAGATCAGCATAATGTAATGAATTTAATTAAATCTGTAGTCAATTATTGCGTTCATTTATTTAAACATGATATCGAGCGTCTTCTACCTTTCATTGTGGTGGTATTTGATGCCAATTAGCTTTTAATACAGCTTCTTTTGATGCCTTCACTTCATTATTCACCATTTCTTTTAGGGTTTAAGCAAGAAAAGCCAATTCACTTGATGATTATTGACTAAAGCAGCCATTATCTTGTAACCATATTAAAGGCAAAATTAAAATGAGGTTTTATGGCCGGCTTTTTGGGGTGTTAAATGAACAAACAAAAAAAAAACGCATGATTTTGTGTTGTTGTTGGGTATTATTTAATTTGTGTTTGTAGGTGCTGTTTGTGTTTTTTTCTGGTGGGTATTTGGCAACATTAGTTTATATGTGGTTTTCTTTTTAATTTTGTTTTTTTGTTGGCAGTTGATGTTATTTCTGTTATTTTGGTTAACGAAAATCCTGTCTCTCTAATCACTGGCTGTGGCCCTGGTGGCGGTAAAGGTAGTGGTTGTTTAGCAATTTATCTGTTCGTTTCAATTCGAATACAATATTCACTGGCTTCACTGGTTTCAGTTGACCAAGCAACACTAACCACATCATCATCATGTGTAAATAATTGTGGCATTACTGTAGCAATTAAAATAATACAAACATACTTTTTAACTTTAAATTTTTTGCTATTTTTTTATTTATTTATTTTATATTTTATTGTTTATAGCAAATGCCACAAATTCGAAAAATAAAAAGCAAAAACAGTCTATTATAACGGGTGATTTTTTAACTATTATCCTTTTGGCAACACTGGTTTAAATAGCTCACGCACGTTTCGTGTTTTGTTTCACTGTCAAACATCTTCAGTTTGGTCTATAATTTAACCATGAATCGTCTTACAAACGAACAACGCTTGCAAATCATTGAATTTTATTATCAAAATGCGTGCTCTGTTAAGAAAGTTCATCGCGCGCTTCTTCCATTTTATGGTCAGTTTAATCGACCCACTGAAGCGGCTAGTCGGGCTATTGTGACTAAATTTCGCACCAAATTTACATTGTTGGACATTAAACCACCAACACGCTTACGTAGAGTACGAACTGAAGAAAATATCGCAGCTGTATCGGCCAGTGTTACTGATGACCATCAATTATCGATTCGTCGCCGTACGCAGCAATTGGGCCTCTGTTACTCAACAACGTGGAAAATTTTGCGGAAGGATTTAGGTGTGAAGCCTTTCAAAATACAGCTGGTGCAAGAATTGAAGCCGAACGACCTACGGCAACGCAGAATTTTTGGTGAATGGGCTCTTGGAAAGTTGGCCGAAGATCCACTTCTTTATCGAAAAATTGTGTTCAGCGACGAAGCTCATTTTTGGCTCAATGGATACGTAAATAAGCAGAATTGTCGATTTTGGAGTGAAGATCAGCCAGAAGCATTGCAAAAGCTACCAATGCATCCAGAAAAAGTCATAGTTTGGTGCGGTTTATGGGCTGGTGGCATCATTGGACCGTACTTCTTCAAAGATGCTGCGAATCGTAACGTTACTGTGAATGGTGAGCGCTACCGTGAGATGATATCCAACTTTTTTTGCCCAAAATGCAAGAGCTTGACTTGCATGACATGTGGTTTCAACAAGACGGTGCCACATACCACACAGCACGCGTAACAATGGACTTATTGAGAGGAGAGTTCGGTGAATATTTTATTTCACATTCGGGACCGGTCAATTGGCCGCCTAGATCGTTCGGTTTAACGCCTTTAGACTATTTTTTGTGGGGCTATGTTAAAGCTCATGTCTATACAGACAAGCCCGC
Source organism: Sarcophaga subvicina (assembly GCA_936449025.2). Taxonomy (NCBI): domain Eukaryota; kingdom Metazoa; phylum Arthropoda; class Insecta; order Diptera; family Sarcophagidae; genus Sarcophaga; species Sarcophaga subvicina. The sequence continues at coordinate 102,717,897 of OW388082.2, read as the reverse complement.
TTCAATTGACGCATTGGAAGACAACATTGAAGCATTTATTCGTAAGATACCGGCCGAAATGTTGGAAAGAGTATGCCAAAATTGGACTAAGCGGATGGACCATTTGAGGCGCAGTCGCTGTGAGCATTTGCATGAAATAATCTTCAAACATTAAATTATATGGACCGTACTATCGATTCAAATAAAGATTTCATGCATTTTTCTGAATTTTATGTTTTTTTTGAAAAATTTTCCTATAGCTCTTAAAAATCACCCTATATTTACACAAGTAACCTTCAAGCACACAATACATACACAAATGCTTGCTTGCTTTCTCTCTCTCTCTCTCTCTCTCTCTCTCTCTCTCTCTTCACAAACACACTTAATGTTTAATATATTCGCACATGTGTATATACATACATAGATGCGTAAATTTTGTATTTGTGTTTGTATTTGTTGAGGTGTTTTTGTGTATTAATGTGTTAAAGACGTTTAATTAGAGGCAATTAACGCTTTTACATTATGTGGCATTGAATTATTTAAAGGCTTCTCCTTCTCTTTTTTCTTCTTCTTATTCAATTACCAAATCATATACATTTGTATTCTTATATACATACATATGTACTTACTGTTACAGCCATTTTAATACAATCATAATTAAACACATACTTAATCAACAACAGCATCTTCATTGCGTATGTATTAATAAAATACTTAGCACTTCTTCTTGCAGACAACATGGCTGGTATTTATTTATGTGGAATTTAATTAATTAAATAATTATGCTGTTAAGCTGCTCTTAACAATTGTATGTTCAAGGTTTTATTGCTCAATACAGGCCAAGGTAAAATTCTTACAAAAGATGACAAGAAAATTCCCTCTCCTGACATCCAGCTAAAGACAGCAATATGAAGAAGAAATATAATGGGTTTCCTACTCTCAATTACGTTGAATCTTCCACAGAACAATAACAGTTTTTTCCCACGTATTTCTCACAATATTTTTCAATCTTCATGTTGAGGTGCTTAACAGAGATCAGCAATGATTATTCAAAACGATGAGTAGATTCGAATCATACTCATAATTTCTGATACTTATATGCATCATACTCATACTACTCATATTCAAAGTTTGAAATACTCATCGTACTCATACTTAACAATACGCATGATGTTATGATTTCGACTCTCCTTTACTCAACATTTGCAAGAATCACAAAATAAGTATGATTCGCGTACGAACACTAAAATACTCACTAGAAGGCTGTGTGTTTGCTTTGCTTGCTGTCTTTGTCTTTTCCTTTCTTCTTTTCTTGTAAATGCAACAACACCTAAAACAGTAAATGTTGATGAATGATTCGAATCACTCGAATCATTTATGAGTATTATAAGTATTTTTCTAAATTTATGAAACTGAATGAGTAGACGTATGAATCAAACATATTTCGAATGTTATGAGTTTGATGTCAACGTTGTACTCATACTCATTGCAACCTGTACTTATAAATCAATGTTGTAGTGACTACGAATGAATCAAAGTAGTTGAATTTCAATACTATTGACTCACTCATACTCAAAAAGTCGCCGTGGTGTAGTAGGTAGTGTGTTGGCTTATTAGACGAAAAGCCAGGGTTCGAGCCCCAGGCCAGACATCAAAATAAAATACAAAAAGTATTTTTTCGGCGACTTCCTCTCAGCAGATTTCTGGCAAAAACTCTGAGAGTAAATAAAATTGCCATGAAAAGTTTCTCAAAAATCTGTCGTTCGGAGTCGACTTTAAACTGTAGGTCCCGCCACTCATGTATAAAATTAACACACACAACATAAGTGGTGTGAGAAACTAGGTCGTAATCCTGACTGAAGGGTTGTAATGACCAATTATGTATGTATACTCAAAATTTCATGAGTACTTATGAGTAGCGAAAAAGCGATTCGTTGCTGATCTCTGGTCCTTAAGTGTATTCGATTTTTTTCCTCCTCTTCTGGATACTGAGTGGCTGAGAGAGTAGTATCGTGATTTTTCTCTTCGCCATTGATTGACTTATCAGCATCTTGCTCTGTATGCATCACAATTATTACTTACTAACATACTTACATACATAATTGGTCATTACAACCCTTTAGTCAGGAATACGATCTAGTTTCTCACGTTGCTTAGGTTATGTGTGCTAATTTTATACATGAGTGGTGGCACCTATAGTTTAAAATCGATTTCGAACAACAGATTTTTAAAAAACTTTTCATAGCAATTTTATTTATTCTGTTGAGAGGCAGTCGCCTAAGAAATATTTTTTCATTTTGTTTTGTTGGAAATGTCAGACCTGGGTTTAAACCGTCGCCTCACGTCTAACAGACTACCTGCTCGTATACGGCGATATACTTCAGATGTTAGTGTTTGCTGCTTATCCGTACTTTCGATCTTTCCAGGGGTGGATTTTCCCTCATCTGTTTGGCAATGCCATGGACAGGAATCTCACTCGAGTCTGTAGCTGATGACATTGCTCGATATTTTGATGATCAGATGACCGTTTTCTTCCCTTTGCTTTTCAGAATACGCCATAGGAGCTATGTGTAGTCTCTCATTTTAGGCATTCAATAGAGCCATAATCAGCTTCGTTGCTAGTCCCACATTTATTGAGAGAAAGAAGATCACCATATGTGTCCTGGCTACTTGATCTCCTGGGTACGATACTTAGACAATTTCTTCGTGGCCAATTTCAGTCAAATCGCCATCAAATTTCAGCGCCTGAGTTCATCCCATTGCCACTTTGCAGATAATTGCCTCTTCTAGCTTAGTATGCCTAAAGGGTGTCATATTGAGTGATGGGCGCAACCTCATTGCCTTTGAAACCTCTGCATGACTTTTGCTAACAATTCCTCTCGCGTCACTCACAAGGATTTTTGGTGCACCATCAGATGTCTTTTGAGGAGACATGATATTTTTCCCTTTTCTTTTGATCGCCTTCTGTTTGAGGCTATACGTCCTTTCTTCTATCTTCCTAAGGTTAGACATGTTTCCAGGTACCTTATGTACCATCTTCAGCTTGCTCCACCTTTGTTCCAGCTTGGCCAAGAGATGATATTTTCGGCACGTAATGGGTATTGTGTTGCCGTATCATTTCGCATTTCAGCAACGCTAGAAGCGGCATTGGTCTTCCATCTTTCTCCAGGTACCTAATGTACCATTATCAGTCTGCTCCACTGTGTTCATTAATCGAATTTGGCCAAGAGATAATACTTTCGAGCCGTAACGGCTATGACGCTATCGTATCCCTTCTATTTTTAGTTGCACTAGAAGCGACAATGACCCTAATTCCTAGTCTTTGGCGTAGTGCTGTGAAGCTGGATTTGGTTAGTCCATCATCCAGCTCTACTTTTTGTTTTCATCAGCAGGGGTGATTGATAATTTCTCTACTGAAGCCGATGTTTCAATTACTTTTGTAGATGACTTCATCTCTCTTTTCTTTGATATTGTGATTGTTGTGCTTCTGCCTCAAGGACTATGGGAGCTCAGTTTCGTGGGGACAATTGTCCATCCAAGACCACTCCATATGACGTTGTAACCTAATGTGTCGAATGCTTTTTTCAGTTGGTAATGAAGAGAAGTCGCCGTAGTCTAGTAGGTAGTGTGTTGGCTCATTAGACGTGAGGCCTCGGTTCAAACATCAGTTCTGTCATCAAAACGAAAAATATGTCAAAAAAATATTTTTTTGTCGACTTCCTTTCAACAGATTTCTGGCAAAAACTCTGAAAGTAAATTAAGTGGCCATGAAAAGCCTTTCAAAACATCTGTCATTCGGAGTGGACTTTAAACTGCAGGACCCGCCACTCGTGTATGAAATTAGCATACACAACGTAAGTGGCGTGATAAGTTAGGTAGTAATCCTGACTAAAGGGTTGTAATGACCAATTATATATGTATGTATGTGTGTAATGAAGAGATATAATCGCAATCATTATTTTAACATCGGCTCTGTTATGACTGGTAAGCTGTTGATGTGATCAATGCAGGACTTATGAGGCGTAAAATCTGTCCTTAAATTCTTTAGTGCTGAAGTAATTATGTTCGAAATGCTTTTGGATGAAGAAGTATAAAATTTTTTTTATTGACCATGTGTTCATGAGTATATTTTGGAAATTTTTTGGATAAAATATTTTGTCAAACAACTTGCGTTGTTTGTAGGTTCTATCGGGTCAAGTCTTTCGTTCTCATTATGTTATGAACAAAGAGATTCTGATTGCCCCTATTTGCCGTATTAATCCTTTATGCTTATTAGTAAGTTTTTATTCGGTTATTAAGCAATAAAACCCTAAATAAACTGTTTTCAAATTTTAAAAATCCTTTTTCACTACAAAGTTTTTTTTTCAAAAATATTTTCCCTTTTGCTTGACGCCTTATTATGCCACTTCATGCAAATAAATTATCCTTTTAAGGATTTAAAATTAATCCCAGATTATTGTTATGATTAGTTTTCCTACTTTTCATTTTGATGTTGTTATTATAGTTTTTGTTGTTGTTGTTGTTGGTGTTTAAATATTTATTATTTTTTTTTTGTATCTCCTACAAGCATATAATATTTGCTGGGTGGTCATCATATTTATTGACCAAAAGAAGACAGTAAAACTGGACAAATTTTAAATCCAAAAGATAAATTCATTACAATTTATTTTAATGCTGCCATAAATTTAAGGCTCTTTGAAAAGGTAAAAATTAATGCTTAACACACATACACACATATATACACACATACATACATGTGTAGTCAATAAACATCATTTTGAAAAAGCCACAAAACTTAAGAGAAAGGGGTTGTGAAATATTTCCATGATACTTATTATGATTATTAGTATTGACCCTTCCCCCATTCCATCTACATAATCGTACTTACCCTTTACAGACATATATGGAGACCTTAAGTTTAGTAACGATTATCTTTGACAAACATACTCCTTGCCATGAAAGGGATGTTCAATCGAAACACGATTAATGTTGACTTTGACCACCACCACCACAGTGTGGCAAGGGATTAGAAAAAAAATTTGTCGTTTTTTCTTTAATTTTTTTTTGTAGTCCGAGACCTGCTTTCTTATTTCTGACATGTTTTCCTTGGTCATGTGGCTGTGGGATTTATGGGTTGACAGCTGCCATATAAAAAAAACAAACTCAATAGCAACATAAGGCAGCAAAATGTCAATCAAATTCCTAAAGCAAAACCTAAATAAGAACAAGAGGGGAATCTTAATATATTTCAAAACTTAAAGATTTGTAGAGCAAACAGATGATTCGATTTGTGAGTCTTAAAGGTAGAATGCCAGATAGTGAGATGTCAATGGAGAATACATAGATTCTAAAGAGAAGTTTTAGTTTCGTTGCAGTTACAAAGAAGTAGAATTGAATTCTTAAAGATAAAGTATTAAATAATGATTGAAGATGTTTATTATTGATGTTGAAAGGTCTCTAACATATGAAAAGTTGTTGTTGAATGCTGCTTGCTTCTGCGTGAGAGCGTGCTAAAGTGCTTCAATGTCTTGAAATATCTGGTTAGACGTTCTCTTCATACATACTACACATACTAAGCTTGAAGTATTCCAAATTGTAGGCAATGATCTAGTAAAAGTTTAAGTTGTTTCAAACCCATTCGGCTTCAGAGGTGTCTCCATCACGTATCCAGATCCTCTTCCGAAGAATATAACATTTCAAATTTCTCTTTAACACTACAGCAGGACTCTGGACCTATCAGGAATACACATGTTACCTTTTTGAAGTCGCCGTAGTCTGGTAGGTAGTGTGTTGGCTTATTAGACGAAAAGCCGGGGTTCGAGCCCCAGGCCAGACATCAAAATAAAATACAAAAAGTATTTCTTCGGCGACTTCCTCTCAGCAGACTTCTGGCAAAAACTCTGAGAGTAAATAAAATTGCCATGAAAAGTTTCTCCAAAAATCTGTCGTTCGGAGTCGACTTTAAACTGTAGGTCCCGCCACTCATGTATAAAATTAACACACACACCATAAGTGGTGTGAGAAACTAGGTCGTAATCCTGACTGAAGGGTTGTAATGACCAATTATGTATGTATGTATGTATTACCGAAAATGTTAGAGATTACTGGTTCTGCTCAAAAGGCCATTTAAGAAGCGTCGTTTTGTCACATCACAATATCTCTCTGACTACCATACATTCACCCTTATTCTGGTTGTCGTCGTGGACGCAAGACGACGTCGACTTGCATCAACAATTTAAAATTGGTATTCTGTTTGTCGTTATTTACAGTTATCGATGACTGTCGATACACATTTGGTATTCTGTAAGTCAATACTAAGTCGATATTGTGTTGTGTCGACTCTGATTTGGTAACGACAAGCAAAAAAAATTAACTCTTGTGGTGAATTTTTATTGTCTTACGTTTTTCTTCCTTAGTACAATAGCGATATGGATCGCTTTGATAACCATAAATACAGTTACACGTCGCCAAATGATTTCTAACAAAATATTTGGCATTCTGCCCACAGGTACCAGGAAATGGGTTTTTACATTTCTCATTAACACATGCCCTGTTCGATGGGCAGTCGGAATCAAACATTCCGGTCGACAACCTTCATAAGGATTGTCAAATTAATCAGGTAAACATTTGCAAGATGCAACGCCATTTTGTTGGCGGCATTGAGCATAGGGTCCACAAGGCGATGGATTGGAAGGGTCGACAAGTTCAGGTGGATTTTGTTGTATGGGAGAGCATAGCACAAATGGATTACCAGTATAGCCAGACTCACAATAACACATTGGAGCGACAGCAGGGATCCTTATACTTCTGATTAATAAAAGTTTGTTGCGAGGGACATTCGGAGTTTGTAACGCATTCAGGGTGGCAATTAGGTGGTTGTCCTGTATACTCTGGTAGGCAAGTACATGAAGGTGTTGTCCCTATATCCTTACAGATGATATTTGGATCACACGGTGAAGGTTGACAAGGATTCGAAGCAACAGCATCCTTTTGAGGTTCAACTATAGACATTAAAAATCGTATTAATAGCTAAGTTTTCGCAGCAATTGTAATCCTATCAAACTTACTCATTCTTTGGCACTGAACAAATGGATTTCCTGTATAGTCTTAAATACAAGTACAGAACGGACTGTGGTTTACAACATTGCAAAGCGCAAAACGGCCACATATTCCTGGACATGGATCAATACATCGTTGATTTTGACAGGCCTGATGATAAAAAAAACTTTTTTTTTTTCTAAATAAACCATAAAATGAATCGGCTGACTTAAATATTAGAGATGTGTGTTTTGTGTTATTACAATTTTCGATAAACAGTCGACGTCGACACAGTTCTGTTACAGAATAGCAAAACAGTGTCGACGCGATGTCGACGACGATAGAAAACGATGTCGACTCAAAAACGACGACGACGACGACGACGACAACCAGAATAAGGGTGATTACTTACTTAGTCATTACAATCCTTTAGTCAGGATTGGTTTAGTGTCTTATACCACCCATGTGGTGTTGGTTACGTTTTTCCTTGAGTGGCGGGACCTACAGCTTAATGTCGACTCCGGAAGAGAGATTTTTTAAGAAACTTTTCATGACAATTTTATTTTACTATCAGAGTTTTTTCCAGAAGACGTTTTATTTTTTTCGAGATGTCTGAGCTGTGATTTGGTTATTAAGCGCCCAACACGCTACCTACTAGAATATAGCGACCAGACTTTCCTTTGATACTCTATACATGGCGAACCTTTCCGAGTATTCTTGGCATTGTCACATGTCACGTATGTTTTCTTGTACATATACCGGAAAATTTATACTATAAATAAAAAAACACCCGTTGATAAATTTATTATTTTTTTAAGCAACAACAAGAAATTACAATTAAATTGATGACCGATAATGTTGAATAATTATTTTAAAATGGAAGTTAAAAAAACTAAAAAATTAAAAATAAAATAGAAACAGAATAGAATAGATTTTAATTTCAATAAAACATATTTTTATTTGTTATTGCATTTCAATATTTTAAATAAATAATGGCAGGGGCAGGATTGCTTTCATTATTTATATTTTCCTGTGCAAATATCATGAAATTAATGCCACAACGCTTTTAACGAAATTAAATTGCAAAAAACAACAACAGTTCCTTTATACAAAACGAAAAGTATGGCTTTCCCCATATAACAGACCGACCACCTTAACAGTGAGTACAATTGAATTGTGGTGGTTAAGGTGCTGGTTGGTGGTGGCTTCTCATTATGTTTCCTTCGCTAGTTTTTAACAATTTACTTCGATATGTACTTTGTTTTGTACTGTTAATGGTTTTTCATCAGTTTATTGTCTGCATTTTTCTGTATTGATTCGAATGCCATTCTATTCAAATTGTATTCATAAAAATGTTTGCTTAAGGGGAAGAGGAGCAGAGATAGATAGAGAGAGAGAGAGAGCAATGTTGGTTGCTATGTGTTGATTGTAAGGTGTAGTGGCTGAGTTTGAGTCTGAGTTTGTTTGTAGTCTGCCATATTTATGCAACGTAACGTAACGAATCAATCAGCAACAAGGCAACATCATCAACATCAACAGGAAGTACAACAACCACCATTACCACCAGCCCCACCACTACCACCGCATGAGTACAACAGCAACAACAGCAACAGCCAGATATATTGAAAGTGTAACGGCAAATAGCTGTTTTATATTGTATTTACCACCACAATACAATTTTGAATTGATTGCAGTTTGTTTTACATTTTATCAGTCAGTCTCTTATCTTTTGTGTCTGTATCTGTAGAAAACCATTTGCATTGTATGCCATTTGATTCTACATTTCTAAGTAAAATGAACTCCTTTTTTATTGTTTTTTATTGTGTTTTCTTGTTTCTTTTTATTATTTTTTTTAAGAAATTAGAATATTTTAGCAAGTGGCACTGTTTTAAAACCACATCTTTGTTTTGCTTTCATTCCGGAAATGTTTGTTTTCTTTTGAATATTTAATCAATCGCTTAAATGGCTTATGAAATGCAGATGTTGTTTCATTTCCTTACATGAGATAATTGATTTGATTTTCATAACAGGTATTGTGAATGCTTGCGAATGGCATCTGTTTAGAATATTTAAATAATTGAAGCTGATAAGAGCTGCAAGCTTCTGGAAATATTAGGTGTAGTAAAAAGTAATTTTCCTGTAAATGGCTTTAGGAAACTGTATCGTTCGTGAACTGTACAGAGAAATCATGACAAATTTAAAATAAATTTCATAATATTTTCAAGTGCTTTTCTCACAACACCTAAGAAATTCGGTTGTGTAGCTTCGGCGAAAAGACTTATGTTTGCCACCATTTCGGGTAATATTTCATCAACGGCAATTGTGAAGATGTCTTCAAGGACTTGGATTATGGCTGAATGGATCCTGTACTTAAGATATTTTCCATATTCAGACAGAAAATTTCAAAGCGAGATTAGATTGTTCATAATCGCTGGATTTACCACTGCATTGTTGGAAATTTTTTATCACTGAGCAATTTTAAACTATAAACATACAGGGTGGCTGATATGTATTGCAACCAACTTCAGGTTGTTATCATTTGTAAACCGCTCGTCTGACAGCTGACAGATTTATTCCAGTGACGGTTCATTTTATTATTTACAAGCTTACAAAAGCATTTTGATCCATTGCATTCAGAAAAAAAGTTATTCGTGATGGAATTTAAGCGTGATAGAGTGATTGCTTTATATTTGGTTGGAAAACCACAGGTGGCTATCGTTAGAGCTCTCCAGCATTTAAATGTGAATAAATCTTTTGTTTCTCGTAAAATTGATCGTTACCGTGATACTGGCAGTGTTGCATCGCGTCCAAAAAGTGGACGAAAAAAAACGGTAACAACACCAGAAATGATCCGAAAAGTGAAGGCCAGATTTGATCGAAATCCACGCCGCAGTGGCAGAAAAATTGCTAGTGAGCTGAAGATATCGCGAGAACGGATGCAACACATATTGAAAAGTGAGCTTGGACTAAAGCCATTGAAGTTCCAAAAAGTGCAAGAACTCACCGATGGACAAAAAAAAGTTAGACTGGAAAGAGCCAAGGAGTTACTTCGCTTGCACGAAAGTGGCCAGTTACCGAATTTGGTTTTCTCCGATGAGAAGCCATTCCAAATTGAGCAGTTTTTGAACAAACAAAATGATCGGGTTTACTTGCCAAAGAGGTCAGCTGAAAATTTACACCTGCGATTTATTTACACCAGAACTCAAGCGCCGCCGATGGTAATGGTGTGGGCCGCCGTAACGACCGATGGTCGCTCCCCGCTTGTATTAATCGACCGTGGGGTCAAAATAAATGCCGAATATTATCGGGAAAATGTCTTAAAGACAGTCTTGAAGCCCTGGGCAGACAAACATTTCGGCCGCAGACCATGGACATTCCAACAGGACTCAGCACCACCGCACTCAGCACGCGTCAACCAAGAAAGGCTTAAAAAGGAGGTTCCTCGCTTCATTTCTCCCACACAATGGCCACCAAAATCTCCGGATCTTAATCCGTTGGACTTTTGCGCCTGGGGCATTTTGGAGAGTAAGGTTCTCACTAAAAAATACCAAAGTGTCGATCATCTCAAGACGGCGCTTCGCCGGGAATGGGCCAAAATACCGCAGAGCCACTTTCGTGCAGCCTGTGATGGCTTTGTCGGCCGTTTGAAGGCCATAATTCGTACCAAAGGTGGCCAATTCGAACAAATCTAAACTGATTCTAAAATTTGATGTTATTTCCAACATTTTTTGCTTTTGAAGAATAAATTAAAAAAAATAAAAAAAATATAGCGCTTTACTTTGTTGCATTATATATCAGCCAACCTGTAGAAAGCTAAATCTGTATCAAGTATTTAGAAAGTGAATTCGAATTGATTTTGGTCACTCCAAATAGTGAATATGTTTAGTATAGACATTGTCTTAATAAAACAATTCTTTTTATTAAGGCCATTACGACTTTTTTTATTTTTCCAACTGAAGAAAATGACTGGGACTTAATGTCTCATTTGTGAAATATATAGTCCATGCCTCATGGCTTTAGAACCTTTCATGCACAGATAGATTGCAGAGGTAGAAGAAACATATTTTCTTTAACCTCTAGTTTAGGGCCTAGTTTTACATGAAGTCCTGACAAAACTACCTGAGACGGATGCCAAGAATAAGCGGATGATATAGTCCTTATGATCTGAAGGGACTCTCTGTGACTTCATACAAAAAGATCTTGAGATTGTAAGTCATTGGTGCATGACAATGGGCCTGAGAATATATCCAGGCAATACTACAATAGTACCACACCATAGGGTGATATCTTTTCATCTCAAATGTGGAATGTAGTAGTGGATGAACTCATAATAAAAGTATCTGAGGCGAGGGTATGCAGATGATATAGCTTTGATGGCTAAAGACAAATTTGAAGCGACTCTCTGCGACATCATTCAAAAAGATCTTGAGATTGTAAGCCTTTGGTGCATGACAATAGGCCTGACAATAAAATCAAGCCAAAATCCAATAATACCGTTTACAAGAAGAAAAAACTTTCTAAATGGAAGAATATTCAACTGCTGGGTGACCAAATATCACAGAAAATGGTAGTAAAATTTTTAGGAATAACACTCGATTGTAAATTGACATAAAGACCTAATACAGAGAGCATCTAAGGAAATGCCAGACATGCCATAATGGCATGCAGAAGTTTTACAGGGAAATTCTGGGAATGAAAGCGAGAAATTATGCATTGACTGTATACGATGATGGTCAGGAAAATAGTGACCCATGCGACAGTTGTCTGGGCAGATAGAATAAATCTGGAAACATCTCAAATGAGGTTGTAAATATACAGAGACTAGCAGTCGCCGTGGTCTAGTAGGTAGTGTGTTGGCTTATTAGACGAAAAGCCAGGGTTAGAGCCCCAGGCCAGACATCAAAATAAAATACAAAAAGTATTTCTTCGGCGACTGCCTCTCAGCAGATTTCTGGCAAAAACTCTGAGAGTAAATACAAATTGCCATGAAAAAGTTTCTCAAAAAATCTGTCGTTTGGAGTCGACTTTAAACTGTAGGTTCCGCCACTTATGTATAAAATTAACACACACAACATAGGTGGTGTGAGAAACTAGGTCGTAATCCTGACTGAAGTGTTGTAATGACCAATTATGTATGTAGCATGTGGTGACATAACAGGGACAATGAGAACTGGTCATACAGCGGCGCTCAAAGCTCTGTTTGATTCAAGTACGTGGCATAGCAGTGATGATCACAGCTTTGGTGATTGTAGTTAGGGTGATGGGAGACAAGTCTAATGTGAAATTTATTAAAGGTTTTTGTAAGCTACCTTCTTAACTGTCCTCTGGACAGAACCAACAGACGCAACGATATTTGGTATCAAAAATGAATGGAGTAATCTGATAGCTGCGTACTATTTTAAGAGAGAGAGAGAGTATTTCGTGGTACACTGGTGGGTCAAAAAGGGATCTTGGAACAGGAGGAGCAGTTTTTGGCCCCAGAATGAAATACTCCGAGTCCAAGAGGAAACTTGCTTTAATTTTCCATGCGCAAATCTACGTATGCCATTGAAAAATGGCAACCTGGGTAGAAGATAAAAAAGACAAGATTTAATAATAATAATTATTAAACTTCTTGACCCCATTACTGGAGCTTAAATAATTTCTCTTACTACAAATATTAGAATATAATTCATACAAATATTTAATCCCTTAACTTTTAAACTCTCATCGAATTTTATAATTCTCAAATCAATCCAATTGACTATATTTACCATTCACACCTTATCGTATCCCTTTTTTTTATATTATTATCCTTGTTTTTTTTATTAAATTTATTATATTTACTCTCTCATATTGCTTTTATTCTTATATTTATTTTCATATGTATGTATGGTTTAAAATATAATAGAGATACGCATAAATAACTATTGATTTTGTATCTTTTTATCTGCATTTTAAGTTTTAAGTTCGTTGGTGAATATTGAATTGACATTTAATTTCCTTAAAAAGTTGTACAAACATCGATAACCCTTATGGCTGACCCACATCAATTCTGTGTCAAATTGTATGACCGAACAACAATTTTATTTAAAAGATTCCGTTTCTGTTTCGTTTCCATTGTTTGCATTCAAAAAATATTTAAAATTCGGAAAAAAAGGGAGACCTTTTCCTTTGTAAATACATACATAAGCAATCCACAGGTATTTTTATTGGCCAATGCCTTATAAAGAGATATTTGGGTTCTTAAATATAATAAAGCCAGTATGAATAGCTTTTATTAAGAAAATAAAATGAAAATAAAATAAAAACTAAACTCTTTGACATTCCAAATGAAATACCAACTGAAGTCACTCTACCCCTAGTGTTGATTGTTAGGTATATTGAATGAAGACGATTGTTTATGGTTAGTAAGGTGATAACAAGTTTATCGGCGATCAGAAAATATAACACGAATTAAATTTCAGTCACACTCCCTTCATACTTTATAGGGTATCGCTGTAATGTCTCCTCCAAGCCTGTTATACAGACGAATCTCAAGATGCTGCTCGATGTCAACAATACCGATTTCCATCCCAGCAATGGATTGTGCTCCGATTATTCATTCTCATCATTACAGAATCAACATGTTGGACTAGAGACAACCTTCATCCTGAACAAGTGTACTTTGAATCTAGAGTGCCCTGTCAAAAGATAGGTTTTAAACCTCAGATCTCCTCTTATTGTAGTTTCCCAACAACAATTTTTTCCCATTCTTTGTTTTCCCTTTCGTTAAGTACCCATTTCCAAATATCAGCTCCTACTCCACAGTAGGGTTGGCTTCGAAGGTCCCCTCTTTGCAAGCTTTTACTTGCTCTTTTTACATGACCTGAAACCTGGCAGCTTCTTCAGACAGTTCCATACTATCTTTGATTTAACCTGATAAGAGCTGAGTATTGGAATGGCGACCAGACTGTCAAATAGTATTGCAATGTCCTGCCCTTTGCACTTCTTATCCAAGTTGAATTCAGCACATATTTCTACGGTGTAGACTTTCGCTTGAAATATATCTGCGTGTTTTCCCATGGACTTGGAATATTTCATTCTGTGAGCAAAATCTCTTGTTCCTGTTCCAAGATCTGTTCTTAACTCATGCATATAACACGCAACAGTACCTCTTTTAAGAGAGTATTCAGCTTCCAGATTACTGCGTTCATGTTTGTTATTAAGTCTCCTTGAAAAACATTTCCCAAAATCATATGAGTCCACTGGTTCGATCCAGTAAAGAAGGGAGCTGTCAGCCAATTGATACCTTAGATTCCACATTAGATTTCAAATTTGTCTTTCAACAACATAACCATTATCTTTGAAGCATTGGTCTTCACTATCCTTTGCAGTGAACTTATATCAGACAGAGCTTCTAGAGCCGTTATAGGACAGATTCTCTCATTGCCACGATTATGCTAACACACGCTAGTCTTTGTATCGTATCCAACAACATTTAAGCTGTTTTCGGATTTGTTTTATTTGCCCATACATAGGTTACTATTGGTTTGACAATTATGGTATACATCCAGTATCCAATTGCTTGGAAAGATCTTCAGGATTTTCCTGTAAACTTTCTGTATATCCTTATGAGATGTTCGGCCTTTCATGAAATGCTTTCTATAAAAGCTTACGATTTCAATTTACTATACAGTGTTATTCCCAGATATTAAAGAGTAACCCATCTGTCCCATTGCTTTTAGTTGCCCTTGTATCTATCACTGTTGAGACGTCTACATAAACGATAATAATGCGGCATATATGTTTGCACGGTTTCTAGCAGCCTGTTTAAATTGAGTTTCCTTAGTCCTTTGACGGACACCAAAATTTTAAAAGGCCTTCCCGTGGGACACTTGCTGTATCTCCGATTTTATGAAGGAAACAATTTATGACGTGTATACACGTCATGTCCCCCCAGAAACTCTTGTTATGACGTCTGTGTCCGTCAAAGGGTTAGCTGGTGTACTCATCGGTACTTCTTCGTTTTTATTCCCCGAATTTTTACTTTGGATATCGATACGCCTTTACCTCATAAGTCTGCCAACAATTGGAGTGAGCATGAGGCTGATATCCAGCAGCCTTATGGCCTTTATAAACGCCTTTGATTTAATATTATTGCAGGTACTCTCTACAGAAAGAAGGGCAATCAGAGTACATTGCTTGTAATGCAATTGCTCTATGGGGCTTGCTAGTCAGTATAGCTTAGGATAGCTTGGAAATTGGCCATAATAAAACCTACTAATATTATGCCACAAATAGACAGAAATTGTGAGAGTGTGTATGTGCTTAAGACTTCGCTTTCTGTTTGTAAACAGTCATGCTTTTTTCAAAATCTTTTCTTTTAATTTCTTTGCGTTTTCATGCTGTCAAGTGTGATTGACATTTTTTTTGTTTCGAATAAAAAAACTTCTGTTGACAGATTTATTTATAAAATAAAATATAAAACAAATAAATTTTATTTTTATTTTAATTTTCCAAAACAAAGGCAATAAAATTTCAATAAAAAAAACCCAGAATCTCTGTGCCTTTGTTCACACAGAATTAGACAATGAATGAACGCATATAAATAGAAACTGATTTTAATTTGTTTTTTTTTTCTTTATAAAGTCTGCTCTTTAATGACGTTTTTTTCGTGTGCGTTAAAAACATACTTTTGTTAGTTTGTTTAGCCATTTAAATAATTACAATTAATTGAAAAATATTATCTTTTCAGGCCATTTGTTTTTTTTTATTATTAACTCACTATCTGCGGTTAATACAGTTGAGAAAGGCATTGTAATAGGATGACAGCACGTAATTAAAATAATTTTATGATTAAAAATAAGTTTTTTTTTAATTCTTTTTAAAGAATATAGAATTTGATTAATTTTAAATAATTGGGGCAGATGTATACTTGGGATATTATCCCTCTCACTGGACTTAGGAGCGAGAATGACAGGTAAGTTTATTTTATTTTCTTTGTATCTCATCCTCGTCTCGTCATTTAAGCTGTTTGCAGGTGGTATACATACATAGATACATACACAATTGATCGTTACAGGATTACGACCTAGCTTCTCACACCACTTATATTGAAAGTCTACTCCGAACGACCGATTCTTTGAGAAACTTTTCATGATAATTTTATTTTACTCTTAAAGTTTTTGTCAGAAATCTGCTGACGGGAAGGCACCGAAGAAATATTTTTTATTTCGCTTTGTTTGAGATGTCTGATCTAGGATTTGAACCGTGGTCTCACGGTTACCTAACAGGCTACGCCGACTTTATGTTTGGAATATAACATCATTGAAATGTTCGCCTGAAATTTTCCATTACCCTGATGCCACAATCGGACTGTAGCTCCCAGTTTAAAATCGACTCCGAAAGCCAGAGTTGGGAGAAACTTTTCATGGCAATTTTCTTTTACTTCTAAGACGAAGTCACCGCAAAAATATTTTCTCATATTTCATGTTTAGAAGCGTGGCCTCACGTCTAATAAGCCGGCACACTACTTAGTAAACTACGGCTACTGCTATACATTCAGTGCATTATTTCTGTAACCAATATTTAGAAAGCATCTGGCAGGAAATGAAGGCCGTCTGTATACCATTATGTGATCCTTCTAGAGATGCTTGCTAAATATTTTTCTTTCACTTTCTGTAATATTAACTCACCCAGGAGTCGTATATTTTTCCACTTAGGAAGTTTTTCTTCTTGGAAACGGTACTACTAAAGGGTCCGCTAAATAACTTTTTTTTTTTGAAAATGCTTTAAAAAAACTACTGAATATTTTCTCAAATTTTTTATTTTATTTGAAAGTACAATCCTTCCGGTTAATAATGGAAAATAATTTCATTCAAATGGCTGCCTCGGCTGGATCGGTCCAATTTTTAAGCACATTATCGATTGTGTGCAGCTCTATTTCACCAATGGCTTCACGAATATTGTCCTTTAAAGCGTCAATTGTCTCTGGCTTGTCGGCACCCCACAAATAATAGTCCAACGGTGTCAAATCGCAGCTCCGTGGTGGCCAAACGACAACAGCTCTGCGGCTGATAATGCGATCTTCAAAAACAGGGCGCAAAACATCGAATGTAGCTTCGGCTGTGTGGCACCTAGCGCCGTCCTGTTGAAACCAAATGTTGCCAATATCCTCCTCTTCAATTTTTTGTAAACAAAAATTCGTTCAACATGGCCCGATAACGATCGCCATTGACTGTAACGGCCACTCCTTGCTCATTTTCGAAGAAAAATGGCCCAATTATGCCTCTGGACCAAAATCCGCACCAAACAGTGACTCGCTTTGGGTGCGTCGGCTTTTCAATGTATGCGTGCGGGTTTTCTGTGCCCCAAATGCGACAATTTTGCTTGTTTACATACCAGCCAAGATCAAAATGAGCTTCGTCTGAAAAGATGATTTTTTTTTTTGCCAAAATCGGCATCTTCTGGTGTAGGCCAGCCGAGGCAGCTATTTGAATGAAATTATTTTCCATTATTAACCGAAAGGATTGTACTTTCAAATAAAAAAAATAAATTTTGCGAAAATATTCAGTAGTTTTTTTAAAGCATTTTCAAAAAAAAAAGTTATTTGGCGGACCCTTTATGATTTTGTCTAAGTTTATTCTCAGACCCATTGTCTTGCACCGATAACTTACAATCTCAAAACCTTTTTGAATGATATCTCAGAGAGTCTCTTCAAGGCTATATCATTTGCATATCCTTGGCAGTCAATGCCCGCCTCAGATAATTTTGTTAGAAGTTCATCCACTATTAGATTCCACATTGGAGACGAAAAGATACCACCCTTTGGTGGGGTACTATTGTAGTATTGAATGGATATATTCTCAGACCCATTGTCGTGTACCAATGACTTACTAGCTCAAGATCTTTTTGTATCATGTCACAGAGAGCCTCTTCAGATCATCAAGGCTATATAATCTGCATATTCCTAGCAGTCAATGCTTATCTCAGTTTTCTTAGGAGTTCATCCCCGACTAGAATCCTTATAGAGGCGAAACCAACTCCTATAAGCATCCCCTAGTTGTGATAGTTAAAAGTAATAAAAATTCTTTTTAATTTTATTTCACATTTTTGCGTCTGCTTTGAAAGTAAAGTGGAAATTATTACAAAATTTGTTTTTTTTTTGTCGCCTATCTATTACTAGATTTTTTTTTATAAAATAATTTGCATAACTGCTACCAATGCAATCAATTAACTTTAATAAATAATTTCTTTAAAAAAGCTTTATTTTTATTACTTTTTTTGTTTAATCAATTACTCTGTTCGGTTTTTTATTCAATCCTATGGGGAGTACGAATAATGGAAAAGGATGAAATATTTCATTTTATTGGCAAATATTTTATTATTAATTTATAACAAAAGCAAAAAAACCAGAGAAAAAGCATATAAAACTGGCCACATTTTATTAAATAATTAGTTCAATTATACAATATTATTTTAACTTTTATTAACATTTTCTTTTTTGTTACAGAGTGTAACAGCTGCAATAGAAAAAAAATTCGAAACAAAACTTAAATCATAGTGAACAATAAACGCGTTTTTGTTTTGTTAAATTTTGTTGCATAAATAACCATAAAATTTTATTATTTATTCACAATGAAAGTTTAATTAACTTGAACGGGGGGAAAAAAAGAAAAACTATAAAATACGTACATAGAAAAACTTTTATAAAAATTTTATATAAAAACAACAATAATAAACATGTGAATAAAATTAATAATTATTTAATTAGTTTCGTAATAATTTTTTCTTTGTACACCTATACAGTGACTCTCAAGAGTAATCGGACATTTAGCCTCTGTGAAATTATAGAGAAAAGTTCTCAATATAGTTGCATTCTCTTCATTCCTATTAAGGAACAGAGAAAAGTGGCAAGCATTTGCTCAAACTTGCTATTCGGTTTCAAATTTATATTTGTTTTGTTTAAGGTTCACTAAATAAAATCTTCTTACATGATCTTCGTTGACAGTCAGGCTTCCCTAAGGGCCATTGCGTTGGTCTGGTGCAAATCACGGCTCGTTCGCTAGTGCAAGGAATCGTTAAGGACTTTTGGACCAGACCATATCCGTCTATGCTTGGTTCCGAATTATAGCAGAATACTGGGCAATGAGACGGCATATGCTCTCGCTAGGTTAGGTCCACTTTCTCGGGGCGATTTAATAGTTGGTATTGACCCCCCTATCTGACACCTCTACAGACTCATCGATGGATGGGTCAGGGGGAAGAGCAGAGGCGTTGGGGGAACGAATCTGGTTGTTATCGTTCTAGATGTCTATGGTCTGCTAAAGACAGTGTGAAAACAGGTTGGATATCGGATTTATCACGGGGCACTGCGAGATTAGGTCGCTGACGGGGATCTGGAACAGATCCCAGCCGGCCTATTACAGGGTATGTTGCGATGGGGAGGAGTTGGAGACTGTCGAGCACCTCCTCTGTCACTGCCAAGCCCTTGGTAGGTTGAGGACCCTAGGCAGGGGATTCTTTGAGGGTTTGAATTCTGTGTCGAGAGCCGATATCAAGGCTCTCCACAGATTCATTAGTGGTTTGAACTGGTTGAGAAGTGCTAGGGCTTCATCAATGTAGTCGCGCTCTCCATTTTTTGTTTGTTTTTGGTCTGTGTAACTCCTCCGCTTTCCATTCTCCCCTTTCCTACTTCCTCTCCTTCCTTTTTAAGGACGTTATGTACAATGGGTCAATTCGACCTCCGGGTACTGTACTTATCTGAATTGACAAGTACACGTCCTCTAGCCTAACCTAAATAAAATTCTTCCTAGAGTTGCACCTGATTGGTATACTGTGGCAGCTACTAGAAAGAGCAGCTTTTGAAAAAATGTGTTCGATTATTGTATAAAAGTTAAATACACAATTAAAATTCTATGCTTTTCTGAATTTGAAGAATCATGTCCGTTTATTCGTTGGAGTCACTGTCTATTCATACAGTTTAATGGTCTTTTTATGGCCAAGAGAAGTATGCTAAATTTTCAAAAAATAGTATTTTCTCATATTTCTGCACATGATTTATATTTGATCCGATTCGTTCCGACATCACACAAAGAGATCTTGATAGTGCGGCTGGAAAAACCACAATGGCACAAATTACAAGAAGGAGAATACTTCCTTAATTGAAAAATATTATAGTTCTGGGTGAGATAATATCACAAAAACTAATAGTAAAATATCTGTGAATGTATCACTAGATTGTAGTTTTCCCTGGAGGGCTCACATAGAGAGGATTTCAGGAAAGGTCAGACATGCAATAATGATATGCAGAAGGCTTGCAGGAAAATCCATGCAATTGATGATTGTCAAACTGAAAGTGATCTCTGTATGGGGTAATCGTCTGGGCAGATAGAACTAAAGATACAAAGAGGCAATAAAAATCAGTTCTACAGCGTCCATGGAAGCTCTCTTGAATTTATGCACCTGGTAGTGAGTACCTCACAGCTTTAGAGACAATAGAAAGGATAGAAAAGTGGAAGACAATTCTATTATTCTATCCAAAATAAGGAAGTGTCTCTAATCTCTGACTTCAATATTCAATCCTTACAACCTCAATGGGCGAAAAGATGGTGATTTGTACCTTCTTTCATTTTCCTAGGATTTACATCCAAGCTGTAACCAGATGTCTTCTCGCTAACCTGTAGTAAATGCAGTTGCATATTTTCTCTAACAAATCTTCCTGTATGGTTAGTCGCAGTAAGTGTTAGATATTACTAGTTATTCTATAGCCGCCAGGAGAACATAGCACTCTGCGGATTGCCTTTCCCATCTTCCTAATGATAGTTGAGCTCCCCAACGTCAGATAAACTGTTCTTGCGAGAAGCAATTTTGATATCCAGCCTATCTAAGAGTCCTGTACGCCCAATCTCAACAGTGCGCCCGATGAACTTTCTCTTTTGTACTCGATTAAGGCCTATAAAGTTATCTTAATAGACCTACCGTTACTGTATCCCTGTTATCCATCAGATAGGCTACGTTAGACTATCGAAAAAGTGTTAGACGTATGAATAAAGTAACGAGCGGACACTGGATATATAGTGGAGAACACTGTATTCCTTCCCAATCAATTTGCAATTACGACAGAAGTCATTTGCAGGTAATCAAAGTCTCTATGTGAACGTATTACGCATTATCCCATGAGAATAATTACAGAGATAGGCTTTTCAATTTAGGCCAGAAGCAAGAGAAAACGTATTAGTTTTCAGTATATACACACAATTACTAAAGTATACATACGGTTAACAAATTCCAGAAATTTTTTAACCGATCCCTTTTCGTTGAAAATCTTTATAGTTTCCTCGATTTTAAGACGGTCTTTTGCATTGGTTAAAAAATTTCTGAAATTGAACTGAATTGTGGCCCTGCACAGGCCCACAAACGATTAAAAATTTTTACAAATTTCTGAACCAATGCAAAAGACCGTCTTAAAATCGAAGAAAGATGTCAGACAATTATAAAGATTTTCAACGAAAACGGGTTGGTTAAAAAATTTCTGAAATTTGTTAACCGTATGTATACTTTTATGGCTGAGTGTACCTTTGCCCAAAGAACTGGCTAATGATAACTAGAGACATACCCATTTCGGATTAGATCAGATGATGGTCTGATTATCAAACAGAATTCGGTCCTTAATACTCCCTGTTTAATATGAATACAACTTATCTCGTCAACTTATGCTTGAAAGATATTCATGAGTTTTCCTATTTCACTGTGGAACAAAGAAGCTTCCCTCTTGTTCTATTATTTGTTCATGTCCCATCCATTTACTATAAAATTGTCCCTCTTTAGAAAGAATATTTAGCCTCCAGGTTACTACATTAAATCTTATTATTGATGCTCATTGTGAAGCATTTTCCACAATCTTAGTGTCAAGTATGTCCAGAGGATAGCTAATGAGGGTTCTGTCAGCTGCTGGATTTGTCAGATCATTATGTATCCTATTGAAGTCGCCGTAGTTTAGTAGGCAGTGTGTTGGCGTATTAGACGTAAAGCCAGGGTTCGAGCCCCAGGCCTGACATCAAAACAAAATACAAAAAGTATTGCTTCGGCGACTGCCTCTCAGCAGATTTTTGGCAAAAACTCTGAGAGTAAATAAAATTGACATGAAAAGTTTCTCAAAAAAAAAAAACTGTCGTTCGGAGTAGACTTTAAACTGTAGGTTCCGCCACTCATGTATAAAATTAACACACACAACATGAGTGGTGTTTGAAGCTAGGCTAGACTTAAGGGTTGTAATAGCCATGATGCTATGTAATATGAAATTTTCCATTTTCCTAATCATAACCTCTAAAGCTGTGTTTTTCACTACCATATGTAATGGATTTCAATTGAAGCAAAGGACTTGAGACATTTGCCCAAATGACTATCTGATGAGAGTAAGAGGAATACCCATTTTCAAGTGCAAATACCCCGAATTATTCCAATGGACGTGATTTAAAATGTTCATGCTGTAGTTATTTTGACTTTTAGTGTTTAATGCTCCTTAAAAGTGTTCCGAAGTAGAATAAGAACCTGCAATGAAATGTAAAATATTCATCAAATAGAATACACAACACAACTGGATTTAAAATTAATTCTCATTGAAATTCCAAAATCATTTCTTATGTTGGAATATTTACTTGAAATTTATTGTATTTGTTGTTGTAATTCATAGTAATTTGTTGTAATTTTATCTATGCAAATTACTTGTAAACGATACTGTATACTGGTATACAGTGTATAAGAGGAATAACATTAGTCTGTAAGAATTTCAGATACAGATTCAGATTTGAATGAAATTATTGTGGGGGGGTTGGGGTGGTATAAATGAATTCAAATGAAATGAGAATTTATCATGGAAATATCGTTGTAGAAATTTGTGAATAAATTTTCCATTATTCCTGTCCCAGGCTAAATGTTATGCTCTGTTCTGTACTGTTCTGTTCTGCTTGGCATATTAGGCTGCCTATCTACTGCCTATCTATCCTTGTATCCTTCTATATTTGGTTGGTAATAATTATTCTACAATGTTAATAATAATTGCCAACCATTGTGACCATAATAAGAATATCATTTTCCTTCTCACATAAATTCTCTAATTTATGTGTAATTTTGGTTGAGTATGTGTGTTGTGTAATTGTGTTTAGGTGTGTATGTATTTTGTTAGTTGCCTGGAATTTTAATTGAAATAAAGTTAATGAGTGATGAATGATGTTGTGAAACAACAATTCAAAAGTTTATAACACGTTTGAGGTGAGTTCAAGCAGGGGAAAGGGGATAAAATGGAAATATTAAATGAATTATAAATGCTTGTAAATTAAAGATAAATTGTTGGAAGATTTTTAATTGATATTGATATTCGAGAAACTGTTATAGAGAAACTGGAACACAGTAACATCATGCCATAACCTAACATCAGAAGTTTAAAAATTTTTTTTCCTTATACCAGATTTAAAATTCAAATGAAATGAGTTAGAAATACAAGTAATTTTGGTTTTCGATTGGTATCTATTGTAGATATTAAGACCACATGATACGTGGCAGGCTTGCGAGAAAATCTTAGGGTGCGACTTAAGAGTTATACACTGAATATTCACAATGGTGGATGGAGTTGAAGTCGCCGTGGTCTAGTAAGTAGTGTGTTGGCTTATTAGACGAAGAGCCAGGGTTCGAGCCCCAGGCCAGACATCAAAATAAAATACAAAAAGTATTTCTTCGGCGTTTTCCGCTCAGCAGATTTCTGGCAAAAACTCTGCGACTAAAATAAAATTGCCATGAAAAGTTTCCCAAAAATCTATCGTTCGGAGCCGACTTTAAGCTGTAGGTCCCGCCACTCATGTATAAAATTAACACACACAACATATGTGGTGTGAGAAACTAAGTCGTAATCCTGACTGAAGGGTTGTAATGACCAATTATGTATGTATGTATGGATGGAGTTGTTCAGGATATAGATATCGGTATGTGTTGGTATATCAAGGACAATGAGAGTTTGTCCTACAAAGGCATTGGAGGCTCTGTTGCATTTAAGTCCATTGCACATAGTATTGAAGACCACAGGTATAGAGATTATGATTAGGAAAATGGATTCAATAGGATACATATTAATTTGATAAATCAAGCGGCTGATAGCACCCTCCTTAACTACGCTCTGGTCATATTAGATTCTACGATTGTATGAAATGCTTTGCAACAAGGCTTAGAGTTAATGGAGTAACCTGTAGGCTACATACTCTTTCAATTCTATAATAAATGGCTGGAACGAGAACAGATATTAGACTAGCAAGGTATGTTCTTTGTCCCACAGTGAAATAGGAAAACTCACGAATATCTTTCAAGAAGAAGTCAACGCCATAGAAAGATGTGCTCTATTCAACTTGAACGAGGTGTTTCAAGAACGAGGCGTATCAGTTCTGTATGACTATCTGACCATCATCTGACGATGATAAATTCGCAATTTGCGTTGTGCATCAGTCAGTAAAGGAGGAAGGAACAATGTTAGTTTGATTATTCTGTTAACAAAAACGTCTGCAAGCTCATTAGTGACATGTTATATGACCCCACTCTTCTGCCTGCTTATTTCCATAAAAAAATCGGGATAAGGGACCCACATGAACGAGACTCGAGAAATAAAGCTGAGTGTATTCACTTCTTTTCTAATTCTCTTACCAGTCCCGAGGTGGTAATATGCGGTCAATGGACGTTTGGCTGTGTATGTAAATTCAAATGCGTTACCGCATCTCCAACCGAGATCGTCGTAAGCATATTTACTATTAGGAAGATAATTCAGCTTAGTCTCCATAGAGAAAATCGATTATCCTGATATTGAAACCACTAATCTGATGGCTCCGATTCCATTCTGAACATAAAGGGATTTTCACGTTGGAACTGTTCTAAAAATTAAGTCCTCAAGTCCAATAATCTTTCGTATAAAATATTTCATTCATTGGCAAGAAATGTGTGGCAAGTTGCACCATTCTGTTGAAACCAAATATCATTCACATGAATACCATGAAGAGCGGATACAACAAAATTGGTTATCATGATGCTATATTTGTCTCCATTGACCGTAGTGGTTGCGTCGTCCTTGATTTCAAGGAAATATGTGCCAGTGATGCCATCACTCTACAAGCCGCACCAAACAGTCACTCGTAATGGGTGCATTGACTTCTGTAGTCGCCGTAGTCTAGTAGGTAGTGTGTTGGCTTATTAGACGTAAAAATCAAAACAAAATACAAAAAGGATTTCTTCGGCGACTTTCTCTCAGCAGAGAGAGCCTAAAACTCTGAGATTAAATAAAATCGTCATGAAAACTTTTTCAAAAATCTGCCGTTCGGAGTTGACTTTAAACTGTAGGTCCCGCTACTAACGTATAACATTGACACACACAACATATGGGGTGTGAGAAACTATGTCGTAATCCTGACTAAAAGATTGCAATGACCCATTATGTATGCATGTAGGTGTAGTTACTAGGCAACGGCAGATTATAAGCCTATGTAAGGACCTGCTACCAACTGCAACTGTTTAGCTAAAAATGTAACGAAACTAAAAACATCAAAGAAATGACAGGATACACCTGAAACTAGAGAAAATATAATGTTTACGTGGGTAATTAGTTGCCAGGATTAATTTTATAGGATATCAACAACACAAACTGCAAAAATGACTATGATTTTAATGATTTTGAATTTAATATGTAGCTTAAGTGAACTAATCAACTGTATTATTTAATAATTCCATAAATTTTTCTTTTTTTTCTCAAACAAAATATCATCTTTTTAACGCGTTTATTATTATCCTGGTTTATATCGTTTAAATTTGCTTTTTTACACCGCATAACACTAAAGCTTGATAATAAAGCTTCATGAGAAATTATGAATGAAATTATGATTCTTATTTTATAATTTATGGTTAATTTTGTTAATAATTTTCAGTATATCCTTATACTCCCACACTACCGTTCTCTCTCTCTTGCTCTCTCTCACCCTGTTGGCAAAGCAGTTTCTTTTTTTTTTTTTGGTTTTTGTTTCGCTTGTCTACTCTTATGGCTTTCCATAAGAAAACAATTTAATTTCACGCATTCTAAACTTTTCTCTTAAGGATTATCTGTCTCTTTCTCTGATACTCTATTGCATTCTCTCTCTCCCTCGTTGTGCTTCACAGTAGTAGTGTTAGTATCATGCCAATAATTTTGTATAATGAAGTCATTTGGTTGGTTTTATACTTCAGCTCATAAATTCCGGGCGAAATGTCAACAACTTTATTAAGAAGTTTAAGTTTAAGACTTTTGTAAATATTTTCTCAGCTTCTCAAAGCTATTCACGTTAATAACCTTTTTTCTTTAACGCTTATTTTCGTTACGCTTCTCTCTTTTTTTTCTTTTATTTCCTCTATTATGGTGATATTTAATGGGAAATTATTTAAGTGCCAAACGGAATACTTGAGTTCTTAAACAATTTCTATTTCAAGTTGTGGTGTAACTAAAAAGGGGGGGGGGGGTGGTATTGGAATTATTGTCATATTGGTCCATATTTTGAAGTTTTTAGGTTCGCATTTTGCAGACAAAAAAGGCAAAACCAAGGTTGACACCGTGAAAATAATGCAATGTGACTGGCGGATTGCAAGGGAATTGTTCTATAAACTAGTTAAACGATTGATTCTGTTCTGTGATTGTCAATAATAAACGAGAATGAAGCGAGCAATTTAGCTAAAACGGCCAGTATTGATCAACAAAAAGGCGTGACGTGTACCATCAAATCAAATTCAAGTCACACACTTCTTGAGAGAGCTGGGCTGGGAAATTTCGATGAGTACCTCTATACATCCATTGCATCTTCATATCATGAACGGTAATTGCCCGTAGTCGCCGAAGTCTAGTAGGTAGTGTGTTGGCTTATTAGACGTAAAGCCAGGGTTCGAGCCCCAGGCCAGACATCAAGATAAAATACAAAAAGTATTTCTTCGGTGACTTCCTCTCAGCAGATTTCTGGCAAATACTCTGAGAGTAAATAAAAATTGCCATGAAAAGTTTCTCAAAAATCTGTCGTTCGGAGTCGACTTTAAACTGTAGGTCCCACCACTATTGATAAAATTAACACACACAGCATAAGTGGTGTGAGAAACTGGGTCGTAGTCCTGACTGAAGGGTTGTAATGACCAATTATGTATGTATGTATGTAGTCATGCGTTCTATGCTAGTCAGTTCGGAAGATTTTCTGCGATATTAGATGGACTAATTTTAGCATTCTGGAGTATATTCAGACCAATTTGGTCATTTCACTCTAAGAACTCTGCTGAACATTACTTACTTAATTGATTTCTACAATCTTTTAGTCAAGATTGCAGGATTTATCTTCTCGCATCACCCATGTTCTGTGTGTTAATTTTATACATGAGTGGCGGGACCTACAGTTTAAAGTCGACTCCGAACGACAGATTTTTGAGAAACTTTTCATCGCAATTTTATTTACTCTCAGGGTTTTAACTGATCGACTGCGGAGAGAAAGTTACCGAAGCAATATTTTTCATTCTTCGTTTTGTTCGGAATGTCTTGCTACTAGACTATGGCGACTACACTATATTATAAATCGCATAAACGTGATAGATGATAACAGATGCAGAGAAAACGGAGGGGATATCGAAATGATGGAAGGCTGCCCTCCAAAATGTTAGTTGCTTTGTGTTTGAACAAAGTATCGTGTTTCATAATGCCGCTGTACAAAATATATACAATGTATTCCATTTCAAAATGTCGTCAATGTGTATTTTTAACGCAGTCAAAAAGCAATCAATAGCAATCAGACATCGGATTTATAGTTGATGCATTGTTTGGTTACTTTGCATATCTACATACTTTGCATATCACAGTAGTAGAACTGCATACAAACTTTGTATTGATACATTTTGGAAGGCAGCCGAACTGTTTTTCTATATTGCATATCCTCTACAAGCTCGATATCCCAATATTTTAAAGAGAATACTAAACCAGAGGCAACTCATGCCAGAGAACTGCAGTTGAAAGCATTTAAAAAGTTTCTACAGATTTTCTGAAGCATATAATGAGTACTCCTTGCTGGTAAGTCAACAACAATCTGGTATGATGGCTTAAATGTATGCCGATAGGCATTAAATCCTGAATCCCTATGATTGGTTTTCTGCCTTTCTAACTACGAAAATATATTGAAGTCGCCGTAGTCTAGTAGGTATTAGACGCAAAAGCCTGGGTTCGAGCCCCAGGCCAGGCATCAAAGACAAAATACAAAAGGTATTTCTTCGGGACTTCCTCTCAGCAGATTTCTGGCAAAAACTCTGTGAATAAATAAAAATTGTCATGAAAAGTTTCTAAAAAATCTGTCGTTTGGAGTCGAATTTAAACTGTAGGTCCCACCACTCATGTATAAAATTAACACACACAACATAAGTGGTGTGAGAAACTAGGACGTTGTACAATGGGTCAATTCGACCTCCGGATACTGTACTTGTCTTAATTGACAAGTACACGTCCTCTAACCTAACCTAACCTAACTACGAAAAAGAACTTCGAGTCATCAGTTTGGCGGCATTCTTTATTTAAGACAAACTGTGCACTAAAGCTGTTGCATGTTTCTTAATAGCTCGTTCTTAACGAATTTGAAGAGCTTTGCTGGAAGATTATTGGCACACGCAGCTTCATATTTTTTTAGGTGAGGAGAAGATCATTAAAAAAGTGAAAATGAAATCCTTGAAATAAAGCCATCCATCTCATGTATAAATCAGGAATTTCTTATACTTTTTAATTTACATTTCATGTTAAAGAATATTAACAGAAACAACCGAAATTTGACTTTTCAAGTAAAAAAAAAACAGTTTTTTCTTGTTTTTAATTTCTGAGAAACAAAATTTATTAAAAAAAGAATACAAAAATACAAAACCCTTGTGTGTTACTTGGTATAACATTCTGTGAATTATTTTACTAAGGAAACATGATCTCATCAAGAAATAACTTTTTCTTCCTTTTGCTTACAATTTTTGCTTGTTTCTGATACAGAATTACAAACCAAAAGTTACAATATTTTACTTGCTACCAAAAAAATATAAAAAAGAGAATTTAATTAAAATTAAACACACACTCTATACCATATGTAAGTATGTATGTAAGTATGTATGTGTGTATTTATATCTGTTAGTCAAAATTAAATAAAAAAATAAGAAAAAAGAAGAACAGAATCCCTGAGATACATTGTATACAATTTAATAAAGCAACATGCAATTGGAGAATTCATTTCAATTCAATCATATGAAAACATGATTGCCTTTAAAAGCAATTTTAATTGAAATATTTTCAGCAAATCAAAGACTGTTGAGTAATAATAATATTGCACAATACAGCTCAAATGTTTATTTATTTTATGGCAATAAACTTTAAAAGATTTGATTTTTGTTTTTTTTTTTAAATTTATTTTTTATTAACAATCTTAGTATGAACGTAAGTTCTGAAAAACGCATGTGGTTAAGATTATTAAAAATGGAATTCTATTCGGTAATAATAATGGACATGTTCCCGATATATAATAAACAGTATCCTTCTCTTCTTCCTTTTCTGCAATTACTTTATTAAACGTATAAACAAACAAATACATCCAGCATGAGTTCTCAAAATGCAATACAGAATAAACACTCCTTCAATGTGTGGCTTAA
This sequence comes from Sarcophaga subvicina, assembly GCA_936449025.2. NCBI lineage: Eukaryota > Metazoa > Arthropoda > Insecta > Diptera > Sarcophagidae > Sarcophaga > Sarcophaga subvicina. The sequence goes on along the minus strand of OW388082.2, from coordinate 102,688,221 downwards.
AGCAAGGTTTTGAAGCTTGAGCACACTTTTCGTGGGATTTGTATATACACATACATACATACATACATATTTCCGAACTAGCTTCTCACATCACTTCTGTTGCGTGCATTAATATTATACATGAGTGGTGGAACCTACGACTCCGAACGACAAACGTTTTTGAGAAGCTTTTCATGGCAATTTTATTTACTCTCGGAGTTTTTGCCAGAAATCTGCTGATAGAAAATCGTTGGAGAAATTTTTTTCATATTTCGTTTCGCCGGAGATGTCTGACCTGGGGCTTGAATCGAGGCATCATGTCTAATAAGCCAACAGCACTACCTGGTAGATTACAGCGACTTCAGCACCATGGTGAATTGTTGACATGAGAGAGTTCGTTCTAAATTTAGGTCCCTTGTAAAGAACAGAGTGTCCTTATATGTAGGTGTGATGATTTTAAGTGTTTTCTGGTATACGCTTTTCGCTTTTCTTTTGCTGTCAATTGCAATAAATTGATTGAATTGATTGTATAAATTTTTTTACTCTACAGTATGACTCTGTAGCATAACAAATTAAATTATTTTGTACTTAAAATAACAATTTTACTAATTAGCGCGTAACTGCTGTAAGTATTTACACGCTTAACCATTTAAAAACCACTAACAAAGTGATAAAAAAATGAAAATCCATACATTCACACCAACGCACAGCCACACATTTGTACTTGTAAAGCAGAAAAATTACCGACTGGAAAACGCACAATTTATTTATTAACAGTTATTTTTACGTCATTGTACGAGAGTACCATTTATTACTCACGCGTTTATTTGGAATTTATTTTTACGATTGCATATGGATGTGCATGTGCACATGATAAATAAGAGAATAAAAATGAAGTGAGAGGCGATAAGAGTGCATATTATGATTGTGATGATGACGATGATGATGATGTGGGAAGTGTGAATATATGAGTGACCGAATGGGCAAAGAGTGTGAGTGTCAGTGTGAGTGGCAGTGTAAGTGAAAAGTGTTTATTTTGTGTAATTCTGTGTAAACAAATATTAAATGTTCATTGAGGCTAATTGAAGTGATTGTAAAGTATAGAGAGTTGCTGTTGTTATTGTAGCTGTTACTGTTGTTATTGGTCATTTACTTTATTTACTCTACATAATGTAGTAAGTAAATATTGGGTGTAAAATATATTTGACTTGCTCTTTATCTCTTTATCTTTGTTGTGGTATTTTTGTGGGTGCCTACTAGTTTAGGGGAATGATTGTTGTTGATTGCGTTAATTTTTCAAATGTTTCCGTTGGTTTTAAAGTGTCAAAGGGTTTCGTTTGTTTTAATTTTAATTTTTTTTCGCTTTTAAAAGTTAAATAAATATTTATTTTTGTTTCATTTATTTATTCATTTATTTTAAAAGCGCAAATAATAAAAAAAAATTTGCTGAATATTGAAAATGATTTATTTGGTCTGCGAATTAACAAAAAAAAAAAAAATAATTGTACAAATGCTTATTAAAAGATAGGAATACAAAAAATTGTTTGTTTTGTGTCTTTTTAGTAAAACTGTGTTTATCTTTAACTAATTAAAATAAATTAATTAAAATATTTCTTTTAATAGTATATGGAGAGATTTTTTAAGTGTAAAATAATGTACATTAGATATTCTGCACGGGCGATTAGATGGCACGGTCATCTCATGTAGAAGCGATGTAAACCATCCACGACTATCCGTTAGACTTTTTCTTGTCACCGGTTTGTGGGAATAAGCTACAAATCTCGGCACTCAAAATCAGCCTGATTTATTCGCCAGAATTAAGGAAATTTTGACAATTCTAATGCACTCCATAGTTCAGACATGTCGAATTAATGAACTATGAAAAAAATTATTCTTTCGACAGCAGTTTTATGAAGTAATCTTGTGAAAGCAGATAAGATAAGTTCCACAAAAATCTGTTGTTCGAACTCGACTTTAAATTGTAAGTCCCGCCATTCATGGATAAAATATGAGAAAATATGTCTTTGGCGACTTCCTCTCAGCAGATTTTTTTATCAGATTCCAGTGTACAAATTAAATACCAATACGATCGAAATTTTGGACCGCAAACAAAAGTACAGACTTCCTGATTATTGTGATTATTGCAGAGTCTTCCACGAATTAATGGTTAATGGCAAATAATTTTTGCTTCATTTCACAAGATCGTAAAACTAAGTCGTCATAAAATCTTTTACTAACATAACATCAACGTTGTGTAAATGCCGTTTATTTTTTTACGAAATGACAGATTTCTCCAAGGTGTTGTGATCGAAAAAGGTGTTGTGATCGAATAAGTGCGAGTTGCACAGTTAGGCTAGATATCAGAATGTGACAGCTAGGTTTCCTATCTCACATGTTCATCCACTAAGTGATTTCTGTAGAACCTTAAGCTTCTAAGAATATTGGGGACTCCATTGTCCACATCCCTAAAAAACAATCAGAAATAAGTTTTCAGAACATTGTGAGTTACAAAAGAATGTCGAATCAAATGACTATTCTCTCCTAGAAACAATGAGCCTCATGAACTGACTAACAGACGGTCTTATGTGGCTATTTCTTGACAAGTTTTAGCAGAAATTCTAAACCAAAAGTGATTTAGAATTTGAATTGTCTTTACTTTAACGCCTAATTTATTTAATTTTCTTTGTAACACAGATTTTAATTGCTTTTGCTGTGTTTTTTACATCAGGTTTTAAAATCATCAAAATCTTTGACGCCATTCTACTTACCAGCTTAAAAGAAGTTATTATTTCTGTAAACTTTTTTGTGCCAGAATTTTAACAAAAGGCTTCACATTTAATCCTGTTACTGTTCACACTAAATGGCCATCAAGGCATCACGATTAGATTATGATAATTTTATGCCAAAGCAGGCAAGATAACAGGCTTATTGTAGTCTTTCTTTTCGATTCTGTTGCCCAAGAAGTAAATGTCATTCAATCTCTGTGTTAACGGAAAAGTTGTAATTCAAAGGCTTTTAAATCAAGACAAAAAGCCATCCTAGAAGGACATCAAGAAGAAAATAAACTTTTAAAATCATGCTCATAAAAAAATACTCTTACAAGTGAAATTCTACTAAAGAAATTATGCAAATGGAAATTGGAAATGGAAATGCATGGGAAAATAAAGCAAAAAATTTTACATTTCATTGTTATTATATCGCCATTGCTCATACGCATTGTGGTGCTTAATTTTTATATTGCAGCCAGCACTCATACGCACTGGGTTACACAGAAATAATAAAGATGCTGAGTAATGTGAATGTGAATGGGAATGGGAATACAATGAAACTTTTATGTGTAATTTGTTGTTGTCGCAATGGGAGCATACCTTGCGATTATTATTTTTTTGTATTATAATCAAAATGGGAAAAACAAGTAGAGAGCGAGGGGGGAGGAAATAAAACCATTTTAAATTCATGTGAGCTGCTCTGCTGCTGTTGTGCGATTTTGAAATTTAGTCAATAAATATTTATTTTTACAATTCATGTGAACCGAAAGAAAAAAAATATTCCAAAAAAATATTGAAGAGTCATCGTATTTTCATTCCCAATCTCTTTCTTTTTTTGTTTGATATTCTGTTTGTTTATTCCTGTGTATTTGTATCTGTATTTATATATTTTGAGTTTATCTGTATTTATGTGTATTTCTCCCCCTCCCAAAACGCTACATTTTATGCAAATCCAATAGGTTTTTCTCTGTTTTTTTTCAACTCCTGTATTATATGCAGATTTTGAGTAGGGGTCCGTATAAAGCCTGTATAGTAAGTGCTCTTATCTACGCTTTTATTTTGCCAATCACAGTGGGTATAGGAATCATTAGTTTTTAAAAAATGTTTTCTCTTTAATACTTTAAATAATACTGGATTTATGAATAGACATTTTTATATTTAATAAGCAATTTAGCTTCAAAAATATTTTGTTGAATATACTACATTTCGATTACAACTTTTCTTTCAACAAGTAAAAAAAAACGTATAAAATTTCCGTTTTTGGTTGATACGCTTATTTAAAGTCAAACAAAAAGTCAAATAAATAACTTGTGTTCGCTGTTACCAAATGTCCTTGTATAAGAAACTCTGTAATCTGCTTTAATATTCACCACCTCGAGTGGTTTATGCAGAAACTGTGATGCAGAACGAGAGTCTGTCACTAAAAGTGTTAAGGCTTTGCACTTGAGCCAACATTCTTGACGGAACTGATAAATGACATCATTCCGCGGCATTATTTCTTTTGTAGGAGAGCGTAGGGGGCTTGTAGAAGACTCCTCTCTGGAATACTCTTCCTAATAGTGTACTTGACAGCCCCTTTAACTAAATAAAATGGTTTTGATAAATTGGACTTATTGGGAAACTCATGTAATTACCAAATATGTTTGCAATGCGACCCAAGCTAGCCTATTCCACAGTAGCTATATAAACAGATGTCATCCAAGTAACTCCAAGAGATTTGTAAAATCCAACGAATGCTTCTATTCGATTGAGTTGATTTTATTTTCTTACTGTTACAAACATAATTGACCATTATAAGACATCAGTCAGGATTACGATCTAGCTTCTCACACCACTTTGTTGTGTTTGTTAATTTTATTCATGACTGGCGGGGTCTACAGTTTAAAATCGATTCCGAACGTTAGATTTTTGAAGAACTTTTCATGACAATTTTATTTTACTCTCAGAGTTTTTGTCAGAAATCTGCCGAAAAGAAGCCGTCTAAGAAATATTTTTTCAGATTTCGTTATGTTGGAGATGTCTGATCTGGGGTTTGAAAGGAGGCCTCATGTCTAATAAGCCAACACACTACCTACTAAACTAAGGCGTCATTCTGTTTTGACCAAAATATTAAATAACAGTACGATAGCATGTAATTCTGTCCTAACATAGTATATCTTAGCGCTGAAGTTTCTAAAACGGATCGCCATCTTACACGGTTTGCTTGTGTATTTTAGTTTTCCTTTATAAGACCGCAGTAATTTAATCTTATTGTGAGTCAGAGATCAGCAATGAATCGTTTTTTCGCTACTCATAAGTACACATGAAATTTTGAATATAAGTGTGTCAACAGTATTGAAATTCAACTACTCTGATTCATTCGTACTCACTACAACATTGATTTATAAGTACAGGTTGCAAGGAGTTTGATTACAACGTTCACATCAAACTCATAACATTCGAACTATGTTTTATTCATACGCCTACTCATTCAGATTCATAAATTTAGAAAAATACTTATATTACTCATAAATGATTCGAGTGATTCGAATCATTCATCAAAATTTACAGCCTTAGTTGTTGTTGCATTTACAAAAAAAGAAGAAAGGAAAAGACAAAGACAGCAAGCAAAGCAAACACACAACCTTCTAGTGAGTATTTTAGTGTTCGTACGCGTATCATAAATTATTTTGTGATTCTTGCAAATGTTGAGTAAAGGAGAGTCGAAATCAATAACATCATGCGTATTGTTAAGTATGAGTACGCTGAGTACTTCAAACTTTGGATATGAGTAGTATGAGTATGATATTAAAATAAGTATGAATGCGTATAAGTATCAGAAATTATGAGTATGATTCGAATCTAATCATCTTTTTGAATACTCATTGCTGATCTCTGTTGTGAGTCTCAAGGAATTCTTCGAGTGACGTCTACTTGAGGCTTCCTCTCTGATACCTTCCTTTTAATACAATAAGGCTCTTTACTTAGTCAGACTTCACTTTCGACGAAAAACCATAGACGTAAGTGTGTTTTCCTTTACTGATTCAACATCAAACACTTTGAGCTTAGCAGACTCTTTTAGACAAAAGTCTCGGCTATTCTGATGACTGCTTAGAAGCTGAATATTGACTTCAAACGCCAGTTTGGTTTAAAATCCCGAGTGGAGTACCAACGTCTAAGTCCATATCGCCTATTGTCCAGAAATATGGTAGATTTCTCAAATGTTTTCATCCCAGAGAATAGAAAGCATACTCAGAGACTACGTTCCGAACAAATTAGCCTGAACGGAGACTGAAATCAACATCCCCCTTGCGATCAGCCCTCGGGGATCACAATAAAATTAGTAATTAAGAATAAATTCTAGTGTAAGAAATTGTGAAAATAATATGCATGGCTACTTTGTATATTTGTGTGGTTGTATTCGTCCTTCTCGTCATTTTTTTTTGCATCTGTTCATCGTTTCCTGCCGTTGTATTGGGTTGGATGGCTTTATAATTCTGTAATTCATTAAATTTTTCTTCTCTTTGAATAGGTTCCGCTCATAACACTATTAACACAATGGCAAATAGTTGAGCTGATGAAAAGCGTCCTTATTTTACTCAATCGTTGCTATGGAAAAGTTAACTGGTGATCCTATAGGGAAGATTTGAAAACTTTGCATTAAGGTTTCGAAATAAAGCGTCCCACAAATATGTTTTTTTTTTGAAAATGCTTTAAAGAAAAAACTACTGAATATTTTCTCAAATTTCTTTTTTTATTTGAAAGTACAATCCTTCCGGTTAATAATGGAAAATAATTTCATTCAAACGGCTGCCTCGGTTGGCCATGCAGTAGCCTACACGATCGGTCCAATTTTTAAGCACATTATCGATTGTGTGCAGCTGTATCTCACCAATGGCTTCACGAATATTGTCCTTTAAACCGTCAATTCCAGAGACAATTGTCGGCGTAACACTTATCTTAGACGGTACCCCACAAATAATAGTCCAACAGTGTCAAATCGCAGCTCCGAGGTGGCCAAACGACATCAGCTCTGCGGCTGATAATGCGATCTTTAAAAACATGGCGCAAAACATCGTGTGTAGCTTCGGCTGTGTGGCACGTAGCGCCGTCCTGTTGAAACCAAATGTTGCCAATATCCTCCTCTTCAATTTTTGTGAACAAAAATTCTTTCAACATGGCCCGATAACGATCGCCATTGACTGTAACGGCCACTCCTTGCTGCTCATTTTCGAAGAAAAATGGACCAATTATGCCTCTGGACCAAAATCCGCACCAAACAGTGACTCATTTAGGGTGCGTCGGCAAATGCCCCAAATGCGACAATTTTGCTTGTTTACATACCCGCCAAGAACAAAATGAGCTTCATCTGAAAAGATGATTTTTTTTTTGCAAAAATCGACATCTTCTGGTGTAGGCTACTGCATGGCCAGCCGAGGCATCCATATGAATGAAATTATTTTCCATTATTAACCGGAAGGATTGTACTTTAAAAAAAAAAATTTTGAGAAAATATTCAGTAGTTTTTTTTTAAAGCATTTTCAAAATAAAAGTTATTTGTGGGACCCTTTATATTCTAGGGGACACCTCCTCTTTTCAATGCCTTCCTTAAAGCATTGCGTGTAATGGGATCGAAGACTTTCTTAAAATTGTTGAACAGTGGCCATAGTGAAGTCCTGCAGATCAAAGGTTGCATTAATAATTGGCCATGACTTTAATTTGGCTGGAACCTCTCTATTCTTACTTCATACTGCTGCATATATTTCAAAGATTTTTCGGTTGTTAGATGTCTATAAATTGTACGAACTAAAGATTGCTCTTTCCTTATTTTATTTCATGACCCAAGATATTGAATAAAAAAAATCCATAAAATTCCATCAGAAATAATTAATGGCCACGTTAGTTATTATCCTTGATGTTTTGCTATTTAAGGATTGAAAATTTAAAATCGTTTTTACAACACATAACCTTCAAAACTAATTTATTTTCACTGAAACTAGCATTTTTTTTCTCTCGCATCGAAGTTCTCCTTCCCTTTCGCTTTCGCTTTTGCTTTTGCTTCTGCTTTTCCTTTCGATTTCATTTCAGTAGTTTTTGTTTAACAATCACTTTATCATTGTCAGTTGAGTATAGTTTTTGCTTTTTGGTTTGGCCTGTCAATAGTTCTTAACGTGTTATATATCATAATACAGTTACTTTGGCCCCCCCCGCCAGCCCTCTTCTCAGTAAGCTGCTACTTCAGTATTGTACAAAAAAAAGATACATTTTCAACAGATTACAAAAAAGTACTCACTGTCCAAAATCCATAACATACACTCAAGCTATTGTCGGCGTTACTCTGATATTATTGCACGAGCAGTAGAGTGTTTTAGTGGGTTTGTAACCCTGCTTACTCTGGTATTATAGCACGAGTAGTAGAGTGTTGTATTATGTTTGTAACTCCAAAAATGGGTCAAAATTCTATTTGGCTACAACAACAACAATAACAAGAATAACAACAATAAATTTGATGAAAATATTACATGATGGCAGCAAAAGGGAAAAAAAAATATCCAACAATTTTTATGGAATACCGCTGTGCTGCTTTACTAGACTTCATCATGGTTTTTTCCTTTCACTTGTCGTTGATGTACATGGCTAGTGTAGACAAGAAAAATGAATTGAATTTATTGCCAAAAATTTTTATTTACTGTTGTTGTTGTTGTTTTATTGTTGCTGGTGTTGTTTTTGTCTTGTCTCTTTATAGAACAATTTCAATTCAGTTTCAATTTCGGTTCCTTACAAAAATGCCGCTTCAACTCTATGATGGATTTTATTTAGTGTCACAATCGAGTGTAGAAAGTATTATCGTGTTATAAATAATACTATGAAACGGACGACAATAACAACAACAACAACAAAACTTAACCTACAACAATGATAGCAATACCAGCAGCAGCATCAGTTGTAGCCTTAACTGCTGCTGCTATGGCAATAATAATAAATGTACACTCCATACGAATGTAATGATGTTTGAAGTCAATGTAATGATTGTCAACAAAAAAAGAAATTTTTTTTTTATAGATTCTAGGGATTCTCCGCCTTCATATATATTTTTTTTCTTTTCCTTACTTTTCCTCTATCTATGTACGTTTGTTCTGTTCCATTATTCTAGTTGTTCTTGCCAGTTGAATATCGTTGAAATATGTTTTCTTTCATTACACCGACTGTCGTTGAATTATAACAGAATGTGCGGCAAAAAAGAAAAGAAAAGAAAAGAAAGAAAAGAAAAGAAAGAAAAGAAAAAAAATTGTGCTGAAAACCTGAAGATGAGTTATGGAATGAAGTGAATTCTTCAAAGAAATTTCTTCGAAGATTTAATCCTTGAAGGTGATTAAATTTTAAATGTTCTGCAAAGTGTTGCAACAATTCTATTAAGAGGATAACGTTTATTAAACTGCAATTAGGTTATGTTGCTCACTTGAAAAGTTTTTAAAACATTGTAAAGGTCATGAGCAGAAAAGCTATTAATTTTAAAATCTTTACACGAAAGGAGGAAAAGAACAAAAGGATTGCAATGTACTGCAATCATAATGATTAATTAAATAATGGGAAAATATTTATTTTTTAATCAATAATGCAATAGTGCTATTACATATTTATAATGTTGCTACGTTTTTATCCTTTAAGGCGAGTATTTCAAGGTTTTAAATTTTTGAATAAAATAAATTGTATACTTTTTTCTGTTAACGACACACTTTTACTCAAAACACTACGCTATAGATTTCATTACACGATCATTTTCCTACTGCAGTATACAGTTCTTATGTTTTGCTTTACAATTGTCTGCCAAAATTATATTTCGCTTGATTTATACTTTATTTCAGTTCTGGCAACTTTTAAAGGGTCCGCCAAATAACTTTTTTTTTGAAAATGATTTAAAAAAAAAACTACTGAATATTTTCTCAAATTTCTTTTTTTTATTTGAAAGTACAATCCTTCCGGTTAATAATGGAAAATAATTTCATTCAAATGGCTGCCTCGGCTGGCCATGCAGTAGCCTACACGATCGGTCCAATTTTTAAGCACATTATCGATTGTGTGCAGCTGTATTTCACCAATGGCGTCACGAATATTGTCCTTTAAAGCGTCAATTGTCTCTGGCTTGTCGCCGTAACACTTATCTTTGACGGCACCCCACAAATAATAGTCCAACGGTGTCAAATCGCAGCTCCGAGGTGGCAAAACGACATCACCTCTGCGGCTGATAATGCGATCTTCAAAAACAGGGCGCAAAACATCGAGTGTAGCTTCGGCTGTGTGGTACGTAGCGCCGTCCTGTTAAAACCAAATGTTGCCAATATCCTCCTCTTCAATTTTTGTAAACAAAAATTCGTTCAACATGGCCCGATAACGATCGCCATTGACTGTAACGGCCACTCCTTAATCATTTTCGAAGAAAAATGGCCCAATGTATGTGTGCGGTTTTTCTGTGCCCCAAATGCGACAATTTTGCTTGTTTACATACCCGCCAAAATAAAAATGAGCTTCATCTGAAAAGATGATTTTTTTTTTGCCAAAATCGGCATCTTCTGTAAGTCGATTGCAGGCGCATTGGGTTTTTCCTTTTCACGCTTTGGTTTATCGATGAGGATGCAAGTTTCTTTCACTTTTTTCACAAGCTAACGAACTTACGGAGCTGACGGTGCTTCTCTTCTTCCAAAATCCGTACGCAATTTTCGCACACATTCTGCAACATTACCATGATTTTCAAAGTAACGTCGCAATATTTCCCAGCGTTGTTCAAGCGTATACACAACCATATTCGTTCAGCGGAAGAATAAAACTAATTATCTGTCAAATCAGACATGAGCTAAGTGTTACCATTCACGAAATAAGCACTAGTTGAGAAAAAAAAAACGTTAGATGGCGGACCCGATAGAACTTTACTGTTGATTTGTTATTGTAATTTTCTTTTTTACTATCTGTCTTGGGTTTTCTGCATAGTTTTCTTATTGTAATTTGCTTTCAGTTTATTAATATTTTTGGAATTTTTGTTGTTGTTATTGTTATCCTTTGGTACAGTAATTTACTTGGTATTTTATTGTTATAAGTTTTTCTTGCTTTTATTTTTATTCTTCTTATTCCGACTTTTCAACAATATGTACATATGTATATGCCCTTCACATAGGCCTTCGATAAAAAAATCTCCAGTTTAATGTGTTTATTATAATATTTTAAATAATACTACAGTTTTTCCTCCGTTTTAAGAACTTCATCGTCGACCTGTCGCCTCCAGCTATTAACGAATCTCCTTTTTCGTCGGCTAACTTGTTAATTCCAATTATTGCAGTTCATTCTGTACTGTAATGCATTTATCATACCTTAAATCCAATGTAGTTCCCTCTGAATATTCTGATTTCCCACACCGTGCCAATAGTATACAAAGAGAGATTGTGTTCCGCTAAAGAATTCTTAGAAATCACAGCAAGCATCAATTAAAGGTAAAACCTTAAGGTCCAATAATATGTCTCATAACCATACAAAATTAATAACTTGAGGTTTGACTTGATTCCTATATCCTTTGGGATACTACCTGATTTTGTTGTAATGCTACCTAGTTAACAGAAATTGTTCACGCCCGTTTTGATATTACAGCCGATAATTATGTTAGGGGTGTATCGTTGCATTGAGTGGTCGCCGTTGTCTAGTAGGTCGTGTGTTGGCTTATTAGACGTAAAACCAGGGTCCGAGACACAGGCCAGACATCATAACAAAATACAAAAAGTATTTCTTCGACGACTTCCTCTCAGCAGATTTCTGGCAGAAACTCTGAGAGTAAATAAAATAAAATTGCCATGAAAAAGTTTCCGCAAAATCCGTCGTTCGGAATCGACTTTAAACTGTAGGTCCCGTCACTCATGTATAAAATTAACACACACAACATGAGTGGTGTGAGAAGCTAGGTCGTAATCCTGACTAAAGGGTTGTAATGACCAATTATGTATGTATGTATATCGTTGCATGCCCTAGGCTAATAGGGTTGCCAACTACCGTTCTGTAGAAACAACTCGATCTGTCTTTGTCTTTCTAAAAAAGAGGCATTGGATGGCTTTCTATAACACTCGCTTGTGATGTTATCCCTTTTAAGTTTATCTCAATGGATTGTATAGAGACTTCAACTTTTGTGAATATGAAAGTCATGATTAAAACCTTTTTGTTTTATTCTAATTAAAGCCTGAATTTGTACCCAATCTATATTAGCAATACACCAATCCAGATCCTTAAATTATTGCTGTTTTATTCATTTCCTTTTTGAAATTTTTTGCTTAGTAGATTTGGAATTCTAATACTATAGACGTTTGCCATTTGATTATTTGGCGAAAAACTTGAGCTTTTCGATTGGAAATCATATTTTTTCCTACCAAAAGAGTTTTACAGTTAATGCAGCAAATTATAGTCAATTAGTGCAACGTACAACCAAATACAATCAATACACTGACAGTGCTATGGCGGAATCCAACACCATTTCGTTTGATCTAAGTATCGATTAGAATTTATTATTTCATAAGGCCCGCACTTAAAGTTCGCTGGGCTCATTACATTGCTTTTCAACAGCATTCAATTGATGGTAATGCGGTGAATCAAATTTCCTTTGATTACGCATTGCAGGATTTAAGTAATGAAATTAACAACGAAGTACCAACAGGTATCTTATTCGATAGATTTAATGCCCTGGGTTTATTTTCTAATTCCAAACTTGAGGCAATAATTCGGTGGTAAAAGGTTTGTCTGCGAATGGTGGTTATTTGAGGAATCCAGGCAGTTTTTATCAAACAGAGCGTTTGACCCATTGGTTGATACAGTGTTGGAAAAAATAATAGAAATGATTACTAGTTCATCATTAAAATGTTGTGTACTTTTTCGTTATAAACTTTTATTGTTGGAAATTACTGTCAAGTTCTTGCTAATGTAACGGGATTTTATTATTTGCTTTCTTTATTGCTTTCTTCTCTTTTAATTTATTAGTTTTCAGGAAAAAGTAAAATAATACGTAATTTAGCTGGAAAAATTAATAGAAACGTTTTTCTAAATCCGTGTTTAAATTTAAAATAAATAAACTTTTTACATGAAATATTTAGAAGTGGTAAAAATTGAGTTAAAACATCTTGTTGTTTTACCATTTGTAAAATTTTCGGGTTGAGTGTGTGTTTTAAATCTTTCAAAAAATGGGTCGAGGTGTTCATATCACTGATACTGAAAGAAATGTTATCCGTAAGTTAAAATCTGATGGCTTATCACTTGGAAAAATAGCCCACAAAATAAAGTGTTCTAAACATAAAGTATTTAAGTGATTCGCTATACAAAAAATAGCAAAAATAGAGGAAGAAAGAGGAAAACGTCCACGCGTTTTGATCAAATTTTAGTACGTCATTCCAAAAAAAATATTTTAGAGTCATCTAATGGGCTTAAAAATATACTAGATGCTTCAGTAACAAGCAGTATTATAAGAAACAGGCTCGAAGTCCAAGGTCAGTACCTCTTTTAAGTAAAACAAAAATATACAACAAAGCTTACAATTTGCCAGATAACACCAAAGTCGGAAAAATTGGAACAAAATTCTCCATCAGACGGAAAATGTTTTGTACGTCGCCCTGCCAATAAAGAGTTTGATCCAAAAAGCACAAAAAAGACAGTCAAACAGGGTTGCGAGTCCGTAGTGATATGGGGATGTTTTCAACGTTTTTTGATGCGTTTCTATTATTTTTTTCCAACACTGTATATGAATAAAGTTTGTTTCTCTTTTCTTAATAATGTTCTCGTATTTAGAGAGATCCCTTTAAAATTAAGAAAAAAAAACTTAAGCAATATTTAATGAACGTGTTTTTGTTAATTTAAAGAATCTTTTCCTGTGGCAAAAGCAATTAAAAAACTGCTTCTGTTGAATCTTAAAAACAGATTAAAATATTTCGACAGTTAAAATTTCATTTTACGCTAAAATTCTATTACAGTCGGCTTAAAATATCATTCAATATTTGAAGTTTCATTATATCAACCAATTAAAAATCCCTTTGAGGCAGGAGAAAGAAAGAAAATATTTCTTATTTTTTATTACAAAAAAATCCTTACCCTGATTAAAAAGCCTTTTTCCAACAGGAAAAAAACCAACCACAACCAAATGAATTGAGAAACTGACTGAGTCGTCGTCACACACGTAACGAACATCATTTAAAAGCGATTAATTGAATTGTTTAAGCGTGCCAAGAAAGAAAAACAAACTGTCACATGCGTTCCAGCACTAAATTCCATAACGCCATCACCTGCCCCCCTCTAGTACTTTTGCTTAGTCCTGTAACTTTTCAGATTTTTTTCCGACATAACTTTTCTCTCTCTTTGGAATTTTTTTTTTAATTTTTTGCTTTTGAAAAGCCCTCAAGTTAAAACGTTTATTGAATGAATGATGTGTGTACGAGTTGAGAGTTTTTCTCTCGTTTTTTGTTGTTGTTGTTGTTTCTTCTCCTTTAGATTACACGTGTTATGATGTTGATGTCTGTGCTCCAATGTGACTAAATATTCCATTTTCATTTTCATTTTTATTTTCCATTTCTGAACATAAAACATAAATTTGTTCTACCATTTTTGTTACTCCTTTTTTTTGCCTTTTTACCATATTGCAGTCGGTAGTTCAGAGAAGTGGAAAAAAACAGAAATTCAAAAATTGTTTTTCTTGAAAGGGCTGCTTGTTTTTCCTTTTTCTTTTTTGGGGGTTTTTCATTTAAAATGAAAACAATTTTTTTTGCTCTTTTAGTATCATAAAAAATAAGTTGGCGACCGGAAGTGTTACGTGACTTTTTTCCTGATTATTTTTACAAGTCCTTTAAGGAGTCTTGGTTTTTTCTTTTTTCTGTTTCCTTGACAAACTGCAACTGCCATTAATATTTGTAAGAGTTTTTCTAAATTTCTTTGTGGGGAAATCTAAATTGGTTCTTAAAAAGAAGAAGAAGAGAAAAAATTTGGAGAAAATATTTTCATAAATTATGGTCACTTATTTTTTGGTATATTAAAATTAAAAAGTATTTTTATTACAAATTAAGGAAATTGAAGAAATTTTATGCAGCTACGCGGTCAATTGGCTATTAAATCACATGTTGCATTGTAGTTAGAGTTCATTTTTAAACTGCAATATGTAAACGGCAATCTGTCTCTTTGCTTCCTTCCACAACTTAAATTCCTACTTATAATACCATGCATTATGTGAGCAGAGATCATCAGCTAAGTGTTGAACGTATTAAAAAACTAATTTTGGAAGTACTGTTTAAGCATTTGGGAACTACTTTGGCGTCTATCTAAATTACTAACAAGATAAATAGGATCATCTTGTTACAATTAAAACTATTGCCCAGCCACTAACTCACTTAGTTCATCATTCCAACACTCCAACATTTCGGCCGGTATCTCACGAATAAATGCTTCAATGTTGTCTTTCAATGCGTCAATTGAAGCGAGCTTGTCTGTATAGACATGAGCTTTAACATAGCCCCACAAAAAATAGTCTAAAGGCGTTAAATCGCACGATCTAGGCGGCCAATTGACCGGTCCCGAACGTGAAATAAAATGTTCACCGAACTCGCCTCTCAATAAGTCCATTGTTACGCGTGCTGTGTGGCATGTGGCACCGTCTTGTTAAAACCACATGTCATGCAAGTCAAGCTCTGGCATTTTGGGCAAAAAAAAGTTGGATATCATCTCACGGTAGCGCTCACCATTCACAGTTATGTTACGATTCGCAGCATCTTTGAAGGAGTACGGTCCAATGATGCCACCAGCCCATAAACCGCACCAAACTGTGACATTTTCTGGGTGCATTGGTAGCTTTTGCAATGCTTCTGGCTGATCTTCACTCCTAAAACGACAATTCTGCTTATTTACATATCCATTGAGCCAAAAATGAGCTTCGTCGCTGAACACAATTTTTCGATTAAGAGGACGATCTTCGGCCAACTTTCCAAGAGCCCATTCACCAAAAATTCTGCGTTGCGGTAGGTCGTTCGGCTTCAATTCTTGCACCAGCTGTATTTTGAAAGGCTTCAATTGCCCAATTGCTGCGAACGGCGACGAATCGATAATTGATGGACATCATTAACACTGGCCGATACAGCTGCGATATTTTCTTCAGTTCGCACTCTACGTAAGCATGTTGGTGGTTTAATGTCCAACAATGTAAATTTGGTGCGAAATTTAGTCACAATAGCCCGAATAGCCGCTTTAGTGGGTCAATTAATCTGACCATAAAACGGAAGAAGCGCGCGATGAACTTTCTTAACAGATCACGCATTTTGATAATAAAATTCAATGATTTGCTGCAAGCGTTGTTCGTTTGTAAGACGATTCATGGTTAAATTATAGATCAAACTGAAGATGTTTGACAGTGAAACAAAACACGAAACGTGCGTGAGCTGTTTAAACCAGTGTTGACAAAAAGATAATATCTAATAAATCACCCGTTACTTTAGCCTCTCACACCACCTATGTTATGTGCATTAATTTTACGCCTGAGCAAGTCTCCGTATAAATATTTTATCGTATTCTGCTTCTTCTTCCATCTTCTTCTACTTCCATCTGAATGTAAGATGTTTATAGGATTTCATTCCAGAAATCCATTTCCACAAGTCGCAGGTAGACACAATAGTCTACTTCGTTTGCCAATGAACGTTCTCTCGCTCAGTGTTAGACTTTTCTCATTTGGTCCTCTTTTTCTCGTAGGTATCGTTTCTTAATATAAAATCAGTTGCTAGGTTCATAAGTTTTTTTGATTGGTTTTCTGCTTCATCTGCATCATCCTAGTATGGAGACGCTGAAAACAAGTATTGAAATTCAATTTTAAATACTTTTTCAATATCATAAAACGACGTCACTATTTACAACAAATCATTATTGGTGGCTAAAAGTGAAACTATTATAACCAAACGAAGTCGCCGTAGTCTAGTAGGTAGTGTATTGGCTTATTAGACGTAAAGCCAGGGTTTGAGCCCCAGGTCAGAGATCAAGACAAAATACAAAAAGTATTTCTTCGGCGAGTTCCTCTCAGCAGATTTCTGACAAAAACTCAGAGTAAATAAAATTGCTTTGAAAAAGTTTCTCAAAAATCTGTCGTTCGGAGTCGACTTTAAACTGTAGGTCCCACCACTCATGTTTAAAATTAACACACACAACATAAGTGGTGCGAGAAACTAGGACGGTGTACAAGGGGTTAATTCGACCTCCGGGTACTGTACTTGTCTTAATTAATAAGTACACGTCCTCTAACCTAACCTATAACCAAACGAATTAGATGAATCAGAGTGTAACCTATGAACCTCATAGCAATTATGCGGAGACACTGGCCTTTAAGTCTATACAACTGGAGGTGGGGAATATTTCATTACAACTTTTGCTGAAGATGCAATTACATAGAAGAAGAGGAGACCACAGAATATTTTCTCTCTCATTGTCCGCTGTTGAAAACATGAGACAAAGAATACTTAGGTAGCTAAAGTTTGTTGACAGAATGTTTACTCTAGAGCGATTCAAGTTGTATGGAAGCGAAATTCGAATTTTAAAAATAGCTTGTACCCGTATTTAATTAAATCGACTAAAGATTAAAATTTGTTAACTTGGCATTTTTATTACAAACAACCCCGAACAAAAAATTCAAAAACCGTTCTTTTTTTACAGAAAATCCTTAAAAAATGGACATGGATGATCATCCTTAAACAAATTTTTTATACAGTTGGACGCGTCTTAAAAAAACCATTCTTATGATACCCATATTGTATATGTTGGTAAGGAAATAAATTCTCCAATTGAAAAAACATACAAAAATAGGCCCTTTTTCAAAAGGGGCTAGTTCACGAGAGGTCAAAGCTGGAGCCAAAATATTTTAAATGTCATCTTAAAAAAGTCTAAGGTTCATTTTGAGGGGGGGGTACATGGAGCAATTTTTTTGGTGAGTCGACCTAGTCTACTCTATCTCTCCATAGTTGCTGTAGTCTAGTAACTCCAGCTCAGATATCTCGAATAAGATGAAATGGGAAAAATATTTCTGCGGCCAATTCTTCTTAGCAGTCTTCTGCAAAAACTTTGAAAAGAGTAAATAAAATTGCCATGAATAGTTTCTTAAACTATGGGTCACGCAACTCCTCAATAAAATTAACCCATGTAGAGTAACAAGTTAGTTTATAATCCTGACTAAAGGATTCTAACGAGGCTTCTAATTAAGCAAGTATGATAAGTAAATAAACGATGTTCGTGCTTTGCTACAAATTTATTTTGATTTGCTTTATTTCAATAATGTTTTCATTAGCTTAAATCATCATTAAATAGATTATACTGTTATTATTTTTGTAATCTTTCCCACTCTCTCTCTCTCTTATACAAGCTCTTATATAGTGTGATTGTAAACATTGTCATTTTTATCGGGTTAATTTAGCTGTACACCAAACAATACATCACACAGTAGAGGAGAAGAGAAGAGTTTTTGCATGTGATAGATGATTTAACAATTGTTTACATTGTATTTAATATTTATAGGCATGTATATGAGTATGTGTGTGTGTGCTAACTATTATGGTTGTCTCTTAGTTTTCTGTTATTTATTAAAAAAGGAAAGAAAAGAAAAGAGAACAGAAACATCAAAAGTTTGTCACACCATATAATAGCAATAAACTATCAGGCCAACAACAATGAAGGAATATCAAATAAATTTATCAATGCTTCTGTATTCTATACAAATATACATACACGTACATATATTGTGTGTATTTATTTACATAGGCTTTGTGTAAGTATGTATTTGTAACAATGTATTGTTGACAAATCCATAATATTGTCACATTTATCTAAAGAACAGTAACAATAACATTATTATCTCTCTCTCTCTCTTTTTTGCTCCTTTCTTTTCTCATGTGTGTTTGTGTGTTAATATGTGTAATACTCGTAACATGTCTGGTCATAAAACTAAACAAAGGAAAAGGGTGTAAAACAAAACAACAACAACAACAACAACAACTAAAAACATAAAAAGAAAAAGAGAGAACAAAAACTATAAAAAGTCAACAATAACAACAACAACAACATCTTGAATGACAGTGAAAAAAATCCCGTCATCTTTAGGTTTTCAAACGAAAATTTAAAAAAAAATTTTCTTTTTTCTTGTATTCTTGTTTAAGACATGATTTAACAATTGATTTATAGTCGTGTTCGTTCGTTTGCATATAAAATCCGAATAAGAAAATTAAAGATTTTTTTATTTAAAAAAACTGTAAAATTTAAGTTAAATAATCTAAGAAAAGATCTCGTTTTTATCTGTGTCTGTCTGTCGGTCTGTCTCTCCGTTAAGTGTATAATAAAAATAAAATCTTTTTTTGCTTTTTTGTTTATGGGAATTTAAAAACGATTTTTCTTTCTTACTTTTATTGCAAAATGCATAAATAAATTTGGTTTGATAATAATTCTTAAATAGAAAATGAAAAAATCTTTCAAAATACAAATCCTAATGTTTTAAAAATTGCATTTCAAGGCTTAAATGGATTATTTTTGGATTCAATTTTTTTATTTGTCGTAGACGAATTTCGATAAAAATGTTATTGTTGCAGACGGTAATTCTACTATTGGATTATTAAACACTGTGGCAGCATACTTTTATTTCTTTTTAATACATATTCGATATACAATTCCATTTGAAGAAATGCGTCTCGGTTGGCTGCAGCAAACAATTCTTTTGAGAGAGTTTTCGATCATTTTTTTTAATATTTCCGGCGGCATCTCGGAAATAATTTGAAGAATTACTCGCATAGATGCGATCTAAAGGACTTAAATTGAATAATCGTTGTTGCGAATTGCCTGAAGGAAGCGGTCTTTTCCCCACCCATGTCGTCGTGAAATGCCTGCAGCGTGAAAGCGTTAAGGACGTGACTTGCGCTGACTTATTCTGGTGGAAGAGTGAATTTCTTTCGACGCTTAGAGTCCACCCTCGGGTTTAAGTCTACATACATACATACAGTGGTGGCCTTATAATTAGAAACGATGTTTCTGGAACAGAGTTCTCTGGAGTGACGAATCTAAGTTTAATTTGTCCCAATCTGATGGAAAAACGTATGTAAGACGTCCTCCAAACAAAGCCTTTGATCCCAGGTACACAGTGAAAACTGTAAAACAAATTAACAAACATACATCTTGCTAAGTCGTTTCTAATTATAAGGACACCACTGTAATTGGTCATTTCAAGCCTTTAGTCAGGATCACGACCTAGCTTCTCACACCACCGATATTGTGTGTGCTAATTTTATATATGAGTAGACCTACGGTTGAAGTCGTAGTAGTGCTTTAGAGCATCTACTTCGAATAACCTGGG
This sequence comes from Sarcophaga subvicina, assembly GCA_936449025.2. Classification (NCBI taxonomy): domain Eukaryota; kingdom Metazoa; phylum Arthropoda; class Insecta; order Diptera; family Sarcophagidae; genus Sarcophaga; species Sarcophaga subvicina. Next base: position 102,668,124 of record OW388082.2, on the reverse strand, counting down.
GAGGTATGACGTTGACAGAAGTCGCCGTTATCTAGTAGGTAGTGTGTTGGCTTATTAGACGTAAGGCCACGCTTCAAATCCCAGGTCAGACATCAAAACGAAAATATGAAAAAATATTCCTTCGGCGACTTTCTCTCAACAGGTTTCTGCCAAAAACTCTGAGAGTAAATAAAATTGCCATGAAAAGTTCCTCAAAAATCTGTCGTTTGGAGTCGACTTTAAACAGTAGGTTCCGCTACTCATGTATAAAATTAACACACAACAACATAAGTGGTGTGAGAAGCTAGGACGTAATCCTGACTGAAGGGTAGTAATGGCCAATTATGTATGTATGTATGACATTGATAGCAAAAAAATCAACAATTTGTGGCAAACTCTTATTTATTTCCTCTCCTCCGAGATTCCAACACAATACACTTCATGAATAGTGCTTATCTAATAAGTGATTGCCTCCAAAAATAATCGCAAAACGTGGATAGCTTTTGAAGCCCCCGTTATCTAGCAGCTAGCGTGTTGGCTTATTAGACACGAGTCCGTGGTTATAGGATATATATAGGATAAGTTTCTTTAACTTACCACGATAATTTTCTCAAAAATCAGTCGTCCGGAGTTGAGTAGATACCGCCACTTACTGATAAAATTAACACACATAACATGGGTGGTGTGAGAAGCTGGGTTGTAATCTTGACTAAAGGGTTATAATGTGTGCTTTCAAATACGGTTTAAATAAGATGTTGCATGATGCCATTAAATTTACATTTCAGACCTATCATCGGACAATTTGTATTTTATTGAATAGAAAAACTGAAATGAAATAAAAAATAATTGAAATGCAATAATTTTATTCCCATTTATTTTTTTTTTCTATAAAAGAAAAAAGAAAAATAAAACGAAAATATCTGTGGAACATCATTTTGTTGTTGCTGGCAAATAAATAAAAGGTGTTTTCGAATTTTAGGTTTTTTTCTTTCAACTTTTTACTGCCTGGCTATGCATTTGTGTATATGAATGTCATGATGTTCATGTCCCTTTTTTCTCTGTAGTAATGTCGTATTTTTTTTACCAAAAATGGTTGCAAGTACGAGAGTGTAAACGGCCACAATCTAGAGAATTTCAAGAATTCAAGCCGATTTTTTTTTTTATTGTATGGGAAACCAATTTTTTATGACTCAAATGAATATGTGAGGGCATGCGGTTTACAATTTCGAATATTTTCAATTGAAATTATTGTGTGTTGTTGTTGCCTTTAGGCGGGTTTTTTTATGGAACTGGTTTCTGTTTTTTCTGTTCGATTTTCCATATGATTTCATAAAATACGTGGTTATGTGAGTGCATGTGTGTTTATTTTGCTTTTTTTATGTATTCAATTGCGTACTTATGATAGTGGTGGTGGACACATACTGCATGTGTGTGTGTGTTTGAAATTCTTTCTTTTTTTTGGAGCACAAAAAAGGGTTTCAAAATAATCATAAAATTTTAGCAATCAATCAAAGAGCACAGAGAGAACGAATACAAACAGAAAGAATAACAAAAAAAATGGAAATAAAATTGAAAAACACATAAAAATGACAACAACAACAAAAATAAAAAAGAAACAAACAAACGAACAGATAACCAGCAAACAAAATTGCAATTCAATTTCGTTTAAGTCATAAAAATCAATTGAAATTGATTGTCCAACAAAAAAATTTAAAAAAGAAGAGAAAAGTTTGTCATAAAATAACACTGAAAAACATACATTTTGGCAAAAAAAAAGGCAATAAAAGAGAGAAAACAAATTGAAATGATATAAAAACCTTGTTGTCATTGTCATTTTATTACTGTTCTCATGTCCACATACACAATCATTAAAAAAACAAAAAACGAAACATACAATGTAACTGAGAGAGAGAGAAAAATATCCAAATTTGTATCATGACTTACACATACAAACAAAGTTATTAAACAATAAAGCAACATGCAAAAATTCGTAAGGAATTTTTCAAAGAAAAACTCTTCTACACACACATATGCATACATCCACTCTCTTTTGTATTCGTTTACAAATGAAGCACACCCACACGCATACAAAGCCTTCAAGTCATGCTTAAATTTGAAACACAAAGAAAAATAAAAAAAGAACGAAAAAGTATTCAAAGAAACAAAGTCGAAAATCTTGAGAAATTATTGGCAATTTTGTGCAAAGTTTTATGAGCTATTCTACAGGGTATTTTAATAGGTGATGCCATTTAAATTTATAGGAAATTTTTTAATATTTATTTATAGAACAACTAACATCGAAGGAGGAACAGAGACATCAATTGGAGAAATATTTCAGTTTCGGAATAGGGAGGCAAAATTTCAAGGAGTAGCAGGAACAGCACTCTAATCTGGTTGCCTCATATGGAGAGCTTTTCAGGAACGGCCAAGTATTTGCTAATAATATGCGGAAATCTTGGAAACAAATTCTCACGATATGCGCCAACTACAGGGGTATTAGGGCTTATACCCCTATCGCACACAAAATTCCTACGAGCATATTGTGTGAGCGACTGAAGCCACTTGTCAAAACTCTGAATTCACCTTATTATTGCGACTTCAGACCTGACAAATCCACCATCGATCAGATCTTCACATTACGCCAAATCCTGGAGAAGACCCACGAAAAACAAGTCGACAAGTCTTTCGATAGCCCCATAAGGAATCGTTTTTCTGTCGCAATATCTGAGCTCAGTATTTCTGAGAAGTTGATAAGGCTATGCAGAGTAACATTGAGCAGATCCTGTTGCTCAGTCAAGGTAGGAATCGAGCTCTCTGAACACTTTAATATCGTTCAAGATTTAAAATAAAGTGATCCCTTCTCGTTCAGACTCTTCAACTTCATTATGGAGAGTTTTCTGCGTAAGGCAGGAGTGCATCGCAGTGCCACTATTTACGACAAAAGTGTCCAGCTGGTTGCGTATGCTGACTACATTCGCATTAAAAGGCGTACTAAGCGAGATTTTACTGCTGCATTTAGCACTACTGAACAGGAGTCTATTAAGATGGGTCTGGGCAAAACGAAGTATATGTTGTCATCAAGTAGGGACAGGCGGCATATTGGATTCCAGATTACAGCCAATAACTATACTTTCGGTGTTGTCAGTGAATTTGTTTATCTTGACTAAGTCGTTACCAGCAAAAATGATGACAGTCTGGAGATCAAGCGTAGGATTACACTTTCCAACAGGTGCAATTATGTTCTCAATAGGTAGTAGAGACCACCCTAGTACGACAAAAACTTATATTCGACAAATCGCTCATCCTCTTTGTACTCCCTGATGGTGCAGAAGCATGGATACTATTAAGCAGCGATGTAGCAATCTTGAGTAAAGAAAAGTCCTGCGTAAGATCATCGAACCAGTGTGAGTTGGCTATGATCTCCGCATCCGATCTAATAATGAGCCATATGAGCTCCTCAACGAAATGGATGTTGTGCTGCGCGTTAATATTTTGAATCTGTGGTGGCTTGGCCATTTCGTTCGGATAGAAGAGGATGATCCGGCGTGACGGGTAATTGATGCGTTGATTAACGGAAGTCGGTGTAAAGGACGAACCTGTCTATGTTGGGACGACCCATCGAATGGTGGGACCAGCTGGTGAAGGCGCGCAAGAGGCAAAGACGCCTGAAAATATGTGTTAAAACAGGCTGAGCACTGTGGACACCTGTGACTTCCTCATATTTGTGTGGCTTAAATATTAACTGATTATACGATCATACATACATGCATAATAGGATTACGACCTAGCTTCTCACATCACTGATGTTGTGGGTCTTAACTTTATACATGTGTGGCGGGACCTATAGTTTAAAGTCGATTTCGAACGGCAAGTTTTCGAAAAGCTTTTCATGCCAATTTCATTTGCTCTCAGAGTTTTTGCCAGAAATCTGCTGAGAGGAAGTGGACTACGGCAACTACAATTATAATTACATTGATAGGGAAACAATTTGCAACCTTGCATGTGGGCTTTTTTCGCGCCGCATTTTATGGACTTTAGCAGATTTTGGGATAATATTCGCCATTCATAAAGTAATTTAATAAGGGCTCTAGCGAATTGTTGGACAATGATTTGTAGTATCACAATGGAACTTATCTTTGGCCTAAGTCTGGCTACCCTACCTGAAAAGTCTTCCATTGAACCTATCCTTTAAATAAGTAACCGTCCACCTAGTCATGTTAAAAATTTAAAAAAAATATTTTTTTTTATTCGGTGTATTTTTGTTGTTTGTTTTCTTGTTCATAAATTTAAATGGAATCGATTTGAATGCAATGCGAATGCGAAAGTAAATACTTTTTTTCCGTTGGTGTACTGTATTGTACGTTGTGTTATTACTATTGTATGGGTTTTTTATGTGAATGTATTTGTTATTTTTTTAAATATTTTTTCTTTTGTTATTGTTGAAATATTATTTTTTAATTCTTTTATAAAAACACTTTATATCGGTCTATCGGTTGGAAATATCGACAACGTAAATAAATAAATAAAATATACATACATATGTATGTACATATGTATATGTATTGTTTGTGTGTACAATCGTCATCCTATATGCATTATTCAATTATTTTATTATATTTATAACTGTATTTGTATGTGTATATGTATGGTATGTATTTGTATGTGTATTGGTATGTACATATTGATGATATTTATTTACTATGAATAGTTAGAATCGTATGGCGTTTATTGACAATTTTAATTTATGAAGCGTGATTTAATTGAAGCTGCAATGCTTCAATAAATAGCAATACAAATACAAACACAAACACAAACACACACACACAATAAACAAATATTGACCACACAGAAATTTAGATGAAAATATACCCACGTAAACACTTAATTAAACTTGTTTTTGTGTTCTGTATCTGTATGCTGTTAATAGAAACGCTTACTTACTTACGTTACTTACGACGTACAAACGTTTATTATATTTGTCCTGTATTTGGTAAATATTGCGTTTATGCTTGAAATATTTAAGCGGTTTGTCATCATCACAATATAAATATATTTAGTACAACAAAAACAACAACAATAATTGCATTGATATTTACGCCTGTAGGTGTATTTATTTCCCAATTATTTGCTCAATAAAGTTATTGAGAATTTAAAATGACAAAAAAAAAAATAATTTTTTTATTGCAAATAAAATATAATTTTTTTAAATGGAATTTCATTCATTTAGCAACGAAAATGTTGCTTTCATTTGAAAAATTAATATTGGCTTGAGCCTCGCAGCAGTTGTCTTACATGGCATTTGGTTGAAACGAATCCAGGCTTTCCAGGTATTAATGCAATGGAAAGCAATCAATTTTTTATCAGAATTGTTGGAAATGAAAAAAAAATGTTTGGAAAAAATTAATCCACTTCGGTATCTCTTTTTACTTCTGATAGTAGAACTTAATGGGCATAATGGGATTCGCAGGTACGTGTTGTTTCTAGGCAACAACGAACATTCTACTTAGGTTCTGCTGCAGTAGTCCAATTTATCAGATTAACTGGAAAAACTTGATTAATGAAACTGCAATAAGACAAAGAGAAAAACGACAAACAACAGAAATAGCAGAGAAATTGGATTTGGGGGCTACACGATAATCTTCAAAGAAACTAAAGAACAAACAAACAAGAAATTATTATTTGGCAGGGTAAAAACATTAGTATTTTTTCCAATTTTTTTGCTAATTAATCAGCAGCTAATGCTCTCTGTATAGCTGTCAAACCGTGGAAGCAAACGGGAGTATTAATACTAAAAATATTTACTGGCTGTATAACTTTTTCATGAGATTAATTCTGTTCTGCAGGTCTGTAATATGGAGAAAAATTATGCTTGAACTTAGTTTGAGCATATTTTGAGGAATCCGTGGATCATGTTAACAAATGCTATTAGAACTGATGCTATTGAAGTCACCGTAGTCTAGTAGAGAGAGACCTCGGTTCAAACTCCAAGTCAGACATCTCCAACTAAACGAAATATGTAAAAAGTATTTCTTCGGCGACTTCCTCTCAGCAGATTAGCGAGAAGCTATGTCGTAATCATAACTGAGGGATTGTAATGCCCAGTTATATACATATGTATGTATGTATTCAAATGAGACCTTATGGGACCCAAGTAAGCTATGCTTTCTAAGGTGACTATCAATATATCTTAATCTCCAAACCTTGTGCAACTGAAGCACATCAATTCCTTGCGGTGCTTTTATAATTATAGGGTATGAATGTCTAGTCCTCTATGCTGCTTACGTGAAGATCTTTCGTAAATTTGTATATGATTTCAACGACTATTATAGTGATTGGTTGTCTCGAGCAATGTTTATTTTTCACATCAAAATAGTATCGTGTTCGTAAATGGAATAAATTTGTTTAGCCTGCTACATTTATTCTTATCAAGGTTAGGTTAGGTTAGAGGACGTATACTTGTCAATTAAGACAAGTAGAGTAGCCGGGGGTCGAATTGACCCATTGTACAACGTCCTAGTTTCTCACACCACTTATGTTGTGTGTGTTAATTTTATACATGAGTGGTGGGACCTACAGTTTAAAGTCGACTCTGAATGACACATTTTTAGGAACTTTTTCATGGCAATTTTATTTACCCTCAGAGTTTTTGCCAGAAATCTGCAGCGAGGAAGTCGCCGAAGAAATACTTTTTGTATTTTGTGTTTGATGTCTGTCCTGGGGCTCGAACCCTGGCTTTACGCCTAGACTATGGCGGCTTCAAAACTTATAAAGAAATAGTGAAAAATATGAAAGAGCTTGTCAGTTTTCTTCAAAGTACTTTTTTCCAAGTATGCTATGGATGTTAAGTTGTTTGATTTTGGGAATCATTCTCACTCTTATTACGACAATTGCTGTTGTAATAAAGAAGGTTTTCTTCTGCTCTCGAAGTAGCCGTGGTTTTTTTTTTTTTTGTCTTAAGCCGGAGGTGGGAATCTTCGAAAGACACTTTTGTTCCAACAAAAGAGTACAGTACCCACCCCCTACACACTTCAACCAACAGGTAGTGTGCTGGCTTATTAGACACGAGGCCACGGTTCAAAACAAATCAAAGTCAGAAAATGCCGACAAAACGAAATATGAAAAAAATACTTCTTTGGCGACTTCCTCTCAACAGATTTCTGGCAAAAAGTCTGAGAGTAAAACAAAATTTGCCATGAAAAGCTTCTCAAAAATTTATAGTTCGGAGTCGACTTTATACCATAGGCCCCGCCAGTCATGAATAAAAGTAACGCACGCAACATGAGTGGTGTAAGTAGCTAGGTCTTAATCCTCACTGAAAGTTTCTAATGTATGTGTTCCTCTGCTCTTTTTACTGTAGAATTTATAAAAAATGTTTAAATTGGCCCCTGTAATGAAAACATATTTTTGGGCTATTTTTTTAGTCCTGATTTGTTTAATTTTTGTTAAAAAAAAGTTTTTTTTTATTAGATTCTATCATCCAATGATGTAATATTAAACATTCTGATAATTAAATTCAACTATTCATGGCTAAAATTGCATTCTCCTGGCCAGCAGCCGCATAGTCTTCCATACTGTGGCCATGTTTTGTGTTCTTTTCTTTTCATTTGGAGAAAATATAATAACTTTTAATAGAATAGTTTTCATGTGCTAGAGGTAGTAAGTAAGTCCATCTTTTCCAAATACAAAAAATGATAAAATGATGTTGGAATTTTAGTATTCCATGTTTGTGCTCGGCAAACATTTATGGATGAAATAGTGTCGACCGTAAATAAAACGTGACTATTTTAACCAAAAAAATTTACAGCATACGGCATACTTTACCGTACTGTATCGTATTTTATTGGACAGAAAGAAGGTACAAGTTGAATGGGGAAGTAAAGTAAATGAAAAGAATAATTCTTCCATAAAGACATCATATGATTTGTATTATTTGGTTAAAGAAATATGAAGAAATAAGAAAGAAAAAGGCAGAATAGAAATAAAAATAAATAAAATATATTTCATGTTTGTATTGTATTCAATATCAAGGTCAGTCACATGCTATACAACACACATTCATACATACATTCACATATTTTTTCAATTATTTTTTTTTTCTTTAAATATTTTGTCGATATTTTAGTTTCATTTGGAGTCCATTATTTATTTTTATTAAGGTGTCAGACTGTGAGAGAGAGAGAGGGAATTAAATATTTTGTTAGTGTTACGAGGGTAGAAATCATTTTCATTTTGATTAAGTTTTTCTAGGCAATATGAGGCTCTATAGTTAACGTAGCAGTATATGGTCAATATTAAATATAATTTTCATGCCAAACATGGCTTAAAATAGACGAGTGCCTCATTCAATCATGTATTTCATAAGCAAAATCATTCATTTTCTGATTACTTTGTAGGGGAATAACATCACAAAAATGTCCCTTTTATTAGGGGTTTATGAAGCCATTGTTTGGACATGTAAAATAAATTTGAACACAGCTTAAATGGGTTTGAAGGTTCGAATGGACTTAAAACTCATTGTATATTGTAGTGAGGACCTCTGCTGGTAATTACAACCCTTCAGTCAGGATTACGACCTAGTTTTTCACACCAATTATGTTGTGTGTGTTAATTTTATACATAAGTGGCGGGACCTACAATTTAAAGTCGACTCCGAACGACAGATTTTTGAGAAACTTTTCATGGCAATTTTTATTTGCTACCATTATTTTATTTTTGCCATAAATCTGCAGAGAGCAAGTTGCCGAAGAAATATTTTTTCATATTTCGTTTAGTTGGAGATGAACACTTTTCTTCTGTGTAGTGGGGATGGATGTTTGGAAGGGGATGATCAACGAAAGGGGCAGATGAAGTGATACAAAGCTCTTCTCAACCAAGGGAAATTACAATAAGAAGAGATTTGAGTTGTGCATCAGACTATCTAGAAATGAGCCGATATTGATAACACAGCCCTGCAAATTAGGACTTTTTTGTGCAAATAAGATGCTTCCAGGTGATCCCGAAGGCATTTTGCGCGCTGAACACGAATCTAGTTTCAAAAACTTTCCATCACGTCAGGTTTTCGATGAAAATGGCCATCAAGTAAATCTGATTAATTTTCATAAACCTCGACCGCCATATTGGATCCACCATTTTGAATTTTTTAAATCTGAATGAAGATCTGTAATCAGCGACCCCAAAAACCCCCGAGTAACAATTTTCAAGTAAATCTGATTAATTTTTAAGGACCTCCGTAATGTGTTTCATTTCCTCTTGCACCCCTTGACATAAACCCACCCCCTACTTTAAGGGTGCATGCAAACAATTCTGCTTTGGACTCATTTTAAAGAGCAAAGATCAATTGTCAATTTCTGACATTAGCGATGGTTCTCCCACGTCAGAGTTTACCTCTACAATTTTTCAAAAATGGCCAAAAACGCTATTTTTAGGGGTTTCAAACCCCTTTTTCTCGAAAACCTGACGTGATGGAAACCAGATTCGTGTTCAGCGCGTAAAATGCCTTCGGAAACATCTGGAGCCATCTTATTTGCAAAACCCATGCAGGGCTGTGTAATCAGTCTTTTGACTGGTCACTGTAGACTCAGGGCTCATTAATTCAGAATGGCCCAACATGTTCATGTAGATGATGATGGGAATGAATCATCGCAGCATGTTATTGGAACTTGTGGGCCATTAATGCAGCCTAGGAGGAAATACCAGGGAGAGTACCAGGTGCTAGGCAGGGAATTAGTATTGTTGACATTAAACAGCATTTTGAGGTTTGTCACGGCTTGGAGGAAGCATTATAGGGACACGCTATAAAGTTTGAGGGGAGTACTATAGATTGTATGGTCTCACTACTAGGGTACCTTTTCAACACAATAACAATAAAAAATTTCTAAGAAATAGCTTACGAAACTTAAAATAATTCTTTGATCTTTAAATCATGTTTTTCTCAAATACATGATGGAAAAAATTTAAGTGTCTTTATCCTGACGTGTCCATTAAATTAGATTTCTTTTATGGCAACTCTTGCTTATTTTATGCCTTAATTAAAACCAAAAAAAATATTTTCTCAAATCTATTTAAATAATAAAAAACTTTCAATTCATGTTCTTTCACTATGACTTTAACCAGCACTTTACTTTACTTGAAGTCTTCAACAATTGTACCATCAAAATTAAACCAAAACAACAACAACAATCAATTCTTGATTAAGAATCGAGAATGAAAATCAAACCAAATGAGTTTATCTTGATTGTGAAAATCCATTTTGTGGTTGAAAAAGAAAAGACCACCACTCTCCCCCTCCCCTCACCACATCTCATCTGTGAATAAATCAACAAAAGAATTCAATTCAATTGCAGTTGAAGTCCATTTTTACACATACACAAGGCGAACACAGTTATAACTGTTAACTGTTAAGGAGAGAATGTAGAAGATGTGCAAATGTATGAGTATTTCGTTCTTTCTTCAACAATTGTTGAATAAGGGTACTATTGAGTCCATGTTCGTTCCACATTATGTGTGGGGAGAGTGTGTGATTACTCGTATTTCCTTATTATCGTTATACAGTTGCAAGGGTATAAGAATTAGGGTGAGAGAGAGAGGCGGAGATGGAGGTGTTTATTCTTAATGTTACTGTGTGTTAACTTTTGTTGTAAAAGTGTTATTGTTTGTGTCTGTGTATGTATGCGTTCGTCTGAGTAAGTGTACTTAATTCTATTCTTCCTGCAGCTTAAGTGCTGCTATAACTGCTGTGTTGATTGTCAAAATCACAGAATCTCTTGCTCTAAATCTCATCATCACTGTCATCATTGTCGTCATTGTTAAATCTATACAGCCACAAGCATACACACTTACATATGCATGTGTAAGTGTATGTACATGTGTAATACATACATTTGTTAACTTACGCTTACAATGTGTGTTTTGTATTCTCCCCCTGGTTTTATTTCATAAATTTTGATTTAAATTTTTGGTTGTTTCTTCTTCTTTTATTCTTTGGACTCATTGTCGAAAATGCATTCTTTATGGGGGATTTGAAGATTTCCATACTGGTTCTTTACTTGACCGACCCTGACTCAGTTTTGTATTGTTGTTGTCGTCATTGTTGCTGTTGCTGTCGTTGTCGTAATTGCAAAATTGTTTTGTTGGGGTTGTTGGTTTTGTCTTCGAAGTGAATAAATTTGTAAATATTTTAATTTTATTTCTTAGTGTGTGTGTATATGTGTCTTGTGTGTTTATATTTATTGTCGTACATTATTTAAATTGTTCATTATTATATACTTAATAATATGCATACATCTCGATGTGTGAACGTAACTTAAGGATTAACTTGCATCCAAAAATAGAGATTGAAGGTCATTTCATGAAAGAAATGATTCCAAAAAAGAATCCAAGGTTTACGTTAACATAGTGGATGTTGGTCTCAATCGCCTTATACTCATAGTAGAGTATCATAGCATGAGGATCACGACTTATTTAGGGGACATTAGAAACCTTTGCTGTTCTGGGCATTAAAATTCCAGATGCGTTGCAAGATGGGTTTGGCACTAAATGAGAACGAAACGAAGTATATGTTGTCGACAAAAAGGGACATGCGGTATATTGGATTCCAGATTGCTACCGATAACTATACTTTCGATGTTGTCAATAAATTAGTTTACACTGGCTCCGGTGTTATCAACAAAAATCATGGCAGCATGAAGATCAAGCGTAGGAGCACTCCTGCCAACAGATGCTATTATGGTCTCAAAAGGTAATTGACTAGCTGAGAGTCCTGTCGTACGACGAAACTTATACTCTACAATTCCCTCATCCTTTGCGTGATTCTCTATTAAGCAGAAGCATGCACACTATTAAGCCATGCACTGCATGCTGTTTGAATCTTTCAAGACAGGTTTGTTAGTAAATGAGGGTGAAACGAAGTATATGTTATCAACAATGAGGGACATATGGTTTATTGGATTCCAGATTACGGCTAATAACTCTACTTTCGATGTTCTCAGTGAATTAATAGGCATTTGAACAGTACAGATCTCTTTCGTAGAACGAAACGTGTTTCTTTATTGCGCAGAAGCATGAATGCTGTTTAGCAGCTATGAGTCTTGAGAGTATTCAAAAGGAAGGATGATTTATTAATCCGACCCAACAATAAGCTGTATAAGCTGACCAACGACGTTGACTTTGTGCATCTCATTAATACTCAAGGGTTGCGCTGGCTGGGCCATGCCTTTCGGATGGAAGAGGATCCTCCGGCAAGACGGGTGTTAGATGCGGATATTAACGGAAGTCGGTGTATAGGACAACCTTGTTTGCATTGAAAGTAAAGGGTCCGCCAAATAACTTTTTTTTTTGAAAATACTTTAAAAAAACTACTGAATATTTTCTCAAATTTCGTTTTTTATTTGAAAGTACAATCCTTCCGGTTAATAATGGAAAATAATTTCATTCAAATGGCTGCCTCGGCTAGCCATGCAGTAGCCTACACGATCGATCCAATTTTAAAGCACATTATCGATTGTATGCAGCTGTATTTCACCAATGGCTTCACGAATATTGTCCTTTAAAGCGTCAATTGTCTCTGGCTTGTCGGCGTAACACTTATCTTTGACGTCACCCCACAAATAATAGTCCAACGGTGTCAAATCGCAGCTCCGAAGTGGCCAAACGACATCAGCTCTGCGGCTGATAATGCGACCTTCAAAAACAGGGCGCAAAACATCAAGTGGAGCTTCGGCTGTGTGACACGTAGCGCCGTCCTGTTGAAACCAAATGTTGCGAATATCCTCCTCTTCAATTTTTGTGAACAAAAATTCGTTCAACATGGCCCGATAACGATCGCCATTGTCTGTAACGGCCACTCCTTGCTCATTTTCGAAGAAAATGGCCCAATTATGCCTCTGGACCAAAATCCGCACCAAACAGTGACTGGTTTTGGGTGCGTCGGCTTTTCAATGCATGCGTGCGGGTTTTCTGTGCCCCAAATGCAACAATTTTGCTTGTTTACATACCCGCCAAGATCAAAATGAGCTTCATCTGAAAAGATAATTTTTTTTTGCCAAAATCGACATCTTCTGGTGTAGGCTACTGCATGGCCAGTCGAGGCAGCCATTTGAATGAAATTATTTTCCATTATTAACCGAAAGGATTGTACTTTCAATAAAAAAAGAAATTTAAGAAAATATTCAGTAGTTTTTTTTTAAAGCATTTTCAAAAAAATCCAGTCATCGATTGGTGTGAACAACTGGAAAAGGCGCGCTAGAAGCAGAGTTGTCGGAGTTGTCTGACCTAGGGTTTGAATCGAGGGCTCACGTCTAATGAGCCAACACACTACCTACTAGACTAGACTAAGAGACTACGGCGATTACAGTATGTAAGTAAACATCCGGAATATTTCGACACATCATGGCAAAGGAGTTAAACCATAAATCCTTAACGACATGAGAATTGCGACTCCTCCGGTGCAAGATTTTGTTGGATTCAATTAATTTGTGTTTCGATGCTATGTTGACTATGCATTTATGGTTTCTTAGGTTAGGTTAGGTTAGGTTAGAGGACGTGTACTTGTCAATTAAGACAAGTACAGTACCCGGAGGTCGAATTGACCCATTGTACAACGTCCTAGTTTCTCATACCACTTATGTTGCGTGTGTTAATTTTATACATGAGTGGTGGGACCTTCAGTTTAAAGTCGACTCCGAACGACAGATTTCTATTTATTGAGAAACTTTTCATGGCAATTTTTATTTACTCTCAGAGTTTTTGCCAGAAATCTACTGAGAGGAAGCCGCCGAAAAAATACTTTTTGTATTTTGTCTTTGATGCCTGGCCTGGTGCTCGAACCCAGGCTTTTGCGTCTAATAAGCCAACATACTACCTACTAGACTACGGCGACTTCAAACCCATATGGTTTCTTAAATTGTGAAACTTCCCTAATTACACCTGGCCACCTAGTTTTGTCCTTCAAAGTAAAGTGGTCCCAGTGGTCTTATTTGTGTAACTGCATTCCTATTTGACGCAATAGAAGTGAACAGATTCATATGAAAAGTGTTGACTTGCAAAGGTATTAACAGAACATTGTTTAAATGAATGTTGTTGTAGCTGTTGTTGTTGTTGTTGTTGCCACAACTTCAAGTATAGTTGTAGTGGTAAGAGTGTTAAACAACATGTTGATTTGTTTACAAAATTAAGGAGACTAAAAAGGAGTTTTCCTAAGACAAATAAACCAGACTTGAATCCGAAAGCATTAATCAAGTGCAGTGAGGAGATAGGGAGAGAGAGAGAGTGAGTCTTTGTTACTTAATCTACTTTAATTATCCTTATGAGGCGACAAAATAGTGTTCAAGGGATTTTAATTATTTGTAATTCGTTGTTATTGAATATTTAAAAGAAAAAAAAATCCTTAATAATCCTCATATCATTACGAAAATGTGTATGAAAAGCATTTAAATACCCTTTTATGGTACAATTGTATTTAAATATTAGAAGGATAATCCTTAAGCTTATGTCCAATCAATTGTAAATAATTCTGTCGTTTACTGTGAAATCCATAAATTATGAAATATTTTTGAAGAAGGTCAACAATTGTTGTTGTTGTCAGTATTTTCAGATTTATTTTCGCAAAATTTTATTCGTTTGATTTCCAGTTTTTTTTTGCAAACACCCACAAAAATATTTAATAAATACTTAAATAAGCCTCCCCTCCGCCCTTTTATTCCAGTTCAATGAATATTTAAGAGCACTTGGGTATACCGTATTTAGGCCTGAACAAATGTGGCCAAAAAATCGAAAGTAAATCATTCAGAAATGACAACAACAAGAAAAAATACTGGCGGCTATGAGAAACACAATTGGATATGAATAAATATTTGAATATTTGAAAGAGAGAGAAAACAAAAGAGGGAGGGGAATTAAATATTATTGGAGGGTGACTATCGATATTTTATGAAAAACGTTTTAAACTAACAAAGTTTTGCTTATGTTTGCAGAAATATTAACTTCAGTTAACACACTCTGATTAAGGCCTTCGAAAATGTTGTCAAAAGCTTTTTATCACAGTCTTTATGGCGTTTTTAATACATGGCATTGATCTTTAACCCTTATGTCGAAATTTGCGCACTCACTGCACTCTATATACTAAGAATAGATGGTGTTTAGATTATGAATTATGGGACACAATTCCCAAGCGGGAAATTTGGACCTGATAAATCGGGTGGCTGACTGCTTCTTTGTTACTTTTGCCCTGCGGATTTGGGTTAAACTTCTCAAAATGTTGAGTACAAAAGGCAGGACATAGCAATAGTATCTGACAGTCAGATAGTCAGTCGTCATAGTCTAGTAGGCAGTATGTTGGCTTATTAGACGTGAGGTCGCAGGTTAGAAATCTCCAGCAAAACGAAATATGAAGAAATATATCTTCGACAATTTCCTCTCAGCAAATTTCTGGCAAAAATTCTAAGAGTAAATAAAAATTGCCATGAAGAGTTTCTTAAAATCTGTCTTTCGGAATCTACTTTAAGCTGTACGCCACGCCATTCATGTATAAACATAAGTGGTGTGAGAAACTAGATCGTAATCCTATATATCTGACAGTCAAACCGCGACTCAAGCACTCGTCTCTTATGAGATTAAATCGTTTATAGTATGGGTGTTCTTGGAGAATTGAATGGGCTAGTTAGGGAAAAGAAGGTAATCCTCTGCTGGATCCCAGATCATGTGGGAATTATTGGCAATGAGCAAACAGTTGGGAAATGCTCGACAAGTCACTCATCCTTCCTGTACTCCTTGATCGTGCAGAAGCACGGACACTATTCAGTAGCGACGCAGCAGCCTTGATTAAAAAAAGTCCAACGTAAGATCTTTGGTCCATTGTGAGTTGTCGATGATTTCCGAATTCGATGCAACAATGAGCTGCATGAGCTCCTCAACGGTGTGGACGTTGTGTAGCGTATTAACATCCAATGACTGCTGAGGATGCTTCGGCGAGACGGGTATTTGACGAGGAGATTTGCGGCAGTCGGCGAGGAGGACGACCAAGTTGAGGAATCCCTGCAGAGGCGCCTGGAAGGATGTGCTGAAGCTACTCCAAATCCGATAATCGTGTGGTTAATGGCCAATTAAGTAAGTAATTAAATATCAGACTATCCAGGAATAAACTGTGGTTGATAAGCGAACGATTTGATAAGTTACTGCAGATTCGGAGTACACTTATTCAGAATGAGGGTTACTTCGAGCCTAATATGTAGATTCTGTGACGAAGATAACTTCAATGCATCCAAGGAAGAAACACTTGGGTATATATCATGTGCTAGGCAGGAAATTGTCATCGTTGATAACGAGTAGCATCTTGAATTTTATCAGGAGAATAGCCTTCGTGAAGGATTTAGAGAAAGACACCCTATAAAGTTTGATGGGACTACAATAGCTAGTATGGTCGCAGAAATAAGGCACCTCATCATGACCGTAAGGCTAGAAAACAAGCTTAAACACTTAATTAATGAACGTGGAACAAAGTAAAGAAAATGGAGGTTCCTTGTGACTGCACTATGCTCCTTAAAAGAATAAAAAAAATGTTCAGAAAAATATTTTTTCGAAACCACTTCATATAATATTTTATATTTATACATACCTGTATGTATGTATGTGTATAAATAAATGTGTTAAAAATAGAAATACTCTTATTTACTTAATGAATGAAAACATTGTGTGTGTATGCGCGTGAAGGTAAACACCCGTAAACAAGGATAATACCATGCATTTTTTAAATAATTGTTACGACATGGTTTTTAATACGATTCTAAATAGTTATACACGCACACATACACTCACATACACAACGACATACATAAGGAAATTAGCAGAAATTCAACACTTGTATACTTTCCATTACTATTGTTGTTGTTTTTTTTTGTTGTTAGTTAGTAATGGATTTTATTTAACTTTGTTTTCCTACCGAGACTGTGAGTGCTGCAGAATAATGAAAAGAATTTGCATTAAATGTATACGACTGCGGATTATGGTGAGTCTTATTCATACTACTATTGCATTTCCAACATACAGATGAATTAATAGGTGTTGTTAGAAAAGGTTGCCAGATCTCTCTTAGCGTTTGAATAAAAATGCCATTTTTTTCCGCTGGAAACTGAGCTAAAACACTCGGGTGCAGGTAGGTTTTCTAAGAATATGATTCACTGCCTCATATACAATTGGAAGGCTCAAAAGTAGCAACTTTTAAGAAAGACTAGAAATAATTTAGCAAAGATCGTAACCACTCTTGTACTGCGATCATACGATCTGTTGTGCTGCTCTCAATGCGGATAGCGAATCACTATAATTTCTCTTCCAATCTGGTTGCTCAAGATCTTCTTCGGTGTCCGTAAGATATGTACCCAGACGTTTACAACTGACTTTTAAAAACGCCGCATCGGTATTAAGTATGTGTTCTTATGTTTATTTTCCTCATCACGGGATTTATTGGACTTGAGGGGACCCCATTTCAGAACTAATTTCCTTTCAGTCTACAGTTTACGTTCAATAGGTCAGTTGCTATCCTTTTAGTTTCTCCTGGATTGTCTAATATATGACTCCAATCTATTTCGATTGTAATGTCGAACAAAAAAATTGTCTCAAACCCATTTAGTTTGAAAAAAGTCAGCGTCCATTTCCATTCTTCCTTTTACCGGGTATTCCCTTTCAAACATCTTTTCCAACTTCAAAGAAATGTTTCGGCCGCCAAATCAATTGCCCTCTCATTGTTGTAATCTCTTATAAGACCTAGTTAACTCTGTTTCCCTACCTAGGTGATTCAGCTTGACAAACTGTTTTATAACATTCCCAAGTTTTCTTGATATGAGTCAAGTGCTCAGATGGCAGCCACACTGTTATATACTGGATTTTGTATTTCCAATCCTAGTTTAGATGATGTAGACTTCCGTTTGGTAGTACCTGCAATTTCCTTACTCTAAACTCCTTACTAAACTCCTCAAAATTACAGTGCAATGTGGTTTCTCTCCTAACACAGTTTGAAATCTCGAAATTGCTCCTTACACTCTTGTTACTCAGTTTTGTTGCCAAGCATTTCACAAAGTCATTGTGTTTACAGTCCGTAGGGCAATTGAGCAAGGAACTGCCACTCAATTTGTCAGATTACAATGGCCTTTGATGAGTCTCATACTAGACTCTACTTACACATGCCAGTCCCTGTACCTTATTCATTTCAGATGTTTTCAAATTCCTCCGAAATATGATCCAGTGCCTAACTTCAGTGTATAGCATTCTTAGCTTTCATAACAACGCGATGCACTGTTGCAGCGGACATTATTTTTAGAAAACGATAGATGGTAACCAAACCATTCTAGAACATGTCACACTATGACGATCGCCTGTTCAGCCGGAAACCAAATTAAAAGGTTGGGTTGATGCTTTGTAGCTTGCGTTTGCTTCTTAACCGTAGATCGAGCCTTAAAAAAATAATTCTAGCTTATGTATCACTTTTGATACATACTTGTAGTACATGGAATTGTCACTATTATTGACAGATTTTGTTAAAAAATTTTAATATTTGAATTCATTTTAATAAAACTATTTATTTACTTTATTATCACTTTTATGAAATTTACGCCAAAATTTTTGACATGAAGTACATTGCCATGGTTTCTTACGTAAAAATCAAACACTTCTTGTCAGTTTGGTTTTTTTTTACTTTCTAAATGGTAATGATTAGACATATAGCACCCTTGCTTTGTGGCGATTTATAAGTTTCCAATTGCTTAGATAGGACAGCTTATTGTCACTCGCATCAGTAACACTCTCGGTTGAAGGCTGGCAAAAAGGGCTGGTAAGGGCTGGTAAAAACTTTCCTGTTGCAATAGAACATCGATTATGTCAATAACAATTTTCTCTTTTTGATTCCTCTCTGGTTTCCCGGATACGGGCGTCCCCAAATACTGCTGTAAGTAGTTGCTACGCACGTAGCATGTACTTGAATCTAAAACTGCTGATTCGACTTCGGTGGACCACGAAATTTGTAATGACCATCAAATTAGTTACTAATCTACAGGGACAAAATTAAATATGAGTTGAAAAGGTAATAAAACAAAACAAAAGGAAAGTAAACATAAATCAATACCAAGCATTACTCCGTAAATCTCTTTATGAAGCTTCATTTATATAAATATCCTTAAATTAATTTCCCTAACGATCATTGTAAATCCTCGATCATTAAGTATCAAATTTCAATTAAAATCGCTGGAGGTAATTTCCATTTTCCACAATAAAACAAAAAAGTTTTTAAATTCTGTTGCTAAAAAACTTTAATTTGAAATGAAAATATACCAAAAAGGAACGTAAAAACATAATCATCATTATTTAAATATATTTTCTTTAATTTTCTTACCTTTTAGGTGAACAAAAAATTAACTTTTTAAAAATCATAAAACAGGATATATGGGCTGCTCTGAAAGTGTGATAGCTAATACCAAACTATTTATACAGAATTATTTCTTACATAAAACTACAAGTTGTGTGATAAAAGTTTTATGAAAATTGTTAAAATTTTCTAACAAAAAATTAAGATAAATATTTTATTTTTTTAGAAAAAAATCCTTTTCATTCGAATTTCAAAAAAGGCTTTAAGCATGATTATTAAAGGCTGCAACACTTTCAGCTCATTTTTCGTAAAGGCGTAATAGGTGTAAATATATCATTATCAAAGCGAATCATCTGTAATAAAACATGGGACGAAACACATTTTTCTAATGTTTGTCTATCACGTGTGATAAATATGAGAAGAGCAGTAAGAAAGACTCTACAAGATTTCAGGAAACAGCTGCTATCAATCTGAGTAAAAATTGGTAATATTTTTTCATTCCAAACTACTAAAGGCATTTTGTTCTGTTCCAAGTAGTATCATCTTTGGCGATAAACATCCTGTTGTCATGTTTGTTGCTGCCAATACTTTCTTCAGTTCATAAGACGAGCTTCTATTTTCTTCTTCTCCAAAGTCTTTAGCAGCAGGCATATTATATATATAATTAATATATAATCGGTCATTACAACCTTTCGTTATAAATTGAGGTTTGAACCTTGGTCTGACGTCTAATAAGGTAACACGCTCATACTAGACTAAGACTACTTTAATCAATATCAAGAACATATCAAGAATAGAAAATTTAATCTTTTCACTTTCGTCCCACACTTACATAACTTTCAATTCCTTCTTAAATACCATAAATAATGTACTATTTACGATAAAACTTCACAAAATCTTTGAAATCAGAAAAAAAATTACATACACGGCACCAAAAAATCTCTAGGAAAGTTGTATGTATCAAAAATGATACATAAGCCAGAATTATGAAGTTTATGAATTTTGTAACCCCTGTTTGAAGTTTTCTTTTTTTATTTCCTTTAAAATAATGGCGATAACAATACTAACGACTTATAAAAATATCAGGCATCTAACTTTTTCTGAATTAAAGTTATATCGTCTCCAAAAGTGAAATGTATCATTTTTGATACAAAGCTCGATCTACGGTTAAAGGAATTAAATGATTGAAAATATTTCAGATACAAAGCAACGACACTAGAATGTGCCTATTTATGTCGACTGAAATGCATTTAACAAGTTTAAATTCAAATCATAAGGAATGAATTCAATGAAGTGGAAGCTTTAGCTGACTAAATGCGTTGACAAATCAATTTATTTTTATGGTCTCAACATTGCAACAAAGAAAAGTAGCTCACGATTTAAAAATTAACCTGCAACATATTATTTTCAAACAATAAATTCACATCTTTCCGAAGCATTTTAATTCACATAAAGAGGAAAAGCTATTCGATTAAGTCATCTTAACAATTTATGCAGCAAAGATCTGAAAACATTTTTAAATTCTTTTTTTTAGTTGATAAACCCAAAAAAAAAACCGAATTTGATATGCGGAAAAAATGTTCAAATGACGTGGAATAGAAGCAACCATCTGTGTATCGTTCAAAAAGAATGTCTGTCTGTCTATCGGCGTATGTGTGTGTCAGCATATACAATATAAGAGTTTGATGGCAAATGTTCTCTCTCTCTCTTTCATTTTTTTCGCATTTTTTTGACAATATTTAATTTGGTTATCTAAATAAAAATGGCGTGACACATATGGCAATTTAAAGCTTGTTTGTTTGTATGCATGTATGCATGTGTATGTGTGTGTGTTGTACTAAATAAAAAACTAAAGGCTTTTTAGTTTTAGCTTTTGGCTAAAAACTGTTCGTTTTTTTTTTTTTTTGTTGTAATTTTATATGTCATAACGTTACCAAAAAATAATAACAGCAGCTAGCAAATATAAATTGAGATTTGGTTTTATGGCTGAAGAAACAATGCAACAGTGTATGGCAATTTTATTTCCGTTTTTTTTTGATTTTTTGTTTTTGAAAAATTTAAATAATCCCGATGCAAAAAGATTTGAAATTCATTTTTTTTAAATGTGGTCGAAAACTTTAAAACGCTATTTTGGTTGACAAATTGTTGAACATTTAAAAAAAAGAAAAAATAAAGAGGGGCGCCAATCATTTATCATTGGATCTGTTCTGGGTATCAAAATAAACCACAAAAATTGGTTGAAGAGCTCTGGATGTAACAGTACTGCACTAACGGCACCAAGGCATAAATAATAATTATGATGGCTAAAGATTGTCATGAGATCGCACAGTATCGACACAAGCTGTCCTAGTTATGGCCACAGAGCATAGAAGCGATAAAGCACGAAGTCTTCTTAAAGTGGCAATTTCGCTGGGAAAATGAACAGCATGGAAGGTGGACATATAAACTGATTCCCGAGTTGCAAGTGTGGAAAAACAGAAAAAACGGCGAAGTAGACTACTACATAACCCAGATGCTGACCGGTCACGGTTATTTCAGAAAGTACCTGCATCGCATGGGGAAATGCCGCTCACCATTCTGTATCTATGAAGAGAAAGAAACGCTGGATGATTCCGAACATACTTTCTTCAGCTGTTGTCGATGGGCCGAAAGCCGTCAGCGACTCGAAGCTGAAATCGGCGTCATTAGCCCTACAAACGTCGTGCTGAAAATGCTAAACAGTAAAGAGAGTTGAAACGCAGTAAAACAATTTGTAGAGCACGTCCTGCGAAGGAAGAAATTTGACCTAGACGCAGCAGACTGAGAATAGAGCGGAGCCTGGATGCAGGCTGACGACAATGGAACTGGAACATATGCCAGAAAGGGGGTCCACCTCGAAGTAATACAACCGTGGTTCCGAGGTGGAATGATTCCCCGGTGAGGAGACAAGGCGGGTTTTTAGTCGGTATACCCAGTGGGAGAGTCCGACATATTATGTCTGGTGACTGGTGACGACCATTAAAAAAAAAAAAGGGTTGTCATGAAGTCGCCGTAGTCTAGTAAGTAGTGGCTTATTAGACGTAAGTAACTCTGAGAGTAAATAAAATTGCTATGAAAAATTTCTCAAAAAATCTGTCGTTCGGAGTCGACTTTAAATTGTACGTCCAGCCACTCATGCATAAAAATTAACACACACAACATAAGTGCTGTGAGAAACTAGGTCGTAATCCTGACTAAAGGGTTGTAATATACCGGCTGTTGCGTTTCCAATCCTTGTTTAGTTGAGTTAAACTTTCGATGGTTCCTCATGATTTCGAAACTTTGCTATCGAACATCAAACTCCATAAGCCTACAGTGCAAAGTAGTCTTCCTTTTAATAGGGTTTGAAGGCTCCAAATTATACCATACGCTCTTGCTACTTAGTTTGGTTGCTAAGCATTTCGCAAAATTATTGAGTCCGTGGGACTCTGGAAAATGTCTCTCAATTTGTCGCATTACTATGGCTCTTGATGAATCTCGTATTAGACTTGTCTTACATTATTCCAGCCGCTTATACGAGCGCATGCCAGTCTCTGCATCTTATTCATCTTATAATCATAATTGGTCATTACAACCCTTCAGTCAGGATTACGACCTAGTTTCTCACACCACTTACAGTGATGGCCTTATAATTAGAAACGATGTTTCTGGAACAGAGTTCTCTGGAGTGACGAATCTAAGTTTAATTTGTCCCAATCTGTTGGTAAAACGTATGTAAGACGTCCTCCAAACAAAGCCTTTGATCACAGGTATACAGTGAAAACTGTAAAACAAATTAACAAACATACATGTTGCTAAGGCGTTTCTAATTATAAGGCCACCACAGTATATTGTGTGTGTTAATTTTATACAGGAGTGGCGGGACCAGTTTAAAATCGACTCTGAACGACAGATTTTTGAGATACTTTTTCATGGCAATTTTATTTTACTCTCAGGCTTTTTATGCCAGCAATCTGCTAAGAGGAAGTCGCCGAAGAAATACTTTTTTTGTATTTTGTTTTGATGTCAGGCTTCTTTTGAAGCTTATTAAGCTTTAAGGCTTTAATCTCTGAGCTCTCTTAAGCATAGTGAACTTATTAAGTGTACCACTACCCTGGACATTTTCTAAGTGTGTCCCACTTTTTACAACAAAAATTTTTGTTTCCATCACTATGTCAGAAGCACAGTTTTTTGTTGCTATTGTTGCTACTAAACTTGTAATCATTTGAAAATAAAACGAATTTCATTTGTTTTTCTAATATGAGCCGTAAACAAAGTGTAGAGTTATACTCACTCTATTATTAGCAAAAAAAATAAAAAAATAAAAATTCATTGTTTGTGGCACAAAATAGTTAAAATAAATACTGTGATGCACATTGCGCCACAATATTTTGTATTAATTACACTGTATAAAACCACATGAGCCGTTTATTATATTTGCAGAGACAAAAAAGAATGGAAATTCTATGAAAATTCATGCACAGCTTGAATAGAATTACAAGTAAAACTAGCGGGACAATGGAATAATTTAAAGGGGATTTTTATTCAATAAAAATATTACAAAAAAACTGGCATAATTTTCTTAGAAAATTCGCTTTTCTGCTGCTGGTTTAAAATTGATAAATTCCCTGTTAATATTTCCATACTCCCTTAATAGCTTTCTCTCTCTTTCTCTTTAAAACTTTATTTTTTTATTTATTTTACAAACCACGTACATATGTATGTTTTAGAAAATATTATTACCATGTCTCTTACTATCTCCACATCATAAAGCACGTATATAGCTTAACTTAACATGTGTACTTACCCACTCCCTCCACAATGTTGTTGCAACAAATTGTTATCGATTAATATCTTTCTTTAATTACTGTTGGGCGTTTTAAGGCCCTGTTAAGGTAACCAAAAGATTTGCTTAAAGAGTAATTTCAACTGCAATTTGCCATAATCATTGACATTAACATGCTCATTGTTAATGCCCATCATTGTCATTAAAATCATGGCCAACATAAATATTTTATGATGGTTTTATGCCAAAATTTTGTTGGCTTTTAACACGTGTGTATGTGTGTGTCTTGGGGGGGGTCTTGTATCAATTTGTTAATGTTGTGTTATTAACTTAATGACATTTTGTAATACAATCTTAACAACAATATTAAACAGATTTATTCAAATGTCTTACACGTGTTTAAACAATTTTAGAAGTGTTTTGAACAGACATTGCAACAGAGTGTTAGAAATTGAACTTTTTGAGCGTGGCAATACAGATTATTTTTTTTTTTTATAAATACAACCAACATTTAGGAAAGGACCTTAATGGAGTATATGTTGTGGGAGAGTAGAGAGAGAGTAGAGAGAGAGTAGAGAGAGAGTGTTTGTTTGAGTTTACAGTGCATGTGAGACGTAAAGTGAATGCTTGGCTATTCACATTGAAAATATTATTTCAGATAAATATTGCCCGTGTGGATGGGTTGTAAATTTTCTATTTAAGGAAGAAGGTTTGTACAAACCCATGGATTAAATTTAAATTTGAGTCTAACCGGCCGAGTACAATAAAAAAACGAAGTTTTGAAGGTAAACTAAGCAAATGTCTATAGACACTCAATGCCAAAAGCGACTTATCATATGGCTTATCTGTGATACATTTCACATACATTAAGGTCCTGATTGAAGTGCCAGAATAACTAGAACATGGCAAAGAACAGTCTTTGCTGGAACTCGAAAATCGTTTTGCAAGCTTATGCACATTACACAAAGCCAAAGTAGAAGTCCATCGACCATTGATTGCATTTTGTCTATAAGACAGCATATTGGAAAGAGAATGAGGCTTTCTGGGATTGTGAAATACCCAAGTTTTCATCGAAACGAAATGATAGATAACTGGGCTAAAAGTGGATCAGCTTTTCATATAACACAAGCACAAGTGAACTGCTTAATACCCTGACAGAAGTTTCGAATATAGCGTCCAGACTGACAACACCATCAGAGAGATTATAAAGTTATGATGCCACAAAGGGTAACCAGGCCAATAAAATTTTTTTGAATGAAATACTGGGCTAGGACTAAAGTACCTGACTGAACACCCAAACAATTCAGTTTCAAATCCATTGAAAGGTGAAACAACGTTCTTCATGGTTTTTAAATTTTATTAATTCAGAACCTTAAATACTATTTCGGTCCAGGAAGTCTTTGGTCCCCAGAGGAATCACCACAGAAAGGTCGGCCAACGATATTTTTTGAGAAAAAGAATAGAATTCAATAAGTAAAGTTCATCATGTCTGCACTGTATACAAGAATAAAATATCTTTTCACAGAGTATTCTTTTTACTAGTAAAAACAGTTGGCAACTCTATTATTCTAGAACATGCTACAGCGAAGCATTCTACCGATTACATGGCATGAAACTAGTGGGAAATGATATTTATAAAAGCTGTCTTGCAGAAAAAAATTAAACATCAATTGGTATAAATGTTCGACCCTGAGGATGGGCGGACAAAAAAAAAATTAAAAGGTCAGGCAATAGTAACAGGCTGCCTAAATAGCTTGATCTATACTTAATCTTTTTCGGTAATTACATTCTAGAATTTTTAAACCACGCAACGCTTGCTTGATGCCTTTGAAAGAGCCTGAGGCACTATAAACAATTTTTGCATGTAGAGTAGGGGAACTATCATCTTTTAAACGAATCTATGGTTCATAGTGTTATTAGCTTTTTGTCTAGTACATACATTGTTTAAAGGGTTATACTATCCCTGGAACTGATTTTAATGCCTTAGCTTTCCCTAGAAGAAATACATACATACATACATACATAATTGGTCATTACAACCCTTCAGTCAGGATTACGTTCTAGTTCTCACAGCACTTATGTTGTGTTTGTTAATTTTATACATGAGTGAGTGAACGCCGATCAGAAAAAAGAAAATTTCAACGGCAAAGAGGCAGTTCGTTCTCGTCGGCAAGTCACTCAACAGGGTTTCGAAATTTCAGTTTCATTTGCATTGAAATTGATTTCGTATTTCAAGTATCAATTTAAAGGACCAGGTACGTCCTTAGCTAACTTAATTGATTATTAAAACTTTTTAATCAGCACTACAATCTGTTGTGCGCATTTTATCCATGAGTGACGAAATCTACAGTTTAACGTCGACTCCGAACAACAGACTTTTGAGAAACTTTTCATGGCATTTGTATTTACTTTCAGAGTTTCTGCTGAGAGGAAGTCGCCAACGAAATATTTTTGTATTTTGTTTTGATGTCTGGCCTGGGGCTCAAACCCTGGCTTTACGTCTAATAAGCCAACACACTACCTACTAGACTATGGCGACTTCGAAGAAATATTTAATTTTAGAAGAAATATTTCATATTTTAATTTGCTTGAAATTTTAAAACTCTCTTTAATATTTCGTTGCTTAAAGTGTCCTTAGCAGTAATAACCCTCTCAAACAAATCCAAAAAAAAATACGACAACATTTATGGCTGTGGGTGCTGCAAACTTTTAAATATTTTTACAAACGATCACACGGATAAAGTAAATGTGACCAGATTACCATCACCATCACCATTACCATCACGAATGTCATTGTCAGCACAAACTGTTACTCTTACTTTCTTTTCATGGTATACACGAAATCAATAGAAATGTAAACGGGGGGTGTAGAACTGGCAATTGATATGCGGGAAAAATGGCAACAAAAAAGGCAAAACGAAAATGAAAAGAGAGATGCAGTGAAAGTGACATGCTGTTTTTATATGACAAACGAATTTTTCTTCTTTTCTTTCCACGTTGTTGTCATTGTCATTGTATTTTCACTCTCCTTTTTGTCTTGCAGTCAAACAATAGATTTTTATGGCTTTTAACTTTCAATGGGAAATGCAATAAAAAAAAGCATTTAAAAAAAAACAAAAAAATTGCATTAACTTGGAAAGTGAATATCAATGACTGACCTTTTGAAGAGAAATTTTGAATAAAAAAACAAATGTTGGAGCAATAGCTGAGGGTAATATTGTTGTGTAATGTAGAGGGCTATATATTAACAGGGTGGCTGATATGTATTGCAGCCAACTTCAGGTTGTTATCATTTGTAAACCGCTTGTCTGACAGCTGACAGATTTATTCCAGTGACAGTTCATTTTCTTATTTACAAGCTTACAAAAGCATTTTGATCTAATGCATTCAGAAAAAAGTTATTCGTGATGAAATTCAAGCATGATAGTGTGATTGCTTTATATTTGGCTGGCAAACCACAGGTGGCTATTGTTAGAGCCCTCCATCATTTAAATGTGAATAAATCTTTTGTTTCTCGTTCCATTGCTCGTCACCGTGATACTGCAGTGTTACATGGCGTCCAAAAAGTGGACGAAAAAAAACGGTAACAACACGAGAAATGATCCGAAAAGTGAAGGCCAGATTTGGTCGAAATCCACGCCGCAGTGGTAGAAAAATTACTCGTGAGCTGAACATATCGGGAGAACGGATGCAACACATATTGAAAAATGAGCTTGGACTAAAGCCATTGAAGTTCCAAAAAGTGCAAGAGCTCACCGATGGACAAAAAAAAGTTAGACTGGAAAGAGCCAAGGAGTTACTTCGTTTGCACGAAAGTGGCCAGTTACCGAATTTGGTTTCCTCCGATGAGAAGCCATTCCAAATTGAGCAGTTTGTGAACAAACAAAATGATCGGGTTTACTTGCCAAAGAGGTCAGCTGAAAATTTACACCTGCAATTGGCCACCAGAACTCAAGCGCCGCCGATGGTAATGGTGTGGGCCGCCGTAACGGCCGATGATCGCTCCCCGCTCGTATTCATCAACCGTGGGGTCAAAATAAATGCCGAATATTATCGGGAAAATTTCTTTAAGACAGTATAGAAGCCCTGGGCAGACAAACATTTCGCCCGCAGACCATGGACAATCCAATAGGACTCAGCACCACCGCACTCAGCACGCGTCAACCAAGAATGGCTTAAAAAGGAGGTTCCTCGCTTCATTTCTACCGCACAATGGCCACAAAAATCTCCGGATCTCAATCCGCTGGACTTTTGCGCCTGGGGCATTTTGGAGAGTAAGGTTCTCACTAAAAAATACCAAAGTGTCGATCATCTCAAGACGGCGCTTCGCCAGGAATGGGCCAAAATACCGCAGAGCCACTTTCGTGCAGCCTGTGATGGCTTTGTCGGCCGTTTGAAGGCCATAATTCGTACCAAAGGTGGCCAATTCGAACAAATCTAAACTGATTCTGAATTTTGATGTTATATCCAACATTTTTTGCTTTTGAACAACAAAATTAAAAAAAAAATTGAAAAATATAGCGCTTTACTTTGTTGCATTATATATCAGCCACCCTGTAGTGGTATAAAAAACTGCTGGTATGACAAAGTTGTCAGCTTTCACCTTTACGAATATGAATTGTTTGTAGTAGCAATAGACCGGTAGATAGTGTGTTGGTTTATTGGACGAGAGTCGGTAGTTCAAACTCCAGCTTAGACATATCAGGCAAAACGAAATATGAAAAAATGTTTCTTTCAGCAGTTTTGTATCAGAAATTCTGAGAGTAAATAAAATTGCCATGAAAAGTTTCTCAAAAATCTGTTATTCGGAGTCGACGTTAAACTGTAGCTATCGTCACTCATGGATAAAATGCATACAACATGAGTGATGTAAGAAGCTAGATTGTAGTCCTAATTAAAAAGTTTTGATAATCAATTAAGTAAGATAACTACGTATCTAATTCTTGAAATTGATACTTGAAGTGCGAAATCAATTTCAATGCAAATGAAACTGAACTTTCGAAACCCTGTTCAGTGACTTGCCGACCAGAACGAACTGCCTCTTTGTCATTGAAATTTGCTTTTTCGTGATCGGCATTCACTCATAGCATTATCGTCGTACGCTTTGAAAGTTTTTGATTTGCTTTTGTAAATTTTTAAACTTTTTTGAAGCAAAAAAATGCTCTACAGAAAGATTGGAGAATCATTATTACCGTTGACGCTGGACGCGCGTCAGTCAGGATTACGGCTTAGCTTCTCACACCACTGATGTTGTGTGTGTTAATTTTATACATGAGTGGTGGGACCTGCAGTTTAAAGTCGACTCCGAACGACAGATTTTTGAGAAACTTTTCAAGGCAATTTTATTTACTCTCAGAGTTTTTGCCAGAAATCTGCTGAGAGAAAGTCGACGAAGAAATATTTTTTTATATTATCGTTTTGATGTCCGATCTGGGGTTTGAACCGTGGCCTTGCGTCTAATAAGCCAACACACTACCTACTAGACTACGGCGACTGTACACCTCGCTCGCATTAATTTAAGGCCATCAGAATAGTGTGGACACGCTCGTATTAATTTAACACCATCAACTCAGATGTATGGTGTATATTAGTATGTATATTAGTGCCGAAAACTGCACCTGTTTTTATATTTTTTACAGAATGCATGAAGGCTTGAATGAAATTTTACGTTAAAAAGTTTTTTATTTCGCCTAAAACGTGCCCGATGGTAATTAAATACATACATACCAACGTTTATCTATTCAACTCAAAAATTGTATACTTAGAACCCATATAAGGCTGCTTCATAACTGAATATTTCATTACAATGAGTGCAGTATGGGTGTTAGTATGCGGTATGGAATTGGGGTGGCATGGTGATGGTGCTGATGGTGCTGTTGGTGGTGGTCAAGTTAATTTCTATTCCACCAGGATTTAATTAACTTCAATAACCGAAATGTTGGTATTTATACATCTTCAGTTTCAGTTTCAGTTTCAGCTACACAGCTGCATGTTTTGCAGGTATTTCATTTAAATTACATCATGATTATTGCCTAACTGTACGGTTTGTGTATGGTAGTACACATAGATTGCTTTGCATATGTGTGTGCCTGTATTGCCTTATTAATTTGTAATACAACAAGGTACACTTGTACTTACCCACACACATAAATATTGAATACTTTCATACAAATATGGCCTCTTGCCTTGACTCCATTTTGCTTTTCTCTTCTCTGTTCTATATTTCATTGGCATAATAATGTTATATGTATGTATGTATGTATGTGTGCACTATGGGAAATCAAAAATAATTTAAATTCATAATGTTTAATGCTTAATTAAAATGCAATTGAAGAGAAAATTTAATCGTTTTGAAGATTTTGATGATTAAATCAATTGTTAACCGTAACTAACGATACTCATATTTGAAGATTGGCATAGAAATTCAATGATTGGGATGATGTGTGTGTTTGTGTGTGTGTGTGGTGTAGTAGGAGGGATGATTGTTAATTAGTTGATGGCCGATAACCACAACTTAACCATTGTCGAGTGGCATAATTAGGCGGCTGCTTTATTTGTAATGAGTTGTGGTTTGTATTTGAATTTTTAAAATATTTTCTTCTTAATTAATAATAATGAATTCAAATGTTTTAAATTCCATGGAAAAACTATTTTCTTTTTAAGTTTCACATTACATTTCAATGTACAATGTTTTCTTTTGTAATATACGAGGTATGTTCTTTAAAATTAGCAAGACATTCCCAAAAAAATGGTGTGAATCAGCCTCATAGACATTTTATTTGTTGAATTCCAAAACCTTAGTTTAATTTTCATTTACTGCCATAGCCATTTAAATCTATTCTGTTTTCGACATTAGCAAAGGCCTTGATAACAGTATAAGTGGCATATACGATTATGGTCTCAATAGATAGTTGAGTAGTAGAGGCCTCCCTAGTACAACAAAACTTATACTCGACAACGCGCTCATCCTCCCTGTACTCTTTGATGGTGCAGAAGTATGGACACTATTAAGCAATGATGCAGCAGTCTTGAGTAAAGGAAGGTTATGTTAGGTTAGGTTAGAGGGCCTGTACTTATAAATTAATACAAGTACAGTACCCGGACGTTGAATTGACCCATTGTACAACGTCCTAGTTTCTCACACCACTTATGTTGTGTGCGTTAATTTTATACTTGAGTGGTGGGACCTACAGTTTAAAGTCGACTCTGAACGACAGATTTTTGAGAAACTTTTCATGGCAATTTTATTTACTCTCAGAGTTTTTGCCAGAAATCTGCTGAGAGGAAGTCGCCGAAGAAATACTTTTTGTATTTTGTTTTGATGTCTGGCCTGGGGCTTGAACCCTGGCTTTACGTCTAATAAGCCAACACACTACCTATTAGACTACGGCGACTTCTTGAGTAAATAAAACTCCTACGTAAGATCATCGATCCAGTGCGAGTTGGCGATATTTTCCACATCCGATATAATAATGAATTGCTTGAGCTCCTCAACGACATGAACATTGTACAGCGCATTAACGTGTTGCGGCTGCACTGGCTCAGCCATGTTAGTGGAATGAAAGAAGATGTTCCCGTGAGAAGGGTATTTGATGCGGCGATTAACTGAAGTCGGCTTGGAGGACAACCTTATCTACGCAGGAGGCACCAAATTGTGGAAGCCCTATTATCGATTGATGTGACCAACTGTGAGTAAATAAAATTGCAGTGAAAAGTTCCTTAAAAATCTGTCGTTCGGAGTCGACTTTAAACTGTAGGTCCCGCCACACATGTATAAAATTAACACACACAACATGAGTGGTGTGAGAAGCTGGGCCATAATCCTGACTGTAGGGTAGTATTATGTATGTATGTGACCAACTGAGGAAGACGCGCAAATAACAGAGGTGCCTGGAAGAATGTATTAAAGCAGGCCGAAATCCGATAAACGGGTTGGCTTAAAGGCCAATTAAGTAAGTAAGTAAGTTACGTATTCTGTAACTTCAGTAACTTCTATAACGTAACGTAACGTAACTTAATTCTTATTTCACATTTTACTTCCCAGAAAATTCTAAAGTAATGTGGCTTTTCATATGCTGTCCCCCTTTTGCAACAATTCCTTAATCCTTTTGCTTTTTGTTATTTTTCTTTTCAAAATTGTTACATGTAAACAAACGCATTAGTAGGTGTGTGTGTGTGGAAAGAAAAACTTACACAATGTATGTCAACAACAATAAAAATTTTAAGTGGACCTGACTACTTAGTTGTCTAACAATAGTTAACAAGCCGTCACTCATGCAGTCAGCCAGTCAGTGAGTTAGTCGGTTTGGTCAAATACTGTTACCTACACTTGTTAACATTATATTCCATTCCGTTTCCTTTCCGTTTGCATTACAACTAAATGTACTCCTCGTTGTATGCAGAGAGAGAAAGAGAGAGGGGGAGGGGGGAGAGAGAGAGAGACATTTATTATGAAATCACACTTATTGTTGTCAACAATGTGGCATGTTCAACGCATGTTGTACAACAATCATTTGCTGCATGTTTGTATTGCAAGTTGTTGCCGTTTGTCAACTAAATAAATACATTTTAAAATAATAACAACAACAACAACAATTGCATTAAAAATGTTGCTGATGTTTTACTAACAACAATATGTGTTGACGTTGTTACTTTTTTATTTTCTTTCCTTTTCTTTTTTGCTTTCTTGCCACACCATACTTTTAAATGTTGTTATGATTATAAAAAAAAATCTATTTTTCTGTTGTTGTTGTTGTAGCTGTTGTTGTTGTTATTCAGGTTTTTATTATTATTATTTTATATCCTTACATGTAGACAGGAGAAAAACACATCCTGCTAAACATCTGAAAAAGAAAAAAAAACAAATCATTGTCACTATGCTGCCACAGAAAAAGTTGCACGCAAAATATATACGTACAACAAATAGTAGCAGGAGGAGAGCGTAAAAAAAGGATTTGTTTCCTATAAAAAACAAGGATGTCAGGCATAAAATAAATCCACAAAACATGACAGCAGCTTCTTAAGAAAGAGCAAAAAAAGGTGGGAAAAAATTAAAAATGGAGATAAAGGATGTGATAAACTGTAAATAAATAATAATGTACGGCTGTAAGCTTACGGGGGGAATATACATTTAAATTTGCATGTTTAAGTGGGTTTTTGCTTGAATTTTTTGAATGGAAAAGATTTTCTAAAAGTTAAGAGCCTTCTCTTTAAAAGCTAGAAAAGAAAGTGAATTTGAAAGTGGGTCTACTTTTGCTTGTACATTGACTGACATTTTTGAATGTATTTCTCTTTTTCTTTTTTGTTCTTATAATTTCGCCTGCCATTTGCAAGATAACTTATATCGAAAATGTAATGCCATTTAAAGGACTAAAATTACAAAAAAAAAATATTTTAAAGTACAGAAAATTTAGTTTTACATGGACCTACGAAGATTGGCAAATAAGTTTGTGGCTTTTTCGGAATTGCCACTGAAAGTAATCTGTGATTGCCGGGTATCTGTGGTTGAATCTTGTCGAAACGTAAACAACCTGAGTCATTTAGTTTGCTTTTGCCAGCCATTGCAGATGTTTTTCCACATCTGGCAGAATTTTTCTATACAAAGTAAATAAATTTCACCAGGTGACACTAGTTTTAATATTGCGCTCTAAGCATCCTAACCGTGATGCTATTGCAGACTATACTTGTAAGAACACAATGAAAGTAGAAAACCCATCGGCCAAAAGTAAGCCAAATATTAAGAGACTTAAGCAGTGTAAGAGACTATTACTCTCAATACGATATCCTACGGGTATATACCGTTAACTCCAAAACGGTTGATGGAGTAGAAGAAGCAACAAAGTCGTTGTCTAGCAGGCAGTGCGTTGGTTTATTAGACGCGAGCCCGTGGTTCAAAGCTCAGCTTAAACATCTCGAATAAAACGTTGAAATTAACATAAACGACATGGGTGGTGAAGTCGTCGTGGTCTAGTAGGTAGTGTGTTGGCTTATTAGACGAAAAGCCAGCGTTCGAGCCCCAGGCCTGATATAAAAATAAAATACAAAAAGTATTTCTTCGGCGACTTCCTCTCAGCAGATTTCTGGTAAAAAGTCTGAGAGTAGTTACTCAAAAATCTGTCGTTCGGAGTCGACTTTAAACTGTAGGTTCCGCCACTCATGTATAAAATTAACACACACAATATAAGTGGTGTGAGAAACTAGGTCGAAATCCTGACTGAAGAGTTGTAATGACCGATTATGCATGTGTGGACATGGGTGGTGTGAGAAGCTAGGTTGTAACCTTGACTAAAGGGTTGCATTGGCCATTTAAATAAGTAAGGATGACGTACACAATGCTTGTTGGGGAGAATTTCCGTGAAAATCTGTTAATTTCCTTGGACAGCCAGACTGCGACCAAGTCCCCAACGAAAATCGCATTAACGTTCGTTCGCGTAACTGAATGCTGGGTATTTCTCAGACAGAAAATTCAAAGTAACTGTTATTTGGAATCCAGAAAACAGCGATGTCGTCTGAAACTGGCTCGCAGGAGCTCACAATCTTTGATATGTTGAAAGCAAAGCTGTTTTAAATGCAACACGGCTAAATTTAAAATTTATAATTTCATTCCCAATACTTGCACTACTTGGTCTGGTTTTAACTTTAACCTTCAGGCGAACTTTTCAAGGCACTTAAATTTATTTCCTTGAACATTATTATGGCTGCTCATAAAATAGAATCGATTTTAAAGCTGATGTTGAGTAGTATGCACTTATGTGACAGACTGACACTGGCGGATGCTTAGCACTTACGTAACGTAATTATGCACTTGTCGTTTGTCTGCAATTTTAATGGCTGGCCTGACACATTTAATGATAATGTGCTGCAGTAAGTGGGCGGAATATGAATTACAAAGTGTAGTTAAATGCTGTCTAGCACAGCCAGCATATACGGATTCAAAATGCCGTAAATAACGCATGTCTGCTCTTTATAAATTGTAACAAACTTAAGACACTCTCTGTAAGTTATAGTGTGAGATTATATTTTCAAAAGTATAACTTTTCTAACACAATAAGTGGAACATTTTCTTTCTATTTCTTCGTTTTTTGTTTTCGCCCACAAAAGATTTTCTTTTAAGCACCCTCCCTCCATCCATCCATCAGCACATATTTTTGCAGCAAAAGCATCTTGCAACAAAGATTCTCGTTTTTTTCCTATTTTTGCCGCACGACAAAGGCAATTGTAGCGAGAAGAAATTCAAAACCTTTTAAAACGTATTACTTTACTTTACTTATTTTTCACTTTTTTTTGATTATTACACACTCTAAAAGTGTGAAAGTTGCTAAAAACGAGTGAATGAGGTTTCGACATACAAAAGAAATATTTTCATTGTATTTAATTTGAATTTTTTTTTTGTTAAATTTTAATTTAAAAAATAATTGAAGTACTTGCATATGGAATTATTTTATGCTCAATTAAATACACTTAGAAAAAGGTTTTCTTAATGGATTACCTGGTGGAATTTGTGAAAGGAATCCATAGAAGGTTAGATTAGATTGGTTGGCGAAGTTTTCAAAATGTTACAGAATTGGAGGCATAAGGTCCTTGATCACACTTTTTATTGCACTGCCCACAACCTTTTTCCCCTTGTAATGTCTTCGCCAATCCTGATGTCCTGGCAAACCTCAGGAAGTCTTTTGACCTCATTAAGTATAAAAAAAGTAAAAGAAAAGTCGTTAGAGAAATTGTCAAAAAATTTATCAGAAATATTTTAATGACAGACGAAACTGTTCGCATTTCAAACGGCTGTGAAGGGGCAATTACAATGAGAAGTGATTTAAGTTAAGCACAAGACCTCTCAATGGTAGCAGCGGAACAGTTACGGGCATTTTAATATAAATCGTAAAAAATTGTCAGAAGAAAGTTGTCGGAAGAAATTTTTCAGACAACAGTTGGCAGAAAAAAATTATTAGGTAAAATTTATCTGGAAAAATTGTCAGAAAAAAATGGGCAGAAAAAAATTATCAGCAAAAATTTCCAGAAAAAATTGTCAGACAAAATTTGTCAGAAAAAATTTTCATAACCATTTTTCAGAAAAAACTTGTCAGAAAAAATTTCCAGAAAAAACTTGCCAGAAAAACTTGTCGGAAAAATTTTTTTTGGAAAAAACTTGTCGGAAAAAATTGTCATAAAAAATTTTCACCAAATTATTCTCAGAACAAAATTGTCAGAAAAAATGGTCAGATTGTCGGACATAGTAAATCTCTATATTTGAGAGTCCGTTTGAGGATGGCAGTAAGAGTAAGAGGTCAAATACTTCATTATAGAACGTCTAACTTTTAACAAACATTAGCTACAGTGTTGGAAAAAATAATAGAAACGCAACAAAAAACGTTGAAAAACATCCCAATTAGGGACCCGCCACCCTGTTTGACTGTCTTTTTGTGTATTTTGGAACAAACTCTTTATTGGCAGGGCGACGTACAAAACATTTTCAGTCTAATGGAGCGCTTTGTTCCAATTTTTCCGACTTTGGTGTTATCTGGCAAATTGTAACCTTTTTATATATTTTTGTTTTACTTAAAAGAGATACTGACCTTGGACTTCGAGCCTGTTTCTCATAGTACTGCTTGTTACTGGAGCATCTAGTATATTTTTAAGCCCATTAGATGACTCAAAAGAATTTTTTTTGGAATGACGTACCCAAATTTGATCAAAACGCGTGGACGTTTTCCTCTTTCTTCCTCTATTTTTGCTATTTTTTGTATAGCGAATCACTTAAATACTTTATGTTTAGAACACTTCATTATGTGGGCTATTTTTCCAAGTGATAAGCCATCAGATTTTAACTTAAGGATTAGATTTCTTTCAGCATCAGTGGTATGAACACCTCGACCCATTTTTTTTTAAAGATTTAAAACATACACTCAACATGAAAATTTTGTAAGTGGTCCAAAAAAAAAAAAGTTATTTTAACTAAATTATTACCACTTCTAAATATTTCATGTAAAAAGTTTATTTATTTTAGCTTTAAACACGGTTTTAGAAAAACGTTTCTATTAATTTTTCCAGCTAAATTACGTATTTTCTTAGATTTTCCTGAAAACTAATAAATTAAACGAGAAGAAAGCAATAAAGGAAGCAAATAATAAAATCCCGTCACACTAACAAGAATTTGACAGTAATTTCAAACTATAAAAGTTTATAACGAAAAAGTATACAACATTTTAATGATGAACTAGTAATCATTTCTATTATTTTTTCCAACACTGTATATATGGATACCAAGTCATCGAATGCCTGTACGGCTCTATTTTAGACAATCTCTTCAGCGAAAGTAGCTTATTCGAGCGATGAAAAGCGTATAACTTATATGCATCGACTGCATATACTTTTCTTCATATATTGACATTACATGAGTCTTCATATATACATATGAAAGGCAGTTAGTCTATATACCTAAACTAAAACCACTATGGGCCCTAAGTGGCTTAAGTGTGTCCATCCAACTCTCTTAAATGGACAGTCTCTAACTTCGTATAGGTTGACTTCCTTTCGTAAATATAGCGCATACCTGACTGCTTTTGGTGAGGCAGCCTGCATTGTCTTGTGGTTGTGATACCTATCGTTCTCTTTTCCACAGCTGATGCTTCGGATTTCTCTCCGTTGAAAAAAAATTTAACCATATTCGTTTATACAGATAACAATGGATAGGAGTCGTGGTATCTGGGATTACTTATATCTACACTCTTAGGTATATAATAGTCTTCCATTTTAGCCAAGTTGTACAGATTGCATAATTTTCTCGTATGGCTAAGGATTTTTGCTTGCAACGGTGTTGTCTTCTGTTGTTCTAACTGAATTCGTGGTCCAGCAGAAACTTGCAAAAGAATCAGCTCGTCTCTCTCTCTTCACCATGCCTTGAACAACATTGCTGTGGTTGCAAAGGGGCATATAGGGTAGTGTATCGAGATATTTAAATAAAAAAGAAAATAAAAACATACGTATCTTGTGAATGAACGTAGCATTGCGTATGAAAAAAATCCATTGTCCTAACCAGTTTTCCTTGCAGTGTTTGCACAATAAGGATTAAAGTTACGTTTCTTTTTTCGATCTGGATAAAAAACAAAACAGGCTTTATCCTTAAAATGTGAAATAAACTTTAAAATTAAAACAAAAAGAGAAAAATATCCTGAGATTGAGAGAAAACAGTCACATGATTGGGGTTAAATTTAAAAAATTAAATTCTTTTTTGCTTCCATATATACACATGAGAAAAGGAAAAAGAGAGCGATATAGGAACTGAGAAGGAGACAAAAATGGGGTTTTAAAAAAATATAAGAGGGCTTAAGAGGTATTAAATTGTTTTGGTTTCATTAAAATGGAAAACAAAAGAAAAATTATGTTTTAACGTTAACGAAAGCGGAAGAAAGGGAGTGAGTGAGAGAGTTTTTCTACAACAATTTTAAGCAGGCTTTTGTCAACGTTTAATTCTTGTTAACAAAAGAATATAATGAAAGGTTTATTATTCACATTTAGTTCGTATAGTTTTAACAATTAAAATCATTTTAAATGCCAGGCTGATGCCTGGCAGTAGAAGCTGTAAAAGTATATGGTGGTATAGGGTATTCCTTTTTGGGGGTAGTCATTAATTCTTTTTTTGCTTTTCTTTACTTGTCTATCTATTAATATTATTTATTGACATTATATAATGTTTATAATGCTTTATTTGCTTATTTAGTTGTTTGTTTATGGCGTTTTAAAAAAGTTCTGCAACACCGCCGACAATAAAGGCCAGCATTTGTAAATAAATTTTAGGAAAAATGTGTGCAAAAATAGAAATAAAATGAAATTTATTTTTATTGCAAAACAATAAAAATAAAAACAACTATAACAACAACAACAACAACAACAAAATATAGCAATTTTTCTAATAATAGATTATTTGTGGCTTTAACGCCATTAATGTTGTGGTCATGCTCAACACAACACAACACAACACAACACAAAACATTTCTCTTTTATTTCACTTTTAATCCATGATCCTGTCATAAATTCTTTCTCTGGTTTTTATATGTGCAGTTGGTTTCTTTTTTATTCGAACATATTTTTTAAATATGGGTTTTAGAAAAGGGCTGTTACTCGTTACTCGAACGTCATCAATAAGAGCCAATAAAATTGAATTTCATTTTGACCACAAAATCTCACAAAAATCAGCAGAAGGTACGAAAAAAAAGAGAAAAATACCTCAATACAAACAAGCACATGGGACACACACACACAAATACAGTGCTGTACTAAAAAATAGCAACAATTTCGCTTTTAGTTTATAACACGTAATAAAATTTCTGTGTGAAACAGATTTTTATTAATAAAACTTCACTGTATAACGTTTTCTCCTCTGAGAAAAATTGCCTTTGACAGTCTTTTTTTTCTCAGAGGGAAACAAGCTGGCTTCCGTTCCAACAAATCTTGCGTCGACCAGGTCAATAGTCTCAGGATTATTGTGGAACAGTCAGCTGAATGGAGATCGCATCTTTATCTCGTATTTGTTGACTTTGAAAAGGCTTTTGATACGGTCAACCACATGGCCATATGGATGGAACTTGATAAAGACACTGTACAACAACGCAACATGCCGCGTACTACATGGGAAACAAATAGGAAAGAGCATCAAATTAAAAACCGGAGTCCGCCAAGGTTGTGTGCTGTCACCACTTCTCTTAAACTGCGTCCTCGATGTAGTGATACAAAAGTCAACAAATCATAGGAGAGGCATTACATGGGGTCTACAAGACAGATTAGAGGACCTGGACTATGCGGATGACATATGCTTATTAAGCCATTCTTTCTCCGACATGCAGTCGAAACTGGATCTAGTTAGCGAAACCGCAAAGTTAGCTGGATTAAAGATGAGTATCCACAAAACCAAATCACTCAGAATGAATGCTAACGCAACGGGGAAATTCCTAAAATACGGCAGGGAAATTGATGAAGTGGAGTCCTTCTGCTATCTAGGCAGTATAATCGATAAATCCGGCGGTTCATCAGCAGATATTGCCAGCCGCATTAATAAGGCACGCAAAGCTTTTGCCCAACTTAACCCCGTTTGGAAATCATCTAATATATCGAGAGGCATCAAAATTAAAATTTTCAACTCCAACATCAAATCCACATTACTTTACGCTTGCGAAACGTGGAATATGGATATATGGATTATCAGTCTACTCAGGTATTTATTAACAAATGCCTGCGTAGAATCATGTGTGTTTACTGGCCCTTCATAATATCCAATGCCCAACTCTGGTCAGATAAAAATCCAGCAACTAATAGAGATGGAAATAAGAAGACGTAAGTGGGGCTGGCTTGGGCACACTCTTCGCAAGCCATTACATGACATCACAAGGAAAGCCATAAATTGGAACCCCCAGGGAAGCAGGCGCATCGGACGACCATCACACACTTGGAAATGCCAAATCAC
Source organism: Sarcophaga subvicina (assembly GCA_936449025.2). Classification (NCBI taxonomy): domain Eukaryota; kingdom Metazoa; phylum Arthropoda; class Insecta; order Diptera; family Sarcophagidae; genus Sarcophaga; species Sarcophaga subvicina. The sequence continues at coordinate 102,627,558 of OW388082.2, read as the reverse complement.
AGTGGAACGAAGTCAACCACCGCTCTGGCGATCGAGCTCATTGGAACCAACTTGTTGCGGCCCTATGCTCCCTAGAGGAGTAAGAGGAACATATATGTACATATATATAACGCTTTCAAATAACGGGTGATTTTTTTAAACGTTTGCAAAAGTGAATTGGCGGTAAACATATGCCTTGAGAAGTTAAAAAACAATAAGTCAGCTGGCGAAGACGAATACCAGCAGTTCTACAGATAAACTTCGAAGTCTCTGCTGAACTTCTACTGCCTCACATCACATCTGTTAAGGAGGAGAAAGGCTGCTTCAAACTTGGAAGAAAGGCATCATCGTTAAGTTACCGAAAAATGGCGTCTTGAGAGATTGCAACAGCTAGAGAGGAATTACTCTGCTTAACACCATACACAACATACTGGTAACCATCATAGCACGAAGGAGGAAGATCTACGACACGAACTAGTCAAACAGATCCTGCCAAGCTAACACTCCAGACCAAGCTAACACTCTACACATTATAATGCAAGAATCTGTTGAATGGCATACTCCCCGTAGATTTCAAGAAAGGACATTAGACGAATTGCTATATGGAAAAGGAGTACCGCAGAAGACAATGCCAATCATCTGAGGTTTGTACGAGGATTCAGAATTCACTGTTCTTTACAACTGCAATATAAGTCAATAATTTCATACAAATGCTAGAGTAAAACAAACATGCGCCCTATTTTGTATTTAATTGGTCATTACAACCATTCAGTCAGGATTACGACCTAGTTTCTCACGCCACTTATGTTGTGTGTGTTAATTTTATACATGAGTGGCGGGACCTGCAGTTTAAAGTCGACTCCGAAGGACAGAGTTTTGAGATACTTTTCATGGCAATTTTTTATTTTCACTCAGAGTTTTTGCCAGAAATCTGTTGAGAGGAAGTCGCCGAAGAAATACATTTTGTATTTTGTTTTGATGTCTGGCCTGGGGTTTGAACCCTGGCTTTACGTCTAATAAGCCAACACACTACCTACTAGTCTACGCGACTTCAATAAATGCCCCTTATTACCTCAGGCATTCACCATCGTGCTGGATGTTATCATAAGGGAAGTTTGTGCAGATAGAAGAGGAATAATATGGAGTCTTTCATGCCAGCTTGAGGCTTTGGATTCTGCGGATGATAATTGTCTACTCTCGCCTAAAGTTTCCAACGTGCAAACAAAGCTAGAACACTCAGAGGGACTTATTGAAGTTGAGATAAATATCAAGAAAACCAAAGCCATTAGAATTAACAACGTGAGCACTAACGTAAGTCGCCGTAGTCTGTTAGGTAGTGTGTTGGCTTATTAGACGTGAGGCCAAGGTTTAAACCCCTGGTCAGATATCTCCAACGAAATGAAATATGGAAAAATATTTCTTCGGCGACTTCTTCTCAGCAGATTTCGGGCAAAAATTCTGAGACTAAAATAAAATTGGTATGAAAACATTCTCAAAAATTTGTTGTTCGGAGTCGACATTAAATTGTAGATCTCGCCACTCATGTATAAAATTAACGCACTCAAAATAAGTGGTGTGAGAAACTAGGTCCATAATCCTGGCTGAAGGGCTCTAATGACCAATTACGTATGCATGTATGTGTAGCAAACAATGAGTCGCTTGTCAGCAACTAGAGATCGGGAGACATATTTTCCCATATTGTGACGTTTTTTCAACCCTCATATTTGAATGTCTGTTCTCATTTCCTAGTTGTTATCCTACAAATGTATTGAATATTGGTTTATTCTTCTTCTTGTTGTTGTTGTATGTTTTACCAAATTCAACAAATTGTGGTTATCGTTACCAACAAAAAAAAAACGGAAATTTGTGGCAATATTTGGTTTTTAAAATTGATTTTTAAGTTTGTCCCTGGCTTCCATACATTTCAGTCATAGTCAGTCAATAACCAATGAGTGTTTGAAGAAAAGCCCTTTAAGTTTGGAGAGATTGGTATTGAAAAGAAATTATTTTTTGGGGAATTATTTTGAATTGAGTTGAAGAAGGATTGAAGCACACATTTCTTTCAACAGTCATTTCAATTGAAAAGCACTTGCATTACACACTAATTAAGGAATAAAATAAAGAGAAAATTTGAAGAAAAATATGAATAGAAAGCAAAGATTAAAATAAAAAAAATCCACCCTCGTAATCAATGTGTTTATGTCTTTATTGTTATTCATTTAAACAAACTATTCAGCATCATTGTCTGCAACTGAAAGTTGCCTGGAAAATTGGAAAACATTCTTCTTCTTCTTCTTTTAATAACTTCAATATTTCCTTTATTATTATCACAAACACATATAAGCACACACAACCACAACCACAACCATACATTGCCTTACATGATTGCTCAACTAATTATATGTTCATTCAAAAACCATAACGTGCAACAAAAGAAAAAAGAAAGTAACAAACAAATAACGAAGAAACTTAAAACAAAACTTAAAAGTTTCTTCTCAAGATGTTGATAAACTTTAATAAAACATCAAAACAAAATACGTACATACCGTCAGTAATGAGCCATAAATAAAGTAATTAATGTTCGTTGTTATTTGAAAATAGTGGTGTGGCACATTACCCAGCGAACAATTAAATGATAGTTTAGCTCGAAATGTTTGTTCTCCAACCGAGGTTCTCCAAGGGGTTATAGTATGTATAAAGGTGAAGGTGTCCTTTTCCCTTTTGAACTTGGAAGTCCACCGTTCCCCGCTTTTATAGCTGCAGAAAGCCATGGGTCTTCGAGACGGCGAAAGTATATCCATTTCATATCATCCGCCAATACGTCTGTCGGTATTGTTTTAGCCAATACTAGTGCCACTTCAATGAAGTCGCCGTAGTCTAGGAGGTAGTGTGTTGGCTTATTATACGTAAGGCCGAGGTTCAAACCCCAGGTCAGACATCAAAACGAAATTAACGGGTGATTTTTTAGGTATTATCTTTTTGGCAACACTGGTTTAAACAGCTCACGCACGTTTCGTGTTTTGTTTCACTGTCAAACAACTTCAGTTTTGTCGATAATTTAACCATGAATCGTCTTACAAACTAACAACGCTTGCAAATCATTGAATTTTATTATCAAAATGCGTGCTCTGTTAAGAAAGTTCATCGCACGTTTCTTCCATTTTATTGTCAGTTTAATCGACCCACTCAATGGATACGTAAATAAACAGAATTGTCGATTTTGGAGTGAAAATCAGCCAGAAGCATTGCAAAGGCTACCAATGCATCCAGAAAAAGTCACAGTTTGGTGCGGTTTATGGGCTGGTGGCATCATTGGACCGTACTTCTTCAAAGATGCTGCGAATCGTAACGTAACTGTGAATGGTGAGCGCTACCGTGAGATGATATCCAACTTTTTTTGCCCAAAATGCAGGAGCTTGACTTGCATGACATGTGGTTTCAACAAGACGGTGCCACATGCCACACAGCACGCGTAACGATAGACATATTGAGAGGCGAGTTCGGTGAACATTTTATTTCACGTTCGGAACTAGTCAATTGGCCGCCCAGATCGTGCGATTTAACGCCTTTTAGACTATTTTTTGTGGGGCTATGTTAAAGCTCATGTCTATACAGACAAGCCCGCTTCGATTGACTTATTGGAAGACAACATTGAAGCATTTATTCGTGAGATACCGGCCGAAGTGTTGGAAACCCCTATTATCGATTGGTGTGACCAACTGTGAGTAAATAAAATTGAAATGAAAGGTTTCTCAAAAATCTGTCGTTCGGAATCGAGTTTAAACTGTAGGTCCAGCCACTCATGTATAAAATTAACACACACAACATAAGTGGTGTGAGAAACTAGGCCGAAATCCTGACTGAAGGGTTGTAATGACCAATTATGTATGTAGTACCACTTCATAAGATATCAACCCTAAACCACTTACCAGTCTAATCGCTTTTAGGTGATACACTGAGGATAGTTGCCTTCTTGTCACCGCACGGAGAGTGCTTCCAATCATATTGGGCAAGCATATAACATTATTGATGTTATAAACTTCGATATTAACTTCGTCTTCAATGGATTTGGCTCTCCAATATTTGACACCATCCCCGCTGATGAATTTTACATCCACCTTAAAGTTCAATCTGTTGTTGATAATCATTTGGTGGCCCCCTTCAATTCGATTTTAGTGTCATTAACGGTCCCTTCCATCTTTTTCTCTATATTCAGGCCACTTATCAAGACGGCCTCTGTAGTGCGTACAGCAAATATCAATCCAGCCCTACTAAGCTATTTCCTACTTTTTTAAACTGCTATATTCCGCGTCTCCCCTATTTCCTCTACCGCCTTATCGACTGAGGCGATGACAATGTCGTCTGCAAAACCAATAATTGTGTTCCCGTTTGGTAACTGTAGCCGAAGTATCTCATCGTACATAATGTTTCCAAGTAGGGATTCTTGCTGGACGCCCGGCGATACTATATATTTCTTCTCCCCATCATCCATTAAATATATTATCCTTCTGTTCTGAAAATAATCGTTCAGAATTTCCATCAAGTATGATGGCGTTGTCATACTGAAAAGGGGTTTGATAATCTGCCTCCAGTTTTCAGACTTAAACAGGTTCCTAAATGTCAATTGAGACAACCGCGCAGTATTCTTTGAAGCCAAATACCCATCTTTCGATTCAGTTATCGTCCTTGTCGCGTCCTGGACCATCCTTTCCGAAATCTATATTCCCATCGACCATGTGACAGGTATTATTCCCCAGCGACAAGCGTGGCAAATGTCTGTACTATCAACCGTTGCACATCCCTCTAAGACCACAAAAAAACTATTCAAGTTATCGTCTTTTAAAAACTATGAATTGAAGTCCAGTCTCCTCTCAGGTAAAACCATAAATTATTGTTGCAGACTGGATTGACACTCATTATATTGGTTAACTGGGTTATTATTGGCTGAAAAGACATTTTAATCCGTATATCCTGCCACATGTATGCTTAGTTTCAGCATTATTTTGGATGTGTTCGTTTGGGTAGAATGATATGCACATACATACATACATAGAAAACAACTTGCATATCCATACAAATACTCTCACGCTTCTTAAACATACAACACAACTGTTTTATAAAAACGTTGTTACACAGATTGAATGTGCAAGAGTACGTAGGAGGAGTAAGGACGAGTATGTGACAAAAACTTTTCTTGTACAAAAAAAAAAACGAAAAAAAAAGAAAAAAATTACTAAGACGTGACAGATTTTACCGCCAAAAACAGACACACATACTCACTAGGCGGTGAAACATATGAAAATTATTCTTAAAAAACTTTCTATATTTCGGGCTAAAGTAACCGACAACAACAAAAACAACAACAACAGCAATGGCAATAGCATGATGAACATGTAACAGCATGACATGGCTTGTAATTGTATTTGACAATAAAAACTAAAACTTAAATGAATTAACTCCTGGGTAATAAATTTGATAAAGATTGAAAAACAACAATAACAACAACAATAATAACAATAATTAAGAATTATATTATTTTAACAACAACCATAAGAAAAATATTCATAGACAGTCAAACCTCTTATGTAATACCCTACAAAACGTAGATCAAAAATGGATTTAAAAATATAAAAAATGATTACAAGAGTCTTGTAATGAATTTATGAAATGCTAGTCTTAATCAGTGTCTCGTTTCAAACTGGGTAACATTGTTTGTCTTGGGACCTCTTCAATTTAACCTGACCCACAAACATCACGTCTTTTCATGGTATCACTTGGTTGGCTGTTCAAACAAAAACTCTAAACATGGTTTGTACGTTGGAGTTGTAACCTATCCTAGCAAAAAATAACCTACAAAAACTGATCAAAAGAATCGAAATAGACCGCCTATGTTAACGACAATTGCAAATTAAAGAAAGCACCATAGTATACGGGGTCTAGTACGCAGACATAGGTTCATATGTTGTACATAGCAGATGCAACAATTAAAGTGGCGGTTCAAATCGTATTTAGCTGCTGGTCCCGAAGTAAAATGAATCACCAGAAGACTACATTGTCACATCGGCCTCCTATCATGCCATGACAAGTAGGGATGGATTACAAACCTTTTGCATTAGGCTGTACAGCATTGCGTCAGAGATTAGACATGAGAGCCATTGCCATCGAAGGCGCAATGTTGGCAAAAGTATGGAATTATAATATTCCTCGCATGCCGAAGATATTACCTATCTGGAGGATGAACCAAAGTAGCTAAGGTACATATAGAAATACTCAACCCCTGAGGAAGCCAGATAGAAGGCAAAAAAGCACAGGACTAATTAAATTTCGACAGCCAGGTCGTTATTTCGAGCACTCAAATCATATGAAGTTAATTTGAAAATCGTAGGAGACTGTCAGCAAAAGCTAACACAGCTAGGTTGAAGCACATGAGTGACCATGAATAGGCAAATATGTATACAAGGCGGGATAGTCTCCAAGCCATTGATAGGGCTAAAATATTTCGGCACAGTGGGCAGTTAATGCATTCCAGATGGAAACAACTGGGTGTATTCCTGACTACTTGCGCTGACCAACTTCTTCCTCTTCCCTGATTTTGGTGGAGCTTGGTCAGTACAGGAACTGCGTTCACCCGTGGCATCACAACGGGCCGGTATGCGCGCTCAAGTGAGCTTTGTGATATCAGAGCTACCACTCCGACCCAAACCTAAACATTCCTGGCTACTAAACAAAAAGTTGTCTTTTCTGACATCGAGCAGCATTCTGAAATTTGACAGGACAAGGATTGAAAGAGATTATAAGGATACCCTTCTTAGATTGAGGGCAGATAGTTAAGTCGATTGTTCGCAGCACTATAGCATATTTATGCGCCGAAAATAAGGATAATGATAATGGTGGTTGAAGTCGCCGTAGTCTAGTAGGTAGTGTGTTGGATTATTAGACGTACAACAAAACGAAAGATGAAAAAATATTTCTAAGGCGACTTCCTCTCAGCAGATTTCGGGCAAAACTCTGAGATTAAAATAATGTTGCCATGAAAAGCTTTTCAAAAATCTGCCGTTCGGAGTCGACTTTAAACTGTAGGTCTCGCCACTCATGCATAAAATTAATGCACATAACATAGGTGGTGTGAGAAGCTAGGTTGTAATCCTGACTGAAGCGTAGTAATGACCAATTACGTATGTATGTACGTAATTATGACGGTTCCAAGGGTCAGGTACGTGTTTTGTCTTGTTCACATCATCTGATTATTAGAGGGATTTTTCAATGTCGAAGCTTAACTTTCATTAGAGGTTTTTATATGTCTTCTCTTACGCTAAGTAACTCTCCTACCTTCTTATTACTTTTCTTCCTTCGGTTTCTGTTTCATTTATCAAGTTTTCTTTCTAGTTAAACAGGTGATTGGTTTATTGTGGGAGGTAGTTGCATGAGTTATTTTAAATTATTATTTTGCTTTGCGTGTACAGGGTGTCAACAACAGGCAAAAAAAGGGGGGGCCATTTGTTTGATATCAAATTTGTATTCATAGCCTTCAATAACAACTTAATTTTTCTCATGTTTATTCCATTACGATCATATTCAGGCTAAATAACTACACAATAATTGCTCATTCATATCCAATAACAACTAATAGCGCAGTTAGTTCTTGTTGTCGTTGTTGTTGGCAATAAAACATGTTGAGATTTTCCCATAAATCTTAAGGAATGCGATACTTTTGCAGCGCAGGTCTCTTTCTCGTTCTTCATTATAAAATCAACATTTTTTTTCGTTCGTTTTCTTTTGTATTTCATTTCAGGCTGCTGGCTGCTTTTTTCCATTTCCTACGAATGGGTTTTTCATTTCCCATATTTTATTCTGCTGCTTGCTTATATTCCAGCTCTCCTAATGGCATTTAATGGCAATTCAATCCTTTTTTTGCTGTGCAGTTTTTTTTCTCTTCAATTCTTACGTTTCGTTTGTTCCGTTTGTTCACATGATCCTTGTGATTATAAATGGTTTCTGCTTTGCTTTGCTCTGCTCTGCGCTATTGCAGTGTGTTTTTGTTTAGTTTCCTTTAGTTCAAGTTGAATTACAGGCCCTTTCTTTACTTTTCTGTTTTTTCTCGTTCTTCTGCTTTTTTTTTTGAAATTCTTTTCTTCGTTTTGTCTGAATTCATTAAAATTTATAGCCGGACAATTGGTTTTACGATTAATGGCATTTATTGCCTTTTAATCTTAACAAAACACACATATACAGACACAAACACACACACAGTAACAGCATTAGCATTGGCATTAGCATTAGCATTAGCATTAGCAACGGCAATACGAACCAAATGATTCATTTGTAAACTCTTTTATGTTAAAAATGTAGCATTTTTCCCCCCTTCCATTCGAAAAAAATTCTGTATGAATATGTATGAGTATGAGTATGAGTGCGAGTATTAATGGCATAAACTGGTCTTAACCTTGAATCCTTAATGGTCAATTTTTTCCTCATGTTACGAGTATTGTTGTTGCTTGTTTTCTTTATGTTATGGCTTAAAGCCATAAGACAATTTATGAGGTTTGTTAGCTGTCTTTACATACACATTAAATCCCCCTTACGTGACTTTTGTTAGTCAGATTTTCTTTAATTTTTTGTTGTTGTTGTTTTATTTTACATGTCATCTTCTCCTTTTGACCCTCTTTCCTCTTTTCTCTTCGGTGACCAGTATTATGAGCATATTATTTATACTCGTACGTATTATTAGTTATTTTATGATAATTTGTCTGGTAATATATTTTTCATATGAATTATGAATGTTTACATACAGTGGCAAACAAATGTTATGGGATTATCGTTAGAAATAAGGTTTAAAAAGTTAAACACGAGGTGAAGAAATCATTGAATGACATAATAAACCCATATGTATACAGTCAACCCTCCTATAACGCGGTGAGTGCGTACCGCGTTGTATGGAGACCGCGCTATAAGAAACTCGGATGTAACCATACAAACCAGGCTAATTCGTTGCGCGTTCTATGGAAACTGTATACAGCGTTGTATAGAAACCGCGCTATAAGAAACTCGGAATTAGTACAAATCACATCATTCGTACCGCGTTATATGGAGACCAAGACAAGATAAATTAAAAATTATTTTTTGTATTTTTATGTACTGTGAAAGAGCTCTGTGATGACTGAAATCGACGGCTATGAGATAAGTTGGCATGTTTATATAAACATGTTGTTTATATATCTTGGCTGTGCTTTTGAGTTGAAAATAAAACTGATATTAAACCCTCTTACAATATCTAGTTACTAGCGTCATTCACAGGCTGTGCGGAAGGAACTTATGGGATATTGTTGAAGGGAAACCGCAGAGTTAGAGTACCGCTTTATAGAAGGACTGTCGCAATTTCAGTTCCTCATTATGTGGAAACCCCGTTGTATGGAAACCGCGTTCTCACCATCCCCATGTGGATGGCGTGACCTATCGACTCCGAATGACAGACTTTCTTAAAGAAATATTTCATAATAAATTTATTTATCACTACAACCCTTCAGTCAGGATTACGACCTATCTACCTACATCACTTATGTTGAGCGTGTTAATTTCATACATGAGTGGCGGGACCTACAGTTTAAAGTCGACTTTGTACGACAGATTTTTTGAGAAACTTTTCACGGCAACTTTGTTTTACTCTCCGAATTTTTGCTAGAAATCTGCTGAGAGGAAGCCGTCGTAGTAATATTTTTGCATATATCGATTTGTTGGAGATGTCCGATCTGGGTTTTGAACCATTGCCTCAATTGTAATAAGCCAACACAATAACTACTAGATTACGGCGATTTCAAAATTCATAAGATGGTTGGGTATAATTCATCTCAGAGGCCATTCACTAGTCCCTACAGACGTTATTGTGGAAAAGTATAAAACTGAGTATCAGGGTTTTTAAGTCCTGCCTGAATGAAATGTTGATATCTCAAGAAGCTTAAGAGTTTTGCCTCCGAAAAGATTTTTAAGTCATCTGTATTATCCAACATACACGGTGCAAAGAATATGGCTGCCTTCCAAAATGTATCAATACAAAGTTTGTATGCGGTTCTACTACTGTATACAAACAATGTAGATATGCAAAGTAACCAAACAATGCATCAACTATAAATCCGATGCCTGAATGCTTTTTGACGGCGTTAAAAATACACATTGACGACATTTTGAAATAGTATACATTGTCAATATTTTGTACAGCGGCTTTATGAACCACTAAACTTTGTTCAAACACGAATCAACTAACATTTTGAAAGGCAGCCTGTTATTGCCAGAATCGTCCTTAGCCTGGAGGTTTTATTAAGTAAATTTTGCTCTCATTAAAGAGCTGCTCTTAATTTTTTCCTGATGTTAAATTTGTGTTTTAAAGAATATAAAGATAGGACTCATGATAGAGTATGCTCTTGATGTTCCTTAGATCAATACAACTTTAATTGTATAAGCCGAGACTCAAAAAAACCATTATTTTGCCCTAGGTCTAAAGTCTAATAAGCGAACACACTATCCACTAGACACTTCTCTTAAAGTGCATACGAAAAATGTTGCCTCCAACTGTAATCAATGTTTATGCTGCTTATATGGTACAACAAAATCAAACATTAATTCTAATAATATGTTTTTTGAAATAAATAATATGAAAATAACAGCAACAATAACAACGACAATAACAACAACAAAATAATACAAATCGATATTTTTGTTTCGATAACAACAAAATCAAAATGTATGTAATTTTAACGCTTCAATAATGAAATTTATATTTTACTAAATACATACTGTGACAACTATAAATACATACATACGTACATATATACATACATACATTGTTGTTGGTGTTGTTGTTGATTTTATTTTTTTTGCAATTTTAGCACAACAACAATATTAATCAAATTAACATAATAAATCATGTTGAAATTTGCATAACAATTTAAAATTTTTATTTTATTTTATTTTTTTGTTTATTAACACATACATAATAAGTAATACACATACGTACACATACATACTTATTTACATAGATTTATACATGCCTATGTATTGTTCATATTTCCATGCAACTTATTAACTTAAAAATGTTTTTGGACACTTTAATGCAAAAGGTTTGTTGCAAAATTATATGCAAACAATGTTTCAAATTATCCACACTTTTGTTGTTGCTGTTGTTGTTGTTGTTGTTATTGTAATGAAATTCTTATGAAAATATTTTCTGAAATATTTTCCAAAATATTTTTAGAATTTTTTCTTTTTTTTTAGGAATATTTTCTCCAATATGCGTGTATGTATGTATTGATTAAACAATTTAACATTGTTTTATGGAGTATAATGTAAAGCAAAGAGCAGAGAATTTTATGTACCAAAAAGTGTAATAAATCAAAATTTATGTTTTAAATTCAAATAAAAAAAATTAAATTTTGGAATTCTGCGAGAGGTGTTGTAAAAGCAAAAATTTATAAAATTCAACTGTGACACATTGATATATGTATATAGATAGTTGACTGAAAATAACTCCTATGAAAGTATTTTAGTTCATTTTTATCGACTACCACAGTACCACAATGAATCATATCCAATGATATTGGATTTAAGATGAATGTCGGGCACTACTGTAGTATGTTTGACTAGTCTAAGTTGCCATACCCTTTGTATGTAACTTAATATCAACACATTCTTGTTGATATTGTCCACACTGCATAAATGCTGGGACATTGTGTATAATGCTGTCTCAGCATATTCCCAAGAAATACATACATAGTGTGTTAGAACTTAAGAAATTAGAAATCACATGTGGCGAATAGGTCTTTTGAAGAGAAAGTACCGTCATCTAAACGGATTTTCTTATGCCTTATCGGCATATATTTAAATCAACACATCGGCTTTTTATACGTTAGCCGATGAGAGCTAATAATTACTTCATATTCATATTCATAGAAATCCATATAATGTACGTAATTTCCTCGATTTCTTTCAAATACATTCCTCTTATAAAGTATATTGAGAGCCTATGCATTCAAAAGCAGGACAATGACAGAGAAAGCATTCCATAATTCCGATGACCTATTTTAGATACCTAGTCTCATTTCCATCTTTAGAGACGTTCGTGTAACGATTAGCTTCCACCAGCAAGTAGAAAATGTTTCATTTGGCAGGGATTTTGTAGATCGGGTATTATATACATACATAATTGGCCATGACAACCCTTCAGTCTGCATTACGGCCTAGCTTTTCACATCACTCATGTTGTGTGTGTTAATTTTATACATGAGTGGCAGGACCTACAGTTTAAAGTCGATTCCAAACGACAGATATCTGAGAAATATTTTCATGATAATTTTATTTACTCTCAGAGTTTTTGCCAGAAATCTGCTGAGAGGAAGTCGCCGAAGAAATATTTTTTCATATTTCGTTTTGATGTCTGACCTGTGGTTTGATAATAATAAGCCTACAAGACTACGGCGATTTCGGGTATTATATACACACACATAATTGGTCATTAAAACCCTTCAACCTGGATTAACACTGGTATTGTGTGTGTTAATTTTATACATGAGTGGCAGGACCTACAGTTTAAAGTCGATTCCAAACGACAAAAACATTCCTGAGAAAACATTTTCATTTTAATTTTATTTATTCCCACAGTTTTTGCCAGAATTCTGCTCGTTTTATTGAAGATGTCTAACCTGGGATTTGAACCGTGGCCTTACACTACCTACTAGACTACGGCGGCTACAAACAATATCGGGTATTAGTAGAATGTAATTGCCGATTGCCTGTACAACTTCTGCAGAAGACATTGTGTAGATAATTGAGTCCAATTGTGTCACTGGAATGCATGGAATTCAATATCCAATGATGTTATAGGAGATTGAGCAGACTTTCGTGGGCCTATCGTTCAATCTAAGCTAGATTTTCTGCATTGTCTCTGTCACTTCCAAAACTCTAATAGATTCTATTACTACCTTGCCAAACTTAAGAGTGTAGAAACACAATTAGATTCCTAATTTAGAAAATTCGTCCGTAAGTTTGGAATTTGAGCCATGTCTGGCCATTTCATCGAGTCTGAAGTCTTCCGATATGCCATATCATGTGAACCCAATAATATGTAAATATTATAGTGCTCACCCATGTCTCTAGCAGATCTACAGTAGTTTACAGTCGTTTTCCATATCGTTATGTGAGAACAGAAAGCTTTTAAAACCCATTGGCTATTCGGAAGTAAAATTATATCTGTTTTAGGGATGCTGCTCCTTCTAAGAATTAATCAAGCAGCCCATGAGAACGATAATTTCGCATAGAAGACGCTACAATGGACCAGGAGTCATATCAATTGCGTTAAGCCTAATGCATCCGAAGAGTTACCCGCACACGCAGTTCAATCCAATATCGAGTTGCAAATTACCTCCACTATATCTAAAGCTGGTTCGGTATATTTCATCCCAGAGGCTTAAGTTATGAAAACCCAGCAATTGACAATTCAGGAGTTCTTACTGACGTTAGATGGTTCCTCTTTGGAAATAGTTATCAGCGTTATTAAGTGATGCCTGATAAGAAGCTCTAGAGTTTTCTCTCTAAAAAGATTCTTGAGTTATCTGTATTTTCCAACGCACAATGTGTAAAGGATATTATTGCCAGAATCGTCCTTAGCCTGGAGGTTTTATTAAGTAAACTTACTCTCATTAAAGAGCGGCTCCTATTTTTTTCTCGATGTTACGTTTGTGCTTTGAAGAGAGTAAAAATTGAACTCATGGTGATGCTCATGACAGTCTTTAGATGAACACAACTTTAACTGTGTAGGCAAGCACATTATTTATTTATTTTTTTTGTTTTTATTGTTTAGCCTCCATCCAACAACGCTTCGCAAGGACTTAAGTTCCAAGCAATGCTATTTTTTTATAATTTTTTATTATTTTTTTTCTTCCCTTTTGTTGAGAAACTAAATTCAGTTATTTATGGATATAAAGTGTTGCTACGATTAGACAACAAAAATTACAAAAAATTTTTTTTTTCAAAAATTATTGACTTGACTTGTAAAAATCGCTTTCGTTGTGCAATAAAAATGAAATTATTTTGTTATCCGAAAAGACGAAGAGGAAGAGTATGTGTGACAATGATTTTGAAACATTAAACAGGGTCAAGGACGTTTTCTTTTCGTTTAATGGGATGGAAAAATTAAAAAAAAAAAATAGGAAATGATGCAGAGCTCACACGATACTTCTCGTTGTAAATGACAACAAATCAGTCACTAAAATGAAATTTTTAGCAATTAGCTAAACATTGATTGAGGCAAGTGTGGATACACAAAGGCATTACGAGTATTTAATGGAAAAGACCCCGTCGGTGAGTGCACAATGCATATATCGAATAAAATTTTCGACAGAAATCATACAAAATTGTGTAATCATCCCAAATGACATGGGTATGTGGGCTCTGTAGGTATTTATCAAGCGTAATTATGGTTTGTGATATACATACATACATACCTAGTGTACTAACAGGCACATTCTCGACCTCTATTATACGTTGCGAACAAGATACTGAGTTTGTGTTGCTGTAACGAGTTTAACATGAATTCATTAGGCACGCAGCTGGGCATTGATCGTTAGACCGTTATTAGTGTTTGCAGATCTATTCAGTGGCATCCGTCTAAGGAATCGATTGACAGACAGTTCCCTCTTACTAACCCCCTCTTGCAAGAAGCAGTAGATTCTATGATTTTGAAAAATGCTTTAAAACGAGACTGAGTAACTTAAATGAATGGAGTAATCTGGAAACTCAATACTCTCAAAAGAGGAACTATTTCGTGGCGTACATATGGGTCAACAACGTATCTTGGAAAAGAATCAGGGGCAAACTTGTGGGTTTTTCCAAGCGAAAGGCTATGTCATCGATAGATATGCTCAATTCAATTTGGACTGGAAGACCAAAGGGCAGGTCATAGCAATACAATCTGACTGCCAGACTAATGTAATTATATCGGGTCATATGTGATTAAATCGAAGATAGTCTGCTGCGTATATGAAGTCGCCGTAGTCTAGTAGGTTGTGTGTTGGTTTATTAGACGTGACAGCTTTGTTCAAATCTCAGGTCAGACATTAAAATGAAAAAATTATTCTTCGTTGACTTCCTCTCAGCAGATTTCTGGCAAAAACTCTGAGAGTAAATAAAATTGCCATGAAAAGTTTCTCAAAAACTCGGAATTGTAGGTCCCGCCACTCATGCATAAAATTAACACACACAACATCAGTGGTGTAAGAAGCTAGGACGTAATCCTGACTAAAGGGTTGTAATGACCAATTATGTATTTATGTATGGTGCGTGCTACGTCACGAAAGAATTCTCGGCAATAAGCAAGCAGCCAAGAAGGGAAGCTTCCACGCCACTGATGGGACCAGAAGTCTTCTGAGGAGTGGGAGCGAATGTTTTGAAAAGTATGTTCAACAAAAGGGAAGGTAAAGAGAGACAAAGCCTCTTCTCAAAACTTTGTTGTTGTTGTTAAGATCTGTGTCATGCATCTCAAGTTGGTTATCGGCCTTTGGACAATGCACTTAAGTTTCTTTTCAGAATGTGGCTTATCTCGAGCCTCAGATCCTATAACAGTGAGAATGAATCATCGCAATATATTCTCTTAACCTGTAGGGCATACCAATAAAAGGCACCTGGGTGCTGGAGAGTACAATGGATCGAATGGTCGCAGATGTAAGGCATCTCTTCACGGCTGTAATATTTATTTAATTATTTATTAATTACAATACAATTACAAATTATATTCTAATTATATATGAGCGGAGTAACTTAACCATATGCTCGCAGTAGTATCACAGATCAGAGTCTCCTGTGGGAATCGAACCCACGACCCTCACGCTGATAGTCTAGCACACTTCCCACTAGACTACCAGGGCACCCTCACGACTGTAATAATAACAGTATTATGTTCAGAGAAATTACGCTCAACCTAAAGTGAGAAGAGTAGGACACCAGTTATATAATTTAAGACTAGAGCTGGCAGATTAGTATTTGCTTTAGAAAGTCTATTATCGAATAAGTTATAGTACGTACGATAATTCAGCCAAGCAAATGCAACAGGCCCTATTATTTATGGATGTAGATGTAGCATAGACTTGAAGTCGCCGTAGTCTAGTAGGTAGTGTGCTGGCTTATTAGACGCAAAAGCTAGTGTTCGAGCCCCAGGCCAGGCATCAAGACAAAATACAAAAAGTATTTCTTCGGCGACTTCCTCTCAGCAGATTTCTGGCAAAAACTCTAAGAGTAAATAAAATTGCCATGAAAAAGTTTCTCAAAAATCTGTCCTTCGGAGTCGACTTTAAACTGTAGGTCCCACCACTCATGTATAAAATTAACACACACAACATAAGTGATGTGAGAAACTAGGACGTTGTACAATGGGTCAATTCGACCTCCGGGTACTGTACTTGTCTTAATTGACAAGTACACGTCCTCTAACCTAACCTAACCTGTAGCATAGACTTCATTTAAAGTTTTAAAAAAAATTTGAACTTCTTGTATACACTTGAAAATAATCATTTTGTCATTCCCCTGTTGAAAATTCCACACTTTACAGCAATTTTTACTTTGACTGATGATTTATAATTTCCGTTTTTATGCATACTTTTCTGAATTATTTAAAAATCTTTTCTATTCATTTATCACACATTTAATAAAGCAAAGCTACTCAAATTATATGGAATTGCAGATTTGTTTAAAATATAAATTTTCCCACCAAAAAACAGAGCAAAAATGTGCAATAATAATTCCATTTTATTTCCGTAAAAAAAGGAAAGAAAATTTAATAGAAAATGTAATATAAAGACGAAAAATTTTAATTGAATTTCTTAAATTAAATGCAATAAAAACTAAATGTAATGGCAAATGACAAATGCACACACTTATGAGTAAGGGGTGTGCGCGAAAAAATTTGTGAATTTATTATTATCATTGTATTATCACATATTCTTCCGCAGTGCAGGATTTGTCAGCGGCTAACAAATACGTCTGCCTAATAGACAGAAAATAACAGAAATTCTCCAGAAGTAATCGACATTCATGGACAATCTTAGATATGGTGTGTATAGAACTCTAGTGATCTAATGGCCACTTTACTATTAGTAAACGTATGTATATCCATACTCTAATACTAATAGAAAGCCTAGAAATGTATCCAAGTTTTTTCGTGCTCACTCCTTACATCAATTCTCAGATATTTCAGCAGATAGTTGACAGAGTAGGTATGAAATAAGACACCTGAAATTTTTAAATTAAATATACAATCCTGCAGAATGGAATGAAAAAAAAACAAAGAAAAGAAACGTAAAAATAATGGAATAAAGAATAAGAAGAGGAAATAAGAAATATTATATTTAAAATCTTTACCATAGTAATACACACATTACATACATCCATACATACATACATCCATACAAAGATACAAATACAAAGTAACTGAAATGAAAATGTTATGAAAATTATATGAAAAACTACTATACAAGTACATACACATACACACACACTGTCAAACATATAAAGTGAATAAATATTCATATACTCTAACGCACAATTTAATAATGTTAGTGGAACAAATACACCTACATTTATACATACATACATATGCAAGTGGATATATATATATGAACATATTTATATGCATATGTATTCGTATGTTTTTGGAGTAAAGGGATACCGTGTGTATGTATATTTTTATAATTTAAGTGTTATAGACGATGTGTGTGTATGTGTTATTCGTAGTGGTAATATTATGTTGCACATGTTTATAGACTCGATTTCATATGCACAAACAGTGACAAGCAATTGTGGGTAACAAACAAAATTTAAAAATTATTTTTCTCCATTACCTCTTCTCGAAGCACATGACTTACTCAAAGCCTGCTCAAAGCATTAATTCTTGTGACTTCCCATATAGTGTAGCGTGAACCAGAATGAAGAAGCACTAAGGTAATGCAATGAGGAGGTGGTATTTTGTATTGTTCTCAACCCAAAATAAAGTTTTCCTGTAATGTCTTCTCAAACCTGATGCCTTAAAATATTCTCAGGATGTTTTTCAGTGCCAGCATAGATAACCCCATGCCTAGCACTCCATGAAAGCCATTAACACGGTATTTCTCATTACAGTACCGATATGCTGCGTTTGAAATAATTTCTGAAAAAATGTTCTTTAAGCCTGCAGTGCAAGAGCAGAAGGCCTATTATTATTTTAAGGATGTTCATGTTAAGCTGTGGAATATTCTCAGAAGGATTTTGTCTTAGGATATCTCTCCGTCTCCCCTCAGGCCGAGGGAATAGCCACAAATCACAGTGTAGAGCAGAATCAGATCTTTTGAGATGTTTTTAGCATTAAAAATTGATAACATATGCCTAAGTTCTACAATACGAGTACACAGCATGGTTGTGAGACGAATTGGTCTTGGACACTTTGCAATTAATTTTTGCAGAAACTGCAGGGATACTGGCTACATGTCTTCCAGAAAAAAAAAAATGATCTGAACGAACTGCCACGCTAAGTCTAAGTCGCTTATTGAGAATTTCCGAGTGGTTCCAGGTGATAATCGAAAACTGTAGTTTTAAAATGGGAGCTATGTGCTCGAAGTCCATACAATTTCCTTAGGTAGACAACTGTCCCTAGATAGATAATTTCAAAAGACTCGTGAACCTGATGGTATTGAGTCAGTATATAATCCTGCCTATAACTTTACATACATACATACATAATTGGTCATTACAACCCATTAGACAGGATTACGACCTAGCTTCTCACACCACTTATGTTGTGTGTGTTAATTTTTTTATACATAAGTGGCAGGACCTACAGTTTAAAGTCGACTCCGAACGATAGATTTTTGAGAAACTTTTCATGGCAATTTTATTTACTCATAGAGTTTTTGCCGGAAATCTGATGAGAGGAAGTCGCCGAAGAAATATTCTTTAATATTTCATTTAGTTGGAGATGTCTGCCCTGAGGTTTTAACCGTGGCTTCACGTCTAATAACAACAACACACTACCTACTAGACTACTCCAATTTAACTGGGTTCATGTCCCGTACCAAAAAAAAAAGATGATCTGAAGGAACTGCCAGTACCATTAAGTACATTGTCATTGCCAGCCTTAGTCGCTTCATGGCAATCTCTGATGGTTCTGGAACTAGGGGATAATGAAAAACTCTTGTATCACAATGGGTGCTATGTGATCTAAGTTTATCCATCGAACTTCCGTAGATGGACAGCCATCTCTTGATAGTTAAGTACCAAAGGCCCGTGAACCTAATGGTATTGAGTCGGGATATATATTTCGGCGTATATCTTTGGGATTACTTAATTGGTTATTACAACCCATTAGTTAGGATTACAACCTAAATTATCACACCACCCAAGTTGTGTGTGTTAATTTTAAGCAGGCAAGGTGAGACTTGCAATTAAATGTTGAGAGAAGCTTTTCATGGCAATAATTTACTCACAGAGTTTTTATCTGAAGACTAAATACAGAAAGGAGGCCGCCTGAAAGAAAATTTTTTTTAAGATATCATATGCTTGTTTTAACCCTCACTGTATGCCAGTCATTTGTATAAATCTTGATAAAAAGTTTAACTATTATGGTCTACAACAGTTTTATGTGTTATGTTGTAGACTAGAATCATATGTAGAGCAGTAGTAGTAGTAGTTTGTGGTTCACTTATGCTTATAAATTTATTCACACGTATGTACATATACACATGCACACATACATATGTATGTGAGTGTATATGGGTGTATGAAAGTGAATTGTTTTTAGTTTTCATTGAAATACATATTTCTATGTGTGTGCGTGTGAATGTTTTTTTTTATCATTTTTTTAATTTAAAATGTTGAACAAAAATGGGAAAACGCAACTGTAAAACGGATATAAAATATTAATATGACAAGTAGTAAATTTTATTTTAATACACACACACACACACTGAATATTACATACATTTAGTATTTTATACAATACATATCTTCTTCTTCTTTAAATATTAAATTTTTATTTTATTTTATTTTTAAAAATTATTTTTAATTTTATTGCCAACTAGTTTCGGTTGAGTTTACATCACATGTCCAATGCATATAAAAGTGAGGAAAACCTTTAAACTGTTTTGAAAAAGGAAATAATTCACAAAAATGATCACAGTAAAGTAAAGAGCCTGGGATTTTAAACACTAAAGGGTTTGTCCCTTTTCACATGCTGCGGAGTATGATTTTACATTTTCAATATATTATATTCTATATTCATACATACTCTGTACACACATAGAGATTTCCCATCTATTCATGAACATTTATAAACCCTGTCGTATGTTTGTATATCCTGTAGAGTATATGCAGTACAGTACAGAGTAGTATTCAGTATGATGATGAATGATTTATTTGTGAAAAATGTTGTAAAATGTGTGGATTTTAAAAGTGAATAATAGCTGCTCATTCTTATAATTCAAAATAATATTAAAAAGGATTGAATCTAATGTATGTATGTATGTATGTATGTTTTCTTTTTTTTTCTCAAAGAATTTTTACAATATTTATTACGCTCTTAGATTTAATTCTGTGAAAATCTATTGTTTTACTCGTAATACTCGAATAATTTTTGTAAGAATTTCTCTTGTTTTTTCTCTTTTTTATTTTATTTTTTTGGTACACAATGATAACAAAAGTAAAATTCAGTTTATTTTAAGGCAATAAAACGTCAGTTGAAAAGACTATTAAAAAGCAATTGAAACATATTTTTAGTGTTTTTTGTAAATCTATTTGAATTTTAATTCACATAATAAATGCTTTTAAAATAAGATTTTAATTGACAATAAACAATTCATGGATAAGCTTAAAGCTTAAGACTTAAAAAACAATTTGTGGGAACTGAATTTCAACTGGAAATGCTGGTGATAATAAAAAACATTTTATGCAATTATGACATACATACGTACATAATTGGCCATTACAACTCTTTAGTCAGGACTACGAAATATCTTCTTACACCACTTATGTTGTGTGCTTAAATTTAAAGTCGATTGGTGTCCACACTATTCAATTCAATCCAAAAGAAGTTGGTAATAATGCTTGTCGTTCACAGTCATAGCCTAGCATAGCCAAAGGACCAATAACGCCGCCATAGTTCAATAATTTTGTATGTTCACGCGCTCGTTCATTTAGAATTGAGTCCAATTGCTGAAGGTTAGCGACAGGTGCAAGGACTCATTCCAGAGCTCGTTCAATGAACACACGTTGTCGTCTATGATCATACATGATAATTTCATAAAGTAGTTTGAAGAAATGACAACTAATTTGACTAACTTGCTTGTCCGACTCTTAGCTTGCTTGTCCGTCAACTCTGCTTCCTTTTATTCCTTCTAAACCTTGACGTTGCCAACTTCAGCCCTTTAGCCATTAATACGTCCTAACAGTTGCCTAAAATGTAACCCGGAATGAAGTGAATGCCTTTAATTCTCAATTCATGCACCCATCCCTTCGCAAAGTATTGTCTCAATAAATACAGTCGCTATTATGCGAGTGCCTTGCACTTTTGAACAGACGTCATCGGTTTTTAGGTGACAGCAGCTTTGAAGATCTTGGCGTGGTGGCGAACGTGCCACTGAACTGGTCGGTCTCATCCGGAGCTCGAGGTGGTTTCAACCCACCACTAACGGATCCTGACAAGGGGGCTTACCTCCTACTGGGCAGCACAATGGGCCATATGGGCTACAGAGTGAATTTGCCTGTCAAGAGCAAGTTACCCGCTAACCTAATCTAATCTGAATACAGTCTACTTCGAGGGCGTCAAGCTGACCACCGGATACTCCGACGACAGTATTGATATTGTGTATGCTTTCGAAAAAGCCGAGTACCTCTTGCTTGCAGTAATTTCTGTCTCGTATGGTTCTTGATAGACAAGTCGCCGTAGTCTAGTAGGTAGTGTGTTGGCTTATTAGACATAAAGCCAGGGTTCGAGCCCCAGGCCAGACATCAAAACAAAAGACAAAAAGTATTTCTTCGGCGACTTTCTCTCAGCAGATTTCTGGCAAAAACTCTGAGTAAATAAAAATGCCATGAAAAAGTTTCTTTAAAAATCTGTCGTTCAAAGTCGAATTTAAACTGTAGCTCCCACCACTCATACATAAAATTAACACACACAACATAAGTGGTGTGAGAAACTAGGTCGTAATCCCGACCGAAGGATTGTAATGGCCAATTATGTATGTATGTATGTATGGTTCGTGATAGACTTTGATGACGTTCAGTATCAGTTCCTGATACAATGCTGCGTATGTAAATTTTCCATCCTGTACTACCTGCTTCTTCACACTATCAATTTATACTGGATGAAATTGATGCTTCAATTATCTCCATGGTTCAGTTGTCCGTTACTGCTTTTGCTTTGCTGCTTTCATTAATAGAAGTTCTTGGACTTTTGCCAGAGAGTTCATGCTCCATTTGGTACACGAGTTAGATTGTGAACTGTATTCACAGATTTAATTTCGTTATTTTTTGGGACTTGGAGGTGAACCATAGCACAGTCCGTATGTCATGAATTCGCATTGTTTTCAAGAGACTCCGTTATTACATACATAAGTACATACATAATTGGCCATTACAACTATTTAGTCAGGTTTACGACCTAGTTTCTCACACCAGTAATGTTGTGTGTGTTAATTTTATACATGAGTGGTGGGACCTACAGTTTAAAGTTGACTCCAAACGACAGAGATTTTGTCAGAAATCTGCAGAGAGGAAGTCGCCGAAGAGATATTTTCATATTTTGATTTGATCGAGATGTTTGACCCGGGGTTTGAACCGTGGCCTCACATATAAAAAGCCAACACACTGCCTACTAGACTACGGTGACTTCACAATTCCTTTATTAACTGTTTTATATTGGAGGCCTTTAGCTGAGTAAGCAAACCAATCAAATAAGAAAATCTCTGCTCTAACGGAAACGCTCATAGCTCTTCTAGACTTCTGAAAATTCATGCAACTATTGCTGGCAACATTGTTTCTTTTAAGTTGCTTTTATAATCAACAACCTGTTTTGCCTACTGCTGCCTTTTAATAGCAAATGCTGTCAGATTTATTCAAATATTCTCCTGCAAATAGAGTCTAAGAAGAATCAGTTCTTAAAAGGCGGCAACCGAATATTATTAATTGCAACTACTGTGTCCTAAGGCATTTATTTTTTTGCCTTTTTCCTGTAGACTTTATAATTAAATACAGATTTATCATGATCTAAAGTGTAGCAGCATAGAACCTGTTTAATGTTGCAACTTTAACTTGCAGCAGAAAACATCTGCCAAGTTGCTACGTATACGACCAGTTTCTTTGACTCAACAGGCTGTAAAATAAACTGAAGATTTCACATCGAAACAGTCTGATAATAATTGTTTGCTTTTTCTTGAATTTTTTTCTTTCTTTCTTTCTTTCTTTCTTTTTGTTTTTGCTGTTGTTTGATGTTCATCTGGCAACAGTTTTTTTGTGGCTGATGGACACGCGCAAGTTGTGGCGCAAGAAATCTGTAATTTTTATGGGCATTTCTAAAGCATAAAATTTTAAAGCGTTTAAAAGAACTGAATTGCAAAAGAGGAGTTGGGAAGGCGGAAGGGAGGGGGAAATGAGAAATGAATGTATGAACTTGCAAGCAACATCCTTAGCTCGTCATGATTATTATCATCATCAACAACAACGGATGTGGCACCTTGTGGTTTTTGTGTCGTCTTGTTTGGTGTGTTTTTTTCCTCTCTCTCTCCCTGTTTTACTGGCCATAACTTGCTTTAATATCCCCGGAGATGTTGTTGTGTTCTGTGTATTCGTGTTGTTAAATTACTATGTTCATCTCTGGTCTGCTTTTTTTTTACCAGAATGTGCAATTTTTTGCTCTTTAGTTGCTTGCACTTGCACAAGGTGTTTTGTAGTCTCTTCTTTTTTTTCACTCCCCATTTGCTGCATAACCATACCATATGGATGGATGCTGTCATTGTTGCACCAAAATCACTATGAGCCGTGTTATGTGTTCTTCAAATCCCTACAACTCAAGGTGTAGAGCAGTTTTTCCAACAAAAAAATTCAAACCAAAGTATGTTACAGTTTTAGAGTTGCATGTAGCAGGATGGGCTACACTTACCCGCCAGCTCATTCATGTAATTTTAATGTACCACTAGGGGTATAAGCGTAACAAAAGCATCAGCAGTAAAGAGACATTGCAGCAGCATCATCACCATGATCATCAGTGGTAGTAAGTAAATGACCACAGTCAGTAAATTTTTTTTCTTCTGTACTTTAGCATTCATTTTATGTGGTGGTTTGTGCAACAAAAAGCTTCACTAACTTGTTCTGATTTTTCTTTCGTCATTTTTTTCTGCAGTTTATTTTGGTTTTGGCCATGATAAGAATCCTTTTTCAATGGCGTCTTGTAGTTTGTTTTGTTACTTTTTCTTTGCTTTTTCAATGCACTGGAAGAATTCTTATTTAATTTTTTAGGTTTTTTTCTTTTGTATCCGCATTATGTTTTGTTTTTTTTTTTGTTTTAAAAACTTGTTAATAATGATGTCTCTTCAGAGAAGTTGCTGCACAAACACAAAAAAATCTTTAACTATAGTAAAGTTTTTTCTTCACTCTCTTTGATTATATTCCTTGGGTTGTTGTTGTTGGTTTTTTTCTTAAGAATTTAATTCAACACTAATTGCCAAGTTGAAATCTTTTGTGGAAGGAGCACCTGTTCAAATCTATTTTTAAAGATAATTAAAGGGTAGTTAAACAAAAAAAGTTTTCATTTGGTAATGTAAGTGGCCATTGAAAGTTAAATTGGCATTTGCAAGATGATTATAGAAATGAATTGTTAAAGTAATTATCGATAGAAATTCAAACGAAATTAAGGCAATAACCCCAATGGTTCCATTAGGTTAATTTCATTAGGCATGAACAGGTGGTTGTCAAATACGTAGGAAATGTAAATTTATTTCAAACGTGTTTTAACCAGATGTTACATCTTATACTAGAGCTACATTTGCAAATAGTACGTTGCTATTTCAGTGAATGTCAGCCTATCCAGTTAACTGCAATCTAACATACATACATACATAACATACATAATTGGTCATTACAACCCTGCAGTCAGGATTACGACCTAGTCTCTAACACCACTTATGTTGTTGTGTTAATTTTATACATGAGTGGTGGGACCTACAGTTTAAAGTCGACTTTTTTATTTACTCTCAGAGTTTTTGCCAGAAATCTAGTGAGAGAAAGTCGCCGAAGAAATACTTTTTGTATTTTGTTTTGATATCCGGCGTGGGGCTCGAACCCTGGCTTTACGTCTAATAAGCCAACACACTACCTACTAGACTACGGCGACTTCAATCTGCAATCTAAGCTCACATGAATATGAGTTGATAGTCTTTACGGAAAAGTCCAATTACCTGATAAAAACAAGTATTTCGGCCTGATTCTGGTATCGAAGGGTAAAAGGGACTTAAAACGGCGTTGAAATTTGAATTTGAAAAGATGCCTGAAAACTTTAATGAAGAAGTACTTTTTTAAATGGCCCAGCACTACACCAAACACTCGGAGGGCGTTATTTCTAGGCAACAATAGATGTCAGCCCCATGAACCTAGGATTTGCTACAGTAGATCAGTCAACTGCTTAGCTAAAACAACAAAAAAATTAATTAAAGACAACGGAAACAAGTAAGAAATGCTTTGTGGAAGCCATATGCTGCCAAGAGGGTTATACAGTGGTGACCTTATAATTAGAAACGATGTTTCTGGAACAAAGTTCTCTGGAGTGACGAATCTAAGTTTAATTTGTCCCAATCTGATGGAAAAACGTATGTAAGACGTCCTCCAAACAAAGCCATTGATCCCAGGTACACAGTGAAAACTGTAAAACAAATTAACAAACATACATGTTGCTAAGTCGTTTCTAATTATAAGGCCACCACTGTACATACGTAATTTAAAAGGGCCTATGAAAAGCTTGTGAAATGTTACTTTAAAAACTACTTGGAAAAACTCTTGAAATGGGATGAAATGAGAAATGGAGAAAAGGAGTCTTGAAAAGGTACTTCAGAAAAATACCTGGAGAGGTTTTTGGAAAGTTCCCTGAAAATGCATTTGAAAAGGGTCTTCAATAGGAAGCTGAAAAGAGAAAGAAATTTGAAAAGAGATCTGAAAACGTAATTGAAAAATTACTTGAGAAGGCAATTCTAATAAAAGCTGTTGTGGCCGTAGTCTACACACTGCCTAGTATTAGCTTATTAGACCTGAACCCACTCTTGTATAAAATTAACACACACAACATAAATGGTGTGAGAAACTAGATCGTAATCGTGACTGAAAGTTTGTAATGATCAACTATATGGCTGACTTTCAAAATGTATCAATACAAAGTTTGTATACAGTTCTACTACGGTATATAAATTTTGTACACATGCAAAGTTTCCAAACAATGCATCAACTATAAATCCGATGCCTGATTGCTTTTTGACTACGTTAAAAATACACATTGACGACATTTTGAAATAGTATACATTGTCAATATTTTGTACAGCGGCTTTATGAAACACTATACTTTGTTCAAACACAAAGCAACTAACATTTTGGAAGTCAGCCTATATGTACGTATGTATGTTACAATGTAAGTTGTTAGTATTTCTCATGTTAAATTTCATAGCCTTGGTTTTTGGGTGTATATTTCAATTCCAGCCTTGTAATAAGCACTTTCAAATTTCTAACGATCAGTATTAAAAAAAATGTTGAAAAAAGTGTCGGCTTAATTTTGATAATGTCCACTGAAGGTATTTAATGTTTCTTAGATGAAGGGGGCATAAGCACAAAAAAAGGGCAAAGGTTCTCTGACTTAAGCTTTCGTCTGACCCCCCAAGTTTTTATAATAATCCGGCATATAGTTTTGTTCAGTTATCAGGCTTCTGGATCATTTAACTTGTATTGGTTAGAGGCCAGAGTATTTACTACAATGTGAACGCTACTACAGCAAGACCCCTCTTAACGCGGGGATACGTTTCACTACATAATGAACGCTACTACAGCAAGACCCCGCTTAACGCGGGGATACGTTCCAATAAGTTCCAGCGCTAAACGAAAAAGCGTTAAACGAGACAATTAATAAAACAACTGTGACGCAGGAAAGATGCGTTCGTACTGTGATTTCGACTTCGTAAAATACACTTGGAATCTTTATTCTGGACAGACTAACAAAAGAGCGTTGAAAAAGATACATAGTATATACCGTCGTTATATAGTTGTTACAACAAGTAACAATACAGTGTGAAATTTTTGGGGGAATCCCAATACTACCGCATAATACTGAAACAGCGTTAAGCGGAGCAGTGTTAAGCGGGGCCTTACTTGGAGAAGGCATCCTTCCACTTTTCATATTCTCAGATATTCTGTGTTGTAAATTTCTTGAAACTACATTATATTTCTTGTGCAGTTTTTTTAACATTTTTCAACACATCTCGTTTAATTCCAATTCTTTTCTCAAAATTGAGATACAAAAGGACTCAATAAGCCATGAGCTCTAAATGTCATTTCTGTCAATAATTGCATTAAAAATTTTCCAATATTTTCTCTACACTTTTCTGTTTCATTTTGATTTAAGCAAATATACGTACCATCCGATGCTTTTATTAGTTTTTCAATGTTCAATTTTCGTCTTAGCCCAGGAAAAACTTTTTTTTTTTGTTTTTGTTTGTACATTTGTTGAACATTTTTAGTTTTAATTAAAACGATGCTTTAAAAACTAAAAATTCCGTCTACTACAGTCAAGCGAAACTGAAAGAAAAAGAAAGAAAACTTTTTCTCTTCATTGGAATACTTCTTCATGTAGTTTTCATCAGGTTTTTTCGCAATGCCTTGGCTTAAGAGAAAAACATTAAAATTCTTGGAAATTTTTTTCTTCTTCGCAGTTTCTTTCCTTCTTTCTTTCACTCCTTCCATTCCATTTTTCCATGCTTTTGCTCGTTTTAATACAATATTTTGTATTTCAATTAAAATATCAATGTTCACGTTTTAACCAGGACCAGGGATGGATAACAACGGCTTTGTTTATTATTTTAGTTTTTTATTGCAAATTTTCGCATTGCCATCTCTGGCTGCCGTGCTATAAACAATTATTATTGCATTTGCTTGTTATTGTTATTGTTTTTATTTTTAAGTTATACCTTTATTTCACTTCTTTTTTTGATATTAAAAGTGCCAGTTTAAGTGGAACATCTGTCTTCATCCTCTCTGGCTTTATTGTTTCTGCTACTTACAACAAATACTTCAAAACTTAGAGTTATCCACTCTAGATAAACAAATTAAAATAGTTAAACTCTACTAAATGCAACATAAGAAATGGAAAATTAATATTAAAAATGAAAGGAAAAAACAAAACAAAATAAGAAGAGAAAATATTTTTACGTCACTTATCCTGGAAACTACATAAGTATTGAATTTATACAGCTCTGGTATGGCAATTAAAATGTCTTTCAAAATACTCAAGTGAAGTTTGTCAGGTAAAAAGGAAAGACAAATATGTATAAGCAATTATAATTATCGCTGCAACTTAAATTCTTCAAGTCTCTTCAAATACTTTTACAATTGAAGTAAACGCATACAGGCTACATTTTGTCATCATGCAAGTATCTTTGTTTACTTATCAACAAGAGAGATGTAGTCGGGATTAGAACCTTGCTACTCACACTAGCAGTGTTCTGGGTATTAATAACATTCATGAGCGGTTGGGACCTAACTACTGAGCGAGAGATCAAGGACTGGAATGTAAGATTTCTTATTAATTAGTTTTATAATGTCCACTGAAGGTATTTAATGTTTCTTAGATCAGTGGGAGCATAAACACAAAAAAGGGGCACAAGTCTCCTGAATTAAGGCCTCTTCAGCCCTCCAAGTTCTTACAATAATCCCGCAAGTAGTTTTGTTCAGTTATCAGGCTTCTGGATCATTTTACTTTGTATTGCTATGAGTTCAAAGTATTTCCTACAATGTGAACACTATTCTTCTCTTGGGAGAAGGCATCGTCATCCACGTTTCATGTTCTCAGATATTCTTTGTTGTAAATTTCTTGAAACTACATTATATTTCTTGTGCAGTTTTCTAACATTTTTCAACACACCACCTTTAATTCCAATTCTCTTCTCAAAATTGAGACACAAAAGGACTCAGTAAGCCATGAGCTCTAAAGATCAAGGACTGGAATGTAAGATTTCGATTAATAAATACATCAGACATGGTACGTTCGCATTATATGTTATCAGAGATACATATTCCTTTAAATGAAGGACTATTTTGTAGTAAACAGATCAAGAATGAACCTTGAAAGAGGAGCAGAGGACTCAGAATGAAATACTCCGAGCTCATGTGGAAACTTGCAGGTATCTTCCAAGTCTGTGCCTTCGAAAAATTTAAACTTGGATAGGAAACAAAAAGGACAGAAACCAGTAATACTATGTGACAGTGGGGCCTCCATTCAAGCACTTTTATAATGTTAAATCTGAGATGGAGTATGAGACTGTCTGGAGAAGCTGCATCGGCTAGGAAGGATAGCAAATTATATGGGAATTCTTAGCAATGCGCAAGTAGACGATGGGACCGGAACGGACGATGGCTCCGGAACGTCGTTGCGGTACTTCCTTTTTGGACAAGAACGCGTTCCGGAACTAAAGATGATTTCTGATAATGATTTTCGTTTCCTTTCCTTTTTATGCTATATACAGGGCCGATCCTGGCGACGGGCGAAAATTGGGGGAAATCTCCCTCCCCCGTCGTCAAATTTGGGACATGAGACCTAAAAAAAACGCCGCCGCCAGGATTATCATGGAAAATCACCCCCGTCGTTAAATGTGGGACAGAAGACCGCACAGAGCGTTCCGGTAAAAAAAAATTAGCACAACACCACTGCCCTCTGTGGAGTGGGAGCGTATGTTTTAAAAGGCATGCTCAGCGAATGGCAAGATAAAGAGGGACAGAGATTCTTCTCAAATCAAGTGGACTTAAAGCAATCAAAAGTTTTGTTGCAAAATTACAATAAAAAGAGATCTGAGTCATGTAGCAGACTATTCAAAAAAACCTGAGTCTTCTGACAGCGCACTGTAGACTGAGAGTACTCTGAGTCAAAATGGGTGATGTATTGATTACAATTCGCCGTAGTCTAGTAGGTAGTGTGTTGGCTTATTAGCCAAAACGAAATATGAAAAAAAATATTACTTCCGCGACTTCCTCTCAGCAGATTTCTGGAAAAAACTCTGAGTTTCTCAAAAATCTCCACCACTCATGTATAAAATTAACGCACAAAATATGAGTGGTGTGAGCAGCTAGGCCGTAATCCTGTCTGAAGGATTGTAATGGCTAATTATGCATGTATGTATGTATTGATTACAACATATAGATTTTGTGACGAATTCTTGTATCTCAGGAGTAAGCATATGCTTGCATCGATACCAAGTGCTAGGCATTATAGAGATACCCATTGAATTTTGAAGGGAATTCAATAATAATAACAATTTCATAAAATTTTTTTATAGAAAATTTCGATAAATCTTCTTATCGAAAATATCAACAATCGATAATCGATAAAGCTTCTTATCGAAAATATTGTATTCGAAATCTTTTTATCGAAAATATTGTATTCAAAATCTTCTTATCGAAATTTTATGAATTTATGAATTTTCTTATAGAAAATTTCGATAAATCTTCTTATCGAAAATATCAACAATCGATAATCGATAAATCTTCCTCTCGAAAATATTGTATTCGAAATCTTCTTATCAAAAATATTGTATTCGAAATCTTCTTATCGAAAATATATAAAATATTGTATATTATAGAATATATCGATAAATTTTTTACTTTTCCGATAACTTTTTTTGTTTTTTTTAGAAGTTTTATGCAAAACCAAGTAACCTTTTGTAATTTACTTGTTTCCCAAGCAATTATCTGAAGGATATTCAAATAATTTTTTGTATTTTTAATGGAAAACTTTTCGAGATACACTAATGCTTTTGAAAAAGTTTTGTTAAGTATACTTTGCAATTAGAATGACAATAAGAATTTTCATTTCAATTGTTCGTTTCGTTCGGTTTCCTTTTCTTTCTATTCAGTTTGTCCTTCTTTGTCAATCGATTGCATATTTATTTCGTTATTCCTTAATGTACTGATAAATTCTTATATTGCCTTTTGTTAACTGTCAAGCAATACGTATACGATGCTGAATGCTTAATGCTATTGGCTATTCAACACTATCTCTGTGTGTGTGTCTTAATTAACATTGTGGTTAACACTTGAATGCTAAAATGTATCGGTATTTTAAAACAAAACAAAAAAAATCGAATTTGCGAAACAAAAGACACAGAAACGCAGACAATAGATAATGGACAAGAGACAAGACACATGAATAAGTAAAGAATTGTAAAGCAAATCGACATGGAAATGGAATTTCTGTAACACACAGGAAATTCTAACTTCAGAAAAAAAAACTTTTGCTGGTCAAACTTTCTAGTGTCCATTCCATGCCAGTATAATTGTGGCTGGGGATGGTGTGGTGTGGTGTAGTGTAGTGTGCTGCGATAACAATTGTATTTCAAGTTCTAAAATTTCATGTCATGCAGTACATAAAATGACTGAAAGGAAATACTTTAAATAATTTGAGTTTTTTGTTTTTGTTTATTGTTGTTGTTGTTTCTGTTTGTTTTATTCTCTCTGGCAATATTTTATTTCTTTCTACAACGCTTAAGTCATTGACAACATGAAATTTGATTGTGTCTTCTGGTCATCATCAACAATAAGCACCAGCAGCAGCACAAGCAGCAGCAGCAATGGCAGCAATAGCAGTAGCTGTAGCAGCGGTAGTAATAATAAAAATAAAAAATAAAAATCATCAACATATTACTACAAAAACACATACAAAGTATTAAATGTTGCAACAACAACAACAAGAACAAGAAAAAAGGAAAATTTAAAAAAAAAACAGAAAAATATTCAAGTCCTCACATTACAAGCTGGGGGTATAAAAATAAATTTTTTTTTTTGCAATTCACATACAATATTACCCCGTTACCCTAACTTGTTAAAACTAACTTGGACTGGCATATAAAAAATAATTTTTGTTTTTCATGGGAAGGAAGTATCTCATCGAGAGTTGCTAGCTGGTAAGCAGAAATTAAAGAAATAAGGCAACCGACATAGTTTATGCAACACTTTTTTGGAACTCTTTAGATTGGCACAGTTACTCAGAGAATGAAGTCGTCGTAGTCTAGAAGGTAATGTTTTGGCTTATTGGACGTGAGGTAACGGTTTAATATCGCAGGCCGGACCTATCCTACAAAACAAAATATGATGAAATATTTCTACGGCGACTTCCTCTCAGCAGATTACTAGCAAAAATACATACATACATACATAATTGGCCATTACAACCCTCCAGTCAGGATTACAGCCTAGCTTCTCACAACACTCATGTTGTGTGCGTTAATATTATACGTGAATGGCGGGATCTACAGCTTAACGTCGACTCCGAACGACAGGTTTTTGAGAAACTTTTACATGGCAATTTTGTTTTAATCTCAGAGTTTTTGCCAGAAATCTGCTGAGAGGAAGTCGCCGAAGAAATATTTTTTTTCATATTTCGCTTTGATGTCTGACCTGGGATACGAACCCGGGCTTTACGTCTTATTAGACGATACTGAGATTAAATAAAAATTTCCATGAAAATTTTCTCAAAAATCTTTTCTTCGGAGTCGAATTTAAATTGTAGGTCCCGCCCCGCATGTATAAAATTAACACACACAAAATAAGTTGAGTGAGAAGCTGGGATGTAATCCTGGGTTTTATGTATGAAACAGAGAAAATGATTCTGATTTAAAAAATATAAAAAGTAACGACTTGGACTGAGCCCTGTTTACAACGCCTCTCGTTGTTTTATTATTATTTTCATTTTTATTTCTGTTTTGTAACTTAAAACCATCTACCGACCGACGACCATTACATTTTATTCCATACGCCAACCAACCAGCCAGCCATCAAGAACAATACGAATACGTATGCCAGGCAATGAGTGGAACCATTTCAATGGGGACCCACACAGCCACTTAAAAAATCTCCATAACATGCCGTATCTTAAAGTTGTAACAAAAATATCAATTCAATTTTAAAATACAAAAAGAACGCACAAATAGAGAGGGGAAGGGGGGGAAATATAATTTTTTTCTCTGTTCTTCCACTTCCAGTCACTCATCTTGTTTGGATGACGAGAATGTTGATGGTAATGATGAGGATGATGAGGATGCTGTGGATGATGCTGTTGCTGATAATAAAAAAAAAAAGAAAAACTGAAGTATGTTAACCAAATAGATTTTAAGTACACTTCATTTTCTTGTTTCTTATTGTATTATTTTCTACTTCAATCATCTCTCGCTCTCTCTTTCTCTCTCTCTCTTTCTCACCATATGCTGCTGTACGAGTGTAGGGTACTTGTAATTAGATTTGAAGTAAAATAAACATTTGGGGGTAGTATTGAGGCAGGGTAGCATTGAAATTCTTTAAAAACACTAGAAAGTTTCATTATGCTTTACCATTATGAATGGGAAAAAAAGAGTATCTTAAACAGGGAATTTTGCTTGTTATGCACTGATGGCAATTGAAAAGAATTTAAATATCAGCTTGAGAAGTGAATATAGATTCTCTGATACCACTGACAAATTCCATTTGCTCTCCTAAGTAAGGTATTTCGATGAAGGGCTTTACGCTGAGTTAGTGTTTCGTAACTGTATTGGGCAAGCAGGTTCTCCATTAACGACAAACGTCTATATTTGGGATTTTTGTTTTGTGCAATTCATCAAACTGTTATGTCTGACGTGTTACATAAACCAGTTACCGATGCCACAATTGTGCAACTTTTTCCTCCTTGTCCTCATCACTATACAGCAATGTTCATATTTACTTACTTAAGTGATCATTAAACCGTTTAGTCGGGATTACAATGTCGCCTCGTACACCGGAACCTACAGTTTAACATTGACTCCGAATGGCAGTCTTAAGAAGCTTCAGATAGCAATTACTCAGAGTTTTTGCCAAGAGACAGTTGAGACGACATCGACGATAATAATATTCTTTTATATTCCGTTTTATTCAAGATATGCTCAGCTGGGGTTTGAACCACTAACTCTCGTCTAATACGCCAATACATTGCTTACTACACTACGGTGACAGCAATATTATATTTTCATGCAACATTCATGTTAGGACAGTATCCTCCTTTCCTCATCCCTGGAGCTTCGGTAGAAATCCTTAGCAAGGTGGACACGACCAATGCGCCCCGCATGCGTACCTATAATGCAATGCCACGTAATAACCCCGACACCCATACTCAGTATGCTGCTCTGGTGTTTAAGCAGACTTATCGTGCGCCCTTTATCCAGCTATGGCTAGATTTTCTGCGCCGTTCTACCCATGTCGGAGGCCGCCCATCTGTCGTTGATGGAATTGACGATTGCATTATCAATTCTCATAGAGATTCCCACAGTCGAGAATTAATCGGAGAGTTCGATGCTTGTGCCCTACTTGGCCAGTTCATCCGCTCTACATTCTACATTCATACATAATTGGTCATTACAACCCTTTAGTCAGGATTACGACCTAGTTTCTCACACCACTTATGTCGTGTGTGTTTATTTTTATACATGAGTGGCAGGACCTACAGTTTAAAGACGACTACGAACGACAGGTTTTTGAGAAATTTTTCATGACAATTTTATTTACTCCCAGAGTTTTTGCTAGAAATCTGCTGAGAGGAAGTCGCCGAAGGAACTTTTTGTATTTCTGTTTTGATATCTGGACTGGGGCTTGAACCCTGGCTTTACGTTTAATAAGCCAACGCGACTTTGAACCACTGGCTCTCGTTTAATACGCCAATACATTGCGTATTACACTACGGCAACAACAATGTTATGTTTTCATGCGGCATTCTTGTTAGGACAGTATCCTCCTTTCCTCATCCCTGCAGCTTCTGTAGAAATCTTTAGCAAGGTGTACACGACCAATGCGCCCCGCATGCGTACCCATAATGCAATTCCCCATAATGATCCCGACAACCATACTGTGCATGCCGCTCTGGAGTTTAAACAGACTTACCGTGCGCCCTTCATCCAGCCATGTCCAGATTTTCCGCACCGTTCTACCCAAGTCCGAGGCCGCCCATCTGTCATTGATGGAATTGACGATTGCATTATCAATTCTCAAAGGGATTTACAAAGTCGAGAATTCATCGGAGAGTTCGATGCTTGTACCCCTGCTTGGCCAGTTCATCCGCTCTATACATACATATGTACATAATTCGTCACTGCAACCCTTTAGTCAGGATTACAACCTAGTTTTTCACACCACTTATATTGTGGGTGTTAATTTTTATACAGGAGTGGAGTTTAAAGTCGACTCCTAACAATAGATTTTTGAGAAACTTTTCATGACAAATTTTATTTACTCTCAGAGTTTTTGTCAGAAATCTGCTGAGAGGAAGTCGCCGAAGAAATACTTTTTGTATTTCTGTTTTGATGTCTGGTCTGGAACTTGAACCCTGGCTTTACGTTTAATGAGCCAACAACCTACCTACTAGACTACAGCGACTTCATAGTTACGGCTCTATCGTTACTGGGAATATCATTTTGAAATGGACACCATATAGTTAAAATCTTAAAATAATTCTTGTCTTCATGGGATGAATCTATCGGAAATATCTTTTCTTAAAGGCATTCATTATAAGGTCCAGAATGAGAATCCCCTCAAGTCACTACAATTCTACTACTATTGGGGAGCTAATGTGGGTTAATACATGGCTTATTTGGATAAAGACTTTGTTCGCCAGTCTTAACCTTGGGATTCTTCTTCTGTTAAGTCTTTTCGTTAAGTCTCTAAGTTCATCACGCATGCCATCTGGGTTCCAGATGTGTTCCTTATAAACTGATGAAGTCTGTTAATAATATTTTTGATTTAAAGTGCCTAACACTCCAACTACGGTTTTTAAATCCATGATAAGGCCATGTGTAGTATACATTCTTAGCCTCAGACAATTGTTCTCCTTTCAAATACGCATTTACTTTTGAAACTTCTTCTCCTTCTTCTTTATCTTGATATTTCTTTGCGTATTTTTTTTCATTCATTCAACTGATATGAATGAATGCCAGTTAAACATGTATGCCTGCATGACTAGCATGGTAGAGACGTAGAAAATGACATGGACGATGTTTAAGTGCGCATTTATTAAAGACGCAATACAAGTTGGACTTACTGGCTTTGAAAGCCTGTAGTTGTTGCTGTTAATCCAAAGAAAAAGACACATGAGGCAGAAATCATAAAGAGGGAAACGGTCTGTATGTTATTCAGCATTGCGTATATACACACAGTTACTAAATTATGCATACGGTTAAAAAATTTCAGAAATTTTTATACTAATCCGTTTTCGTTGAAAATCTTTATAGTTTCCTTGATGTTAAGATGGTCTTTTGCATTGGTTAAAAAATTTCTGAAATTGAACTGAATTATGGGCCTGCACAGGCCCATAAAAGTACACATCCGATTAACAAATTTCACAAATTTTTGAACCAATGCAAAAGACCGTCGTAAAATCGAAGAAAAATGTCAGGCAATTATAAATATTTTCAACGAAAACGGATTGGTTAAAAAATTTCTGAAATTTGTTATCCGTATGTATACTTTTGTGGCTGAGTGTAGTTTTAACCCTTCTTTCGGTTTCTTGTTGAAGCAAGCGATTCTTGAATTTAATTTCGTTCATTCCGGTTTTATTTGCTTTTGTTTCCAAAGTAAAGAGCGACCATAATAGGATAATTGTAATAAAAATACGCAAATTAATTGAATAGTTTAACAAAAAACTACAACAACAACAATAACAAAAACAAAAACAAAAACAAAAGATACACTTGCATACGTACAATTACTTGGAAGGGTTTTAAGTTTCCAAAAAAAAAACTGGTTTTTAAATATTTCTTTCGATGCCTTTTTTTAAAGAAATTTTCTAAAGGGTTACAGAAGTGCATGCTTGAAAGGGTTACCCTATCTGAGGTGTAATTATAAAACTTGTTTGTATGTAACAAACACCTGAAACATATCCTGTAAAGTCTCCATTTCATCGTTTTGTGTGGTACCCTTTAATTCTTTAGTTTTCGTTTTCGTTTTTTTTCTCTGTTATTTACCTCTTCATTGTTTTCATTTTTAATTTTATTTCTTTTTAGTTTATTAACTGACAATTGTTATTGTTGTATTCACACACAATATTTCATTGAATTCTTCTCACAGTCAGTGAGTCAAATCAGTCAGTCATTCAAGTTGGTGTAGAAAACACAATTGAAACTTGAGTCGCAGTAAGTAAGGATGGTCTTGCTTGATTCATTCATTTCATGCTTAAAAAAGGTCTCCTTTTATTGTCTTTGGATACTTGATTTCATTTAAAAGCCGAATACAATACAGGCGGCAAAGTT
The DNA here is from genome assembly GCA_936449025.2 of Sarcophaga subvicina. Lineage (NCBI taxonomy): Eukaryota > Metazoa > Arthropoda > Insecta > Diptera > Sarcophagidae > Sarcophaga > Sarcophaga subvicina. Next base: position 102,590,038 of record OW388082.2, on the reverse strand, counting down.
CAAAAAAAGGTTAAAGTATTAATTTACTTGGAGATTTAAAAGAATTTCTTACCAAAACACATGCCATGTAGTAGCCTGTACGGCTGGATACAATTTTTAGCTCATACATCCGTTCAGCTTGATGGTCTCCTGTTTGTCTCTGATTACACAGCACAGCAATGCCGGAGGTATGTGTTAAGGTTCATCATTAAAACAGGAAAAGATCATGAAGTACAAAGTTAATAATGCTTGAAATAGAAGACTATTTCGTATTAATTTAACGGTGTTTCCATTTATTTTTAAAAGGAAATGAAAGTATTTTCGGTTGAAAGGAAATAGAGAATGAACTTGTAACCGCGAAAGTATCAAATGTTGCTAAAAAAACTAAAAAAAAATTGCTAAATTTGGCAGACAAAAGAAAAAATAATTTTAGCCTTAAAGCACTACAGCAAATTAGTATTTAAAATCAAGGTAGGATGGTCTTTAATTAATTTGGAAACGAAAATTAAATTAAATTGTCTGTCAATTTTACTTGTGTGAAGGCATAGATCAGATTGCTCTTTATCTAAATAGAATATGTTAGTCAAGTAATTATTATTTCTTTCTGGGCGCTTCAGTGTCACACTTGTCTGGGTCCCGGACACTGTGGCATTCTGGGAAACTGCAGAGCCGACGAGATAGCCAGAGCTAGCGCACTACTCTCGGAATCCTGTTCAATCGACTTAGGAATGCCACTTGCCTTGATCAAACTGGCCATCGCGCGCAAATTTTTCCGAGACGCCAATCTATCCTGGATCAACGATGAGTCCTGCTCTACCGCTAGACTCACCTGTCCCTGGATATATAGAAGGCGTGCCAACCAGTTACTTGGACTTGGTCGCGGAATCATCTCAATCACAGTGGCCATGCTTACAGTTCACTGTGTTATGGGTAGACACGCGGAGAGAATGCGCCGGTGCAGATCCGCTGAGGAGGACGAGACTGTTATCCCCTTTCTTTGTCAATGCCCATCTCTTGCGAGGTGCGGATATATGTTATTTGGCTCTCCGATACTTGTCAGCTTGACGGAGCTATCGTCCATTGACGTCAAGGATATAGCCTCGTTTATCAAACTTTCTGGCTGGTTTTCCAGCGCGGGGTGGTCGTGCTTTGGATATGCAGATCTTGCGCTGACCGACCTCCCCCTCCTGTGTTCGGGGGAATTTGGTCAGTACAGGAACTGCGTTCACCTGTGGCATCACAACGGGTCGCTATGCGTGCTCAAGTGAGCTTTTGATATGAAGCTACCACACTAACCTAACCTAACCTAATTATTATTTTTAGTCTTATACTGTATTCTATAACTAGCTGCTCCAGATCCGAGGTTTACACAAGAGTGCCTGACCAATTAAACATTGAGAAAATTGTCATTAATATTGATGCCACAATCTGCTCTAGCACTGAAGCAGTTAGACTATACAACGCCGACAATGACCCAGATATATATTTATGCGACAAGGCTATGAGGTAGAGTGTCCAAATTCTCCTCTCCTAAAAAGTCCAGATTATCGCTATCTTTTGGCGTTCTTATCAAAACTTTACTTTACTATCAGCAAAAAGTGCAAGGGCTTAGATTGTTGCAAGTCTGTTCTTACTAGGACTACATTGGGTAGTAATGATAATGACGGGTAGAACACGAACGGATCAAATATTAGAAATATTGGAAGTTCATAAAGAAACTCGCGAGTATTATTTCAATGCCAAACTGACAAGAAAGCTCGTATGAGTTTGTCTTCCTGGTTTAGTAGAAATTCAGAAGGAGGCTAGCCACTGATAAGACCATAACTATTCTGTGCAATGGAGAGTAAGTCGCCGAACAAATATTTTTTCATATTTCATTTTGATATCTGACCTGCTACGGCGAGGAAATATGATAGGAAAGCGAAGATTCCTCTAAGTTAGAGAAAAATGTTCGTACACAACTGTAATAGGTAGAGATTTGCGTTTTTTGCATCAGTCTATCAGGGAATTGCCTCAATGTGGTAACGGACATTACAAACTCAATATTTATGCAGAATAAAAATTTCATCATGTTTTGTATTTCTTCATCCTGGTTTTCTCTTATTTCTGAGAGGAAATTATGTTTACGACAATGATAGTAAAATCTGTAGAGACTTATTTGAAGACAATTAGCGAGCTTTTGATCGGACATTGTAGACTTAAGAAATATTTTTATAGACTCGGAATTGCTGCCAGTTAAAGTTCTGTTATTTTTTCGGTTATTTCTGAGATGAAATTAACAACACAGCAACCAATGGAGCCCTTTATTCTTACTATAAGTGAATACGTTTCTCTTACATTAGCTTGTTGCAGGACAGTTTTGAAAACATTGATTGTGAAAACAATGAAGATTTTCTATATTGGAGATAATTGAACTCATCGTGAGATCTCTTTAAACGGCATTATGTTTCTCTGCAAACTCTGTTTTAAAAAATTTCAACAACCCTATATGAAGATTTCCTTGGTGATTTTCCAGGTGTCCGTCTAAAAGCAATTGAAAGTGGAATCATGAACAAACCTCAGCTCTGATATCTTAACATTTTTTTAGTAGTCTTATGACAAATGCTTTGAGAGTAACCAATTGTAGTCGCCGTAGTCTAGTAGGTAGTGTCTTGGCTTATTAGACGTAAATCCAGGGTTCGAGCCCCAGGCCAGACATCAAAAACAAAATACAAGAAGTATTTCTTCAGCGACTTTCTCTCAGCAGATTTCTGGCAAAAACTCTGAGAGTAAATAAAAATTGCCATGAAAAGTTTCTCAAACATTTGTCGTTCGGAGACGACTTTAAACTGTAGGTCCCACCACTCATGTATAAAATTAACACACACAACATAAGTGGTGTGAGAAACTAGGACGTTGTACAATGGGTCAATTCGACTTTCGGGTACTGTACTTGTCTTAATTGACAAGTACACGTCCTCTAACCTAACCTAACCAATTGTCATGACAGCTGTCGGAGTCAATGTTAAATGTAAGCATTGACACTCATGATAAAATTTATGCAAACAGCATGAGTGATGTTAGAAGCTAAGTATGTCGTAATCCTGATTTTTTAATGGCCAATAATACATAAATGTATGTATGCATTATGTATGTAATTTTATTTCTTAATATTGCACATTTGCAATAAAGTGTTAAGAACAAAAAAGCAAAAAAAAATTGTGCATACTTGTTGTCGTTCATCGGATTGAGTGATTAGAAAACCCTCTTTAAATTGCAATTCACACCTTTTATTATCATTTTATAAGATATTTAAGAATTTCAAAGAAAACTATTCTCACTTAATAAGGTGTTGTCTTCTACACCCGGGATAAATAATAATTATTTTATTTTTCTTTTGCATTATCTGATGCATAATAATTAACTCAACCAAATCCAATATGATATGATAAAAATATTTGCGTCTATCAACTGTCTGGGTTTTTTTATTTTTTCATTTTGATAAATTAATTTACAGTGTGGGAAAATGTTTTTGTTTGTCAATTTGTAGACAAATAAATTATAATTTTTGTAATTCTTTTTTCTTTTAGCAAAAATGATTAATAACAACCTAAGTTGAGAAACATTGGCTTGAGCCATGTCTGCAGACATTTAGCAGACAATCCTTCCCTTTTTGCATTTATTTTTTTGGATTAAAGTCTAATTTTAACATTCTATATTTAGAAATGGTTTAGGAATTATTGTATTAATTAATTTTTAGTTATGTATGTTTAAATACAAGGAGTACAGAGATAATAAAGCTCTTTTCTATTTTTAGAAAGATGACCATGTGCGGTCCATGATTAAGTATTAAACAGTTGAAGCATAATTGTAAGCCAGCCGTTATATTGTGCATACACTCCCCGAAATATTTATAAGACCAAACGTATTTCTCGAAAAACTTAAAATCTTTTAGAACAATTCGTACCATTTTTGGGTTAAATATAACTAACAATAAAATAAATCTTTTTATGTAAAAAAAAAAAATTTTTATTTATTTAATAAAAGCATAACACAAAATAAATTTCATTTTCAAACGAAAAAATTATAAGACCAATATTAAATAATATTCACCTAAAACTAAAATAACAATAATAAAAATCAATTAGTGAGTAATTTTTGAATTTATTAGTAATGAGTGTGTCCACCGTGATTAATAATGACTTCCTGAAGTCGACGGGGCATAGAAATTATTAAATTTTCAATGCAATTTTGATCAATCCTACTCCATTCTCTTATGATGATTTTACATCCTTATCTGGATGTTATTTTTGAAAACTTGGTCCGATAGTATTGACCTTAAATTTTCTATCGGATTTAGATCTGGACTACATGCCAGCCAATCCAAAACTTCTCGCTATTCATTTTAGTTGATATAAAACAAATAGGAGTCCTTCCCGTAGTCGAAATCCCAGCCCAAACCATTACGGTGCCTTCACCGAAATTTCGCGACATTCGCTGATTTTTTTTACGTGAATCCGTCCAATATTTTTGGGAACCGTCTGGACCATCTAAATTAAATTTTTTTTCATCAGAAAAAATAACTGAAGCCCATTCTTCTTCCAAATATTGGTATTTTTCTGGAAAATTAAATTCAAAAATTACTCAGTAGTTGTTTTTTATCATTGTTATTTTAGTTTTAGGTGAATATTATTTAATATTGGTCTTATAATTTTTTCGTTTGAAAATGAAATTCATTTTGTGTTATGCTTTTATTAAATAAAGAAAAAATATTTTTTTTTACATAAAATTATTTATTTTATTGTTAGTTATATTTAACCCAAAAATGGTACGAATTGGTCTAAAAGATTTTAAGTTTTTCGAGAAATACGTTTGGTCTTATAAATATTTCGGGGAGTCTATGTATGCATGTGTTTAACAATTGAATCGAAAAAATATACGAGATTTTGGCCATCTTCTCTGTAGCGATGTGTTCAGTTACTAAACACCTGCAACCAAACGATGTATTGTACGGTTCTCGACCTTTACAAAGAGTCCTTATAATGGCTTCTACATTACTGTTGTCTTGAAGAAACTAAGGCTGACCTTAGATGTCAATGAATGTAAATTCCTCTCTTGTGCTTGAGAAGGACGTTCTCAAACGTATAAACTCCTTTTCCTCATCATAGATTCTACATACCATATTGGAAGTGATTTCAATTCCGAACAAATATTTATTCTGTCTACAATGCCTATTCAGAAAATCGGCTACTATTCTCAGACTACTTCTGTATAGTCTCAAGGAGGATTCAAATTATCTCCACAGCAATTCTCTCACTCCTGTCTGGCTAGAGAAAAAATTCCATCTCTTTATATAGCTTCTCTTTGGATGAGTATATCCTATCAAACTCTTCTTCCCATTCCATAGAATGATTCTGGCGAATTCCCAATATCCAAATATTAATAAGAATGCTGTCCGCCACCTATCAAATCACGATGCCCTCTAAATAATATCGTGTTCGATTTGTCTCTCATTACCATAATTATAGTCTTAAATATTTTAAACAGGAGTTAAATAATTTTTTTTGGAGAATATTCTACCACTCGTTAATGGTTTCGTTCGGTCTAATTTTTAATTTTGTTAACATACACCCTCGTAACCGAGTCTTGTTTGTAAGATCTCACAAAAATTCTCTTCAAAATTGTCTTTTACCATTAGAATTGTCTCGTACAGCCTTGGCATTCAATCCTCAGATAATTTTCTACAGAGTTTATCAACCAGCTGTCTTTGAAGTTTCGAAAACAGTCGGTGAATATGTAAACTAAACTTAGATATTGAAATCTCAGTTATAAATAGGTCAACCCGAACCTTTGTAATAGAACATGGGGTTCTTAAATTATGCCTCAATATGGCATCAACATAATTTGAATACTCAAATGCAGAAGAAATTGCGGAACACGTGTGTGTGTTCAAATGCATGATATTTCGCAACGAAGAAAGTAATGATAAGGCAAACAAAGTTTTCCTAATCGGGGATCGTAAAAAGAGTCGATCTGTAAAAACCTGTAAGACTTCTTATCCCAGATATATGACATAATACGGGATTAATCAGTTTGGATGGATCTACATCAACAGCTAGAATCGGAGGACGGCTTTCTCAACAGGATTGTGTGGCCAGTTTAGAAAACTCATTAGGTCGACTCTGACAAGTGTCCAGCTGTTCCTATTCAGTTGTCCAGCAAAAAAAGCGTCAAATTAGTTTGATTGTGATAGAGGAAGTCGTTGATTTGCCGTTATCCCATTGCCAAAGGAAATATTTAAGTAAATTAGGCCTTCTAATATCGACCATGAAGTCGCCGTAGTCTGGTAGGTAAAGTGTTGGCTTATTAGACGGTAAGCCAGGTTTTAAACCCCAGGCCAGACATCAAACAAAATACTAAACATATTTCTTCGGCGACTTTCTCTCAGCAGATTTCTAGCAAAAACTCTGAGAGTAAATAAAATTGCCATGAAAAGTTTCTCCAAAAATCTGTCGTTCGGAGTCGCCTTTAAACTGTAGGTCCCGCCACTCATGTATAAAACTTAACACACACAACATAAGTGGTGTGAGGAACTAGGTCGCAATCCTGACTGAAGGGTTGTAATGACCAATTATGTATGTATGTATGTATGTATGTATGTATGTATGTATGTATGTAGGTATGTATGTTTTTTTTTTTTTGTTTTGAGCCGGAGGTGGGAATCTTCGAAAGACACTTTTGTTCCAACAAAAGAGTGCACGATTCACCATCACTGGTGCCTACGTACTAAACCCACCCCCTACACACTTCAACCACTCTCCCCCCGCGGGACTGCCGTAAGGTACTACTTCGCGGAGGGCTGGTTAGCTTGAAAGCTTTATCACATTAATTTAAATTTCTTTGGAGTACTATCATTACTTCAGCCATTCTCTGACTATATTGACTCCATAGAATCCTACAGTTCAACAGTTCTTCCATTAGCCGGTTTGGTCCTAAATTCGTTTCTCTCGGCCATCTAAATCTGGGACATATATATAATAATATGTATGTATGTATGTATGTATGTAACATCGATCATTGTTAGATGTTCCTTTTTTGGATTTTTTAGATTTCAGTTTAGACTGATAGTTGATCGGTTTCCTAGTAATTTTACTCTTTTCAATACAAAACTGTTAACAAAGTCGAGGATAATTTACAGATGTGGCGGGAAGACTTGATTGTGGACTTGATTGTTGGTCTTTGTCCTTCGTCTATGTGACGTCAGATAAATGGTCTACGTGCATAGATCGTACAAGAACCATCGTTGCTGATTGAGCAGATAAGCGCTTTCATCAAAGAACTGTGTTTATTCCACTTTGTATTACTACGCCAATAAGCAAAATTGCCTCATTTGGCAGCAAGACAGACTATAATCAAGCCGCCAACAAATCATCATTGCATCCATTAAAATTGTTTGTTAGAAGGGCTTGGTAATTGCCTACCAAAAGTGACCATTGCTTCCTTAATTGCTTTGATGGCTGTTCTATTATTTCTACTGACATGGAAAAACAAAAATAGGTTCTTAAAGCTTTTAATACTTCCTGTCATCAAATGTCATTTAACTTATTTGGGAGAGTCTATTCGAAATTAATTTCCTAGAAAAAATAAACAAAAATTCCAATTAAATATTCCATTGCGTTTGTGTTCTAATATGAGTGCAACACCTTACTTGACATAAATTTTCATATTTAACGATTACAACTGCTGATAACCCAAATTGTTAATCAAGATTAACGGTTAACAAAACGTTAAAACTTTACTTTGTGACACACGGCTATGTACACTTCCTCAAATACAAATCAAATTAAATCGAAACGAAACGAATTAAATTATTAAACCTGTTGACCATATTTTCTTTTTCTTTTCAAAGTAATTTCGAAATCAAATAACAAATGACATATTATTGTTGCAACACTGACATTTCACCTTATACAACAACAAAAACAAACAAAGAACAAAAATAACAGAAGGCACAGTAATGTTCTACACTATAGACCTGGTTTAATACTAACGAATGGCATTAAAGTACTTTGACATTAGCGTTGGCCTTTAATTAAATTGTTTTCCTTGTCAACGACATTTAAACACAGAAAGAGTATTAAAAGAGTGAAAAAAACGAAACCCTGAAAGTAAAATTAATTAAAATTCAAATGACGTTTTCAACTCTCGTATACAAGTTGCAACAAATGACGTACCGTACATCACGCATATATTTTAAATGCATAGAGAATTAAACTGTGTGTGTTGCAAGTTGCTTAACAAAACTATCTCCACAACAGTGGATCCTACCAAAAAGCCGCACATGAAATTAGTTTTTTAAGAATTTTATTCTGAAGCAAGTCAACTTCTAGACTAAGTTTTACTGTAAAGATTTTATATGTGCGTACATATGTATATACGAGTGTGTATGTGTATATAATATGCTTATAATTATTATCATTAGTTGTTGCCATTGCTTGTTGTTGTTATTTATATTCTTTAATTTTATTGGTGTGGACTATGAAGCCCATTTTAAAGTGGAATAATTGAAGCAGTTCTTCACTTTTTTTTTCTTTTTTTTGTTTTCAGTCCGTAAGCATATGGAATTAAGTTTTTTACACTGTGCTGCAAAATTAATTTCTCAATAATTATTTGGAAAACTAATTACACAATTAGTTCAGTTTCTTATTTACTTAAGAAGTCATTACAACATTTTAGTCAGGATTTCACTCCAACCTCTAACACCACTTATGTTGTGTGTGTTAATTTTATACATGAGTGGCGGGACCTACAGTTCAAAGTCGATTCCGAATGATAGATTTTTGAGAAACATGTCATGGAATTTTTTTTTACTCTCAGAGTGGATTTTTAAACATGGAAAAATCAAAAATCTGGACGATTCGATTCTATTATCGCCTGCAAAAATAAAATATTAAGTGGTAGGGTTTATGCAAGACCGTACTAGATGCCAAGACAAATATCGTTGAGATCGATTAACTTTACTGTCAGAAACTGCTGAAATCTTAGCTTGCTGATGATCTAGTACGAAACGATAAGGATTTCAAAAGTGCTATTGACTTGAAATCAGAGTACGCAACAGAGGTCAGCAATGAGTATTAAAAACGATGAGTAGATTCGAATCATACTTATAATTTCTGATACTTGTACGCATTCATACTTATTTTAATGTCATACCCATACTACTCATCTTCAAAGTTTGAAGTACTCATCGTACTCATACTTAACAATACGTATGATGTTGTTGATTTTGATTCTCCATGACTCATCGTATACACGAATCACAAAATAAGTATTCGATTCGCGTACGAACACTACATACTCATAAGAAGGTTGTGTGTTTTCTCTGCTTGCTGTCTTTGTCTTTTTCTTTCTTCTCTCTTTGTAAATGCAACAACAACTAAGACTGTAAATTTTGATGAATGATTCAAATCACTCGAATCAGTTATGAATATCATAAGTACTCTTCTAAATTTATGAATCTGAATGAGTAGGCGTAAGAATCAAACATATTTCGAATGTTATGAGTTGTACTCATACTCATTGCAACCTGTACTTATAAATCAATGTTGTAGTGGGTACGAATGAATTAGAGTAGTTGAATTTCAACACTGTTGACTCACTCATTCTCAAAATTTCATGAGTACTTATGAGTAGCGAAAAAGCGATTCATTGCTGATCTCTGGTACGCAAGAGAAATGTTGTGATGTAAGTTACAACAGCGTATTTCACAGGAAAGAGCAAAGTTATAGCATTGAATTTTAATCATGTATGAGACATGCGGGCCACTTGTTTACATCTGACAAAAAAATAAAATCCAGTCCAAATAAAACGACGACAGTTCCATCTGCAAGCAAGGTCACGTTGTCTGCTATTGAGAGTGGAAATTCCTTTTTTCAAATGGCTTCCATAAAGCCCCTCTATATTATATGGTTTGCTGCTATTAATATCGTTTCTTCTCACTTGAGATTGCACTGATAATTCTCGGAGTATTGCATCTGTTCAGGTGTTTTTTTGGTGGGCCATTGCTTCTTGTGTCATGAGGATTGGTACCAGATTTCGCTCTCTCTGATGATTTCCTTTTTTTAAACATGAAAAAGTAGCTGATGGCTGTTGGCAATATACTTGAAAACAGTTATGAGGTATGGTCTCCTGTTTGATGTTATCATAAGGAACTGCACAGTTTTTACTGTAAAATTTGGAAGCCATTGGGGTATCCTGAATAATATTAATTGGAGATTGGGGTATGAAAAAAGTCGCCATAGCCTACTGCTTAATAGTGTGTTGCTGAAGTGTGTTGACATATGAGACAACCCCAAGCGAATTTCTCTCAGCAGTCTTCTGGCGAAGATCCTGTCTAAAAGTGCTGAATAAAATCGAAATTTATGTTGCTTTCAAATTCTCGGTGACGTAAACATTTGCACAATACCAGTTAGGCAACACTGTTTGCTTTTTATTTGTCAAAATGTATTGAGAAAGTTATAAATAATATTGACAGCCATAGTATTGACAACCGATAAGATCTTCTAAAAACAGTACGACTTTCTCCAAGCCATGCTATTTCGATATTCCGCCCCTTTAACAAAAATTTAAAATGAAAAACATAAATTGTAGCCCTGTGTACCGCCTATGTACAAGAATGTATATTTGTAAGCACACATGTTTCTGTTGAATAAACATGAATGGCCAGTCAGTTAGGCAGTCAGGAGCATGCAGACAGTAACCCAAGTATCTGAAATGTTAAGCATTTAAACAATTTTTTCTATTTTTATTTGCAATTATTTATCAAAGATGTGCTTTCTATACTACCCCCCCCCAGACCAAGACTGGAGACAAAAGAACAAAAACAAAAAAAAAAGTTGCATTAAAGGCAGCAAATGGTCAAACCGATAGACAGAGACTCATTGAAGACAAGCTGAACGTAAAAAAAGCGCAACAACACTGACATTAGCATTTAAAGTTGAGAACACTAACACAAACGAACACACACACACATGCATATGAATACAATTAAAGATATACTCATTCGGTCATTCCTTCATTCATTCATGCATTCGTTCATGCATGTGTTCATGCATTCATTCATTCATTTATATGTGTAGCATGTTGTCTCTACAACTTCCGTTTTGTTTTCGTTATTTTTATATCAAGTTGTTCTCGACAAGTTATTGCCGTTGTTGTTATTTTTGTTTTATTTTTAGTTCTTTGTTGTTGTTGCTTTTTTCACTGTCCGCTAGAAAAATTTAGACAGGCAAATAGCATTGCAGATGGTGAATGAATGAATGAATGATTATTTTGAACAGTTTCTGTTATTCCTGGTCACTTATTTGCGAATGGCATGGTGGGTAGTTTGTTATAAAAGTGTTCCTGATTAGAAACTTTACAGTTTCCCATTGTTTCCCTAAGGTAAGAAGAAGAGTGATGAGATAATGCGAAGGCTATTGAATGAAGTCGCAGTTGTCTAGTAGGTAGTGTGTGTGTTTGTTGATTAAACGAGAGCCCGTGGTTCAAATACCAGCTCAGCTCTAAAAATCTATGAAATTACCATGAAAAGTTACTTAAATCTATTGTTCGGAAGCACCACTCATGGAGAAGATTAACACACACAACATGAGTGGTGCAAAAAGCTAGGTTGTAATCCTGACTAAAGGATTTTAATAGCCAATTAAGTTAGTCAGTAAAGAGAATAGAACATCAAACAGAATTCTGGAATAAATCTGACGACTATTGTTCTGCATTTCGGCGAAACGATTCCAACAAAAGGCCCCACATATACAATGATATGGAGTCTCATATCATTGTGGATAGTCTCTGAGAGGTTTAGGTAGGAGATGTATTAGTTGAATTATCTAGGAATGTATAAAAGCTAATGTGGATTACTAACATACATACATAATTAATCATTACAACCCTTTAGTCAGGATTACGACCTAGTTTCTCACACCATTGACGTTGCGTGTGTTAATTTTATACATGAGTGGCGGGACCTACAGTTTAAAGTCGTCTCCGAACGACAGATTTTTGACAAACTTTTCATGGCAATTTTATTTACTCTCAGAGTTTTTGCCAGAAGTCTGCTGAGAGGAAGTCGTCGAAGAAATACTGTTTGTATTTTGTTTTGATGTCTGGCCTGGGGTTTGAACCCTGGCTTTACGTCTAATAAGCTAACACACTGTCTACTACACTACAGCAACTGTATTGTTAAAGATGTCCTAGAGTACTGCGATCATACGATCCATTGTATTGTCGTGGATCTATGTAGGGTATCTCTATAAAAACTTTAAAATGTTGTTTGGTGTCAGTATCTATAACTCTCTGTCTGGTACTTGATACACATCCAGATGCATTCTTCTGAAATACTTCGTACATATCCAGAAGATCGTTTACTATACTAAAACGACTCCCGGTTAATAACATGCATGACTTAAATCGCCACTCATTCTAATTTCCAAATAAAAATTGAAATTGTTTTAAATATATTTGGTTTGAGGAGGAACTCAGCCTTTTTCCAATTTCCTCTTACTTACTTAACTCGCCATAACGTTTAACGGATTTCGGCCTGCCGCAACACCTCCTTCCAGGCGCCTCTGCTTCTTGCGCGCCTACGCCAGTTGGTCACACCAATCGATGACAGGGCTTCCTCGATTTGGTTCTTCCAACGGATACAAGGTCGTCCTCTTCGCCGACTTCCGCAGATTCCCGCATCAACTACTCAACTCGCCGGAGCATCCTCCTCCATTCGAACGACATGGCCGAGCCAGCGCAGCCGCTGGATATTAATACGCTGTACAACGTCAATGTCGTTGAGGAGCTCATACAGCTCACTGTTGGATCGGATACATACAGGACCAAAGATCTTACGTAGGACTTTTCTCTCGAACACTCTCAAGGCCGCTGCGTCAGTTCTTAATAGGGTCCATGCCTCTGCGCCATAAATAAGCACGGGTAGGATGAGTGTCTTGTAGAGTGTTAGTTTTGTCGTACGAGAGAGGTCTCTGCTACTCAATTGCCTATTGAGGCTACAGTGGCACTTGTTGGCAAGAGTGATCCTGCGCTTGATCTCCAGACTGACATCATTTCTGGTGCTAACGGCAGAGCCAAGATAGATGAATTCCTTGGCCGTATTAAAAGTTAGTTATCGGCCGTAATCTGAGACTCAATAAGCCGCGCGTCTCTACTCGTCGATAACATATACTTTGTTTTGCCCTCATTTACTGCCAGACCCATCTTACTAGTGCCTATTCATTTACATGAAATTCCACGTTGGCGACCCTGTTTTTCTTGCTTGTCCAGACATGGATGTTAGCGTTACTGTCAGATAGTATTGCTATGCTCCGCCGTTTATAGTTTTTCTCCATTGAGCATATATTTCGACGGCGTAGACTTGAGCTTGAAAGATACCCGTGTAGTACGTATAGTACGTTTGAAAGATACCCGTGTAGTACTCTGGAGGTGAAGGTGCTCCTGCCCCTCTATCCTGTCCCTTTATCTGAAGGCTGAAAAGAAATCATCTGTTATGAGATCTCCTAGCTTTTATGGCTTATACAGCAGGATAAAGGAATGAAAAACAAAGTCTTTCTACACTACAGATCAATGGATAAGCTGGCTTATGTTTGAGTGCCAAGAATATTGGGAAATACTTTCTACCACAACTGTCTCGTAGATGAACATGCGTAGATAAAAATGCTTAAAAAAATCCTGGTTAGTATGATCCTTTCCAGTTATTTCAGAGATACTGGCTAGTTGGTCATGATATTCGGGGATTACGAACTTAAGAAAAGGAATTTATTTTTTTAAGCTTAGTAAGTCCAGTCATATTCCATTCTAACCTAACATATTATGCAGTCGGTTATGAATGTTTAATCCTTTTTTGTCCTTTCTTGTTTAAATGTGTTACACTTTCCGTTTGTGTTGTGTTTGTCTTGTTAGAGTTGTCTTTAGCCTTTTTCATCTCATCTCCACTCCACTCTTCTGGTTAAGTTTCCAATAAATTTATTTCTCTACTTTCTCGCTCTCTCACTCGCTCCCTCTCTCTCTTTTGCTGCAAAGCACGACTAAAGGACTATTTGGAGTTTTTCAAGTGGACTGTTGGTGTTTCTAAAAATAAACATTTTTCGTGGCGGAACATTTTGCGTTTTTTCATCTTTTTTTGTTTCTGTTTTTCTCAGAAATGTTTTTAATATTTTGGCTTTTCGCATTGGTGTTGGGGTTTTTGGCTTTGGCGTTGGCGTTGGTGCTTATATTTATTACAACATCACAGACAGCACTTGACTTTGGAACAACAATTTTCTAGTTCTTCTTCTTCTTTTTGCTGTAGATTTGTTTTGTTTTCGGTTGAATAATGCTGTGGAAAAATGACAAAGTGACCGGAAGATATGATGGCAACCAAATTCTTTTATTTATACGAGTATGTGGAGTACAGAATGTTGTTGTTTATGTATATTGTTTTATTCATATGCATTGTATGTGAATGTGGTTAACTTTGAATATGTGTATGTACGTATATACATATGATTGGATTAAGAATTTTAGAAAAACATAGAATTTTGAAACCCAACAATTTTAAAAACGGACTTTAAGTTTATTTCCAAGGGAACATTTGGACTCCATTCAGTTTTATTTATCTGTTTAACTCATTTTGTTCTGGAAGTTGAATTTTTAACTTCGGGTATAAAAAGTCTACTTGTTCACAAGTGTCCTTCATTGATATTTGGAATAAATACACACTGGAAATTAGTTTGCATTCATTCTGACACTTACCAGCGGCTATACAACGATTTTATTGGAAAGATATTCGAAATAAAAAATTTGTTTAAGGAAATCGTTCGAAACAGGCTTTTTTTAACAGGCTTTTTTTAACAGGCACGACAGAGGCGTGGAAGCGTAATTATGCTCAAAAATGTAATAACGCTTGAAATTTTATTCACTTTGAACAGGTGGCTTTAAAGCGAGATCTTTAATATCCCCTTTCCAACATGGTTTTTTGAAAGGTAGGTCGACTGTCACTAATCTTCTTGAATTTACTACACATGTTTTCAGGGGTTTTCTTGCCAGAGCTCGGACTGATGTAATTTATACTGATTTCAGTAAAGCTTTTGATGGGGTTGATCATAGAATTTTACTTCTTAAACTTTCATTAATCGGTATTCCTGATATTATTCATCGTTGGCTAGACTCCTACCTCTCCCTGAGGACTCAGAGGGTATTGTTTAGGAATGTATTGTCTAAGACTGTATATGTTACTTCTGGTATTCCGCAGGGTAGCCATTTGGGTACTTTACTGTTCTTATTGTTTCTTAATGATCTTCCTTGTGCTATTTCTGATTGTAATATTCTGATCTATGCTGACGACGTTAAATTATTTTATACTTTTGATGATGATCATGGTCAGGCTGTTCTTCAGCGAAATATTAATTTGTTTGTAACTTGGTGCAGAATTAATTTAATGGATCTTAACTTGAAGAAATGTAAATGCATGGTTTTCTCTCGCGGGGGCGTAATTTCGTCCACTTATGTGATTAATTCTTGCCCTTTGGAAACTGTGACTACATTTCTTGATTTGGGAGTATTATTGGATATGAAATTGTCTTTTATTGATCATATTAGTATGATGATTGGCAAGGCTCGGGCTGTTCTTGGTTTTGTGAAATGATGGGCTAGGGAATTCATCGATCCTTATATAACAAGACTGCTATACATTTCACTTGTTAGACCTATTTTGGAGTATGCGTCTATTATTTGGAATCCGTACTATCGTTGTCATAGTGATTCAATAGAGTCTGTGCAGAAGCAGTTTTTATTATTCTGTTTACGTGGCTTAGGATGGGATTATGCCAATGGGTTTCCGTCATATGAGGCTAGATTAGGTTTGATAAAACTTCCAACTTTGGAACGTAGAAGGACTGTTTTAGGGGTTTGTTTTGTTTTTAGTCTAATTAAAGGTGATATCGATTCTGAGTTTTTGCTTTATAACCTGAATTTCAGTATTCCAGCAAGATTTTCACGACACTATCGTCCTCTTTCTTTAGATTTTTATAGAACGAACTATGGATGTAATTTTCCTTTTCGTAGATTATGTAACGATTTTAACTTATATTACGATTTTATTGATTTTAATAGTAGTGTTTGTAATATGAAACGTAGCTTATATGCTGGCATTAATTTGTAAATTATTATATAAAAATGTATTTTCGTTCTTGTCATAGGTAGTTCCTGTTTATTGTAACTTTATTCAGCTTGTGATTAAGTTCTGTAGCTGATTTATGTTCTCGTTGCCATTGCTTTTCCCTTACGCGCTACAGTCCGGGCTGTAGTGTGTACGTGTCCCTACGTAATGGGGACGAGCCCGCAGCGGTCGGGTGAGTGTGGGTTAGTGTGAGGCCGGGGACGTTCGAAGATAAAAAAGCACTTTGAGGTGGTGGAACAGAAGATAATTTATAAGGCGCGTTACGTAGAAGTTATACGGGATATTTCTATCTAAAAAGTAGGCTACATGTACTTTTACGCGATAGAAAGTGTAGGGTGGGCCATCTATCGGTTTCAATTTAAACCATCATTAATTTAGAATCTGGCAATACTTATGTCATTCTATTCTGCCATAAAATTTTGTATATTATCTCCATTGAACGTATTGGATCGATTTAGAGTTTGAGCAACTTTGGGATTTATTAGAAATGTATTTCCAAAACAAAGACAATTTATCGGAAATTGCAAAAATTGCAATAAAATAAATCATCTTTTCGAATGAAGCTCATTTTCATCTTGGTGGTAATTTATAACAAAATTACCATATTTGGAGCTCAGATAATCCACACATGGTCTTACAGAAGTCAATGCACACATTACGAGTGACTGTTTGATGCGGCTTGTGTGGCGGAGGCATCATTGCCCCATATTTCCTTGAAAATAAGGACGGCGCAACAATTACGAACAATGGAAACACCTATCGCACCATGATAATCGATTTTTTTTCTACCCCCTGTTCATGGTATTGAAGTGAACGATGTAGGATGAAGCAACTTGCCATACATCTCATGTCACAATCGATTTATTTTGTTAAACGTTTAATGGCCGTTAAATTAGCCTAAATGGTGATGTCAATTGGCCGCCAAGAAGCTGTGATTTGACACCATTGGACTATTTTCTGTGGGACGCCATTAAAGAAAAGTGTTATGCCAACAAACCAGAGATAATTGAGCATTTGGAGGTCAACATTCGTGATGCCATTGGCGAGGAAAAGTGCACGAAAATTGCTTTAATCGAATGAAATACTGTGGGGCCAGCCGCGACAACCATATGAATGAAATAATATTCCGTTTCTAACCGGTATAATTGTGTTTCACAACCAGAGAATAAATGTGGCAAAATTTTAAACCGTTTTAGTTTTATTGTATTCTTAAATTTCAACTTTAAAATGGCCCACCCTATATAACACAGGGAGCACATACAATATATCGTATGGCCACAGTATCACGATAATAATCCCGCCTAAATGACGTTTATCTTCTTTATTCGAAATGTCCTTATCTTTTAATTATGTTTTACATTTATGTTTTAAACTTAAATTCCTTTTCATGACCCATATTCTGTCCAATACTTGTTTAATCTTGTTCAATAAAAACTTATTTTTTAGTTACGAACGAAAAAAAAACATTTCTAAAAAGCAAATCAAAATTTCTTTGAAAACTTTTCAAAATAAATCCTTCAAATCGTAGACAGAATGATATATGTGGGCCACACCACACCACATCACAATCCATTGATGGTGGTCAATGGCAGTCACTTATTTGTGTTGCGATTCAAAGAGTTTTGGATACACCAGTGAGTGTGTGTCTGCGGTCGGTTTTTGTTTTCCTAAAGTCTAGATTATGTTTGTGATATTAAGTGTGCGTATGTGAGTGAATCTATGTGTGAGTGTTGCATGTGAGTGTATGAGTGAGTGTGAAGTGACATTTTAAGTGGTCTGCTATAGCTGATGATACTGACATGTAGGTTCCGTTAAGCGTAAATTAATCCATTGTCATCAGCAGTAACTACCACGACATACATATACGATGAGTATATGTATGCAGTTGTATGCTTATGTATACAGATATGCAGATATAAAATTACGCGTATGGATATAAGCTAAGAGCCAATATATGTACATAAGTAAAGGCACATAAAGTTTACAATGAAGAACGTCTCTAAGTGATACACTGAGAAAAAATTCAGAGTAATTCAGATTCGATTATCACATGTGCTCTACTTTCCGAAAATCCAATAAGAATTGTACGAAAGATTATAGATATATAGATTAAGATATATAGATTATAATCTCTTAATTTCTTAAAATAAACAAACAAACAGTTTTAATATTGAAAATATTTTTAAAAATAATTTTTTAAAGCTGGCTGATATCAGCTTGAAATGAAAACAATTCGAATAAAATTTAAATTGTCTTATCAATTTTCAAAAACTCATTAAAAAAAAAGAGACGACTTTCAAGGCACACATCTTCTCTTCTGCGCTCAACTTCATTATACGTGGGGACGAATAGATGACTAGACAACAAGTACCTCGACCAACCTTAACAAAGACAAAAGATTACAAAGACGGGACCATTGATACCCTCTATTACTTCTTCTACTATTATCAGCTACTAAATGAAATGAAATTAAATAAATAAACAAATTAATAAATAAAAAACCAACAACAACAACATCAACAACAATAAAAACAAAAACAAAAAAATACCATAAAAAGTATTTTAAAAGACAATCCAACTTGTCACCCCGAAAAAAAAAGAATCAAATCTCTACGAACAAACGAAGGAAATGAGGAGCCATAGCACTTAAGATTCTCCAATCAGATAATGATCTGCTTCAAACGTCGTGTATGTTTCTGTTATTGATGTTGTTGATGAAGATGATGACGATGATGATGATGACGGTTTTTATATGAAAACATGTAATAAAAATCGTTGAAAAGTGTTGTAAAACAAATGACAGCTTTGTGGCAAAGAGGGTCAATAAGTATAAAACTTTTTGAATTACTAGCCTTTTAAGTAGAAGTATAACCGTGCTGCCATGAACAAACGTCTGACATCGTAGATTTTGAAAGTGCGACAGATTGTATACCCCATTTCCAGGTAACTCCAATCGCTTATGTTGAATGATAATGAGAAACTAATTGACTTGCTTAGCTAGTTCTTCTAGAAAAAATGGGGGAGAAATTTATGTTCCTTAAAGTATGAAAAGGCGATAAAAAATAGCAGAGTAGGATAACACAAAAACTATCACGTTGCCATGTCTAGGGTTAAAGAAATGAAATGAAATTTCTTTCCAAAATATTTTCTTTCAGTGTCCTGAATATTCATTAATAAATGCTCTTCAACACACATACATGCATATATGTATAGTCACCCGCAACAGCAACAGCGTCACATAAAGTTTGTGGAAATGCAGAAAATTTACTTTACACTCATGCACATGTCAAATGCATATACAGCCACACACCAATACATACATAGACAGTCTCTTACGGTCTCAGAATTGCACATTATTGTGTCAACCTCATGTACATCATAAACATCAACGTCGTCGTTCGTTGTTCATCGTTCATCGTTTTGATATTGATTGATTAATTGACAAAAGAACTACCGTTATATAATTGAACACACATACATACATGTATATGTATATTTATTGGGCCATATCTATAAGATACAAATGCATGTGTGTGTGTGTGTACAGTGTGGCATATGCAAATATTATTATTTCATAAAGTTTTTCTAGGTTTTTTTTTTCTCTTCTGCTTCTTGCTTTTATTTCTCACTTTCCGCTTTTTAATGTCATTTATGAAGAGTATGCACTTCCACTTCTATTTCAATTCTATTGTATTTCCATTCGATTCGATTGTATTCTCTTATAATTCTTTTAAAATATTCGTTTGACATTTGCATTTGAACTGAAATCTATGTATGTCTGAAATATGTATGTTTTTGTAATTATTATTGTCCTCCCAACTAATTGTAGGTTATTGTAATTGGACATACAACTACTACTGGTCATTGCATTCAAATGCAATAATAAGTTGATTTAAAAGTAAATAATTTTATACTCGAATATAATATATGCCTGTATGTATATGTATGCCTGTATGCTTGTGCTGGTAAATAAGACATAAAATAAACAAATAAATAGAAAAGTTACAAATACAAATACATACAAATTGTATGTATGTTTTATTTGTTCATAGTAAATGCTATGTTATTATGTTATGACTTGTAGTCGTTTCAAGTTACATACCTCTCTGGTCCTTATATGGTTGTGCGTGAGGCGGAAGAGAGCAGCATTGCATAGATGTTTACATAACCAAAATGCATGTCGTTTATTGTGTTAATATTACTGTGAATATTAGCAACGGACAAATACATTATAAAACATGTTCGTTATTTATGGGAGTTTATTCTTAAAGCAGAGCTTTAATAGGAAGAACTTTAATAGAAGAATTGCTGTTTAATGTTGTTTAATCTAAAAACGAGGTTTAAGAGTTGGTCAAATGACATCATCAGATGAAATTTTATTGCTTAAAATTACTGAGAGGAAGTTATCGAAGATATATTTTTTCATATTTCGTTTTATTCAAGATGGCCTAATCTGGGGTTTCAACCACAACCAACACACTACCTATGGCAACTTCGATTTATCATGTAATTTTCTAGGAAAGGTATTTTCTGTGGCAACCATGAACAGTAAAGAAGTGGGTCGTTGTAGCTTTTTTTCCATATCCATACATACATATATAGGCTGCCTTCCAAAATGTATCAATACAAAGTTTGTATGCAATTCTACTACTGTATATAAACTATGTAGATATGCAAAGTAACCAAACAATGCATCAACTATAAACCCGATGCCTAATTGCTTTTTGACTACGTTAAAAATACACATTGACGACGTTTTGAAATCGAATACATTGTATATATTTTGTACAGCGGCATTATGAAACACGATACTTTGTTCAAACACAAAGCAACTAACATTTTGGAAGGCAGCCATAATTGGTCATTACAACTCTTCAGTCAGGATTACGACCTAGTTTCTCACACCACTTATGTTGTGTGTGTTAATTTTATACATTAGTGGAGGGACCTACAGTTGAAAGTCGACTCCGAACGACAGATTTTTGAGAAACTTTTCATGGCAGTTTTTTTTACTCTCAGAGTTTTTGCCAGAAATCTGCTGAGAGGAAGTCGACGAAAAAATATTTTTTGTATTTTGTTTTGATGTCTGGCCTGGGATTTGAACCCTGGCTTTTCGTCTAATAAGCCAACACACTACCTACTAGACTATGGCAACTTCTTTTTTCCAAATAAGTGGTTATATTAGAGCCACGTTCACCCATCTTCCCTTTAAACTGTTTGCACCAGGGTGTCCATTATTCTTTCCTTTTTATAGCATCATACGAGGTCGGTTCAGTAAGTCTGTTCTTTGTTTCAACATCATCTCTTTAAGTTGTGTACAATTCGCTCAAACTTTTAATCGCCTTCCAAGAAAATATGATTTATTGTGGATACCAAAAGAGATTTGTTTGTTGGGGTGATTTCATCATTAAAGTAATCAATCGAGCGTAGCTTCGGAGAATTAGGTAGATGATGAAGTTATTTGTAGTCCAATTCATTGATTTTTGGCATTGAAACATCGCACAAATTCGCTTCTTAACATCGCCCATACAATTCATGGGAGAGAGATGTTTCTTTCACTATCTAATGTGCATTTAATCTTCGTTCAGAGAACACCGCTCTGTGAATGAATTGTCATCAATTGTTTCAGATATACAGAGCTTAACTGGTCCTCCAGATCGTTTGACATTTTTAATGCTTGCATGTTCACAATGAAGTTCAATAAAAGTTCAGTAAGATTTCCATTAAAATTATTGCTGCAAAGTTCACAATGTGGTTATCAAGTTTAACGTGGATATGAGCGACAGTTTTGCTCAAAAAAATCTTTTTCAAGCATACGATCTCTTTAGAGATCTCTGTTCTGTTACCGACATAAGATCTAATAAATTTTACCTTCATATTGGCTTCAACTTGAGTCTGCCGCCCTCTTAATTACTTTGTTTGTATACCTTGCTTCTACAGCTGCTCCCTTAATACCGTCAAATCCGTAGCTGTATTAAATCTGTGCCTTTCATAAGCTTTCAATTTTTGATTCGATTCTTTTAATACTCTGCCTGCCTGCTAGTATAGTAATTAAATCTAAAATACTTACTTATGCCTGCTAGCTACTAACAACTAAATGCTTTAAATTTAAATGACATTGTTTTTAATCTTATTGTTGTTGTTTTCGTCGGTGTTGTTGTTGTTGTTATGTTACCATTTATTTATTTTAAGTTTTTGTGACCATTTGAGTTCATTTGTATATATAAATTTCTAAGTGTTAATCCAAATACGGCAAATGTTTATATGCCTACCATATGTATGTGTATATGTATGTACATATGTTTGTATGTGTGTATATGTTTGTATATGTGTTGAATAGTAATTAGTATTGTTTTAAATGTAAAACATAAGTTTCCTTAAAATTTTCACCAAAAATGAAAAGTTTTATGGCCAAACAAATCAAACAAACAAAAGACAGAAACCAAGACCAAGACCAAGACCAAGAACTCAACAATAAATTGGAAAACAATAAGAACAACAACAACAACAACAAAAATAAATAATCGAATAATAATAATAATGGTTATTAATTATTCATTAAAATTTATGCCCAAAATTGTATACCACATTAATTACTTCTACTACATATAAAAATATACACAAACAAACATACATACATAAAACGAGGCTTTTGTATTATAAGGTAGTAAGGGTCGAGGCAGCATAGCTAGTGACAGTAACATTGGGGAAGTAAGTGTTAATGTTATGGATTTGTACGTGTCCATCGATAAAGGCCTAGAGTATCAACGTAATGCTACTTTTGATTGTAAAATGCATGGCATGTGTCTGAACAGTTTTGTAATACAATTTCATAATTGAAGAGAGTCTCTTTTCTAATCTTCCATATTCTTCCATTCTCTCTCCTTCTCGCTCTTTGTACTGAGAATAATTAATAATTTTTGACATCATTTAAATGAGTTGTATTTGAAAGACAGTTGTTATTATTGTTACGAGGGTAATCACAAATTACTAAGAAAGAATATTCATTATATTTAAGGAGAATTGTCTCCCTGGTGTTAGAGACGTTTTTCCCAGCAAGACATTGTCTGCTTGTAATAAGAATTCCCTGACTTGTTAAAATTGCCATTAACTGCTGGCTCTCGTGCCTCATTGATTACAATTCTACTACCACCGAGACATTATTGAGGTTTAGAAACGGAAATTAATCAGAGGGTGCTAAATCTGTGGAATAAGTGGGGCAATGAAGCAATTCGAACTTATTTTCTACAAAAGTCCTGCATGAAACCACACAGGGTGCCATTTGTCCTCTTTAAACGTGATTCTCTAACCAGCGTACAGCTTTGGCAACTACTTTACCTCAGCTGTGTAATGGTGTAATGGCTCTCAACGAGATTGTAGAGCGATACATCTTATGGCTATCAGGAGACTGTAGAACACATAAATTGGGCAGATTTCCATCGAACTTTAGAGAAATTCTTTACTTAGGAAACACCGCTGAAAACCTGCAAGCTTACAATTAAGAATTTGGTAACGGATTTCATTAATGCCGCACAGGTGCACACGTGGTTAATGACATTTGTAGGAGCTGGCTCTAGAACAAGTAATTCGGGTCACCTACCCAGTCTTATATCGTAGTAGTAGCAGTAAGCCGCAAGGTTTCTACTATGCAGACAATCCATCTGACCTGTTGATGAAGAATTTTTTAAGTACAAGTGGCCACGAGTTCTTCCAAGTAGAGAAAAAGACTCCGGTATCGGAAAGAACAATAAGTGGCTGAAGGTTAGTCCTTTTAAACTACTAACGCCATCTGTAATTTAAATTAGTCATTACAACCCTTCAGCAAGTATTACGAACTAGTTTTTCACAACACATATGTTGTGTGTGTTTATTTTTAGACATGAATGAAGTCGCCGTACTCTAGTAGGTAGTGCGTTGGCTTATTAGACGAAAAAGCCAGGGTTCAAACCCCAGGCCAGGCATCAAAACAAAATACAAAAAGTATTTCTTCGGCGACTTCCTCTCAGCAGATTTCTGGGAAAAACTCTAAGAGTAAATAAACACTGCCATGAAAAGTTTCTCAAAAATCTGTTGTTCGGAGTCGACTTTAAACTGTAGGTCCCGCAACTCATGTATAAAATTAACACACACAACATAAGTGGTGTGAGAATCTAGGTCGTAATCCAGACTAAAGGGTTGTAATGACCAAATTATGTATGTATGAAATCTTTAGAAGAGTGGCTGCTTAGTAACACCTCTGAAAGACTTGTTCAAATATCGTATGTATTCAGATTTATCGAGAGTCTAGTGTAACCCATACGAAAAACGATAACAAATCCTTTTACAACTGCAAAATATCTCAAAAATCTGTTGTTCGGAGTCGATGTTAAACTGTAGATATTGCCACTCATTAATAAAATAAACACATGAGAGGTGTGAGAATGTAGGTTGTAATCCCGACTAAAGAATTATAATGATCAGTTTAGTAAGTAACTTAATATGGAGAGTGAAATGTTCTGATAGTCTAGTGGGCATGAGTGCTAGTCTATAAATGTTGCTGTCGTATGTTCGTCTTCCTCTAGAGACTCCATCAATGATTGCATTGCAATGAATAAATTAACAATGTGTGTACTGTGTGTACGGTGTGAGAAACTAGGTCGACTGAAGGGTTGTAATGACCAATTATGTATTATGTATGTATGTATGTAATTAGTCATTACAACCCTTCAGCGAGTATTACAACCTACTTTCTCGCACTACTTATGTTGTGTATGTTTATTTTTAGACATGACTTGGACTTACAGTTCATGATCGATTTTTGAGAAACTTTTCATGACAATTTTATTTACTCACGTAATTTTTGACAGGCAAAAATCTGCTGAGAGGAAGTTTTTCATGAGATTTCGTTTTGTTTGAGATGTCTAAGCTAGGTTTTGAATCACAGTCTCGCGTTTAATAAGCCAACACACTACTTCCTAGACTGCAGTACAGTTCAACTACGATCTACAACTGTTTTCTAATAGCCAACAGAGAAAAATTGTAGATTATACTTGAACACGCTGTACAGTTAACTTCTCCAATGGATACCAGAAGAATAAATAGTAGTAGGCAGACCACGCATGGAGAGGAAAATAATTATCCTGCTCATGAAAGGAGTTATAAAATAATATTCTTGACTGACCTCAGTTATTAAACGAAAACTCGAACACGGAATACCCAGACGCTTACAACTGCATGTTATGTTGCTTGTAAGTGCATATGTGTGCGTGTTCAATTCCAAATTTACAATGTAGTTTTTTCTCTTTCCCTCTCTCTCGCTCTTTCTGTTTTTTTGTGCCTTTAATTGTATTAAATAAATACTCTTGCAACAATAAATGGACAATTATTGTCTGGCTGTTGGTCATTTTCATTGTTGCCACAAAACATAATTTTGTTGTTGATTTTTTTCTTTTTTTTTTGTTTGTTTTTGTTATTCAAATTTGTTTAAATATGACCATAATTATATGCAGAAGTTATTATAATTGTTGTTGTTGTTTATTATTATTATTACTATTGTTGTCGTTGCTGTCATTACAATTTTTTTTTGGTTCTCTTTTTCTTTTTTCTTGTTATTGTTGTAAATTGTATTTATTCTTCCGTTTGATTAGTTAAACATTATTTACATTACATTGCTGTTGTTGTTGTTGTTGTTATTTTTTTTGGATTGTTATTAAAGGCGACAATTTTTTTTTCATAATGAGCCTCTCTGCCTATGTCTGTTAATTGCTTGGGTATTAGAATGCAACTTGTATGCCATGTTGCCATATAAATGTTAATGTTTCTTTTTTAATTCTTTTTTTGCCATTTGTTGTTGTGTTAAATTATTGTAATTGTTATTGTCGGGTTTTTATTTAATTTTTTTTAATATTTTTTCAAAGCATTTATTCCTGTATTTAGAAGCTAGACATTGAATGGCTTTTTTTTGGAAAGGCAAATTAAATGTTAAATTAACAAAATACAAAATTTATTGTTAAATTAACTGCAAATAATTATTTGTGATTTAAATATTATTAAAGTGCAGGTAATTTTAAAAAACACGCAGACTATACCTCTTGTTAATATATTCATTGCAATACAATCATTGATAGAGTCTTTAGAGGGAAACGAACACACGACACCAACACTTATGAGTGCTAGTCTATCAAAACATTGATCATTATATCATATTATATATCATTGATCATTATAATCCTTTAGTCAGGATTACAACCTACATTCTCACACCCCTCATGATGTGTATTTTATTAACGAATGGAAGAATTTACAGTTTAACATCGAACATCCGAACACCAAATTTTTGAGATATTTTGCAGTTGTAAACGGATTTGTTATCGTTTTTTGTGTGGGTTACACTAGACTACCGGATACATATCTGGCTACATACGATATTTGAACAAGTGTTTCAAAAGTAAACAGCCTCGCTTCTTAGTCTTAAGACGAACGTAGGCCATTCAAGGGTTACTAAAGACATACGAGGACATACTCGTACATAATTGGTCATTACAAACCTTTAGCCAGGATTACGACCTAGTTTCTCACACCACTGATGTTGTGTGTGTTAATTTTATACATGAAGACCGGGACCTACAGTTTAAATTCGATTCAGAACGACAGATTTTTCAGAAACTTTTCATGGCAATTTTTATTTATTCTCAGAATTTTTGCCAGAAATCTGCTGAAAAGCAGTTGTCGAAGAAATATTTTTTTATATTTTCATTTTGATGTCGGACCTGGTGTTTGAACCGAGGATTCACGTCTAATAAGCCAACGCTCTACCTACTAGACTACGGCGACTTTTAAATATTTCACTCTTACTTAGGTTAGGTTAAATTAGAGAACGTGTACTTGTCAATTAAGATAAGTACAGTACCCGGAGGTCGAATTGACCCACTGTACAACGTCCTAGTTTCTCACACCGATTATGTTGTGTGTGTTAATTTTATACATGAGTGGTGGGACCTACCGTTTAAAGACAGATTTTTGAGAAACTTTTTCATGGCAATTTTATTTACTCTCAGAAATCTGCTGAGAGGAAGTCGCCGAAGAAATACTTTTTGTATTTTGTCTTGATGTCTGGCCTGGGGCTCGAACCCTGGCTTTACGTCTAATAAGCCAACACACTACCTATATAGACTACGGCGACTAGACACTCTTACTTGATCCGGCCTTAGAATTGAACTAAGATGCCATGAATAATAGGTGACTGTAATAGTCTGCATAGCGGATCTTTTATAATCATAAAGTAAAAAGCAAAATTTCACAGCATTAGTCCCAATATACAGGATGTTGCCTTAAAGCAACGGTAGATGGCGACCTTATCTGTTTAGTACCTGATATGGTAGTCCAATCACCTGCCAACTGTCGATGATAATATTTTGCGTAAGAAAGGAGATAAACCAGAAGCATATTACCTTGAACAGCCCATCGCTTGCAATTCTTCCAGAGAATCTCATTGTGTTGTGCAAGTAAATCTCATTGCTTTTTAAAAACGAATCGTTTGCTTTTCCTATTGTTGCATGCTTTCTCTGTATATAAATTAGTTTTCAATAATTTTCCAATAATCCATTTTAATATTACTTTTCTATCACTTAGAAAAGGAAAGCAAGAATGAAAGGAAACCAGAGAACAGCTTCTTAATCTTTTCAACAGCCAACCCCACAGCCATTAAAATAATTTATAACGTTTTAAAGACCTCTAACCTTCGTTTCAATAAACAATTTATGGAGGGATGTTGTTGTAGATCTTTTTCTTCTTCTTTAACGTTTGTTTCCTCAAGAAAAACTAGAAGCATTTGTAAATACATATTGAACTCGTACATCTTTTTCGCACCCAATTACAATATTCGCATATTTCTTTGTAACTTTGTATGGCAATTGGAATTTAAAAGCAATATGCCACACATAAACATTCTTGCCATTGTGTATGTGTGCTTTTAGAACCCACTGTAGCCATATACAATATACGAGTATTTCACAATAATTTATTGTGTGGAATTTTTAAACAATTTCTTCGTGTTCCTTTTGCGCTCCTTTAGCACTATTTTTATACAACTATTTACGATATTTTGTTCATAGAAAATAGACACAAAAATATTGAAAATAAAATAAAAATGAATGAAAATAAATTATTAACTTGGAATATAAATAATTTATAGGAAAATAATGGTCATTAAAAAAAGAAAACACACACACATCCGGCATTGAAAATGTTCTTGGCGTTCTTGGTGTTCTTTTTCTTGTAGGCTGCAAATTGAAAGTTACTAAACAAGACAAGTTAGACACCAAACAGGGCTATTATGGTGCGGCATAACCGACAAGATGTCTCGTACTTAATGTAAAGGGTCCGTCAAATAATTTTTTTTTGAAAATGCTTTAAAAACGAAAAACTACTGAATATTTTCTCAAATTTTTTTTATTTGAAAGTACAAGTACTTCCGGTTAATAATGGACAATAATTTTATTCAAATAGCTGCCTCGACTGGCCATGCAGTAGCCTACACGATCGGTCCAATTTTTATGCACATTATCGATTGTGTGCAGCTGTATTTCACCAATGGCTTCACGAATATTGTCCTTTGAAGCGTCAATTGTCTCTGGCTTGTTGGCGTAACACTTATCTTTGACGGCACCCCACAAATAATAGTCCAACGGTGTCAAATCGCAGCTCCGAGGTGGCCAAACGGCATCAGCTCTGCGGTTGATAATGCGATCTTCAAAAACAGGGCGCAAAACATCGAGTGTAGCTTCGGCTGTGTAGCACGTAGCGCCGTCCTGTTGAAACCAAATATTGCCAACATCCTCCTCTTCAATTTTTGTGAACAAAAATCCGTTCAACATGGCGCGATAATGATCGCCATTGACTGTAACGGCCACTCCTTGCTCATTTTCGAAGAAAAATGGCCCAATTATGCCTCTGGACCAAAATCCGCACCAAACAGTGACTCGTTTTGGGTACGTCGGCTTTTCAATGTATGCGTGTGGGTTTTCTGTGCCCCAAATGCGACAATTTTGCTTGTTTACATACCCACCAAGATCAAAATGAGCTTCATCTGAAAAGATGATTTTTTTTTGCCAAAATCGGCATCTTCTGGTGTAGGCTACTGCATGGCCAGCCGAGGCAGCCGTTTGAATGAAATTATTTTCCATTATTAACGGGAAGGATTGTACTTTCAAATAAAAAATGAAATTTGAGAAAATATTCAGTAGATTAGTTTTTAAAGCATTTTCAAAAAAAAAAGTTATTTGGCGGACCTTTTAGTATTTTGGGAGAAATTGTTCAGCTACATAGATTTGTAGAGAACAGAAGTAATAATTGATTGAGGGTGTATCCCTAAAATGAGAACAAATGTTTCTAAAAGCCTAATACAACCACCTAGAATAGTGTAGAGTATTCAAAAGGAACTGAAATATTGATTTTCATTTGAATTCGCTTTCTTTAAAGTCATAAATTTTGTTGGTTATTGTGGCTGCCTGTGGTCAAGACCAAGTAAATACGTTTGGAATAACAAAATCGTTGACTTGTTTTTTATGTCTCGTATGTTTGTAGTTATTTATGTAAATGTGTATGTATAAACATAATTATCATAAACATATAGAAAACTTCCGAAATACAACAAAAACAAAAAAAATTTAAACCAAAACAAGTAATGAATTATGCGAGCGAATTTTAAGTCTGAAAAGTTTATTTTGACCATAAAAGACGCCATATGTTTTTGGACAAAATTATTATGCCATGGAAGAATATTTTAAGTTGCATAAGGCTAATAGTGGCATAGTTTGTGACTAACAGTTGAATAATACCAACTCCACAGTCAGCATAGTTTGTAAACGACAAGGTTACAGGATAGTTTCCTCTCCAAAGGCGAACCTACCCAGAGACTCACGACTCATTCCCATTTAATCGAGACAGAACAAAATTCTTCTCATTCTATAGGGTGGGCCATTTAAAAGTTTCAATTTAAAAATGCAATCAAACAAAAACGGCGTGAAATTTTGCCAAATTTATTCTCTGGTTGCGAAGTACAATTTTTCCGGTTAGAAACGGAATATTATTTCATTCATATGGTTATCGCGGCTGGCCTCACAGTACCTCATTCGATCGGAGCAATTTTCGTGCACTTTTTCGGGTGTATGGGGTCATATGTCGGCAATGGTATCACAGATGTCAAAAGCTCAATTGTTTCTGGTTTGTTAGCATAACACTTTTCTTTAACGGTGCCCTACAGAAAATAGTCCAACGGTGTCAAATCGCAATTTCTTCACGGCCAATTGATTCGGTTAATTAAACGGCCATCAAACGTTTGACGCAATAAATCGATTGTGGCATGAAAAGTGTAGCAAGTTGCACCATCCTATTGAAACTGAACATCGTTCACAACAATACCATGAAGAGCGAGTACAAAAGAATCGGTACCATGGTGCTACAGGTGTCTCCATTGACCGTAATGGTTGCGCCGTCCTTATTTCCAAGGAAATATGTGCCAGTGATGCCACCGCTCCACAAGCTGCACCAAACCGTCACTCGTAATGTTTGCATTGTCTTCTGTAGTCGCCGTAGTCTAGCAGGTAGTGTGTTGGCTTATTAGACGAAAAGCCAGGGTTCAGATCCCAGGCCAGACATCAAAATAACATACAAAAAGTATTTTTTCGGCGACTTCCTCTCAGCAGACTTCTGACAGAAACTCTGAGAGTAAATAAAAATTGTCATGAAAAGTTTCTCAAAAATCTGTCGTTCGGAGTCGACTTTAAACTGTAGGTCCCACCACTCATGTATAAAAATTAACACCCACAACATTAGTGGTGTGAGAAACTAGGTCGTAATCTTGACTGAAGGGTTGTTATGACCAATTATGTACGTATGTAGGGCCAATGCTGCCTCCGCTCGACAAGCCTCACCAAACAGTCACTCGTAGTATGTGCATTGGCTTCTACAAGACCATGTGTGGGTTTTCTAAGCCAAAAATATGGCAATTTTGCTTATTAACGTAGCCACCAAGGTGAAAATGAGCTTCATGCGAAAACGATGATTTTTTTTGGCAAAAAAATTTCCGACCAATTGTCTATGTTTTGAAAATAAATTTTAAATAAATCCCAACGTTGCTTAAGAGTAAATTAGTGGAGATAAAATACTGAATTTTTTTACAGAATAGAATGACATACAGATGATTGGCAGCTTGGAAATAACCGATGGTTCAGATTCAAATCGATAGATGGCCCACCCGATATAAATTGATTTGTAAGCCTTACTTCATAGCCTGAATACATATTGTTATCGTAATAAATAACTTTCTTTGCTTTTAAATACATTCCCTCAATACCATATTAGAATATATTTTTCCAGCTTAGATTTTAAGCAAATGATTTGCAGCAAAAGCCTTTTAACTTAATTATTCCAGATATTAGAAATCAAAATTCTACTTTTTATTTCGAATTCATACACTGAAAAATAGAACAATAAGCAGCAATAGCAACAGTCTTAGTTGCAATAGTTGCTGCAGCATAAGAGTAAAAACTTTTAAAAACTTTTCTGTCAATTACTTAAGGAATTATTACTATGGGGAGTGGAAGGGAAAACGGAAAAATCTTGCCAAACAAATATTTTATTTTATAAAATCTTTAACAAGAGAAAAGTAAATAATATTTCAAGGATAATATTTCCAGAAAAACAAACAAAAAGTATTTGTCAAACAACAACAACAAGGAAAATGAGAGCTAAGAGCTGAGAGTTGCTGCGTCAACACAAAAACTGAAACAATATTTCATCGAAATGAAAGTGAACAAAACCTCAAAAGATATGGAGTTGAAATGGGGCAAAATTTTTTGTGTAAAGACAAAAAAATTACTTGAATTACTGCAATGAAGACGTGCAGAGAGAAGAGTTACTTGATGTTGTTAGAAATTAAAAGATGTTGCCAAGCACTGATGATAGCAACATTCGAGGAAAGTCTCAGTTTTGCGGTATATTGAAGAAGATCCATCTAATTGAACGTCTGGTTTACACTACAGATAGAGATATCAGTCAGACATATAGGCCATTCCCGCACCATTTAAAATTGGACGATAACCAACAATTGAGGTTTTCAAAAAAAGTATCCACTTGGATAAACCATATTCACTATACCATCAGCAAGGCTATAATTCCATGAATATGCGGCAAAGTAAGATTTTTAAAATCAAAAATGATTTCTGCCTTTTGAGCTGCCGTATATAGACGTTTAAAAGCTTGACTGCAAACCCTATGTATCTCATGGAATACATCAGTAGATCAAACTAAGTTTCGTTATAAAGGATTCGAATTTTAAATATTCAAGAGTTGACTTTCACCTCCCGTAATCCACCCAGAGATCCTCAACGAACACCATTAATTTTAAAACACCCAATAGCGCAACCCAACACATTTTAAATGAGAATGTCATCCTGGGTAAATCAAGCCATAATACTGACAGAGTTTGAAGATATCTGTGCTGAATCTTAAGCAGCTGCTTTCAATTGTTCTATAGACAAGCATGTCGTAATACCTTTGTACTCCTACACTAGCCGTTGAAGAGGCGAAAGGAACTAATGATAATGATTGATACAATCCGTCGTTCAATAGCCACAATAACATTTAATTACATCTTAGTCCATCTTATTATTAATTATGCTAGTTTTGTTAAGGATTTCCTACTTGGAAGAAAGGCGAATGAAGAATTTCTTAGATTTCAACGAATTATAGTATTGTAGTCTTCATGTTGTGCATGTTTTCGAAAGTTTCTGTAATTCTGCACTCAGGAACGCAGAGGCCCATTCGAAAATGAAATATCTGATGCTGGAATTAGTTCAATTGATATAGAATTCGTCTCTAACATCTGTGGTCCCATGACTGTTGCCTTGCAGAAAATCTCCAGATTTTAACAGATGGAACTCCACATTCTATTTGGCAATTTTTAGCAACTCGTTGCAACAGATTGGTACAGGCATAGGACTTAGAAATGTCTAAAGGTTCTTAGCTCTATATCTAACATCATCATACAGGGGCATTGAACAATCGTTATCCACGTGAATAAAATGGATTTACTTTCTGACCTTCTTTGCGGAAGCATTTTTATATTTTCTCTATAGAAGTGCAGGATTATATTTCTTTGTGGTTCCTCTCCTCAAAGGCAATTATGCTATCATGAATATCCCTGATCTTCTCTTTTTAATAAACAGCTCTGCATAACTGTCATCATTTTAATTTCCATTTTCTTTGGTTAGTTTATTACTATGAACTAGCCGTAGTTTATTAGGCCATGTGTTGACTTATTAGACGTAAGCCCGTTGTTCAAATCCCAGCTCAGTCATCTCGAATAAAACGAAATATGAAAAAAATATTTCAGATATTCACTCAGCAGATTTCTGGCAACAATTCGGAGAGTAAAATAAAACTCCCATGAAGAGTTTTTCAAAAAATCCATGGTTCTGAGCCGACTTTAAACTGTAGGTCTCTCCACTCATGGATGAAATTTACGCACACAACATGGATGGTATCAGAATCTAATTCGTAATCCTGACTAAAGGCTTGTAATATTGTTTAAAAACGACATTCTGGATCGAGTATCAGTTCATAACGTTTTCGGTTAACAAGTCAGCGCTGAACATAAAGTCCTAGTATAGTTGTGCGATCGTTCACTAATAAAATTCCTTACAACCAAGGTAGGAAGGACCTTTTTCCAGATGGCCAAGCGTAAAGAATTTTGTGCCAGTTTAGCATTTTGTGGAAGAGACAATTGCGAAGTCGCCGTAGTCTAGTAAGTAGTGTGTTGGCTTATTAGACGTAAAGCCAGGGTTCGAGCCCCAGGCCAGACATCACAACAACATACGAAAGTATTTCTTCGGCGACTTCCTCTCAGCAGATTTCTGGCAGAAACCCTGCGAGTAAATAAAATTGCCATGAAAAGTTTCTCAAAAATCTGTCGTTCGGAGTCGACTTTAAACTGTAGGTCCCGCCACTCATGTATAAAATTAACACACACAACATAAGTGGTGTGAGAAACTAGGTCGTAATCCTGACTGAAGGGTTGTAATCACAAAAAAAAAAAATTATGGAAGAGACAATCACTAGATTAGCTCATTACACGGTATAACGATACCGTAACAAATAGAAACTCTTTATTAATTCAACCATGAAGTACAGGAATATGTACGCAAAATGTAATGCAAAAATACAGGAATTAATTGGATTCTACGCAATAAATTTTAAAAATTTTGAGTGAAAGAAACTTTAAACACTTCCATCCAATATAAGATACTTTCTCCTCCTTCACGTGCACCAAGTGATCAAATATTGCCCCCAAAAAGATAGAAAAGAAAAAAAAAGAAAAGAATAGTTTTCCTTTCCATTTCTCAAATGCAATAAATTTTAAACATGATTTTTAACTTTTTATAAAAATCTTACAAGAGTAAATAACATGAGGGCAAGAAATATGAGACAAAACAAAGACAAAAAAGTAGAGGAAAAAAACTCAATTACAAATTGTAACAACAACATCTACAATAAAGAACAACAACAATTACACTTAAAATATTACATTTTGTCCAGCATCCTTTTTCCTATAAAAAACTTTCTCTTAAATTGCAAAAACAAAACAACAACAAAAAGCGCATGAGCATAACCAACCTAATGGAGTTGCTCTTAAATTTCGTGTGTCCTTTTGTTTAAATGTTTTAAGTGTTGTTCTTGTTAGTGTTGTTGTTGTTGTTGTTGGGTATATGATGAAAATCAAATCCTGTTAAGGAATTTTATATTAAAAAAGGAAAAATAACAGTAGATATCATGGGTATTAGTAAGTAAAGGTTTGCTCCAACGTCTGTGTGCGTGTGTGTGTGTGTTTTTGAAATTTTATGGCAAAAGTAGAGCATTGTGTCAAAGGTCGCATTGTTGTTATCAAATAATGTATGTGCGTGTGGGGTAGTGCAAGTTCATAATAAATACGACTGCAACAGCGACAGCGACGAAGACAACATTAACGACGACGAAACGTCAAAGATGTTGGCAATACATGCCTACTTTTAAACACACACATACCGTATGTATTATATTAGACAGTAAGTGTGGATATGTGTGTGTTTGCGTGTATTGTTCTATAAAGCTAATGTTGTTATTGCCATTGTCATAGCTGTTGTTGTTGCTGTTGTTGTTCTTATTGTTGATGACAGGCCCACAATTTTAATGTCAATTTACGAGTGTTTTTTCTCTCTTTAGATTTTTGCCTTTCTGAAATCTTTAACAAATAATATGACAAATAATGTTTTCCCTAATAATGTAAGTGAATGAGTGTTTACGAGGGTGAAAGTTAAATTAATGGAGGTTACATATAAATGGCTAAATGCAGTTCCATTTTCAGACGAGCAAAATAAAACAATAACGCCATGTTTACCACATCTATTGCAGCTTCTATTCTTCTTTATTAAGTCGCCTTATGTTCATACTACCTACCCTCGTATATCATCTCTTAAAGTTCAAAATCAAATTCTTTGTGCACATTAATGTAGTTGTAGTAGTAGTAGTATGTACTCCATGTACATTTATGTTATTAAAAATCCTTTTTCTGTTGTTGTATGAGTATAAGAACAAGAATATGTATGTGTGTGTGTTTGTATTTCTATGTTGTATATTGGCAAGTAAATGTGCGTAAATGTGTGTTGTATGTGTGTCAAGTATTTCTAAATATTTTCATTTCTTTTTTCTTCATTGTTGTTGTTGTTATATTTGTAAGAGTGTCAGTATTTTGAGAATTTATTACGGTAGGTCGGTTCCTTTTACTTTCTCCTTAAAATCTTTTTCAATTTTTTTTGTACAGTTGTTGACTCTGTTGTTTGTTATCTCTCTCTCTCTCTCTCTATTTACCAATCTCTCTGTATTTCATGTTTTAGGTTCAAGTTATTTATTAACGCTTTGTATAGTTGTTGTCTGTCGTTTTGTTGACAACAAAACACTTGCAATTATTCGTCTTAAATGCATACACAGAGTTTTGCCATTAAATCACAAACAATTTCAAAATTGTAAAGAAAATTTTAAAAGAAATTAGTTGAACAAATTGCCCCACAAATGAAGAAAATTAAGAAAATGTTTTATTACACTTATCACAAGGTACAGAGGACATAATCTGGAATCATTTATTTAAAATGGAAGTGAACAAATTTTTCTTTCACCTGAGGTGTTATCTATTCGATAAAAGCTTTGCCATTTATAAATACGGATCGTTTAGCTATCGAATAATGCAGACAAATAGTTACAACTTTCTACAAAAGTGGCACGTGATCATTTTTGAGTACTACGGGGTTAGTATAGTTAGAATAGTCGATCTATTGTATAAGGAATTGGCAAGATTATGAAGAAATTTTAAGAGACTGAAAATTAATGTCAAACCGAAAATACCAAGGCGTTTTAATGAAGTTGTTAGGCACCATAGTCTAGTAGGTAATGTTTTGGCTTATTAAATGACAACCTATTCTTCAAATCCAAGCTCAGACATCTCAAACAAAACTAATACGAAAAAATATGATTTTTCTTCATGGAAAACTCTTACCAGTCTCCTGAAAAAATCACTGAGGGTAACAAAAATTGGCGTTAAAAGTTTCTCGGAAGTCTGTATTTTCGGCTTTAAACTGTAGGTCCCGTCACTCATGTATAAAACTAAAACCCACAACATGGGTGGTGTGAGGAGCTAGATTATTGTCCTGACTTATGTGTTTTAAGAAGTCGCCGTAGTCTAGTAGGTAGTGTGCAGGCTTATTAGACGTAAGGCCAGGGTTCGAGCCCCAGGCCAGACATCAAGACACAATACAAAAAAAGTATTTCTTCGGCGACTTACTCTCAGCAGATTTCTGGCAAAAACTCTGCGAGTAAATAAAATTGCCATGAAAAAGTTTCTCAAAAATCTGTCGTTCGGAGTCGACTTTAAACTGTAGGTCCCACCACTCATGTATAAAATTAACACACACAACATAAATGGTGTGAGAAACTAGGACGTTGTACAATGGGTCAATTCGACCTCCGGGTACTGTACTTGTCTAAGTACACGTCGTCTAACCTAACCTAACCTATGGGTTTTAATGACCCAATCTCTGTGTAAATAAGTAAGTTTTCAGTAAATGAGCCCATCTTTGGTTCTCTTAAATCGAATTTTGCATCAACAACAATTGAAGCCGACTGACCATTCACGAAGCCGTAGATATTCTGATTGGGTGTTAGAACAACACGCATCAAAATTTCTAGGCAAGCAAGCAAAGTTCTCACAAATGGGACTAGAAAAAATATAGAAAAGTGACTGTATGTCTGGCACATATGGTTGGAACGATTAAATGCAGGAAGTGCCATTAGGCCGTATTTTTTTCAGAAATGGCGCTGGGGAAAACATTTTTATCAGTTCAGATCGCAATGGACGTGTGATAATCGGCTTTTCTTGCCATGGAATTGACAAAACTATGAAAAGAGTAATTCCATGTTTTGACGACTTTAGTTGAGCACTAAATCCACACCAATTCAATCGCCGTAGTCTAGTAGATAGTGTGTTGGCTTATGAGACGTGAGGCCATTGTTCAAACCCCAGGCCAGACATCTCCAAAAAGAAAATGAAATATGAAAAAATATTTCCCCGGCGACTACCTCTGAGCAGATTTCTGGCAAAAACTCTGAGAGTAAAATAAAATTGCCATGAAAAGTTTCTCAACAAATCTGTCGTTCCGAGACTGTAGGTCCCGTCATTCATGTATAAAATTAACACACTCAATATAAGTGGTGTGAGAAGCTATGTCGTAAACCTGACTGAAGGGTTGTAATGTAACTAAAATTTAGTTACTAAATCCATATAATTTAAAGCCGTTACGTGCGGAATCTTCTAGCGATGCAGCATTTAAAAATAAACAAAATTCGTCAAGTTATCGTCGAGATATCGCTCGAAATGTGAGAACAAAAGTTCGAAAACTTCCCGAAGAGGTAGAGAGTTTTATTTCGTATTCAGTGGCATTGACAGGGAAATAATATAAAAATACAAGTGCTGTTCTGTGTAGTCAAATCCTTTTTGGAATGTACTTAGTAGTCACAAAAATATTGTCTCCGCATTAAATACACTCATACTGAAAGAATAATTGAGTAACAATACATATTTGTATTCTCTATATTGCTTGAATTAATGAAAATAATTTAATTTCGTATTTTTTCTTAATGCTTGTCATTTAGGACATGCGATTTCAGTTCAATTTATTTGACTTTCATTCAACGAAGAAGGAAGTATTAAATTCTGTTTCACTTATCCTCACTTAAAGCCTGTTAACTGGATACCAAACAAATCAATTTTAAACACTCAAAACCAATTTGTCTCTTAAAAATCCAATCAAATTAACCGCTGTACAGTTAAACAAATTAAGAGCTTGTTTTGGTGCAAAAAAAGAGAATTCAAAAGAGTATAAAATAAAGTGTGAAAGTACTCTTAAGCAACATGTTGTCTTGAAGCATAAATTTTTGAAGTGCATGAAGTTGAAACAATGGATGGTTGCATGCAAACATAAACATGCACATGCAAAACAATTCAAGCACACAGAGTATAAAGTAACGGCATAAACGCAAACGAAACGGTACTCTGCCATTATCGTGGTAAGAGCGAGTAATAACGAACGACAAAGCGAACTTAGACTGGCAACTAAACAACCAACCACTGGGTTGTAAACGAACTTTAAAAGCTTCATTACTAGACGTTTGACTGTCGTAACCATACTGCTGCTATTGGATTCAAACGATACTAGAACATGTGTTTAAGCGTTTTTTTTCATTCGTTTATTTTTAGAGACTCTTTTTCTTCTTCTTCTTTTTGAGCTTCTTTAGCATTCGTTTACAATTTTTGTTGTTTTTGGTCGCTTACGTTTATCAACAGCTTCACAATAATACGCGAATTCAGTACTTAACGTCAATTCAAAGCGTACGGTACCACGGTAAGGGGCGATTTAAAAAAAAAACCGATTTAAACGTCAACAACTGACAACAAAAAAGCGTTAAATTTTTGAAAAAAGAAACGAACGAATATTAGCGAAATTAAAGATTGAAAGCCGTAAAGGACTTTAAGTCAACTAAAATACGAAAAGTTTAAAAAGTAATTCATCGAACGTTTAAATTGAAATAAAAAAAGAAAAAAATATTCAAGAAATTTAAAACGAAAATTCATACAAAAATTCTGTGAAAAATTCTTAAGGTCATATTTTATTAAATACTCTATAAATTTAGTTTCAATTACTACCACTTATAACAGTAATAATGTTGACCCACTACTACTATTACATGCTGAACTAACACATGTACATACGTGTATACGCGTACATTCATTGATTTGCTGCTGCTGTTTGATACCGATACTGACATTGATACTGATGCTGATGCTGCTACTGCTGCTTATTGTCCTGCCTTTAGCTACTCAGTTATTTTGAGATTTCCTGAGATTTTTATTCATTCGGTTGGTTTTCCTTTTTCATTTTTTTTTTTGTGAACAGAACAACAGAGCTTTAAAAGTATATTTATTCGTGGCAAATTTTTAATACAAATTTTTGTGTTGAGATTTTTTATTTTTATTTATTTTGATTTTTTTTTATTCAGTTTTTTGTTTGTTTTTATTGAAAAACCAAGAAAAAAATTTAAAATTTAGTTGTGTTAACCATCATAAGAGATTGATTTTTTAATAAAAAACTTATCAAATCTAATGTTTGAATAACGATAAAGTACAACTTTACCAGTGTTATTAAACTTTAAATCATGTGTTTACCTACAATGCTTTAAGTAACGCAAAGGTATCGTGAG
This sequence comes from Sarcophaga subvicina, assembly GCA_936449025.2. Lineage (NCBI taxonomy): Eukaryota > Metazoa > Arthropoda > Insecta > Diptera > Sarcophagidae > Sarcophaga > Sarcophaga subvicina. Next base: position 102,550,035 of record OW388082.2, on the reverse strand, counting down.
AACAGGGGGAAAGGGAATTATTTCACACTACCCTCCTCTTAAATGAAAAAGTAATTTAAAGCACATAGTTTCTTCTTCTCAACAGCTTTTATTTATTACCTTGTGGTCCTTTAAATTTCTAGCTGTGGAAGTGATTGGCCTACTGAAGTAGGATTTGATGTCTTCTGCCTTCGGCTTATATTTATCAAAACGTAGCTCTGCTTGAACTATGATGTTCTGTCAAAAGTATGAGTGGCGATTGCAAAAATGTATAACCAAACAGCAATTTATAGATTCATGTTTTTTACTCTAGAATACAGTGTACTCAATTAAGTTTTAAAATCAATTTTTTTCTTAAATTTTTATTTATTTTTTGTGGTGAAGAAATGCATTTGCCCTGCAACCATATGATATATTGTACTCCCCTCATACTCTATGGATAATTGCTATAATGTCTCTTCCAATCCTATTGCTCGGTATCAACAATGCCAATCCCTTGTCCAGCATCTGGTAGCAACCCAAATATTTCCCACTTGGGTGACTTAAAGTTTCAGAGATTCCAAGAATATATTGCATTGAACCATTCCCATTGTCACAGAATGTATATGTTGGGCTCGAAACAATGCCCATTCATAACAGTTATACTTTGAGTTTACAATGTCCTATCAAAAGATTGGCTACTGGTCTCAGTTTGCTTCTCGATAATCTGATGCATGATTAAAATCACCGTTTATTGTAATTTCCCCGCATATTGATTGCCTCTAAATCACTTGATTTGAGAAGAGGCTTTGCAGCTCTTTAGCATATCTTTCCAAACATCTGTTCCCACTCTACAAAAGAGCTCTGGCACCTTCCTCGTATGCTCGTTTGCTTGCTCATTACTGAGGATTCCCTGAGAAATAGCTGCTTTTCCAGACAGTCTTATACTATCTTAGATTTAACCTAAGAGCCGAGTGAGCAAATGACGGTCTGACAAATAGTATTGTTATGTCCTAGCTTTTATATCTCCTATGCATGTTGATCACATCGTTTGTTGGTCTAAGTTATGGCGGAATCTACAGTTTAATGCCGACTCCGAATGACAAATTTGAGAAACTTTTCATATCAATTTCATTTCACTCTTAGAATTTTTTACATAATACTGCTGAGAGGAAGTCGCCTAAAGAAATATATTTTCATATTTCGTGATCCAGTGATTGACACACAGGTTAAACTACGGTACCTGTAGCAGTTAAAGGTTAGAGTGCTGACTACACTCATCATTTACCTTCCAATACTCCTTTTAGGAAGCATATGGCTTCCACAAAATATTTTCCGTCTTACACGGTATGCTGCATTTATTTTATGGTAGAGCCTATCCCTGCAAGTATTCTTGAAGCACCGTGTATGTCGTTGATCAACAGCGATTCCATAAACTTTGATAACTTAGCACATTTCATGCACAATCGAGCATCCTTCTGTTATAATGAATATGAATTCTTAGCTGTTTTTAAGGTGTTACTTTAGTATCCATGTTGTTGGTCTAGAAAATTCTGCATATTTGGTTATTTGAACCAAGTTTTATTTGTGTGTTTCTCCATACATATTATATGCCGAACTTGCTTAGTTGAGCCGGCTTCATTTTCTCTATTTCTATGACGCCAGTCTATGTCAGAAGTAGAAGTTTTCTGCATCTGACACTTGTTAGACTTGTAGCAAGTTGTTCTACGTGGTAATTATGGGTATTCACTTGATTTTTGTTATGGGTTCATCTGGAAGTCGCCGTTGTCTAATAGGTAGTATGTTGGCTTATTAGACGCGAAGCCACGGTTCAAGCCCCAGGTCAGACATCAAAACGAAAATATGAAAAAATATTTCTTCGGCGACTTCCTCCCAGCATATTTCTGGCAAAAACTCTGAGTGTAAATAAAATTGCCATGAAAAGCTTCTCAAAAATCTGTCGTTCGGAGTCGATTTTAAACTGTAGGTCCCGCCACTCATGTATGAACACACACAAATTGAGTAGTGTGAGAAGCTAGGCCGTAATCCTGACTGAAGGGTTGTAATGGCCCATTATGTTATGTATGCATGGGTTCATCTGAGCATATCATCCAGAATTTTTTGTTTGTTTTTTGTACGACTTATACTCAGGGGATGACTCCTACTCATGCAATGTATTGTGTTGGAACTTGGAAAATCTTTTGTAGGAAGGAGAGATTTAAAGATTTTGTGCGAGAAGGGACAACTATTATTCGCTTACTTCAGGTCCTCTTGTTAGAGGGAGGTACTCCATGGTTTCCTTCATATTAACATCCTGCACTATAGTGAACACTTGAGATAGATAGAGGATTTCCCTGTTATAGTTTAGTGATGGTATGAAATGGTTGACTGTTATTGTTGTTGTAAAAAATGGAGAATTCTGTTGGTATGCCTTTGCTTCTTAATGCCTTTCATATAGCAATTCCTATTTTGGTGGCACACTGTTCATTGAGTTCCACTCTTGTTCAAGAAGTGAAGCTGATGGAACTTGAAGTTACTACTGATGTTATTGTGCCAGGAGGGCAGGGATCTGTGTAGCTTCTATATGGAATGATATTGGAGAGGTATTTAAGCAAACAAATTTTTAAAATTCCAAAATCATTTTAAAAATTCCACACCCTAACAGATACTTCAACATTTATTTTCAAAGTTTTAATATTTTATTCCTGATTTTTCACCAGAATAGGCAAGAATGGCAGTGGTAGGCATTAACTGCTTAACGATTTTTTAAACTTTATATTCCCCTGTTTAAATATGTATTATTTACAGTCAGTGTTTTATTTTATTTTAATTCGTAATATTCTTACAGATTTGCTGTTGAAAGTTTTATTTTCAAAAATTAAAAATCTTCTTAAGAAATGAACGCCAAAATTAATGTCCCATAATTTCTTTCTTTCTTTTTTTTGAATTTCTTCTTAAAGATTCCATTCCTTAAAGGCTGCCTTAGCAGCCAGTTAACGAATACTCAAACACAGACACACACACTGAGGCATTTTAATTTATAAACAGTTAAACATTATATGCGTGCAAGTGAGAGAAGAAACGAGAGAAATTCTAGCAAGAGTAATTGACTTTTTGAACATAAAAACGGAAACAGTTCGTAAAATATTACTGTAACGGATTGTGGGCAATTTTTATAATTTTTTTTGTTTTCATTTTTGTTTTCGTTTTTTTTTTCACTTGGTGTTACGAAACGTGCAAGTACGAGTGCGAATGCGAGTGCCTGTGTGTTGTATGAGTATGAGTGTGTAAACAAACAACTGTATAAATAACAAAAACAACAAGAACAACAACAGCATTAAAGAGGATATACTTCCATTAATGAAAATATTTCGATAAAAATTATTTCGTATCGCATCGTTTCCTAAAGAGTGTTCATTTCGTTTACGAACACAGCTATAACAGCATTAAACCCGTATTATTTAAAGAGTGTTTAAAATTGTTTATCTCTGTGTGTGTGCGTGCAAATACGTAAAAGTGTTGTTTGTAGAAAAGGATTCAACACAGCATTAAAGCTGGGGGTTTTTTTTGTTTGTAAATGTAAATTAAAAGAACACTTTCAACAGTGTGGCCGCCCCATATTTTTTAAATGAACTTTTGCTTTAAATCCTTACATACTCTGGCACATGTTAAGTACATTAAAGAAAATATCGAGGAAATAAAGTTTAAAAATTTCTTAAATTAAGAAAATAATTGCCAAGCTTTTCTTTATTAAAAATTAATTATTAATAAAGTTTAAACAAAAATAAAATAAAAAATTCAACCAACAACTTAATAATGATGAATACTGTGTGAAAAGTGAAATATTTCTAAAAAATAAAAAGAAAATAAAAATAAATCAAAAAATAAAAATAAAAAATTAAATTACAATGTTTATAAATTTTTAATCACTAAAATGTTTACAAGTGTTTAAAAGCCAAAAAAATATTTTGTTTGCTAAAGAAAATAAATTTCAAATATTTGTGCAAAAAAAGAGTAAAAATAAAAGTAAAAAAAAGAAAATAAAATAAATTACTGCCAAAAAGTTTGTATTTTATTTTTGTAAACAGCTTGTGGAATTTATGTTGCAACAATAAAAGGTGAGTGAGTTCAATTTAAATTTGTTTCTTTATTTATTTATGCATGAAAATAATTCAAAATTTATGATTTATTTGCTACAGCAAAGCAATTTAAAATAAAAGACTATGCAAGTCGGCCTTTTAATACCTTTACGTTATACAAACAAAATATTTAAATATCCTTTTAATCCTTTAAACAAACGACAGTAGATTTAATAAAAAAATTTCTTCATCTAGTTATCTTAATGACTCCATTATGCATGGCAACTGGACTTCAGATTAATTTCTAATTGCTAATATGGTGCACATGACTACTGACAACTATTGCCTTGATTTCCCTGAGACTTTGCAGCTTCCTAAGGTAGTTCCATACTATTTTCGATTCAGTCTTCTAAGAGCCGAGTGCTCCAATGGCGGTCTGACAGTTGGTATTACTGTGTCCAAGTCAAATTGATCACCATTCATTCTATATGATGACACTCTGTTAACTAAGTTCAACTCTTGTTCAAGAATTGAAGCCGCTTGAGCTTGAGGTGATTGTGGATGTTATTGTATTAGCAACATTTTTTTAACTCTCGCCAGTTGCCTGTCAACAAATCAACTGAATTACAGTTGATATTCATAATAAATTTTTAACAATGTTGGATATGTACTGCAGACATGGAAAATGTTGAATGCGGCTGCCTTCCAAAATGTATCAATACAAAGTTTGTATGCAGTTAAACTATGTAGACATGCAAAGTAACCAAACAATGCATCAACTATAAATCCGATGCCTGATTGCTTTTTGACTGCGTTAAAAATACACATTGACGACGTTTTGAAATAGAATACATTGTATATATTTTGTACAGCGGCATTATGAAACACAATACTTTGTTCAAACACAAAGCAACTAACATTTTGGAAGGCAGCCTGCATTTAATTACATGAATGGCTAATTAAGTTCGTAATTTTGTAAACGAAACACAGAATTGTGAATAATAAATCATTTGATTCTTTTATAGAATTACGGCTTCGTACGCCGTATGTGATCCAAAAGGAAATTTTTGGTAAACTTTATGCAGCATTTCGGACGGTAATTGTCAAGATTCGTTCCAAGTATTTACTGCAATCATACGATCTATTGCCACTGCTCTGCAGACATCACTGTAATATCTCTGCTAATTCTGTTGCCCTGATAAAGTTCAGATTGTTGTCCTCTTTCCTTTTTATACGTTCTCTTTGCCGAGTACCTTTTTCCAAATATCGTCACTTATTGCCGTGAATACCCACGTAATTCTGCTGGAATCCAGCAGATAGTGACCCTATTTTGCGTGCCTACCTGTTGTAGTCTGTCCAGACATTTCATACTATTATCGAGGAATGGGAAAGCAGAAAAGAGGAAGTACTGCTTTTGCATATTAGATTTAAATCTGTTGATGTTGTATACCGACAGTGCGGATAGGAAGCGGTTTCTATCTTCAATGCAATATGTGATCCTCTGGGCAATCGGCGACGAACAGATTATTAATCAATGAATACTAATTTTAAGTAATTTTTGTTCACCATAACTGATTACCTACCCATATGTTAGAAGACACATGTTAAATGATAATCGAAATCAGCCAGTCCACCTAGTAAAAATAGGTTCAATCGAAAGATAAGTGAAACACCTCTACACTGAAACTTGTTAATGTCTTCATGAAAGTGAGTAATGCTTTAAGAAAAATGGCAATAAACAAAAATAATGAATATTTATTCATTATAAGTTTCTCAAAAATCTGTCATTCAGAGTCGACTTTAAACTGTAAGTCCCATCACTCATGCATAAAATTAACACACACAACATAAGTGGTGTGAGAAACTAGGTCGTAATCCTGACTGAAGGATTGTAATGACCAATTATGTATGTATGTATGTAATGAATATTTATCCACAAATAAAGACGATATGAAGATGAGTTATCTTACTGGTCAGCTCATGCAAGAGATTAAATCCTTGCCAAGGATAATTTGCAATTGAAAATACCTTGACGTTGGCTCCATACCCCGTCAGAACAGCTATCAACGTCCCCATAGATTCCCTACCGATTTTCAAAGCTCATTTGTCTTTAAAACAGTATAATACAGGTTATATAAGCTTAGGGATTCTGCAATCTCCCTGTTTGTTTGTTTAACGGTCAATCAACCCGAAGAAAGTTTAACAGAGGTTTCCATCAGGCTCGCACATTTCACTTGTCATTCTCTAAGCAGCTCATCTGCAGTTTTATTATCCCATACGACATAATACCCCAGAACTCAATACAGTTATCAGCTCAGTTATGTTATCCAGAAGCATAGTGATAACCTTAATGCAGGCTAAAGAGAATTTTGAGTGAAAACCTAGCGTCTAGTCTGTGCCTATAAGATAGCATGACTATGCATATGGATAACCACCGTATACAGCTCCACTTAGTGTACACTGCATTCATCTGGGAGAATGAAGGACAACTTTAGTGCCATTTAACATTTGATCTAAATATTAAATTGTTCGGTCATCTTATTTAGAGATGAGCGATAGCAGTTTTTTTTCTCATGAACAAGGTTTGCAAGGTTTCAATGCGGTAACAAGCAATTTACAGCTTCCTTAAACAATTCTGTTGTCTACTTCCTAGAGGAATGATTTCTGATAATTTGTGATTTTTCTTTAATAGAGTCTTTGTCTGCAGTTGAAGTCATCGTAGTCTAGTAGGCGACTTCCTCTAAGCGGGTTACTGGCAGAAATTCTGAGAGTAAAATAAAATTGCCATGAAAAGTTTCACAAAAACCTATCGTTCGGAGTGGTATTTAAATAATACGTTCCGCCACTCATTCACACACACACAACATAAGTGGCATGAGAAGCTAAGTCGTAATGCTGATTGAAGGGTTGTAATGACCAATTAAATGTGTATGTTTGCATGTCGCCTGCAGTTAAACATTTTCAGATTCAATTGAAATTCTTTAAAGAAGTCTTTAAAAACTCTTTACATTCGCATTAATCACTTAAGTAAATTAAAAATGTTTCCTATTCAAGCATTTAATCCCTTTAATCCCTTAAAATAAACTGTTCATGGAAAAAAACTTGACTCTGAAAGCCAAATAATTTTTCTAAATAATAAAGAGGAAACAAAAATACCATTATGAGAAGAATAAATTTATTTTGGATTTATTTCAAAGCAATTAAATTCTATACAATGAAATACAAGGCTTAACTCCCTAAAAGTATGCCAATTATTTTAGAATTTCTTTTTAGAAATTTTTGAATATGTAACCGAATACATTCTTTATTGTTTACGATTAATAATAATTATAAACATTTTATGTGTGCCATTATTATTCTAACAGAAAAAAGAAAAATTAAAATAAAAAGAGAAAAAGTCGTGGAAAACAACAAAATTAAAGGCAATTTCATGTACAGGTTAATGACAAGGTTAACAAAATAAATGTATACGTGGCAGACTGACAAAAATAACAAACAACTGACAGTCAAAGGTAGACAGAAAATGTGCATGAATTTCAAACTTTTCTTCTTTTTTTTGGCATTTCTTGTCTCTGAAGAAAAGAAAAAAAAAGTCGGAAATTTTTATCTATTCGGAGACTAAAATACAAGAGCACCAACACAACAACAACAACAACAATACAAAATAATAATTGTCTTTACGTGTTAAAACAAAATAATATTTTGTTTTGCTTCTTCTTCATCTTTCTATTCTTGAACACGTGGCTGGGTACGATGCAGAAAAAGTTTTAATCAAAAACAAAAAACAAAATTTTACATTATAAGGAGGGTTTGGGGGTGCAAGTTATCGATTATTTTGCCTCCACAAAACTTTTGTATATTTAATGCTGGTTTGTTTGAAATCTAAATGTTTGTGGTCTGGTGTATCATCGTATCGTAACGAAATTGCTATTAAATGAGCTTTTAATAGAGACGAAATACTTTTGTGAATTCTCTTTAAATCTGTATTCATATTAAATTACAAATATTTCTGTGTTAATTTCTTAATTAAAATGCTTAAGAAATAAACCCAACAACAGAGCGCAGCAATTTTTTTGTTTACCGAAAAACCACAGAATTTTAAGAATTCAAATGGAATTACAACTGAAATTACAACAACTTAAATTATAATTCAAAATTATTCAGAGATAATGATAAAAAAACCACAAATAAGTTTACAGATCGAGGAAGACAATTTATTTGCATAGACTAGGCTGTGTGACTGAATTGAAAATTTATGTGACAACTTTTAAATTTAATTCGACTAAGGAAAACAAAAAGTTTAAACAAAAAAAAAAGATAATAATTGCTAGTGATGATAATGAGCAATTTTTTTAGTCCTTTCGTTTTTGAAAATTGAAGTGTAAATTTGTACAATGGGTCAATTTGACCTCCGGGTACTGTACTTGTCTTTATTGACAAGTACACGTCCTCTAACTTAAGCGTATATTTGCAAACGTGAATGAAATTTTTATTTGGTACGACAAAAAAATGCCTGACATTGCCGTTTTAAAGATTATTTTAATCAAATATTGCTTGCACCTAGGCATACTCTTCCGACATTTGAGCATCTTACCAATGCATCTGTAATGTTGTCTCCTAAGGCTGGAATCTTCGCTGGCTTGCACCTTTACACGAGAAACTTCATGTGTCCACACAAAAAATAGTCCACTGAGATGAAATCGATCAAGTGATTGATTGTCAATTTATTACTTAAAAACGTGTGATGATCACAATTCGTCCATCAATAGGTTCACAGTATTGGTTACATACATAATTGGTCATTACAACCCTTTAGTCAGGTTTACGATCTAGTTCCTCATACCGCTTATGTTGTGTGTGTTAATTTTATACATGAGTGGCGGGACCTACAGTTTAAAGTCGACTCCGGATGACAGATTTTTGAGAAACTTTTCATGGCAATTTTATTTACTCTCAGAGTTTTTGTCAGATATGTGCTGAGAGGAGGTCGCCGAAGAAATACTTTTTGTATTTTAATTTGCTATCTGGCCTGGGGCTCGAACCCTGGCTTTTCGTCTAATAAGCCAACACACCACCTACTAGACCATGGCGACTTGGAACAGTATTGGTTGCCGTTTGGAAAAAAAATATATGTAGTAATCGTTACACTGTACCTTGCTACATATATTGCGATTTTCATTACGCGGTTTAATGACTTACGATCAACTGTTTCCATCGCCCAACAAACGGCAGTGGACTTTTCAAAGAGCAACATCAACTCTAGAACTGTGTTTGGCCACATCTGTTAACTCTGTTTGTGAACGTTGCAGAAAATTCCTGCCTGTGAATAAATATTCCGTGGTTTAATGGATGGCGCAAAACATAACACGAAACATTGGCTTCTTGCAACTGTGCCCGACTTCCACATCGTCGTGTGCAATTTTTTCCTATCGAATTCAAAATCAATATCCATACATACTATGCTCTTTTTTCTTCATCCCACAACCAAGTTACCTAGTACCAACACAGTGTAAACAATTAGGAGCCATATCTCAAGTGTTGCTCATAAAAACATAATTAAGACGATAGCGTTAGGAGGGAGTATACAAAGCAACATACTTTTCAATATCCAGAACGTCCATCCCCAGGTAGTACACTACTTTCAGTATTTGGGTGCCATAATCGCATCGACCAGTGCTTCGTCAGATTATGTCTCTACACGCCTTATAGGAGCTCGTCAACTTTTTGGCTAACTTAACAGAGTGCCGAAATTACCGTTATTTTCCATCCGCAAATAGGTTAGGTTAGGTCTGAGTGGTAGCTCTGATTTCGCAAAGCTCACTTGAGCACGCATAGCGGCCCGTTGTTATGCCACAGGTGGAAAATCCAAGGAAATAGATGTGTAATAAACTTGGTATATAGAAGACGCGTGTACCAATCTTAAACATTGCGAAACGATCAACAATGGAGTCGTCCTTATCTGAGTCGATCCAATTTAGAAAAACGGTAAAGCAAATAGCGCTTCACCCTCACTTAGCGCAGATTTTATTATTACCGTCGTGGAGTGGTGCCATAGAACCTACCTTACGATCTATTTTGCTATCTTTAAGATCTATAGAGTATCCGAATAATACCTCCTTGAAGCCAATTGTCTTGACAAAATATAGGATAGTGTTCGGTGTCAACAAGAATAATTCTCTGCCCAGCTCCTGCCTCACAGGTTCCAAAAGTATGTTCTGATGTTTCATTGTGAACATCACAGAATCTACATTATGGGTTCGAAATGACACCCATGCCAAACAAGTTTACTTTAAATCCATAATACCCAGTCAATTTGTAATTGTAGTTCCCCAATAAACATTTTTATTGTTCCAAACCAGAGATCAGAAATAAGTATTCAAAAAGAGGGGTTCATTCGAATCATACTTATAATTTCTGATCCTTATACGCATTCATACTTATTTTAATATCATACTCATACTACTCATATTCAAAGTTTGAAGTACTCATCGTACTCGTACTTAACAATACGCATGATGTTGTTGATTTTGATTCTCCATGACTCATCGTATACACGAATCACAAAATAAGTATGATTCATGTACGAACACTACAATACTCACTAGAAGGTTGTGTGTTTGCTCTGCTTGCTGTCTTTGTCTTTTTCTTTCTTCTTTTTTTGCAAATGCAACAACAAACTGTACAGAAAGTTTGTGGCCCAATCTCAAGAGGCCCAGTAATGCCAGCAGTGCCAATAAATAATTGTAAATGCTTTGCATGCAGGAGAGAGTTTCTATCCTCTCGATAGAAATAAATGCTCGAAATGAGCATTAAGAAGAATTAATTAGAAAATTTTCATTGGGGTCATATGCTATGCATAGGAACTGTAGGAATTAGTATGTCAGCAGAGGAAATGTAAAGGGAAACGAGCTTGGGAGAGTTTACACTACCTTACGGATTCCATCGGATTTAGAAGCCACATGTGTGCCTATACTATCCCGTAAATTCAAAGTCAGGCAATTATAGTCTTGAGTGTGAAATGTATTAATAAGAGTATAAATTCCGGCCATTTTTATTTAAGCAAAAACGTAGAGCTACTACTGCAGTTACTGTGCAATTGAAAATGAAGGCCAGAGCAAAGAAAATGCGAATTTACTGCTTCCGAGATTTTATCTGACATCACATACATACATACATAATTGGTCATTACAACCCTTCAGTCAGGATTACAAACTAAACGCACACCACTTATATTGTGTGTGTTAATTTTATACATGAGTGGCGGGACCTACACTTTAAAGTCGACTTCGAACTACAGATTTTTGAGAAGCTTCTCATTCAATTTTTTATTTACCCTCAGAGTTTTTGCCAGAAATCTGGTGAGAGAAAGTCGCCGGAGAAATATTGTTTCAAATTTCGTTTTGATATCTGACCTGGAGTTTGAACTCTGGTATCACACACTACCTACTAGACTACAGCGACTATTACCTGACATCTCTGCTATAAACCCCCGAAGCCTTTTGAGTTTCGTGGCTTAATGTAGGAAACTCAGTGACCAGGATGAAGAAGAAGAAAAATGAAAAAAATGTACTGAAGATTTTCAGTACATTTAAGTGTCCTACATATCTGAGAAGGATGATGATTCTTTGGATCATTGTGGTTAGGAGGACATTTTCATGTCAATGATTTATAATCATATTCTCTTTCTCTCCCTAAGTTTATCCCTAAGTACACAATTAAGTGTTAAAAGATTTCAATGCTCATCACTGAGTCTATCTTAGGATGCATTTGTTATTGTTCCCCGAGTTTTTATAACGTTTTTTAGCCTTTTAATGGTTTTTTTCATAGAATATAGTCAACAACTACAATTCAACAGAACTATTTCTCTAGCAATGTAATGTAATCCTATTAAAGTAAGAACCCAAAAAAATGTGAAGAGAAAACCAAATTAAAAATTGATTTTATCACTCTTCTGTTGTGTTTAATCCCTTATCGACTTGACCTCGTTACCCAAAAAAACAGAAAAGAAAGGAAAAAAGTTTGAAGATTGAAACAAAGACAAGAGCATAAAGACGTAATCGAATAAAATAATAACGATGTTGCTGCCGATGATGATGATGCTGATGCTGCTGATGGAATTATATGACCCAGAAATATTGACATTCATAAATTGAGATTAAAAACAATAATTTGCACAAGACAATGCCGATGAGAGAGAAATTAAAATAAAAATATAAAACAAAAAATCTTGGAAAGACAAAAGATGAATGAACCCAGCGAATCGAAAACAAATATTTATCCTGCCTTGATAGTACATAGTAGAGAGCCAAAATATTTTCATTTTTTTTTTATTACGAACATGATGAATTTGTTGAAAGAACAAAAGCCATAACAACAACAATGAATGAATGAATGAAAAAAAAAAATAAAAGAAAACATATTATTTAATGAAAATGAATACACAATCGAATGAATTAAAATGAATTTTATTATGCATAACGATAATATATCGTGTATAATAATATTGAATATCATGAATAATTTACAATTTCATACGAACAATTATCTCCTCGTACATACATATATGCAAAAAAGGATTCTTTTTTGTTTGTTTGGTTATTGGTTTTGGTTTTATTGAGCAAAAGTAAACACGGATGCCAAAATTAAAATGAAATTGACATTCATTTTAAAAGTTAATTTGCATCATTAGTGTGCATTTTTATTTCATTTTATTTAAATTTTTTTTGTTTTTTTTTCTTTTTTGATAAATAAATGAAATTAATTTGAAAATATGTCTACGGAAACTAATAGGCTTTTGCTGATTGTGCATTACATTACATTACATTACATTAATGCATAGCATTATTGGTAATTCATAATTGGGTCATTATAATACTTTAGTCAGAATTATTGTTGCTTCTCCTACCGCCAATATTAAGTGTAATAATTTTATTAATGAGTAGCGAGACCTACAGTTTAATATCGAATTCGAACAATAGTTTTGAGTAACTTTCAAAGCTTTTACCTGAAGTTTATTGAGACTGTATTGTTGAAAGAAAATTTATTTTTCATAAAACGTTTCTTTCAAGTTGTCAGAGTTGAAGATCAAAAACTCTCGTGTCCGGGTCTAGTAAGCCAATATATTACTTACTACATTGCGGCGAGTGACACTAACAGTAATCTTTGGTAAATTGTTTGAATTTTATTTATCCTTGAAGCCGCCGTACTCTAGTAGGTAGTGTGTTGGCTTATTGGACGAAAAGCCAGGGTTCAAACCCCAGGCCAGATATGAAAACAAAATACAAAAAGTATTTCTTCGGCGACTTCCTCTCAGCAGATTTCTGCAAAAAACTGTGAAAGTAAATAAAATAGCCGTGAAAAGTTTCTCAAAAATCTGTCGTTCAGAGTCGACTTTAAACTGTAGGCCCCGTCACTCATGTATAAAATTAACACACACAATATAAGCGGTGTGAGAAACTAGGTCGTAATCCTGACTGAAGGTTTGTAATGAAAAATTATGTACGTATTTATCCTCCACGGAGGAAAGAATTAAATGCTGATTATCGTCATCAGGAAAACTCTGCTTCAGTTTACGTCCATGACTTCAAACTGGATACAGGAAAAATAGTTGACTTCTATTCCAAATACCTGCAGATTTCTACGTCAATAAGGTCTTAAACTCAATCGAAATTCAAATCTTAATTATTAATCTCGCTGCTATTTCAGCTTTCAATTACTTTTTTATTTAAACAAATATGATTACTTGAGCGACTAGTGGTGCATTCGATAAGACTTGTGTGACGATTGATTGGCTGTAGATGTTAAAGAAGTTCATGTTGTTTGATTGATGCATTGATTATAATAATAATTGAATCAAACATCGTAAGGAGAACGACCATAGCAGTTTATACCTCTACAAAGACCATGACATGCTTCGACGGCTTAAATCTTCCATCACTGACTGTCTTCGGACGTAGTACAGTCAATCTTACTTTACGCTACTCACGCTTGATAGACAGTGTGCAACTGTCAGCATCACTATAGACAAATGCACAATGTGTGCGGCTGCCCTGATCACCAGTTCGCTCTGCACCATAGCTTCTTTAGAGCTAGAGGTCTGAGCTGGTGGTAGTAAAGTTCAATACAGTTTATACCTGACCCAATCTAGACCATTGGCATGCTTTGATACTATGGAAACGAAAGCATATTCGCTGGATTACATAGTATTTTACATGGTATTTACACAGTATTTTTAACGAAATTAAATTTGATTTTAAGGTTCTAACACAACCTGATGATCTGGCGGTCACCAGCATTACTCTGGAGGTGTATAATAGAGGTCAGCAATGAGAATTCAAAAATATGAGTAGATTCGAAACATACTCATAATTTCTGATATTTATACGCATTCATACTTATTTTAATATCATACTCATACTACTCATATTCAAAGTTTGAAGTACTCATCGTACTCATACTTAACAATACGCATGATCTTGTTGATTTCGACTCTCCTTTACTCAACATTTACAAGAATCACAAAATAAGTATAATACGAAACTACAGTACGCACTAGAAGGTTGTGTATTTGCCTTGCTTGCTGTCTTTGTCTTTTTCGTTCTCCTTTTTTGTAAATACAACAACTACTAAGACTGTAAATTTTGATGAATGATTCGAATCATTCGAATCATTTATGAGCATTATATGTACTCTTCTAAATTTATGAATCTGAATTAATAGACGTATGAATCAAACATATTTCGAATGTTATGAGTTTGATGTCAACGTTATACTTATACTCATTGCAACCTGTACTTATAAATCAATATTGTAGTGAGTACGAATGAATCAGAATAGTTGAATTTCAATACTGTTGAACTCACTCATACTGAAAATTTCTTGAGTACTTATGACTACCGAAAATAAAAACGATTCATTGCTGATATCTGGTATATATCTATGACTATGATGTGTGAGACAAAAGGCTGTGGCTGCCCAATCCTTGCATTTTTTTCCAGAAGCAGGTCATGACGATATTTAAGAGCGCCCAGTGATCAGGTCATGCGATTTCTTGATTTTCATTGAACTCGTCCGTGAATGCTGGGGATTTCTCACGGAAATTTTGGATCGCTTTAAGATAATTCTTATACCTGGAAGCATTAAATTTTCATGTAAAGACGTTTACTGTTTCGATAAATAGAAGAATGTTATACAGCATCTTCTATGCAAATCGGGATACATGTTATCACAATTCATAAAGCAAATGCCACACGTACTGCTTATTATTTCTTTGAATTTTTTAAGCCTTATTAATCAAGTTTCCTAGGTAAGCAGGTATCTGCTCCATAGTAGCTGGTACAAGGTGATGGATCACCATACGTTGTGGCTAAGAACTTACGTTCATTATAAAAATTTGTTTGGTCTTTCAGTGTAATGGTTCAAGAACATAGCTCATTAGGGCTATCTTTTTCTAAAGATATAATTCTGTCTGAACTTCCTCTATACAAGATAAGGGTCAGGGACATTTTGGCCAGGATTACAAATCATAATTTTTTCTCTTTTAAATTCTGTTTAAATCTTTAAAGTAAATTTCATTTAAGTATTCTTTATGGAATAATTTAAAATCATGCTCATGTTCATGTTCATTATTTCCTAATAAGCATTTTTGGAAACGGATTTGATTATGATTAATTGCGTTTAAGTGACATTCAGCTTTTAGAATTACACATGAAAACAAAAACAAAAACAAAAAAACAAAAAAGGAAAGAAATAAAACGTTACGAAATGAAAAAATGCGGATATAATTTAAGGTGCCTACAATTCCGGAATTGTTTTTTTTTTATTTTTTTTATTTTAAACCAACGCAAATAAATCTTGAACAATTTCATTCAAGGGCAACATATGTTGCCATCATAATGGAAACGTATTTAGATGTTTAGGCATTAGGGTGGTGCTTTATTAAAAAAAAAAACAAAAGGGATAAACAATGTCACTTATATTCTTTCTTAAAATTTCCTTTAGCTTTAGCGACATAATGTCGAACTGATATGGATTCCAACTGCTTCAAGAATCCAAAGGAAAGGAAAATATGTCAGTTAAGTGCACTACTTTAGGATGTCATAGCTTGGGTAAGATTTTTGTCATAAGGACATTAAGGGTTCTGGTATTAAACTTTCGTACAGATTGCCTGACCATTGTAGTGTTCTTCTGATGGAAGTGATGCTAATTTTGAAAGCAATGCAATGAAGGCTTGGTGCTGGACCTTCTCCTGATAATGTCTTGATTTACTTGTACAAACCAATTGCGATTTTGTCCTTAAAGAATTTCTCTACGATTTCAGTCCTGGCCCATAAATGGCAGGGATTTCTTAGGGAAATTTACAATCACTCAAAGGTAACATAACTTATGTGGATAAGGACAAAGGGATATGGACAAAGGGATATTCTTGAAAATTTTATTACTGATAAACTGGCTAGGACCGGTACGGCGCTCATACATTCTGACAGTTTACGTGACGTGAGACTTACTTAAGTGGGCATTACGACCTAAATGGTGACTAAATGTCAAGATTACGACCGAGCGCTTCATGCATTAGTCATGTTGGGTGTGTTTATTTTATCCATAAGTGTCGGCACACAATACCTACCGGACTATGGCGGCTTCACAGGCAAACTCAACCAGGTTTTTACTAGGAAGGTATATACAATGTTAGTATATTGAGCTGTAGTTATTTGGAAATGAAAAATACTGATTCACTTCCGTCCTGTTATTAAATTATTATTCTCTGTAATTCATGAATGTAGTCTCCTATACAAGGACTGCTTCAATAACAATATTTACTCGGATGTCAGATTGGTTTTGATATAGAAATGTTTATACTCCTGTATGTTCATTAACTGTGGCATCGTAATGGCCCTAAGCTCTATAAGAACTGGGACACTTTATTTAAATGTTTCATTTTATTTAAATTGATTTTATTTAAATGTGATTTTCGCTTACGATCTAATAATGAGCTGTATGAGCTCCTCAACGACATGGATGTTGTGCAGCGCATTAATATCCAGCGGCTCCGCTGGTTCGACTATGTCATTAGGTTGGAAGCGGATGTACCGACGAAACGAGTATTTGATGCGGGGATTAGCGGAAGTCAGTGTTGAAAATAACTTTGTCTACTTTGGAAGGATCAAACTAAGGAAGTTTGATCAGATTCTGGTAACTCTAAGAGTAAAAAAAAAATTGCCATGAAAAGTTTCTGAAAAATCTGTCATTCGGAGTAGGTCCCGCCACTCATGTATAAAAATTAACGTACACAACATAAGTGGTGTGACAAAATGAGTCGTTATCCTGACTAAAGTGTTGTAATGACTAATTATGTACGTATGTTTGCATTAAACTTCTACTTTCAAAACCAATTTTAGCGACTGTTTAGGGCTTCTCTCCTCTGTTAAAATAAAATTTCTACACCCCTTATTTAGTCCTATGTATGTAAGGGTGATTTTTTAAGAGCAATAGGAAAATTTTTCAAAAAAAAAAAAACACATAAAATTCAAAAAAATGCATGAAATCTTTATTTGAATCGATAGTACGGTCCATATAATTGAATGTTTGAAGATTATTTTATGTAAATGTTGACCGCGACTGCGTCTCAAATGGTCCAGCCGCTTAGTCCAATTTTGGCATACTCTTTCCAACATTTCTGCAGGTATCTCACGAATAAATGCTTCAATGTTGTCTTCCAATGCATCAATTGAAGCGAGCTTGTCTGTATAGACATGAGCTTTAACATAGCCCCACAAAAAATAGTCTAAATGTGTTAAATCGCACGATCTAGGCGGCCAATTGACCGGTCCCGAACGTGAAACAAAATGTTCACCGAACTCGCCTCTCAATAAGTCCATTGTTACGCGTTCTGTGTGGCATGTGGCACCGTCTTGTTGAAACCACATGTCATGCAAGTCAAGCTCTTGCATTTTGGGCAAAAAAAAATTGGGTATCATCTCACGGTAGCGCTCACCATTCACAGTTACGTTACGATTCGCAGCATCTTTGAAGAAGTACGGTCCAATGATGCCACCAATAGCCCGAAGAGCCGCTTCAGTGGTTCAATTTATCTGACCATAAAATAGAAGAAGCGCGCGATGAACTTTCTTAACGGAGCACGCATTTTGATAATAAAATTCAATGATTTGCTGCAAGCGTTGTTCGTTTGTAAGACGATTCAATGGTTAAATTATAGACCAGTGAAACAAAACACGAAACGTGCGTGAGCTGTTTAAACCAGTATTGCCAAAAAGATAATAGCTAAAAAATCACCCGTTACAATGTTTTCTAATTTCACATTCTTAGCTTTTAGGCATGCAGCTTCCGACCTAGAAATCTATGCCAGCCTAATGCTGATTGTATATATAAAAACAAAGAATAATAATAATAATGTTGTTGTTGTATTATAATCGCATAAAATGATATATGAATTGTATCGTATTGCATGAATATTAGCATAAAATCATAAAATGATTTATTACACGACCATTGTTTTTTAATATACATAATACACGCTCAAATATGCTTTCGCTGAAAAACGGAAAAAAGACGAAGATTTTTTCTTTCTTTGTTTTTAAATAAAACCATGAGGATTTGTTTAGCCTTGAGTTACCATTTAATACACACACATGCGTATTTAATCGAAAAAGGATATGACGGTGTGTGGAATGTTTGAGTGTCATTAGATCTCAAATAAGACACTTAATAAAGACACAAATTCTTGCACATAATAAGTGTCTCTCTCTAAGGATAAGGCAAATTAAAGTGATTAACCTTTTGAGTTAAGTTGTCTTATATTGCTGTTGTTGAAATTCAATTTAATTATACTCATATTGTTGTTATTATTATTGGTATTTTTATTATTAATATTGAACAAAAGGAGACATATTTAAAGCAAAATTAAAAAGTTAGGCAGCAAAAGAAAATGCTTGAAAAAAACGAAAATCGAGTTCCTATCATTAACAGTGTAAACTTTTGATTGGGGTCGTATTTTCTGAATACATTTACAATTTTTCCATTATATTACCTTTCTTTTACTCTTGAAAAAACCAGCAAGAAAAAGTGTCAAAATTATCTTAAAAGAACCAAAAAAAAAAAATTTAAAGAAAATATGGAAATAAGAAAACTTTCAGTTTTTTCCCTCTTCCGTTTACCACCAGTTTTTTCCTTTTTTTTAATTTTTTTACAAGGGGTCCCCTCTTTTGTTTAACACTTCTTGTATAGTAAGCTGCTGATTTTCTTTTGCCATTACGTTGTAATGGTAAGAGAATGGTTTTGTTCTTCAAGTATTTTTTTGTTCCTTTCCCTTCCTTTTTTTATATACTTAAAGCGCGAGAAAGTTCATTATTTTTTCAGATTTCATAATCATTTTTAGCTTATTTTTCATTATTTCTTCCGCTTTAAGTTTTTCCTTGCGTTGCTTACTTCCTATCACTTTCCCTTTCGCTTTTGCTTTTGTTTTCCCATTTTTCTGTCTTTAAAGTCATTTAACGGTCATGGCTTGTATGTATGCATGTGTGTTCGTGTATTTCCTTTTGTTTTCCTTTCCTGTTTTTACCTTTTTTTAAGTTTTTCTTGTTTTCTTGTTTCGAGTGCGAAATCTCAAGTTAATGAGCGAGATAATATTATGGCGCTCATGTTTTTTTTCTCTTGCCACTTTGGCAGCGGTTTGTCGAAGAAGGAGGGTCATCTTATCTTAAGTGCAGTTTATAGTTGAATATTTCGTTGCTTCTTTTGTATCCTTAAAGGAATCGGAAGGGAAAAGTTGTGAAAAAGAAAGAAAAACTTGTCACAGTAAATTTGAAAGAATTTAAACTTTTTGTTGAACAATACTTGTTTATTGGGTTGCAGACAAAGTACCCCATCAGCAATATTGATTCTTAATAAGGAATCGGTATTGTTATCGTCCTGATGCTAAATATCGTACTCCATTCAAAAATTTACCAGTTTTGATGAGTAAGTGCGAGTGTCTCCAAAAATTAAGCTGCTTAAAGTATCCATGCTTCTACGTGGTAAAGAAGCACGGGGAGGATGAGCGACTTGTAGAGTATAAGTTTAGCAGTACGAGAGAGGTCTTTGCTACTCAATTGCCTATTGAGACCATAATAGCATTTGTTGGCAGGAGTGATTCTATGCTTGATCTCGTGACGATACATCAGTTACAAATATAAATTTTCTTATAACCAAACAGGGACATTTTTTGAGCATTATAGATTGAGCATTATGGTCTTACAAGGAATTGACAAAATTATAAAGAAATTGAGAAAGAATAGAAGCGTACAAATGCATTCAGGTCTTTGCATCATCGCAAATTGTTTATATTTGGGAACTTGTTGATTCCGCGGTGTCTATTTTACAGCTCAATATGGAGTATTGAATTTACATTTCAATTTACATTTCATTTATTATTCTTATCCATACCTCTCGTGGTCTGTTTTGAATAAAAATACAATATGAAGCGCCATGTTAAAGTAAGGGTATCCGTTGTGATACCTTTTACGGATAGTTTGCTTTGTACCCTTGCAAAAGCCTTCTTTGTTATGCTTAACTGGCTGCCATGCCATTTCCCAAGTAATGTGGCTTCTAGGCACTTCTCTATTCTATCTGAGTATTTGATACAGACTACTACTGAAGCGGATGATGTCCCGTCGGAACCTAGTATTGAATGGATATTTCACACTAGAATTTTAGACAGGGAAGACTATGCAAACTACTCATTTGGTGTAAGTCTATGCGAATGGAGAAGAAAAGAATTTAATCTTGAAATTGTTGGAACAGGCATCGAATACCAATTCACACACGTATATATGTACATATATACCACTTACTTCCTTTTGGCTGTCATTTAGCCTGAAGTATTTATTGGCTGCAGAAGGTGAAGAACTTTGCAGAGTTGGTAAAGAATTATGCTTTATTGCCAGACTTATTTATCCAAAATTGTATAGGAAGCATAACACCTAACTACTTACATACATACATACATAATTGGCCACTACAACCCTTCAGTCAGGATTAAGGACCTAGTTGCTCACACCACTAATGTTGTGTGTGTTAATTTTATACATGAGTGGCGTTACCTGCAGTTTAAAGTCGACACCGTACGACAGATTTTTGAGAAACTTTTCATGGCAATTTTATTTTACTCTCCGAGTTTTTGCCAGAAATCTGTTGAGATAAAGTAGCCGAAGAAATATTTTTTCATATTATCGTTTTAATGTCCGATCTGGGGTTTGAACCTTACGTCTAATAAGCCACCACACTACCTACTAGACTTCACTTAACTACTTAATTTCTTTAATTCATGCATTAATCCTTAACGCAAAATTTCAGAATTATTCTAAGAAAGTCGTGCTGCTTGTCTAGAGTGATTAACCAGAACTTGTTAGTAAACCTCTGGAGAACCGCCGCTATAAGTTGTCAAGTTGTTTTACACAGTTGCTACTCATTAGACATTCTAATGAGCCTGATTATTGTAGTTAATGTGATTGAATACAAAGCCTAGCAATTAATCGAATCCTAGGAAGACGAACAAATTTTCATTATAATTTTCTAATATTTAAATAGAAGAGCTTTTATTTCTTACAATCAATACAAGAAAAATCCTTATTTAACTTCTGCCTCACCAAGAGAATTACATCTCCAATGAAAATAATAAAAAAATACGAGAGCTTCGCCTCAATCATCAAAATTCATTACCACTACACCCTGTAAGTAATAAAGGGTCCACCAAATAACTTTTTTTTTTTGAAAATGCTTTAAAAAAGAAAACTACTGAATATTTTTTCAAATTTCA
This sequence comes from Sarcophaga subvicina, assembly GCA_936449025.2. Lineage (NCBI taxonomy): Eukaryota > Metazoa > Arthropoda > Insecta > Diptera > Sarcophagidae > Sarcophaga > Sarcophaga subvicina. Next base: position 102,528,186 of record OW388082.2, on the reverse strand, counting down.
TTTCTTATTTAAAAGTACAATCCTTCCGGTTAATAATGGAAAAATTTTCATTCAAATGGCTGCCTCGGCTGGAAATGCAGTAGCCTACACCAGAATATGCTGATTTTGGCAAAAAAAAAAATAATCTTTTCAGATGAAACTCATTTTGATCTTGGCGGGTATGTAAACAAGCAAAATTGTCGCATTTGGGGCACAGAAAACCCGCACGCATACATTGAAAAGCCGACTCACCCAAAACGAGTCACTGTTTGGTGCGGATTTTGGTCCAGAGGCATAATTGGGCCATTTTTCTTCGAAAATGAGCAAGGAGTGGCCGTTACAGTCAATGGCGATCGGTATCGGGCCATGTTGAACGAATTTTTGTTCACAAAAATTTAAGAGGAGGATATTTGTAACATTTGGTTGGATGTTTTGCGCCCTGTTTTTGAAGATCCCATTATCAGCCGCAGAGCTGATGTCGTTTGGTCACCTCGGAGCTGCGATTTGACGCCGTTGGACTATTGTTTGTGGGGTGCCACCAAAAATAAGTGTTACGCCGACAAGCCATAGACAATTGACGCTTTAAAGGACAATATTCGTGAAGCCATTGGTGAAATACAGCTGCACACAATCGATAATGTGCTTAAAAATTGGACCGATCGTGTAGGCTACTGCATGGCCAGTCGAGGCATCCATTTGAATGAAATTATTTGCCATTATTAACCGGAAGGATTGTACTTTCAAATAAAAAAGAAATTTGAGAATATATTCAGCAGTTTTTTTTAAAGAATTTTCAATAAAAAAAGGTATTTGGCGGACCGTTTATATATTTTTATATGGCTTCCATAAAGCATTTCTGCCTGGTTGCTGTTTCTTTAAACTTTTTTTTGTTTTTTTGTTCCCCCTAAGCGGGTGATTGGTCTGCTGTAGCAAGTTCTAGAATAGCAGGGTTGCCATATATCATTGCCTAAAAACAGTGCCCTCCTAGTATTTGGTGTAGTGGTGTGGAATCTTGCTGATTTCTACCTCTTTTTCCCACTATTTTCACATTGAGCATAATTTTTAAGGAATTACAAGCGAAAAGTTATTGGCCCGGAATTGCTACATTGATGCAACAGGCAAATACGTGATATGATGTTGGGGGAGATGCTTTGTGGCATCTCAATGTAATAAAACATCAGAAATTAATTCAGAGTTTGTGTATTTAAATAAGCTACGTGCTGTTTTACATCAACCCACCAAATATAAACTCTCTATTGAGGCATACTGTAGAAGCATAAAAATCTTTTGATTTGTCTCTTGTTGTTCTGCCACAGACATTTATGATCTCAATTTTCTATACGTTTGTTTTGTATGTTTATTTAATAATTTTCAAATTTTTCCTGGAAATATTTCAGCAAATAATTCATGAGTTTATTTTCTTTGAAACTTAAGGTTTTATTCATACATTTCTGTTAAAATGTTTGTGTTTATTTTTCTTTTGATTTCATGGACACCCAAAAAATATTCAAAAAACGTCATTGAATCCGCTGTTTTGCTGTTGTTAAGCGCGTGTCTTGCCACACACCAAGAATTAATTTTTTTTTGTCAGTGAATTTAGAAATATTTTGTATTTAAAATAAACAGAAAAAACAAAAAAAAAAAAACAAAAGAATAAAGAACTCAAACCAAAGTGATGATATAAACAAATCGTAAAAATTGATCAAAAGCTTTTGCCTGCTTTTGCCCCTTTATCCCCTTGTATGGCTTTAATGTCATACAAATCAGTTACGCTTTAAAAATTTCTTTATAAAAATCACAAAGAATAAGGGAATGAAACCAAAAGATAATAAAAAAATACAAAATCTCGTAAATAAATACGCAACTCTAGAAAAGCACTGTGTGAGTGATTTTATTCCTTCCTTCACCAAGAAACAGTACAACCCAGTAGCTGTGATAATAGCTGCTCTACTACCAGCTGATATATTGAAATTTTGTTGACTTTTTGGAAAGGGATTTTTATTGTAATATTTACAGTTTATTTGCAGGATATTTTATGACTTTTCATAGTCATTGTATACACCCTATCATGCCACCCAGTAACTCATTTCATTGCGTAATAAAATACACGACAATAAGAGTTACAAAGTATTGTGTAATATTTTGTTATGAATGTTTGTGTTTCCAACACATAGTTTGTGATGATGTACATGATGTATGTATGTATTGATTAAATGATACACTGAGAAAATAAATAAAGTATGCATGGATACTGCCATTAATTCCATAAAAAGCATAGGGCCTTAATAAATTGGTTGTTGTCTTGGGTATTCTTTTTCACTTGGCTTCAGATTTTATATCACGTGAGTTTGTTCTTTTTGAGCTGCTTTGTGAGTTCTGGTCTTCAACACATCGTGTAATAAATCTGTATTATACCCTGCTATACAAACATACATACATAATTGTTCATTACAACCCTTCAGTCAGGATTACGACCTAGTTTCTCACACCACTTATGTTGTGTGTGTTAATTGTTTTTAATACATGAGTGGTGGGACCTGCAGTTTAATGTCGACTCCGAACGACAGTTTTATGAGAAACTTTTCAGGGCGATTTTTTATTTACTCTCAGAGTTTTTGCCAGAAATCTGCTGAGAGGAAGTCGCCGAAGAAATATTTTTTTATATTTTCGTTTTGATGTCTGGCCTGGGGCTCGAACCCTGGCTTTACGTCTAATAAGCCAACACACTAGCTACTAGACTACGGCGACTATACCCTGATATAGTACACGGTAATCATAGAGCACCTCTCATATGTTTACCACATATTTGATTACAAATCCTACACCATGGGCTTTACTTCCTGTAGTCGCCGCAGTCTAGTAGATAGTGCGTTGGCTTATTACACGTTGAGGCCATAGTTCAAATCCCAGGTCAGACATCTCCAACAAAAACGAAATATGAAAAAATATTTCGTCGGCGGCAGCCTCTCAGCAGATTTCTGGCAAAAGCTCTGAGAATAAATAAAATTGCCATGAAAAAGTTTCTTTAAATATCTGTGGTTCGGAATCGACTTTAAACTGTTGATACCGCCACTCATGTATAAAATTAATACACACAAGATAAGTGGTGTGGGAAGATAGGTTGTAATCTACTCCGGTAGCCAGGCTGCGATAAATTCTCTGTCGAACGTTGTGAATAATTCCAGGATCGTCAGAGAATGTCGCCGCTGCCTCAATCTCCTTTCTGGGAGCTTCGGCGTCACACTTGTCTGGGTTTCCGGACACTGCGATATTCCGGGAAACTGCAGGGCCGATGAGTTGGCCAGAGCTGGCGCACTACTTCCGGAATCTTCCTCAATCAACTTGGGAATGCCACTTACCTCGTTCAAATTGGCCATTACGCGGAAATTCTTCGGGGATGCCTAGGAAGCTAGGCTCACTTGGCCCACAATGGCTAGAAGGCGTACCAACCAGCTACTTGGACTTGGCCGTAATATCATCTCGATCACAGTGGCCATGCTTACAGGCCACTGTGTTATGGGTAGACACGCAGAAAGAATGCGACTAGCATTTAACGACTTCTGTAGTGGATGCAGATCCGCCGAGGCGGAGGAGGCTGTCACCCACTTCCTCCGCCAATGCCCATCCCTTGCGGGGTGCAGATATTGGTTATTTGGCTCTCCAACCCTTGCCAGTCCATTGATATCAAGGACATAGTCTCGTTTATCAAACTTTCTGGCTGGCTTTCCAGCGTGAGGTAGTCGTGCCTTTTGAAAATGTGCAGCCCTTGCGCTGACCAACTTCCCCCTCCTTGGATCGGAGGAACTTGGTCAGTACAGAGGCTGCATTCACCTGTGGCATCACAACGGACCGCTATGCGTGCCCAAATGAGCTTTTTGGCAAATTAAAGCTACCACACTAACATAACCTCACCTAATCCTGACTGAAGAGTTGCAATGGCCAGTTATGTTTTGTTACTTTCCCTAGGCTGTCCAAACTAGTATTGTTCTATAAATTACGATACCGCGTTAGGAAGGTAAGACCAATACGAGCTGATGCTCTAAATTTCAATAAAGGCTCACCAAAACACCGCACCATAGTTACACTAGAAACCAAACACAATTGTCTTCATTGGTACCAGAACTCCTGCCTTGTAAATCTACTTTCATTTACCCATAGTTTGTTTCAAGCTATAGTCCCGGTCCAACAGATTAATATTAATTTTCTTTAAAAAAATTATTTATTTATTTATTTATTTTATTATTTAAATTTTTCTCAGTGCCTTGACTAACTTTATGGCCATTGATTGCCTACATCCTTCCCTAAATACTCTTGAGGGGGAGTCTCAAGAATGTTAAACTCAAAAAATCTTCAACTCGTTAAAGCTTATCAGTATCTTTATACTGAAAAATTAAGTGAAAAGTTGTAAAATCATCTTCAAAGTCTTTAAACAAATACATAGAAAATGCCACATACATACACACTTCATGCCACGCAAACAAAAAATCTAACACTACGATGGCGAGTGTGTTTATTGTTTTAGTGTCGCCTCTTTAAAATGAAAATCGATTTCTGATACATATTCTGATAAAATAATAATGATTCCGTTTTTGTTTTTGTTTTTGTATTCGATTTCATATCGAAGCATAAAGTGGGCTTTTTTTCTCTTAATTTTTATTTTTTCCACAATTGTCAACACTTTTAAAAATAGTTTTCAAAGTTTTTTTTTTTAATTTGATTTTCTTGGAAGACCATTAAAACATTATAAATTGTAAACAAATAGAATAAAAGTGTGTTCATGACATTGCAAAAAATGAAATAAAAGATTTCAAACACAAAATTAAAGGCTACTGGTCAATTAGGAATCATCACACCAATACATTCAGTTTCCATGTGGCTTTTTAGCACAAATAAAAGATGTTCCGTCGCACTATATTATACGACTATTCACATAAACACGGTATATGATGTAGCTCTACAAGAAAATCATATATTAGTGCACAATTATTGTTGTAAAAACGTAAATCTACTCGTAATAAAAACTTTCATGCAATGAAGCCTAAATCGGTTGGGCAGTGTTAGTGTATCCTAGAAACCTTTTACCATCTAATTTACAAAATTCAATTTCATGCTAACAAAAGTCAGTTAATAATACCGGTTATGACGATCTGAATTAACGTTAATGGTTCTTCTGGAGTCATTATTGAAAAAATATTGCCTAATCACACTTCCAGACTATAATGCACACCCAGACATACTTATTACTTTTTCCGTATGTCCTTGGCTTTTCCACAACCAAGTCTTGGTTCTCCGCTCCTCATTTGCGGTAATTCTGTAACCACCATAAGTGATATTTTTTTTACCCCGAGGAGGGGTAAATCACATCCTCCGTGTGTGGAGCCCTCACCCACTATATCCCCCCTCGTCTCCTGTGGGCTCGTTCGTGTTCACTCCGGAACTACGGTGGTATTACTTCGGAGTGGAGTCCTTTTGGCTCTTTGGCCTCTCCATGTCTATATCCGCGTCCTGATTGCGTATCGAAAATTGAGGAGACATCTAAGCATCTCCACTATTTCTTTCGTCTAAACCATCGTTTCAGTTTCGCTTGGCACGTGTGATAGTATCATCTACGCCACCATGCTTACTTGTTCTGCAGCCTCAAGATCTCTTTCCGTCTCAGAATGCGCTCTACGTAATTCACCACCGAGGTTCAATTTCCACTACTCGCAATCATGACCCCAACTGTTGACGTCAGTACAGAGCAATAGCCAAATAATGATAGCCCGATAAAGCCCATATCACTTATGGGCTTAATCGATATGAGGCAATCTTTTGAAATAATTTTAACCTGCTTATTTGGGTTCTCTAGTATGCTGTCCGTGAGACTTTTTCGCGAGGTCCCGTGCCACAGAGTTTTCTTCTAATATAATATAAATAAAAAACGCAAAAAAAAATTTTGCGTAACAGTTCTCGTTGAAGAAATTTGGAACACACATACATATGCAGCATACATAATTGGCCATTACAAACCTTCAGTCCATACTATGACGAGGACCTACAGTTTAAAGTCGACTACGAACGACAAATTTTTGATGGGAATTTTATTTTACTCACAGAATTTTTGCCAGGAATCTACTGAGATGCAGTTACCGTATTTCGGATTGTTGTATTTCGTTGTGTTGGATATGTGTGACCTCGGGTTGAACCGTGGCCACAAGTCTAATAAGCCAACTACTACACACACTACCTACTAAACTACGGCGACTAAGTTTACAACACATTCTTTGTTATATTCGATAGAAAATTTGAATACAATTCTCATATATTGGTCGATGTCACGCGGAAGTCGCCGTAGTCTAATAGGTAGTGTGTTGGCTTATTAGACGTAAAGCCCGCGTTCGTATCCTAGATCAGGCATCAAAACGAAATATGAAAAAAAAAATATTTCTTCGGCGATTTCCTCTCTGCAGATTTCTAGTAAAAACTCTGAGAGTATATAAACCTGCAATGAAAAAGTTTATCAAAAATCTGTCATTCGGAGTCGACTTTAAACTGTAGGTCCCACCACTCATGTATAAAAAATTAACACACACAACATAAGTGGTGTGAGAAGCTGGGTCGTAATCCTGACTGAAGGGCTGTAATGGCCAGTTATGTATGTATGTATGTATGTCACGCGGTTAACTTATGAGCTTTTCGACCGCACATTGAAGACCGGAAATTCCACTTACTTGATATTAACAACGGCTCTGTTGGGAGTATTATACTGTCATATCTAAGCCGAAATAAAAAGCCCTGCTTCTGCAATTTGATTACGTGTCCAGGAAGTAGCATAATGCATGACGTTCTTTCTACAAATGTCTTCTTTTCATGTCTTTCACAACTAGGCACAGTAAGGGTCACATCAAAAGAGCGTGGTCTTTAAGAAATCATGTTTTCATTCGAATAACAAACTCGAACTTGAATGACTGTGTTATTCACAACACAATTCCGCAATTGCTTATTTATAAAATGTTGCAATTTTCTTTATAATGTTGACAGGTACCCCGCATAAACACCTTCTAAAGGGCATTGATATTAAATCGTATCACATTGTTTGGAAACCATATTAAAGTTCTCGCATCAATGCGTAATTGTTACAGTTTAAAGTGATAAAAAAACTAAACTTGTTACATCAACAATATCAAGATCAAATGAAACGCAACGAAACGCTATTGAACTGAACTGTTTTGTAAAACAGAATCTAAGAAAAAAAAACTCGAATGAAAACGAATTTGAGACACCCTTAAGGTCAGATTCGAATTGAATTCAATTCAATTCGTACAGATATTTACACTCTTATTTTAGTTTCTCATTTTCCTGCTTTTCTTTTGTGAATTTTTAATTTTATCAAGTGCAAACAGGCAAAGAGGCAAACAGGCAAACCAGTAAAATATTTGCCTTTTTAAAGTATTTGCCAAAGAACTCAATGTGTGTTACCATCAACCAACCAACCAATACTACCACTTTTCATCACACAACAGAAGAATCGGGTTTTTTTTTGTAAGAATAGTTTTGCTCAATAAACCGTAACACTTTGAGCTGTGATTGTATTAAAAAATCCGTTCTATGGTACATGAAGACATTTTGTTGTGGGCCACAGGGAGAGAGAGGGAGAGAGAGAGCGAGTGAAATACAATAAATAATACAAGAGTTGTCGGTCGGTCGTATTGTTGTATTCTTGTATGAACATTGAAAACTTATCAAGTGATTGAAACTTTAGCAGTGTTTATATGATATTGTCAAACAACAATCGATACAAGTTTTCTCTCTCTCTCACTCTCTCTCTTCTCATTGAACAAATCGTATTGAATTTGAAGGCAAAAAATAGAAAAAAATATGTTTTTCGGAAAATGTTGCCAAAAAAGAAAATGTTTTCCAACAAAATACAAGTTTTTAATGCGAGTTGTTGTGATATTGACACCAAAAAGAGTTTCAACACAATATACTGAAAGAGCTTTTCTTGTGAATACAAAAATGAAAGAAAAAAACCAAAAAATAAACACATTTTTGTTGCAAGAAAGTTCTTAAATTTTGTGGAATTTAAAAGAACGCCAGGATTATGAATTATAAAAGGGAGGGGATTGAATCTAACACGTGCATACAAGGTATAGGGGAAAGCAATACTTGTAAAGAATTACTGGTAAAAAGTGGAAACCTTAGTAAATTTAAGTATTTAATATCAAAGCGATCTTATATTTTACTTCTTTACAGAGGGATATCGTTGAAAATTTTATTACCGATAAACTGGTCAGGGCCGGTACGGATCTCATACACTCTGACAGGTTACGTGGCATATGTAGGCATTGTGATTGCCTCAGTAAGACTAATTATTTCGCTCAATTCACAGAACTTACTTAATTGATCATTACGACGATTTAGTTAAAATTACGACCGAGCGCTTCTCACATTAGCGATGTTGGGTGTGTTTATTTTATCCATGAGTGGAGGGACACACTATCTACCGGACTATGGCGACTTCACAAGCAGACTCAACCTGGTTTTTACCAGGAAGGTATATGCAATATTAGTATATTCAGCTGTACATATCTCGATATGAAAAATACTGATTCACTTCCATTCTATAGTCCATGGCACTCCATCAAATGATTTCTGTAGGATCTGTCGGTATGAGAAGGAGGCTAACAGTACTCTTCTCTGGAGTCAAATGTTATTAAATTATTATTCTCTGTTATTCATGAATGTAGTCTCCTATACAAGGACTGCTTCAATAACAACATTTACTCGGATGTCAGGTTGGTTTTGATTAAGGAATGCTTATACTCCTGTATGTTCATTAACAGTGGCATCGTAATGGCCCTAAGCCCTATAAGAAGTGGGACATTGTGTTTCAATGTTAATCGGGAAATCAAGCGTGGGATTACTCTTGCCAACAGGCGATTATGGTTTCAATATACAATTGACTAGAAGAGACCACTCTCGTACGACGAAACTCTGCTTAAACTCTACAAGTCGCTCATCCTCTTCGTACTACTTCACAGCGCAGAAGCATGTTACACTATTAACCACCGATGCAGCAGCCTTGAGAGTATTCGAGCGAAAAATGCAACGTAATCCCACGTCTGAAGCCATCAAACATTAATTATGCCCGTGACTATTTAAGATGGAAAGAAATGAGTCACAGCAATACGATCTCTAATAATAATTAGTCCAGCAAATGCTAAGACTCGGTTAAATTGGCAGCGGTCTTGGGTTCAATAATTTTGGTCACTACAATCCTTTAGTCAGGATTACATCCTAGCTTCCCACACCACCCATGTTGGTTCTAAAATCGACTTTCAACGACTAATGTTTGAGAAACTTTTCACGCCGGTTTTATTTATTCTCAGAGTTTTTTGCCAGAAGACTTTTGAAAAGAAGTCGCCAAGGCAATATTCTTTCATATTTTGTTTTGTTCAAGATGTCTGAGCTGGGGTTTGAACCTCGGGTCCGCGTTTAATAACCCAATGCACTACCTACTAGACTATGATAGAACAATAAGGCGTATTCCATGAAAATATCCATGTTCCTTTTGGCTAAACCATTGAATGCTTAAGAATCTTTCGTAGTGCCATGCAATGAATGAGAATACGTTCAGCTATCTCCTTTACTTCCAGTGTGGCTGTACCTACAACCATAGATGCCAGATTTGATGATTTATCGTCATTTTGACGATTTTGGACTTCAAAAATATCATTTTGACGATTTATGGCCTTATTTTGACGATTTTTAAAAATTAAAAATTTACTTGATATTCTTTAGTACATTAAAAGCCACAAGTATTTAATTAGCAATTCTTACTATTGGAAATTTATGTTAGTAAAAACAAGGAGTAGAGTATTATATTTTTTTACTTTCGAATACCTGTGATGATTTTTCTTTATTTTATTCCTTTTTAATCCCTTAAAAGTCAAAAAATTTCAACTCCTAAATAACCTTGTAGTTGAGAATAATTTATCACTTGTCGTTGCAGACAATTTTAAAAATTCGAGTATAGCTTCTAATATTACCATCGGGAAGAACAAAGACAAGCGCCGTTATTTTTTTTTCGTACGAACAACACCAACAGGGGATGGATGGCATTGTGTTTGGAACTATGAAAATATGTTGTTATGGGAAGAAGGAATGAGAGAACAGTGTTTATGGACACTAGGCTTGTATATTTTTGTACCATAAGTAACAGGAAAGACCTCTGCAGGAATTGAGTTCCACATATGAATAGTGTAGAATATCCTGGCCGAGAAAGACAAGCGTTACGTAGGAATACATGATTTTAGGGAACAAGCCCCTTATTTCGTTCGAGCAAAATCCTTTTGTAGTAGTGACAGATGCACGATGCACCAATGATTCAATGGAGTTGGATACACTAACGTCATTAACGAGCTACTACGGCCTCTCCAGTACACGGTCGAGAAACCTGAAAATAAACGTAGTATAAATAAATAGTGTAAATAGTAAGATCAGATGGAACTGAAGGAACTGAAAAATGAGTCGGTAGCAGCCAACATTACACTGAATTTTCATGCTCAGAATGTCAAGAGCTTCTGACTCCTTAATATTTACACCATCCATAGATAAGATTCAGATGATGCAATATTATTGCTGCACTTATGTGTCAATAAACAACACTGGGATAGATTGTTTAAACTTTAAACAATTTTTTTCTGAAAATGATATAAAATTTCTCCATTTTTGAAAACAAAATTAATAAATGAAGATGAGGGACGCTAGCTTTTAATTTCTAACAATTTTTTTTTTATTTTTGAACTCAGATACATATGGACATACATTGATTTTATATGTTTTACTACAATACAAATAATTTAGGTTTTTAAAATCTTTAAATTTATTTATTAACTTTTCTGACGATTTTTTGACGATTTCAATAAACGTCTTTCACGATTTTGACGATTTTTTCTCAAATATTTGACGATTTGGTTCCTCATTTATCTGGCAGCTATGTCTACAACACTATGTCGACTCCGAACAACTGATTTTTGAGAAACTTTTCATGGCAATTTTTATTTACTCTCAGAGTTTTTGCCAGAAGACTGCTGAGAGGAGGTCCACTAAGAATTACTTTTTTCAGTTTTCGTTTCATTTTCGAAAGGTCTCGGCTGGGAATTGAACCATGAACTCCACCTCTTAGAAGCCAACATACTACCTACTAGAATTCGCCGACTTAAATATGGACTCTAGTTAGTTTCAACGCAAATTTTGTTCTGCCTACATTCATAGTTGGCTAGTCTGTTCTCTCTGCAAGTGTTATCATTATTCCATTCCTCCTTTAAAAATGATAAAAAGTTTGTATGAAATCATTTGTTTGCCCCTCGTCAAAGGAATGCGAATCGCACATATTAATTCATTCGAATATTCTGTTGTAAGAAACGCTTTAAAATCGAGCCTGAAATCATATAATCAATAAGTCTTTTGCAAATCCTTTAAAATCCTCGGTTTAAAAACAATTTTTGGTGTAAAAATTTCCTATCTTTGGGCTTAAATATGCATGAACATTCATATTAAATTTTAAATTGAGTCATAATACTTTAAGTAGAGTCTTTCTCTTTTTTTGTTCAATTTAAGGAAATCTTGCTTGAATTGAATTAAGCCCTTCGAAAATAAATAAAAAAAAAACACAAATCGAAAACAAAAACAAAAATGCAAATGCAAGCTTTTTTTTGATGCTGCAACATTTGTTGCATTTAATATTTTAGCAGTGAAATACAGTGAAACTATCCTGCAGGCCTTGTTAAATCATGTTTATGCCTCATACCACATACAATACTAACACATTGCAGATGTGAATATTTATTTACTTTTTATAAATGGAGATTGTATGTGTGTGTGTGTGTGTGTACTATTAAATAAAATAAAGGACATCTGGCTGTTGATACACATATGCATACATATGTACATTGATACGTGTGTACTCGTATGTGTTGATTTGTGGGTTCATGGAACTGTAAGTGCACAGGCATTGTTCATTTGTATTGTGTGTGTATATATTTAATGATATTCTGTGTGGCGATTGTATATTAAATGTGAGAAATGGATTGGCCACTCTCTCCCCCTCTCTCTCTGTGTGTTTATATATTTGATTATAAACAAACACATTTAATCTCTCGCACACACACATGTCGAAACATGAACGAACACTTTTGTATTGTGTTTTAAACTGAATTTCAAAAGACTCAAAATCTTTTCACATGAATCCTGTTGAAAATTGTTGTTAAAAAAATAAATAAAAAAAATTCAAATTTTTTCTTCGTGATTTTAAAGAGATTTTATAATAATTTAAAGCGGGTAATATGATGCTAGAATATATGAGAAGCATATAGTTTAATTTCTAACATACATACATACATAAATAATTGGTCATTGCAACCCTTCAGTCAGGTTTATGACCTATCTTCTCACACCATTGATGTTATGTGTATGTTAATTTTATATATGAAAGTCGACTCCGGACGACAGATTTTTGAGAAACTTTTCTTGGCAATTTTATTTTACTCTCCCCGATTTTTTGCCAGAAATCTGCTGACAAGAAGGCGCTGAAGAAATATTTTTTCAGATTTCATTTTATTGGAGATGTCTGACCTGTCTCTTATCACTTCACAGAAAGCTCATTAGTCTGCTTTTCGAATTTCCATAGCACATGGGCTCCAGAAAATGGTGATCCTTTTTCATACGTCTAATTGATTGTGCTGGCACAGGCAGGCCCATAATATTATCGACTTATCCTCATAAAAGTTAAGTGTGCCTACGGCAGTTTAACTGTCTGACAGTGTAACTATGTACCGTCTTTTGAACTTTCTGTTAAAGTTGAAATGAGCCCATCTTTCGAAGTCGTTCATACATACGAATTTCCTCATACTCTACATACACACACTCTGCCCTCAAGACAATCCTATACTTTAGAATTGTTTCCCACTTAAAATAGCTTGTAGTCTCCGAATTGCTTCATTGCTTCTTATTATTCAATCTCCTTGAGAAATATTATCCAAAATTCTAAAGTTTAATGATTTTGACCTGTAGACTCCAACTCCGCTTTAGGATTTGTTTTCATTTCCATGATTATACCAGTCTCTTGTGTTTTATTCTATTCTACTGGAGACGTTTTCATATTATTTCTGCAGTTTATCATATGGCCCCATAGGCCTCAATTGAGCTAATTCTTGGATACCAGAAAGATTTTTCAGTAGGCCTTCCGCATACCAATGTATACCATTGAGCCTTCCATGTCAGTATTGGTGTCCAAGCTAATGCGGAGTTTTTTTTTGGCGTGTGAGGTAGGGTTTAAAATGCCTTCGCACTTACAGTGACCGTCGTCAGCTGCGTCGAGTGGGGCTTCCACTAAAACAATCCCTCCTCCTCTTCTGGAGATACTCCCTTCCCGGGACGGCTATCTGCATTACTTCGGGAAGGGTCCAGAACGACGTGCTGTTAAAGACCGTTGTCTACTCTCTCATGTCTGGGTACGCCATATCTGAAGCCAGCCTCATGCTATTGGCTCGTCTTCTCATGTATCATTCTGTCGTACTGTATCAAGGTCGACCTTCTTCCTGCGGAGTACACATTCTACGTATCTTCTCACAGCGTTCCGCTTCGTCTCGCTTTCGAGCATTGCGACAACAATGTTGTTGGGTGTGAATTCGCCAATCTGTTCCATCAACACATTCTTCTCGTCTTGCCATTTGATGCAATGGAAGAATGTGTGTTCAGCGCCGTCACTCATTTCCTCGCAATAAATGCAGCCAGGATCATTCACCTTGCCCATGCGGTGTAGAAATTGTCGGAAATAACCATGACCCGAAAGAAACTGGCTCAGGAAGTAGTTAATTTCTCCAAAAATTTCTCTTTGTCCATGCTTCTATAGATGGAGTAAGTCTAGCAGTCCATCTTCCACTTGTTTCATCACACCATCTCCTTTGCCATCGCCGTATAGTTTGAGATCTGACATCTGCGGTACTAGTGGCGAGGTTTCACTCTTCGCTTTCCATAATCCTCTTCGCTCGAATGCCAGCAAGTCGATAGGTATCTCACCGGTGATAACGAGGACTGCGGCGCCCGAGACCGTAGCGACCCTTAGTGCCGCTGTTCGTTGCACTACTGCTACTATTTTCCGCTCGGAGTTAAACTCCAACGCATCTCGCCATATCTCGCTGCCATAAAGTAGTATCGAGTTAGTCGTTGCCATAATCAATTTGCGTTTGGACTGCGTTGGTCCGCCGATATTTGCTATCAATCTGCTCAACATGCCCGTTAGTTTTGCTGCCTTGGTAGCCACATGCTGTATTTGGGCCCAGTAGTTAAGTCTACAGTCTAGTAAGCTACTGCGGAGTAGTGTTCATTAATTTAATCATCAATTCGTCTTCTTTTTTACCAGAAATTGTTGAAAAATCTTATTTAAATCAAATAAAAAAATAAAAAAAATATGAATCTGATGCCCTTAGGTTATCGAAACAATTTCCAATTGAATATCTTGCCTACATGCCAGGCTGTATATGAGAATATCCGTTTCCTCATAATTGTGTGCAATTATTTCATGTAAATGGTGTTGAATTTATTTCATTTTATTTTTTTTTTTGTTTTTTTATGCATTGTTTGCAATAAACTGATAATTTCCCTACTTTTTAACTATTCAGATGGCATTTTTGCGGAATTTTTATTTTTATTTTTTTAATATCTTTTGCGTTCCACATTTCGCCTACAAATGCAGTTGTGTTGTTCATTTTGTTAAAAGTTTTTCACCTGGTTTCCGTTAAATTTCCACCCTTATGTTTCCGTTACCGTTACCGTTCCGTTACTATACTCGGGTATTTTATTATTTTTTATTTCCTTTGTATTGTTTCTTCCCACCCCCTCTCTTGTGGGTTTTTGGCTTGGTTAGGTTTGCTTTGGTCTGCTTTGGGGGTTTTTTAAACGTATTGCCAATGCCATCATCATTTTTGTGGTCTCGTATAAATTATTTTATTCACATAATATTTTTACATTAAAAAATAAAAGGGGGCGCAACAACATTTTCATTTTCAATTTCAATTTTGTTGTCCCCGTTTCCTGGTTATAGCGAATGAAACTTATTTTAACACGCAAATTATACGGAAAAGAGGGAGAGAGAGAGAGAGCGCATCATGTATTTTGCATGTTTCGATATTCCTTTTTTGCCCCGGTTTTTAATGTTTTTTTGTTTTTGTTTTTAAACTACAGATGTATGATTAAATTAAATTTTTTTGAACATTTTTTATTTAAAAAAAAATAAATTTTTGCCATTTGCAAACTCAGCGGGTTGTAAATTATTCCCTTTAATATCATCGTTGTTATTTTCTCACTCTCTCTTTCTCTGTGTGTTTTTCTCCCTCTATGTTGTAAATAATTATTGTATTACGGCATACGAATGCATATTTTTGTTTTGTTTTTTTGCATATGATTTTATTTAAAATGAAATAAATTTTATATTCCTTTGACATGTTTTAAACACGCATTTAATTAATGATTTTTAGATCTATTTTATTTGCTTTAATTTCTTTATTTTTTATTTTTATTTTCATTTTAATGGATATTAAAGTAAAGAAAATATATCGACTATAAATACATGCCTTATGGAACATGATTTCAATAAATTCCTTTTTATTTTTTTTGTAAACGTTAATAAATATTTTTAATACATCATTAAATATTAAATGAATTTATTGACGACATACATACTTATTTACACAAAATTAAACATGCAGTCAAGAAAAAAATTCTACATACAACACTGTATGCGAATTTTTTTTTCTTCAAATGAAAAAAGACTTCTTGGAGGCAGTCACAATTAAGAATATTTGAAGACGAAATCTGATATAAAAAATATAATTTAGAAATTATTAGAAAAAAAGAAAATTAAGGGGTAAAAATTTTACATACAACGGTGTATATAGACTTTTATCTGTGACTGTATTTATTCATTACTTAACTGTAGGCGAACTATTTAATCGTAGGTCGAGCTTTGTATCATAACATCATTGCAATAATACGAAGGTTGTTGCATCTATGTATGTACGAGGTCAGTTGTAGAATAAATCGTCCTGAGGTATGTATGGTGGGAAGAACTTGTAAGTACTTGGGAATCCCATTCTATAATTCTATGCCAATATTAAAGCTCGTTTGGATTCATATTAGGACTAAAAAATATTGAACGCTAGAGTTTAAACATCAAAGCGAAATTTGTAGGAGTCATTCAATTAAAATTTCATTGACAAAAATGGTACAAAGAAACCACAGTGGATGTGCTTGTTGCAACAATTCCTATATACATACACACATTATTGGGCATTACGAACTTTTAGTCAAGATTTCGTTCTAGCTTCTCACGCCACCGATGTTGGTTGTGGTAACTTATATCCAAGTGCACCGGGACATCACTTCGAACAACAAATACTTACTTATTTAGCCGTAGATCGAGCTTTGTATCAAAAATAATACATTTCAGTTTTGTAGACGATATAACCTTAATTCAGAAATAGTTAGATCCCTGATATTTTTATAATTCGTTAGTATTGTTATCGCCATTATTTTAAACCAAATAAAAAAGGAAAATTTCAACCAGGCGATGCAATATTCAAAAACTTCATAATTCTGGCTTATGTATCGTTTTTGATACATACGACTTTCCTAGAGATATTTTGTCGTGTATGTAATTTTTTTTAAGAGTTCAAAGATTTTGTGAGGTTTCATCGTATATAGTACATTATTTATGGTTTTTGAGAAAGTAGTGGAAGTTAAGTATGGGACGAAAGTGAAAAGATTGAATTTTCTATTTTTGATATGTTCTTATTATTGATTGAAGAAGTCGTAGTCTAATATGCAGCGTGTTACCTTATTAGACGTCAGGCCAAGGTTCAAGCCTCAGGTCAGACATTTCCAATTTATAACGAAAGGTTGTAATGACCGATTATATATTATTTATATATGTAATATTCCTGCTGCTAAAGACTTTGGAGAAGAAGAAAATAGAAGCTTGTCTTTTGAACTGAAGAAAGTATTGGCAGCAACAATCATGACAACAAGATGAATATGATATGATGGAACAGAACAAACTGCCTTTAGTAGTTTGGAATGAAAAAATATTACCAATTTTCACGCAGATTGCTAGCAGCTGTTTCCTGAAATCTTGTAGTCTCTCTTACTGCTCTTCTCATATTTATCTCACGTGACAGACAAACATTAGAAAAATGTGTTTCGTCCTATGTTTTATTACAGATGATAATATTTCAGTCAACTACGTACGTATGAGATAACAGAATTATTCGCTTTGATAATGATATATTTAAACTTATTACGAAAAATGAGCTGAAAGTCTTGCAGCCGTTAATAAACATGCTTAAAGCCTGTTTTTGAAATTCCGATGAAAAGGATTTTTTTTTCTAAAAACAAGATAAATACTTATCTTAATTTTTTTGTTAGAAAATTTAAATCATTTTCATAAAACTTTCATCACACAACTTGTAGTTTTATGTAGGAAATAATATTGTATAAATAATTTGGTATTAGCTATCATACTTTCAGAGCAGCCCATATATCCTTTTTTTAATATTTTTAAAAATTAAATTTTTTGTTCCCCTAAAAGGTAAGAAAATTAAACAAAATATATTTTAATTATGATGCTTATGTTTTTATGTTCCTTTTTGGTATATTTTCATCTCAAATTAAAGTTTTTTAGCAAGAGAATTCAAAAACTTTTTAGTTTTATTGTGGAAAATGGAAATTACCTCCAGTGGTTTTAATTGAAATTTGATACTTAATGATGGAATACTTACAGTGATTGTTAAGGAAATTAATTTTAGGATATTTATATAAATCAAGCTTCATAAAGAAATTTACGGAGTAATGCTTGGTATTTGGTTTATGTTTTCTTTCCTTTTGTTTTGGTTTATTTATTACCTTTTCAACTCATATTTAATTTTGTCGCTGTAGATTAGTAACTAATTATATTTGATGGTCGTTATAAATTTCGTGGTCCACCGAAGTCGAATTGGCAGTTTTAGATTCAAGTACATGCTACGTGCGAGAGATGTAATTAGGAGACAGCATCCCATTGGAAGCGCTATGAGCCTCCTAAGATTGATTCTATTCAGATTTAAAGCAAGTCTTATTTTACAAATATTCTCCATACCAGTTCAGATTGTTGTGATCTTTTTTTTTTTAGAAACATATTTAACCTTGTGCCAAACAAAAAAAAAAAAGAGAATCTCTGGCCTATTTTCTGAACACAGTTGCAGACAATTGCATGTTTTTTTTTTAATTAATTTTATTTCAGATTTTGTATTGCAACAATAACTTTATTTATTTATTATTTGTTATCACAATTCATTACAATTTAATATTTAATTGAAATAAAACCATATGATGAATGGCTAATATGTCATGCATAAAAAATCCTAAAAATGTTCTTGAATAATAAAAACAATTTCAGGCATTTTGTTTTTTTTTGTTTAATAAAAATGGTTTATGATTTTAATAAATAATACAAAAAAAAATAAAAAAAAATTCTGGAGAAACAAAAATTGAATCTAGTGTATCATATCATATCATATTGAAATAATTGAAGAAATAATAATTGAAACAGTTTTCTGGCTACCAAAAAGAAAAAGAAAAAAATACTCAAAACTATTTTCCTCTTTTTCTCTATTGCATAACCAAGTTTATAACCAAATCATATAAATATTCATTACAAATATTTAAAAAAAATATTTTATTTTCAACAGAAACCTCAACAAAAACAGAGAGAAAAAAGGAAATCATTTTTTTTGTTTATCAAAATTGTTTTACCACATTAAAGACCAAAATAATCTGTTCAATGTCATTTCTAGACTCAATTATCATCCTTTTTTTTTTGCTTGCCGTCTTTTTTCTGACTTGTTTTTAAATGAATTGCCCACATTTTAGACAAAAAGGTAAAATAAATCTGTAGACAGAGATGGGAAAAATCCCTTTTTTTAAATACAATATAATATAAGTAAGCCTAAAAAGCAGTAAATATTCATGTATGTACATACATATATGTATGAATGTATGTACGTATGTACATACATAAAGCATATGCATATACATAAATATTCTATAGGATGTATGATGAATTATATATGAAATCATGTAAACATAAAAATCCATTAAAATAAGTACGTATACACATGTACATATGTATTTATATGTATGTATCATGCATGCATGAAATATACGTATATGTATATGAAGTTAGGGTATCCCACTGATGAATTACTTAAATTTATAGTCTCATAAAGAAAATTTTGTAAGAATTTAAGTTTCTGAAGAATTATTCAGAATAATGATTTAATTTTGTGATGATAATTTTCATTTAAATGTATACGAATAAAATTTTAATTGAATAACAAACCGAATAGAAAAAGGCCTTTTAGTGGATCGAATCTGTATGAGGGTTACTTTACGCCTTATTGTTCATACAACATTTCCTGACATGTAGGGACCATATGTAGCTGTAGTGCCTCCTCCTAAAGAAGACTTTGCTTGAAGTCGTCGTAGTCTAGTAGGTAGTGGTGTTGGCTTATTAGACATAAAGCCATGGTTTAAGCCCCAGGCTCAAACATTAGCAGAAACCGCAATATGATAAAATATTTCTTCGATGACTGCCTCTCAGCAGTCTTCTAGCAAAAACTTTGAGAGTAAAATAAAATTGCCATGAAAAGTTTCTCAAAAATTAAATTTAAACTCTAGGTCCCGTCACTCATGGATGGGATTGGCAAACACAACATGTGTGGTTTCAGAAACTAGGTTTTAATCTTGACTAAAGGTAGGTATGTAACTTGACATAACTAAGCTGTTATCAAAGGCCATTGCAGGACCAAAGGACTCTATTGGATGACAGTTAATTTATTAACTGTTCCGTGGACAGAACCAGTAGACTCTCTGATTTTGGGAAATACTTTTGCAACGAGACTTTCTAACAAAAATGAATGAAGCAAACTGGAAACTGTACACTGCTTTAAAAGAGAAACTATTTGGTTGTATACGGGTGGATCTTGAGATAGGACCAAGTGTTGTTGGTCTTAGAATAAAATAATCCGAGCTCATGGGGAAAGTCGCGGTTATCTTTCAAGTGGAAGTCTTTGCCATCGAAAGATGTGCTCAATTCTACTTGGATAGAAAGTACAAAAGACAGTACAAAAGACAGGACATAGCATTACTATCTGATAGTCAGGTCGTTATTTCAGTACTCTGCTCTTATGAGATTTAATCAAAGATAGTATGGGACTGTCTGGGTATGCTGAATCGGTTAGGCTTCGAAAATATCTTTACCCTCTGCTGTGTGCCATACCATGTGAGAATTCTTGACAATAGGCAAGTAGACAATCTTACGAGGAAGAAACCGCTGATGAAACCAGAACGTTTCTGTAAATTGGGACCGAATATTTGTAAATACATGTATAACGAAAGGCAAAATACAACGAGACAAACCCAAGTAAGTCTGAAACTACTTTTGCTGGGAAACTGAAAATATCCAACAATAACTTGAGGTTAGTGACCGGTCTTTTGAATGGACATTTGAGACACTTATTCTGAATGGCGGTTGGAGCCCAGCAAGTAGATTCTGTTACGACAAAATAAAGCATCTGTACAAATGTAGTAAGTATTTCAACCCTTTAGTCAGAATTACAGAAGTAATGTGTACCGAAGTAGTGTGTGTAAACTTTATCTTTAGAGAACCCTTTTCATCGTAAGTAGTTACTCACAGAACTTTAATCGAAAGAAATATATTTCCTCTAATTATTGCCTATGGAGACGGTTTTTATTTAATTGTAAACTACTTTTTGTTACCAACTGTTATTCAAAATTTCTTTCTTTTTTGCTTGATAATGAAAGAAAGAAAATAAATTTTTTTTGTAACAAATTAAGATAATATGCAGGCTCAGTAATGAAAATAATAACAACTACAACAACAACAATATCATACTTAAAGGATATTTTATAATAAAAACAAAAAAGTAACTGTAAAAAATAATAATAAAAACAAAAACAAATAAAAGTAAAGAGAAAAAAACGACTTGAAAGAAATAGAAACAAAAAAAAAACTGAACTTATGTGTAAACGTAAACACTTGAAAATCTATTCTGTGACATACAGACACACACATACACACTTACTTACTTACATATGTATATGGAAAGTCTTTGTATAGGAACTTACAAGGACATTGTAGCATATAGTTTAGGCTTGTAAGTGTACATATACATACAAATGTGTACGTAGTATGTGTTGACATGCTTTGCCAGTATAAGGGCTCATGTGTGAAAGGATTTTTTTTATTTTTGTTACACACCATGGCAAAGGAACTTCTGCAGTTAGTTTCCTTAAGCAAAACAACACCAGCAACAACGAAAAAACAAGAGATTTTTTTAAATATGCTATGAAATGTAGTTGTTGTTGTTGTTAGTATTGTTATTGTAAGTTTATATACATATGAATGTGGACGGTAAATACATATATACATAGAGAGTATCTTGAATATGTATCTTTATTTTAGTTTTTGTTTTAATTTTTTTTTATTTTTTTTATTTTGCTCCTGGTCTTTCTATGACATATTTTTGCAGCAGCACAAGTGTTTATTTATTTACTTTAAATTGCTTTATTTTTTCTTCTTCTTCTTTTTCTATTTTTATTTTTTTTGTTTTCTGTTCCATTTTTGCTAAATACGTATTTAGAGATCAAAAACATAAAAAATCCATTTGTTTCTTGTATTTTAAAAGAATTAAAAAAAACCTGGAAATTTTAAAATAAATTTTTTTATTCTTTTGCTCCACACCTTTTTCTTGTTCTTCATTCATTTCCTTTTTCCTTCTTCTTTTTTTAGTTTTTCAATTAAATTTTATTTAAACTTGGGTTTCATGGCCACTCAAGACTTTTAACTGAAACCAGAATTTATAGTCGTATGTTGCATTTGCAAAAAAAAAGAACGGGAAAAAAAATGTTAAAAGTTTTTAAATTAAATTACTGGAAGCCCTCCAAAGCCATATATAGCCAGGAGAAGAGCATTAACGAACTGGCAAATGGCAACTAGCAACTGGCAAGTGGCAAATTTTAATGAAAAAAAGGATTAAAATGTACAGAAAAGAAAACTAAGTGCAATACTAGGTAGACAACTTAATAATGTTTTTAATTTCGAAAGAAACAAAGAAAAGAAAAGAATTACGCTGCTCTATAGTCTGTAAATATTTCGTTTACCAAGTGCAACAAACATAAGCCGCTAAAAAAAATTTTTTTTTCTTTTTAAATGAATATTTATACCTGGGAGATAAATGCCAGCTTTAGTGGTGATATTTCTTATAGAAAAAAGGTAGGAAATGTTATTAGTGATGTATGACAAGCATTAGTTTTTTTCATCTTTGGAGTTACAAAGAGGATTCAGTATTAAGAAGTAGCACTACTTGCCTTAAATATAATACAAATACATATGTATGTAGTGGTATAATTTTACCTTTTTTTCAGAGGATAATTTCCTTTGGATTTAGCAATTGCAAATTGAATTTTATGTCTTGATATTTCTTGCCTACCTACCTACCTAATTGGTCATTAGAACCCTTCAGTCAGGATTACGACCTAGTTTCTCACATCACTTACGTAGTGTGTGTTAATTTTTATGCATGAATGGTGGGACCTACAGTTTAAAGTCGACGCCGAACGACAGATTTTTGAGAAACTTTACATGGAATTTTATTTACTCTCCGAGTTTTTGTCAGAAATCTGCTGAGAAGAAGTCGCCTAAGAAATATTTTTTCATATTTTCATTTTGATGTCTAACCTTGGAATTGAACCGAGGCCTCACGTCTAATAAGCCAATACACTACCTACTAGACTACGGCGACTTGACTTTATTTAAATCAACAACACACTTGAACTAATAACGACTTACTATAGATTTTATTACACGATTCTTCTATTACAGACATCAAACCGATATAAAATTCAATAACGTTTGTTTACTATAACTGCCTCGTTCTATTTCTTTTTTATTTGTTTATAGTCTGGCAAATTCTAGAAGCTACTGTTTTGTGATCTCTTCATATAGTTTTGTTATGAAGTGTCCACCAAATAACTTTTTTTTTTTTGAAAATGCTTTAAAAACGAAACTACTGAATATTTTCTCAAATTTCTTTTTTTATTTGAAAGTACAATCCTTCCGGTTAATAATGGAAAATAATTTCATTCAAATGGCTGCCTCGGCTGGCCATGCAGTAGTCTACACGATCGGTCCAATTTTTAAGCTCATTGTCGATTGTGTGCAGCTGTATTTCACCAATGGCTTTACGAATATTGTCCTTTAAAGCGTGAATTGTCTCTGGCTTGTCGGCGTAACACTTATCCTTGACGGCACCCAACAAATAATAGTCCAACGGTGTCAAATCGCAGCTTCGAGGCGGCCAAACGACATCAGCTCTGCGGCTGATAATGCGATCTTCAAAAAAAGGCACAAAACATCGAGTGTAGCTTCGGCTGTGTGGCACGTAATGGCCACTCTTTGCACTTTTTCGAAGAAAAATGGCCCAATTATGCCTCTGGACCAAAATCCGCACCAAACAGTGACTCGTTTTGGTTGCATCGGCTTTTCAATGTATGTATGCGTGCGGGTTTTCTATGCCCCAAATGCCACATTTTTGCTTGTTCTGAAAAGACATCTGAAAAGATGATTTTTTTTTTGTGCCAAAATCGACATCTTCTGTAAGTCGATTGCAGGCCCACTTAGCGAAGCGAAAACGCATTGGATGGTCAATTGACTTCAACTCCTGAACCTATTGGACTTTGTATGGCGTCATACCAAGGTCTTTATGCAAAATTCGTCTCAATGATGTCTCCGAAATGTTTAATTGTTGAGAACGACGGTGAATTGTTGTTGATGCCGCTTCACGCTCGCACGCTTTTCACGCTTTGGTTTATCGATGAGGATGCCAGTTTCTTTCATTTTTTTCACAAGGTAACGAACATACGGAGCTGACGGTGCTTCTCTTCTTCCAAAATCCGTACGCAATTTTCGCACACATTCTGCAACATTACCATGATTTTCAAAGTAATGTCGCAATATTTCCCAGTGTTGTTCAAACGTATACACAACCATATTCGTTCAGCGGTAGGATAAAACTAATTATCTGTCAAATCAGACATGAGCTAAGTGTTACCATTCACGAAATAAGCACTAGTTGAAAAAGAAACGTTAGAAGGTGGACTCGATAGTATGTTGGCTACCTACTACGTGAGCCCACGGTTCAAACCCCAGGTCAGACATCTCCAGCAAAACGAAATTCCATAAAATATTTCTGCGGCGGCTTCCTCTCGGCAAATTTCCTGCAAATACTCTGAGAATAAATAAAATTGCCAAGAAAAGTTTCTCTAGTAACTGGCGTTCGGAATCGATTTTACACCGCTCATATAAAAAATTAACACACACAACAGAACTGCTGTAAGATGCTAAGTCGTAATCCTGACTAAAAGGTTGTAATGATCAATTAATACTCATTGACAACGTTACTTTTGGTTCTATTTATACTTAATTTCTTTTCAGTCTGACAACTTCGAGAATCTGGCTGTTAATTTGTTATTGTTTTCTTAAATATTTTTCGCAGTCAAGATTTGTTATAGCAATGTGCTCTTTGTTGATCTTTATTCTAATGATGCTTTTACATCCCTTTATTGGTAATGATCAATTATGTGTGGTATGTATGTAACCATCAGGCTAGCACGCTGTCTACTAGGCAATGAGGACATGGGGATGAAAAAACCGATGACCCTAAACCAGCTGGCTGTCTGTTTGACACCTACCGTTTGTTTTTATTTCATGAAAAATCTACTAATTGTGTGTGAAATTCGTTTGCACGTGCATTTGTTACACTTTTTTATGCACAGAAATAAAATTTTTTATTTTGGTTTTTTTTAATTCAAAATTTCTGCAATATGCTGTATTTATAATAAACAAAGATGTTATTTTAATAACAACAAAAACAAAAATGAAATAAATTTATATTTTTCACATTTTATTGTTGATATTTTGGCAAAAAAAATTATTTCTGGCAACAGCTGTTGGTTGGTTGGTTCGCTGGTTGTGGGGTGTTGAAATGAAAATATTTATTCAAGGATTGTTTTTTGAGGTTTCCTCGACCATATAAAAAATGCATATTTTTCGTGGTTTAAAGCAAATAATTTCGTTAAACTGTAGAGTGGTATACTCAAACACAAACATTTCTGATTATTTATTCCCAAATCAAAATTATGTTTAAATGTTTGAAATTGTTGCAACTATTTTTAGCCTGCAAGGCTAAAAATATTTACTTTGTCTTCAACCAATAAAAACTTTTCTTTTCTTTATTTTTATTTTTAATTTTTTTTTTTTTTCTTACACAAAAAGTTTTCAAACAAAAGAAAATATGACCTTAAAAATACGTATTTTTAAAACCAATTGCCAGCCAAGCTTCGTTAACATGTTACGTGAATGTTGTACGTTGTGTAGTGGTTGTAGTGGTTGTAGTGCTGGATGGATACATTCACCAGCATCACTTTAGCAAATCGAATTGAAATCGTTATACGCCGTTTAATTTTACTTGGAAAATGAAAATTTTCTTTAGAAAACGGTCGTTGTCGACAAACGAAAACTTTGTTTGTCACAGCAAATAAGAGTTTAAAACTTCGTTTTTATGTTCTTCCGCCAACACAACAGCCATTCAGCCAGCATGTGTGTGTGCTGGAAAGCGAGAAAACACGTCGCCTTTTAAAAAAATTTTACAATTTTTTTTACGGCTTTTTGTTATTCTTCATTTGCGGTTTAAGTGGGAAAAATAGAAATGAAATGAAAACTTGTTTGCAGTTTTATGTTAGAAAAACACATACAAAAACAATAAAGAAAAGAAAAAGAGAAAAAGAGAAAAAGAGATTGAAAAATATACTTGAAATCAAATTTGAAATTTATTCTTCGCCAATAAAAGTTTTCTAATATTGGCAGACAATATTAAACAGTTTAAGATAATTGGTTTTATGAAATGGGGATGCGAGCAAAAAGAACACAAGGAAACATGGAAACACTTTTCAAGCGGAAATACAATTGTTCTGCTATGGTTAGAAGAATTATTTTATTGTACAGAGCTGTCCCTTCATCCTACTATCATGTCCTTGCTTTAATATTTCAGTTTTACTAGAGTTATCCTTAAACATTTTGATGCACTTACCAATACAGATCAGACGGTAGGATCACAAATCTAATAGGTATGAACTTAATATCAAGCATGTGCAGGATGGAGTTGAGGCATATGTATATAGGAGTCTTAAAAGAGATATTTTTAATTCCTTAAAGTTCGGTGAAGAGTGAGAAAAAGGTTGATCACATTCCATCAAAACTTTTCCTGTACGCAGAAGCGAGTAGGTATTCAAGGAGTAGGTGTTTAAATAATGGTGAATCCGAAGGCTGCTAGTAAGCTATATTTAATAGCGTTTGTGAATGGGATTAACTAGCTTGGAGGCTAGTTACCTACCAAATATAACGTCACCTTAAAAAATGAATTAATTATATGCATCTACTCTTTCATTTCGTTTCTTCACATACATACATACATAATAGGTCATTACAACCCTTCAGTCAGGATGACGACCTATCTTCTCACACCACTTATGTTGTGTGTGTTAGTGTTATAGATGAGCGGCAGAACCTACAGTTTATAGTCGAATCGAACGACAGATTTTTGAGAAAGTTTTTCAAGGCAGTTTTACATTTACTGTCAGAGTTTTTGCCAGAAATCTGCTGAGAGGAAGGCGCCGAAAAAACAGTTCTTCATATTTTATTTTGTTTGAGTTGTCTGACCCGAGGTTTGAGCTGAGGTTTCACCTCTAATAAATCAACACACTACCTACTTAACTGCTTTTCTTCACTTTTTTCAATTCCCCCTCTGTAGACATCAGACTCTATTTTAATTTGTTTGCTCTCTCTCTCTTTAATTTCGGAAAAAAAAATTCTAAAAAAGCCCTCTAGACCCCCGAGTACTGGCGTGCTGCTGCTAAGGTGATTAGTATACTCTAGCACGTCCTATAATAACTGAGTTACCAACGATGAATATGTACTGAGTTGCTGTAATGAGTCTTAGTGACTAATCCCCTTCCTATGATATTCATTGTTAATGTTGTGCCGAATCTCCTTGAGCCGAAAACGGAGCTTTTGCCTTTTTCCCCCATCCGAAATAATACAATCCAGATACTTAAGAGGTGAAGAACAGTCTCATTCATCTCTGCAGCTCTGCAAAATGTCTAACCTCGACATGATTATGGATAAACAGACGTATCTTTCACACTAAAGAGATTCTCAAATATGAGAATTTTTTTGACGACGCCACGCCTGGCCATTTCATTCCCTCTGCACTTACTTGAGGAGCTTAAAGAATACCTCATTTTTATGTTATCTTAAAGAGCAGCCTAATGAAATTGCAAGAACTGAGAGGAGGAATCACCTTATTGAGAATACCAAGCAACCTTACAGAACTTATTATAACTCAGAAGCAAGTTGTAAAGTTCAACACTAAGCCATGCTGAATCCTAAGATTTTTTTTGATACTGAGATGTACTTATTGCTGTCCAAAACGTTGCCACACTTCGCGATGCATCCTAACTGAGTTATAGAGTTCATGTTCATAAAACCACAAGGTCAGAAAACCTAAAATAAATACGCAAAATGGGTACGTTATCACTGTCACAGTTATAACTATGGACACAAAATTTTACACACTGAATGTGTTTATTATGGAAACATGAAGAGGAAACCCGATAAATAAACGATGACAAAACCAGAAAGGAGTTACGAGAATGAGGGCAAGCCATGATGAGATTACTATAACAAAACTAACGTTTTTTTTTCAACTAGTGCTTATTTCGTGAATGGTAACACTTAGCTCATGTCTGATTTGACAGATAATTAGTTTTATCCTACCGCTGAACGAATATGGTTGTGTATACGTTTGAACAACACTGGGAAATATTGCGACATTACTTTGAAAATCATGGTAATGTTGCAGAATGTGTGTGAAAATTGCGTACGGATTTTGGAAGAAGAGAAGCACCGTCAGCTTCGTATGTTCGTTACCTTGTGAAAAAAATGAAAGAAACTGGCATCCTCATCGATAAACCAAAGCGTGAAAAGCCAAAAACAGTCCGTACACCCGAGAATATTGTTGCTGTGGCAGAAAGTGTGCGTGAAGCGCCATCAACATCAATTCACCGTCGTCCTCAACAATTGAACATTTCGGAGACATCATTGAGACGAATTTTGCATAAAGACCTTGGTACGACGCCATACAAAGTCCAATTGGTTCAGGAGTTGAAGCCAATTGACCATCCAATGCGTTTTCGCTTCGCTAAGTGGCCCTGTGATCAACTTACAGAAGATGCCGATTTTGGCAAAAAAAAATCATCTTTTCAGATGAAGCTCATTTTGATCTTGGCGTGTATGTAGTAAACAAGCAAAATTGTCGCATTTGGGGCACAGAAAACCTGCACGCATACATACATTGCAAAGCCGACGCTCCCAAAACGAGTCATTGTTTGTTGCGGATTTTGGTCCAGGGGCATAATTGGGCCATTTTTTCTTCGCAAATGAGCAAGGAGTGGCCAGGAGCAGAGACAATTGACGCTTTAAAGGACAATATTTGTGAAGCCATTGGTGAAATACAGCTGCACACAATCGATAATGTGCTTAAAAATTGGATCGATCGTGTAGGCTACTGCATGGCCAGCCGAGGCAGCCATTTGAATGAAATTATTTTCCATTATTAACCGGAAGGATTTTACTTTCAAATAAAAAAAGAAATTTTAGAAAATATTCAGTAGTTTCGTTTTTAAAGCATTTTCAAAAAAAAAGTTATTTGGCGGACCCTTTACCTACTATACTACGACACCTTCGTGACTATACCATATATCTGGTTGTAATAACTAACCAAATTTGTGATAGTATTTTTATCTAGGAACCCTATTACTGCCGATACAAAATATTGCTTTGTAAACGTTGCAGTATGTGTGCCCCTCAAAGTTCCCTCTTTAATGGATATTTAAATCTTTACCAGGACTCTTTAAAGTTTTCTTTACAAATTTTTCTGCTGCAATTTTATTACATTTTTTATTTAACATGAGATTTCATCTTAGATTTCTTGTCCTGTTGTGGTGTACTAGTTGTAGAAAATATTCCATTTGTACATTGCTTCACTCACTCAATTACAAGGCCGCCTTAGTAAACGATTGACATTATCAGTTAATGAAAAATGTTGCAATCGAATCCAACAACAGACCGCACATGCCACAAGCACAAGGTATGCAAGTGAACTAGAAACGGAAGATGCAGTGAGTAAAAACGGAGTTGAAAGAGATGTGAACATTAAGAAAAACCTCAAATACAATAAATACAAAGGCAACCGCAAATGCATAAATAGACACACATACACACACACACATACACACGCAGAGAAACAAATTTAAGGATACATTGAATGCAATGGCATTGGCTGCGTCTGTGTCTGTGGCTGTGGCATAAATGTTTAGTTTCAGTTCGTTTGCATCTTCTTATGATAATTACACAGAGATTAGGAAATTTTCAATTATTTGTTGAAAATAAATAAATTCGTAATGTTTCTGCAATCAGCTCTTATGGGTTTGGATTTCCATTTTCAGTTTAAACTCCTGTTATCTGTTGATCACTTCCAAAAGCAGACTTTATTCAAATAAACCCCTTTAAAGTAATTTCAAAAGACCCTGTATATGCGATGCAGAATTTAATTAAATATTAATTCCAATTATTTTTCAATGAACTCTTGCTAAACATTTCTACAATATAAGATAGTGCGTGTGTGTATGCTGTATCAAGTGCTGCAATCTTTTGAAATTTGTATTCCTTTCATTAGAATTTTCCTTCTTTCTCTAATTGCAATACACAAGTAGTAATCCCAATCAATTACTAGCTCGTAATTGTTGATTCATTTCATTCAGATTTATTGAGAAAAATTGTAAAGGATTCTTTTATCCTTTCAGCATATTCTTTCCCTCTCAACAGATGAAAGAGAGCGAAAGAAAATGTTGAGACCCCCATTGAAAAAAACTGCTTAATGATGAAATAAAGAGGGAGACTCAATATGAAGCACAGTAAGAATTTACGCTTAAATAAAAACAAAGAAATTCTGATTTTGTGGAATATTTAGAGTCAAGTGAAGACTTCCTTCCTAGAAATCATTTTGAAGTTTTATTCTTATAAGTTTTCAATTGCATTTTCGACCGAAAAATGTTGGTTTCAACATTTCACATTGCCTTACCTCAAGAAAAATGCTTGAAGTATGTATTTATTGTGTGATTTACCAAGGAAGAAATGTACGTATGTTACATTATATGGAGTCCTTTCAATATTAAGCTTTTGCAGATTGTACTGAATTGTTAAACGCTCACGTATTTACAATATGAAGGAAAAATGTTCATTTATTCAGAATGTTTGCAACAAAATCAACAGCAGATACAGATGTGACATTTTATTGGACTAAAGATCTTTTTTTCTTTGTATTGTAGATGGTACTGAATTCTTTACGGCTAAAAATCAACTCCTGTATAAGCTTCTAGGCCACAGTTGGGCTGCCTTCCAAAATGTATCAATACAAAGTTTGTATGCAGTTCTACTACTGTATGTAAACTATGTAGTTATGCAAAGTAACCAAACAATGCATCAACTATAAACCCGATGCCTGATTGCTTTTTGACTGCGTTAAGAATACACATTGACGACGTTTTGAAATAGAATACATTGTATATATTTTGTACAGCGGCATTATGAAACACGATACTTTGTTCAAACACAAAGCAACTAACATTTTGGAATGCAGCCTTGGTTTAATAAGCCATTACACTACCAGTGGAAAGTAATGCGAACAATCTTATCTGCAACTAATTCTTATAAAGGTTGTAAAGCGTTTGAGATAAAGAGAGCATTTTCCACTTTGGTTGCCAATGGTTGGATTCGTCTCGACGAATACTTTACTCATCCGAATAACCTTTTTCCAATAGTCTAACAGAACTAACGTTACTAAATTTATTCAATTTTCAAGCTCGGTTTTCAGCCTGATTTTAAGAAAGTCATACTTTAAAACCGAAGACCTGATACATGATGTCTTAACTGATTGTTAACCGTACTCAAGTGATATTTGATTTAACAAAGGTGCTTCTCCTTTTTATCCCACTCTAACCACCAGACTTAAAAGTCGCCGTAGTCTAGTAAGTTGTATGTTGGCTTATTATACATGAGGCCATGGTGCAAGCCCCAAAATGAAATATGAAAAAAAATTTCTTCCTCACAGCAGATAAAAACTATAAAAAAAAAATTGGCATGAAATGTTTTTCAAAAAATCTATCATTTGGAATCGACTGTATGTTCCAACACTTATGTAAAAATATGAGAAGCTAGGCTCTAACCCTGACTAAAGGGTTGTAATGATCAATTATTACTCATTTCCAACTTTACTTTTAGTTCTATTTATTTTCCGCCAAATAACTTCTTTTTTTTGAAAATGCTTTAAAAAAAACTACTGAATATTTTCTCAAATTTCTTTTTTTTATTTGAAAGTACAATCCTTCCGGTTAATAATGGAAAATAATTTCATTCAAATGGCTGCCTCGGCTGGCCATGCAGTAGCCTACGCGGTCGGTCCAATTTTTAAGCTCATTGTCGATTGTGTGCAGCTGTATTTCACAAATGGCTTCACAAATATTGTCCTTTAAAGCGTCAATTGTCTCTGGCTTGTCGGCGTATAACTTATCTTTGACGGCACCCCACAAATACTGGTCCAACGGTGTCAAATCGCAGCTCCGAGGTGGCCAAACGACATCAGCTCTGCGGCTGATAATACGATCTTCAAAAACTGGGCGCAAAACATCGAGTGTAGCTTCGGCTGTGTGGCACGTAGCGCTGTCCTGTTGAAACCAAATGTTGCCAATATCCTCCTGTTCAATTTTTGTGAACAAAAATTCGTTCAACATGGCCCGATGACCATCGCCATTGACTGTAACGGCCACTCCTTGCTCATTTTCGAAGAAAAATGGCCCAATTATGCCTCTGGACCTAAATCCGCACCAAATAGTGACTCGTTTTGGGTGCGTTGGCTTTTCAATGTATGTGTGCGGGTTTTCTGTGCCCCAAATGCGACAATTTTGCTTGTTTACATACCCACCAAGATCAAAATGAGCTTCATCTGAAAAGATGACTTTTTTTTTGCCAAAATCGATTGCAGGCCCACATAGCGAAGCGATACACACAACCATGTCCGTTCAGCGGAAGGATAAAACTAATTATCTGTCAAATCAGACATGAGCTAAATGTTACCATTCACGAAATAAGCACTATTTGAAAAAGAAACGTTAGATGGCGGACCCGATACTTCATTTCTTTTCAGTCTGTCAACTTCGAGAATCTGACTGTTGATTTGTTATTGTTTTCTTAGCATTGTTGATCTTTATTCGCGTAATTTCTCTTGTGATTTATGATAGTAATTCTTTGTTAACGTAATTACTTGTTTTTTTTTAATAAGTACTTAGGGATTGTTGTCTGTTTGCTACAATATTTGTAAAAAATTTTAATCAATATTTTCTGTTTTTCTACTTGCAGTATTCTGTTCTTTTAATTTTCACAATATTTTAAGGTAAGTTAACCACAGAAACAATTAATTTGAACGTTAAATTGAAATTTGAATTTAAAAATAATATTAAATATGAAATAAAAATTGAATTTATAAAAAGATTTTCAATATTTAATGTTTAAATTTAATTATACTAAAAATAATAAAATTGAATGTTAGGGGAGGGATTGTAATTGATTTTCATTTTATTTTTTATAAAATTCATTACAATTTTTTTTATAATCATATAAATAATATAACAATACAAGAATATAAAAATATAAAAATATTATGAAATTATTTTGCAAATTTAGAAACAAAATAATTTTTATTATTTTCAATAAATATTTTCATAACATTGCCATTAAAAATGGCACATCAAACCAACAATGTGTTGTAAAAATAAATTCATTTCTTTATGTCGTTTTTTAATTTCTTTTTTTTTCTTCTGGTTTTCAATTTAATTTGTGTTATTAAAAAAAGGCAACAACACAATGTTTTTTTTTCCCCATTTTAATCCTTTTCAAACGTGACATGAAAATATTATTATAAGCGCAGGCATCCGTTTTCCAATTCGTGTAAGTAGTATGGGAGTCGTTAGAATAACACGGAGTTGAATTGTATTTTTTTCTTTCATTCACAAATTTAATGCGTTTTTTTTATACTTCAATTAACATTTTTAAGTCGTAATTACAATAATTGAATAACATTTAACACGTTTACTTTACTTTATTATTTTTAAGTCCATAATACCCCAGAGAATTAAATGGTTTTTTTTTTGCTATTAAAAAAGTAAATTATGAGCCAATGAGTTTCAACCAAACTTTTTAATTAAATTTCAATAAAATAAATATAAAAGGATGGTATAAAATTATAGCCATCCTTAATATTCTACGTATTGTTACGTTTTTACCTATTTAAACCCCTTTTTGCGAAACTCCATCGATGTTAGAGCAAAAAAAAAATGATGCTGAGAAAGGTACTTTGTTTGTTGGCTATTTGGAAATAGTCTTCACGACATACATACGTATGTAGTTGCTATACCTCAAGTTAAACGAGATTCGAAATTTGAGATGTCCAGAAAACAAAGTCCTGTGAAATCTTCCTCAATTGATAAAATTAGTAACAAGCTATTTACAGAGTTGCATCGTATACCTCCCCTTAGCTTTACAGTGCATCTCGATCTTATTTTCATTTTCTATACAATATTATTACTCGATTATTATTATTATTATTATTATTATTAGAAGATTACTTGCTTACTTACATAATTGATCATAACAACACGTTTATGGGATTTTATCCTGCCTCTGTTTCTCGCGCACCTTCGCCAGCTGTTTACACCAATCGATGGCAGGGTTTGTTCTATTTGGTCCTTCGCGAACACAGACAGGATCGTACTCTACGTTTACTGTTGATATTCGTCGAATTAAATACCCATCTCTCCGGAGAATCTTCCAGCACATCCGCTGGTAATTAAAGCGCTGCACAACGTCCAAAGCGATGAGTAGCTCATATAGCTCATTGTCTCACACTGGACCAAATATCTTACGGAAGACTTTTCTTTTGAATACTCTCAAGAACTGCTCTCTCTTATTGCTTCATCGGTGCTTAACATCGTCCATGCTTCTGCGCTATAAAAAGCACGTAGAGGATGAACGACCTGTAGTGCACTAGTTTCATCGAGTGAGACGGGTCCCTGATACTCAATTTTCTATTGAGGCCTTAGTTACACCTGTTGACAAGACTGGTTCTACGCTTAATCTCTCCAGACTGATATATTTTTTGCTGATAATTGTGGAGCCAAGATAATAAAAATTCATTGACGACATCGAAAACAAAGTTAGCGACCGTTTATCTGGAATATTATGCGCTGCACGTCTCTACTTATCGACACTTCCTCTACCGCGTCTAACAGTAACATCTCGCTTAGTACGCCTTATGATGTCAATGTCGTTACTATACGCAAGTAATTGCACACTTTTGTGGAATATAGTGCCATTGCCTTACGCATTCTCCATGACGAAGTTGAAGAGGTGGTATGAAAAGGGATCGCCTTGTGTGAAACCTCACACGGTTCCAAAAGGTTCGGAGAGGTCCATTCCTAGCTTAAAGAAGAGAGAAGTGTTGCCTTCATAACCTCAATACCGCTAGCGTATCTGTATCAGGTTCCCGTTTTCATCCTTGCAGGAACCTTAGTGAGGGTATCATACGAATCCTTATGTCTTCTGTGTCTTATAAGCCTATAAGTTTCTTACCAACAATGTCTGAGTAAACGATATCTGCTCTAAACGAACGAGCAGATATAATCCAGGCCATTAATTTAAATTGAAGAAGACAAACGATACTATTGAACAAATCACAAGATTGTTGCAGGCCATAAGGTCAGTATCTGAAGAGAAAAAGTACTTCTCAAGCATTCGACAAGGTGTGGCACGGACATCGGATTCACAAGCTGAAACAAAATTTTTTTAATTGCTATGCTCTTGGGAAACTATATTACCGCCAACGGCTATGCTTTAACGGCAAATGCTTAGCAGTTCAGGTTGTTAATCGGCGCTTATCGTTGTAGTCCCTGCCGCTGCAAGGATCTATTTTATTTCTTGAATATGACGAGTCGTAGCGAAACGTAGCTGGCAATCAATGCAGCCAGTATTCCAACTGTCACTCAATTAAGTCCCAGTAGTCTAATAGGTAGTTTGTTGGCTTATTAGACGTAAAGCCCGGGTTCGTATCCCAGGTCAGGCATTAAAACGAAATATGAAAAATATTTTTTTCGACGATTTCCTCTTAGCAGATTTCTGGCAAAAACTCTGAGAGTAAATAAACCTGTCATGAAAAAGTTTTTCAAAAATCTGTCGTTCGGAGTCGACACACAACATGAGTGGTATGAGAAACTAGGCCGCCGTTATTCTGACTGAAGGGTTGTAATGGCCAATTATGTATGTATGTATTCAATTACCAACGTCGCTGTAATTGGTATTTTAATAATTGTTCTGCAGTTGAAAATCTCCTGTAATGCATCGCCATGAATCTGTTAGAAACTAAACTTACATAACCCGCTGTTTCACCTGTGCAGTTTGAAAATATAGGACTTGGAAGACTATAATGTTGGCGTATTAGAACCTGTCTTATACTTAATATACTCCTTGGATATGCCATTTAATAGTCATACACACAGTTCTACGTTTTCTGATGACACTGCTTTCCTTGGCATAAATGTTGTTGGATAAACGATCAAACTATGTTATATCCTTGTCTGAAGCCCCGTATGTTTGATATTTAAAATGTATTGTAAACGATAAGTTGGTATTGATTAAAGGCATCCTGTTTAAATTTTCATGTGTTATGTTTACTTATTTTCGGACCTCCTTCGTATTTTCTAAATTAAGAAATTCGAAATTAATTTTTCTTCCATAATAAAAGGCTTTTTTACTACAGCCCTGCGTTCTCAGACCATAAATTTCCAACAGATTCTAAATGTATTCGATTACAAAATCAATTTCATGGTAAATAATTAAAAACAAAAGCGAATTTGCAAAAAAAAAAAAAATATATGGAAACTTTTATTTTCCATGAAAAACAAAAAATAATAAAAAAAAATAGACAAAAAAAGGAAAAATAAAAAGAACACCAGCAGTAGAGGCAATCAGGCAAATAAATTAATAACAAATAAAAGCCAAAACAATTGTTATTAAAAATGTTAAATAAAGGCAAAAATAATAATAAAAAAAATGCGAACAAATACAAAAACAACAACAATAACAACCACAAAATTTGTTTTTATAAATAATAAAATAAACAATAAAAACAAAAAAAAACAGAAAAAAATAAAAAAACATCACAGAGAACCTAAATAAACGGATATTATTTGTCATTATTTGTGTAGGAGATGTTCAAACTAAAATTTTATGAATAAAAATAAAAACGAATACAAAAAAAAAACTTATTTTTAATGGAAAAAACAATAGAAAAATTGTTTATTGTGTAATACATACACATATACACACTGATGCACACATACGCACAATGGCAAATATTTATATGCTCACAGGGCATAAATTGAATAAAAACTATAGAGACTGAGAGAAAATGAGAGTGAAAAAGAGAGTGAGAGAACAAGCGAAAAACAGCGTAAACATACATTTATAAGCCCTACCAGATTATGGTTGAGTATGAGTTCGTATTTGTGTGGGTGTAAGTGTGTGTAAACAATCATAAAAATCTACACAACATCACATACATACATGTATACATTGCTTTACATTGGTATTGATAAATTCCAGGAAGCATTCATTCATCGATATTAATTTAAATGATTTTCAAACAAAACTTTTCCAACAACAAAATCGTGTTAAAGTTTTGGCCAAAAATTTTTAAATGGATGTGTATGGCTAATAGAAAATCTCTACAGACTTTAATTACACAAATGCTAGGATCGGTTAATATGGCCATACAAGAGTTATTCAATATAGTAATTGATTGAATCCAAAAGTATCTATAACGTTAGGCGTAGCTACTGATAAAATATGTTTTGAAAATAAAATAAAAACGGAAAATTTGTAAAAGGAATGAATACTGCAACACACTATCTACTAGACTGTGGCAACTGTAATTTGGCGCACTTTTATAACTGTCAAGAACTGTGTTAGATTATGCGTTGAATTCGTTTTTATGCCAGCTGCCATTTTCACAGATAACTTCTTCGTTCAACTGTTTATAATTCGTTCTCGGACTTTGGTGGCTTCTTGGACCAGATGATATACCAAGTCTGTCAACTTCTAGAATCCTATTATAGATTTGTTATGGTTACTGTGCTTTTTTATCTCTCGTAGACTTTCCATTTTGTTTTGTTATTGTTATATGCTTGTAGTTTGCTCAACTAGCTCGATGTCATTTACAAGTCCAACAATGAATTTTTGTTCTGGGATTTTCGTATCAAAGGCATCTTCATTCATTACATTTCACAAGAGTCACTTTAAAACAAAATGTTGCGTAATTCCGATCGTAGTGACAGGTTGCTCATTGTACTTTTTTAGGAGGTTTTTACCTCAGTTAATTTGAGGCAACAACTCATTGAACTTAATATTCTAATCACTGATTAAGTAATACGTCCAGAGTCCGACCAGAGCACTATGATCGAACATCATGTTCGTTCAAGTCCTTTACTCTGTATTCTTTCTCTGCGAAACTTATCTGGTGGGCCACTCCACCTAATATATATGTAACCTATACCTACCAACGGATGCAGTTGTTAGCATCTCTAGCACTACAACCCATGTATAGCTGCACGTCATCAGCATACATGGGTATTTGGCAATGTTTTACCTGCAACGGTAGGTCATTAGCATAAATCGAGTACAACAATGGGCCAAGTATAGAGCCCTGTGCAAACCTCTTGGCATTAAACAGCTCCTGGATATAACTGAGTTATGGCTAACGCTTTGACTTCTGCCGTCTAGATAGGAGGAG
Organism: Sarcophaga subvicina; assembly: GCA_936449025.2. Lineage (NCBI taxonomy): Eukaryota > Metazoa > Arthropoda > Insecta > Diptera > Sarcophagidae > Sarcophaga > Sarcophaga subvicina. The sequence goes on along the minus strand of OW388082.2, from coordinate 102,490,039 downwards.
ATCAGTTTCAGTGCTGTTGATGAAAAATTGCACATATATTTCAGTTTAAGTTTCAATATCGAATGATGGACAGTGTCAAATGCCTTAGAATGATCCAGTAGTACAAGAAATGACATAGTGTGCCGTTTTTCAGTCTGGCACCTAATTTCATCGGTTTCATCGCACTAAGGCAGCTGTTCTGTGGTCGAAATCCGGATTGCCTTTTCGTCAATAACGAGTTAGTATGTTTGCAAATAATTTGCAAATAAACAAATTTTTCAAAGACCTTCGATAAATAAGACAATATAGCAATAGGCCGAAAACTTTTATCCTGTTTTAAAATTGGTATGCTCTTAGCATGTTTCCATACAGAAGGGTAGAGGTGGTGATAATTGTATTGAAGAAATGAGTGAAATAAACAAGTGTATATGGGAGCGTTAGTCTAATAAATTTTGGATGCATACCATACCATATTGTTCACATAGGAAGGACTACCGCTACAGGTATTAACGCAGCTCTCATGACTGTTCAGTGTCTGTGTGCAATAATCCGTGCAATCTTCTAATCCATATTTTCGCACAAAGTATAAAACATATATCACCCTTCTGTGGAGTACCACATCACCTCGCCAGCATCCCCCTGCTGCCATTTTAAAGAGATTCTGAGCGTTTCTCTAATTTTTTTTCTGCGCTGGTATTTCACCTTGCCTATACGAAAACGGCAAACCTCTATCGCTATCTCTTCTAACGTTACAGCATTTGCCTCTTCGGACACTGTCCTGTATGCACAGCAGACTCGTAACGCTGACAGTCTATGAACCTATATTATCTGCCGCATACAAACGATTTTCACAGTTGACCATATTAGAGCTGCGTGGAGTTCGACGGTATCTACTACTATTGACCGAAGCCATCGTTTTAATCTCAAGGACTACCAATATTCATCGTTAAACTCGCAAGCGTTCGATTTATCTTTTTAGCCTTAAAACCAACTGTTGGCAAGTGCTGTTAAAGGTACTTTATTGTGTCCACGGCCACAAACACACAGTTTGATTTCGCCTGTGCCAACTTTTCAGAACAGTTTCTGTTTTCTGTTTAATTAATTGAGGAACAGTGTTACCCATACATACATAATTTGTCGTTACAGCCTTCAGTCAGCTTTCACACCACTTATGTTGTGTACGTTGATTTCATACATAAGTGGCGAGACCTACAATATAATGTCGACTGCGAAGGACAGATTTTTGAGAGACTTTGCTTGGCAATTTTATTTTACTCTCAGAGTTTTTGCCAGAAAACTGTATTTCGTTTTGCTGGAGACGTCTGACTAGGAATTTGAATCGTGTCCTCACGTCCAATAAGCCAACAGCTTCTCCTTAATCCCAATCGGTTTGTCTTGGACAACATCTTTCAATGGACCATAGTCCGCACTGTTACGCAGTGTGTAAGCTTTCATGTGACATAAGCCTTGTCGGAATCCCTTCTTCTTAATCGAGTCATAAGAGGATACAGCCTCCTAAATTCACATTTATTTCGTAAATGTGGCAATGCTACTGTTTGTGCTTTTTTCAATTATTTCAAGATTTTCGAGCTTCTTTATGGAAAAATTTTGAAAAAAAAAATCTTTTTTTTTTTTGAATAAAACCATGAACTTCCCTAATGAAATATCCCTTCGAGCGAGATGCATAAATTAAATGAAGCTGAAACAATTTGTGGAGTTATTTCTGACAGTAAATATTTCGCTCAGAAGCTGATAGTGTGGGTAAGAGTCATAAAATGGGTAGGAAAAGTCTTTTCAAATCATTTTTCATCATTATTACGAAAAAAAAAAACAACGACAACAACAACGAAAATGATGAATAAAATTTCTGAAAAAAGAAAAAAAAGAGGCAAAAAAAATGCACAGAACTTTTAATGCAAGAAGCTGAACAGAATTTCCGCCACAACAACAACAGCAGCAGCAGCCAAGTAAAATAATGCAATGAAATGAAAAGAGACTACAAGCATGCCACTAAGGTAGTGGCAAGAACAGCAATGGCATCTTTTGCTGTAAAGGTATGCAAAAAATTAAAATAACTTTCGAAAAACAGTTTGAACGAGGATAACAATTTTTGACTAACGTTTTTCCCTTTTTTCCAGGTTGTTGTTGTAGTTGCTCATTTTTGTATTCAAAAGAATTTTCAGAAGAAAATTTTACACACAAAAGATCTGTAGTCCTCTAAAATTTTCTCTGCATCTAAAAGGATTCACAAAGGACAAGCAACACACACACATACTTTTAACCAATTACGAACAAAATTTCCCTTCTCTCTCGCAGCCGCATTACTCATTACAGAACAAAACATAGAAAAGAAAGGCAAAAAAGAGGCACAAAAATTTTGGTTTGGCTTTGGAATGGAAAGAAAAGCAAGTTTTTCTTTTCACTGTAATGTTTGACATTAAGTTGGACAAAAACCTTTTACAATGAATGACGAGAAAAGTACCAAAAGTACCTTTTTTTCGTCTGTTTGTCTTAAAGTTTTTCCTTTATTTTGTGTGTGCCTGAGAACAGTTTAAGTTGGCAGACATTTGACAGGACTTAAACGAACAAGCAACACCGTAACAAACAAGAAATTTGTTGCAATTGTTGCTGCAGTAATTTGGTGTGAGACGAACAACCGGAAAATAATATTCAGGCAGCTGTTAAACTGTCTTTAACGTGTATCTACTTTCGCAAATAGTTTGTTGTTGTGTTGCATGATTTATGTTGCATCTTTTTTTGGAAGAGATTTTAAATCAACAGTGAAAAATTACAAAACAAACTGGCAGTATTTCGATTTTTGCTTGAACTTATTAAATAGGAAGCTCGTTTCCAATAATAAACCAGGAGAAGTTGTGTTTAAATTTAAAAATTTTCTCTTACTTAAGTCAGGTTAACTATCAGCGGAAGAAGTTGCAGCATGGAGAGAGTGGCCTTCAGTTATATAGGTATCGATATGTTGAATAGTCGCCAGCAAACCCCATTCAAGGGAAGGATCCTAAGAATCGGTACAGCAGTTTCTTACTTTTGAATAATTCGGCCTGGGGTGGCTTTATCTAGGCTGAGTTATTCAAAAGTTAAGCCAATACATCAAGGCTGCAACTACTACCGGGGCCGCCATCTAACGTTTTTTTTCAACCAGTGCTTATTTCGTGAATGGTAACACTTAGCTTATGTCTGATTTGACAGATAATTAGTTTTATCCTTCCGCTGAACGAATATGGTTGCGTATATTGACCATCCGATGCGTTTTCGCTTCGCTAAGTGGGCCTGCGATCGACTTACAGAAGATGCCGATTTTGGCAAAAAAAAATCATCTTTTCAGATGAAGCTCATTTTGATTTTGGCGGGTATGTAAACAAGCAAAATTGTCACATTTGGGGCACAGAAAACCCACACGCATACATTGAAAAGCCGACGCGCCCAAAACGAGTCACTGTTTGGTGCGGATTTTGGTCCAGAGGCATAATTGGGCCATTTTTCTTCGAAAATGAGCAAGGAGTGGCCGTTACAGTCAATGGCGATCGTTATCGGGCCATGTTGAACGAATTTTTGTTCACAAAAATTGAAGAGGAGGATATTGGCAACATTTGGTTTCAACAGGACGGCGCTACGTGCCACACAGCCGAAGCTACACTCGATGTTTTGCGCCCTGTTTTTGAAGATCGCATTATCAGCCGCAGAGCTGATGTCGTTTGGTCACCTCGGAGCTGAGATTTGACATCGTTGGACTATTATTTGTGGGGTGCCGTCAAAGATAAGTGTTACGCCGACAAGCCAGAGACAATTGACGCTTTAAAGGACAATATTCGTGAAGCCATTGGTGAAATACAGCTGCACACAATCCGTAATGTGCTTAAAAATTGGACCGATCGTGTAGGCTACTGCATGGCCAGCCGAGGCAGCCATTTGAATGAAATTATTTTCCATTATTAACCGGAAGGATTGTACTTTCAAATAAAGAAAGAAATTTGAGAAAATATTCAGTAGTTTCGTTTTTAAAGCATTTTCAAAAAAAAGTTATTTGGCGGACCCTTTATATTAGAAGTATAAAAGTATGAAACTACCCATTTGGATTGTTGAATTATTTCAATCATGAATTCCTTAAGTTTCCAAAACCTTATGACACACAAATGAATTGTATAACACGTCACGTGTTGTCTGGTTGGAACAAATCCGAAGTGTGCAATTTTTCCATGACTTTGGAGCATAAATCAGGCCGAATTTGATCGAAGACAAGGCTTTTATTGTCTTTGAGGACAGCTGTGGTTTGTGGTTCATTTGCATAAACTTGTGATTTAAAAAAACCGCATCAACTTCTGAAACCGCATCAAGTTCCCCAACTGCAACAAATAACAGCCCAACACTCGACCTAATGGATTACAATGATTTTGCTAACTTTCCCCATTTCACGGAAGGTTGCTATGAACAAATACAGAGTTTGCACTAAAGTGGCACTACATGGCCCAAATTATTCAAAACTTAGCCTAATTTACCAAGGATGCTACCATTGTATTAAACGTATTGAAGCAGGGAGACAGCCATTTGGACTGCTGAATTATTTCAATCACGATTTCCTTCCCAATGGCCTTTACTCCGAACTTGTGTACTCTACAGCATTCTCTGCAATTTGGCTTATCCTACGATTTGCTATGACATATTTTGTATTTTGCATTTGCAACTCCTGCAACAATTAAAGCCAGTTGACCACTCTCAACATCGTATATATACTGAGTGGATACTGAAGAAACGGATATTCAATGCTGAAAATAATTTTCTCAAGCGATATAACTAATTTCTCCTATGGTGGTTACTTCAACAAGCAAATTTGTTGCATATTGAGGCTCAGAGAATCCAGTAGTGATAGTGGAAATGTCATGCAACTGGAAAAAGTAGATGTTTGGTGTACGTTATAGTCTGTAGATATCATTTGTACCGGAACAATCGTTTGAAGGAGCCCTAACCTTCAATTTTGATTATCAATTGATTTTCAACAAAACTGTACAACGACTCATAAAATACCTTCTTTTTTTGTATTCCGGAAAGTGTAGTTTTTTGGTTTGGCGGTGTATATTCGTTTGACGTTGTTAGACCGTTTAGCAGGACTACGCCAAAACGTGTATCATACATACGTACATACCCAATTCGTCATTACAACCCTTCAGTCAGGATTACGACTTAGTTTCCCACACAACTTACAGTGTCGGTCAAAACATATTGGACAGAAAATTGTTATATACTATGTCTTCAGAGAAAACAATACTGATCACTATCACAGAAAAACCGTAAGGCGCGCCTAAAATTTGCTCGAGCACACTTGAACTGGACAGTTGGACAATGGAACATTGTTTTGTTTTCCGATGAATCCAAATTTAATTTTGTGGATTCTGATTGAATGAGAAGAGTTCGAAGACCTGTCAGTAGCAGACTAAATCCGAAATATTGTTCCGGAATAGTTAAGCATGTTATGGTGTGGGGTTGCTTTTCTGGGGAAAGCTTAGGACCTTTACACAAAATCGACGGTATTATGGACAAACAAATGTATAAAAATATATTGCTGGAGAAGATGTTGCCACATGCCCGTGATAAAATGCCACGCCAATGGATATTTCAACACGACAACGACCCGAAACACAGATCCAAATTGGTGAAAGGGTTTTTGGAACAAGAAGGCGTTAGTGTCATGCAGTGGCCTGCACAGTCACCCGACCTTAACTCCTATAGAAAATTTATGAGAAATAGTAAATAGAAAGATAAATCGGGAATCAGCACATCGGGATCCAAATAAATTATATCAAGCTATAAATGAGGCATGGTCAGGTATTCCAATGAATATAATAGAGAATCTTATTAGTTCTATGTCGAAAAGATGTGCTGAAGTTTTGAAAAATCGCGGTTTTGCAACAAAATATTAGATCATGCTTCATAGTCCAATATGTTTTGTCGTATGAATTTTTTATTTTTATTTACCTTTTTGTTTAATTTTTAATAATATCATAATAAACACTGAAATTAAATTTTATTTTTAACTATACTAGGAATGTATTTTTATTTGAGTATGTATTTGTTATTTCTAAAATATCTAATTTCTTCTAAATGGTACAAAATATTATAACCTGAATTTTGTCCAATATGTTTTGACCGACATTGTGTGTTAATTTCAGACATGAGTGGCGGGACCTACAGTTAAAAGTCGACTCTGACTGATTTTTTGAGAAACTCTTCATAGCAATTTTATTTACTCTCAGAGTTTTTGTAATAATTCTGCTGAGAGGAAGTCACCGAGGAAATATTGTTCGCATTTCACATTGGTGGAGATGTCTGACTTGGGATTTAAACCGAGGCTTCACGTGTACTAAGGCAATACATTACCTACTAGATTACGGCGAATCAAAGACGCGGTTAATTCCCTAACACTTACGCAGTTAAAAGACCGCATTATAGGTAAGAAAGTATCTCGAATAGTTCGACTGCTGCAATCAATCAAAGGCAGTGAGTTAAATGATATGCAGCGAGGTTCAAACACTATATTGAAATAAAAGTTTCATCGAAATAAGAGTCTTATGGGTATTTTATTAGACTTTGCTTTAGAAGTTCAAAAAGGGGTAATTAGCCACCTGCATTAGCGTTGGTTTAATCGTTAACTGGTTAACACCTGTTAGTTTAAGTCAACAATTTCAGACGTATTCTTCCTAAGGGTAGCTGTGGTCGCTTTTGTCAAATTTAAATTATGTTTACCTCCACTAATTGCTGGTTAATTTAACCAACCACGGGGTACTTTCCTACCCTTACAGTTTTCCCTTTCCATGAGGCGGCTAACAATTTGGGTGTTTAATGCTTGCATGAGAAATTTGTTTAAAGTCTGTTAAGCTTTCAACTGAAAACATTGAAATTGTAAGCTCAGGTAGCAAAAGGTTTAAAAATTTAAAATTTTCTTGCAGCAGGTGTCATCTAATTTAGCATGCATGGATGATAGGGCAGCCATAACTACCTTTGGGCATAAGCTTATGAGATAATACAGTCGTTTGTATTTGTTGTTATTAGAATGGAAAGCAGGCAAAAATGAATTTCATTATGCTGAGTAAATTGACGCAATGGTTTTATCCCGAACAATACAACAGCAGTGAGCCAAAGTTGAATTTGCAAACAAGTCTCTACTCTGCTCTTCTCTTTTTTTGTGTGTTTTTTTCGTTGGTTGTTACCACAGCTCTGTCACCACTTTTAGTGCAGCCATGTGCAACCAAGGGTGAATATGTGTTGTATTGTTGTTGCTGCATTACAAAATATTATTTAAAAAACGTTACAAACTATAACAATGAATAGAATTTAACTAAGCAACGACAATAACAACTCCATAGAAAACCCAACACAAGCCAAACCAAACAAAACTCAGCTCAACTTAGCTGGACTCAAATTTTATGCAGAAAAAAAGAAAGAGAGCCCTTTAGTGCTACAAAATATTTCTTGTTTTTGTTTTTTTTTTGCTGAGGTCTTTTGTTGCAACCAGACGAACTATTGTGCAACATTACAAAACGACAACTATATTCACATGAAACTTTTTTTTGTTTGACCGAAAATAAAAGGCCCTTATTTGTTGTATGTACACTTGCATGCTTACAAAAGGAGTGCAAAACTATTGTTTTCTATTCGTGTTTCTTTTTTTTTTTTGCAAGTTTCGGTTTCAGGTTCCTATTTTGTTTTGTACTTTTTTTTTTTTGAGCTTCTACTGTTACATTTCGTTTCGTTACATTTTATGTATGTATGTATGTCTTCTGTATGAATATTTTTCTGATTAATTGTCAAAAGGATGTTGGCTGTTGGTATTCATGTTTATGGGACCGTTGCATGATTACAGTTACAAAAAAAAAATGGGCCCCAAAAAAAAGAAAAGAGAAACGTTAGACAAACAATAAAATAAAGAGGAAAGAGGGGGGGCCACGGATAACTTATTTTGAATTAGAATTATTGTACATCAAATAAACGTAGCAGAACAGAATCGGTTGTTGTTGCATCATATTTTTTTATATGCTATGAGACTTGCAACAGTTTTCACAAATTGTCCAATAAAAAACACAAAGAAAAACAGAAACAACACAAAAAATACTGAAATTCCTCTCATTCACATGTAAAGTCATGTGTCACAGGAAAATATTCCAATCCAAATTAGCTTCTGTACATATTGAGTACATTTTCAAGTAATTGACATCGTATTGCAGCACTTGACTTTTAAGGTCATTGATGGAAAAAAGCTACAGCAAGCCAAAGCTACAGAGCCTTAAATTAATAATATCTTGTGGTAATCAAATATAAAAACTCGGAGAGTAAATAAAATTACAAGGAAAAGTTTAACAAATATGCAGTGGCCCATGAGATTACCCACAGTAATTGAGAAAGTTGAGCCTTACAATAAAGCAACATTCTTTCCAGTTCCTTAGCTTCCTGTATAAATCTTTGTTCAATGTACGGCCTAACTGTGGAAAGAGGTATACGTAGATTCATTTATTGATAGGTATGCGGTAGGACCATGCGTGCCCGAGTAAGTTCACAATTGCCCGGAATACTGCTTTGACTAGGAATTTTAATTGCCTTGAATTAGACTTGTCACGAGAATCGGCCAATTGAATTGCTGCCTATGCCAAGCAATTTACAAAGATTGAACCCGAAGTTCAGCACATTGCCGCTTTGGTAACAAAGACCACCGATGTGCTTAAAGATGTAAAAACGTACTCAGTTCCACAGCAATTTATGATCATAAAACGCTTCGGCTGAAACGCTTTATATTTGTCAGGCAGGCGGAGAGATATTCTAAAACTAAGGTCTTCGGAGCGAATACTATAGCTAACCTTAGTTGCTTCCTTACTTGGTCAGACCAAACCCAATAGTCAGGTTTACTATTTAGCTTCTCACACCACCCATGTTGTGTGTGTGTTAATTTTATGCATGAGTTGGCAGAACTCTCTTTTTTAATGTCGGCTACGAACGACCGACTTTTGAATAACTTTTGATGACAATTTCTGTTTACTAAGCGATTTTGCTAGAAATCTAGCTATGGGATAGCGTCTAATAAGCCAACACACTGTCTGCTAGACATGTTTGCAATGTTAGAACCGTTTGCTTATATTTCCAGAGAATGTTTGCAGTTGAGGTCGCCGTGGTCTAGTAGGTAGTGTGTTGGCTTATTTGACGTGAGGCCTCTGTTCAAACCCCAGGTCAGGCATTTCCAACTGAACGAAATATTAAAAAATATTTCATCGGCGACTTCCTCTCAGCAGATTTCTGACAAAAACTCTCAGAGTAAATAAAATTGCCAAGAAAAGATTCTCAAAAATCTGTAGTTCGGAGACGACTTTAAACTGTAGGTCCCGCCGCTCATGTATACAAATTAACACACCCAACATAAGTTGTGTGAGAAACTAGGTTATAATCCTTACTAAAGGGTTGTAAGGAGCAATTATGTATGTATGTCCGCAGTTGATTTTGCGTAAAAACCAGTCTACATAGCTTGAAATTCTAGTGTGAAATCTCTTATCAAACCTTAGTTCAAACGATGTATAGTCAATAACATTCAGAGTCTAGGGTTACTTAAATTGGATATGGTAGTGAACAGAGAGAATGATGTACCAGACAAGGTATAGGTTAAGTTGGAGTTATAGCTTTGATACCACAGCTCACTTGATCACGCATAGCAGCCCGTTGCGATGACATGAATTCTACCGAACTCATCGAAGATGTTGGTCAGCGCAGGGGCTACGCCCCATACGAGATACATACATACATACATACATAATTGGTCATTACAACCCTTCAGTCAGGATTATGACCTAGTTTCTCACACCACTTATGTTGTGTGTGTTAATTTTATACATGAGTGGTGAGACCTACAGTTTAAAGTCGACTCCGAACGACAGATTTTTAAGAAACTTTTCATGGCAGGCTTATTTATTCTCAGAGAAAATCTGCTGAGAGGAAATCGCCGAAGAAATACTTTTTGTATTTTGTTGGGCTCGAACCCTGGCTTTACGTCTAACAAGCCAACCAACTAGACTACGGTTACTAACATACGAGATATTCAGATAAAAAAAACTTTAGGCCTGCACAACACATAAATACTTGAAAGTTCAGAAGATTCAAGGCTTTCTAAGGACGATATGCAAACGGACGATAAGGATGAGGTTTCAAAAAATTCACTTTAAAGTTTGTGATGTGACAAGACTATGTGAAATGGTAAGCCAGGACTGAATAAATGTTGATATTAAGACATAAGTTGTGGATATCCTTACACGGAGGAGTACACATCACACGAATACATTACAGTTGTCGATGGAATCCGGAGACTTTCGCCTTATAAAACATGTCTGAAGTAAGTAACGACCCCCTCGTCTACTCATTAATTTAAACTTTAATGTTGAACAACACATAAATACTTAAAAGTTCAAAATATTCAAGGCTTTCTAAGGACGATAAGCAAATGGACGATAAGGTTGAGGTTAAAAAAATTCAGTTTAAAGTTTGTGATGTGACAAGACTATGTGAAATGGTAAGTAATGTTGATATTGAGATATAAGCTGTGTTCACTTCCACGGTTAAGTACACATCACACGATGGAATCCGGAGACTCTCACCTTATAAGGCATATCTGCAGTGATATGTAACGATACACCCTCCTCTACTCATTAATTTAAATTTGTTTTATCTTCTCTTTAACTTCCAAATATTCTCTCGAGTACTTCAAAAGTTTTCCTTACTTATCACAATAATTTTCTCTTTTTATTTTTCTTTTTATTTTTTCTGTTGCTGCTGCTGCTGCTTTTCCTTTTTTGCATTGTTTCTAATGAATAGCGCGAGTATATTTTGCTTTTTACTACGCTCAGCATTTCATTTGATTAATTCATGTTTAATGTAAAAAGTTTTTCGTTTTAATGCAAGAAATTCAAAAAAATGAAAACGACGAGAGCGGTAAGAGAGAATGAAATTTTTTTAAAAAAGTATTCTCATAATCATTTCAAATAATGTTGTATTCATTTGAAATGAGAAATATTTTGTTGAAAAACAAAAGAAATTTATTTTTAAAACACACACCATATTACATGAGATGGTGATGTGATGTAATGTGATGCGATGGCTGGTTGGGTTGGGTTGGCTTGCTTTGGCAAGACGAATGAATAGCTGCTGTTGGCTGGATAACTTCAATGATGGAATGATTTTAACTTCAGTTTTATGAATGAAAAATGACGCTTTAACGAATAATTTATGATTTTCTATGACATTTTTTATGTTTCCATTCAGTGTGTGTGCATATGAAACCGAAAACGTAAAAGTTTCATAGCAAAAGTGTATCCATGAAATGTTTATTATTGTTCTGCGCAAATTATGCAAATAGTATAATGAATTATGAAATGTTTCTATGAATATGATTAATAAAGTTGATGTAATAAATATTATCACACAACCATTATGAAAAGCTATTTTTCTTAGGGGGAACCAGTGTAGTTCTGTAATGTTTGTGAAGGTGAAATAAATTATTTGATGGCATTAACACCCTGCTAGTACAGGTGATACCTTTGATATTATGATCAAAAATAAAGCTTAGGCTGGTAGGAATGATAGCCTGACATAATCTTCCAAATTTTTAAAGATTTCCAGAATTTTGGTTGTTAATATCACATGCACTGCCTTGGGTAACAATCTAGTTCCAGGAAGACTTCATTTTCCAGAAATTATAATAGCAGATCGGCAATGATTTTTTTCATAGACTGCGATTATTTACGCAGTAGAATCTTGGCTTTATTATCAAAACGAAATAAAAAAAAATTCTTCGGCGACTTTCTCTCTGCAGATTTCTGGCAAAAATTCTGAGAATAAATATAGAATTGCGGTGAAAAATTTCTCAAAAATCTGTCGTTCGGAGTCGACTTTAAACTGTAAGTCCCGCCACTAATGTATAAAATTAACACACACCACATGAGTGGTGTGAGAATCTAGGCCGTAATCTTGACTGAAGGGTTGTAAAGGTCAATTATGTACATGTATGTAGTTTTAGCACAGGAAGCACGCTTCCATCCAGAGACCAAAGATGTTGCGTTGTATACATAAAATGGTTGAGACTCTTTTCAAACTAAATGGGTTTGAGGCAATCAAACCTGTTGTTGGAAAATTACAACAAGAGGAGGTCAGAGATCAAACTATCCAGGAATAACTTGAGGCTGTTACGCAGTCTTTTGACAAGGCACTGTAGACTCAGAGAACTCTTATACAGAATGGCAATTGTTGCGAACGCCACATGTAGATTTTGCGACGATGAACAGCGGAACACATTCTGGGAACCAGTGTGGCATTAAGTGGCACATGAAGAGCTATGCAGGAAATTGTCATTGTTGACACCTAACAGCATCCCGAAAGTTGTCAGGGCAATTGGCCGGAAGGAGATGTTTTGGAGATATCCTGGATATCTAGAGGGAGTACAATAGTTCGCAAGGACGCAATACAAATACAAGGTTTGACCATCTTATTCTTTTATTCTTCGTCGTTATTATTACTGTTTTAAAAAAATGCCTTAGTACTGCGACAATCCACCATAAAGAATCTGTAGTTTTAGGGCTGCGTGTTTAGAATACTCTCACAGATGCTGTAATTCGCTTAAGAGATCATCTAGTTTGACCAGAAATCACAGATCCAACTTACTCCTACAGATTGTATTAATTGCAGGCAACCGCTTCATTGATGTTCATGACAGAAATCTAAATTTCCCGCATGAAAACTTTATCTGTCCCTCTGTAACTCTATCAGACTCCTCTGTTCTCAACAACTTTGCATTCTTTTGACTTTTATTGGATCTGCTTCCATCACCCACTCAATGTGTTATAGTCTAACGTTATCAGCAATCACTGGAAATTGACAGCATACATCAAGGTTACATCAAGGGTAAGGAATATAACCTGATGTTGAAATGTTTGAAGATCTTGACTGTGCCGACGAAATGTGTTTGCTATCACACAACATGTGGCCAAGTTAAGTGATATCGGGGCTGGAGCGGCACGATTTGAACTCCAAATAAATACAAGCAATATAAAGGTCAGTTCGAGTTGACGATGATTTCCGCATCCGATCCAACAGTGAGCTGTGTGAGCTCCTCAACGACATAGACGTTGTACAACGTATTAATATCCAGCGGCTGCGCTGGCTTGGCCATATCATTCGAATAGAGAAGGATGCTTCGGCGAGACGGGTTACGAGTTACGAAATCCGTTAATCAGGTTGTTAATGGCCAATTAAGTAAGTAATATAAAGGCCATGAGATTAAACATGGCGTATAGCAGTGACTTTATATTACGACAGCAGAAGTTTTAAAACGTCCAGTCGTTTCTCTATGTGAGGAACATTATTGCATTAGTGGCTCTAGAATGGTGATTGAGGTTCGCTTTAACAAAACTTCGGCCAACTATATCTACATATTTCGCGGCTCATTAATCTGAAGTCAGTTGCCTTGTATGACTGCGAAAAACATAATGAAACTGGTTTTCACCTCTTCGCCACTGATAGTGATAGCGCCACTGAAGCTAATTCAGTAAAATTTTAGGCTAAACACTACCTACACTACGATACTGAGTTTTGGGCACAAACTTTAAGTGGTGATGGTTCGCGAATGCGCCACCAAACTATTGGCCGACACAACCAAGACTGGACTTAACTAAAATTCACAGGACAGCCCACGGAGACGGTCGTAAGCTGACACGAACAGCTGGAAATAAAGGCGGTAAAGATAAATAAATTAAGGAATTATCTTAAGCCAGTACCAGAGGATAGTATGAGTTCAATTATTGCTCCAATTAAAAGTCATTTCTTACATACATATAATCGATCATTACAACCCTTCAGTCAGGATTACGGCCTAGCTTCTCACACCACTCATGTTGTGTGCGCTAATTTTATACGTGAGTGGCGGGACCTACAGCTCCGAACGACAGATTTTTGAAAAACTTTTTCACGGCAGGTTTATTTACTCTCAGAATTTTTGCCAGAAATCTGCTGAGAGGAAGTCGCCGAAGAAATATTTTTTTATATTTCGTTTTGATGTCTGACCTGGGATACGAACCCGGGCTTTACGTCTAATAAGCCAACACACTACTTATTAGACTACGGCGACTTCCTTTCTTCGTCATTTCTTACCTTCTTTTAATTTTTTTAGAATGCCTATTTTCATGGGTATTTAAGGACACCCGGTGATTCTTTTTTATAAGATAGTGTAGCTCAAAAGTGTTATTTTTTTCTTTACTAAAGGAAATGTAACATCCTATAGCCTTGCTAGACTGGCAGTTTTGAAACAGCTCCATGTAATCGATGTATGATCGATTACCCATGTCGGATTCGAGAACTACAGGTTCTTAAGCGATCAAATCGTATGTTTTTAGACTCCTCTATTACGGCATTTTTAATATTCAGCGATTTAACCTCCCAAAGTTTTCTATCAATTCAAAAACAAACAACAAAAAAGAATAATTAAAGGCCACGTTTCAAGTTGTCTTTGTGCAGAACATCATATTATTATGCCCAAAAGTGGCACATATTTAAATAAATTATTTTAAGCTCGTTCTGTGCCATTTTAATTGAATGCAAATAAACATTATTTAACAGCACACTCTTTAAGCTTTTCTTTAACAACCGTAGTGGTGGCTCAACAGCAAATTTTTTTCTGTTTTAGTTTCGTTTTCTTTGAATTAAAATTTAAAATTCACTTTCAACTGTTTTTACAACTTTAATCGGATTTTTATTTTATTTCATCATTAAATATTGCTTCGGCAATGTTTTCAACGTGAAGAAAAAGGCAGAGTGAAGAGAGAGAGAGAGAGAGAGCGAAAGAAAGGTCGTAAGAGAACAGGCATACAAAGAAAGAAAGAAAGAAAAAGGAATTACGAATAGAAAAGAAATTAATTAAAGGTACAAAGTATACCTTTGAGCTGTTTATCTCATTTCAGAGAAACTAAAGTCTGCTTTTAGGCGTTCATTTCATGTTTTTCTTCTACAATAACTCCGAATAACGACTACATGAGGGTGCAGTGTAATGGATGTGGGTGTAAGTGTGTGAGTATATGTTTTTGAAAAAGGGAAATTGTGTTGAAATTTACCGTTATAAAAAGGTTAAAGTTTACGTATGTCTATAAATTTTAAAGGCCTACAAACGCATAAAATTTCAATCAATGTGAGTGTGAGTAAGGGTGTCTGTTGTATTCGTTAAAGCAAGAAGGAGAAACATTTTGAAGGATACAGCAATAAAAAAAAGAACAACAACAACAACAACAACAACAACGAATAAACAAAATGGCAAAATGAAAGATTGTGAACAATACACAAATGACAAATAACTTCAAGTTTATCATTCACAAAGACGGAGAAAGCAGACGACAAGGAAAATACAGAAAGAAAACAAGACCCTGAAAAATAACTTGAAATTTTTCTTTTTTTTTCTTTTGACAAAAAAAAAGAAAGGAAACTTTTAAAGGTATTCGAGTGGTTGCGGGCTAGAGAATGGAGGTGAGTTAAGTTAAGCTGAGAAGAAAAATCTGTTTAGATTTTAACAAGAGCATCATGTACAAATAAAATTACGCAAATCATCGATCATGTGTATAAGGCAACACAACACATACAAAGGTAGCGACAAAGTTGAAGACATTAAAGTAACATAATTGGGCATGTTGATAAAAATAAATGTTATATGCCCAGAGGACAAAATGTACTAAGCAATATAAAGAGAAAGAAAAGAAAATTAGTGGACTTGATGATGTTTGTAACATTTTCAGCAAACAACTTAAATTTAATGGACGCACTATGTGGCATTCTGCCTGAAAACCTGGCCAAAATTAATAGAAGTGTTTTATGAATTAATGGCTGGAATTTTTTGATAGTGTTAGTGATAATTACGCCCAATGATGAACCCAACTGATTTTGTTTCAAATCGGTCCGTGATTTCGCCTAGCCCCCATACAAATTCCCCTCTAAATTGCACTTATTTACACATAATTATGGTAATTATGCAACAATTATGCTAAGCACGGATTAGTTCTGTGTACTAAGAAATCATGGTGTAAAGTTTGGTGAAAATCGGATCACATTTGACCCTGGTCCCTATATAAAGTCCCCTTTAGAAATTCACGTTTGTGCTTATAAATGGCTTAAAAATATTGGTATCGTGATGAAATTCGGTATGAACGTGTATTTTGTAAATATAAATCATATTACAAAATTTTTTTATTGTCGGTCCATAAATGCTCCTTGGTCCAAAATGGGGCCCCTTAAGAAAATATGTTTAGCAATTATAATTGGCTTAAAAATTTTATTACCTCGATGAAATTCGACATGAACATGTTTAATATGTATTATATTAATATATTTTATTATGATCGGAACATAAGTGCCCCTAGGTACCACATACGGTCCATTAAGAAAATCAAACATACATATCATATTGTTATAATAGTCGATATACATATGTAATTAAGTTTTTAAAGCTCTATGATAATTAATATTTATTCATAATATTTATTTTACATTATTTAATACTTAACTTAAAAATGCTTAAAAAGTGAAACTAACTACAATCGTTAAAATCGTTATTATTTTAATCATCAATGTCAGGAAGGAGTAATTTAATAGTATCTGATGAAAATGCTTTTCTATTCCTTCGCGATTTTTGTGTACTGCAGCTTATAAAAGGATCACTGATTAAAAGTAACCTATTCAGAACATCTCGGTTGGTATCGGTTCTACTGAATCCATATAGTTTTATTTCTCATTCTATTGAGAAATAAGGCCATATGACTTTATTGCCTATGGCTTTATTCCACTGCGTCTAATTTTTTTAATTTTTCAAAAAAAAGTAAAATTTTCAAAAAATCGCCAAAAATAATGGCGCAAATTTGCGCAAACTTTTTTTTTGTTCCTGAATGTAGAGAGTTCATATTTTCTTGTGGTATATAACATTAAACTACTAAAAACTAGTTTCAGCTTTAAATTCCTTATCTTTTTTTTGGGTAGAGTAAAAAAATGTGAAATTTTTATTATTTTTAAATTTTGAACGAATAATTTTAACATTAGTATATGAGATATATATACAAAAAAACTGAAAGTAGCAGTTGTTCATACCTTTCAAATAAAAAAAATCAATATAAAACCTCTATTCGTTTAGCCACAAAAAATATCTTATAAACCTGTTGTCTATCGCACTGCATACTCAGTTTCTTAAATTTCTTTAAATTCATTTTTGCCTTTTTGGCCAGCTTTTCAGGGTAAATGCCACATGGTGGGACGTATCGAATGAGGCAGTAGAAATCGTTCTGATAATTCGAGTTGTAATTGTAAATCTTTTGTTATAGTTTGGCTTTCCTTTTTTACTTATTTGGTCAATACAACTCTTTAGTCAGGCTCAAAACCCAGCTTCTTACACCACACATATTGTGTTGGTTAGTTTTATCCATGAGCGGCGCAACCTATCGTTTAATGGCAAATTTTGAACAACAGACTTGATAAACTTTTCATAGCTAATTTTACTTTTCTCTCAGAGTTTTTGCAAGAAACCTGTTTAGATGTAGAAAGTGGTTTTGTTCGACATGTCTGAGCCAGGGTTTGAACTACTGGATCTTGTGAAATCAGCAAACACACTGCCTACCAGACTAGGGCAGCTTCTTGTCTGTGTGGAAACGTATTGTGTTTTTGTACGACAGACTACCGTCTTTATATTCACAAAAAGCTAATCAATGGGACTATAAGTACGCAATGAAATTATCTATTGAGGGAGTGAAAGTTCTTGACAACAAACACAAGCACAACACAAGTCATCTCATAATTTTGTGGAAGAATCTATTATTTTCCAAATAACCTCAAACTCGTTTTTTTAAGAATATAAAAAAAATACTCTTTATTTAACTCTTTACTCTTTGGTGAATCTTTTTAGACTGAGTTTTACAAAATTATCATGCTATTTTCAAAGTATGTATGTTTCAAGTCAAAGTCAATGACAACTCAATGTCATTACTTATTCAAAAAGAGAATAACGATAAATAAAGAAGTAGTAAATTAGGAGTAATAGAGTTTACATGATATATTTTAAATATACGATATTTCGGGATTGTTTACAGTCGGCCATCCTTCAATGAAAATCGCCCTCGATTTACGCCTTCCTCTGTGCCTTCTCCAATAAACGTTTGCTTTTACGAAGTGTACATAGAACGTCGTCTGATGATGTTGACTCATAAATATTTTCGTTGTCATCACTATCATCGCTTTCTGGGGCTTGAACACGTTTAATTTGGTCTACAGCTACAACTCCCTCATAAAACCTCTGTGTTCGCTGTAGTCCGGGAATGTCAGACACTCGGTAGCGATCATTCGGCAAAACCTCTGTAATTATGTATGGTCCCTTGTAATGTGGAAGCAGTTTTGATGACTCACCAACACCTGGCATTGTAACTCTTTTTATCATAACATAATCACCTGGTAAATATACGTCAGCACTGCATCGCGATTTGTCATAAGCTTTCTTTTGTTTTTGTTGTTGCTCAATAATATTTTGTAATGCCTTTTTACGTTCATCGTCTATGTTGACGTTTTTCTGCTGTCGGACCGCATCTTCTAATACACTACCAGAAACATTTTTGGGAGAGTAATTTAACAGCAATTTAAAAGGAGTGGTTTTAATTACGCGGTGAAAAGTGTTGTTTAAACTATATTGTGTGATGCCTACAAAATTGTCCCAATCTTTGTTATCTGGACGTTTGCTCATAGTTGCTATCATAGGGGTTATGCTTCTGTTTAGCCTCTCAATCTGCCCATTTGCTCTAGGGGTGGCTGTTGCATTTTTTATGTGGACGATATTATTATTTTTACAAAAATTTACGAACGTGGCACCTGTAAAACTAGTACCGAGGTCAGTAATAAATCTCGTTGGGGTACCAAATAAAGAAATCATATCTTCAATACAACGGACTGTTGTATTTGATTTTGTGTTGCGAACCGCCTTTAATATACAAAATTTTGTGAAACCATCAATAGCAGCCAGAATATAGGAGTTACCTCTTGAGCTCTTTACGAAAGGGCCTAAGTGGTCC
Organism: Sarcophaga subvicina; assembly: GCA_936449025.2. Taxonomy (NCBI): domain Eukaryota; kingdom Metazoa; phylum Arthropoda; class Insecta; order Diptera; family Sarcophagidae; genus Sarcophaga; species Sarcophaga subvicina. The sequence continues at coordinate 102,470,945 of OW388082.2, read as the reverse complement.
AGATGTACGGTGTGGAACGGAGTTCCTATTTTGTCAATTGGATGTAACATACCTGGTTTTTTTCCTCCTGGTTGTTTATGGTATAAACATTCGGCACATGCCCCAATATAATTCTTAACGTAGTTTTTCAACCTAGGAAACCAGTAGTACTCTTTGATCTTTTGCACGGTTTTGTCCACTCCAATATGAGCTAGGTCATCATGATAGCTGTTAACAATTTTCCATCTTGCTTTCCGAGGAACATAAAATTTTTCATCATCACCATCTTTTCTAAAAACAACACCATTTTTCAATACGTATTTTGATTTTATGTTTTTATCAAGTTCATCTAAATCAGCTGTTTTCTTCAACGATTTAACCATATCACCAACAGCAGGGTCTGTTTTTTGTAGTAACGTTAACCAATCACCTTCGCTTAAATTATTGTAGAGAGAAAAAACATCAGCCACCGTCTCGGATTCCCGTGCATCACCAACTGGGTTGCGACTAAGTGCGTCCGCATGTTGCATTTTACTTCCGGCCCGATGCATAATTTCAAATTGAAACTCTTGGAGTTGAAGCCACCAACGCCCAATACGAGGTATCATATCTTTCTTAGAAAAAGTACTTCTTACAGCATTACAATCTGTAATAACAACAAATTGAATTCCAATTAAATACACACGAAGTTTCTGTAAAGACCACACAACAGCAAGCGCTTCTAGTTCCGTTGAATGGTATCGGCTTTCTTCTGGAGTAGTTTGTTTACTAACATAAGCAACCGGATGAAGTTGTTTATCGGTTTGTTCTTGGAGCAGAATTCCACCAAGACCGAGTTGACAGGCGTCTGTATGTACCTCCGTTCTTGCTTCTGGTGAATACATAGCTAATGTAGGACGAGATATAAGTTTTTCTTTAATCATTTTGAAGGCTTTCTCCTCTGTTGGCGACCAATTCCATTGTGCGTTTTTCCGGGTCAGTTTTGTTAAGGGCTGAGCCAACAATCCAAAATTGGGTACAAATTGCCGGAAATAACTTGCGAGGCCAATAAATTGTCTTACATTATGCACACTCTTTGGAGTTGCAAACTCAGAAACACTTTTTATTTTATCCTCAGACGGTCTCAAAGTTCCACACTGTATTTCAAACCCGAGGTACTCTATTTTTTCAAAAAGAAATTTGCATTTAGAAAAATTTAATTTTAAATTTGCTTTATTCAAAACTTCGAGAATGATTTTTAAGTTTGTCAGACCTTCTTCCTCTGTATCAGCTGGTATAAGAATATCATCGAAGTAGGCCAAAGCAATTGTAAAACGTAAGGGGCCAAGTACTCTATTAATTAATTGTTGAAAAACGGCTGGGCCATTGCAAACACCAAATGGCATACGTAAAAACTCAAAGTGGCCTTCGGGTGTGACAAAGGCAGTAAGATGTCTAGACTCTTTACTTACAGGTATTTGGTAGTATCCACTTTTCATATCCAAAGCCGTAAAATATTTTTTATTTTGAAGACGATCAATGTTATCATGAATTAATGGCAATGGATATTGCATTTTTCTTGTTATTTTATTTAATGCCCTGTAGTCAATACAAATTCTCTTTTCACCGTTCTTTTTATTTACAAGTAATATTGGGCTCGAGAAATTAGACTCAGAATCACAAATTATTCCCGCACTCTTCATTGTTTCAATTTCATTTCTTACATACTCTCTCTCAGCATAACTCAAACGGTAGGGACGAAAAGTAATGGGATCATTCTTTGTTAACTCGATTTTAAACTCCTCTTCGAATTCTTTCCAACCTTTGAATTCGGCTGCGTTGTACCAATTTAACGAAGCACCTTCTAGGTTAGCTCGAGCGCATTGTAGACGAAAAGACTCCGGCCAATTATTCATATTACCAATACTATTAATGGAGGCCAGCCAATCTTTAGCTTCTGAAGATGACCTTTTGCCATTGAATTTTTTGATTGTGTTGTTTAAGTCTGGCATAACGTGAAACGATGTTCTCTCGGAACGCAGCGCGTTGATCAGCATCTGATTTTGTTGCAGCAGCAATGATAAAATTGAATTTTCACTCGGGTTAGTAATATTGGTTGGAGTATCCTCGTTACTGCATGGGGTACTCATATATGGATTATTTGAAGCACCCTCGTCTTCACACTGACTTTCGACTTCTTTATTCATATTACGGACGTAGGAATAAGAAAAGTATATAATTTTTTTTTCTTGTGGATCCCACTTCTGATTGTGGAAGAATCTATTATTTTCCAAATAACCTCAAACTCGTTTTTTTAAGAATATAAAAAAAATACTCTTTATTTAACTCTTTACTCTTTGGTGAATCTTTTTAGACTGAGTTTTACAAAATTATCATGCTATTTTCAAAGTATGTATGTTTCAAGTCAAAGTCAATGACAACTCAATGTCATTACTTATTCAAAAAGAGAATAACGATAAATAAAGAAGTAGTAAATTAGGAGTAATAGAGTTTACATGATATATTTTAAATATACGATATTTCGGGATTGTTTACAATTTTAAAATTTTTTTGTTCATATTCGGTGCTGATTCTTCCTCTATTAGATAGCCAGAGAAAATTTCTATGAGATCTCAGCGTTAAATTTTACCATAAACCACGTATGTATTCTTTCCTTTGTCCCATTGTAACCATGTGGAGAGCCATGTAGATAGCCATATAGAGAGCTGTGAGAGCCCCCTTGCTGTTCATTGTATGTGTAATATAGGTCTATACTTTGCTAGTCTATAGAAGTGTTTAGTAGACGAAAATAAGGAGAAAAAACACTGCTTTTAGCAGAAAAGAAAGTATTGCTGCATCAAGACAATGCGCAGTTCACACATCGAACCAAAGCCAAATACAATCAATTAACTTTTCAATTGGCTTAGCATGCAAGGTATATGCTAACTTCCACGTGTTTCTATAGCTAAGTTTGAAAAAATCCTTCAGAGCTGAAAGAAATTTCAACAGTTAAGGATATACTTTAGGATTGACGACTGTTTCAAGAAGCCAGATACGTTAGGTTTGAGGACAATACCCGGAGGTCAAAATGTAAATTCGTCCTAAAAGGTCCGCCAAATAACTTTTTTTTTTAAATGCTTTCAAAACGAAACAACTGAATATTTTCTAAAATTTCTCTTTTTATTTGAAAGTACAATCCTTCCGGTTAATAATGGAAAATAATTTCATTCAAATGGCTGCCTCGGCTGGCCATGCAGTAGCCTACACGATTGACCGAAATCCGCACCAAACAGTGACTCGTTTTGGGTGCGTTGGCTTTTCAATATATGCGTGCGGGATTTCTGTGCCCCAAATGCGACAATTTTGCTTGTTTACATACCCGCCAAGGTCAAAATGAGCTTCATCTGAAAAGATTTCTTGCCAAAATTGCCTTTAGAAGAGAGAGAGAGAGAGAGAGAGAGGATAGTGAAGGAGATAGGAAAATTAGAAAAGAAGAGAAGAAGAGGTAGAAGAGGTAGAAGAGGAAGGATATAAAAGAAAAAGAAAAAAGATGAACCACAAACATGAAAGAGAGCTCGACTACAACCTTGATGCCCACTGAGTTGAGAAGTCTTCAACTGTTGAGAAGTCTTCAACCAGTTCCACCTATTTATGAAACTATGGAGAGAACTAATGTCGGCTCTCGACAAAGAGTTCAAACCTTTGAAAAAGTAGCTACTTAGGGTTCACAACCTCAAACTACTACTAGTCCAACTCCTCCTTATCGCAACATAACCTGCAATTAACCGACTGAGATTTGTGCCTTGTCAGCGATCTAATTTCGCAGTGTCCTGTAATGATAGTAAGAAGCCAGATTGTTTGCATCACTAACATGGCATGAAGGCTTTAACTATTCTTTCATAACGAAAAAGAGAAAATTTATCACTACTTTGTTGTGTTGACTAATTGTGGTAATAGCCTCGTAGTTGTTTAAAAAAGTCCTTCGTTTTATTGTGATTTTAAAGCCTATTGTAGAGTCTTGCCAAATTACCAACAAAAAGAGAAAAAATGTTATAAAAATATGAACAAACTGAATATGTCAACACTATAAAAGATATGAACGAACACAGTCAAACAGATAGACTCACACAGACACCGAAAAAACGAAAAAAACGAAACGAAAAAGACAAACATTTCAATGAAAATCATTATCGCAGTTGTTATTATGATTATGGTTGTAAAAAGAAAAAAAAAACAAAGTGAACAACAACAATAATAACATCAAAGAAATAAAAATGAAATAAAAACATACACAGAAAAAGAAAAAAAAGACGAAAATGTAACAAAAAAATCATATTTTTGGTAGATAAACAAAATAAAACAGAAAAAAAGGGGAAAATGAGACTATAAAAGTAGAAGCACAACAATAAGGCAAACACTTAGAGACAGAAAAAAGAAAACGAGAAAGAAAAATAATTTCAGACAAAATGTGTTGAAATTTGTTTTTCACAGAATAAAAGGGTTTTCTTTCGGTTGACGTTTCCTTATGATGAATTTCGTGATAAAAAGAAAACAAAATTTATTTTCTGTTTTACTGTTTGTTGTTGTTTGTTTGTTGTTGTTATTGTTGTTTATTGTCGAAATGATTAAATTAAATTACAAAGAAATTTTGTTCGTTAAAAGTATTCCTCTTTTCTTTTTTTGAAGGAAATATGGTTAAGAAACGCCTTAAAGCAGGCAAAAGTTTTGTTTATAATTTTCGTATGTGTGTGAGTAAAAGTTTTTGTTGTAAAATTTTTAAAGTTATAAAGAAACGTGTTTAAATTCACTGAAAATAGGTTAAAAAAATTTTGCGATATTTTGTTATACGTACAGAAAGACTATAAGCGATACAAAATTGTAAAATGACAATAACAAATCAACATTAACGTTCTGGAAGTTGCCAGATCGAATAAAAATAAAGTGGAAATAGAGCGAAAGGTAATGTTGCCAGTCAGTAAAAAAAAAGAAAAAAAGTACTTGAAACCAACAACAAATACTATATTAAACTTAGCAGTACCACCTCTTGAGAAGGAATTGATTTCAGTACCCAACCATCTCGCTATATAAGAGTGGGTAAATGAAAAACTCCCACTGAACAGGGCTGGAAAAATTGTCGAGCATAATAAAATTACAATGTTCTTGAGCTTCAGCGTAGTTTTCTAATAAAAAAACTGTCTAGAGAAGTAAATTAGTTTTTAGGGTTATCAGAAGTATTGAAGATTATTCAGATTTATACGGAAAGCTTGTAGTCTGTTTGCATTGGGAAACTCTATATCTTTTCATATATCTAAGACTCTTGTTATCATTTATTTTAATTCAAAAAATATCCTGCTCCACTCTATAGCACCCACTATAACATTTTTTTATTACAGCATTTCAAAACCTACAGATTCTTCGTGACATGTGTGAATTCCAAAAATGCTTATTTCATCTCTAACAGACAACCCAATCTATACGAAGTCACCTTTTATTTCTAAATGTAAAAATTCCTTCGTATTTAATGATTTCAACAAACCGTAGAGGACTTTTTACTCCATTAGAATTGAAATAGTTTGCTACCCATACTCCCCCTCTAAGCTGGAAAAATATATAATTTCATGTAAAAATGAAACAGTTTTTTATAATCCCTTAAAATATGCAATTAATTTGCATTTATTTAATAGCCTTTGGAAATAATTTAATTATCGTATTATTATAAGAGCTTTTAATTGTTAAATTAAAAATTAATTTTTGCATAGAAAAACAATATTTTAAATGGATTCCATAAATTATTTAGAGAGCCTACGCTAATTTATTATAAAAACAAAAGTACCTTTTGAAATAAAATGTTTTCTGTTGCCTATAAGAGGGTACTTAATTATGAAATATTTTTGTTGTATAGTTTTAGGCTTATTAGCACGTTTTGATACTTTTGAAAATATTGAAGCATTAAAGCTGTGTGTATGGGTATATTAGGATGGAAGATAATTTTTAAATTTTAACCTTTTAATAGAGAAAAACTTTTCAAAGAAAATATTTTGGCAAAGAGGATTAAATGGTAATCATTTTAGTTATTTTATTAAATGTTTAACATATAATGGAATGAAGATAAATGAAGTGGCCATTAGAAAGATTATAAATAAATTTGCCGCCCTGTCAAGTTCGCTTTCAGTTTAACATACCAGGAGAGAATGTATATTTCTTGCATGTTTTTACTCTCACGTGTCACGGAATAGAAGTCAATAAGCAATAGCCAACTTCAACACTATGGATTCTGGTTATGGTTTCCTTCCGAAAAAAAGTTTTAATTGAGAAACATGAAGTACATCTAATTTAATTAAAAGAAGTTTAGAAACACCACACAGACAAACCATAAAATTAATTCATTATTAACCCCTTAAGGGGCTACAGTCAATGCACATAGAAATCTAAATTTTTACAGGAACAAAACAAATTTCGGAAAATGTTTTTAGAAATGTGTATGCGCGGTAAGCCACATTGCGATGGTGTTCCAATGAATAAATGCCGGGGGATGTATTGCTGGGAATAAGGAGCACTTCTTCTCTTGCATTTTGTACATTCGGCCGATGCATTAGAGTTGAATCACATATTCAATCGAATATATAGCATTCATCATCAGGCACACTTCAACGCCAACTGTATTAATAACCCACATAAGACCTCGAATAGTGCCCGAAGGTATGGTGTAACACACGGTTGTGTGTGATGACTGCTTTTATTCAATATTATGAAGCCAGTGCCTTTTATGTATCAAGCACCACCTTTAGAAGTGTCTTCACATTGGATACTAATAGTTGCCAGAAAGTTCTTGTCAGTGGCCATAAGAGTTTCTTTTAGATGAAGGTTGACTGAACGATATCGGACTTTTAATTAATACAAGCAAAGCAAACGTTCTACTCTCTCTCTTGAATTCGCCGTAGTCTAGTAGGTAGTGTGTTGGCTTATTAGACGTAAAGCCAGGGTTCGAGCCCCAGGCCAGACATCAAGACAAAATACAAAAAGTATTTCTTCGGCGACTTCCTCTCAGCAGATTTCTGGCAAAAACTCTGAGAGTTAATAAAATGGCCATGAAAAGTTTCTCAAAAATCTGTCGTTCGGAGTCGACTTTAAACTATAGGTCCCACCACTCATGTATAAAATTAGCACACACAACATAAGGGGTGTGAGAAACTAGGACGTTGTTCAGTGGGTTAATTCGACCTCCGGGTACTGTATTTGTCTTAATTGACAAGTACACGTCCTCTAACCTAACCTAAAGGTTCTACTCATTAATAATGCCAAGTCAGGATGTATTTGCCATTCTATTTATTTATTCCTTTTCGTTCCAGAGCTGTTATGTATCTCTTCTTTGCTTTTTTCGACCTTATTGCTCAAGTTTTTCTTCAGGTAATAAGGCGATTGGTATACTCTAGTAGGTTCTAGAATAGTAGGGTTGCCATCGATCATTTCTTTCTTGCATCTGTTGTTTATTTCTAGAACTAACTTTCGTTTCATTTGGACTTCTTTCTTAAAGCGCGGCGATGCTTATTATTGACGTTGTCTGCAGGTTCAGAGATCTTGTTAGATTGTTTACTTAGAGGACAGAAACCTCTAGGGCAGCTACTGACATCCGTATGTAGTCTTTCGTATGCCTGCTATAAAAACGTATAACTTTTCTTCCTGTATGCGTGCCTTATTAAGATGGCATTACAAAATTTTTCCTGGAATTTTATTTACTTTTTTACATCGTTCCTTTCTTTTCCCAAGGATAAATTAAATATTTTCTAATCAATTTTGTTTTGCTACCTTCCAACTCTTAATTAAACTCATAAAGAAGTAGTTGTTGGATGTTGTTACACATTACAAGTCTAAATTACTTGAGGCGACAAAATTACAAGCAGTCTCTCTGGTACTTTCCAATGTGCACTGAAGGGTTAAATTAAATGAAGAGTAAAGGAGAATAAGAAGAAAACGATTTTTTTCAAAAATTATGTGTATAAGCTAAGGCGTGCAGTTGAGTTGTATGTGGAAGCATACATTTGGGTGTTGTCAAATAAAAAATTCCATTAATTTGTATGGAAAGTATTTAAAAATCGTAAAAGATTCGTTCGTTTGTTATTTACCTGCTTAAGATAATAAAAACTTAACAGAAAAATGTATAACGTAGTCTGCTTATCAACAAAGTAAAAGTAATAATAAAAAATCACAAAAAATTAAAAAAAAACAGGAATGAATAGAAATAATTTAAAAAACCACATTTAAGGCCATAATAAAATCATAAAATTTGTTAACAAACTAATGCCCTTCAGCCCGGAGGAGTGTAGAAAACCTTTTAAAAAATTAAAAAGCATTTCCTTTATAATATTCAGACGTACAACTTTAATAGACCAGGTGCTTTTCCTGGGGTATGTTAACAAATATTAGGTGGATAACTTAATAATGTGGCATTCACTGCCTATAAGCATTCGTGCATAGCATGTCTTATTTATGTCTTATTTAAGTCGCCGTAGTCTATTCGGTAGTGTGTTGGCTTATTAGACGTAAAATCCAAAACTCTGAGAGTAAATAAAAATTGCCATGAAAAAGTTTCTCAAAAAATCTGTCGTTCGGAGTCGACTTTAAACTGTAGGTCCCACCACTCATGTATAAAATTAACACACACAACATAGGTAGTGTGAGAAACTATGACGTTGTACAATGGGTCACTTCGACCTCCGGGTACTGTACTTGTCTTAATTGACAAGTACACTTCCCTTAACCTAACCTGACCTAACCTAATGCCAGGTTGTGCGAATAGCATTTTTTTCTGGTACATCGGGACCTTTTTAAAGCGCTTTTAGTGATGTTTTAAAGACAGTTGCCGACAACACTTTTGCATCTTCTGTGGTATACATACCTCAGGTATTACTCGATGAATTTTTCAAAACTTCGGACGTTAAGCGATTATCCCTGTAGAGACTGCATTTGATGTAAACCCACAATAAAGGCCTAACGGCATCAAATCCCACGATCTTGGTGCCAAATTGCCTTTAACAAATGGTGAAGTTAGGTCTTTTGAAAATTTCACATGCAATAAAGCAAATATCGGTAGTGTTGTATGGTTTATGGTACCGTCTTGTTGAAACCACATACCGTCCAGTTCATAATCTTGAATGCAGGTAAAAAAGGACGGCTATCGTTATGCTTTGCATTGATGGTAAACATACTTAAGGAGTTATTCTTCAAAAATATATGCCCATATGATGCCTTGAGATCATAATACCCACCAAACAGCCACTTTATCTAGATGCAATATCTTTCCTACAATTACTTCTGTATTCTCCGTATCCCATATGTTTACTTAAGTAAACTGAGGCTGAGCTCTGAACTTCTTGCCTTTATGTTTCGCAGAGGAACAAAAGTCTTTTACAAAGAATATATCTCACTTACATATTGTATCATCTCCTGTTGCAGGTCCTACTCCTGTAGCAGGTCCTACTCCTGTAGCAGGTCCTAGAATGACAGTCTGTCTAGAAACAACATCCTCTCTGTGGATGTATTGAGTAAAATGAAAAACTTCGCTAATATCTTCTACTCTATCTCTAGAGCTTATTCGTTGGTGATGCTCGCATTCGTAAGTTTTCTCTCCCCAATACATATGAAAAGAGCCCGAGAGAAATTTGTGTTCAAGCTGCCTTTTGCAGTATTTTGTGTGCAAAAAATAACATTTTTTTCTTTCATTGTTTGATTATTATTTTTTCTGTTTCTTTTTATATGTGTGTGTTATATTTTTTTTATATTATTTAGTTCATTGAATTTATTATTTTTCAAGCTAATCAAGCAAAAATAATGCTTTTGTTTGTTACACAGCCAAAAAGTATATTTTAGTTAGTCCTCCATTGCAGAAACCTAGAGAAACAGAAAAAAGAGAAAACAATAAAACTTTTATTCAACTAACAAACTGACTGTCTTTGTATTTGTATTTGGAAATTCTACATGTGTTTCATCAAGCACACACACACACACATACATGCTTAAGTATACTATATACACTGTCTTATTCAACAGAAATAATAGAAGAAAGAGAGAGAGAGAGAGAGAGAGAGAGAGAGAGTTTAGTAAAGCCTTGTAGTCATTTCTACGGTAGAATAAATAAAAATCATGTTTTAGGAAATTGAATTTCTATACTCGATAATAAATTATAATGTTCACTTCACTTTCTTGCAAGTGGCTTACGAGAGAGAGAGAAAGAGAGAGAGTGCTTAAAACAAAAGTAAATTAAATTACGAAGAAAATTGTATTGCATACCTAAAAGGAGGTTTATTATCACATTACCTACATTGCTACTGTGTAGCATAGTTTTTTGCGTAAATTTATATTCTATTTATAGAATTTCAATTTGTATTAAATCAACACAAATCGATTTCCTCTCTGGAATCTATGGTGGAGATTAGGAAATTATTTCCTTTTGATTTATTTAAGAAAATAATCAAATAAAGTAAGTCCACGCACACATTTTATTTTTAGGGAGAGAAAAAGAAAAAAGGATTTTTCTTTGAAATTAAAGCATTTAATGAAGTTATTAAATTGTTAAAGGAATTTTATCTCTACTTGACCTTGACCTAATTAATGCAAAAAAAGAAAATTATTGTCCTGGCCAAGCGAAATATATATGTTAAGCTTAATGTAAAGGCCAAGTTATCCAAAACGTCCAAAATAAGTTGTAATTGTAACTGAAATCCATACATCCTTGGGACTAAAGGTCAGTATTTGTTAAATCCTTCTTAGAATTTAAAATGCTTCTTCTGTTTTGTTTGTTTTTTAATAATGCCAGTTTATGCGGTTGTGTTGTACGGTTTATCAGTGTGGTCAATGTCTTTGATGTAATGATGCGACGTCAAATCCCATGATCTTGATGACTAATTATCATGTAATGCGTGATTTTTTAAGAGCTATAGCAAAATTTTTCAAAAAAAAAACACATAAAATTTAGAAAAATGCATGAAATCTTTATTTGAATCGATAATACGGTCCATATAATTTAATGTTTGAAGATTATTTCATGCAAATGTTGACCGCGACTGCGCTTCAAATGGTCCAATTTTCGCATACTCTTTCCAACATTTCGGCCGGTATCTCACGAATAAATGCTTCAATGGTGTCTTCCAATGCGTCAATTGAAGCGGGCTTGTCTGTATAGACATGAGCTTTAACATAGCCCCACCAAAAAAGTCTAAAGGCGTTAAATAACACGATCTAGGAGGCCAATTGATCGGTCCCGAACGTGAAATAAAATGTTCACCGAACTCGCCTCTCAATAAGTCCATTTTTACACATGCTGTGTGGCATGTGGCACCGTCTTGTTGAAACCACATGTCATGCAAGTCAAGCTCTTGCATTTTGGGCAAAAAAGTTCGATATCATCTCACGGTAGCGCTCACCATTCACCATTGGTAGCTTTTGCAATGCTTCTGGCTGATCTTCACTCCAAAATCGACAAATCTGCTTATTTACGTATCCATTGAGCCAAAAATTAGCTTCACCGCTGAACACAATTTTTCGATAAAGAAGTGGATCTTCGTGCTCTGTTAAGATATTAAAATTTAATGATTTGCAAGCGTTGTTCGTTTGTAAGACGATTCATGGTTAAATTATAGGCAAAACTGAAGATGTTTGACAGTGAAACAAAACACGAAACGTGCGTGAGCTGTTTAAACCAGTGTTGCCAAAAAGATAATAGCTAAAAAATCACCCGTTATAATAAAGCCAAAATCAGTAGTGTTTTATGACTTTTGGCACCGTCTTCTGGTAACCGTATACCGTCCAGTTCACAATCTTGAATGCAGACGGAAGCAGATCGTACGTCTATAATGTTCAGATTTGATGGTGGTGACGTTACTTCCAGAGTTAATCTCGAACAAATATAACCCAATGATACCTTCAGATCATAATGCCCACCAAACAATTGCCTTTCCTGAATGCAGTGGCTTTTCTACAAGCACTGCTGGGTTCTTCGAAAAATCATCATTGAAATCCTGTTGCTATGGCACCCCAACAGTATATATAAGGCTTCGCGAATGGTTAGGTTAGAGGACGTGTACTTGTCAATTAAGACAAGTACAGTACCCGGAGGTCGAATTGACCCATTGTACAATATTAATCGGGAATGGTTAGCCAGCTTTAATTGTGGCATTAGTGGGACTTTATGTGAAAGAAGATGCAAATATAAATGGAAGATGCGCCTTAATGAGCTCTAAAATAAACTCAAAAGCTAACAGGGCAATGTAATCGATAAATTTGGATTATCTGCCACACTTTTGTTAGCATATGCGATATTTTCGGCGAATTCCTGGCCCCACTTTCTGTTTCTTTAAATTGCTTTTTGCATACATACATTACATACATTTTTTGAATTATGACCTGATTCTGTGCTTTAAGTTGTTCCATAAGTAGCAGGACCTTGCAGGACTGCAAGGATGGTTTGCAGCACGGTTCTGAGGAACGGTAGTAAAAAGCAACCTAAAAAGTTTAGTCTTCTTAGTACAGTATGAGGAGTATATAACGTAATTATGAAAAAACGAATTAAATAAAAGCGAAATTACCAACCCAAGATTGTTAAAAAAATATTCGTGTAAAGTTAACCCTCTAAAGGACACGTCAATTTATCTCTTTTTTATTAACGATTAATTCTCCTTCTTCTTATCACTAACATCGTTGTTATTGCTGTCGAAGCTTTTTTAAACGATTTATTCTTATGTCTAAAGCGAATCTTATATTGGTGTTCTGTAGTTTCCATTGCTGCATTTGCTAGTGTCAGTGACAGCTGTCCATAAAGATATTTTTTATAAACATTATATAACATACATTTTACAACATAAACATATTGCAGTGATGCACACAATACTAGTCTCTTGAAATTTGTTTATAATCTTGCCAATTCCTTCACAGTCAACTAAGATGGTCATAGCTCTTCATATTGATAAAAACGTGGTCTTGTTTGCATTTTCAATCCTCTTACCTGGCCATAGATAATTTATTATCATTGCTATTGTCTTCCAGTAGAGATGCCAGAGTACTGCGACCATACAATCAATAAAAGATATGCCTTCGCCCTTTCAAACCTATTACCCTGAAAAACTTCAAATTGCTGCTCAATGTTGAATGATTATTTTTTTAGTTGGAAACGGAATAAAGGACACTTCAGATGACATATTTTAAACAGCTGACAACCTTGCCAGACCGACGATATTGAAAAAAAAAATACAAATTGAAGCATATTTTTGAGGGCTTATCTTATATATTTATTAATTAGTTGTGGTGTTAAAAATTAAAGATTTTAAAGATTATTTTAATGATCCGTAGCCCGTGTACAAATTGTATTTTTTCCTTGCTTCTGCCAAACCTACTAGAAGTTCTTAATCAAAACCTGTTTATCCTTAAAGTAGGCAATAATTCAAAGTATTCTCTCTTTACGTTGCTCTCTTATTTAATTTATTCTTTTATATCAAACAAAATGCCTTTATTTATTAAATAAATAAAAACATTTTTTCTTCTTTTCAACAAAAGCAAAGCGTATGAAAAAAAAAGTGGAAAAAAAACTTAAATTACTCTGCTTATTTCCGTTTCCAACATAAAACATAATCAGCATCCTGGTTCATCCTTCATAATTTAGTTTTATTTTACAGTTCTCTTCTCACTATCTCTCTCTCTTTCGCTTTTCGTTTTTGCCTTTCATCTGTTCATCGCGCTGTCCTAAATTCTTTGCATACTTTTATGCAAAACAATTTTTCCCATTTTTATTTAATTTCAGTTCCGTTCCGTACCAACGTTAAAATGAAGCTGCAGAAATGAAAGCAACACACACACACTCAACCCTCGCAAATTAGTGAGGGTATGAGAAATTTAATTTGTGTAAATACCAGTGCTGATTACTAACAAGTCTTTTCACTTCTCTTTTGATTTTTTTTTTCATCTTCTACTTGACGAAAGTTTTTCTTAAGGTTTATCCTGCTTCCTTTAACCAGTGCTGGTGTTGTTGTTGTTGTTGTTTTTCTTTTTCTTATTTGGTCGTATGTAATGCACTATGAAATGATGAAATGGCTTTAATAAAATTTAATTTGCCTGCATTAATGATGACAAGAAAATATCTGTGGAGGTGAAGGGGAGAAAGGAGATTACACTTGGTTTTCTTTTTCATATAAAGGCCACAGAAGATGAAGAAGAGCAATTGTGCCAAAATGTCATGTTTTGTTCTCTTTTGTGTGGAATAATTTTGATGGTTTAAGAGTGATTGTTATAAACAGGATTTAGCTTGCATAAATGTCCACTATTATGACATCATTTTATGCCTGTGGTCTATATGGTGTTATGTGTTTTAGGTTATGTATACCATTATATAACGGACATGTATACCAATAATATGTCAAACTAAAGATGTAAAGTTAAGGGGTTTCTCTATTCGAATACTCACATGGTGGTATAAATAAAACAAAAATCGCGTTAAATTGACACCAAAAATATCACCGCTCTGATGCCAATTTAGCTACGTTTTCGAGTAGCTAAGCATGTTATCTAGCATCTCTACCTCTATTACGTTCGAACAACTTTATGGTTGCGCTGCTAAATCTTCTGCCACAAATTGACCTCAGATAAGTGTCATCATAAAGCGTATTTTACGACAGAGCGAGATAAAGACGATAGTATTGAGAAAAAGAAGGTTAGGTTAGAGGACGTGTACAAGTAAGTACAGTACCCGGAGGTCCCATTGACCCGGAGGTCGAATTGACCCATTGTACAACGTCCTAGTTTCTCACATCACTTATGTTGTGCGTGTTAATTTTATACATGATTGGCGGGACCTACAGTTTAAAGTCGACTCCGAACGACTGATTTTTGAGAAACTATTCATGGCAATTTTATTTACTCTCAGAGTTTTTGCCAGAAATCTGCTGAGAGGAAGTCGCCGAAGAAATACTTTTTGTATTTTGTCTTGATGTGTGGCCTGGGGCTCGAACCCTGGCTTTACGTCTAATAAGCCAACACACTACCTACTAATTTAAAATGCCTATGTTTGAGTCCTGTAGAGAACAGCTGGTAGCAGTGTCACTTTGTGTTGAGGCCACTGAGATTTTTCGTGCTTTGGGGGCATGCTAGTGGTTATCAGGTGTACCCAGACTCCATAAGTGCAACTTATTTGCAGTAACAGTATTGGGAATCATTTCTTTTGTTTTCTTTACTTACACTGTACTGTACTGTACACTGTACTTAGTACTCTAGCTGTTAACATGGGAACAGCTTTCCGATCATTATCGAGTATTAGAAAACTTAGATTAATTAGTTTATTATTAGCGGCTATAGATCTTATTCGCTGTTTCTATTTATTTTTTGTTAGTAAAAAAGGGTTTTCCATTCGCTTTTCCTTGTAAAATAAATTTGATTTTTTGCAAAACTTTTCATATTTTTTGATGAGTTTTTTTTCAAACAAATTTCGTTACAATGGCAACAAACTGTAGGTAAATTTTATTGTTATTTTAAATCTGATTTATTTTTACAACAAAAAAAAAAAACAAAAAATAAAAACTAAAATTAAATAAAAACCTTATTTTCTTTTCGTTTATTTGTTTATTTTTTATTGTTTGATTTTTATTTTCATTCTCAATAAGCCGCGGGTTTGTTACTCAATTTACTTTTGAACAATTCAACGACGATTACAATTCTGTTTTCCAATAGAATGAATAAAAAAATACAAAAAAGAAACAAAACTCCCATAAAATATTTGTTTATATTATGTTGGGAAAAATTGAGAAAATTGTAATGCGAATAAATTTTATTTCTAATATTGTAATGCTCCTCGTAGTATTTGCAGAGAAAACAATAACTTTTTAGTTTAGTTTAGTTCAGTTAAGTTTTATTTGTATTTTTTCTCTCCGGTTCCAGAAACAGAAAACAAAATCTGCAAATGTGAACTAAAAATGTCGGCAAAAGCAATAAACGTAAACATTATAGATAAAAAAAAGAAAAAAAGTGACTGAAACGAAATCGAAAATAAAAAAACGAATCTTTAACCAATTGATTGCAAAATATACAAATAATGTCGTACAATTTGTGTGTAGGATTTTTAAAAAAATGAAAGAAAAAAAGAATTTTTTCTTTTGCTCCAGAAACACATACATACGAGGCTGGTCTCAAAATTAATTGAAATCAGAATGAAAATTAAATCATCAAATCACCATTCCATTCCGTTCCAAGATATATTCGTTGGCTTTAATAGCCTGTCTATAGAAAGATTCTTAACAGCCATCATTCGTAAATGGAGTCCATTTTAAACTGCCGATAAAACTCATACATAACATGGCTTGTGTGAGAAGCTGGGTTGTAATCCTGTCTAAAGAGTTGTAATTACCACTACGGTTACCAATTGCTTAGATAGGACAGATTATTGTCACTCGCATCAGTAACACTCTCAGTTGAGGGCTGGCTGAAATCTGATTGTACAAACCATTCTTGTGATTCGTTAGAAATATTTGTTGTCAACGTCATGTGAGGTAAAAAGTTTCCTGCTGCAATAGAACATCGATTAAGTCAATAACAATTTTCTCTCTTTGATTCCTCTCTGGTTTCCGGGATACGGCTTTCCCCAAATACTGCTGTAAGTAGTTGCTATGCACGTAGCATGTACTTGAATCTAAAACTGCCAATTCGACTTCGGTGGACCACGAAATTTATAACGACCATCAAATATAATTGGTTACTAATCTACAAAATTAAATATGAATTGAAAAGCCAATAAACCCAAACAAAAGGAACGAAAACATAAACCAAATACCAAGCATTACTCCGTAAATCTCTTTAGGAAGCTTCATTTATATAAATATCCTAAAATTAATTTCCCTAACAATCACTGTTAGTATTCCATCATTAAGTATCAAATTTCAATTAAAACCACTGGAGGTAATTTAGATTTTCCATAATAAAACTAAAAAGTTTTTGAGTTCTGTTGCTAAAAAACTTTAATTTCAGATGAAAATATACCAAAAAGGAACATAAAAACATAAGCATCATTATTTAAATA
This sequence comes from Sarcophaga subvicina, assembly GCA_936449025.2. Lineage (NCBI taxonomy): Eukaryota > Metazoa > Arthropoda > Insecta > Diptera > Sarcophagidae > Sarcophaga > Sarcophaga subvicina. Next base: position 102,453,937 of record OW388082.2, on the reverse strand, counting down.
TATTTTCTTTAATTTTCTTACCTTTTAGGCGAGCAAAAAAATTAAATTTTTAAAAATCTTTAAAAAGGGATATATGGACTGCTCTGAAAGTATGATAGCTAATATCAAACTACTTATACAATATTATTTCTTACATAAAACTACAAGTTGTGTGATGTAAAAGTCTTATGAAAATGGTTTAAATTTTCTAACAAAAAATTAAGATAATTTTTTTTTTTAAAAAAATCCTTTTCTTTCGAATTTCAAAAAAAGGCTTTCAGCATGTTTATTAAAGGCTGCAAGACTTTCAGCTCATTTTTCGTAATAAGTTTAAATATATCATTATCAAAGCGAATAATTCTGTTATCTCATACGTACGTAGTTGACCGAAATATTATGATCTGTAATAAAATATGAGACAAAACACATTCTTCTAATGTTTGTCTGTCACGTGAGATAAATATGAGAAGAGCAGTAAGAAAGACTCTACAAGATTTCAGGAAACAGGTAATTGGGAATATTTTTTCATTCCAAACTACTAAAGGCAGTTTGTTCTGTTCCAAGTAGCATCATCCTGCTGTCATGTTTATTGCTGCCAATACTTTCAACAGTTCATAAGACGAGCTTCTATTTTCTTCTTCTCCAAAGTCTTCAGCAGCAGGAATATTATATAATCGGTTATTACAACCTTTCGTTATAAATCGGAAATGTCTGACCTGAGGTTTTAACTTTGGTCTGACGTCTAATGAGGTAACACGCTACATACTAGACTACAACTACTTCAATCAATAATAAGAACATATCAAAAATAGAAAATTCTATCTTTTCACTTTCGTCCCACACTTAACTTTCAATTCTTTCTTAAAAACCATAAATAATGTACTATTTACGATAAAACTACACAAAATCTTTAAAATCTTAAAAAAATTACATACACGACACCAAAAACTCTCTGGGAAAGTCGTATGTATCAAAAATGATACATACGCCAGAATTATGAAGTTTTTGAATTTTGTAACCCCTGTTTGAAAATTTCTTTTTTTATTTGGTTTAAAATAATGGCGATAACAATACTAACGAATTATAAAAATATCAGGCATCTAACCTTTGCTGAATTAAAGTTATATCGTCTAAAAAATTGAAATGTATCTTTTTTGATACAAAGCTCGATCTACGGTTAAGTAAGTAAATATTTGTAGTTCGAAGTGACGACGTCCCGCTGCACTAAGATAAAAGTTACCACAACCAACATCGGTGGCGTCAGAAGCTAGAACGAAATCTTGACTAAAAGTTCGTAATGCCCAACAATGTGTGTATGTATATAGGAATGGTTGCATCAAGTGCATCCACTGTGGTTTCTTTGTACCGTTTTTGTTAATGACATCTTAATTGAATGACTCCTACAAATTTCGCTTTGATGTTTAAACTATAGCGTTCAATATTTTTTTCTTCTAATATGAATCTAAACGAGCTTTAATATTGGCATAGAATTATAGAATGGGATTCCCAAGTACTTACAAGTTCTTCCCACCATCCATACCTCAGGACGATTTATTCTGCAACTGACCTCGTACATACATGCAACAACCTTCGTATTATTGCAATGATGTTATGAAAATGTACACGAAGAAATAAAATGAAATCGAATTTAAAAGGGGAACAATTGCAGAACAAAAACTGTCAAAATAATAGCCTTGACTTTACGAAATTTATTTAATACTACCATCATAAGAATGAAATAGAAAAGAGAATTAAAAAAGCAAAGTTAGGTGAGAAAAATCAAGGAAGACCATATGCTAGTCTTAAATGCAATACACTACACAATGATTAGGAAGAAAATAGGTCGTAGTTTTGGTTTTTTTAAGTAATCTTCAAAATCAAAGGCTGTAATAAAACTGGTATTGTTTATTCAGACATTAATACCTGCCACGGTATAGATAGAGAACATTCAGGTTCTTAACCATACAGTTACTAGGTACATCGGAAATGTGGCGATAACTTATAAACAAAAGCCTACGTGCCTGCAAGTGACAAGTTGAATTAGCTACGTAGTGGGAATCAGGCCACCGTGTGCTAAATCCGAGATCAGGTTGAAATACATGACAATGACATGGCAAACGCAGTTGAGTGGAGGGTAGCTACACTCCATTGATAGGACTAGAGACTTTCCGTGAAGTGGAACGAGATATTTGCAAATTTTTTCCCTTCGTATGGAAGAGTAGAGAGAGGCTGAAATTAATCTCAAGTTAAATATGTTTAAGAAAATCTAAGCTTTTGTTGGGTAATTACAGTAAAAAGAGATTTGAGCCATAAGACTAGCCAGCAGTAGCTTTAGTTTATAAGCCGGACATTTGTTTAGACGCTGTGAATACAATGAACACTTTTTCCGAATAGTCATCGCCTCATGAGGATAATGAATCATCAGAATACACACTCAGAACCTAAGCGGTGTTCATGTTTCTCAGAAAATAACAAGTGATTGCGTATGTACATACGTGAGGCCACGGTTCAAACCCCAAGTCAGACATCTTCAACTACACGAAACATGAAAAATGTCTTCGGCGATTGCTTCTCAGCAGATTTCTGGCACAAATCTGACAGTAAGATAAAATTGTCATGAAAAGTTTCTCAAAAATCTGTTAAACTGTAAGCCCCGCCTATCATGTTTAAAATTAACACACACGGCATAAGTGGCGTGAGAAGCTAGGTCGTGATCCTGACTGAAAGAGAAAATTATGTATGAGGGCGTATTACAGGCAGGGCAATTATACTTACCAACAACATTCTGCAATTTGTCTGAGTGACAAGATAGGAGGATATTATATAAGTTAACGGCAGCATAACACTAGCACCTCTAGCTTTCTGGTTTCAATGTAATGCACTGCATAAGTAGGAGCCATCCCCCTTAGAGTAGATTGAATAGGGAGTGTTATTTGAATAGAAGTCAGTAAAATTATGACGTTTCCTGTAGGTTATGACATTATTCCAGAATTTAATAGCCATACTCTGTACTAAAAAATAATAAAAAACTTAATTAAAAGCAAACAATGTCACACACTCGAAAATGCCATTAAAGATCGCACTTAAAACGAGGAGTGGTGAGGGAGAGAGAGAGCAAACACAAACAAACAAAAAAAAATATAAATTGTGTTGCCTACTTTAAGGCTAATTACGAATTTAACACTAAAAACTCGTGGTAATCCACATTTAAGGCTCTTAAAATATTTACACAATCATTTTTCGGGTAAATGCCACACGCGCATAAACATGGCGGCTAATGATTATGTAATCTTTTGCCAAGTCAAGTTCATCATAAACCATAGATGCGAGAGTACTTAATTGTATATAATTTTAAAGTGTTTTTAGGCTTGAAATAACACGGTTTCTCATAATACTTAAAATATGCTTTAAATTATTTTCTTTTGCTCACAAACTATTTGCCTTCCAACGTTGCAAAGTTTGTCTACCTTTTTTGGAAAATGTTTTTCGGTGCCTTTGTTTAGGTAGTAAAAGTGTCATTATTAGACAAAATTATGTGTCTTTGCAAGTCCCCTGTCTCCGATAAGGCATAAGTATTTCAACACAAATTTTCTGAGGGTTTTTTGGTTCCTGGAAAAAAAATTTAAGAAAATTTGTGTGTAAATTTCCTTAACCTCTACAAATGGTTGTATAATGTTTTTATAAGTTTCAGAGAATTTAACGAAGAGCAAAAAGCAGAAAAAAAATTCCATATTTTAGTAGTTTAAGGACACATTATATTGCTGTTGTATAAACTTGCTAACACACACAAAAAACTCGGCTTCCAAAATAGTACTTAAGGGCATACATAATATCAGTAGCAGTCAGCAGGAGCAAGAGCGGGAGCATGGGTTGTGTAAAACATATGAGTTGGTTGTTGTTACAAACATTTCATTTGAACAGCCAGCAAAAAAGAAAAAAATCAACAAAAAAGAAAAGAAAAAAGAATCCAAAAAACAAGGGACATAATGATGCTCATCTTTTATTAATTTTTCGTTTGTATTGTATGCGAGCGAGTAAGTGAGTGAGTGAGTATCTCTGTAAGCAAGAGTTTCCTTGCAAAAAGGACAAACAGCCATAACCTCATTTCTTTTTTTTTTATTTTGCCATTGGTTTTCCGTTTTCCAGCTAAACTGTTTTTTATTCTTTCGTTAACATGAGGCAATTTGGTTTCGTTTTTCTTCTCTCTTGTCCAAATAATAAAATAAATTCATTCGCATTAATTCCTTTAAGAATTATAAAGTTCAAGTGAATATTTGTTGTTAGAAATTTATGTTTTGAATTAATTTTCTTCTCCTTTTTTCATTTTTTTAAAGTGAAAATAAACATTTTTTTTGTTTTTAATTTTTAATTTTTGCTTTGTTGACAGTAAATAGTAGTCAAACTAAATGAGCATGCAGGTTAAGGAAACCGGCTACATCCATACATAACATACATAATTGGCCATTACAACTCTTCAGTCAGGATTACGGCCTAGCTTATCACACCACTCATGTTGTGCGTGTTAATTTTATACATGAGTGGCGGGACCTACAGTTTAAAGTCGACTTCGAACGACAGATCTTTGAGAAACTTTTCATGGCAATTTTATTTTACTCTCAGAGTTTTTGCCAGAAAACTGTTGAGAGGAAGTCGCCGAAGAAATACTTTTTGTATTTTGTTTTGATGTCTGAGCTGGGGCTCGAACCCTGGCTTTACGTCTAATAAGCCAACACACTACCTACTAGACTACGGCGACTACCATACGAGATATTCAGATAAAAACACTTTAGTCCTGCACAACACACAAAAGGTTGAAAGTGCAAAAGATTCAAGGCTTTCTAACGACGATAAGCAAACGGACGATATAGATTGTGATGTGACAAGACTATGTGAAATATTAAGCCAAGTCTGAGTAAATGTTGATATTGAGACATAAACTGTATTCACTTTTGTGGATATCCTTATACAACGAATACATCACAATTTGTCTTTTGTCAATGGAATCCGGAGACTCTCGCCTTATAAAACATGTCTGAAGTAAGTAACGACCACCTCGTCTACTCATTAATTTAAACTGAAATGTTGAAAGTGCAGAAGATTCAAGGCTTTCTAAGGACGATAAGCAAACGACGTCAAGGTTGAGGTTTAAAAAAAATTCACTTTAAAATTTGTGATGTGACAAGACTATGTGAAATGGCAACCCCGGGCTGAGTAAATATTGATATTGAGACATAAGCTGTGGATATCCTTACACGGAGAAGTACACATCACTCGAATACATCACAATTTGACTGTTTTCGATGGAATCCGGAGACTCTCAACTTATAAAACATGTCTGCAGTATTAAGTAACGATACACCCTCCTCTACTCATTAATTTAAATTTGTTTTATTTTCTTCTTTAACTTTCAAAAATTTCTATCGAGTATTTCAAAAGTTTTCCTTACTTATCACAATAATTTTCTCTTTTATTTTTCTTTTTATTTTTCTGCTGTTGCTGCTGCTTTTCCTTTTTTGCATGGTAATTTTATTTGCTGCCAGAGTTTTTGACAGAAATCTGTCGAAGAAATATTTTTTTGATATTTCGTTTTGATGTCTGACCTGGGTGTCGAACCTTGGCCTTTCGTTTAATAAGCCAACACCCTACCTACTAGACTACGGCGACTTCCAGCACACGAAATTTACCAAAAAACTCAAGGAAATTATAAGCCAACACACAATCTACTGGACCGCAGTGACTTGCTGAGGATACAGGAACACCATTTTCAACACCCCAAGATCGTATGTAGTAGTCTAAGGCTTTCTCAAGTGCATGTAACAGTAATGATGTGAGTCTAATTGGTTTGAGTGAAATGTGTACGCACTCGCAGTCCTACTTGTTCCAATATGGTATACATGTATCAAGCTTCCTCCTTTCTTAATGAAATTACGACAACGGAGTCATTCTTTTGATTTTTACTACAGAAATATTATGCCCTCACGGTTGTGTTCACAACTATCACATGTAGTCCTTTGTCTTTTCGAATTGTATTCTAGGCTTTTAAACCCTTATGCCTGACTATGCCCATCATATTTTGGTCTATTTCTAAGCCTACGAAGTTCATTTTCAGATACAGAACTGTGTCATTTGCTTGCTCTAGGGTTTATTCGAACAATTGAAAGCGTCTAGCATTGTCCCATTCAAGTGGTAGCATTATCCTCCAATTTATACTGATTTCGTATACGTTTGCTCATGGAAATGCCTTTTAGATTATGAACTAAATTATGCCTGCATATTGTCCATTTGGTTTTTCTACGTCCTCCATACTGACCCGCCAAATTGAAGAAATATTTTATGTGTGGATTCAGGTAAAGTCTTTAAAGATTTTCGATTATTCTCAGAAGAGTCCAAAAATGTTCACTAGTGTCTGTCAACTTTATTTTTTTATTTTTGGACTTAAGATGGAAATCCAATTGATTTTGTAGGATTCCCAGCCACTGGAACCACTTCAACGTCCAGCACTACCTAGGTCAGTGGGATGATGGCCAGCGCCTTTTGACAAGCATTCCCTTTATCACGAGAATCCAAGGCAGCCGATTTTTTGAAGCGTTGGCGGAATTTTAAACGAGGTTATATTCCATTTAAAGTCGCCGTAGTCTAGTAGGTAGTGTGTTGGCTTATTACACGTAAAGCTAGGGTTCGAGCCCCAGGCCAGACATAAAGACAAAATACAAAAAGTATTTCTTCGGCGACTTCCTCTCAGCAGAATTCTGGCAAAAACTCTGAGAGTAAATAAAATTGCCATGAAAAAGTTTCTCAAAAAATTTGTCGTTCGGAGTCGACTTTAAACTGTAGATCCCACCACTCATGTATAAAATTAACACACACAACATAAGTGGTGTGAGAAACTAGGACGTTGTACAATGGGTCAATTCGACCTCCGGGTACTGTACTTGTCTTAATTGATAAGTACACGTCCCCCAAATTAACCTAACCTATATTCCATTAAAAAAGGTGGACTTTTAAATGACTAAAAAATTTCGATGACATTTCACCTACACTGTCTGTTTGTGGCTTAAATTTCAAGAGAGAAATGAAAGGAGAGATATGTACAGTGAATTTTAAAGGACTGTACAGGAAGTCTTAAAGTATACGGAACGCATTGTCAAATCGTTTAGGAAATATTGCCAAAAGGATTATAGTCAACCTTGATGCAGGTACTGTTAGAAATTGAATTTTAATTCGTACTTGGAAGAGGAGTAAAAAAGAATATGTTTATTTGTTATGTTCCTTATGTTCCATTAAATAATTATGATAATAACCTGAGGCCTTTTTCGTTTATATGACATGCGACATTTTCTTTCCAAATGTTCCTTTTCTTACGGAATTAATTTCTGTTGTTTCCTAAGAAAACATATTCAATGTTTCAAATGTATTTGTCATCTCACAAGAATTCATGCCTCAATTCAGTTCCTCGGAAAAGCAAATGCTTTTAACTTCTTGCCATGCAATGAAAAGCTTTTTGCTTAAAATTTATGTTTAAATGCCTGGTATTATTTTTTCGTAATTATTGAAAAAAAGAAAGAAAAGAAATTAACTTTTCAAGAGAGATTTATAAATTGAAACAAAACCCCTGTAAAGAATAAAAAAAGAAAAGAAAATGTCATGTGGACTCATGTAATGGTTTTTCTTTTTATTTCTCTTTTAACACAAAAATTTGTTTAATCAGGACACACACACAAAACAAGGGTTCGGGTTTTTTCCTTGTTTCCTTTCCTTTGCAATATTTGCTTTGCCTTTAACAAATTAAGCCTTTTTAACCTAAAGTGGCTAAACAGAGTAAAGCAGAGGCGGGATATTCTTACTTGATTTGCAATTTTCTTTTATTTTTTTTGGTTTTTAATCGGGGGTTTTGGGGAAAATAAAAATTATTGCCTGCTAAACAAATTTTTAACGCCATTTTTACTTCTGTTCCAACCAAAGTATGTATGTGTCGGCAATATCCATAAAACTCCTGTTCATTTCTGTTTTTGACCCTTTTTCTTATTGCCTTGTTGTTGCTGCTTCTGTATTTTTGTATTTAAATGTAGGCATTAAAACCAGCATAGACAGAGAGTATGGGGTCCTGTAGCAAATTTGTAGCCCAAAGGATTTTGTATTTTTAAAATACCGAACACTGAACACCGAACACCGAAAGAGAACAAAGTGTTTTTTAATAAATCCCCTTTTCCCCTGTGCCCCTTTCTGCTGTGCAACCTTTTGAAAGGTCAATTTTTACAATTAATTAAACAATTACAACAACAAAGAAAAGCAAATCTAAAGGTAAGGAGCCTATTTTAACAAATATTCTGTACGTAATTAAATATTATTTTTTGTGTTTTTTTTTAGAAAATTCAGTCTAATTAGATTCACAAATTCTATTACATTTGTACTACGTGGCATGTGTTATAAAATGAAATTATCTTGAATTTATTTCACATAGAATATGTAGAGACTTTGGTTAGGTAAACATATTGGTAATGGCGTGTAAGCTGTTCTCAAATTTCTCTTTAAAAAATATTAAAAAAGCAATCTAACGGTTATTATAGGGTTAGGATTGCTATACGCTTAACAGGAGTCTTCTCCAAAAAGTATCGAAGTATGGGTGTAAGATGTGTCTCTCTATGCATTTCAAATACTTCTAGTATTCTACAGACCTTAATACCTCGATCTCGTTCCATGGAGGAAGCATTGCGGAGGCAAATGTCAAAATATTTTTTGAAGAATTTTCCTAGAATTGGAGAGTTTGGATATGCCATTAGTTGGAAGAATATCTACTGGAGCGAAGCCGCTACAGTTAGTCAGGGCTTAAATGAAATTTTGATATGAATATTGATTTTTGAGAATTTACCCGTAGCTATATTCTCTAACAGAGCGAGAGACAGAGAGAAAGAGAGAGAGCTGGGACTGGAAATTAAAAGTTGATGTATAACCGTACAAGCTAAATGGCGGCTCTTAGCTTGTATGAGGAATAGTGAACAGTAATAAAGGGTGCGCAAAATACCTTTTTTTGAAAATGCTTTGAAAAAAACTACTGAATATTTTCTCAAATTTCTTTTTTATTTGAAAGTATAATCCTTCCAAATGGCTGCCTCTGCTGGCCATGAAGTAGCCTACACCAGACGATGCCGATTTTGGAAAAAAAAAATCATCTTTTCAGATGAAGCTCATTTTGATCTTGGTGGGTATGTAAACAAGCAAAATTGTCGCATTTGAGGCACAGAAAACCCGCACGCATACATTGAAAAACCGACGCACCCAAAACGAGTCACTGTTTGGTGCGGATTTTGGTCCAGAGGCATAATTGGGCCATTTTTCTGCGAAAATTGGGCCGTTACAGTCAATGGCGATCGTTATCGAACCATGTTGAACGAGATTTTGTTAACAAAAATTGAAGAGGAGGATATTGGCAACATTTTGTTTCAACAGGACGGCGCTACGTGCCACACAACCGAAGCTACACTCGATGTTTTGCGTCCTGTTTTTGAAGATCGCATTATCAGCCGCAGAGCTGATATCATTTGGCCACCTCGGAGCTGCGATTTGACACGGTTGGACTGTTATTTGTGGGGTGCAGTCAAAGATAAGTGTTACGTCGACAAACCAGAGACAATTGACACTTTAAAGGACAATATTCGTGAAGCCATTGGTTAAATATAGCTGCACACAATCGATAATGTGCTTAAAAATTGAACCGATCGTGTAGGCTACTGCATGGCCAGCCGAGGCAGCCATTTGAATGAAATTATTTTCCATTATTAACCGGAAGGATTGTACTTTCAAATAAAAAAAGAAATTTGAGAAAATATTCAGCAATTTTTTTTAAGCATTTTCAAAAATACAAGTTATTTGGCGGACCCTTTATATGCTTCCTGGTAAGTGCTGTGTATACCATGCTAGAGATTGCGCTCATTAGGCAACGGAGCTGTTCTCTGAAAATACTGTAACGTGGTGAAAGTGTATCATGCAGGTATTGAATGTTGAATCTTGCAGACAACCCTCACCATTCTGCTCGATATGTACAGTATTACCTATAAACTATAAAACTTTTGGCTGATCGAATGCTAAATAAAGCACAGAGTCGATGGGCCATATGAATATAGACGAGAATATTAAGTCTTCAAGCTATTTGCCCAGACAGTAACGTTCTAGAATACAATGGCTCCTGAACCTGGCATGTCTTAAGACCTCTGTGCCTTCTGTGTTAAAACAAGGAAATAAAATTCCATGTGGAAAATTCATCATGGTACTGTATAAGTAAAAAAGAATTGATTGTTTGATTGCAAATATTTTGTATTTTCACTCTAAGCCTACAATTTTGCAGAAAATCTATTAAAAAAATAATAATAATTATGGTTTGTGGAGGCGGAGAAGATTGTAGCTCTATACCTACAATCTTCTCCGTGTTCTCCATTGCAGTAGATTATCTAGTAATGAAAAGGACCTTTGTAGACGCCGTAGTATAATAGTCGGTCGGCTTATTATATATGTGAGACCGCGTTTTAAACTCCAGGTCAGACATCTTCAACAAAACGAAATGTGAAAAAATATTTCTTTGGCAACTGCCTCGCAGCAGATTTCTGGCAAAAATTCGGAGAGTAAATAAAATTGTCATCAAGAGTTTCTAAAAAATCTGTCGTACTACGAATACTATTTGGGATCCTTCCTTTGATAATACATCTGATGTAGAGCTGCTCTCTACAGACGAAATAAAGCCATCGGATTTTAAATTATAGGTCTAGCCACCTATGGATAACAACCCACAACATAAGTGGTGTGAGAGGCTAGGTTGTAAACCTAATTGAGGTGCTGTAATGACAAGTTTTGTATATATGAAGAGGACCAAACGAAGATCAAACAGCTCCTGTACTTCAGAATTACTCAGTGTAATGCTACGGCTGCCAGAGCTCGTGATTAGAACTTTTTTTCTTTCGTATTTTTGATAGAAATTATCGTAGAGCAGTTATGCTTGAGCTGTATACTGGTGTTTCTAGAATTCTGGTTCATATCTTGGCTATTATAAGAAAATAGCTGTACTATGCACTATTACGGTCTGATAAATAAAAATACATTTTTTTGGGATCCGATTAAAAGCTGTAAAAATAATATTAAGAAGGGCAACTCGTGCATAAAGATTTATATGCGGCTGATGTTGTTATAATTGTCTGGAGATTATCAGAAAATGTGTAAAAAGATCATGGAATTTGGTTGTCTGCGTTAATTGTGTAAATTCAATGAAATAGCGATGCCAGATATTATAAAGGGTCCGCCATATAACTTTTTTTTTGAAAATGCTTTAAAAAAACGAAACAACTGAATATTTTCTCAAATTTCTATTTTTATTTGAAAGTACAATCCTTCCGGTTAATAATGGAAAATAATTTAATTCAAATGGCTACCTTGGCTGGCCATGCAGTAGCCTACACGATCGGTCCAATTTTTAAGCACATTATCGCACATTGTGTGCAGCTGTATTTCACCAATGGCTTCACGAATACTGTCCTTTAAAGCGTCAATTGTCTCTGGTTTGTCGGCGTAACACTTATCTTTGACGGCACCCCACAAATAATAGTCCAAAGGTGTCAAATCGCAGCTCCGAGGTGGCCAAACGACGTCAGCTCTGCGGCTGATAATGGGATCTTCAAAACAGGGCGCAAAACATCGAGTGTAGCTTCGGCTGTGCACGCCGTCCTGTTGAAACCAAATGTTGCCAATATCCTCCTCTTCAATTTTTGTAAACAAAAATTCGCTCAACATGGCCCGATAACGATCGCCATTGACTCTTTGATTATTTTCGAAGAAAATGGCCCAATTATGCCTCTGGACCAAAATCCGCATCAAGCAGTGACTCGTTTTGGGTGCGTCGGCTTTTCAATGTTGCGTGCGGGTTTTCTGTGCCCCAAATGCGACAATTTTGCTGGTTTACATACCCGCCAAGATCAAAATGAGCTTCATCTGAAATAATGATTTTTTTTTTGCCAAAATCGGCATCTTCTGGTGTAGGCTACGGCATGGCCAGCCGAGACAGCCATTTGAATGAAATTATTTTCCATTATTAACCGAAAGGATTGTACTTTCAAATAAAAAAGAAATTTCAGAAAATATTCAGTAGTTTTTTTTTTAAAACATTTTCAAAAAAAAAAGTTATTTGGCAGACCCTTTAAAAATTAAGATAGTTTAGAACAATTATTGAAGCAATAAGAGGGTTTGATGGTCAGGGTTTTTTAAATACTTTTTATGCTAAAATTATAAAATTTGCATTGGCTTCAGAGTTATTAGTTATTTTCACGTATTTTTTTTTTCAAATTCATTATTCAGAATATTTTGTTTCAATTTAAAAGGCCTGTACGCAAAATTAATTAAATTTTAATGTGATCCTGTTATTTCTTTCAGAACTGTATGAGCTAAAGCGTTATTTCAAGAATCTTAATTCAATATGATAATAGAGATCTCTACTACGAATTCTTTTTTCTACGAAAAAACGTAAAATAAATAAAAGTATAAATTAAATTCCTTTATAATTCCATTCCAACTTCTTTGACTGCAAAAAAAAAATTCCTTTCATTTTAAACATTTACAACCTCAATCCAGCAGAGACAAACTTAATTACCAACAGCGTTCATATACTCACATGTAATAATAAATTCTCGTAATAAGTTAAATACAAAAGAAATCTTATCTGAAAGAATAAAACCCCAGGAACACTTATAACTGCTGCTGTTTCTTTATGAGGAGTTTTTTAATTTCTTTAATTTTTTTTCTTGTTTTTTTTCTCTTCTCTTCTCTCTGAAAGATGAAAAGCAACATTAACACTTTGAATTATTATTGCTTCCTTCATATGCTTAGTTGTTGCAATAGTTTCACAAAAAAAAAGAAAAAAAAGAGAAAAATTACACAAAAGACACGGGAGAATAAAGTTGAGCCATGTTCATTATGAATAAAGAAGTAAAAATAATGCGAGAAGGGATAATATAGAGTAGCACCACTCCACATACGAGTACATACATGGTATAGAGTCATAGTTACAGTTGTAGTCATAACTAAAAGAAATTGTTTTCAATTAAAAACTAGTCACACACACTCACATTCTGACACTCTCACACATATAAAGAAAGTCGTAAATACTTATGTATGTGTATAGGTGTGGTATGTATCTAATCTGTAACATTTCAAGTTTTTTACACACACTTTGAACAAAAAAAGGAGCATCAACTCTGCTAACAAGGACATCACACACGCTACCATACTCACACACACGCTTACACACTCATATTCATAACAGATACTGTTCAACAAAGATATGAAACTTCAAAAACAAGTGTTAATAGTTTCAATTAATAGATAAAAAGGATAAAAAAAGTGGATGGAACATAGCAAGCGTAAGAACAAGAATGAATTGCTAAGATTATGATTTTCTGTAGCAAACTTTCATTACGTGCAAAATATAACAGTAAATGTTGCACTATGGGCAATATTTTGCAGAAAATACTACAAATGAAAAGCAAAAAACGAATCACCTTTACCAAGCTCAGTCTAGTTGCTTACTACTGATACTTTGATGTACTCCAGATTATTAAAATTCTGCAGATCTTCGATAGCCTTCCAACATATTCTTCACGGACTTCCGGAACTCTTTCACACCTGGGCTTTGAGCCATTAAAAAAAAAACGAAAGAAATTTAATCACGCGGCAAGTTGACAATCAAAGTGATGATTCTACATGTTTTTTAGGGGTGAAATAGTGTGGATATTAAAATGCTATCCGAGTAATTCATATTTGAATTTGGAAAAAACCTCAGACAGAACGTTGAGTTAAGGCATTAGAAGCTTTTTTAATTCCAAAATTTATGGACATTATGTTTATATTCCTTTGGGGTCATATGCTTAGCAAATATCACTTCTTTATTATTCTACAGACTTCCTCGCCTTGTTGAGGTTCCTATATACCAAAGATTTAAGACGATTATACTCCCAAAGGTTTCAGCTAAAGCGTGTAAACAAGGCCTATAGTGTTCTGGATAAAAACCAGAGGTTTTAATCTGTTTTCTGTAGACTGTGTGCGTTATTTTTCTATAAAATGCTTGAAATGCTCCATTGACTCCCTTTGAAATTATTCCAACTTAGCGACGTACGCCAACCCACAAACATACATACATAATTGGTCATTACAACCCTTCAGTCAGGATTACTACCTAGTTTGTCACACCACTTATGTTGTGTGTGTTAATTTTTATACATGAGTGGCGGGACCTACAGTTTAAAGTCGACTCCGAACGACAAATTTTTTGAGAAACTTTTCATGGCAATTTTTATTTACTTCCAGAGTTTTTGCCAGAAATCTGCTGAGAGGAAGTCGCCTAAGAAATAATTTTTGTATTTTTTTTTTATGTCTGTCCTGGGGTTCGAACCCTGGCTTTACGTCTAATAAGCCAACACACTACCTACTAGGCCATGGCGACTTCAAACCCACAAACATACAACGTAGGTATATACAATAGTCCTCATTACGAGGTGCGTTAGTATTGCGACTGTATGATCCTTTGTATTTTCGTTATACTTTATAGGGTATCCCTATAATGTGCTCTCCAAACCTATTGCCTCGACACACTTCAGGATGCTGCTCAGTGTTAACAACAATAATTCTTGGATCGATCTGATAAGCACTCCCTCTGGGATGCATTGATACAAGAATATGTTCCTATGAATTATTCCCATGGTCACAGGATCTACATTTTGCACTCGAGACAGTGTGTTTCGAGATTACAGCGTCCTGTCAAAAGAGCAGTTATCAACCTCAAGACTGATACGTGACTCAGCTCTCCTCTGCTTGCTGTTTCCCAAGAAAACTTTCGATTGCCTCAAGCCCACTAAATTTGCGAAGAGTTTCTCTCTTTATTTTCCCTTTGGTAGAGCACACCCAACCATACTCAACTCCACAGATTGGGAGCTTAAGAACTCGTAAGCTCCTATATTTGCTGATTGCAAAGGAATTCCACATGATTTGGAATCCAGCTGAGAGTGACTTTATTTTGCTTACCCACCTATTTCACCTACCCCAGACAAGTTCTCATTGCCTCTGTTATACTAACACAGTCTAGTCTCTGTATCTTGTCCAACTCTAATTGAGCAGTTTTCAGATTCTGTCTTCCCAGACAATTGCATCACACAGGTTATTATATAGGTCTGACCATCATGGTATACAGCCACTACATAATTTCTGGGTAACGTCCCCACGATTTTCCTGCAAGCCTTAGGTCTATCATTATGGCCTTTCCTGAGATGCTCTCTACATGTGTCCTCTATATGGATTTATAATTCAGTATTATTTCCAGATATTTTATGTCAATTTTCTGTAATATTGTCTCACCCAAGAGTCGAGTATTCTTTTTGGTACTACTGTAGTTTTGCTCGTCATAGTCTAGTAGGCAGTGGTGGCTTATTAGACGTAAACCCAGGGTTCGAGCCCCAGGCCAGACATCAAAACAAAATACAAGAAGTATTTCTTCGGCGACTTTCTCTCAGCAGATTTCTGGCAAAAATTCTGATAGTAAATAAAAAAATGCCATGAAAAGTTTCTCAAAAATATATCATTCGGAGTCGACTTTAAACTGTAGGTGTGAGAAAGTGGTGTGAGAAACTAGGTCGTAATCCTGACTGAAGGGTTGTAATGACCAATTAAGTAAGTAAGTAAGTGGTTTTGCTCGGTCTTATCTTCAGGTCCACTGTCAGGCATCAGCGACGTACAACATTAATCCTCTCAAGGCGTCTTTTAATGATACCGCAGAAAAAGAAGTATTTCCAGCCTTCAAAAACCACAGTTTAAGTATCATTGCCTATTGGTTCTCACATATCTCCCTGATATCATGCATTTATCCTCTAATCATGGTCGCTTTACCGAACCACCCTTCCTCTTTGTCCTAAGCCGTTAATACAATAAAGAAAGCAATTTTAAATGTGTTGATAAATTTTTAAAGTAGTTTTAAGCCAATTATCCCATGTGGAACCCCATTTCACAATAAATTATTCAAAAGAATTCAATGCTAATAGCTGTGGCCATAGTGCAGTCAATACCTTAACTTATAAATACTCGGGGTTACGTTGATTAAAAATCATACCATAGATGAGCAACAAAACTAAGGTAAAAGAAAAATAGTTTTAATTCCCTTTTTTCTTTTCCCCTTTTTTTGTTTTTTACAATGATAATGTAATAAATACGGATTTTCAGAATGTTATCGTGTTAACAAATTGAATTTTCTACTAAAAAACAAAACAGAACAGAAAAAAATGAGCACAGAAAAAAAGGAAAGAAGTCTCTGAAAAACTTGTTAGTTTTCCTCTTTTTGTTTTCTGTGTTCTGTTTTAAGAGCAAGAAACTATAAAGTTTTCAAAACTATTTCATAAAAATCATCATTAAAAAGGCAGAGGTGTACAGTGTACACCACCAACCACCCTCGGCACTATGCACACTTTTTAAGCCGCCACCCCCATAAAATAAATTTCCATGAGGCTTTGGAAATAAATTTTTAAAATACGCTGGTGATGATGTGCTTCAGTCAGTTAGTGAGTCGGCTGTATTGCTGTGGCTGCTGTTTTTTCGAGATTATTTTTGTATATTTTTTGGTTCATTATTTGGCTGTATGGCTTTGGCAGTGATGTTGCCTTTTGTAAAAGCATTTTGGTACAGTTTGCTGGTGGCTGGTGAAGGAAGAAGAGTGGGGGTCTTATTAAACTAAAAGGATTTCTAATCTAAAAAAAATTAGAAAAAAAAACCTTTTATTCTTGTCTAGATTATCATGGTATTCAGTTAACGCATAATTTTTATAGATGGTGTAGAGCTGATGTGCCTGCCGGAGTGGGCTCATATCATAGGTATGCTTTGTAAGGGTTTACCACTGTTAGAACATTTAGAGGTTAACTGTAAAAAAAGCTTAACTCTTTTCTATGCCATTATGGTTGTGTAATTAATTTAATCTTATAATGTTTATGTTGGTGGTCTTAATTGTTTTTAATCTGTTTTAATGAAATTTTAAAATTTGAATAACTATTACTTTTTATTGTATGGGACACCCTAACTGTTTTAAAGATTTTTTTTTCTGTTTTTGTATTCTGATTACCATAATAGTCAAGGCATATTAGATTTTATGAAAGGTTTGTGAAAATCTCGACTCTTTTTTTTAACTGTAATTATAAAACATTTAAAACCTTTTGAGGCAAATACTTGGGGGGTAAAAACAATAAATTGTTGACTTAACGTTTAAAAATACATTCAGTTATGGGAGCGTGTGCTTAAAAATTCAGTAAAATTTTCATATTTTCTACGATCTTATGTTACTCCGACATTGCTGAATTGCGTATAGTAAAGTTTTAGATTGAATTAGGACTTCTTGCTTACATACGTACCAGAGATCAGCAATGAATCGCTTTTTCGCTACTCATAAGTACTCATGAAATTTTGAGTATGAGTATGAGTGAGTCAACAGTATTGAAATCCAACTACTCTGATTCATTCGTACCCAGTACAACATTGATTTATAAGTACAGGTTGCAATGAGTATGAGTACAACATTGACATCAAACTCATAACATTAAAAATATATTTGATTCATACGCCTACTCATTCAGATTCATAAATTTAGAAAAATACTTATAATACTCATAAATGATTGGAGTGATTAGAATCATTCATCAAAATTTACGGTCTTTGTTGTTGTTGCATTTACAAAAAAAGAAGAAAGAAAAAGACAAAGACAGCAAGCCAAGCGAACACACAACCTTCTAGTGAGTATTGTAGTGTTCCTACGTGAATCATTCTATTTTGTGATTCTTGTAAATGTTGAGTAAAGGAGAGTCAAAATCAACAACATCATGCGCATTGTTAAGTATGAGTACCATGAGTATTTCAAACTTTGAATATGAGTACTATGAGTATGACATTAAAATAAGTATGAATGCATATAAGTATCAGAAATTATGAGTACGATTCGAATCTACTCATCGTTTTGAATACTCATTGCTGACCTCTGATACATACTTAACTGATCATTACAACCCCTTAGTCAGGATTGCAACCTAGTTTCTCCTACCACCAATGTTATGTATGTTAATTTTATTAATGAGAGGAGGGGACCTACAGTTTAAAGTCAACTCCGAACGCCAGATTTTTGAAAATCATTTTATGGGAATTTCATTTATTCTCAGAGTTTTTGCCAGAAATCTGCTGAGAGGCAATCGCCGAAGAAATCCCAGATATCAGACATGGGGTTTGAACAGAGGCCTCATGTCTAATCAGCCAACATAATACCTACTACACTACGGTGACTTCCTTACTTACTCATTTAATCGGTCATTACTAGCCTTTAGTCAGGGATTATGACCTAAATAGTCACACTACTCACTTTTTCATGGCAATATTAATTGCTCAACAATTTTATTTCATTAGAAAGTCTCTGAGGAAAATTTGTTCGTTGCTTTAGAAGTCTGATAAGCTAACTCACTGCCTACTAGATCTTTGAACCAAGTTCCAGGCTAATATTTTAGGAACGAAAGGGCTGTCATAAAAGGAAATTTTGTCCTTCAAATCTTCGAGGTTTTTAGGTTAGGTTAGGTTAGGTAAGAGGACGTGTACTTGTCAATTAAGACAGGTACAGTACCCGGAGGTCGAATTGACCCATTGTACAACGTCCTAGTTTCTCACACCACTTATGTTGTGTGTGTTAATTTTATACATGAGTGGTGGGACCTGCAGTTTAAAGTCGACTCCGAACGACAGATTTTTGAGAAACTTTTCATGGCAATTTTATTTACTCTCAGAGTTTTTGCCAGAAATCTAATGAGAGGAAGTCGCTGAAGAAATGCTTTTTGTATTTTGTCTTTGATGTCTGGCCTGGGGCTCGAACCCTGGCTTTGCGTCTAATAAGCCAACACACTACCTATTAGACTACGGCGACGGTCTTTAGGCGTTTCTAAATATATTTTATGGAGGCAGATTGAAGTCTCTTGAAGCTTCTTCTAAAATTCGAAAAACTTCTGCCATATTCAAACCTAGGATACCTGGTTTCATGTACGTCAAATGGTCTATAAAAAGCATGGGTTTTTTGTTGCAATTTCCAGGACTTCTGGCTAATGTTGCATAATGAGCC
The DNA here is from genome assembly GCA_936449025.2 of Sarcophaga subvicina. NCBI lineage: Eukaryota > Metazoa > Arthropoda > Insecta > Diptera > Sarcophagidae > Sarcophaga > Sarcophaga subvicina. The sequence continues at coordinate 102,434,802 of OW388082.2, read as the reverse complement.
AGAGTTGGTTTCAGCAGAATTTATTTCATGACTCTACATTGATACTGAATTTCTAGATGACCCAACAGCAGATAAACAAATTATTTTATCATTGTAATGTACTTCATCACATATTCGTCTCTGCTTAACTCTTTGCCATATGATGGCCATGATAAAATTGTTGATTTACTCACATTCTGGAAAATCCGTCTGTGAATCAGTAAAATTAACAATCTTAGAGACTAGGTTACTCATGAACACACACATACACACACTCGAGTACATACCTTCAATTTATAAGCTCATACATATACAATATAAATATACATTCGCAATACAAATACATTCTCAACTGCAGACGTAATCAAACACTCACACACAACCACACCTACGCATACGTTTACATTAAAACTAACTTTTGTGCGTACTACTGAAATATTCATAAGCATTCGATTGTGTATGTTTGTAAGTGTATATATTTGTGAGAGTGAACGTTATACACGTGTGTTGTTGTTGCTGTTATTGCTGTTGTTGAGTACATTGTACATCAGACTGATTAAAATCATGTTGATTTTCATATTCAAGTTGCTTGAATTGCTACTTTTGCTAGTAGTTTTGCTACTCTCTCTTCTCTTAATATTACTGCAGCTGTTAATAATGAATGAAGAATGAATGAATGATGAAGAGACTTTGATGATGATGAATAATGAAAATCATTATTTCATTATAATATGAATTGTAAAGCTTTAGAAAATTGTCAATTTGCATCAGGTCATGGCGATGGTTCTCTTTGTACGGGTGAAAGGATGTGGTGACCAGAAGAAATCTCAAATAATTTAACATCACACACAGAGATTTAAAAACGAATTGTTTGTTTAAGTCCTAGGGGTTGTAGTTAGTTAGGTCGGCTAGTGGTTAAATAAGAAAGTCAAAGGCGTTGAAAACAAAGCGAAAGTCACAGAAAAGTCACAAGGAATGTATTGCAAAGGAAGCATTAAAGCACTTGAAATGAAGTTGAAGGAGTTGGAAAGAATGTTGAGGACGTTGCGGCGAAAGTTAAAGAAGTCGCAGAGCCGATGTAATTGGGGAGTTTTCTTTTTCAGACAAAAGTATTGAGGTTGATGCAGGTGCACAGTTTTCTGCCTCCCAGTAAATTAACAGTTGGGGGTGATACGGCAAAGAAAGTCGGCTACCTTCAAAACCAGCAAGAAGAACTATGGCGCGTTAATCTGGAGGGAATTCTAGATAAGAACACCTTGTTTCGGTGGTAATCGGTTTTGAAATTTCAATTTGCCCGATAGCTAGAATAGCTAGAAGAGACGGATTCGTAGAACGATTTAATCTGCATAGGAAATAGGCATCAAACAAAATGTTTAGGACAAGCATAACCCACGATGCCTTTTGAAATATCGGTCAGCTATGCAAAATTAAACAACAAGCTGAGGTTATCTGGGGACTTGACATTCGGTGTCAAATATGGACGAGCAACAAACGACGGCCTTTGATACAACGTGAAACAGATTGACTTGAACAAATTGTACAACTCCAAGAGTTGCCAAATTAAGGTGGTCATTGACGAAATGAAAATCAACTTTGATCGCATTTGTGGGATTTTAATATGGCCAACGTGTTCTGCTGGCCAGCCGACATTAAAAAAATGACTTATCGCCCCAATTACAAACTTACTAGGATGGATCCTGCAAACTAAATACAAGGTTGAATGTCATGTAGTATAGAATTAAAAAAGATGTCCAGTAGATAGTGTGTTGACTTATTATACGTAAAGCCAGGCTTCGAGCCCCAGGCCAGGCATCAAAACAAAATACAAAAAGTATTTCTTCGGCAATTTCCTCTCAGCAGATTTCTGACAAAAACTCTGTAAAAGTAAATAAAATTGCCATGAAAAGTTTCTCAAAAATCTGTCGTTTGGATTCGACTTTAAACTGTAGGTCCCACCACTCATGTATAAAATGAACACACACAACATAAGTGGTGTGAGAAACTAGGTTCATAATCATGACTGAAGGTTTGTAATGCCCAATTATGTTATGTATAGAGTTGAAAAAGGTTATAACTAGAGATTCCAAATAATGTTGCATACAAGGTGAAATTTCCAAATTGTACTTGTTCGGGATGTATGACAGTATTACGCGGACAAAACCAAACTAAACGAAAATAAGACAAACAGACAAACAACAAAATACAAATATCATACGGTAAACAGAAAAAAGGCAACAAAGCAAAGATAAAAAAATCCAACAACAACAATTTCATAGAAAGATCACAGAGTAACCACACATAAAATAATAGAAAGAATAATAATAGATAGAATAGATGAATAGTCAGTGGGTTTTAATAAGCCAACACATTACCTATTACACTACGGTGACGTTATTTAAATAAAGAAACGAATGACGAGCCGAATTAATGATCCAATTCATGATGAATAAACGTTTTTGAAAAATTAAAATGCATAACAATTACGTTTACCCCTATATATGTATGTGGTCTGTACACGGCAAATACAGATGTAAATAAATAAATTGTAAAACGAAGATATGTTTGAGGAGTTGTTTAAAATAAAATTATAACACTTAAACAACAGTTTATTTCACGTGTAAGTTCGCTGTCACCTCTTGCTGTTTTTTATTACCATCGTATAGTTTACCCTACGGGGGCAATAAAATATTTGATAAAAGTTATAAAAATTTTCCCGAACAAATCATATCTTTTTGAATAAATAATAGTAATAACAATGGGAAGTAAAGGGTGTTTTTTATAGAGGTATAGACTTTAAGTTGGCATTACTTTTCAAGATGGCGACCGATTTAACAGCTGTCAAGTGATTTATTCTCAGTTTGGTTTGGCAATTCATCATGAATAGACTCACGCCTGAACAACGCTTGCAAATAGTTCAATTTTAATTCGAAAATAATGGTTCTGTGCGGAAAACGTTTCGCGCACTACGTCCATTTTATCGTCGACAAAATCGTCCATCAGAGCAGTTAATTCGATTAACCATGGAACGTTTTCGCACCACGTTTAATCTTATTGATAACTCGCATCCCCAGAGACGCTGTACGGTGCGTACAGAAGAAGCTATTGCTGCTGTAGAGCGTAGCATTGAGGAAGACCCGAATGAGTCCATCCGCCATCGAGCACAGGAATTGGATCTGTGTCCATCCACTTTATGGAAGATTTTGCGGAAGTATCTTGGTTTGCGTGCTTACAAAATCCAACTCGTGCAAGATTTGAAGCCAAACGATCATCAAGTAAGGCGTAGATTCGTCGTATGGGACCAAAATGAGATTACCGTTGTTCCCGATTTTCATAACCGAATTTGTTTAGCGATGAAGCGCACTTCTGGTTGAATGGCTACGTCAACAAACAAAACTGCCGCATTTGGAGTGAAGGTAATCCTCAAGTGTATGTGGAAACACCGTTACATCCAGAAAAACTGACTGTTTGGTGCGCTTTATGGGCTGGTGGAATCATTGGTCCGTACTTTTTCAAAAACGATGGTGGCCAGAACGTTACAGTCAATGGTGATCGGTATAGAGCCATGATTACTAACTTTTTCATTCCTGAATTGAATACCATGATGTCCAGGAGATGTGGTTTCAACAAGACGGCGCAACATGTCACACAGCTAGTGCCACAATAGATTTATTGAAAGACACGTTTGGTGACCGCCTAATTTCACGTTTTGGACCTGTGAATTGGCCTCCAAGATCTTGTGATTTAACACCGCTAGACTACTTTCTGTGGGGCTATGTAAAGTCATTGGTCTATGCGGTAAAGCCACAAACGCTTGACCATTTGGAAGACAACATTCGCCGTATTATTGCCGATATAGGGCCACAAATGTTGGAAAAAGTCATCGAAAATTGGACGTCCAGATTGGACTACATCCGCGCCAGCCGTGGCGGTCATATGCCAGAAATCATATTTAAAATGTAATGCCACAAGATTGTCTTTCGGATAAATAAAATTCATGTCAATCGAATAATCCATCGTTGTTTTATTGCAACTTAAAGTTCTATACCTCTATAAAAAACACCCTTTACAATGGGAAAGCTATTAAAAGCGAAATCAAGTTGTAGAATACAACAGTTTTACAACGTGTGTAAAAAACCCCCATAGTATGGTAAAGAGAAGCATAATAAAGAAACGATTACACTTTCATGTACGAACATGTAATTTCACGAACATAACATGTTTATCACACCAATGGCACTTAATACACACGTACGGTTATTATTAAAATTCCTTTTTTTAAAAGCATCTTTAATTACGATTTAATTTTCTCTCTCGCTCTCTCTCTATCGGCAAATGCAGTTATACAACTACATACATACACGTAATATTATACACTTGTTTCGTTTTCCATTTCTTTCCTTTCTCTTAAATTTCCGTTATTATTTAAACGATAAAAATGTTTCTTTATGTGTGTGTTTGTACATTAAAAAGAAGTGAGGAAAATCGTAAAAAGAGAGCAAGAGGAAGAGGAAAAGGAAATAAATCAACAGAGTTGTTTATAATAAAATTGAAAATATTTTCTACTGTATTTATAACTCATTTATTTTCTCTTTATTTCTCTTCTCTTCTCATCTTTTCTTTTCTTTTCTTTTCTTTTTATTTTCAAAAGAACTTCCATTTAATTAACGTCTACTAACATTCAAGACCAGACATGTGAACAACATAAACATCGATTTTCTGTTGTCTTTTTTTTCAATTTTCATTTTCTCTTCTTTGCTTTACTTTTCTTTAATTTTTTACTCTTTGTTTCATATTTTACAAAGCGCAGGAGATGGCAACCATAATTTACTTCGCCAAAAGCTATTATAATCCAATGTTTACAAGCAATGGCTTTATGGTTTTGGTTAAGCTTGGTAAAGTTTTAAGACTTCTTAGGGAATGGGTTATTAAAAGTGGTGCTACATTTACAGGACTTTCGTCCTTTCGTACAACTACTACAACAGCTAACTAAATACATAGATTGTACAACAATTTAAAGTAGAATCCTTAAATTTTAGACTGTAAATATGCGGTTTAAGGTGCCCTCTAATCCTTATACTTCACTTATCAAAATATCAGAGTTAAGTATTTAACTCATGTGCAAGTGGAAGATTATTCGACTATTGGGTGAGATACATATTAACATACATAACATAATTGGTCATTACAACCCTTCAGTCAGGATTACGACCTAGCTTCTCACACCACTTATGTTGTGTCCGTTAATTTCATACATGAGTGGCGGGTCCTACAGTTTAAAGTCGATTTCGAACGACAAATTTTTGAGAAACTTTTCATGGCAATTTTATTTACTCTCACAGTTTTTGCCATAAATCTGCTGAGAGGAAGTCGCCAAAGAAGTATTTTTTATATTTCGTTTTGATGTCTGACTTGGGGTTTGAACCCTGGCTTTACGTCTAATAAGCCAACAATCTACCTACTAGACTACGGCGACTACTTGGTTGAGATAATATCACAAAAAATAGATCTCAAAAACCCTGGAGTATCACTTTATAGCAAACTAACATGGTAGGCGCATATATGATGCGTCATGATGGTACGAAGAAGGCTTGCAGGGAAATTCTGGGGATGCAACACCAGACGACCAGACCAATAGTGACCTCAAGGACAATTGTCTGGGAATATACAACAATTTTGAAAACAGTTCAAATAGAGTTGGACAAGATACAGAGCGTATGTTGGCATAACAGGAGCAATGAGAACCCACCCTTCAGCGGCACTGGAAGATCTATTGGTTAGTTTGATGGGAGACAAGTCTAAAATGAAATTCATTTGGGGATATCGTGACCATGAGAAACCATTGGCTGACACATCCTTGACTGTCTCCTGGATATAACCAATAGACTCTCTAAATATAGAAAGTTCTTCGCAACGAGACTTAGTAATGAAAATGAATGCAGTAATCTGGCAGCTACTTTTTCTCCTAAAGGTAGTTGTGGTGGATAGGCATAAGAGTTGCACGTTTAGGTTGCAGACTGAAATATTTCGAGCCCATGGAAAAAATCCAAACAGAAAAATGTACTCAACTCATCTTAGGTAGGGGGTACAAAAAAGGACATAGGAATACTATCTAGAGAGAAAATAAAGTTATTCTTTGTTGGATCCCAGGTCATGTGGAAATTCTCGGCAATGGGAGAACAAGAACTACCACGCCGTTGATGGGTCCATAACTCTTCTATGCAGATATGGGAGTGGATATTTGGAAACGTATGCTCAACGAGAGGGAAGGTAAAAAGAGGAAAAGACTCTTCTCAAACCAAGTGGCTTTAATGTAATTGTAACTTTTTTCTGAGTCATGCATCAATCCATCGAGAAATATACAGAGGTTGGTAATCAGTCTTTTGGCACTGTAGTCTCAGAGTAAACCTATACAGAATGGGAATGTTGCGAGCACAATATGACGATTCTGTGATGATAAGAATGAATCATCAGATCAAAACATTTGGGTGTATATCAGATACTGGGCAGGGAATTATCATTGTTGACACAGAGATGCATTCGGAAATTTGTCAGTCGCCAATTGGCTTGGAAGAGACTATAAAGGGTCCGCCAAATAACTTTTTTTTTAAATGCTTTAAAAAAAACTACTGAATATTTTCTCAAATTTCTTTTTTTATTTGAAAGTACAGTCCTTCCGGTTAATAATGGAAAATAATTTCATTCAAATTGCTGCCTCGGCCGGCCATGCAGTAGCCTACACCAGAAGATAACGATTTTGGCAAAAAAAAATCATCTTTTCAGATGAAGCTCATTTTGATCTTGGCGGGTATGTAAACAAGCAAAATTGTTGAATTTGGGGCACAGAAAACCCGCACGCATACATTGAAAAGCCGACGCACCCAAAACGAGTCACTATTTGGTGCGGATTTTGGTCCAGAGGCATAATTGGGCCATTTTTCTTCGAAAATGAGCAAGGAGTGGCCGTTACAGTCAATGACGATCGTTATCGGGCTATGTTGAACGAATTTTTGTTCACAAAAATTGAAGAGGAGGATATTGGCAACATTTGGTTTCAACAGGACGGCGCTACGTGCCACACAGCCGAAGCTACACTCGATGTTTTGCGCCCTGTTTTTGAAGATCGCATTATCAGCCGCAGAGCTGATGTCGTTTGGCCAGCTCGGAGCTGCGATTTGACACCGTTAGACTATTATTTGTGGGGTGCCGTCAAAGATAAGTGTTACGCCGACAAGCCAGAGACAATTGACGCTTTAAAGGACAAGGACGTGAAGCCATTGGTGAAATACAGCTGCACACAATCGAGAATGTGCTTCAAAATTGGACCGATCGTGTAGGCTACTGCATGGCCAGTCGAGGTAGCCATTTGAATGAAATTATTTTCCATTATTAACCGGAAGGATTGTACTTTCAAATAAAAAAGAAATTTGAGAAAATATTCAGTACTAAGGTACCTCTCCACGATGATATCGACAGAGGTTGACCGTTGAATAGGATATGCTATATAGTTGCTTAACTAAACCATTTGTAAGCACTTTTTGTGGTCTGTTAAGATTTATTCTGACAGGTTAGCTTGAAAAGACTATTGTTTAGAAGCCACAGGTCAGTTACTTGGTTCAAATTAAAAAATTTCTCTTTCCAATTGTTATTTAAAATTCTTTTAATAGAACATATTATTCAAAACTAAAAATTATAAAAAAAGTCATTTAAATTAAGTAAAATTAGTGATCATGACATAATTCCCTTCCCTGGCAAGTTACTTACACACATACGAGTATGTATTTACGTATGCAACAATAGCTCATCATATTACAGTCCACTTAAAAACTCTTTAAATATGCTCATTCATATGCTTATTGCCTGTTTTTTTTTATTTTTCTACTTTCCTTTTTGCCTTCTTTAATATTTATGATAAGGATTTTCTGTCTTCTGTCACACATACACAAGAATAATAACATATCCTAATAAGAGAAATAAAATGCTCTTTAAAAAGTCTAAAACAAAACAACAACAACAACATTAAAAAAATGGTTTGAAAAAAATACCAAAAAGACCACCAAGGAAGTAAAATGAAAGGAATTTATGAGAACACAAACATACATACGTACATACATACCAACATGCATTGGTTAATTTTTTAGGTTTTTGTAAATGTATATGTGTGTGTTTGTATAAGAATGTAGGCCTATGCGTGTGGTCTGCCATATAAATGTTGTGTGTTGCCATTATTGTTGTATTACACACTGAGTGAGTGTATGTAGTGGCATCATGGAAAGGCCTGTGTTGTGCCCATTATGTTTGTGTGTGTGTGTTTTATTTGGCTACCGTTACAAAGTCATATTAAATTTTTATATTAACAGTTATTTTTAATATGTTTGTTGTTGGCTTTTAGTGTTGTTTTCATGTTTTTTTTTCTGTGTTGTTTCTTGCATAAATCTGTGCTTCAAGTTCTTTAAGTGTTTGAAATTGCCGAACAAGGATTTTTTTATTCTTTCTCTCTCTCTCTCTCTGTGTGTGTGTGTGAATGTTTATTAGTTTATTTTATTTGTTGTGTTTTGTTGTATTATTAGCTTTAAAGATAAGCTCTGTTGGCATAAATACACAGTTTTCTCGTTCTCGTTCTATTTTTCATTTTATTTTTTGGGGGAGAAATATTTGCTTAAGTTTTTTGCTTCTTTAGCAGTGATTTTTGCTGCTGTGGTGGAGAATGAACAAGATTTTGTAGTTAATTTATTAGTGTTGTGACTGTTTAAGGGCAATACTGGTCTAGACACATTCTTAATGCTGTGTTCAAATTAATGTGAACCCATATAGGCGAGAGATAAAATTTAATCAAGTGAAATTATTTCAAGGGCTTAAACAGCAAATTCATTTAAAATTATTATCTTTATTGACTAATTAAATTTGTAACAACCAAAAAAAAGTATGAATAATTCATTTGGCAACTCTTACAAGTAGATTTGCTACACTCGTCTGTAGCTCTTTAAAATTAAGGCAGTAAGGGTCATATAGTATTTCAAATATCGAATTAAATTTCACTTATTTTGCTACAACTTAAACAATGTGTATCCAGAAGGACATTAAAAAATATTATCACGGACCATATGATAGATTTTGCAATCGGGAGTATTTAGTCCACAGAAAATTAAAATTTTAAAATATTTGATTGTATTTTCTGGAGTTTTCCTAGGGATAAAATCGAACATTTGAAGCAGATTTATGGACAGACTTTAATAAGTTAAATAACAATACAAGCAAAACAAAAATGTGGATGGTAATCTCGCGAGATCTAACTGGCACACGTGATTTGATTACTAATATTGCTTGCTTAGGTAGTTGCCCTGACAAGCTTTAGAATGCTGATAATTTCCTGCCTATCACCTGATATGCACACAGGAGTTTCTTTCTGAGGAGCCTTAATGCCCAAAGAATTTACTTGTTGGGCTCGAAACAACCCCCATTCAGAATAAGTGTACACTGAGTCTACCTAATCAAGGTCCGACGCCAGACTCAGATCGCCTTTTATTGTAGTTTCCTAACAAAGCTTTTGTTTGCCTCATGACGCTTTGCTTCAAGACACTTTGCCTCTCTTTATCTTTCCTTTCGTTGAGCATAACTTTGCAAAGATTCATTCCCACTCTATAGAAGAGTTCTGGCCTCATCAACAATGTAGAAGCTCCCCTCCTCGCAAGCTTGTCTACTTGCTCATCGCCGAGAATGCCCTTATGACCTGGGACCCATACTACCTATAATTAAAGCTTAGAGTGCTTTCATGACTACCTAACTGTCGGATAGTACTGCTATGTCGTGCCGTTTGTAACTCCTATCCATGTTGTATTGAGCATAACTCTCGTTGGGATAAACTTTCGCTTGGAAAATAGACGCGAGTTTCTCCTTGGCTTCTGAGTATTTCATCATGGAACCAAAAACTACCGATCCTATCCCAGGATGCTAATGCGCTTAACATAAAATATTTCACGGAAGTGGATGAAAGCACTATGGAGCATGTCGCCTTAACATGTTTTCCATGCAGTCCACTATTTTTTTAGTTAACATCTTGGCTTGTTAAAGCGCTCTTTGCCGACTATTCGGCTAACCACTCACGAATACTTCCGCAGTATTTCAAAGAAGTTGTCAAATGGCGGGACATTCCTGACATCTGTTAGCAGTCCCCTGTTTATTTGTGAACATTTACCTTTTAGAGGAAATTGAAAAGGAAATGCCATTTCAAAATTAGAATTCCTCTACTTTTACGGGTGAAATGGGAAAGTAGAATGTAAAGTGTTGAAATCATTTATCGATAGTGTTATTTGATAAGGTCCCCACCTCTCTTTGTTGTTGGTTTAGTAATTTGCTTAATCGATTAATAATTCCATTTCCCGTTTCAATATCCTGTTCAAACTTTTAACGCTTGGCAAACAATTAATAATTAAAAGCCTTGTAGTTGTTGACACAACATTTCCGATAACTTTTCTAACGCCATCAACATAATCGCAGTCATAATCACAATGATATTCAATTAGAATGCCATCAATTTATGAATGAATGAAGTAATGATTGAATGTTGCTTGCCTATCAATCAATTTAATCGATTACATTTCGAAAATAATTACTACGATGGGCAAAAAGAAAAAAGAACTCTCCAGCCATTAGCTTTTCAATGGCTGTAAGGCATTTGGAAAGCACGAACCCTCCTTATCACATAGCAAACAGGGTGAAAACTAAAATTACAACAAATATCCTGTCAATCGCAAATGCCAGGATATGGCAATGATGGCTAATGGCCACCATTCACCCCAAAATGTTTGCATTTACTAGACATTTATTTAAACTTTGTTATCGTTTTCTAAAGAAATTGATTTGTTTAACATTTCAAAAGGAATTGAAATCAAAGGCAGAATGCCTTTCTCTTTCTTTACATTTTCGCGTGACATAAAATTTAACTGTTAATGACATAATTGAAAAGGAAACGGAAATAATGGCAACAACAAATAAAAAGAAGAAAAAAACTGTTATAAATTTTAAGCCTTGAAACTAGACAACGGGGCATTAAAATTCTTTTTTAATTTGCTTGTTTTCAGATTTCGTGGAAATTTAAATATTCGTTAATACTTATCAATTAAAGGGAAGAGGAAAACTACGTTCTAAGGAAAGACGATAAAATAAGTTAAGCTTTGAAAGAAAATAGTGCCCAGCAATAGAGACTTTATGTCTTCCTTGATATAAACTAATGATCTCCTTATCTTAATTGTGCAAATCAAATCCCTGTTCGTAGATATAAAGGGTCCGCCAAATAACTTTTTTTTTGAAAATGCTTTAAAAACGAAACAACTGAATATTTTCTCAAATCTCTTTTTTTATTTGAAAGTAGAATCCTTCCGGTTAATAATGGAAAATAATTTCATTCAAATGGCTGCCTCGGCTGGCCATGCAGTAGCCTACACGATCGGTCCAATTTTTAATCACATTATCGATTGTGTGCAACTGTATTTCACCAATGGCTTCACGAATATTGTCCTTTAAAGCGTCAATTGTCTCTGGCTTGTCGGCGTAACACTTATCTTTGACGGCACCCCACAAATAACAGTCCAACGGTGTCAAATCGTAGCTCCGAGGTCCGTAAACCGCACCTTTTTAAATTTGATCGAATTTTACCCCATTTATGGAGGGCGTATTTGGTAAAAATTCGAATATTTTTGTATTTTCTAAAACACATGTCCTGAAGCGAATTAAGAATCTCTTTTACATTGAAATCAATGGAACAGATTTAGAATAATCTTCAGTGAAAAAAAAATTTCAAGACAAGGTATTAAAGCTACAATCCATTTGTAAATCTAACTGTGATTCTTAACTTTTTTAGCTGATCCTTTTCACACAATATAAGACTCACTTGAATATATTTTTTAAATTTAAAGATTCTTTTCATAAAACAAGACTCTTTTTACTTTTCTGCCCCTGGCTGTTACTAATACGCTGATAATGCTCTTTTAAATAAGAGTTTAAAGTAAGTTTTTATGTTTGCCGTGGAAATGTTGTTATAATGTAAACTTTGTGCCTATAATTTTAAACACAACATCAGTTTATCTACTCCATCTTTTTTACATTCAATACTTATTATACACACTCTCAGTTAAGCTCGTTAAACTAGTTAGTGATGTAAAATTCCTTATGTTACTCATATGTGAGCAGAAGTTGAAGTAAATTTCACTTGAAACTTTAACTTCAAAACACATTCTTAATCAACAAAGCAGGAATTCCAATGAATTGTTGCTGTTTTAAACTTGTGACATTCTTTACATGCCCTTCATGCCATTCTGTACATATATACATACCATCATTCAGTTTTTTAAAGGCCAACCAGGCATACAACAGACACTTTTATTCACTTACTTTCTCCACGTGTGTCTCTTGTTAAGCCAGTGAAAGAAGCAACGAATGAATGAATGAATGAATGAAGAGAAACGCACATCCGTCTCTGTGGTATTTATTATCCGCCGTACCAATGCATATCCAGATTTCATTTAGACATGTCATGTCTGTCTCTGTCTCTGTCAAACTAAGCTCAGCAGTGAGTGTGTGTGTGTGTGGTTTTTCTGTTATTGTATCTGTAATACTTTTAATACACTTTATTTAACACAATAACAAAACCAGATTGTTGTTGCGTGTATAGGTTAGCAATTGAGTGACAATAATTCAAAATAAAGATTAAAAAGCCGGCAAATACTTGGAAAATAAATGAAAGAAATTTTTAAATAGATTTTCTCTTGTCACGTGTACAAGTATTTTCGTAATTAATTTCACTTTCTTTTGCTTGTAATTCTTTAATAGTTTTTTGATTGATCGACGGAAAACCTCAGCTTTACCGGGTGTTAGTGGATGAAGGCAGAAAATTGAAAAAATGCAATCGACATTGCCTCTTAATTTTTGGCGGCAGTTTTTAAGCCAATTTTCTTCGCAGCTATTGGAGGGTGATTACTAATTGTTATTATGTTTGTACTTCAAATGATAGCTATTTGATCAAGGATTCCAAAACAGTTTTCGTGACGTTCTGGTAACCCTTGAGACCGAAGATATAGCCGCCTAAACCAATCGATTTCCTCAAATAAGCAAATTAGTGCTGTGTATAACTAAGGCTAAATCAGATAAAAAATGGACTTGTGGGAGAAATAAACTTAGTCTCGGACCTAGTAGGCTGAATAGCCATAGTACCAAGGATTCCAAAATAGGTTTCCTTATGGTCGGACGTCAATTGGGACCGCAGTTATAGGTGACAAAGGTAACGTTTTGTTAAATTAGCAAGTCCTCTATAAAATTGGTCAAAAACGGATAAAAATTGTACTTGTAGCTTAAGTGGACCTATTGCACTGGATAGACATGATATCAAGGATTCCAAAACAGTTTTCCTTAGGGTCGAGAAGGTTCTTCGAAAATGAGCAAGGAGTGGCCGTTACAGTCAATGGCGATCGTTATCGGGCCATGTTGAACGAATTTTTGTTCACAAAAATTGAAGAGGAGGATATTGGCAACATTTGGTTTCAACAGGACGGCGCTATGTGCCATATAGCCGAAGCTACACTCGATGTTTGTGCCCTGTTTTTGAATATCGCATTACAGAGCTGATGTCATTTGGCCACCTCAGAGCTGCGATTTGACACCGTTGGACTATTATTTGTGGGGTGCCGTCAGAGATAAGTGTTACGCCGACAAACCAGAGGCAATTGACGCTTTAAAGGACAATATTCGTGAAGCCATTGGTGAAATACAGCTGCACACAATCGATAATGTGCTTAAAAATTGGACCGATCGTGCATGGCCAGGCGAGGCAGCCATTTGAATGAAATTATTTTCCATTATTAACCGGAAGGATTGTACTTTTAAATAAAAAAGAAATTTGAGAAAATATTCAGTAGTTTCGTTTTTAAAGCATTTTCAAAAAAACAAGTTATTTGGCGGACCCTTTATATACATATATATTAAACAAAATGTTGTATTTTTCGGAAAATGTATTTCTTTGGTAGATGACTTGCATTTTTTGGTTCATGACTTGCATGTCTTTAGTTGATGACTTGCATTTTTTGGTTCATGACTTGCATGTCTTTAGTTGATGACTTGCATTTTTTTTATCGATGACTTGCACTTTTTGTAGTCGATGACATGCATTTTTTATTTGATGATTTGCATTTTTTGGTCAATCACTTGTATTTTTTTATAGTTGATGACTTCCATTTGCTTTGGTAGACGACTTCCATTTTTTTGAATTTGATTTGATTGATTGATTTTGATTACTTGCATTTTTTTGGTCGATGAAATGCATTTTTTTGGTCAATGAATTGCATTTTTTATTCACAATGACTTGATAGTTCCTTAATACAAAAATTTATTACAACAATTTAATGAATTCCACAAAATAAAATCCTTTTTTTTTATTTTTTTCAGGTAAGGGACAAAAAATTCAAAATCAATTTCTGTTCAGCATATACGCATATGTAACTATACTGGGATCAAATCTTTTGCTGTCAAAGGTAGGGTAAACATAAAAAACATTCTTATGAAACTGCCTAAAAATGTTGCTCTAAATTTCACGTCTGATATAAACGTACTTATGTATTTATTTTGTGCATATGAACACATATTATTTACAGTTATACCGTTACTTAAACAGCAACAACAATAAAAATGAAAATTTTGTATACAATTTGGCCAAATAACGAGACAGTTTGTTAAATTAAAATAAAATGTACGCTTCAAATTTCAAATAAAAGAGTCACGCACACTTACATACACATGTATGTGTATTTGTATGGACGCCCACTGTATTAGTGAGTAGCATAAAAATAAAAAATTACAACAAATTTATGCTCATGCTCTGGCAAATAATGGAATGCTTTTCATACCTCTTCTGCCACAAGCGCTCTCTTACTCATTTCACACACACAAACGCACACAACAAGTTTTGAAAAACTAAGCCTGACATACATTGTTGAGTTGGTTACATTGTCGGCATTAGCCTTAAATAAGCATCACAGTATGGCAACATACATAAACACTATCGTGTATTTTGTAATGCGTACGTGTTTGTGTATTTGTGTAGAGAGAGCCATATACATACACAGATGTATTATTCAAAGTAAACAATAAATATTTGTTTACATAGTGAGTCTGTACACTTACATTTGCATGGTAATGACTGTGGTGGTGTGGTGTTAGGTTACAGTGTGGAGCATTGCTGGCATACATTTGGAAGCTTTTGTTGCATTGAAGGATTACATGAAAAAAAATCTCTTTTTGGATTGTAGGACAAATGGTTTTTGTGTGATTCAAAATTCCCTTTATTTGCCATTTTATAACGGCAAGAAAATTAAATATTTTTCCTAAACTGTTCCATTTCATTTTGTTACCCACTGTACAGATACTCTATTGTACATTTGGTGTCTGTATATTTATTTTTGAGGATTCTCATGTTGCAAAAAAGAAATGTAGTGCATTTATTTGTGTTACGAACAAATACATATAAAAAGCACACATACATTTATATTCCTCCTGATCCTTTATTACTCACACACCTACCCATTCACGTAATACATGCTATTCAAGCAACCGTTGGATTTACTTTTAAATTTCAATCCATTTTAATTTTTTTTTTTGTTGCTTAAAAACTTTTTGGGGTTTCCGGTATACACCGTTTCTCTCTTTACACCATTTCCAAAAGCAAATGAAAATTTTTAAAATAAAATTTAAAACATAATTTTAAGAATCTTACAAAATGAAACAGTATTTGTGTCCGTGCAGCCCTTGCGCTGACCAACTTCTTCCTTTTCCCTGATTTTGGTGGAACTTGGTTAGTACAGGGACTGCGTTTCACACGTGGCATCACTACGGGCCGCTATGCGTGCTCAAGTGAGCTTTGTAATAACAGAGCTACCACTCCGACCTAACCTAACCTGTGCCCGTGCACTTTTAAGGTTGTTTTTTCTCATTTCATTTCAATGTTGATGAGCTTCTTTTTAACATATTCCAGGAATTTTTTCTTTGTTTTTTGTTCTCATTCACTTACTTTGAATACATTTGAATATATCATGACTGACAGTTTATTTCTACTCATCCTTTTCCATTTCATTTCTTATATTTTTTTATATTCAAATTCAAAACTTTAAAGTTCTCTTATACCCTTCCCTTGTATGGTTTCTTTTTCGCTCTTTTTTGTTTTACGCAAATGAGCATTAAATAAACCGCATTAAAGTTAGTTTCTCAACACACACACACACAGACACACACTAAAACAGAGAGAAAGCAGCAGGAGTTGAACTAAAAGGAAGAAAAAAAAATAGAAGGATAATGTCTTCTCTGCTCTATTTGTTATTACTTTATGGTGTTATTGTTGTTATTGTCCTTGTTGCCGTTATTGTAGTTGTTGTTGTTGCTGTGGATAATTTTATTTTACATAAGATTTGCATTATCATTTCATTACATATGTATGTGTGTGTGTCTGTGTGTAGTTGTAAAAAGCATCAACAATATCATGAAGGAGGTTTCTTAGTTTCTTTTTTCGTTGTTGTTGTTGCTGTTTGTTGTTTTGCATGTAAATACATATCCTTAATATGACTTTGAAAGGAGAAAAGGATTAAATAATACAATATTCAGTATTGAGCATATGGGTTGCGTTTGCTAAAATCGTTTTAAGAAAATATTGATTTGGGGTTGTATTAAATATTCGTTGCCATTATGTGTGTGCCGCAGGAGAAGGGGTTGAGTAAAACGATGATGTGCATAAAATGCTTATTTACATATGCTGCAAGGATGTTTGATGCAAACTAAAGATACTACATTTAAACTAATGCTTTAGATAAAGATTCGTATTGACGTTTTGGTATTGTTTTCTTAAGAAGAATTTCAGTTTTTAAATTCAAATTTTTATATGAAATCGAAAAGGGTAAGTGTGCAAGGGTGTAGGGGTTAAAGAGCGAAGGCAATCTAGGTTCAAAGAACCTAGACACGGGGCGATACAATGGGTCATATAGGCCACCAAATTAACTTGCCTGTGAACGGCAAGTTATCTTCTAACCTAACCTAACCTAACCTAAGTTCGAAAACGACCAAAAAAATAATCGTCAGGTTTTTTAAGTTTAAAAAAATATGAGGTTTTAGTCCTCGTGGACATAATTCGTTGAGACACCTCTTCTCCTGGCCGATAGGATTAACCAGCAACGATTGCAATATAGGACGGTCAGACAGAGCCACATTTCGAGAAAAAGCAAACTTCCTTACCATTGGAGACAATATTCTTTACGTAATTTGCTTAGAATACGAAGCAAGAGCAGAGTAGCAGCTTTATTAGATTATAATGGCTCGCACCCGAACTAATACACAACTAACCGGTCTTTGCTATCAGCAAGTTAGCATTTAAAGTATGGAACCCTTTAGTTAAACCCTGTAAATTAAGTGAATTTAGTGATCGAGTTGATATTCATTAATGATAGCTCCTTTAGACAACTAGAACAGAAAGCGGCCCTTGAGAGATGGCTGCGTCTAGGTAGGGATAAATTCTAAAAAGTAAAGTGAACAAGAATCTTTGCTTCCTCAACCGATCTGCAGGTACACATACATACATACATAATTGTTCTTTACAACCCTTCAATCAGGGTTACGACCTAGCTTCTCACTGCTCTTATGTTGTGTGTCAATTTTATACATGAGTGATGAGACCTATAGTTTAAAGTCGACACTGAACGACAGATTTTGAAAAACTTTTCATTCGAATTTTCTTTTACTCTCAGAATTTTTGCCAGAAATCTGCTGAAAGGAAATTGCTGAAGAAATTTTTGTTCATAATTCGTTTTGTTAGCGATGTCTGACCTGGGGTTTGAATCATGGCCTCGCGTCCAATAAGCCAACACACTACCACTACTAGACTACGGCGACTACAGTGAGATAACACGTGAGAAATAGAAAACGTTGCCTAATAGACAGCATAATAGACGTAAAAAGTATACTTTTACTAATACATGCAATTGTGTTCGATAGAAGTGTACTCACTATAGTGTAGTAGTGAGTAGCGTTTTGTCATCCGTCGTGTGCAGATGTAATCGCACTGTCCGTCTATTTTGTGTCGTCCGTCTATTTTTGTTTTTAAACAGCAACACCATCAAACGAAATAGTTATTAAAATAACCTATTACATACATACATACCTATTACATACACTTAACCGCAATAATTTAAATATTTGAACTCAAATAACCTTAAGATGCGGGCTTCTTGGGGACGATTGCTGTAGACTATCTAATGTTGAAGCTATAGCACTGGTCATTATATAGGCACCTAGCAGCAACTCGTTTCCTTGCCGTTCGCATCTTGAGTTTGAATCAATTGTCCACAAACACTACTCCCTCTTTCCACCTTCCTATAACCAATTTTCTAAAACCTGTACAATGTACTGCATGAATAGGGGCCATCCTCTGAGTGCTGGTTTTACCAAAAAAAAAAAAAATTTTGCAAGGCCATCATCATATGTATATAAATTTCCGGTATATCTGTGGGTCCAGATACTACTATCTGATTGATACAACACCGATCGATAAACTGATTATGACCATAAGGTTCAAATCAGTTTAAAGTCGCTGTCATTACAAAACTGACAAACGACAAGTTCAATATTCGTCTACCTTAAAAAATGCCCCTTCAGCATGGGATATGAGATCTTAATTAAAATGATTTATTTTTCACAAGAATTGAGAGAATAAAATATGACACAAATAATGACAGTCACATGAAAATCCATATGAATGATGGTGGTACTCTCACATATACCAACACTTGCAAAAATTTAAAAAAAAAATGGAAACTTTCACTCCCATTGGATATGAGGGTGTGATAAATTGCTTATACGACTATTTTTCATACACATATTCCATCCTTTTGCTCTTTTTTTTTTGACATAAAGTTACGATTTCAATTACATTTGCTGGTAAACTTGTTAACGATGAGTATGCGTTACGTTTCTGTTTGTTTCTAGAATGACTGCCAGTAAACCTGTAGTAGTTTTCCTTTTTTTTTGGAAATATTTGTTTGATGTAGTGAAAGTTGTAAAATGTTTTTTATTGATAAAGTTTTACGTTTTTGAATTTAAAGTTCACAAACAAAATAAAAGATTGTCAGAAATAAAAATTCTTTTTATTCATGCAGCCTTCCGAACTTGCAACACAAATAATTTTCTCATTAGGCCACAGGCAGCAATTTTTTCACATGTTTTTCACAGAGTAAAAGGTTTGATTAGTTACTGATCATTTACACAATGCTTGAATTGTATCAAGTTCAGGGATGAGATGCTCTATGAACTTCACCAAAAAAATTTTTTTAATTTTGGCTTTTAACCGTAGATCGAGCTTTGTATCAAAAAAAAATACATTTCAATTTTTTAGACGATATAACTTTAATTCAGAAAAGGTTAGATGCCTGATATTTTTATAATTCATTACTATTGTTATCGCCATTATTTTAAACCAAATAAAAAATGAAAATTTCTACCATGGGTTACAAAATTCCAAAACTTCATAATTCTGGCTTTTGTATCATTTTTGAGATCCTAGAGATTTTTTGGTGTCGTGTATGTAATTTTTTTAAGATTTTAAAGATTTTTTAAGTTTTATAGTAAATAGTACATTATTTATGGTATTTGAGAAGGAATTGAAAGTTATGTAAGTGTGGGACGAAAGTGAAAAGATTGAATTTTCCATTCTTATTATTGATTGAAGTAGTCGTAGTCTAGTATGTAGCGCGTTACCTTATTAGACGTCAAAGCAAGGTTCAAAACTCAGGTCAGACATTTCCAATTTATAACGAAAGGTTGTAATGACCGATTATATATTAATCCTGCTGCTAAAGACTTTGGAGAAGAAGAAAATAGAAGCTTGTATTGTGAACTGAAGAAAGTATTGGCAGCAACAAACATGACAACAGGATGTTTATCGCCAAAGATGATAATACTTGGAACAGAACAAACTGCTTTTAGTAGTTTGGAATGAAAACATATTACCAATTTGCATGCAGATTGCTAGCAGCTGTTTCCTGAAATCTTGTAGATTCTTTCTTACTGCTCTTCTCATATTTATCTCAAGTGACAGACCAACATTGGAAAAATGTGTTTCGTCCAATGCTTTATTACAGATTATAATATTGCGGTCAACTACGTACATATGGGATAACAGAAACATTCGCTTTGATAATGATATATTTACACTTATTACGCTTTTCGAAAAATGAGCTGAAAGTCTTGCAGCCTTTAATAATCATGCTTAAAGCCTTTTTTTGAAATTCGAATGAAAGGGATTTTTTTCAAAAAAAAATATATTTATCTTAATTTTTTTTTTGGAAATTTTAAACATTTTCATAAAATTTTTATCACACAACTTGTAGTTTTATGTAAGAAATAATACTGTATAAATAGTTTGGGATTAGCTATCACATTTTCAGAGCAGCCCATATATCCTTTTCTTAAGATTTTTAAAAATTTAATTTTCTGTTCGCCTAAAAGGGAAGAAAATTAAAGAAAATATATTTAAATAATGATGCTTATGTTTTTATGTTCGTTTTTGATATATTTTCATCTCAAATTAAAGTTTTTTAGCAACAAAATTCATAAACTTTTTAGTTTTATTATGGAAAATGAAATGACCTCCAGTGGTTTTAACTGAAATTTGATACTTAATGATGGAATACTTATAGTGATTGTTAGGGAAATCAATTTTAGAATATTTATATAAATGAAGCTTCATAAAGAGATTTACGGAGCAATGCTTGGTATTGATTTATGTTTTCTTTCCTTTTGTTTGGGTTTATTAACTTTTCAACTCATATTTAATTTTGTCGCTGTAGATTACTAACTAATTTGATGGTCATTACAAATTTCGTGGTCCACCGAAGTCGAATTGGCAGTTTTAGATTCAAGTACATGCTACGTGCGTAGCAACTACTTACAGCAGTATTTGGGGAAAGACGTATCCCGGAAACCAGAGAGGAATCAAAGAGAGAAAATT
This sequence comes from Sarcophaga subvicina, assembly GCA_936449025.2. Classification (NCBI taxonomy): domain Eukaryota; kingdom Metazoa; phylum Arthropoda; class Insecta; order Diptera; family Sarcophagidae; genus Sarcophaga; species Sarcophaga subvicina. The sequence goes on along the minus strand of OW388082.2, from coordinate 102,413,795 downwards.
GTTATTGGCAACAGGAAACTTTTTACCTCACATGACGTTGAGAACAAATATTTCTAACGAATCACAAGAATGGTTTGTTCCATCAGGTTTCAGCCAGTCCTCAACTGAGGATGTTACTGATGCAAGTGACAATAAGCTGTCCTATCTAAGCAATTGGAAACTTATAAATCGCCACAATTCAGGGTGCTAGCCGTCAAATTATTACCATTTATAAAGAAATAAAACCAAGCTGACATGAAGTGCTTGATTTTCATGTAAAAAACCATGCCAATGTACATCATGTCAAATCAATTTTGGCTCAAATTTCATAAAAGTGATAATAAAATGTAATGATTAGTAAGCAAATAGTTTTATTAAAATGAATTAAAATATTAAATTTTTTTAACAAAATCTATCAATCATCGTGACAATTCCATGTCCTACAATTATGTATCAAAAGTGATACATAAGGTAGTATTATGAAGTTTGTTTTGACGCAAATCGATTTATCTCTGAATGAAATGTCAACATAGTAATAGATATCGTTCATGCAGTTAAAAAACCACTATCTGATATAAAACAGATAACATACTGAATCAAGTTGAAACAATACATTCGCTAAGAGATGTATTATTGGATCTATAGGACAATGAGCAGATCTACTTATGGGTGCTTAGTAATAGGGGAACCCCTAATGAGACAATTAACTTTTGGTAGAACGGATACAGAGATTTTCATGCATCAGTTTTACCAGGGCATTGCATACTACAATGCCAGGACTAAAGGAAATGATAGATTTTATTATCACAATGGGCCTTACTGGACCCAAGAGTGTCCGGATTGACATCAGTGTGTATAATTTGGATTTAAAAAAAATTTCACCATCATCAGTTCAAAGATGACAAGTAGGTGACCCAAATTCGTTTTATTTTTTTTTTTCAAAATCTTGTAGTAATGAATGAACAGAACATATGCACATAGGACATGTTCATATTTTGATAATTATGCAGCTCAAATTACTATTTAATCGCTTGTGTAATTAAACAATAATTTGAAATCCACACATATGTACACAGATGCTCGTACATATATTTCACTTGTGCTCATATCGGCAAACTGACACTCTCAAAAAGGCAATAAATTTGTCATAAATTTATTACATTCATCTTCCCTTCTCTTTCCATTCCATTCCATTTCCTCTATATTACTGAAAATATTATCTTAAAGCAACCTTTCTTAACCCACTTACACATCTGCTTAAAACCACACATACACATACACATACACACACACACACTAACTCATAATGACATAAATCACCTCATATTTCTGCACTATCTACTCTCTGGCTCAGTGTCATAAATATTGTCAACAAAAAAAAAGAGAGAAAAAAAGTCCAGGAAATGAAAGTAAAATTGAAAACGAAAATTTCATTGAAATATCATCATGTAAAGAAAAAAGTTGACATTCCCCACAAAAACAACAAGAGAGAGAGAGAGAGCAATTAATCTTTATTTTATTGGTTTTTTTGTCTAGTCTCTCGCTCTCCCCCTCCCTCTTTTTTTCTCTCTCTGTATTCAATTAATTTAAACAATCAATGCCGCTCTGCTGCGAGCACATTATTATCAACGTTGAAGGCTAAAACTGACAAACGGATTGACGACAATGTTGTCATGTTCATTCATTCCTTCGTCTGTTCATTCATTCATTCATTCATTTGCTTATTCATTTATTTTTTTCATTGTGTTGAAATGATTAATTACCGGCAATAAAATATCTTTTTCAAGTAATTTATAAAATTTTATTGATGAAATTACAAACAACAAGAGAAATAAAAAAAGAGAGAGGGTGGTTTAGTTTACAACAACAAATTTAAATATTTGAACAGGGGTCTCCGTAGTGCAATGGTTTTTTTTAACAGAAATGAAAATGTTGATCCCTGTTACCACTAGATTACCACCATTGTCAACCAATCAATCTACCTTCCCACGACAATCGGATCTTCGCTCCGGAACGACCCGACTCAACATCGGTAAAGGATTTTCAACCCAGCGAAAGCTGTATCAACCGGAAGTTTTTTCTCAAGGGAAAAGCTTCCGGAGACAACAGCCGAACTGTTACAACAACAAGCAATCAATCTTTGGAGCTGTTATGTGCCATTATTTCCTGATGTAGTCCACTAAACTCGCTCATCTGTCATCATGATTGTGCTGGTGTAAGCTCTATTCGCAGCTATTCGTCTTTTCATAGTGCTTCGTTATACTATAAACCCTTTTGTCTTCCAGACAAAATATCACCATAACCTCTACCACAATTTCTGTTGAGAAGCATTACTCTGAAAGCATCTCTAATCAGGTCCACTTCATCTGAGATTTGTGGACGAATGCATGTTTTCAGCTTGTATTGGTAAGTCATTGTGCAAGGATCTGTAACGCCAACTTGTGCATCCTTCATGCTGCCTTAGAATGAATGACGCACTCACGAGTGACCTGATAACAATCTCTGAGTGTGGCCTTGCGAACAGGGTCGTTTTTAATGCGCGCAAGACCCAATGTTGTTCTTTGACACACCGGCGTGATGCTGGTGCTGCTGTTCTGTCATCTGTATCTATGGGTAATGTAAATAAAGAGGAGGCGGATGCTCTTGATGTTCTGGGCATGAGAATTAATTGTGATGCTCGTTGGAACGATCACATTTTTCAAGTGTCGAAGGAGGCATTCAAGTGCTTTGGTTTTTTAAAACGGTGCAGAAAATACTTCACTCCACCCGACCTTCTTACTATTTACAGGACCTTTATTCGTCCTCGTATGGAGTACAACTCTCATGTATGGGCCGGTGCTTTAAAGTCTATTTTGAAGCTTCTCGACCACGTACAGGAGAGGGCGAAGGTGCTTATTAATGACAGTAGGATATCCAACTCTATTGATTCGTTGGAGCATCGTCGCAATCTGGCGTGTGTTTCATTGTTCTATCGGTACTATAATGGGAGGCGTTCTCGAGAGATAGGGGGCTTGGTTCGCGATAATCACATATTTTTACGTGGTACTCGTACTTCTCGCAGAGCACATCCTTTTTTGGTTGATTGTCCAGTGAACCGCACAATGCATTACAGGGAAAATTCATTTTTTGCCCGCACTGCTCGCTTGTGGAATGATCTTCCTGCGTCAGTTACGATATTGGTAAGTTTAAATCAAATGTCCACAAACACTACTCCCTCTTTCCACCTTCCTATAACCTATTTTCCTAAACCTGCACAATGCATTGCATGAGTAGGGGCCATCCCCTGAGTGCTGGTTTTACCAAAAAAAAAAAAATTATTCCATAGATAGACGAACTTTCCATAATTTTGGTTTACCTCTCTCTCTCTCCCTCTATACTCGGAATTAATTTGTATATTAAACGTCCAGTAGAACTGTCTTAGACTAGACTAAGTGGTCTCTACTTCTTGAAGATTAAGGTTCCACTTTAGCTAGAATTTAAGGCCCGTCGTGTTAGCACCATTAACAGCCTACATGGGGATCAAAGACTTCGCATATGAAATCAACCGACTACAAAATAAATTTCACTATTACGGCAGTCCATGCTTTTTTATTTAAATTTAAAAATCATCGCCTCTTCGTGGCAACAAAAAACAGCCTCTTCCTCTGAACCAGACCTTCAGCTGCTGCAGAAGTTTGTTTGCGAAATGCCAAGACTTTCGACATGCTTTCCAAAAGAGCAATGGCCTATGAGAACCGCAATATTGAAATGGAAGGCGATGATAAACTTCTCTGTAAAACGACAAGAAAATACCTCAATTAAAGCAATCAAAACACCTTTCCCCAGTAACATGTCGGAAATATTTGTGGTACATGTAACAGACCTGTTCAGTTCATAAGCAATGCAATTACCATACCATGCCTTAGAACGCATATGAGACTCACTGCATTATTCGAAATTCCTTAAAAAATCCTATGCATTCAGAGACAAACAAGTAAGGACATCGAGCTGACGTTCGGGCGCAGTCAGGCCGTTCGAATAAATGAAGACATTTTCAGGGACATCTCATTACCCCAAAAGCATTGCACCGCCTTAAGTATAACAAGTGATTCCTAAAAACAATAGCAATTGATTCCAAAGCCTATTATTTCTAGCATTTTAAGAGCCATCAGCATATACGTCAAAGGAATGTAATCGTTTCGATTATGTTTACGATTTCATAATATCGCAGCCTGTTTATAGTTTGGGAAAAAAGTTAACTGCACATGATCTTAATTCTATCAATACTTACTTACTTACTTCAATAGAAGATTTGAAGGCAGTATATGTGTAATGATAGGTCTTAACTCCTTATCTCAATCATGGTCTTATCAAACATGTAAATCGCTTTTTGGCTCCATTGTATTATACCAACAGAAATGTTTGAGGTTCTAATGAACCCCTAAATACGCTCTCTTTTTATATAAGCATAGTGAGATTCACCGTAGTCTAGTAGGTAGTGTGTTGGTTTATTACACGTGAGGCCTCGGTTCAAACCTCATGTCAGACAACTCCAATAAAACGAAATACTAACAAATATTTCTTCGATGACTTCTTCTCAGCAGATTTCTGGCAAAAATTACCATGAAAAGTTTTTCAAACAAATCTGTCGTTCGAAATCGACTTTAAACTATAGATCCCGGCATTCATGCATATAATTAGGACACAGCAGGAAGCTAGGTCGTAATCCTGACCAATTATGTATGTATGTATGAGGATCGACAAAACTTCATCAATACAGTTTTGACAGAATGTCGATACGATACGATTAAAGTGAACAACTCTGTCACACATTTTGGAGGCGGTGGGGGTCACCACAGATTTATAAAGTTCTAAAATTCCAATTTCAGACTTGTTTTTTCCATTGCCTTGGGGCATTTTCTTTTTTAACTCACTACCATCATCGTATATGGATTTGTCCATTGAAAAAGGAGAAAAATTTTTAAATTGTTTAAAATATTCTTTAACGATGTTATTATCCGTGCTTAAACTATTTATTTATTTGCTTAAAAGGACTTTCAGAGAAAGTTTAGTAAACCAATAAAAACCAAGAAGAACAAAAAAAAACAGACAAAATAAATACGATTTTTAACGAGATTTTTGCCAATATTTTTGCCATTTTAAGTTTCTAAAGCCAAAGTTAAAATATTTCCTCTCTTTTTTTACGTTTAAAAGTTTTAATAAGATTTTCTTTAGCCCTTCCTTCCTTCCAACTTTGCTTATGTATGCATACGTATACGTATGTATATGACCATTGCAATGGCCATTGTAATATCGTTTACAACATAATCTCTTTCACTCTCTCATGCTTTTATTCCATTCGATTTCATTCATTCTAGTGTATTTCATTCTTTCATTCTCTTTTCAATAAACAAATATTTGTTTTAGTTTTTAATATCCATGAGCCACACACATACAATGATACTTCCATCCCCATTCCTACACTGCTACCCCTATCAACGGATATCCTTTGCAAAACCCATTTACATACTCATTCTCATGCTTATTCTCTACAATAGTTTCAGTTTTAGTGTTCTGGCCTGTCTAACTACATCCTGTGTGTGTCATTGTTAGTATGTATGCGTGTGGGAGGGATGTGTAGAGAGTAGGGGTAGAGTAGTGTAGAATAGAGAAATACATGGTAAAAGTATTACTTTTAATAAGAAAGACTTGTTGTTGTTGTGTTCTTTTATTTTATTTTTTCAAATATTTCCAAATTTTTCATTTTCCAATTGAAAATATATTTTTCAAAGAAATTTCTTAAAAAAAAAAAAACTGTTGTATTTAATTCTTCTTCTTCTTTTTCTTTTTGTTTTGTTTCTTTTTATAATTCATAATGAATGGCATTCGAAAATGTATGGTTTCTAAAGGAAGGCTTTAAGCTTAGAACAATGCATGCAAAAGTTTGGTTAAGAAAACTGCAGCAATTATTCAATAGGAGTTCAATTTCTCTTTAACAATGTGTAAGGAATCATATGCAAGTGTTCCAACCAATGGTAAACCGTACATGGCAAAATTTAAAAATTCAAACGCGTTAATACAAAATTTGTAGAGTCCATGTGTAAAGAGACGAATTTTAGAGCGTACCTTTGCAAGTCCGGGTTTCAAAAATAATGTTGAATCAATTTCCTAGTCCCAATACAATGAACTGAATGAGCAGCGATCATCCCCTAAGTGATGATCATAATTAGAATGAATAAAAATAATTCACCCCAAACGGTGATTATTAACCTCAAGATATTGTTTTTCTACAATCATTTTCGTGTTCGCCGCCTTCCGTATGCGAGAGTTTTTATTTTGACATCATGGATGAAGAAAATTTTGTCAAAAAAAAAGTAAGAATTGGAAGCCAATCAGCCACAAGTATACCTACGGCATTGTAAATGATCAGCTGGTCTTGATTCTTACATGATTTGAACTATGTCGTAACGAGACATAACGTATTCCCAACTGTCACACTTTATTATTCCAATTCCAATAATCGTTTAGACGTGCCAGATTACTGCAACCATAGGATATACTCAGAAGTCGCCGTAGTCTATTAGGTAGTGTGTTGGCTTATTAGACGCAAAAGCCTGGGTTCGAGCCCCGGGCCAGGCATCAAAGACAAAATACAAAAAGTATTTTTTCGGCGACTTCCTCTCCGTAGATTTCTGGCAAAAACTCTGAGAGTAAATAAAAATTGCCATGAAAAATTTCTCAATAAAAAAAAATCTGTCGTTCGGAGTCGACTTTAAACAGTAGGTCCCACCACTCATGTATAAAATTAACACACACAGCATAAGTGGTGTGAGAAACTAGGACGTTGTACAATGGGTCAATTCGACCTCCGGGTACTGTACTTGTCTTAATTGACAAGTACACGTCCTCTAACCTAACCTAACCTAAGATATATTCAATTGCTTTCAATCTATATAGGGGGTCTCTCTGTAATGTTCCTCCCAATCCTAATACTTGATTCATTATGAGTTTCATTAACTCCGTATTGATTCCAAATATGTGTTCTTATGATTTATTCAACATTCAATCACAAATAAAACTTTAGATTACCTCAAAAGCACTTGGTTTGAGAAGAGCCTCACATACATCTCTTCCCACTCCACAGAAGGGTATTGGCCATATTAGCGACATGGTAACTTCCTTAATCTTTCTCTCACCGAAGCGATAATTTCAACAGTAAGTATATTGCAATACGGTACAATCCTGTCCGTATCTTTAAGGGTTCTTTATATTTTTGACAATTCCCTCTAGAACTTGGGAAAGTGCTTCGCAACATGATTTAGTAAAAAAATTTAAAAGATGCATCATTTTTTAACAGACCGGCCATTTTGTGATATAAGGGGTTATCCATTTCGTGGTTTCAAAAGTATGGGACTGGAATTCGACATCTGTGAAACCAAGTTGTGAAACCAGTTTTTTTCTTTTCAGTTGAAAGTCTGACATTGACGAAAATGGATCGCTTAACTATCACACAACGCATAAAAATTATCAAAACCTACTACAAAAATGGTGATTCTGCCACAGCCACGTATCGAACTAAATTTTCTTAAGCGATGAAGCACATTTCACATTCACTTCTTCGAAATCGACGATGGAACGACTGTCGCCATCAATTCGGAGCGTTATGGTCATATTATAACCGACCTTTTTTTGCCTGCTATTGAAGAACACGACTTGGAGAATATGTGGTTCCAACAAGACGGTGCCACATGCCACACAACTCGAGCGAATATGGCTTTATTGCAAGAGACATTTCCTGGCCGCGTAATTTCTTGTCGTGGTGATATCAACTGGCCACCAAGATCATGTGATTTGACACCATTAGACGTTTTTTTGTGGGGCTACGTGAAAGACCGTGTTTATGCAGATAAACCTTCAACTCTTAAGCACTTAAAAACCAACATTCGTCAAGTTATGGCTGAGATGGATAACTCTATACAAATGGGTCAAAAACATATGCTACTTAACAGCAGCAAAAGTTTTGGCTCCCAAAATGAATTATTACGAGTCTATAGGTAAACACGCGGGTTTTTCCAAACAGAAGTCTCATTTTAACCTGGATAGGAAATCCAAAAGACAGTACAGAGCAATACTCTCTCACAGTCCGGTCGCCATTCCAGTACTCGTTTCTTATTAGTTTAAATAGAAGACGGTATGGGTGTCTGGAGAAGTTGAGTAGGATAGTTCGGGAAAATAACTTTACCCTCTACTGGGTTCTAGATCACGTTCGAATCCTTTGCAAGGAGAAAACAGATATGCCTGCGAGTAAAGGGAAGTTTCGATGCCCCTTATGTGGTCAGAACCTTTCTGTGAAGTGGAAGTGGATATTTGTCAAAGTATACTCAACGAGAAGTCGCCTAGGTCTAGTCTAGTCTAGTAGGTAGTGTGTTGGCTTATTAGACATAAAGCCAGGGTTCGAGCCCCAGACCAGACATCAAAAAAAAAAATACTAAAAGTATTTCTTCGGCGACTTCCTCTCAGCAGATTTCTGACAAAAACTCTGAGAGTAAATAAAATTGCCATGAAGAGGTTCTCAAAAATCTGTCGTTCGGAGTCGACTTTAAACTGTAGGTCCCGCCACTCATGTATAACATTAACGCTATGTTTGGTGAGAAGCTAGGTCGTAACCTGACCAATTATTAGGGTTGTAATGACCAATTATGTATGTATGTATACCCAACGAGAGCGAAGATAAAGAGAAGAAAAGACTTTGCTTGTGCTTGAGGCAATCGAAACCTTTGTTGGGAAGCTGTAATATGATGGCTCTGAATCATGCATCGGAAATAACCATAGAAATAACTTGTCCCCAGTCACAGTAGTCTAGTATGTAGTGCGTTGCTTATTAGATGTGAGGCCTCGGTCCAAACCCCAAGTCAGACATCTCCAGCAAAACGAAACAGATTTCTGACAAAAACTCTGAGAGTAAATAAAATTGCCATGAAAAAGTTTCTCAAAAAATCTGTTGTTCGGAATCACCTTGCAATTGTAGTGCCTGCCAATCATGTAAAAAATTAACACACGCAACATAAGTGGTGTGAGAAACTAGATTTATATCCTGACAGAAGAGATGTAATAACCAATTATGGATGTATGTACGTATGGATGTATGGTACCCAGTCTTTCGGCAAGGCATTGTAAACTCAGAGTAGATTGTCTGGAGCGCAGCATGCAGATTCTATGACGATAAGAATAAATCACTGGAATGGAGTTATAGAACATGTGGGGTATTAATGCATTCCAGAAGGAAACACTTGGACGCATACCAGATATTAGGCAGGGCATTATCATTTTTGATACTGGTTAACATTTTGAGGTTTGCTAGGACTATAGGGTTGGCAGATGCTTTATAGCGACATCGTATAAAGTAGGAGGAGAGTAAAATAGGTTGTATTGATGGCCTTGCCACAATTGTAGTCCTTAGAGTACTAAGTTGGCACCCGTTGCTCTATGTGTGTACATGTGTTAGAGGATTGCGGTTCCAAAAACGATGTGAATTATTAAATTGCACACATCTGCAGCAAATCTCTCAGTTTTAAGTTATGCGTTCAATAAATAAAAATTTTCAATATTTCTTCTACTTTGTTCTGGGTTTTCCTTTGTATTTTGATAAGAGGATTTTTTCCAAAATAAATTTATAGAAAATATTTGAAAGACATACATACATAAATCGTTTGTTTTATTACGTTTTATTAAAAATAATATTCTTAAAAAAAAAACAAAATTTGTATTTAAATTTCAAAATAAGTCTTCGTTTGTATTTGTTTCGCTCAGTAAATGTCTTTCTTTCTTTTATTTGTTACACAGACAAGTGCCAGTAACAAGTATTTTTCTAATTAGATTTTCTTCTTTTCGATTTCTGAGAATTTCATAAAACAGCTTAAATATTTTTTTCTGTCTTTTTTCTGCTCTGTTTTTCCTCTTTTAAATAACAATAAACAACTTAGAATTTTTATTTCATAATAAAGTTTTCACAAAAAAAAAAAAAATAACGAGAGGTGTCATGGAAAGCAATTGGCAGAAGGAAAAAAAGAAATCCAATAAAACTATTTTGAGGATATATTAAAGCTTTAAAAAGTTTCCAAACAGATTCATTAAAAATATTTACGGTTTTAAAAATTTCAAAATTTTTCAAACACCCTACTTGCAACACTCAATGGACCACGTGTTTCTTTAAATAATTCTTTGAAGAACAAATAAAACAAACCATGAAGGAAAAGAGGAATATTTTGTTAGAAAGCGAGAGTTGGTTGGTTGGTGGGTCTATTCTAAAGTAAAATTTTATTTTTTTTTTCTTGTCTTAAATTAAATTTGTTTTTATCAAGAGAAAAAATAATAAAAAAAGAATTCAATCGTGTTGTTGCTTAGAAGAATGAAAATAAAATCATCTTCATTCGTTTATGGGAAAGAAAATATGCTTAAAGAGAACGAAATGATTACGAACGAACTTTTTAAATGCAAAATAGCAAGAAACGATAACAAAAAAAAACAGAGAAAGAAAGAAAAAAAGATACGAAAACTTTATGTGTCAAGAATTTGACCAAGTTTAAATTGAAAAGTGAAGAAAAACTTGAAAAAAAGATAGACAGACAGACAGACAAACAGGCAACTGTTTTGAAAATTTCGATCCAAACAAACAAATCAAAAACAAATCAACGAAAAAATAAAAATTCCAGAAAAAATGGTATGATGACTTCTGTTGTACCTATTGGACTTGAAATAGATTGATTTACACTCCAATACTATGCTCAGACATGTACTTTTATTGAATTAATATTCGGTTTATTGATAACAATATTTTTGGTGTTCAGGCACAAAATTTATTTGACAGCTGGTAAACAAAACAGCTGATTGCTTCAACAACATTGCTTTTAATTTAATCGCGAAAATTAGTGCCAAAAAAATTTGATAAAAAATGGAAAACAATACATTGGAAAAGGTTCTACTAATGATTAACCGAAACGTCGAGCTTTTGCGATTAGTAGGGAATATTTCTGACTCCAAAGTGGCTTCTCTCAGAAGGATGAGAAAGAAAAAATTTACAATACTGCTTAGCTTTTTTTGTTTGTCGTTGTTTTGTTTTCTTGTTGTTGACATTTGAGTTGTCAAACATCAATAGAAAGTGTTCGGAAAATAGTAATATGCTCACTGAACGTACTTATGACAGTGCTGTATTTGAAGTTTTAATCAATATTATAACAATTTATGAATTTATTGAGCAATAATTAATCGACATTTTATATGAAATATTCAGATCAATAATGCCGTTTATTGCGATTTTCTCGATATACGTGCATGTCTGAACATAGTCTATGGAAAGTTTAATTGGAAAATTAATGTTTTAAACAATTATGGTACTATTCCTGGTACTAGTCCTCATGTTAAAATTGTTCAACCTGAAGTATAAACAGACAAAGTTGCTCAACTCTGTGTCTTTTAACCCTGGACGGCTACTGTTCGTCGAATCGACGAAGCTCATTTAATCTTTATCATGTTATTCTTTCATATTTGACCAAATTTCGATCTTTTTTCTACAACGTTAATTGATAATGAAAGCTTGCAGTCCTACAGTAACCAATTAGGGTTAAAGTGTTTGTCGATTCAACGAAGAGTAACCTTAATGTCGCCACTTGAACTCGGCGTAGTCTAGTAGGTAGCGTGTTGGCTTATTAGACGTAAAAGCCAGGGTTCGAGCCCCAGGCCAGACATCAAGACAAAATACAAAAAGATTTTTTTCGGCGACTTCCTCTCAGCAGATTTCTGACAAAAACTCTGACAGTAAATAAAATTGCCATGAAAAAGTTTCTCAAAAAATCTGTCGTTCGGAGTCGACTTTAAACTGTAGGTCCCACCTATCATGTATAAAAATTAACACACACAACATAAGTGGTGTGAGAAACTAGGACGTTGTACAATGGGTCAATTCGAACTCCGGGTACTGTACTTGCCTTAATTGACAAGTACACGTCCACTAACGTAACCTAACCTATCTACTACACTACGGCGATGAGATTATGCTGCGTATGCGAAAGTTTAATGCCAAAAACTTGAACATATAAAGCACAACTCACTTTGCGCAGCATTTTGGAGTCTCAAGGGCAGCACTAAGAACTTTAGGTAACTCAAACCGGAGTCCTAAATAGTATTGTGAAATCAAACTTTATATTGACGAAGTTATAGTCGAATGGAAGAAGTCCATAGCTTCTCAATAGTACAACATGATTATAATCCACATTAGATCGGGACTAAACTGAATCGAAACTTGCTGCAACTAGAGTTGGAAACGAATATAGTGCACTAGTACAGTCAGAACAGATGACAGTCTTGCACCCTCTCTATAGTGAGCACTGCAGAGCAAGTATGTCTCTTACCCAACCATTTACAATTTTTTTTAGTTTGCTTTTAAGTCTCAACTTCTCAAAATTAAAAATTCTCTTTTCAAATAATTTCTTGTTTTTGCTTTTGAACCTTCCTTAAAAAGATAACCAATATTTAAGTGAAAACCATTTAATTTCTTCTAGAAAACCTATCAAACTGGGCAAACTGGCACTTTTTTTTGGTACAATTTAAACCATTAATTTAAAAATTTACTATTCATACACACCTCTTCTTCTACCTTTTTTAATGGGATTCATAGAAATAAAAAATAAAAAGTAGAAAAGAATACAGAGAAGAGTAGCTAAGAAAACTGTTCATGGCAGCGTATAAATATTGTTGAAAACATTAATGGTCGACCATAAAAATTTTTCTCAAAAAAAAAAGAGAGAGAGAGAGAAAACACCATCCAGGAGAGCGAAAATAAGTAAAAACAAAAACAAAAAGAGAAACAAACTTGAGTGATTACTTTGAAAACGTGTTGGTAATCATTCATTCAGTCTTTTACCTGAATTTCAGATTTTTTTTCAACCAGAGAGAGAGACAGAGAGAGAGAGACTATCCACAGAGTTAAATACACATACGCAGATTACACAGACAAGACTCTTGTATTGCATATGCATGGAATGGAATATGCACCACCAAGTTATGTACATAAATATGTAAGCACTCTCACACTCAGACACACACAAAGAGAGAGAGAGATATTTACAAGCAGCCCCCACATAGAGAGTGAAAAATTGGAAAAGATTTACAGACACTCATAAAATCCAAACTTACATTTACGTGTTAAGCCACACACTCACACAAAAAATATTTCTTAACGGGGCTCTAACGTTACTCTCACCACACTCTTGCTCCCGCACTTTTACTCGTGTTCCCTTTTTTGTGCTTATCTTACACTTGAATGTTTTTATTTTATAAACATATATTGTAAGTGTATAGGTGTTTAAGTTTATATACTTGTATGTGTGTGTATATATGTGTGCAGGTGTATTTCAAATGATATGCTAGTATGACTAATAATTTAAGGTACTTTATATTGTAGTTCTCTCTCTCTCTCTCTCCCTCTCTAGGATACACTTAGTTTGTGGTTGTTTTTGTAGGTTAAATTTTGCTTAAAAAATTTCTTCTACTTTTTTTCATTTCTTCTCTGCCCCCCCCCCCCCCCCCTCTGCTTGGCTCAAAAACCACTAAATATTTTTCTGCTTGGTTTTGCTTTTTTATTAGAAGTTTTGAAATTGTTTGTGTATATGTGTATGTGTGAGAGAGAGAGTGTGTGCATAAGTTTAAAAGTGTTTAAGAGTGTTACACTTGTACGGTGTGCATAATCTAGGGCATCTGTGTAATACTATGGCTATGGCACTGACACTTGCAGCTCATGTACTGGTATTAATGCCCCCCTTAATTTAACACTCTGCTGGCGTAGATCTTTAGTAAAATGTTTTAAATTTTTAAACGAATTTTTTTTCATAATTTTTCTTTTTGGTTTTCAATCCACAGGGTTAAAGTACTTAAAGAGTAAGATTTTCCTTACACACACACACACATACATATATATGGAGTTGCATCAACTTTGTGGCATTGTTTCTTTTATTTTTTTTTTAGAAAATCTGACACATCCATCGCCAGCACTTTATGGTTTTGTTGTTTACAAATTTAATTTATTTTCTGCTGAAAGTGTTGTTCGTAAAGTGTTTTGTCTTTACTTTCTTGTTTTATGGCAAAATGTTGCCTTCAATAACATGCTGCATAATTTTGTGTCATATTGATTGGAGGAATACAAACTTTAAAACAAGAGAAGTGCAATTAAAAGTTTTTTCCCATATCTATTGGGTTATCCATTAAGTGATTTCAAAACCACCATTATGGCATGGCTGTTAGATTTGATATTTGATGTGCTGATGACTCATCACATAATATTCACATTGTGTTCGAGATGATCGCCATTCTAAGCAAACATTCTTTGAGTTTAAGGTGCTCTATATAAGGACCGGTTGCTATCCTCAGATTATTTCTGGATAGGCTGATGCCTGGCTTAAATCTCTTCCTATCGTAATTACGCTTGGGTTTGTGGAGAGTCTCCGCTTCGCTATATCTTGCTATCGGTTAGTATATCCTTTGTAACATCCCTTCCCACTACACAGTACTGATCTGGCATTAACTTAAACGCAACAATCCTTACTAGGATTGATTATTGGATTCTCTAAACCTACGCTCTGATATTCAGTTTTATACTAAGAGATGTAATGCGTGATCCTGTTGCTGATTTTCATAGACCAGTTAATCAGGACTTCTGATGCAAATGTTGTTATTAAGGTCATCATAATCAGTGTACTGTGTGCTGTTAAAAAAAATTTTAAGAGACTAGAAGAGTTATGGAGTTATGGTCAGTTTCTGTAAGCCAATTTTATCGATTTCTAGGCGTTGCCATAAATTGGCTTATGCTGGAGTGCTTTTCATTTGAATTTGGAACTCAAGTTTCACTGATGCTGATAGAGGGCTAAAGTAACAAGCTTTCAATGTTGATTCAATGCTAGAAAAACAGGCTTTCAATGCTGATTTTTGAAACAATATTATCTAGAAAGGTGAAGCTTATCTCTCACTCGGTGGTCTCATCAACAAGCAAAGTAGTCACATAAGGGCCTTAGTGAAACAGGAAGGATAATAGAAAATAAATTTCAAACGAAAAAAATTCTCTTTAGTACGCATTATGGTATGCCGCTGTTATTGCATTGTTACTGTCAATTGAGAATGCAACGGCCATATGACAACCGAATTTTTTGACCCACAATTTAAGATTATGAACTGCATGGTATGTCATTTCAATACGGCGGTACCATCACACACACAACAAGACTGATTTTGATTTAATTGTGTGAAAAGAAAAAGAATTTTCACGTTTTGGTTCGGACATCAAGATCAGGCTACATTACATGTCGTTAGACTTTTTTGACTTCTCTGACTTTAAAGCTTTAGAAAACCTAGTTATCCTCGAAATGTATGAAAAACTGCTGCACCAATCCACAGGAAAATACTTAAAATACATCATATTCCATATATGGCAAGGTCCAAGCATCATAGTGAAATAAAAGTTTTATCGAATTTTGAAAACCAAAAAATGGTTATTAATTGCCTTTTAAAAAATTCTGTGATAAAATATATTATGAGCCATGCAAATCCATAGGCTCACAGCACTTTGGACCACAGTGGTCAAATTTGTTTCATAAAGGGGGATATTGCAGCTACTGTCAAAGCTGAGTACTTGTAAAATTTAATGTACTCCTTCCACACCAGACTCTGATCAAATAAAGGGTCCACCAAATAACTTTTTTTTTTGAAAATGATTCTCAAATTTCTTTTTTTTATTTGAAAGTACAATCCTTCCGGTTAATAATGGAAAATAATTTCATTTAAATGGCTGCCTCGGCTGGCCATGCAGTAGCCTACACGATCGGTCCAATTTTTAAGCACATTATCGATTGTGTGCAGCTGTATTTCACCAATGGCTTTACGAATATTGTCCTTTAAAGCGTCAATTGTCTCTGGCTTGTCGGCGTAACACTTATCTTTGACGGCACCCCACAAATAATAGTCCAACGGTGTCAAATCGCAGCTCCGATGTGGCCAAACGACATCAGCTCTGCGGCTGATAATGCGATCTTCAAAAACAGGGCGCAAAACATCGAGTGTAGCTTCGGCTGTGTGGCACGCAGCGCCATCCTGTTGAAACCAAATGTTGCCCATATCCTCCTCTTCAATTTTTGTGAACAAAAATTCGTTCAACATGGCCCGATAACGATCGCCATTGACTGTAACGGCCACTCCTTGCTCATTTTCGAAGAAAAATGGCCCAATTATGCCTCTGGACCAAAATCCGCAACAAACAGTGACTCGTTTTGGGTGCGTCGACTATTCAATGTATGCCTGCGAGTTTTCTGTGCCCCAAATGCGACAATTTTGCTTGTTTACATACCCGCCAAGACCAAAATGAGCTTAATCTGAAAAGATGATTTCTTTTGCCAAAATCGGCATCTTCTATAAGTCGACCGCAGGGCCACTTAGCGAAGCGAAAACGCATTGGATGGTCAATTGGTTTCAACTCCTTAACCAATTGGACTTTGTATGGCGTCATACCAAGGTCTTTATGCAAAATTCGTCTCAATGATGTCTCCGAAATGTTCAATTGTTGAGAACGACGGTGAATTGGTGTTGATGGCGCTTCACGCACACTTTCTGCCACAGCAGCAATATTCTCGGGCGTACGCACTGTTTTTGGCTTTTCACATACGAACATACGGAGTTGACGGTGCTTCACATCTTCCAAAATCCGTACACAATTTTCGCACACATTCTGCAACACTCCCATGATTTTCAAAGTAATGTCGCAATATTTCCCAGCGTTGTTCAAGCGTATACACAACCATATTCGTTCAGCCGAAGGATAAAACTAATTATCTGTCAAATCAGACATGAGCTAACTGTTACCATTCACGAAATAAGCACTAGTTGAAAAAAAAAGTTAGATGGCGGACCCGATATATTCATGTATAGTAAATGACAGTTACTTTTAAGGCCTTGCATTTTTAGTAAAACACGGCTAAAAATACATAGATTCCAACATCATATTAATAAGCAAACATTTTTTTACCAACTGGATGTCAAGTATTAGATGCTAAGGTTGCACACAAATTTTTAAAACATTAACAAAGAACAACAACAAAAAAAACACAAAACTTTACTGTACGAATTCGTTTTTTATAACATTTAAGTCATTTTCAAACCATTTTGTTTTCTACATCCCAAAATCTTGATTGATTTTCCATGAGTTGGCAAATAATTGTGAAAACCCTTTTTCTATTATTTTATTTTTTTTTTGTTTGTTTTTATCTTTGTTTTCATGTTTTTCATTTTTATTTTTATGGCTTTTTTAAGTTTCCGTTATATTGTGGCAACATCTGTGGCTGAAATCTTATGGCATAGGCCCATACCTCCCCTCCCCCCATGGCTTAATGTTCTTTGTAAATAATTTATAACTTTAAATGAATTTAAATTATTTTTATATGGGGATTACACAGATTTATGACCCTTTATTATATTAGAAAAAAACGTGGAGGAGGGGGGTACTTTGGGAGAAAACAAGAACAAAACAAAGAAATAATTTAATACAAATAAATTGAAGGAATTTAATTTAAGATTGTAGAGGATTTCCAATATAAATGTGAACAGGGGGTAAGATGGTGTAACAGACTGGATATACTATTGATATGGTACTCATATATCCCATCACTATCCACTTCAGAGACAGTCAGCATTTTAGACCAGTCTTAAATGTGATTTATCCACTCTTTAGAGATTTAATGGCAGTGTTAGTGCCAGTGATCTCGATATACTGCAATTCCAGATTTGCCCAACGGCAGTTGTTATAGTCATTGCTTTAGTCTGATCAGTAATAGGGCAGTGGAGGGCACAATCTAAGGCTCATCTGTTCTAAAACGATTACACATCCGGCTATGGTGGCCAGTCTAGTCGTAAATAAAATGCTTGCGCTTTAAGCAGCCATTGAAATCGTTAGGCGCCTCAACGTCTGCTGTAGTAACAAATATTTAAAAGAAAACAACAACGTTTGTTTCGATGCAATGTATCACAAACAAGCCAAAAACATATCGAACTTTACTGCGCATGGATTCTTTTTTGTATCGAAATAGAATAAAAAAAGGCATAACCCTTGATTCTGTAACACAAACGATTTCGGATGAATGCTTAAAGTTTGTAGTCGCCGTGATCTAGTATGTAGTGTGTTGGCTTATTAGACGTAAAGCCAGGGTTCGAGTCCCCGGCCAGACATCAAAATAAAATACAAAAAAGTATTTCTTCGGCGACTTCCTCTCAGCAGATTTCTGGCAAAAAAAACTCTGAGAGTAAATAAAATTGCCATGAAAAGTTTCTCAAAAATCTGTCGTTCGGCGTCGACTTTAAACTGTAGGTCCCGCCACTCATGTATAAAATTAACACACACAACATAAGTGGAGTGAGAAACTAGGTCGTAATCCTGACTGAAGGGTTGTAATGTCCAATTATGTATGTATGTATGTATGCTTAAAGTTTGCCAAAAGTTTTCAAACAATTGAGTGTTTTTTTATGCAGGCAGACGTTTTTTTGAGATCGTTCGTCTTCCAGAAACAGATTGAAAATGTATAGTTGTTGTGTGGTATGCCGTTCGGCGTTGCCTGTTAATTGAAGAATATTCTGGTGCTTTCCTCTGAGACGCAGTGGTTCCACGTATTTATGTATTCTAATGATTCGCTTTCCTCATGACGGAGTGTACGTATTGGGTTTGAATCAGCCTAATGCCAACCTTAGGCTGCTTGATAATCTAAGGCATTGTAATTAACCAACAAAAGCTTAGATTGAGAGGAGAGTGCGGCTGTATTCATCTATTCTTTCGCCGAGTGTACCCTTTCAAATCCCTCTTGCTACTTTATAGAAAGTTTCTGGGCTCATTACAGGCTTGAATGTTACATTCCAAGAAAGCTGATGTGCATGTTGATTAAATTGAATTTCTACATGTCCTAGGCCTCCGCTCTGCCTAGTTGATTCGTTATTCCTTTTTAATTTCCAGCCAACTTTGCTTAGAAAAGAAATTCAGAAATGTTAATAGGCTCTGAATTTCTCTATGTGGCACTGTTAAAACACTCTTGGCTCACTATATATAGTTTACCTGAACTGTATACATACATACATACATAATTGGTCATTACAACGCAGTATCATACACCATTTATGTTGTGTTTGTTAATTATATACATGAGCGTCGGGACCTACAGTTTAAAGTCGACTCCGAACGACAGATTTTTTTGAGAAATTTTTTGCCAGATCTCTGCTGAGAGGAAGTCGCCGAAGCAATATTTTTCGATATTTCGTTTTGTTGGAGATGTCTGACCTGGAGTTTGCACCATGGCCTCATATCTAATAACACACAACCTATTAGACTATGGCGACTTTATAGTTAGGTATACCCTCTCTTAAGAGAGGTTATGGCGTAGCATCCAAATTTTTTCTTTCACTCTTATTATGCAGTCTCACAGCAAAGCGTTTGTCAAAATCATACAGAATACTGATGCTGCTTAGGGTAGGCAAGAAGAGGCATTCGTTTTGTCGGGCTGTCTAATGAATATCGCGGCAGTTTTGTCTGTCATTATCCTAACTATAGCTCTAGACCTCACTACAATATACAACGGATCCAAATTCAAGAGAGTCTACAGCACCATTATAGGACGTTTTCTCATTGCCACGATTATAATAGGAAACCCCGTCTATTCAACTCAATAGAATGTTTCTTTCAGCAATTTTTTTGTCTCTGACAACATAAGCAGATTTTATTCTCCCACCTTCCTGTAGAGACAATAAGGAAGGCTTGCTTTTTAAAGGGTACTCTTGAGTATCGTGTGTGTAATTTAAATCAACAGCCGCCATCAAGCAAGGAGTGTATTTGCTTTTAACGACTTTATTACCGTATGATATGTGTATTTTGTTGTTGTCTCTTTGTATTGTAATTTTTTTTTATTTTTTTTTTTATTCAAATCAATCTACAATTATTTTTATTTTTTAATTAATATATCAAATCAATATAATTAAAGGTTTATTATACAATATTTTATTTGCACGCATACAAATACAAATACACACTCCCACTCTCTCTCTCTCTCCCTCTCTCTCTGTCGTTTTTTTATGCAAATAATCTTTTATGCAAATGAAGCCTTTATTAACATGAATACTATTGACTCCAATTGTAGATTCTCATTGAAAATCAATTTGATTTGTATGTCAAGTTATTCGATTTTCGTTTCGATTGCATTTCAACGCATTTCATTGCATTCATTTATTTTAATTGCAGACATTAAAACGTATTCTCCGTATACTTCAATATGGCTGCAAAGGAAATCTTTAGAAATTCAATGCGTATGATTCAATACACGATACGGTACGCTATGTACGTATGTGAAGTACATTTTACATTTATTTATCCTTGGAAATGCATATGTATGTGTACGCATTGTGAAGAGTTGCAAAAAGTATGCTGCAGTCTTATGTATTCTAATGCAGCCTGAAAGTATGTAGTGTTTGTTTTATTTTTTACCAGCAATATGAAGACCCATGGCATAGCAAGCGCTTTAAGAGTGAGTAAGCATAAAAACAAAATTGCGTGGAAAGTAAAATAATAATCTCGTTAATAGGAAAAGTAATTGCAAATAACCTAACATGGGAAGCCATGTATTTGAGTACCAGACTTTGTCATGCGAGCTTTTGTCAAATGTTAGGAGATTTGATTTTTGTAAAGGCTAACTCCAGAGAGAATAGTGTTTGATGATTTTTACTTTCAATTTTAGTCCAGCATTCAAAGGCACTTTGGACATCTATTCAAACAATATCCTGCTTGGAAACTTTTTTGATGTTGAAACGCAAAGGCAGGGGAGCCAAAGGACGTAAGGCTTAAATATATTTGATATGAATTTGTGAATTCTGTGAAGTTGTATGAGTAGCACTAATAGTATTAAAACTAATAGAATAACTCGTCAAGAAATTAGCAAGAAATTAAAAGAGGTAAGAAGTTTTGCTGACGTGGTCAGCTATGTGGATCATCGTAATGTACAATTCCACTATGTTCTCAATAATTGCATCTGTCTTACGATTCAATATGGCGTATTCTGCATTTAGATTTGGACTTGAGGATAAAAAATAACTTAACGAAATACAGCAAATAATACAAAGAGACAACAACAAAATACACATATGGTACGGTAAAATAGAAATGATACAAACAAATAAGTAGGAATCTTTAAAAAGGTTATACATACGTACATAATTGGTCATTACAACCCTTCAGTCAGGATTACGAACTAGTTTCTTGCATCACTTATATTGTGTGTGTTTATTTTATAGATGAGTGGCGGGACCTACAGTTTAAAGTCAACTCCGAGAGACAGATTTTTGAGAAACTTTTCATGGCAATTTTATTTTACTTTCAGAGCTTTTACCAGAAATCTAATGAGAGGAAGTCGCCGAAGAAATACTTTTTTTTGTATTTTATTTTGATGTCTGGCCTGGGGCTCGAACCCTGGCTTTTCGTCTAATAAGCCAACACAGTACCTACTAGAGCACGGCGACTACAACAAGGCTATACAACAAAGATCAAAAATGCAAGAAAAACAATTCTATAGAAAGATCGCGAAGTCAGCAGGCATAAATAAAGGAGCGTATAAATAGAGTCCGTCTGTGACGAAAGTCTGTGCTTAGTAACCAAGAGTTGTATTAAAAGTTTCTTTTTGAAAAGTAATCAATAAAAATTATACAAGAGGTACAAAAGAATAGCGCCCTGAAAAGACCTTGAGTATGAAATTTTCACCCTTGCTTTGCTTGAAAGCTATTTTTCTTTCTTACACCTTTGATTTTGCTGTTTCTCAGTCTTCGATTGCGGTTACTGGAAAAAAACCTTCTATTGGAATATCTTCTTGACACCATATATTCGTATTTTATTACCTTTTGTGACGGATATAATTTGAACGAACTTATCATCTTCAAATAACACTATTTTAGCAAATTTTTAATTGGAACTGTAAGATTTTGCTTCTGCTCCGTAGAAGAGCCTTTACTCCGTAAGGAATATTTAAATATACGGTGCCATGAAGCTTGCAATACTAATGGTTTCAAATTCTTATTTTTTGATTCTCATTTTATTATGGAATTGGCTTAGCTTTACTTGACATTAATTTATTATCGTATAAATTTTATTTCTTTATCTTCAAAAATTTTAAATTTCTTTATTTCAACAAATATTTTTTAAAAAAAATTCTTTAAAAACAAAATTTATCTTGGTTTTCCGCCTTAATGCCTCTATTTAATGTCAGAATCTTGTGTATTTGCTTTGTTTGTTTTGTTTTTCAAACACTGTCTTGTCTTAAAATCCTTCGGAAAACAGGTGTTGAAAGGGTGTTATAAACTCATTACCGTTGCTGTTGCTGTTCCAATACATCTTGCTTGTTGCTCACACTGAACAGGTGTTTTGTGAAGTTAATCCTGTGCATTTTTATTTCTTATAAAATACGTTTTATTTTTTTTATTTAAAATTTGTTTTTAAAATTTATTTCAACACAACACCACCACCTTTGTTTGATAAGTGATGGCCGGAAAAGTTAGACATGTGTAGACAAGCTGTGGCTGTGCTATCCATTAAGATAAGCCAAGAATGAATGAAAGGAAAAACAAAAAATGAAAATGAAAATGAATGAAAAACAAAGAAATGTTTGAAAACATACTCGTACATTAAAATGAATGAAAAACAAAGAAATATTTGAAAACATACTCGTACATTAAGGGCCAGTTTATCAAGTTATTCTAGTCACGCATGTTAAGGGTTCTTTAGGAAAAATTGGTTGTTTTTAAATGCAATTAAAAACAACCAAAAGAAACAACAGAAAAATTATTCAAAATAGGCACCACGTGTGTAATTCTCAAAAAGGAGAAAATGATGAGAACAAGTTTTAATGGGCTTTTAAATTGTTAAAGGAAATTTAAATAAGTTTTTAAATCATACACGTTCTTCAGGTTAAAAAGTGATTTCATTTGAAAGTTCGGTGTTGTTAATCAAGAATTTGATTTCAAACTACACTTAACGGCTCATTCGAAGTCTTCTGGGGTCATAGTGATATTGCTTTTGATACTTTTGTTTATACTTGCCTACTATGGTCCTATTTCCAAGCGGTTTATATTTCTCTAGAGCTACCAGAAGATTTAAGTTCATCACGTAATAGACTATACAGGAGTGCATCTGAACCCACTGTGAAAAAGGGTTGGAATTAAAAAAACATCAGAGAATATCCTTCTTTCACTTGTATGGATTTTCTATCAATCCAGCGAATAGAAATTGTAAATTCTAAGAACATTTGCTAGAACTTATCCATCACAACAAGATGGTTCTCATTCTCGCGTACGATTTTTGAGGTGATTTTGGTCCATTGGAGACGTTTAAGAAATGCCGAACAATCGAAGTGAGTTCCTCTAATCTTCTTACGAAGAAACTCTTCTACGCTTAAGCTGATGGCGTTAGTTTCTTTGGGTAGAAAAACATAGGAATGAGTTCTCAAAAACTAGGCCGATAATGCCAGTTACTGTTCTACAACATTCTATATTGTAACCACTAGTGCGCCATACTTGATCTGCAAGGTCATTGATAGTTACGAGAAATTTTCAATCAAGAACTTTTTTCGGTGACACCATTTCATCAGTAAGAACCATTCCACTTTATAAAAAATGCAGCAAGAAATTCTACTTCCTTTGAATTTCCAACGGAAGGCGCTAGAAAAATTCACAGAAATCGGAAATTCTGTGAATACGGAAAATCCCTTTTATTTCATTGTTTGGACAAATATTTATTGAGTTTTACATTTAAACTGAATGTCCAGCAGGTCAATCTACCACTCTTATGGATATTTTCGGAGATGGTAACTGGATTTCTTATGTGACATTATAACATCAGGACATTAACAGGGATATGGAATAGATTTCAGTCGGATCTCTGCAGTCTATGGATATAAGAAGGAGCACATAAAGACTATTGCGTATCTTTTCTTTGGATCTTGATGGATGAAGTTTGATTCCTTTGAGGAATTTAACTCTCTATCCATAGTCGACATTCAGGCTCTATTGAAGCGTATTATGGACCTAGCCTAGTTAAGAAGTAAATGTCCCTACTTGCACAGCTGCTTCCCCTATTTTTTCTCTTTTAATTTCATTAATTTATTCGATTTGTTCTTTTCTTTCCTTTCTCTGTTTTTACACAATTTTAGTGGTTTCCATAAAATCGATGCGATTTTGTATTTGATACACACGTACTCAAACCTCCCTACCTATCTAAGGAAATATGTTTGAACTGAGCTTAATAGGCCACCACAAATACGAGATATCTAGATGATGTGATCTAGATTTGCCATATAATCAATAGAAGTGTTTTAATTATAAAATTTTCATACATACATACATACATAACCCGACATTTCAAACCTTCAGTCAGGATTACATCCTAGTTTCTCACATCACTTATGCTGTGTGTGTTAATTTTATACATGAGTGGTGGGATCTGCAGTTTAAAGTCGACTCCGAACGACAGATTTATCAGAAAATTTTTCATGGCAATTTAATTTACTGTCGGAGTTTGTGCCAGAAACCAGCTTCGTTATGTTAGTGATGTCTGACCTGGGGTTTGAACGCTGGTCTTACGTCTAATAGGCCAACATACTACCTACGACGGCTACAATTAGCACTTTCTTCATTTTCGGAATACTTCGATGTGCGCAGTAATGTTTCTTTAATTTTTATTTTTTAACTGTTTCCGCAAATTATGCATTATTTATGCAGCTGTTTGTCTTTGTTCAACAATGTTTCAATATTTTGCTTAAAATAATTAAATGAAAACCACCACTCTTTGTATCATATAAAGGGTCCTCCAAATAACTTTTCTTTGAAAACACTTTAAAAAAACTACTGAATATTTTCTCAAATTTCTTTTTTTATTTGAAAGTACATTTCTTCCGGTTAATAATGGAAAATAATTTCATTCAAATGGCTGCCTCGGCTGGCCATGCAGTAGCCTACACGATCGGTCCAATTTTTAAGCACGGAGCTGCGATTTGACACGGTTGGACAATTATTTGTGGGGTGCCGTCAAAGATAAGTGTTACGCCGACAAACCAGGGACAATTGACGCTTTAAAGGACAATATTCGTGAAGCCATTGATGAAATACAGCTGCACACAATCGATAATGTGCTTCAAAATTGGACCGATCGTGTAGGCTACTGCATGACCAGCCGAGGCAGTCATTTTAATGAAATTATTTTCCATTATTAACCGGAAGGATTGTACTTTCAAATAAAAAAAGAAATTTGAGAAAATATTCAGAAGTTTCCTTTTTAAAGCATTTTCAAAAAAAAAGTTATTTGGCGGACCCTTTATTTCATAAGCTTGTGGTATGAAAAATAAATTCACAAATATTAACCCAAGCAAATCAAATTTTCCAATTTCAATAATTTTTTTTAGAAGAAGTCACGTATTTAAACTCAGTTTCCATCATCAGCATCATCAACATCATCATCGAATTTATTTTGATTTTTATGTTGTTTTTGTACAAATTTTAAAATTTGCTGTGCCGTCAAAGGGAAAAGAAAAACACTTCAATTGGCTTCATTTCAATATACTAGACTGCCTTAGAAAATGTGTGTTGTCTTGCCGTGCTGAGTTTGCCTTTCTTTCACTTGTTTTTTCTCGCAAATTTCTACCTTTTGCACTGCTAAGCAAAAACAAAACAAAACACGAAGAAGAAAAAAGAAGAGAAAAATATTTTTAATTTAATTTCTATAACTTGCCGTCGTCAGATTCGTTTTGTTTTTCTTGGTTTTATTTTTAATATCGTAGGTTTCTTCATGCTCCTGAATCTCAACAAGCGTTGTGAACAGTTGATTATATGGAGGCGGGAAATATATGCAAGAAAAAGTAGTTATTGGAGCAAAAAGAAATGAAAAAAAGGATGGAAATTTCAAACAATAATTGCATAAAAATTTAAAAAAACAGAAACGAATTGAAAGAACATGTTAATGCCTGATGAGCGTTGTTTTGCCCCGGAGTAAGCTTGTAATGTGCCTGATTCGAAAGCTATATACAGTGATGTGAAAAATAATAAGGACAGTGCCAATCCAAACTTACATTATATTTAAAACCGAATAAAAACTCGAAAATTCTTTGTTGTTTAAACGACTTATTTTTTCTTAAACTGTAGAAAAAGGATTAAAAAATTTTTTTGTTCCGAAATTTTCTTTAAAGACCTGCTTACTTCGAAGTCAATCACATTGGAATTGGTAGATCTGATGTACCATCTTGCTGTGAATATAGGGGAAGTGCTGTTTAATTAGTCTCGACGCCAGAGCATAGGGATACATACATATGTACTATTATCCGGTCGTCCACATTCACAAAAGCGACACAAGCAACCTGGTCCAATTACGAGACAGCTATCCAAGCATTCATTGATTCATTTATTCTCACACACATATGTTAGCCGAATATTCGGCTGATGGCCTGGCTGTCTGACACAGCCATTAATTGTTCAGGGTTAAGGCCTTGCTTCTCACGCCACCAACATGTTGTGTGTGTAAATTTTATACATGAGTGGCTGGACCTACAGTTTACACTTGACTCCAAACGACAGATTTTTTTTTTGAGAAACTTTTTCATGGCAATTTTCATTTACTTTCAGAGCTTTTGCCAGAAATCTGCTGAGACGAATTCGCCGAAGACATATTTTTTCATATTTCGCGTAGTTGGAGATGTATGAATTGTGATTTGAACGCCTAATAAGCCAACACACTAACAACTAGTCTACGACAACAACAGAGTCCATATTTGATCACGAATTTATTTATTATTATTATTTTTGAGAAACTTTTCATGGCTGTAAATGATTACACTCAGAGTTTTTGCAAGAAATCTGCTGAGAGGAAGTCGCCGAAGAAATACTTTTTGTATTTTGTCTTGATGTCTGGCCTATGGCTCGAACCCTGGCTTTACATCTAATAAACCAACACACTATCTACTAGACTACGGCGACTTCACACACATATGTATGTATATTAGCCGAATATTCAGCTGGTGACCTAATTGGTCACGGGTTAACCTCACACCACCACTTATGTTGTGTGTGTTAATTTTATACATGAGTGGTGGGACCTTCAGTTTAAAGTTGACTCCGAACGACAGATTTTCTGAGAAACTTTTTCATGGCAATTTTCATTTACTTTCAGAGCTTTTACCAGAAATCTTCTGAGAGGCAGTTTTTTCGTTTTGTTGGAGACGTCTGAATTGGGGTTTGAACAGTGGCCTCACGTCTAATAAGCCAATACAGTACCAAATAGACTGCGGCAACAACAAAGTCCATATTTAATCACGAATTAATCGCATTGAATCTTACTGTCACCAACAAAGGAATGGATCTGTGATCTACAAGCACAGCTGCCAGATTTGACGATTTATCGTCATTTTGACGATTTTGAGCTCCAAAAATATCATATTGACGATTTAACGA
The DNA here is from genome assembly GCA_936449025.2 of Sarcophaga subvicina. Taxonomy (NCBI): domain Eukaryota; kingdom Metazoa; phylum Arthropoda; class Insecta; order Diptera; family Sarcophagidae; genus Sarcophaga; species Sarcophaga subvicina. Next base: position 102,386,294 of record OW388082.2, on the reverse strand, counting down.
TTTATGTCCTTATTTTGACTATTTTTGGAAATTAAAAATTTACATCATATTCCTAACTTTAGTTTATTAAAAGCCACTTTAAACTTTGTATTCGCTTTGCAATTGTTACTATTGGAAATTTATGTTAGTAAAAACAAGGAGTAAAGTATTATATTTCTAAGTTAATTTCGAATACATGTGATGATTTTGTTATGAAAGTATGAAAATATGTTATGGGAATAAGGAAAGAGTGCACAGTGTTAGGGGACACTAGGCTTGCATATTTTTATACCATAAGTAACAGGAAAGCCCTCTGCAGGAATTGAGTTCCACATACGTACATAGTCCGACTAAAAAACGTCCTTTTTCTGTAATGCAGTGTGCGATCCACTGGCCAATCGACCACATACGGATGTCCTGGCCGAGAAAGTCGACCGTTACGTAGGAACATATGATTTTCGGGAACAAGTCCCCTTATTTCGTTCAAGCAAAATCCTTTTGTAGTAGTGATAGAGCAGTGAAACACAAACCACATTGCTACGATGCACCAATGATTCAATGAAGTTGGATACACTACCGCCATTAACGAGCTACTACTGCCTCTCCTGTACCCGAGAAACTTCAAAATATACGTTGAGGCATCGACCTCATAAATAGCATAAATTAATAGTGTAAATAGTAAAATCTGATGATAAGATCTTAAGAACGAACTGAAGGAACTGAAAAATGTGTCGGTTGAAGCCAACATTACAATTTTCATGCTCAGAATGTCAAGAACTTCCGACTCCGTAATATTGACACCACCCATAGATTAAGATGATGCACTATTATTGTTGGGCGTGTCAATAAACAACACTGGGATAGATTGTTTGAACCTTAAACAATGTTCTCCTGAAAATGATATAACTTTTTTCCATTTTTGGAAAAAAAATAATAAATGAAGATGAGGGACACTAGCTTTTAATTTCTAACAAAGTTTTTTAAATGTTTTATTTTTGAACTCAGATGTACACTTATGTGTTATATGTTTTACTACAAAAGAAATAATTTTGGTTTTTAAAAATTTTTAATTTATGTATGTATGTCTTTGACGATTTTGACGATTTTTTCTCAAATATTTGACGATTTGGTGCCTTATTTATCTGTCAGCTATGTCCACAAGTCTTACCGATTATGGTTTCTAATAAACCTTTCGATTTATTTTACAATCTGTCACCAAAATTGTTAGTTTTCAAGAATATATTTCAGTTGGTCTGGGGATATTATATTCTATGCTTGTGTCTTGATATTTCATTAAGTTTGGATGCAATAGACAGATTTCCTCTACCCCATGCAGTGAAATGTGTTGAAATTCTAAAAGTTGGTTGCAGAAGAACGGACGTAGACTAACGATACGAAAATACTCTGAAATACTTGAATGTTTTGTAAAGTTTTTATCCCCCTAACCTAAAAATTTATTCCAACCTAAGAAGTTGGCTTCTGTTGCATTATAATATCTTGTTGAAAAATGATTTTCAATTTAAAATCATCTAAAGATCGATAGCCTATCCGCTTGGTATTACCTTCATAAATTATTAATAAATCTTAACATTCCCAAAGCACTGGTAGTATATATGTATGTATTGTATGTAAAGGTTTTGTATTCCAAAAATTTATTTACTGTGCCGCTCTCCCACTTCTGTTTTTGTTTTTGAAATAATTTCTCAAATCCGGAAGAAAAAAATTCACATCAATTTTCCCTTTTATTTTTTTTTTAACAATTTTTGTATCGGCATTTTGCATATCTCTTTTTTTCATTGTCTGTTATTTTTTTTAAATTTGTTTTTTTTTTTTGTTATGCTGTTTTTTTTACAATTTATCATCACTCTGTGCTCCTTCGTGCAGCTTCAGCTATAAAAATTCATTTCAGTGGAGAATGTTTTCCAATACATTTTCCAACTTGTAATATTGATTTCAATAATTGCCAAATGAAACATGTCATGAATAGCAAAACAGAACAGATTTTATAAACTGCCCCTCACTTCACTCACTCTCTCTCTCTCTCTCTCTCTCTCTCTGTTTGTACTTAGCAATACGTTTATGGCCATGCAATATAACCCCACATTGGAATCAAACGAACGAAGAGAAAAACCAAAGCAAGGAAAGTAATGTGAAAAGGACGCGTTGGCACAACGAAAAAATTGTATGACAAACATTATGAATTATGAAAAGATTAAAAAATAACGGAAAATTGATAAGAAAGATGGGAAAATGAAAAACAAAAAACAAAAAACAAAAAAAAAACTATGATTGGAAAATTAAAATGTTCACTTTGGAAAATATTTTAACATTTTCGCTGATATTCTTTACGCTGATATTCGTTCGTTCAACATGACATTTTGCCATTACGTAGCAGCGTTGTTGCTGTGATTTATTTTGTCTAACTAACGGAGGCATGAGCCAGGATATTAAAATAATAAATTATGACACGGAAAATTTTTTTAAATGAAGAAAATTTAAAACAATATTTCAGAAGTTTATTAATACTACTCAGCTCTGTTCCGCTCTGTTCCTCTCTTCTCTTTTCTTTTCGGAAATATTGTCTAAATGGAGTTATTTAAGGAAAATAAATGGAAAATTTTGATTGAATATTAGAAAACGAAAAAAAATACTAAAGCGTCTAGAAAAATTATTAAATCTCGGACGAGAATATTCGCCAAGAAAAAATGAAAGAAGAAACAAATTTTGTAGAACAAAAATTCCATTAAAAAAGTTGCTTTAGACTCTCAGTATTAAATTTCAAAAAATAAGAGAATTTTTTTTCACACAAAAAAACTTCTTTTTTTTTTTGTTTTTTGTTTTTCTGGAGAAAATTAAATGGAAAACTAAACTTAAAGTATAAATAACAAGACACATAAATATAGAAAAACATACAGAAAAATATACAAATAAATGCAAAAATGCCCCGAAGTAATTTGAACTGAAATAAAACAGCAGCAGCAGCATCAGTAGCATGAGAATCAGTAGCATGAGAATCAGTAGCATTAGCATCAGTAGCAAGAAAATAAAATAAAATTTTATTTTTTATTTTTATTTTTCAAAGCAAAAATTTTTGCAAAACAATAAAAGAAATACAAACAAAATTTTTTAAAAGTACTTAAATATCATACAGAACCCTTTACCCCTGCCCCCTTCACTTCTCATTCGTAAGTTGTTTAAAACATGGCCCCAGGGAGGGCATAAACTACATTAAAATTTGTGCAAAAATTTCTTAGACGCTATATGAACACTTATGGGCCAAATGCTTAATGATTGAGATGAATAAACTCATGTGACCTTAAGGGCCTGCTAGTAAATCAAATAAAAATTGTGTTAGAATTCTATATACAGGGGGGGGGCACAAATGAAAGTTTATATTTACAAGACTGAAGAGTTCATTTCACCGTAATAATGTTCTGGACTTACTTAAATGTTCAATTTGGTTTAACGCTGCTTTAGTTAGGATTAAAACCTAGCTTCTCACACCACTCATGTTGTGTTTGTTAATTTCATAGAGTTTAAAGTTGACTCCGAACGACAGATTTTTGAGAAATTTTTCATGGCAATTTCATTTACTTTCAGAGCTTTTGCCAGAAATCTAATGAGAGGCAGTGGCCGAAATAATCCTTTTTTTTGCTTCGCTTTATTGGAGATATCGTGGCCTTACGTTTAATAAGCCAACACATTATCTACTAGACTACGATTTTTACCAGGAGACTGCTGGGAGAAAGCCGCCTAATTCAAGACAACGTGTAGTTAGCCTTCAACTCTTTTGGATGCAAATTTCCGGGCAAAACATTGCGAACCCTTGGAAAAGATTATTAAACGTATACGATGCTGCTTCTTTTATTATATTGAGAAACTCCTTCAGCTCTGTCAGGGTAGGAATAGAACTCTCTGAAACTTTCATACTGTACGAGGTTTCAGGTAAGACGATCTGTTATCAGAGAAGTCGCCTTAGTCTAGTAGGTAGTGTGTTGGCTTATTAGACGTAAAGCCAGGGTTCGAGTACCAGGCCAGACATCAAGACAAAATACAAAAAGTATTTCTTCGGTGACTTCCGCTCAGTAGATTTCTGGCAAAAACTCTGAGAGTAAATAAAACTGCCATGAAAAAGTTTCTCAAAAATCTGTCGTTCGGAGTCGACTTTAAACACATAACATAAGTGGTGTGAGAAGCTACGACGTTGTATAATGGGTCAATTCGAGCTCCGGGTACTGTACTTGTCTTAATTGACAAGTACACGTCCTCTAACCTAACCTAACCTAAAATATCCCTTATCATGTGACCTCTTCAATTTCGTTCTGGAGAGTGTTATGCGTAAGGTGGGATTGCATCGTCATGAGACTACTTTCCACAAAAGTGTTCAATTGCTAATGATATTGACATCATAAAGCTTACCAAGCGATATGTCACTGCTGCCTTGAGCGTTATTAAATGAGAATCAATCAGGACCTTTGTCTGGCAGTAATTGTGGGTAAAACAAAGTATATGTTATCGACAAGCTTTGACATGCGGTGTATTGAATGCCACGTCATTGGCAATAACTATACTTGTGTGTTTATCTCCGCTGTTCCCGACAAAAATGATGCCAGTCTGGAGATCAAGGGTAGAATCACTCATACCAACATAAATTATTATTGTCTCAATAGGCCATGGAGTAGCAGAGACGTATGCCAAATGCGGAATCCTACCGCAAGGCGACAAACATTAACTTGATACGATGTGGGCAAAGACTCATCTGCGCCATCGTCTTTCTATACCGACGTCGGTATAGAACTGTTTTCAGTTAAAAAACGCTGCAAAATAGTATCGTTTTTTCCCCTAAAATGACCATGAAATGTCTGGCTGGTACGCAAAACCGACACTTGTTTTATGGTGTTAGTAGCGTCTGTATAACTGTTATATGGATGGCATTGAAAATCCTTAACCAACATCATTATGACATTCAACAACGTCATCGTCTTCATCATCATTTTCAATTTCAATGCTGTTGTCAATCGAAAAACATTAACAAAGCCAAACCAAAAGAAAAACGAAAAATAGAATGAAATTCTACAACAATTTTAAGCCAACGGCTATTGAATGAACGAAAAAAAATGGAAACAAAATGAAAAAAAATAGAAAATCTAACAACAGAATTTCGAAATGAAATGGAAAACGAATCCTTAACATTTTTTTTTATCTCCTCTATATGCTCTTGGCTTTTTTTCTCTCTTTTTTAAAAAATATCCTGATCTCTCTTTTTTATTTCTTCATCTCTTCATATGCCTTCCGTTTGTTTGAAAAGAAAAAAAGTGGGCTTCAAGATGATTTGAGCTGGAAAAATAGGCGAAACTACAAACGAAGAAACACAGAGGGAGAGAGAGAGAGAATGAGATAAACAAAGAATTAGACAGACAATTACAAACAGATTTTTGCGTACTGATTCTAAATTGGAAACAATATGATACACAGTAGATTTACTTCTTCTTACCTCTCTTTTATTTTCTTTTATCTAGGTCTCTCGCTGTAGCTTCAAATGTAACTGATATTTGGGCGATATTTTTAAGGGTTTTTCTGTTAATTACTGTAGAAGACTTTAACTTCAAAAGAAGTGAAACAATGTTGACAAACAATGCAGACTGCGGAAGATTTTCCTTTAAGATATTGTATCTACAGACGACAGATGTTTGTCGTAAAGAAATTAGATTTTTAATGCATCTTCAATTAAGTTCAATAAAAATATTGTTTTTTTTTGTATTTCTGTTGAACTTTTCTATTTCTTCACTAACACTAACGGGTGATTTTTTAACTATTATCTTTTTGGCAACACTGGTTTAAACAGCTCACGCACGTTTCGTGTTTTGTTTCACTGTCAAACATCTTCAGTTTGATCTATAATTTAACCATGAATCGTCTTACAAACGAACAACGCTTGCAAATCGAAACGAATTGAATTATCAAAATGCGTGCTCTGTTAAGAAAGTTCATCGCACGCTTCTTCCATTTTATTGTCAGTTTAATCGACCCACTGAAGCGGCTATTCGGGCTATTGTGACTACAATTCACACCAAATTTACATTGTTGGACATTAAACCACCAACACGCTTACGTAGAGTGCGAACTGAAGAAAATATCGCAGCTGTATCGGCCAGTGTTAATGATGACCATCAATTATCGATTCGTTGCCGTTTGCAGCAATTGGGCCTCTGTTACTCAACAACGTGGAAAATTATGCGGAAGGATTTAGGTGTGAAGCCTTTCAAAATACAGCTGGTGCAAAAATTGAAGCCGAACGACCTACCGCAATGCAGAATTTTTGGTGAATGGGCTCTTGGAAAGTTGGCCGAAGATCCACTTCTTTATCGAAAAATTGTGTTCAGCGACGAAGCTAATTTTTTGGCTCAATGGATACGTAAATAAGCAGAATTGTCGATTTTGGAGTGAAGATCAGCCAGAAGCATTGCAAAAGCTACCAATGCATCTAGAAAAAGTCACAGTTTGGTGCGGTTTATGGGCTGGTGGCATCATTGGACCGTACTTCTTCAAAGATGCTGCGAATCGTAACGTAACTGTGAATGGTGAGCGCTACCGTGAGATGATATCCAACTTTTTTTTTTGCCCAAAATGCAAGAGCTTGACTTTCATGACATGTGGTTTCAACAAGACGGTGCCACATGCCACACAGCACGCGTAACAATGGACTTAATGCGATGCAAGTTCGATGAACATTTTATTTCATGTTCGGGACCGGTCAATTGGCCGCCTAGATCGTGCGATTTAACGCCTTTAGACTATTTTTTGTGGCGCTATGTTAAAGCTCATATCTATACAGACAAGCCCGCTTTAATTGACGCATTGGAAGACAACATTGAAGCATTTATTCGTGAGATACCGGCCGAAATGTTGGAAAGAGTATGCCAAAATTGGACTAAGCGGATGGACCATTTAAGGCGCAGTCGCGATCAACATTTGCATGAAGTAATCCTCAAACATTAAACTATATGGACCGTACTATCGATTCAAATAAATATTTCATGCATTTTTCTGAATTTTATGTGTTTTTTTTTGAAAAAATTTCCTATAACTTTTAAAAAATCACCCATTACTACAATGCTGTTTCCATCTGCTTCATAGTGTATATGGCTATTGAAACCTAAATAAAAAATGTATTGCATACTCTTCGGGGTTACAATGTTTAACCAATGTTAGAACCACAGTACGTATGAGTATTATTCTACGAATAAATATTGATTAAACGCAGGCATTCATCAATGATTTGTTATTATTTTTATTGCAAAATATTGTATTGTTTTAAACGTAAATAATATTTCGTAATATAATAAATAAATAAATGCAATAATATTTTAATAAATTAACTGTTTAAACAACATTTCCATTTGGGAGCAAACAATTAAAATTATTAAAAAATAAACACACACAAAGAAAAAACATAAAAAACAACAAAAAATATAGTAATTAAACTATAAAAATATTAATTGCTTTAAACTTACAATAACAACAACAACTGCAACATTATACTAGAAAAACATTAAATTTAATTGGTTCTGAACAGGCATAGAAAGAGTGAGATAGAGAGAGAGAGCGCGTGTCACAGTAGATAGTAGAGTTTACAATATTAAATTAAGTCGTAATTAATATTAATTAAAATGCCATTATCAAGTGACGTGAGTTGAATGAAAAATGTTTGAAATTAACAAAACGAACCAGAGGGGGAGGTGGTGCAAAATTTATAATGCAATAAAGGGCAGGATTTTTAATTAAAACAGATAGAAAAACACAGTAAATTTTAATAATTTAATCAACAGAATTATTTTCATAGAAATTATTAATTGGACACGATAATAAATATGAAGTTTGAATGAAAATCAATCAACACAAATTGTTTTGGGGTAATTAGCACAGGGCTACAGGACTCTTTACAGGATAGCAGACACTTTAGCCTCCACAGGAACTTATTGTTTATTACAGTGTTAAGGGATTTTGTTTAGGATAACAGATAATTATTGATCCTGTTTTAGGTTAAGCTTACAGCTGCCTTAAAACAGTACTTTTGGATCAAATAAGTTGCCCTTCTTAAACGCCTGTATTTATGAGATGAATGAAGAGTTGGAGCCTTTCTTTCTCACAAACATACATAATTGGTCATTACAACCATTCAATCAGGATTACGACCTAGTTCCTCACACTACTCATGTTGTGTGTGTTAATTTTATACATGAGTGGCGATACCTACATTTTAAAGTCGACTCCGAAGGACACATTTTTGAGAAACTTTTCATGGCGATTTTTATTCTCTCTCAGAGTTTTTGCCAGAAATCCGCTGAGAGAAAGTCGCCGAAGAAATACTTTTTGTATTTTTGTTTTGATGTCTGGCCTGGGGCTCGAACCCTGGCTTTACGTCTAATAAGCCAACACACTACTAGACTACGGCCTTTCTTTGTTACATACATGAATAATTGCCCATTACAATCCCTCAGCCAGAATTACAACCTAGCTTCATACACCATTGATGTGGTGTGTTTTAATTTTAATACATGAGTGACGGGACCTACAGTTTAAAGTCGACTTCGAACGTCAAATTTTTGAAAAACTTTTTCATGGCAATTTTATTTATTCTCAGAGTTTTTAACAGGCATCTGATGATAGGGGTTTGAACCGTGACCTCACGTCTAATAAGCCAACACACTACCTACTAGACTACGGCGACTAGTGGGTTAAGCTTACAGCTGCCCCAAAAAGATAGTTATTGGGTCAAATAAATCACCCTTTATTATGCCAGTGTTTGTTAGAGGAATTAAGAGTTGGAATCTTTCTTTCTGTGACCACTGGGGTTAATGGGGTAACAATTCGTAGCCCAATTTTGATTTTTTTACGCAAATGTTGTCATATTATTTTTATTTTCTTCGTTCATTATTGTTGTACTCTTTAGAGGTGAGTTTCTGTTGATTATAACGAGAGCATTTGAAAAAACTTAACTTGACTTTATTGGCAGCCAAACTCACCTTTTCAGCCTCAAGTGTTGCACAGCTGCTGGAATCATATTATTACGACTGCTGGCTGGTTTCTAGCGTTTGGTCAGGGATCAACATTCTCTCCAGGGTTACGAAACTATTTAAAACTCTTTTGTCATGATTGCATTTGGAGACGATTGTTAATAAACGTTGTATCCAACTTACGTGAAGCTTTCTCTTACCCAAGTTATCATTCGCAATTGAGAGTATGTAGTCGTATGGTACTTGTATGTTGTCGTCCGTATATATGGAGATCAAGTGCAACCATTATGTGTACCAAAGCGGGTATCTAATGTCAATATTTTCTTTCTTTCCTATGTAGTGAATCTAATCTTCTTAATATCTTGGTATTGCTGTGTAAATTTCCATTCGTACATTAACGACAAAGTTAATGACGTTGAAAATTAAATAAAAAAGGATTGTCTTGTTAAAACATTTTGCATAACAACTCTAACACGTTGCAGCCAACTGTATCGTTTTACTATTCTACCTTAAGTAGGCTATTACGCAGTTTATTTCACACTTTTAGCTTTCCATCATAAAAAAACGTATTTAATTTTAGAAATTATTCTTTAAGTATGTATTTCACTATGATTTATTATCTTTCTGTTTCTTTTCTTTCTTTCGTTTTTAGATGTTATTAAAATGGTTTTTACTGTGCCTGGTTGCACTGCCGTTCTCTGTTGCCTTGGCCAAAGAAAGAAAATGTCCTGTCGAATGTACTTGCGGCCTGGATGACTTGAAACGTTACCAGACCATCTGCACCAAAGGTAAGCGCAAAATATAAAAACAAAAATAAAAATAAAAATAAACAATAAAATTAATGCTAAAAACATAAAGAAAAGAAAGAACAAAAGAAGCCAATGAAATTGAATGGGAAAAAAAGAAAAAAAAACTTTTATTAGTCCAGGCCAATAACAGCAGAAGGAAAAAAGCAAGCTATTAAGCACCAACAACAACAGAAAAGGTGTAAACTTTTTGCCAGTCGAATAAAAAACAATCACGATAATGTCTTCATTTTCAAATAACAACAACAAAAAATAATTGAAGAAACGGAGAAGAATAAAAAGTTGCCTACAAAAAAACTAAAAGGAAAGGGAAAGGGCAATTGAATGTTAATTTTACAATTCTTTACTCAAAACAAAAAAAATTTAAATTTTATGCACTTGCAAGGGAAATGAAGTCATGTTGTACACTCACGACACAAAGAAACGTAACGAGACGTAACAATGGCTATAAGAAAAGGTGTTAAATTGTTTAGTTTTACAGTCGTGAAAAAAAAGAAGACTTAAATAAATTTAAAGGCACAAGATATTATCATTTCGGTATTATTAAGGACATTCGCTATCTGAAGGCTTTTAAAGAAATTGTTCGAAATTTTTTGTCTTCTTTTTTTTTCAAGAAATAATTTATTCATGTATTCACCTAGAAATGGCCACTTTAATGTTCCTTTTTTAAAGTTTAAATTCTATTGTCACGGAAAAGAGCAAATAAATAAAGAATGACTAGAGAGCAACAATAGATTTCAATGCAGTTTTCGTAAAAGTTTTACTACAAGAAATAAAGAGTTTTGTCTGGAGATCAAAAACAATTTAATGTGCCGTCGTTTAAATGTAAATTTTACTCAAGATGTGTTTTCTTTAGTCCACTACAATTAAGGCATTATTTTTATTACTCTATTGGGTCGCCTCTTACATTCTATTGAAGCAGAGGGGTAAACCGATGGAATTAAGGCTAAATGCGAATAAATCATAGCCAAATATGGACTCTACATATCGACGCCTCTATTCTATAACATTCTAAGTGCACTTAGAACGTTTTTAATGTTCTTGCATTTTTAAATTCTACGTTCTCTAACTTAACTCATTCGCTGCCAAGCCTAAATTATATGAAGTCATTCCTATTGCCATTTATATTTTGAGTGTTATTGTTTACCAAACCCCTGTTATTTCTTGGTAAGAGCACATACCAACCAAATCATTATCTTGATGCTATTCCTCCCACATAACAAAAGAAAAACCCAACTCGCGAATGTAAAGTTTGTGCAATGAAAAACATTCAAAAGGAGACTCGATATTATTGTCCGAGCTGTCCTGATAAATCCTATCATGAAGATAAGGTATCATAAGTGATTTAGTTGCTATAAAATTTTGTTATAAATACTCGATGAAGATTTTTGCGTGAAAGGTCATTCTCTATAAGAAATAAAATATTATTTTTGTAAAAAAAATTTATTTGTAGTATTTTTCAAGTTTTTTACATATTTATATTATATTTGTGGCAAAAAAATTTGTTAATTCAAAAGCCTGCATGTTATAATATATTTAAAGTAGGACGAGTATGCTCGTCTTGGCAGTACGTGATACCCTGTCAAAGGCGAATGGGTTAAATACTGTAAAAATTTGGTTAATATGCGCCAATCCGTTCCAAAGTTAAAAGTAAAAATCTTCTTAGAATACACATATGGTCATATGTCGCGTGAAAACTTTGAGAGCCAATAACTCATAACACAATTTTTCAACTTTGAATGTTATAGAACGGAGGCGTCGATATATCGCCATACTTGTGAAACCATAGATATTTTCGAGTCGATTATATACGTTCCTAAAATTTTCTTTTTGAAGTCGCCGTTGTCTAGTAGGTAGTGTGTTAGCTTATTAGGTATAAGACCACGCCTCAAACCCCTAGCGACTTCCTCGCAACAGATTTCTGGCAAATTCTCTGAGAGCAAATAAAATTGCCAAGTAAAGTTTCTTAAAAAAGCCTGTCCTTCGGAGTCGACTTTAAAACTGTAGGTACCGCCACTCATGTATAAAATTAACACACGCAACATAAGTGATGTGAGAAGATAGGTCGTAATCCTGACTGAAGGGTTGAAATGACCAAATTATGTATATACAGTGAGCATCAAAAGTGAGTAAAAACCACTGAAATAATTCATTTTCTTAGGATAGAGAGAAAAGTAAATGAGAATAGTCGAATAAATTTCCAAAAATAAAAACGTTTATTTATTACTTATAAAATGTTAAAACAAAACCAACAATTCATGATGAAGGAACTTTTTTATACTTAAGAACATAATCGAAAATTTAAAATTATAGTAGGTGTTGACTAACTTATGGCGCTCACTGTATATGTATATGTATATAAAATTTTCTTTAGATGAGATTTGACGATATCAACTGAGTGCTTTTGGTCTCACGATACGGAAATTGCTGGCAATACCTTGCGATATATGTCGACGCCTCCCAAATACAGGATAGAGTAGGATGTGGTAATGCTTGTCAGTAAAAGGATTTTTTCAGAATATTTACCGCTTTTCTCTGACTATTAAATGTCACCTCAACGTACGTTCTCTTCCTTGAATACCGAGTATTCCTCAGGGAAATTTTGGACTACACTGCTATGTGACAGCGCTGGCATTGGTGTACCGATTGCATCGATTAACTAGGTATTCTTCTATTGTAGTACAGGGAGTATCAGCTTCATTGGCAACATGGGGGCACACAAACAGTTATCCTAGACCTTTTTGAACTGATCTGGATAAGAAGACAACTAAATATCTTGTCTTCTTCTCACTGCGTTTTTTAAAAACATGCCAAAAGACTTAGTATTCTCTCAAAAATTTTTGCATTTGCTGTGGATCTAAAGAGGAGTGAGAGACTATATTTTCCTTAAGCTTCAGTGGCCTGCATTTACTATAAAGAGACGGAGCTCCTTGAACTCTTATTTTCTGTCGTATTCAATGAAGTCTCCACAAACGGTTTAGTGAAACAGTAAGATTTTTTTACCGATCAACTGCTCCGATATTCCAGAATTTGGAATGTACATCCCTGATGAAATCATATGTGTAGTAAATTCACTCGACATCCATTAAAATTTCTTTTTAATTTTTAAAGCCACGTATGTACACACAGTTACTAAAGTATACATACGGTTAAAAAATTTCCCAAATTTTTTAACCAATCCGTTTTCGTTGAAAATCTTTATAGTATCCTTGATGTTAAGACGGTCTTTTGCATTGGTTAAAAAATTTCTGAAATTGAACTGAATTGTGACCCTGCACAGGCTCACAAAGGTATGCATCCGATTTACAAATTTCACAAATTTCTGAACCAATGCAAAAGACCGTCTTAAAATCGAAGAAAGATGTCAGACAATTATAAACAAAAGTGTGCATCAAGCCCACAAAAGTTAACAAATTTCAGAAATTTTTTAACCAAGACCGTCTTAAAATCGAGTTGTCAGACAATTAGAAAGATTTTCAACGAAAACGGATTAGTTAAACAAATTTCTGAAATTTGTTTTCCGTATGTATAAATATTTTTGGCTGAGTGTAACTGTTTATAGCATCCATTATACCTTTCGGGGAAATATGCCAAATGTTTCCATCTGCCATTGCCTTTCAAATTACCATTGATTTGAATTGAATGCAGCACAGTTGCTTGATCATGTAATTTCAAACGCGTACAATTTTTATTTTACCGCATAGAATTGTAGGATTTGTGTTTCACCTTGTTCTGAATGAAGAAAACTGTAATCAAATTTAAATCAAGATTTTCTTTTGCGAAAACTTGTGCAAGATCTGGAATTATTTTGAAGCCATTTGTGTAACAATATATCTGCTTTCTTTCATTCAATATTAGATATTGGTTTTTTATATCTGTACATCAGTCGTAATGGTAACATATCCATCCATACATACTGCGGGAACAAATTGTTTTTTATTTCAATCGTTTGAAATTTTTACATTTTTAATATGAAATAAAATTTTTTTTTTAAATTTTCTTACAGGTGGCCTGACACGCTTTCCCACCGAAATGATAGATCCTGACGTACAAGTTATAGTCATTCAAGGTCCTCGTAATACAATAGCTACCGGTAACTTATTGCGTAGCTTCCTGAAACTGGAAGTTGTGCGTATAACCGATTCAAATGTGCCAGTCATTGGTGCCGAATGTCTTTGGGGCCTACAGCATTTGAAAAGTTTGGGTGAGTAAAAACGAAAATGCTATTAAAATTTATTTGAAGAAATATTTTAATTGTAAAACATAAAAACTAGAATTTTCAATCTTAATATTGTTTCCCCCCTTAAATTATACGGGAAAGTAATTAAATTCTATGGAGAAGAAAAAGTGTAAATAAATTTTATAATGTCTTAAACAAAGAGAAAAAACCACAACAAGACTGAAAATGAATACGAAATCGAAGATGAAAGTCAATTTAAAATGTTTTAAAAAAAAATTTCAATAATGGCATCATATAGAGAGCCCTGTTTAACAAAATCTTGTTAAGAACATTAAAAAGCTTTAGGAAAAAAGGCGTTTCCATTATATTTCCATTTCTTAATTTTTTTGCCTCGAAAACCAAACAAAGTAAGATTCCTTAATAATTAGTTTGAATATATTCGAGGGCGGTGCTTAAATTAGCCGACCTAAGTTATAGAAACGTGAAAAGTGTCATGCTACTCAAAGGTTCTCGTTTTTTGTATCAAAACGAACACCATCATGGTCAACGAATTTAGCTGTTCACAGCAGAAACGATTTGTGAAATTCACAGAAAACTCAGATGAAAATGCTGTATGTTGACTGAAAAATTGCAGATGAAAAGGGTGGGTCCTGAATAAGTGTCTGGCTTTTTGTAAACCAACAGAAACCAGATATGCAAAGGGTCCACCGAATAACTTTTTTTTTAAAATGCTTTACAAACGAAACTACTGAATATTTTCTCAAATTTCTTTTTTTATTTGAAAGTACAATCCTTCCGGTTAATAATGGGAAATAATTTCATTCAAATGGCTGCCTCGGCTGGCCATGCAATGGCCTACACGATCGGTCCAACTTTTAAGCACATTGTCGATTGTGTGCAGCTGTATTTCATCAATGCCTTCACAAATATTGTCCTTTAAAGCGTCAATTGTCTCTGGCTTGTCGGCGTAACACTTACCTTTGGCGGCACCTCACGAATAATACTCCAACGGTGTCAAATCGCAGCGCCGAAGTGGCCAAACGATATCAGCTCTGCGGCTGATAATGCGATCTTCAAAAACAGGGCGCAAAACATCGAGGCACGTAGCGCCGTCCTGTTGAAATCAAATGTTGCCAATATCCTCCTCTTCAATTTTTGTGAACAAAAATTCGTTCAACATGGCCCGATAACGATCGCCATTGACTGTAACGGCCACTCTTTGTTCAGTTGCAAAGAAAAATGGCCCAATTATGCCTCTGGACCAAAATCCGCACCAAACAGTGACTCGTTTTCGGTGCGTCGGCTTTTCAATGTATGCGTGCGGGTTTTCTGTGCCCCAAATGCGACAATTTTGCTTGTTAGCTTCATTCTGAAAAGATGATTTTTTTTGCCAAAATCTAAGTCGATCGCAGGCCCACTTAGCGAAGCGAAAACGCATTGGATGATCAATTGGCTTCAACTCCTGAACCAATCGGACTTTGTATGGCGTCATACCGAGGCCTTTATGCAAAATTCGTCTCAATGATGTCTCCGAAATGTTCAATTGTTGAGAACGACGGTGAATTGGTGTTGATGGCGCTTCACGCACACTTTCTGCCACAGCAGCAATATTATCGGGTGTACGCACTGTTTTTGGTTTTTCACGCTTTCGTTTATCGATGAGGATGCCAGTTTCTTTCACTTTTTTCACAAGATAATGAACATACGGAGCTGATGGTGCTTCTCTTCTTCCAAAATCCGTACGCAATTTTCCCACATATCTGCAACATTACCATGATTTTCAAAGTAATGTCGCAATATTTCCCAATGTTGTTCAAACGTATACACAACCATATTCGTTCAGCGGAAGGATAAATCTAATTATCTGTCAAACCAGACATGAGCTAAGTGTTACCATTCACGAAATAAGCACTAGTTGCGAAAAAAATGTTAGATGGCGGACCCGATAGATATTTTAATATAGTGTATGGCCTTTCTATATTACAATGTGTGACATTCCAGGCAACTGTAGAGCAAATGAGCTAACCAGAGTAGAAAGACAACCATCAAACTCTCCCAAAATGTTCTGTACACTGGAAATCCCACAGATAGCTTATAATTAATAATGGATTCCATCAAGGCCACGAGTGCAACTTAATACATGGAGGACATACTTCGAACATGTATTATTAGCATGGTGATGGTGGAGTCATTACATAATGTACACCCAAACGAGAAATAAAGCAAACGACTTCCAAAAGAAAGAAAGTAGCGGGTTATCCATTTCGTGGTTTCAAAAGTAAACATAAATAAAACATACATATATAAAATATTTTTATTCATGATATTTCTTTTTTATTGTAAACTTTTAACGTTGGCGTTATGTGTGAAACACTACATCATTTAAATGACCTCCAAGCGAAGTGTTGCAAGCATTGATTCTTTTGAGGTAATTTTCGACCACTTTTTGACACATATTGGTCGGTATCTCAGCCATAGCTTGACGAATGTTGGGTTTTAAGTGCTCAAGAGTTGAAGGTTTATCTGCATAAACACGGTCTTTCGCGTAGCCCCACAAAAAAAGTCTAATGGTGTCACATCGCATGATCTTGGTGGCCAATTGATATCGTCACGACAAGAAATTACGCGGCCAGGAAATGTCTCTTGCAATAAAGCCATATTCGCTCGAGTTGTGTGGCATGTGGCACCGTCTTGTTGAAACTACATATACTCCAAGTCGTATTCTTCAATAGCAGGCATAATTCGGACCATAACGCTCCGAATTGACGGTGACAGTCGTTCCATCGTCGTTTTCGAAGAAGTAAGGTCCAATCACACATTCGGACCTAAGAGCGCACCAAACAATGACTTTTTCTGGATGTAATGGCCTCTCTTCAATTACTTGCGGGTTCTCAGAAAACCAAATACGACATTTTTGTTTATTAACATACCCACCGAGTGTGAAATGTGCTTCATCGCTGAAGAAAATTTTGTTCGAAAAATTGCCGTCCACCGCCTGTTGTTCAAGCACCCATTCCACGTATCTACGACGTTGTGAATGGTCAGCTTTCTTCAGTTGTTGCGTGAGCTGGATTTTTTACGGATGTAGGAGTAGATCTAAATGCAAAATACGCCATAATGTGCCGTAAGACAGTCCTAATTTCTAAGAACGACGAGGAAACGACACATTCGGATTTTCGGCAACACTTTCACTTACAATAGCGAGCGAAACGATGATGCACAGGT
Source organism: Sarcophaga subvicina (assembly GCA_936449025.2). NCBI lineage: Eukaryota > Metazoa > Arthropoda > Insecta > Diptera > Sarcophagidae > Sarcophaga > Sarcophaga subvicina. The sequence goes on along the minus strand of OW388082.2, from coordinate 102,369,087 downwards.
CTTTCAATATTTGTTAACACTCCAGTCTCTTCAAATTTCTTCACAATTTTGCCAATGGCTTGCGTAATTGGACGATTATGTAAACCATAATCTCCTCTTAAAGCACTATACGTGGCTCTGGAAGAATCACCATTTTTGTAGTAGGTTTTGATAATTTTTATGCGTTGCGTGATAGTTAAGCAATCCATTTTCGTCAATGTCAGACTTTCAACCGAAAAGAAAAAAATTGGTTACACAACTTAGTTTGACAGATGTCGAATTCCAGTCCCATACTTTTGTAACCATGAAATGGATAGCCCTTTATTTTGTATGTCTACTATGGAGACGTTCTAAATGATATATCGGTAATGGAAGAGTGTCAATGAGTGGCTTCATTAGAAGTTGTGCATGCCTGAGTGTACCGACGCTATTTTTTAGGTCATTACTACAGACTTACTGTACCTAAATAGAGCTCAGTCCCCTATTCATGTAATACTATCTTGGTAACAAAATTGGTTCCCATTTTCTGTCTGGAACAGTGTATTTATCTCAACGTATTCTATGCTTAGAAATAAAGAAAATTTTGCAACAAATTTGTTGTATGTTATTTTCTTACATCGGTTAACATTTCAACTGCCCTCGTACTATCAATTTATAGTCTTACCTTGGATTTTATTTCATTTAAAGTACATAAAAGCAAAGAAATAAAATTTAATAGACAAAATAAAATTTAAAAAAAAACGAAAAAAAACTGTATAAATCGGATGTCAATCATTGGCTTAATCATTAAAAATAACAATAAACACTCACATAATAACAAAAGCAACAAACAGCTTAATAGCTTTGCAGATCGAATTAAAATTACAAAAAAAAAAACAAAAACGATTCGAAACAGAAATCAGTTTGAATGAATCAAACAATTGTTGATGACACTTGAAAAAAGAAAAAAATGATTGCAATTGTTATCGTTCGTTGTTATTGCTGTTGCTGTTTCTACATGATGTTCGAATTATCTTTTTTCCGCTCGATTGTTGCAGACAATAAACAATTGTTATCATTACGTTTTCATTATCCATTGTTGTTGTTTCAATTGCAGAACGAAGTTTATAAAACTTTTCTGTTTGTTTTTTACGTTTAAAAGAGAAAAACCACCAGAAAAATATTTGTCATTTAAAGTTTAAAAATTTCGTATGTTTTTTTGTTGTTTTTTATTGTTTTTTTTTATTGTTTAAAAATTCCAGTAAAAAAGAATTCTTTGTTATTCAAACAAAAAGAACGAAGCCTGTTCATAAAATGTCACAAATATATGTCTCATTTGACAAGTGACTTCCAATAATTAATTAAATGCGGTTTAGTGTGTGACAGTCAAATAATTTATTGACAAGGAGACTTTAAAAACAAAAACAAAAAATAAACATCATTCATTACATTTTAAACAAAACCTTACAAGTGTTAGCTATGCAGGTAAAAATAATGCGTGATTTTTTAAGAGCTATACGAAAATTTTAAACACATAAAATTCAGTAAAATGAATGAAATCTTTATTTAAATCGATAGTACGGTCCATATAATTTAATGTTTGAAGATTATTTCATGCAAATGTTGACCGCGACTGCGCCTCAAATGGTCATTCCGCTTAGTCCAATTTTGGCATACTCTTTCCAACATTTCGGCCGGTATCTCACGAATAAATGCTTCAATGTTGTCTTCCAATGCGTCAATTGAAGCGGGTTTGTCTGTATAGACATGAGCCCCACAAAAAATAGTCTAAAAGCGTTAAATCGCACGATTTTGACGGCCAATTGACCGGTCCCGAACGTGAAATAAAATGTTTACCGAACTCGCCTCTCAATAAATCCATTGTTACGCATGCTGTGTGGCATGTGGCACCGACTTGTTGAAACCACATGTCATGCAAGTCAAGCTCTTGCATTTTGGGCAAAAAAAAGTTGGATATCATCTCACGGTAGCGCTCACCATTCACAGTTACGTTACGATTCGCAGCATCTTTGAAGAAGTAAGTCCAATGATGCCACCAGCCCATAAACAGCACCAAACTGTGCCTTTTTCTGGATGCATTGGTAGCTTTTGCAATGCTTCTGGCTGATCTTCACTCCAAAATCGACAATTCTGCTTATTTGCGTATCCATTGACCCAAAATTAGCTTCGTCGCTGAACACAATTTTTCGATAAAGAAGTGGATCTTCGGCCAAATTTCCAAGAGCTCATTCACCAAAAATTCTGCGTTGCGGTAGGTCGTCCGGCTTCAATTCTTGCACCAGCTGTATTTTGAAAGGCTTCACACCTAAATCCTTCCGTAAAATTTTCCACGTTGTTGAGTAACAGAGGCCCAATTGCTGCGAACGGCAACGAATCGATAACTGATGGTCATCAGTAACACTGGCCGATACAGCAGCGATATTTTCTTCAGTTCGCAATCTACGTAAGCGTGTTGGTGGTTTAATGTCCAACAATGTAAATTTGGTGCGAAATTTAGTCACAATAGCCCGAATAGCCGCTTCAGTGGGTCGATTATACTGACCATAAAATGGAAGAGCGCACGATGAACTTTCTTAACAGAGCACGCATTTTGATAATAAAATTCAATGATTTGCTGCAAGCGTTGTTCGTTTGTAAGACGATTCATGGTTAAATTATAGAGCAAACTGAAGATGTTTGACAGTGAAACAAAACTCGAAACGTGCGTGAGCTGTTTAAACCAGTGTTGCCAAAAAGACAATAGCTAAAAAGTCACCTTAATATGAAAATACCGAGAGGAATGGGAACATAAAGGCGTTTTTTGTAGAAGTGATTTTTTAATTTCTCTTAACGAAGTTTGACAATGTCGCAATGACATTTCCTTTTATGGCCAAGTGGTCAATTTGTTTCTCAGTGATGTGATCTAGGGATACTTACTTAACTTTATAGTCGTGTGCATTCTTTGGCCATTTTATATAAAGACTCCTTCACCGCTATTTAAGAACCCAACAAACCATGTTTTCCCAACACACTAACCATTACAAGTCTCTCATTAGAATCACAATGTATACGTGGTGGAAAGAGACCGTAGTATTGTCCAAATAACTGTAGAACAACATTTCTTTGACTAGCATCAGCCAGTTCGTGGTGACCTTAGTATTGTGTGCACAGAGCTTTCCTGCTCTTGTTCGAAATCCAGCATAATTTGTACTGTCACTGCGAAGCTTCCACTCAAGGGAGTCGAATGCTTCTTTTGGAAGGAAACCCCCATCAAGATGTTTAAATCCACGAGTATAGGAAAGTAACAACTTTCACCACATTATGGTCATTACAACTTTTCAGTTCGGATTAGCTTCTCACACCACTTACGTTGTGTGCGTTAATTTTATACATGATTGGCGGGACCAACAGTTTAAAGTCGACTCCGAACGACAGATTTTTTAACACCTTTTCATGGCAATTTTTTCACTCTCAGAGTTTTTGCCTGAACCGAAGAAATATTTCTTCATATTTCGTTTTACTGCAGATATCTGACCAAGGGTTTAAACATTGACCCTCCGGTCTAATAAACTACCTACTAAACTACGGCAACTTCACAACAGTAACTTCAGCAAATGAATCCTAAAATTAGCAAACTTTAGTTCCCAAATGCCTTACTGAGCTGTTTAAGCTCGTTTGTTCTATATGTGTTCATATATTTCATGATTCAATTCTTATGCGTTTCTTATGCTAGCAGCCGACTTCGACAGATTGTTGCTGTTCCCATTTGTTGTTTCCCATTTTTTTAATGATATAATCAAGTATTTAAGATGGGCAACTTATTAGGTTACCGCATCCGACTCTGGTATCCAAGCTAACAACTTAGCTTAGCTTGAAGACAGGTTTTGTTCAATTGAATATTCCCTCGCTTAAAGGGTAAGGGAACACCAACTTCGTTATGAACTGTATACGAGATGGCCAGTTGAAGCAGATAAAATGTATGTGAATGCATATTCAATGCACACTTGCATTATTTCACTGCCTGCCTGCCTACCAACAATGCCCATGTAAATGTTGGTACTGCCTGTGTAATTAAGATTTAATCACACACCCTTTTATGAATAATAATAATAAATTGAATTTATCCACGGCATTTATTTGAATTATTTTTATATTTTTAAAAACACTCGACATGTGTGTTGTTTTCTTTCATTTCATTTCATTTCTTTTTTAATTTAATTTCATGTTGTTCCGCTGTTTATCCGGGGCTTAACAATGCGACAACATGTACAATGAAATTTTGCGACAAAAAAAATTAACAACGAAAATGTTTGTGTAGTTAATAACAAATAACAACAAAAAACAATAACAATCTATCTGCAATACACTGAGAAACAAAAAAAAATTATAACAACTGTTACATCCTTTAAACAAAAAAAAAAAAACAACAAAAAATTAAAATTAAAAGTTAAACTTTTTTCTTCTTCTTCTTCTGTTTTTTTTTTTATTTATTTATTTATGCTTGTGTGGTGGCTGCAATTTGATTTAAATACTGCCGCATACAATTGTTTACCATGCTGCCGTGCAACATCATCAATGCTGCAATGTAATCTTAATGGTGCCTGGTTTTCTTGTCTCTGCAATCTTTGTCATCAACATCATGGCCATCAACGCTCTGTCGTGTTGCAATAAAATGCAGATTTTTCCAAGAATAACATTTCTTTGGTGCAGCAGCGTGATTTTCGGGGACAAAATAATCTGCTTGAATTGGATTTATCGAAAAACAAAATCATCAACATGGCCAGTTCAGTGTTCTCGGATTTATCGGTGAGTAGTAAATGCAACAACAACAATAATTACAAAAAAGAAAAATTAAATTTATTTTCATAAAATGAATAATTGGTTGGTTGGGTATTTATTTTAATTTTTCCTTGGAATTTTCTTTATTTTCTTTTGTTTGAAAACTTAAATTTTTATTAATTTCCCACTCATTAAATGCTTGAAGGATTAAAAAACGGCATTAAATATTAAAGCAGCGGAAAAGTTGTTCTAATGCATTTCTTAGGAAATTTAAAGTTCAGGGAAATTTTTGTTTTTAATGAGTTTAATTGAAAAGAAATTTATATTTATACGAATTGTTTCCTTTCATTACAAATACATACATACGAGTATGTACACAATTGTACATTACACCCCTTTAGTAGGACGAGAACCAGTACTTCAAATCCTAGCTCAGACAAATTTAGCAAGAAATTTTATTTGGTGACCAGTCTTCTGGTATAAACTCTGAGTTTAAATAAAAACTACCATAATTTTTCCAGAAATTAGTCGTTAGGGTTGTAATGACCAATTAAGTAAGTATTAGACAGCCAGGCCACTAGCTAAATATTCGGCTCATATACATATATTTAAAAGTTGTCGTAGTCGTTACCTAGTGTTGGTTCAAAACCTAGTTCAGACATCTCGAAAAAACGGAATATGAAAAAAATATTTCCGACTTCTTTTCACCAGATTTCTGGCTAAAACTCTGAGAGTAAATAAAATTGCCATGAAAAGTTTCTCAAAAATCTGTCATTCAGAGTTGACTTTAAACAGGCAATCGGAGATAAAATTAACGCACACAGCATAAGTGGTGTGAGAGGCTCGGTTGTGTTCCTGACTAAAGGGTTATAATAACCAATGAAATAAGTGTCAAACACGCAGGCCATCATCCGAATATTTGGCTCAGATACGCAGAAGATAGATAGGAACTGGGGGGAAGTTGAGCAAGTTAGCAGGGAAAATATGGTTACCCTCTGCTGGATATCGTGTGGTAATTAACAGCAAAGAGTTTGAGAAGAAGAGAGCTAAAGGGTCCGCCAAATAACTTTTTTTTTTTGAAAATGCTTTAAAAACGAAACTACTGAATATTTTCTCAAATTTCTTTTTTTATTTGAAAGTACAATCCTTTCGGTTAATAATGGAAAATAATTTCATTCAAATGGCTGCCTCGGCTGGCCATGCAGTAGCCTACACCAGAAGATGCCGATTTTGGCAAAAAAAAAAACTCTGAGAGTAAATAAAATTGCCATGAAAAGTTTCTAAAAAATCTTCAATTCGAAGTTGACTTTAAACAGTCAATAATATATTATTATTCGGCTTATATACGAAGAAGATAGTGTGGAACTGGGGGAGGGGGGGAGTTGAGCAAGTTAGCAGGGACAATATGATTACCCTCTGAAGGGTATCATGTCGTGTGGTAATTGGCGACAAAGAGTTTGAGAAGAAGAGGGCTACATACATACATACATACATAATTGGTCATTACAACCCTTCAGTCAGGATTACGACCTAGTTTCTCACACCACTTATGTTGTGTGTGTTAATTTTATACATGAGTGGCGGGACCTACATTTTGAAGTCGACTCCGAACGACAGATTTTTGAGAAACTTTTCATGGCAATTTTAGTTACTCTCCTAGTTTTTGTCAGAAATCTGCTGAGAGGAAGTCGCCGAGGAAATACTTTTTATATTTTGTTTTGACGACTGGCCTTAGGCTCGAACCCTGGCTTTTCGTCTAATAAGCCAACACACTACCTACTAGACCACGGCGAGAAGAGGGCTACGATGTCTCTAATTGGATGATTGATACTTTCTGTAGAATGAAAAAACATATTTAGGAGAGTATATTTGGCAAAAGGGAAGATGGTGAAAGGTAGAGGGTAATTACAATGAAAAGAGACTTGAATTAGGAACCAGAATTTTAACCGGGTACTGAACACACAACTAACACTGGACAAACTGGAGACTGCCTAAAGGAAAAACACATTTTATTTCTATATATCATGAGAACGTGTAGTTATCGGAGTCTAATAGGCCATGTGTTGGCTTTTATTAGACGCGAGGCCGCGGTTCAAGCCGTTCGGTGTTGACTTTAGATCGCGACACTTATGTATAAAATTAATACACACAATAAAAGTGGAGTGAGAAGCTTGGCCGTAATTCTGAGTGAAGGGTTGACTAATAATGTTTGAATGTGTGTAGGTATGTACATATGTTTCATGAGATCGTATACATGAAACCAGTGTGGTGTTAATAAATTTCAGAAGGAAACTTGTCGACGGTTATCAAATAGTAGGCAAGAAGTTATCCGTACAACATCTTGAAGTTTATCAGGACAATAGGATTGAAAATACACTATATTGATGGCAGTTTAGTGCACTTGCTGTACCTAGTATTTCTACAGGACAATAACCATAATGGTCGTTAAAACGTGGCAATAAATTTCATGGAAAGTTTTAAAGTTTTTCTATTTTTTAGAAAAACAAAACAGAAAAATTTAAAAATCTTTTTCTATTATTTTTACCATTTCCAGACATTATTGTATACAAAAAAAAACATTTCAATTTATTTTATAGGAATTGAGCCGCTTAAATTTGGCTGACAACTCCATTGTTGAATTGGTGCAGCGTAATTTCTTTATGCTCAGCAAATTGAAATATTTGGATTTGAGTGGTAATCCTTTACAGGAATTACCACCAGATGTTTTTCGTGATGTGTCGGTAAGCAAGCAAAAGCAAAAAAAAAATTTTTTTATTTTTTTTTTAAATAACCGAAGTGTAACAGACATTTTATTATTCATAATAAAAATTTATTTTCAATATTTCTTTTCAATTTATTTTATGCTTGTAAAATGTACATACAAAAAAAAACTTGATGCTTGTGATTGCGATTGCGTTTGTCATTGTAATAATGGTGTTGTGGTTATGGATGGGTTGGCGCTGCAGCAACTGAAAGTATTCAAATGTCGCAACTGTCAGTTGAAGAAAATCAATCCGCAATTGTACAATTTATTGCCATCGCTAAGTGAACTCGATTTGGGAAGAAATGAGGTATGAAATTCAAATCGAATTACAAAAACAAAAACAAAACGAAAATCAAACCAAGAAATGAACATAATTTTGATATTATTTCTCTTCTCTTCCCTCTCTCTCGCTCTCTTTCTCGCTCTCTGTCATGCTATGTGTTACACTGTTCTTGTGTGCTTCGGTTTTGTTATCCTTGCTCCAGTTTAAATTCCTTGACAAGGATGAATATCGTGATGTCAAGCATTTAACGAAAGTTCTATTGGATGGCAATCAATTATCTGTGGTTGTCGATGAACTATTTCGCATGCAAAAGAGTCTTAAACATTTGGGTAAGTATAGATGCGTATGTACATATATACGAATGAGTGTAAATTTAAACAGGAAAAAAACATCAGAAATTATAACAAATATTATCCTTTATCTCTCTACAATAAATGCCTTAAATAAAGTTTTTCCTTTCAAAGACAAACAAGAAAAAAAGAGTGAAAGAAAGCGTAGTTATTTAAACTTAAAACGTTTTTCTTGCTCTCTTTCTGTCTTTCTCATTTTAATTTATTTTATTTAATGTGCAGAAATTATTCTTTTAATTTTTTTCTTTCCTTTTCTCTCTCTCTCTCTCTCTCTCTCTTTGTTGACTTTTGTTCTGTTTTTTCTATTACAGATTTGTCATACAATCGTTTGGCTAAAGTACCAAACGATTCATTCTTGCATTTGACTAATTTGACTTTTTTGGATTTGTCGTATAATAAATTGGTGCGTTTGGAACCGCAGTCTGTGAGGCGTCTCAGCAATTTGCGAACTTTAAATATAAGTGGCAACATACACATGGACCTACATGAAATACGAGATACATTTGAAGTAAGTATTTGCGCGTTAAAGAAAAAAAATACAAAAACCTTTTAAAAATTGTTAGAAAAATTACTTCGTAGTAAAAGTGCTTTTCGGTTTCTATTATTTTTCTATAAAAAAATTTTTAATGCATCACAAGGAGTTCTTTTGTTAACGAAATTTATTGTGCATCATTCCCGTATTTAATTGACGTTATTTTTCTAGTTTTCTTCAAATAATAAAATGTTGACTTTTAACTCATTTTATGGCAAATAATGGCGAAGGCTAAATAACTTTTATTATGTAATTAAAAGGCAAAGAAATAGGAAATTTGACCTGAGAATGTAAATTCAATTGAAAGTTCTTCAGAATAAAAATTGCTTCCATGGGAATAATACTATTTCTATGAATGTTTAGAACATATAGTCGGAACTTGTATGGTCTTAATGCCTCTAAAATGAAAACATATCAATGCCTATCAAGCATTAGACAAGGATTGCTCCCTTGTCTGAGCAACAGAATTGGTGACTTATTGTCGCAGTACTCTACAGCACCTCTACACAACAATATCCGCATAGTTGAAGTTTAAACGAGTAGCTAAATCTCTGTAAATCTTTTAAAATGAAAGTGCAAGAAGCAATTCTATAAAACGAAAAAATCTCTGCACTTAAGTTGCAAGAAGTAACAATAATTACATTTTTCTAGCTAAGCAGGTAATTAAGTCTACTGAGCGATATCTAAGATGGTATGACTTCCATCTTTCGTTGCCTAGAGATCATACCCCCTGTGAAAATTTATTGCTTGGAAATAGTGTAGACGATCGAGCTCTATACTTTCTAAAGAGATGTAAGTACTTATGCTGCAGCCAGTTCTACTTTTTTTATTATTGTCAGATGGACTTTAACTCCTTCACCCTTTGTTCTCTAGATTGAGACAATGTCGACACTCTAAAATGCAAGGACGCCATTAGAGGTCATACATCTTACAGACTTCTTATATCTTCAATTCTGAAAATGTTGCTTTCCAAGAGCTTAATGAAATTGTTTTTCGGGTTTTTAGAACAGCAATCTTAGCAGATAATTTTGGTAATACACGTACTCATGACAGTTCCTTATGTTTTCTTACACTGTCAAGAGCTCATAACACTCAAGCAATTCCTTTTCGACTTTGATAACATTCGACTATAATAGCTTATGATACTTTTTCTCTTCATATCCACCCTTATCGCTTACCAGCACAAGTTTCTCTCTTGTGTACCCTTGGATTGGATACAACAGTCACTGGAGAAGAGGTGTTTTAAGGTTTAGAACACCTTTCTTTGTGCTTCGCTTAACAAAGTACTTGTAGGATGGCTGTTATGCTCTTAAAGTTTGGCACAAAGTGGCTGTGGTATGTGCACAGCCATGAAGATTTCATGGGTGAGACTAGTCTTTAGCGCAGCCTATCTTTTTTCATTCGTGGTGATGTCATTTTTTTTTGTAATACTGAGCATCTCTTTATATTGAGCTTTAATTTAGCCGTAGAAGAACATTTTGTCTTCTTATTTTAAGCGTTCATCACGTTTATTATTAGTATTTTAGTCCAGTCTCTTTATCGTATACTTCATAACGCGCTCAAATGTTGCGCATTGTACATTGCAAACGACATGACGGTAAACTGCCACTCTATACTTTATAATCTCTTTATAATTCTCCACAATCACTATCTGCCAATAAGGTCTTTGCAGCTCCACTGTGGAGAAGCATTTCGTTTTAGCTAGGGTGTCGTCAAAACTTGGTAGCTAGTTACTGTCTATTATAGTGACGTAATTCAGTTTTTGTTGTCAACGTAGGTTTTCGTGCTGGCATTTTTCTTTCTGACTATGACCTCCAAGCACTCGATGATGGCTCAATTAACTCGCTTCTTTCCATTTCATTGGCCAACTTCTTCACTTAATTTCTCTTCGCTATAGGTATACTTCTATATTCGACTTAAAGTCGCCGTAGTCTAGTAGATAATGTGTTGGATTACTAGACATGAGGCCACGGTTCAAACCCCAGGTCAGAAATCTCCAACAGGACGAAATCTCCAACAGGACGAAATATGAAAAAATATTTCTTCGACAACTGCCTTTCAGCAGATTTCTGGGAAAAACTCTGAGAGTAAATAAACCTGCCATGAATAAGTTTCTCAAAAATCTGCCGTTCGGAATCGACGTTAAACTGTAAGTCCCGCCACTCATGTATAAAATTAACGCTCACAACATAAGTGGTGTGAGAAACTAGGTCGTAATCCTAACTGAAGGGTTGTAATGACCAATTATACATACATAATGTATTCAGTTTCCTGAACTGAACTTTTTGATTATGGCAATAGGTGAGCTCCAAAGGCTGAACGCTGCCTCAATTACTACGCTCCTTTACATTTCATGAATCAAGTTTAATTTCTCTTCGCTAGAAGTCTTGTGCTTCACTATGACTGTTATTTCCAGACGTTGACTTTGACGCGCTTCTTTGGCAACTCTTCGATTTTTTTTGTTTAATTCTGTTGCCGGCAGCCTTGCTACCCACTTTCTCAGTGCATCGGGAATATCTGATGCACCATTGGTAACCATATGGGGCTTTTCACACATTTTCTCGCTGTTTATATACAGCGTTTACTGAACTACACTGGCCTACCTGTATATCTTCGGTAATAACTTTATCTTGGCTAGAAAAGTTCAGCACTTGTCTTACAAGGACAAATCCGTTGTAACTTTTTCACAAGGATTTCCGCAGGTTCTACTAACGCAAACGATTAACAATGCAGTCTCCTTCCAATAATATCTCTTGAAAATCTTAAAATTTAATACTCGCTTATAATATTTTAAGTACATAAATAGCTCACGGCTATAAAAAGTTTTGTATCATTGTAGTTCGACTTTTCCTATGCACTGTACATTTGTGCTTTCATTTGATTTCCATTTTACATTTATGAATCAATAAAGAAATGTTTTTCTATTACGAAATAAATAATCAAATAAAAATGCTTTTAAACACATCATTTGAAGCATTTCAATAGAAGAAGAACAATAAAATAACAGAAGAGGAAGAAAGAGAGGAAATTTCTATTGAAACATTTTTTTTCCAAATAAAAAGTTTAAACACATGTTAACAACATAGACGAGCAGATGATGATGATGATGATGATGCTGATGAGAAAAAGAAAAAAGAAAAACCTACAAAGAATAGCTCAACAGTTTTGTTATCATTTACACGACTTTTCAAGGAAATAAAAAAACGAATCCCCATCATCGTTTCATACTTTTATTATGTTTTTTTTCTGTTTTTTATAGCTTTTGCCACACCTGACACATCTTTCTATAGCTGATATGGGAATACTGCCAGTCGGTTTGTTGGTGCCCTTTAAGCATTTGCGTTATTTGAATATTTCCGGTAATCACTTGGATATCGTGTCCTTACAAGTCATTGAGCCTTGCCAGGAACTGGAGGTAAGTAACACAGTACACAGTAACACTTTTACTAACGGTTTTCAATGTTTCTTTTTTTCTTGCTTTTTCTTGTTTTCTATACTTCGTTAGCTAGTCTTTGCGTCACTTACTCACTCACTCACTCACCTACATGACAATCCTTGTAAAATACCATACGAATAAACATGAATATTTAAAGCGAACATGTCTGTCTGCATCTGTGTGCATGAGTGTTTGAATAAGAGGTTTTCAAAGGAAGTAGTTGGCATGAGTGTGTAAGAGCGTTAGTATCTCTGTGGTATTTTGAAAGGATAATGTGGGGCTTTTTTTCGGTTTTGGTTTCTATAAAGAGACTTGATGTAGAAAACAATAAAATGCCTTCATAAATAAGTTTGAAAAACATTTACTTTCGAGTAATGGCTGTTTGGTTTTTATCGCGGCGTATATTTGTTTAAATTTTCTTTTTGTAAAATATTGAAACAATTTTTTCAAGATTATACTAAATGGTTGGGTACTTTACATAACGACTATTTATTACACGTTTTAGATGATGTTTCATAATTTTGAAAAAATTATTTTAACACTGGCAGACAATTTACAATGATACGTTATTTTACAGATAAAAAGGAAAGGAAATGAAATCCTTTACAATATACGAGTACTTATATTGAAAATTTTGTAATCATTGTATTGTAAATTTTGCTCTACACGACTGTCGACAAAGAAAATTTCAGGTAGTAAACACTCGTATTTTGGCAGTTCATTCCAAGTAATTACATCGCGTTTCGAATTTTAAAAGTCAACCAAGTATGTGGCATATTTGGTCCAATGTGGAGCCCTCTGAAGTACTACAAAATACTAGATTGGTATACTTAGTCCTTGTATTAAATCTATACTCCCCTATGCATGTGAAACTTATTAACACATCTAAATCTAAGAAGAATCCTGCAAACGTCATTTGAAATCACAGAACTTAACTGAAATCAAATGATAACAAATCGGATACCATGTTATGGAAGGAGCTGAAAGGTGCAACGAACCACAGAACTTAACTGATTTCAAATGACGTTTGTAGGATTCTTCCATAACAAATCGGATACCATGTTATGGAATGAGCTGTAGCACTCCGAATTGGAGGTTAAAACCTTCAGATCATAATAAGCACCCAGCGTCCAGTTTTTCCAGATACCATAGCTTTTCCAAATGCGACAATTTCGCTTGTTGACATGACTGCCGAGTTAGAAATGGGTTTCATCGGTGATGTAAATTTTATTCTAAAAATCAGCATTGAGAGCAAAATGCTTTTCTACGGCGTTGTAAATAAGATTGGCTTTATTTGCTGAATGAGTTTGTCAATCCAAATGCAATATACGCCACAATAAGTAGTAAAATATGCTCAATTGCTATGAATGCAGTGTGATCCACAAATTTGGATTGTTCGATAAATTTTCTCTAACAAAAGCCATATTTTTGACAGTAACGCCTCTTTAAATTTCTAGAACAGTGTGATGATCAGAACACCCGCCAATGCTCGAAAGCATACTAGTTTGAATCGTCTCTTTTGCAGTAATCTCTATTATCTTAATTCCTGACAATCGTGCTCGGTGATATCATGAACCAAATGGAAAAAAATCACATGCAGTCGGTCATGTCAATGCCAGAGTCTGGGTATAAAACAAGGAATACGATCAAGGCTCAAAAACAGAAACTCACTAGAATCTTCTAAATCCAGCACAGTACAGAAAATAGTGTAAAATAAATGAACTTTATGCTCTTAAGAGGTGACCAGAATAATTTAAAAACTGGAGAATATTCGTAAGGTGATTCATAAAGTGAACAAGATGATGGCGATGATGACGAAGATTTTCATAGAAAAGTTCATGCAGTGGTGGTCAATGCTTCTCCAAGTATTTAAGTAGTTTTAAAAGCACATCTACAAAACTAAATAACACAATTGCAAATGCTTTGAAATGTAAAAATATTTCGATTATTATTAACCTAACTGATCACAATATCTTCATTAGTTTTCAAATACTTTCTGCCTGACGAAAGAATGTCCTCAAATGGCACGATTAGGATAACCGCCATGGTGTGCATTTATTCTATACTCCTTCTTTTCAATGCTTTATCTACGACAAAGTGAAGGTTATTATCACATGAGTCCACTATATTAAGAAAAGCGAAAGACACAGTGACTCTTGAATGGTTCCCACTAAATCTTCAAGCTGTTTTAGAAGATCTGGCCGTCTTATAAGCGTATTGGTTAGAATACATTGGTATTCTTTAGAGAATCTCATATTCTATGCAGTTGGCCACAGCTTTCTAAAGATTGAAAACACTAAGGAAAGCGGAAAATGATATCCTCACTAAAGTAATTGAGTGCATCAAGCAGTGTCTAGTAACGGATGATTTTTAGGTATTATCTTTTTGGCAACACTGGTTTAAACAGCTCACGCACGTTTCGTGTTTTGTTTCACTGTCAAACATCTTCAGTTTGGTCTATAATTTAACCATTGAATCGTCTTACAAACGAACAACGCTTGCAGCAAATCATTGAATTTTATTATCAAAATGCGTGCTCTGTTAAGAAAGTTCATCGCGCGATTCTTCCAAATTATGGTCAGTTTGACCCACTGAAGCGGCTATTCGGGCTATTGTGACTAAATTTCGCACCAAATTTACATTGTTGGACATTAAACCACCAACACGCTTACGTAGAGTGCGAACTGAAGAAAATATCGCAGCTGTATCGGCCAGTGTTAATGATGACCATCAATTATCGATTCGTCGCCGTTCGCAGCAATTGGGCCTCTGTTACTCAACAACGTGGAAAATTTTTCGGAAGGATTTAGGTGTAAAGCCTTTCAAAATACAGCTGGTGCAAGAATTGAAGCCGAACGACCTACCGCAACGCAGAATTTTTGGTGAATGGGCTCTTGGAAAGTTGGCCGAAGATCCACTTCTTTATCGAAAAATTGTGTTCAGCGGCGAAGCTTATTTTTGGCTCAATGGATACGTAAATAAGCATAATTGTCGATTTTGGAGTGAAGATCAGCCAGAAGCATTGCAAAAGCTACCAATGCATCCAGAAAAAGTCACATTTGGTGCGGTTTATGGACTGGTGGCCTCATTTGACCGTACTTCTTCAAAGATGCTGCGAATCTTAACATAACTGTGAATGGTGAGCGCTACCGTGAGATGATATCCAACTTTTTTTTGCCCAAAATGAAAGAGCTTGACTTGCATGACATGTGGTTTCAACAGGACGGTGCCACATGCCACACAGCATGCGTAACAATGGACTTATTGAAAGGCGAGTTCGGTGAACATTTTATTTCACGTTCGGGACCGGTCAATTGGCCGCCTAGATCGTGCGATTTAACGCCTTTAGACCATTTTTTGTGGGGTTACGTTAAAGCTCATGTCTATACAGACAGGCCCGCTTCAATTGACGCATTGGCAGACAACATTGAAGCATTTATTCGTGAGATACCGGCCGAAATGTTGGAAAGAGTATGCCAAAATTGGACTAAGCTGATGGACCATTTAAGACGCAGTCGCGGTCAACATTTGCATGAAATAATCTTCAAACATTAAATTATATGGACCGTACTATCGATTCAAATAAAGATTTCATGCATTTTTCTGAATTTTATGTGTTTTTTTTTTGAAAAATTTTCCTAAAAAAAATCGTAATAAATCACCCATTACAAGGACAGGTACATATATAATTGATCTTTATAACCCTTAAATTAGGATTAAAATCTAGCTTCTCACATTACTTATGTTGTGTGCATTAATTTTATACATGAGTTGCGGGACAAATTTTTGAGAAAATTCCATGGCAATTTTATTTTACACTCAGAGTTTTTGCCAGAAATCTAATGAGAGACAGTCGCCGAAGAAATATTTTTTCATATTTCGTTATATTGGAGATATTTGATAATGGGTTTGAAACGTGGCCTTACATCTAATAAGCCAACGCACTACCTACAAGATTATTGGAAACAATAGCTAGTGCAAGAGCTGCTAAATGACTAAAGTACAAAGAGAGAGAGAAAGAGCTGCAAAACATATTGCTTCCCAAAACATAAAACAAATTAAATGTACAGAAATAAATAAAAGTGTTCTATATATGAAAACAAAACAATTTAAAATCATTAAAAGCAGAAACTGTTTAATTAATCGAATGATAAGCAAACTCAACTGACAATAATATCTACCAGTTGGTCAATTTCTTTTATTTACTTCAAAATTTTTTTAAAACTTATCATTCTCTTCGTATCCTTTATCATTATTTTGATCGTTATGTGTTTAAATATCATAAAATATAGACAGACATACACTTAAAATTAATTTAAAAACAGAACAACAATAAAAAACATATCCTAAAACTACTAAAACTATGATTATTATGTTCATTTAATTTACACAGCACACACCATATCCTTAGCAAAACTTAACTCACTTGGTTTTATTTTTTCTTATAAATTGAGTTGAAAATAATTTTATTTCTTCCGTTTTCTTTAGAATTTTATTTTTCAAAATTCAATCTTTTTTAATGTCTTTTTATGTTCGTAAATAAAAATTTTATAAACGGAAGTTAAAGAAACACACTCACACGCGCACACACACACATACATAAAAACACTTATATGTTAAATACGTCTAAGAGAGTAAATGCATACACAGGAGGCGAGAAAAAGAGGAATAAATGAAAATAATAAAAATAAGAAATATTTTATAACCACACATTAAAAAACAACACACACACACACAGATTGTTTGCATGTGTGTGTGCATGTTAAAGCATATAAATAAACAACAACAACAACAAAAAACAGGACATTTCTGTCCATTACCATACACCATAACTACCACAATCAAGCAGTTTTAAAAAAAAGCACAAAATGAAGAAGGAAAGAAAGGAAAAAAGAAACCCAAAAAACCACAACTGCTGGCAATTGCTGCTCATGTTGTTCATCTTGTGATGACTCTGCTAGCACTTCTTAAGTTTTAAAAATATGCTGCTCCTTTGTGTTTGTTTGTATGTTTGTAAGCGTATGAGCAAGAGTAATGGACAACAACACCACCAGCCATAAACTGTTCTGTAGTTTTTCTTTACTTTCCGCTACTCTCCTCCTCTCTCTCCACTGTCCACTCTCGACTCCAGTATGTAATTTTCGTCCATTCAAAAATAATTTATTGCTGCTTCCACCAGAGAGTATTGTTGTGTTGTATTGAGAGCAGCAGATATTACAAGAGAACTAAAGCAACACACAGAAAACCTTCAATACATTTTGCTCATCATTGTTGTTATTTTACTTGTTTTTCTTCTCCTTTTTTTCTGTTTTTTTTTTCTCATTTCTTCTCAGTAACCGCAACAACAATTGCATGGCCATTCAATGAAATATATTTGTTTTTGGTGTAGTTGTTGTCACTACAACTGTTGTTGTTGTTGTTTTGTTGTTGTTATTTGCCTTACTTATAACAGACAACAATCAACAACAAAAGCAGCAATGCAAACGACAATAACAACTGCTGCAGCAGCAGTATCCTTAAACAGTTATTCAGTCAGTTTGTTTGCTTGTTTGTTTGTTGCATTGTTATGATTGTTATTTTTTTCCTCTCTGTTAATACATGTGTATTAGTGAAGAGAGCAAAGGCTATATGTATACCATAGGGAAAGTGAGAAAACAATAAATGGGGGAGAAAATGGGTTTTTTTTATAGGTTTTATATTTCCCAGTTGACAATTGTATTTGATTTCCAAGTGAAATTTGTTTCACAATACAAATACGAAGCAAATTGTAGAAATTATTACTTATTCTTACTTAATTGGCCATAACAACCCGATTAACGGATTTCGGCCTGCCGCAACACATCCTTCCAGGCGTCTCTGCTTCTTGTGCGTCTACGCCAGTTGGTCACACCAATCGATGACAGGGCTTCCTCGATTTGGTCCTTCCAACGGATACAAGGTCGTCTTCTTCGCTGACTTCCGCAGAATCCCGCATCAAATACCCGTCTCGCCAGAGCATCCTCCTCCATTAGAAAGACATGGCCGAGCCAGCGCAGCCGCTGGATATTAATACGCTGCACAACGTCTATGTCGTTGAGGAGCTCATACCGCTCACTGTTGGATCGGATGCGGAAATAATCGCCAACTCTACTGGGCCGAAGATCTTACGCAGTACTTTTCTCTCGAATACTCTCAAGGCTGCTGCATCGGTGCTTAATAGGGTCCATGCCTCTGTGCCATAAGCAAATTGTAGAATGTGGAAGTAAATAAATCAGGAAGTAAAAATAAAAAGAAAAACTGGAAAAATACGAACTGTGTTCGGGTAACTTCAATAAAACTGTCGCATGAGAAGACCAAAATGATTACAAACAAGACTTACAAAATCTTGCCCAAGAAGCACTTTCTCCTTGGATGTTGTTGGGGGATATATACTAACCATCATCTAACAGATTAACGTCTTTTCCTGGAATTAGGATCTTTCTTCATGTATGATTCCATAGATGTAAAGACGAAAATGATGGCGATGAGAGCACGGAACATACTTCGAAATTATTTCTCTTCCAATGTCAACGATGCATATGCGGATAAAATGCGTGTGTGAGGATAAAATCTAACAGTAACTGGACTTTATTTCAGTGTAGACAACGATAATGACAGTCAAAGCACAACACCACCATGTAATGTTGTTAAAAACTTCTCTGAAACAGTTCTGGTAAGATCAACTTGTCTATGGTGATGAACATTAACAATGCTTGAAAATCTCTTCGAAATTTGATTTAAGCCAATGGCTTTAACTTCGTAGCAACATAGATAGGACCCCTGTAGAGCGTAGCACACTATGGCTGCCTTCCAAAATGTTAGTTGCTTTGTGTTTGAACAAAGTATCGTGTTTCATAAAGCCGCTGTACAAAATATATGCAATGTATTCTATTTCAAAACGTCGTCAATGTGTATTTTTAACGCAGTCAAAAAGCAATCGGGCATCGGATTTATAGTTGATGCATTGTTTGGTAACATTGCATATCTACATACAGTTTATATACAGTAGTAGAACTGCATACAAACTTTGTATTGATACATTTTGGAAGGCAGCTTATGTCACATACATATATGTCGTTCCGAATAGTGTGCTGCATCTATTGCAAACGGAAAACAGAATCCAACAGGTTTGACCAGAGTGATATTGTGACATCTAAAGCGATGGTGGTACGCTCAATTAAACTCCAACTGGTTGGAGACACATCAATTGAACAATTAAACTCCAACTGGTTGGATGACATCACAACTGAAATGGAAAAAATCATGAAAGAAGACACTTTTATGTTGGATACTTAGGGCAACAACCTACCTGACAATTACTTCTCACAACTCTACAGTTTTAACAAAGCTTTTAGGA
This sequence comes from Sarcophaga subvicina, assembly GCA_936449025.2. Lineage (NCBI taxonomy): Eukaryota > Metazoa > Arthropoda > Insecta > Diptera > Sarcophagidae > Sarcophaga > Sarcophaga subvicina. Next base: position 102,349,610 of record OW388082.2, on the reverse strand, counting down.
AAAAGAGCCTCAACATTATTCAGTAAAAAAGTTTCTGTGTTCTGTCATCTTAACTTTAAGCCATTTCATCATGCTGTTGAGACTTAAAGAAATCAAGACTGTTTTATACTCTGTTGTCACTCTTTTTCGTGTCAAAAAATAAATTTCTGGTTCCAACAATATTTTCAAATATTTTCTTTAATAATTATTTCTCTTAATTTTCATTCTTCTTAAACAAACAATTTTTCGAATGCAACCCCGATGAATTGATTTCTTTCAGTGTGTACAATTGTTTACTGGGTTTCATCTTTGCAATGTACTATGAAAAACTCATGTACATGTGCGAAAAACTTTCATAAATTCAAATGAACATAAATCTCTCATACAATCTCTCACATAAACATATACTCACACACTCTCACACACAATTACATACATACATACATATGTACATATATTACTCAATATTTGGCATTTGTTCGGAGGTGTGTGTATTTGTTTATTACAATAACTCCCTACTTCCCACACAATGCTGTGGCGTGGTGTGGTGTGGTGAATTCATTCTTTCTCATGTGCTCATAATTTTTGTCAACATTTTATTGTATTTCTCATATTTTGAAGTGCATTTTTCTTATTGCTGTGTATGCTGCGTGTTTATGTAATTGCATATGTATGTATGTATGTATTTGTGTGGATAGCATATTTGTTTAAGTGTTTTTTGTTAAATGTTTTCTACAATATAAGCAACAACAAGGCAAGGCAGGGGTATGCGTTTAAATATTTTGATTATTGTAATCCAGCTTTTGTTATTATTTATATGACCCTACACCAATACAGTTGGTGTAATCACTTAAGAGGACAGTTGAAAACCTGGTTCTAAAAATCATTGCCATTAATTGTACAAAGATTTCTTGAAATTGTTTTGAAGATAGACTGTCTATTCGGAACTGAAAGAGGATATTGTTACGTTTTTTACCTTTTTAAAAATGTTTAAATATGAATTCGTTAATTGCAAACAAAGTAAAAACAAATGTGTGTTTAATTTCAGTTAAACTCTTTATTCTTTACACTACTTTTGTGTGCCACCGTATACAACTTAACGATACAACAATAATAATCTGTTTTATTCACAATTATTCGTTAGATCTTTACAACCACGACTTATTTTATTCGCACGCAACTTCACACAAGGCTGACTGAATTCTTACTGACTGCTGCCTGCTTTGTCCAGCCCTTTTATAGTCCGACACAACCAGTCTAACGAACATTCTTGAAGTGGAAGGTTCGTGATCTCGCCTTCTCGAGAGCTCTATTGCTAATACATTGTTGTTTGTGTACTTTACTTATGTTGTCTATCCCTTTTTGTCACATACATGTTGTTGTTGGTACCAGGTGCAACCAGGTTCGTTGTACGTATGAGGGTGTGTAGCTTTAGACAATCAACACGTTCATTGTATTCTTAGTGGTAGTGAGTATTAGTATCGTGTGGCTTTTGTTTATCGTTTTTGTTGTTAAACGATATTAGGTCGCTTCGATTTGAGTAACAATATATTACTCTTTCAGATGGGAATCCCACCAATTTAAATATTGTAGTAGCCTTTCTCAAGGCTATTGACTACTGTGTTCTGAGAACCAATATTACTGGTACCATTGTGTGGATTATTTTCCATCCATACGTACACTGACAATGTGATCCATCGCTTAGGCTATTTGAGTATGTATTTCACTCTTTTCTAATCGAAAATATCTTCCTGTAATTCCTGACGAAGCTGAATAAAGCGTCTTCTTGTTGCCTGTGACTTTCAGCTTATATACATCAAATTAAATCTTAAAATGGTCGAAATGATGTAAAGTTTTTCCTTTTCTGAATACTGCCAGCATAGGTCAGGTTAGGCTAGGAGACGTGTACTTGTCAATTAAGACAAGTACCCGGAGGTCGAATTGACCTATTGTACAACGTCCTAGTTTCTCACACCATTTATGTTGTGTGTGTTAATTTTATACATGAGTGGTGGTACCTACAGTTTAAAGTCGACTCCGAACGACAGATCTTTTTGAGAAACTTTTCATGGCAATTTTATTTACTCTCAGAGTTTTTGCAAGAAATCTGCTGAGAGGAAGTCGCCGAAGAAATACTTTTTGTATTTTGTATTTGATGTCTAGCCTGGGGCTCGAACCCTGGCTTAACGTCTAATAAGCCAACACACTACCTACTAGAATACGGAGACTGCTAGCATAACAGGCACATTAACTGGTGTATTGCTACTGTAAGCAGTGTTAGATTTAGAAGGGCTTTGTAGTCCTGAGCTCAGTACTCTATGAATCCTCAGGCTGTATATCCTTAAAATATCATTCCTTCTACCCTCTTCCCGGTGAAGAATTTAACGGCTGTGTTCGATCTTTTATTCCTGTCGCAATATCTGCGTCATTTCGCCAACTGTGATCAGACAATTGCTTCTAATAATCATGAAGTTTAAGTCCGCGTTGGCAACGGTTTTGTCTCCCTTTTCCCTTTCGCTTAAGGATCCCAATTAAGTATCCTTTACTCAATAGCAATAAAACAAAAATTTATATACGCCAAGAGTTTCTAATTGACCTTTAGTTCAAAATACAGTCAAATTATTTTCCTGCTAATGACTCTCTTTCCCTGGTTGAGAGCTTCCATGGCCAGAAAGTTCACATTATCGAAGACGTCCTTAAAGGCCATGAAATCATAGAGAACTATATCCGTAGAGTTTAAAATTTTTTAAAAATTTAATTTTGCTTAAACTTACTTACAATTCTCTTGGGTAAGATTTCTTTCAGTCGGCCTTGACCTACTATAACTACTTTTTTTCGATTCTCTTTTATGTTACCCAAACATATAAATAGACGATCAGAAGCACTTGCTCACACAATTGCTTCGTTTTTCCTTTTTTTCCTTGTTGAATTTTGTTTGTTGGTTTGTATGTGCTATTAAACCATTTGCAAACTGACCAAAACTAGAACAAAACGGGACAGAACAGCAAAAAATAGAATTTTGACAGAGAGACAGAGAGATAGAAAGAGCGAGAGGTGGAATATAAGTGTGAGTGTGAGTAAACCAATAACAGAATGACAATGTTTTGAAAATACACAACTACAAACATGTTAATAATGCGTGGCACAGGCAGAGCATTAAAGGAGTAAATTCTTAAGGTTCAGCGAATGGTGAAATATAAAAAAACGAAAAATTATTTTAAATAATCGCCATTGGATTGCTTGGGGTAGTCGTACCATGTTTTTATCCACTTTTGGCGATATCTCGGCGATTATTTGATAAATACTTTAACATTAAAGAGTTTGGAAGGGTTCTCCGACGTGGTTCCACAATAAATTTTAGTATCGTCACCAAAACGTAAAATTATTCTTTTGGAAAATTTCTACGCAATGAAATCGAAGTCGGAATGTTCTGTCGGCAATGTTCTGTGGAAGCCATATATCGTCCAGTTTATAATACTTAGTTGCAAGCCAAATAAAAGACGGTTATCGTATGTTCATAGGACTCGAAATTAACAAATGCGTTCTGCTGGGTCTGTTTCGTAAAAATATGGCCTGGAGACACCTCCAAAAAAATAATTAACACCAAACAGTAATTTTTCTATATGAAATGGTTTTTACAGTCCCTAAATAAGTTCTTCGAGCCTTATTTAGGCAATTTTGTCTCCAAGTGAGAAATAAAAAAAAATTTATAAGTAATCGGCATGGAAACCCTGTTGCTCTAGAATCTATAGCATATCTAAAGCATTGTGAATAAAAAACCGACTCTAATTGGTGTGTGACTAAAACTTTAAAATTCATATGCAAACCACGCCTTAATAAGGCGTAATATAGGCCAAGTGGTAGAATCGCCAAATTTCGATTACACAACACACTTATACTAACAGAAACGATATTTTTGATTGTAGATCGAAGTCGCCGTAGTCTAGTAGGTAGTGTGTTGGCTTATTAGACGTAAGGCCACGGTTCATATCCCAGGCCAGACATCAAAATGAAATATGAAGAAACATTTCTTCGGCGACTTCCTCTCAGCAGATTTCTGCCAAAACTGTAAGAGTAAATAAAATTGCCATAAAAAGTTTCTCAAAAATCTGTATGTCCCACCACATATTGATAAATATAACACACACAACATATGTGGTATGCAAGGTTAGGTCGCAATCCTCTCTGAAGGGTTGTAATGACCAATTGTGTATGTATGGCGCGAATGCTCAAGCCTGACCTCATCTGTAATGCTTCCAGTCCCTTCATATATCTTTGTAATTCTATAAATTCCTTGTTTAGTTGGTCGAATGGGATGACCGTAGTAATCGCCGTAGTCTATTAGGTAGAGTGTTGGCTTATTAGATATAAAACCAGGGTTCGAGCAAAAAGTATTTCTTCGGCGACTTCCTCTCAGCAGATTTCTGGCAAAAACTGTAAGAGTAAATAAAATTGCCATAAAAAGTTTCTCAAAAATCTGTATGTCCCACCACATATTGATAAATATAACACACACAACATATGTGGTGTGAGAAGCTAGGTCGCAATACTCTCTGAAGGGTTGTAATGACCAATTGTGTATGTGTGCCGAGGATGCCCAAGCCTGGCCTCATCTGTAATGCTTCAAGTCTCTTCATATATCTTTGTAATTCTAACAATTCCTTGTTTAGTTGGTCGAATGGGACGACCATAATCTGCAGTTTGCATTGCTTTAAAAATGGCCACGTGGGAAGTACCGTTTTTGTAGTCAATTTTACGTTTTTTTTTTCGTTGTTAAAGGATCCTGGCAAACCAATAAAATGTAGAACTCGGTCTATTAAATGCCGAATTTCTTTATGACTCCATATATATTTTCAGTTTCCATTCTTTTAATTCTCATGTTGTTCTGAGAAATATTGAATACTTTTTGCATTAGTTTTTGCCAGAGTGTTAATGCGGCCACAAAAAAGAAAGAAAAAAAATAAAAAACAGTCGCTTACGTATGAAAAGACATATTCTAACCAATACTGTTGGCCATGGCTTTAATTTTATAAATTTGTGTTGTGGTTGAATGCAACTACAACACTACAAAAAAAGAAAAAAAAAACAAGATGAAAAGCAAAATAAGTTGGAAACTCTCTAGAAATCAATTTTATTTTTAAATTAAATTTTTTCTTCCTTTTTTTTTGAAATTGAATCTCCAGCACTTGTTGTGGCTTAGAAAAATTCATTTTGATCTTAGATTGTATTTAATTGTTTTGAAAACTATTTGAAATACTTAATATCAATATGTTATGTACTCTAAAATATTTATAAAAATATTCACAAAGAAATATTATTAGAAATTTTATGGCAATATTCTGTAAAATAATTTCGGAAATTATTTATTTTCCGATTGGAAAATGAAAATTTTAAAAATGAAATGAAAAAAATTAAAGAAGTTTATAAACTTGGTAGAGTAAACTATTCTTAACTAAGAGAGAAGGAAAATTTTTTTAATAATCTCTTGGAAATTATTGAAATATTGTATAATATATTGGAGCTCTTGCTTTCAATTATTAGGCTGCATAAACAAACATCTGGTAAAAGAACACAACTGTCAATTAAAGTCTTACCTTCTTTTTTTTTGTTTAATCAGAGATATTCAGAGATTATACCTCTCATCTCTACATCGATTACAACATTAAGCGTAGTCATCAAACTTTGTTTGTAAAATACTTTGTAATGTTCAAATTCAATCATGGATTTATTCAATCCCTCATCTTTCTCCTTAAAGATATGAACCCAGTTCTTTATGATTTTATTTTTTATTTTAATTTTCGATTTGATTTTCTTGTCTTCTTTTGCAGTTTCTTGATTTATCCCGTAATCAGCTGCATGGCATCAACGCTGACATTGTATTTCGCATACAGGCGATACGTAACGTTCGTCTGGATAATAATCCGCTTATATGTGATGAATGTCACATGGGAAAATTAATTGATGTTGTACGTCAGGTAAGTGTTATTATAAGAAATCTTTAATAAAAAAAATAAAAATAAAAAATTAATTCATTTTATGCTGAGGTAATGTAAATCAATTAAAAGATGATATGAGCTTATGTAAGAGAAATAAATAAAAAGATTTGAGTTTTAAATTAAATTAAAAATCTTATTGGAAAACAAATAATAAGAAAAAACATTTTAAAATGGAATTAAAATTAAAAAAGAAAATAAGAAATTCGATAGAGAAGAAAGAATTGCAAAAATTTCTTTGAAACCAACTATACCCCATAAGGAAATTGTTTTGATTTAAATATGCTACTCTCCAAATAATTTACTCGTAAGCTATATGGCCCCACAGAGAGAATAACATCACCATTAAAATGCATACAAAAATGGCAATGCTGTTATTAAGCTGCAGCAGTAGACCAATTGCCAGCTTAAATAAATAATACATTTCCATTTTTTCTCATTCCATTTTTCTTAAAGTATTTACTATTATTGACTGAATGATACAAGAACCTTCTTGTAATATAATGCACTATTCCTATCACAGACCATCATAGATCATTAATTACAAAGGGGACCTACTCACGGTAGTTGAATTTATTTCTTATTTCTTTGTCTTCATGTTGCGAAGCAATTCCCCCACCTAATTATACATTCTTTTTTCTTGTTTTCTCTCAGTTTTATTATTTATTAAAGCTGGTACTGCACTGCGACTATACTATCTATTCTACTGCCCTCAAACTGTATAGGCCCTATACCCTATACTATAGGGTATCCCTATAATGTCTCTCATAATTCTGTTACCCTGATTAACTTCAGTATATTGTCAGTAACGACAGCTCTCTTGCCAGGATTTGCTAAGCACCCAGCTTTTTCTCCCTGAGATTCATTCACAAATTTCAAGTGTGTGATGGTTCTCATTATCAAAGAGTTCACTCGTTTCGTTTAACTCGTTTTGGGTGCGTCGGCTATTCAATGTATGCGTGCGGATTTTCTGTGCCCCAAATGCGACAACTTTGCTTGTTTACATACCCGCCAAGATCAAAATGAGCTCCATCTGAAAAGATGATTTTTTGACAAAATCGGCATCTTCTGGTATAGGCTACTGCATGGCCAGCCGAGGCAGCCATTTGAATGAAATTAATCTCCATTATTAACGGGAAGGATTGTACTTTCAAATAAAAGAAATTTGAGAAAATATTCAGTAGTTTTTTTAAAGCATTTAAAAAAAAAAGTTATTCGGCGGACCCTTTAGTACTATAGTACTTCTCTTAATCGATTGTGCTCCCTTCAGGCCTATACGCTGATAAACTTCAGGATGTTTCTCGGTGTTAACAAAGGCAATTTCATGCTTTGATCTTGAAAGGAGAGTAAACATATATCCATTCCTAGCTGGTTCAGCATTCCCAAACAGTCCGGTACTGGGTGTAAAACAGTATTGCTATGTTCAGTCTCCCGTATTTCCATCAATAGGGTAGATTTTCGGTTAAAAGATACCAACGAGTTTCCCCAGAGATTGTGCAGCCCTTGCGCTGACCAACTTCACCCTCCTTGGATCGGAGGAACTTGGACAGTGCAGAGGCTGCGTTCACCTGTGGCATCACAACGGGCCGCTATGCGTGCTCAAGTGAGCTTTTTGGTAAATTAAAGCTACCACGCTAGCCTAACCTACTTCCCCAGAGATTTGCAAGTTAAACAGATGATTGGTTTACTAAAAAGTCCTAAAAGGATAGGTCCGCCGTCCGTGAGTATTTAAAAAGAATTTATTTTATGGATTGTTGTACTGGATGTAGTTATGTTATCATTTTCATAGCTTTTCCTTCCTTTACGCATCATAAAATTGTTGCAAAGCTACCTTTTTCAGCTTCATTAATCACGTGTTACCAGCATGTGAAGCATGTTCTAGAATGAAAAGGTTACCATTTGTCGTTGCGTAGAAAAATGCCTGCTGTGTACTATAGTAAAGACTATATTGAATACTATTCTTGCTCAAGAGGTGGAACTATTTGATTGCTTTTTCATGTTGATTTTTAATTGCAAGTTCTTTGGGGAATTTCCTGGCTTTCTGTTTTCACTCCTTTGAAGATTGCAACCAAGATTACTAGGGTTTCTGATCAAGCATTGACTGCGCAGTCAAAATATTGGCTTCAGAACTTTTACTTTACTAAATTTACTTGGCGGGCATCAGCCTTTCATATAGGAAAGTTTTTGGTGGATAGCCAACATAGGGTCAGTTAAGGCCAGAGAGATGTTTCAGGCTTATTTGAAGTCATGAAACGCTGCCTACTTAAAAGCCTTTAATATTGACGAGATGTCTGGAACAATTTTATACGGGTTTGAAAGGTTTTGAAACGCCTATGTTATTTAACCCCATAGTACAAACACAGTTAATTCTCGCGTTCTATACATGGGCATTACTGCAAGAGCATTATTTAAAAATTTTTTCTTTCCATTTTTATGTAATTTTCCTACAGCTTTTTTTATCACAAGTTTTTTTTATGATTTATGATTCCATTTTTTTGCGATTCCATATTTTTCTCTTACATTTTCCTTTTCGCTTTCTTGTTGTTGTTTGCAATCATATTTATTTTATTGTTGTTGTTTTTTTGTCATGTTTCTGTCTTTTATTGTGCAGCTGCAATGGAAATGGGAAACGTATCCAATTTGTTTTCTACCCAAGACCTTAAGGGGTGCAGAAATAACGGATTTGGATACAAATGGCTTGGATCGCTGTTTGGATTACATTACAGATGAAGAACAGAATGCAGCCAGTACATCACATGCTAATTTTCTTGAAAGAGGTGAGTGAAGAAGAAATAAAAAAACGCTACAAATATTTATCATAAGGATTACGTGGCATTTCATTTCTTAAATATTAAAAACAAAAACAAAAAATAAAAACAAATAAAAATAATCCTTAAGATTACGAAAGAAAAACGGAATTGTTTTGTTTCCATGCATGAAAGAAATGAAATTTTCCGTTAAAATTTTAAATTTAAAAAATTTTATTGTTTTTACTCTTTAAATTCATTCATTATTAATTTCTTTTGTTTTCTTTTTCTGGTTTTTAGGTGGCCTTAATACACTTGCAATTTTGGGTGGCATTATATTCGTTTTAATTGCCATCATCATAATCTCAGTTGCCATTTGCTATTCAAAGCATCGGGCACGTTATTATACGCGAGAAGATCATCTTAATGGCAGTAAGTACTTAAAAAATGAACTTAAAACGTAAAATCAACAACAACATCACTGGGAATAAGAAAAATGAACCAAAAACTGCTTTAATTTAATGATTAATTTTATTACAAAAACAAGTTTCGAATGAAAACACAAAGGATAATAGCACAAGAAATGAAAGAAGATGCAAAACTTATTGCAAAATTTTTTCCCCTTTTTTCACCATTTTAAGCTGAAAACGGAGAGAATTTTCTGCGCATTTTTGCAAACAAACAAGATGTAGTTATAGATGGTCAAGACAGCCTGCAAACAACCCTAAACGACAATTTTTACTTACAGGATATATATAAAGGCTGCAACCAAATATTCCCCAATTATTAACAAACTCAGTGCAAGAGTGGTTTAAAACCATGGGCCTTAGCCAACAAGTTAAATTAGTTTAGATTTCCGAGCAGCTTGCTTGTGTCCATTATATAGTCCTTCTGTGCTAGGTTAGGTTAGGTCGGAGTGATAGCTCTGATATCAAAAAGCCCACTTGAGCACGCATAGCGTTCCGTTGTGATGCCATGAGGTGAACGCAGTCCCTGTACTGACCAAGTGCCACCAAAAAAAGAAAAAAACAGGAAAGAGGAAGAAGTTGGTCAGTGCAAGAGCTGCGCATCCTTCTGTGCTGCCTTTAGCAAAAAAATCTCTTCTATTAAACACTCTCTTCTAAAGGGTGTTTTTTATAGAAGTATAGAACTTTAAGTTGCAATAAAACAACGATGGATTATTCGATTGACATGAATTTTATTTATCCGAAAAATAATCTTGTGGCATTACATTTTAAGTATGATTTCTGACATATGACCGCCACGGCTGGCGCGGATGTAGTCCAATTTGGACGTCCAATTTTCGATGACTTTTTCCAACATTTGTGGCCGTATATCGGCAATAATACGGCGAATGTTGTCTTCCAAATGGTCAAGCGTTTGTGGCTTTACCGCATAGACCAATGACTTTACATAACCCCACAGAAAGTAGTGTAGCGGTGTTAAATCACAAGATCTTGGACGCCAATTCACAGGTCCATAACGTGAAATTAGGCGGTCACCAAACGTGTCTTTCAATAAATCTATTGTGGCACGAGCTGTGTGACATGTTGCGCCGGCTTGTTGAAACCATCATGGTTATTCAATTCAGGAATGAAAAAGTTAGTAATCATGGCTCTATACCGATCACCATTGACTGTAACGTTCTGGCCACCATCGTTTTTGAAAAAGTGCGGACCAATGATTCCACCAGCCCATAAAGCGCACCAAACAGTGTGTTTTTCTGGATGTAACGGTGTTTCCACATACACTTGAGGATTACCTTCACTCCAAATGCGGCAGTTTTGTTTGTTGACGTAGCCATTCAACCAGAAGTGCGCTTCATCGCTAAACAAAATTCGCTTATGAAAATCGGGAACAACGGTAATCTCGTTTTGGGCCCATTCGACGAATCTACGCCTTACTTGATGATCGTTTGGCTTCAAATCTTGCACGAGTTGGATTTTATAAGCACGCAAACCAAGATCCTTCCGCAAAATCTTCCATAAAGTGGATGGACACAGATCCAATTCCTGTGCTCGATGGCGGATGGACTCATTCGGGTCTTCCTCAATGCTACGCTCTACAGCAGCAATAGCTTCTTCTGTACGCACCGTACAGCGTCTCTGGGGATGTGAGTTATCAATAACAGTAAACGTGGTGCGAAAACGTTCCATGGTTAATCGAATTAACTGCTCTGATGGACAATTTTGTCGACGATAAAATGGACGTAGTACGCGATACGTTTTCCGCACAGAACCATTATTTTCGAAATAAAATTGCACTATTTGCAAGCGTTGTTCAGGCGTGAGTCTATTCATGATGAATTGCCAAACCAAACTGGGAATAAATCACTTGACAGCTGTTAAATCGGTCGCCATCTTGAAAAGTAATGCCAACTTATAGTTCTATACCTCTATAAAAAACACCCTATACTATCCTTCACCTATAAAAACGATTGTATAGAGTTCTTCAAGAAAGTGGTTAATTTTCTTAATGATGTATAGTGTCACACAATTTACGACAAGGGTGACAACAATGACAGTTGCCCTAGTCTAGTATGTAGTGTGTAGGCTTTTTAGACGTGAGGCCACGGGTCAAACCTCACATCAGCCTTCTCCAAATAAAAATATTCCTTCGGTGACTACCACTCATAAAATTTCTAGCAAAAACTCTGAGAGTGAATTAAATTGCTTGGAAAAGTTTCCCAAAAATTTGTCATTTGGAGTCGACATTAAACTGTAGGTCCCCCCACTCATGTGTAAAAATTAACAAACACAACATAAGTATTGTGAGAAACTAGGTTGTAATGCTGACTAAAGGGTTGTAAAGACCAATTATATACGTATGTATGTGACAATGACAATTAACCCTCATCTATTTTACATTTATGTTATGTACGTAGGTAGGTTACAATACGTATTTTTTATCTTAGCATATCATCGGTTGCCGTTGGAATTTAAGCTAAAAAAACCCTTGCCTGACAACTATGGTTGTAAGTTCCCTATTAGCAGATTATCATATACTTTGTACTTTAAACGTCGCGTCGTTCAAATTTTTCAAGTGTGGGGAGAAAGGTAACACAAAAACAAATGTCGTACGCCGAGCTAACAAGCTAATGCTCAGACGAAATGGTTAAGCGGTATCTGCAACCTCAGAAGCCAATCATTGTATGTCGTATAAAATATGATGGGGGTAGACCCCATAGTACCTCCTTTAACTTTGATTTCCATCTAATTTCTAATCCAGTAATTCCCTGGATCTTGCGGTCAAATCAAGGTTAGGTTAGGTTAGGTTAGAGGACGTGTACTTGTCAATTAAGACAAGTACAGTACCCGGAGGTCGAATTGATCCATTGTACAATGTCCTAGTTTCTCACACCACTTATGTTGTGTGTGTTAATTTTATACATGAGTGACGGGACCTACAGTTTAAAGTCGACTCCGAACGACAGATTTTTGAGAAACTTTTCATGGCAATTTTCATTTACGCTCAGAGTTTTTGTCAGAAATCTGCTGAGAGGAAGTCGCCGAAAAATACTTTTTGTATTTTGTCTTGATGTCTGGCCTGGGGCTCAAACCCTGGCTTTACGTCTAATAAGCCAACACACTACCTACTAGACTACGGCGACTTCATGGTCAAATCGATATCGAATAGTATTTCAATGCTTCCTTCTATAAGCCACCTTATCGACCGAATTTCCATCACTTCCAATGTTACAAAGAGTATGTACACTACGTACTTGTAATAATCTGCGCTACTATGACTACCCAAGGTACCATATAGGGAAAAAAGTACTCAGAGCCACAATATTGCTTATTCCACCATTCCGTAGGAGTGACTTCTATTTTTTCGAACACTTCGTGCCGTCAACTATGCGGACGCATATTTCTTTGTCATTAAGAAACAGAAAACTATAGACAAAGAGTTTTGGACATACTAAATTGGTAATTAGAACACTTTTAGTCAGGATTACAACCTAGCTTCTCGAAACAGCCATGATGTGCGTGTTAATTTTATCCATGAATGGCAGGACCTACAGGTTATTCGACTTCGAATGACAGATTTTTTTAAGAAAATTTTGATCAATTTCAAAAATTGGTTCAATTTCAATATTTAAAAGCTGGAGTTAGGTAGTGCAGTATTCACCGTAGATGATATTTGGTGTTTAAAGATAAGGTCAATCAATAAAAATTAGTCCACGTTTATACCAAACAGCAGACACCAAGACTTTTCCTTTAGAAACAACAATCTTCAAATTCTTTGAACAAGATTCTCCAAAGCCAGTCTTCTATTTTTATTGTTACATTGTCTCTGATATTAAATCGTGGCCAAACGATTGATTTCAGAATCGATTCTGAAACTCGTTTTATTCTTGCCAAGCATTCCCCGCCAAACATTCTGTTAAAACATGTTATCGGCAAGGAACCATCATCAACATAAAATGTCTTGAAAAAAACTCAAGCCGCCGTGGTCTAGTAAGTAGTATGTTGGATTATTAGACGTGAGGCCTCGGTTCAAATCCCAGCTCAGTCATCTCCAACTAAACGAATATGAAAAAAATATTTCTTTGTCGACTTCCTCTCAGCAGATTTCTGGCAAAAACTCTGAGAGTAAATGAAAATTGCCATGGAAAGATGCTCAACAATCTATCGTTCGGAGTCGTCTTTAAACTGTAGGTCCCCCTACTCATGTGTAAAAATTAACGCAAACAACATAAGTGGTGTGAGAAGCTAGGTCGTAATCCTGACTAAAGTTTTGTAATGGCGAAATATGTTATGTTATGTATGTATGTATATAAACATACTAACAAATCTGCATAGTAGGTTAATTGCAATAACTTGCACAAATAACCTAAAAACTCCCTCAAACCCACTATACCTGCACTGTCGTGGTAGGGGGACTTAAAAACTTAAGTTTCATTTGTTCTCTCTTTTACCAATTGCGGTAAAAATTAGTTTGGCAATAATACAACTATTGTTGTTGTTGTTGTTTTTTATGTTACAATTACAGTAAACATACTACTTTGACCCACTTGCTCACAGTGTTTTCGAATACTATTTTTTCCCTTCTTTCATTCTCTTCTTTAAATATTAGAAAAGAAGAAGAAAATAAAACATATTGTAACACAATAACAAAAACAAAAAAAACTCAAAAACTAAAAACAATAGGAGAGCAAAAATGCTTCAAGTTTAAACTAATATTACGTTTAGCAAAACAACAACAACAACAACAGCACTAAAAAAGGAAGAAGAAGATGTAGAAAGAAGTAAAAAAACCAAAAACAGAACAAAATAATGAAAAACTTCTTATTGCATTTGTTTTTATAAATAATGAATCAATTTGTTAAAGTGGTATGTGCGATAAGTTTGTGGTTGAAAGCTAAGTGGGCCAAGCAAGTAGTTGAAATTGTTTTGATGAAGAAGTTTTCTTTATTTGCATGCATATATCCAGTTAAGTGGTGAATTTAAATAAAATTGGCAACAGAAATATTGTTACACCAGAGGCAAACGAGACAAATAGACAACAACAAAATACACATATCATACGGTAAATCGAACTAAGCAAACAAATTTGTAGGAATTTGCAAGAAGGAAAGAAAACAGAGTAAATTGAATTGAATTTTATTATTCAAAAATTATCTTCAGCGACAGAGTTTATTGGATAAGTTTACATAGTGAAATTACTGAATTTGTAGTTCTAGAGCAGCCAATTTACCTTCAATGTATGGTACGGTTTGTGAATTGACTAAATATTTAATCGTACTCCTTGAAAAACGCTTAAACTGTGGAATGATGACTGACTACGTTTTGCCAAAATACTTACAGAAAAGTTGGAATTGGTGGACATTTGGTTTCAGCAAGCCGGTGCCACATTGCATATAACGGGTGATTTTTTAGACATTATATTTTTGGCAACACTGGTTTAAACAGCTCACGCACGTTTCGTGTTTTGTTTCACAGTCAAATATCTTCAGTTTGGTCTATAATTTAACCATGAATCGTCTTACAAAGGAACAACGCATGCAAATCATTGAATTTTATTAACAAAATGCGGGCTCTCTTAAGAAAGCTCATCGCGCGCTTCTTCAATTTTATGGTCAGTTTAATCGACCCACTGAAGCTGCTATTCGGGCTATTGTGATTATATTTCGCACCAAATTTACATTGTTGGACATTAAACCACCAACACGCTTACGTAGAGTGCGAACTGAAGAAAATATCGCAGCTGTATCGGCCAGTGTTAATGATGACCATCAATTATCGATTCGTCGCCATTCGCAGCAATTGGGCCTCTGTCACTCAACAACGTGGAAATTTTTGCGGAAACATTTAGGTGTGAAGCCTTTCAAAATACAGCTGCTGCAAGAATTGAAGCCGAACGACCTAAAGCTCATTAAAGCTCATGTCTATACAAACAAGCCCGCTTCAATTGACGCATTGGAAGACAACATTGAAGCATTTATTCGTGAGATACCGGCCGAAATGTTGGAAAGAGTATGCCAAAATTGGACTAAGCGGATGGACCATTTGAGGCGCAGTCGCGGTCAACATTTGCATGAAATAATCTTCAAACCTTAAATTATATGGACCGTAGTATCGATTCAAATAAAGATTTCATGCATTTTTCTGACTTTTATATATTTTTTTTTGAAAAACTTTCCTATAGCTCTTAAAAAATGACCCTTACATACATACATAAGACTAGATAAGGGGTGTAGAAATTTTATTTTAACAGAGGAGAGGATATGATTACCCAGAAGCTCTAAACAGTCGCTAAAACTGGTTTCGAAAGTAGAAGTTTAATGCAAACATACGTAAGTAATTAGTCATTACAACCCTTTAGTCAGGATTACGACCTAGTTTCTCACACCACCTATGCTGTGTGTGTTAATTTTATACATGAGTGGCGGAACCTATAGTTTAAAGTCGAATGACAGATTGTTGAGGAACTTTTCATGCAATTTTGATTTACTCTCAAAGTTTTTGTCAGAAATCTGCTGACAAGAAGGCGTCAAAGAAATATGTTTTCATATTTCGTTGTTGTTCGAGATAACTGCCCTGTGGTTTAAGCCAGCACTTGACTACGACGACTTCAGTATAAGTTTTATGCTTGACAAAAATCAGTAACGTTTTTATCGCATGAAGCTCACAACCATCGCACTTTTTAAAAATAATTTTTTTTTGTTGTTGTTTGTTTTCAAATTTAACTTTTTTTTTTTGGTCTTCAAACACATTCCATTTATAAAAATTTATTTTTCGACGGCTAACAAACCAATCAATTCTCTAAGTAGTTGGCAGAATGAAGGCAAAAGTGTTTTAAGTTTCAGTAGAAAAAAAACAATTTTTTTTTCTTTCACAATAAAAACCCCCACCACCAGAAATGAAGATGTTGGCCAAAGATCCAGAGCCAGAAGTGAAGAAACAAAAAACTTAAATTGATATTCTTTATGTTTTGGTGTGATTTTTTATATGCCAACTCTTTCGCGAGTATTAAACGCAGCAGAGGATGGAAAAAAAGATTGAAAATCACCAAAAAACTTATACTCTTAGAACAATTGTACGGTATTTGTTTTTCATTTTCAGTTTCAGTTTCTTTTTTTTCCATTTTTCCATTTTTTTCTGTTTTTTTTCGTTCAAATTGTTTTCTCTGTAATTTTTCTCAAACGGAAGGAATAACTTTTTAAAAAGTTACGAAAAAAAACTTTCTGTTTTCACTGTGAAACTCATACAAACAAAACAAAGGAAGAACAAATATTTGTGCGAATAGTTTTTGAGTTTTTCGGTGTTGGCTGTTACTGGCGGATGGGTAGATGGTTGGCGGTTGGAGGAAACCATTTGAAAAGTGTTAGAAAAAATTGTTTACTTAGCATTTATTTTTTCTCTCTTTGTTCTTGCTGTTGTTGTTGTTGTTGTTTTAATATCCTTATGGAATAGACAATTACACAAATCAAAATTAAAATTAAAAAAAGAAAAAAGAAAGAAAAAGAAAAACTAACAAAAATAAAACTGAGTGGTTACACAGAGAGAGAGAGAGAGTGTGTGTGTGTGTGTAATAGTTCGTGGCAAATAAACAAATTAAATTTTGTAGAATATCGAACAAAAAAACCAAAAAAGAATTTGAAATAAATGAAACTATAGTTGGGCAAGTGTGTGGGCTCACAACTTTGTAATTGATGTGATACCAACAGGCTATGTTAACAGTACCGATTATAAATTTAAGACGATTTTTGGTAGGCATTTCAGTCAGTTGGCTAAAGCTTGTAATTAAAGGTTCAAGTTCATTTTCCGATTTTAAATCAGATAAGTACATCGGTTCAAATACTCTGTTTGAAGGTACTTGCCAATGACAACTAAATAGTTAATGAGTCATATTTACTTATTTAACTTACTTACAGCAACCATTTAGCCAGGATTACAATCTATCTTCTCACACCACCCATCTTGTGTGTGCTAATTTTAAAGGCGAGTGATGGGACTTACAGTTTAAAGTTGATTCCGAACGACAGATCATTTGAGAAATATTTTCTTGGCATTTTTATTTACTCCCAGAATAAATACTTTTCTTTTTTTTTTCCTATTCATATTTTGTGTTATTCGAGATACCTGAGCTGGGGCTTAAGTAACAGACTTGCGTCTAACAAGCCAACACACTACCTACACTACTACTACAACTAACAATAGGCATCAGTATATTTTTTTGTTTACAAGTTTACGGAAGTGGACTTGATTCCAACCTGCTACTGTTAGATTTTGTAAAGCATGTCAGCAACGCTTCATTATAATAATGTTCCAGATAATACTTCCAATAACTGTGCAATCAGTTGGAAGAAAATAACTGAGTTCTGTTCAATAATCGCAGGCTTAAACACTCTAAGTTATACAGTCACACAGATAATTATACGTACCCCCCTAAAAATCATTTTTTTTAAGTAATGAACTTATAATCTAAAATTTCTTTACATTAGCGTCTGTAACGACACATTTACTTAAATAAAGAAAAAAGATTCCCAAAATCTATGAATTTGTGACTGCAGTCTGCTTAAAACCAATATGGCACCACAGAAAATTATACGTCCGACGTATATTTCGTATAAAATTTCTCCAAGAGTAGCCCGGTATATAAAAGGTATTGTGGATAAAAATCCTAGGTCTACAGCCGTAGAAATACGAAATACCTCGGAAAGTGATCACAGTGTTATTGTGCATTCCGAAACAGCTCAAAGTGTTTTGAGAAGGAACGGTTTCCGCAGCCGAGTGCCGAGAAAAAAGCTACGATTGGAATTTGCCCAATAATATATGGACAAGTCAACTGAGTTTTGGGCGAATGTAATATTTAGTGATGTGAACAAATATAATTTGTTCGGCTGTGACGAAAAACAAAAAATTTGGTGCAAAAATCAGTTGACTTGTCCACATATTATCATTTAAAAAAAATGATTTTTAGGGGGGGGGGGGGGTACGTATAATTATCTGTGTGACTGTATTTCCAAGAACCAATAGTAACTGAATCGTAATGAATTTCTTATGAACCCAAAGTGGATGCTACTATAAGTGATGGATGCCATAATCCATGGCTATTAATCTGATTGCACAGCGCGACTTTAATAATGATTAAAGCACATAGAATTTCAGTTCGTCCACTAAAAATCTGCAGACATGAAAGAAGTCATGATAAAAAGCATTAAGCCACCATAAAAATTTTAAAGCCTTTGATTACGTCGATGGCATCTACCTCCATAGCATGTAAACAATACGATGTTCAGAAACAAGTCTTTCAAATATGGTTTGATGATAAATGTTTCTAAAATTAAAATAGGGTGCGTTAATGTCCAAGGGCCGCTACAGTTCGAGATCATTACAACCCCTCTGTCAGGATAAAAACCCAATTTCTCACACCACCCATGTTATATGTGAATTAATTTTTATCCATGAGTGGTGGGGCCTACAGTTTTACGTCGATTCCTAACGACAGATTAGGTAACCTTTTCATGACAATCACTTCATCTCTGATCTTTTGTCAGAAGAACTAACAAACGACTAACAGCAATGGACTAGTACCCGCAAGAATGCCAAAAGGGAGGCGCTCAACAATTTAAGTCGACATTCTTGTCCAAGCTATATGGGTTGCTTACAACTAAAAATTGGTTTGGATTTGATTGTATCAGGTTATACATTAGTGATGTCGAAACCATGGATCTGGCAAGTTTGTTAAAGCTTTGGAATATAAAGTGTCCGCCAAATAACTTTTTTTTTTTTTGAAAATGCTTTAAAAACGAAACTACTGAATATTTTCTCAAATTTCTCTTTTTATTTGAAAGTACAATCCTTCCGGGTAATAATGGAAAATAATTTCATTCAAATTGCTGCCTCGGCTGGCTTAAGCACATTATCGATTGTGTGCAGCTGTATTTCTACAATGGCTTCCTTAATATTATCCTTTAAAGCGTCAATTGTATCTGGCTTGTCGGCATAACACTTATCTTTGATGGCACCCCACAAATAGTAGTCCAACGGTGGCAAATCGCAGCTCCGAGGTGGCCAAACGACATCAGCTCTGCGGCTGATAATGCGATCTTCAAAAACAAGGCGCAAAACATCGAGTGTAGCTTCGGCTGTGTGGCACGTAGCGCCGTCCTGTTGGAACCAAATGCTGCCAATATCCTCCTCTTAAATTTTTGTGAACAAAAATTCGTTCAACATGACCCGATAACGATCGCAATTGAATGTAACGGCCACTCCCTGCTCATTTTCGAAGAAAAATTGCCCAATTATGCCTCTGGACCAAAATCCGCACCAAACAGTGACTCGTTTTGGGTGCGTCGGCTTTTCAATGTAGGCGTGCGGATTTTCGGTGCCCCAAATGCGACAATTTTGCTTGTTTACATACCCGCCAAGATCAAAATGACCTTCATCTGAAAAGATGATTTTTTTTTTGTGCCAAAATCGGCATCTTCTAGTATAGGCTACTGCATGGCCAGCCGAGGCAGCCATTTGAATGAAATTGTTTTCCATTATTAATCGGAAGGATTGTACTTTCAATTAAAAAAAGAAATTTGAGAAAATATTCAGTAGTTTCGTTTTTAAAGCATTTTCAAAAAAAAAAAGTTATTTAGCGGACCCTTTATATATTGATTTCACAAATTTGCAAATTTGGACTTTTTTGTGCAAATAAAATGGCTCCAGATGTTTTCGAAGGCATTTTGCGCGCTGAACACGAATCTGGTTTCATAAACTTTCCATCACGTCAGATTTTCGAGAAAAAGGGGATTGAAACCCCTAAAAGTAGCGTTTTTGGCTATTTTTGAATCATTGTAGATCTAAAGACTGACGTGCTAGAATCATCGCCATTGTCAGAAATTGACAACTGATCTTTGCTCTTTAAAACGAGCCCAAAGCCAAATTGTTTGCATGCACCCTTAAAGTAGGGGGTTAGTTTATGTCAAGGGGTGCAAAAGAAAAAGAAACACATTACGGAGGTCCTTAAAAATTAATCAGATTTACTTGAAAATTGTTACTCAGGGTTTTTTGGGGCCGCTAATTACATATCTTCATTCAGATTTAAAAAATTCAAAATGGCGGATCCAATATGGCGGTCGAGGTTTATAGAAATTAATCAGATTTGTAACTTTTTGGTGGGCTTTATGGTATGGTATGATGATGTCATTGTGCAATATTTTTCGAAAACAGCACAGCACGATCTTTTACTGTCAATTCATGGCGCTATGGCCGCATGAGCCGCTGTAGTTTAGTAGGTAGTGCGTTGGCATGTTAGAGGTGAGGCCCATGTTAAAATCCCAGGTCAGACATCAAAGCGAATATATGAAAAAAATATTTTTTTGGCAACTTTCTCTCCGCAGATTCCTGGCAAAATTCTGAGAGTAAATAAAATTGCCACGAAAATATTTCTCAAATGATATGCCACTTTCTAAGTTCATACGAAATCCATTAACAAATCTTATGTTTTCCAAGGAATGCTTCCCGATAATGTGTTTAATTTCGAAATTTTAACTTAAACGTGAAATTTATTCATTCAAGCAAACATAAGAAGTTCCTTTAAAGTTTTTCTTTTATTTAATGCCTTTAAGAAATTTAATATCATTTTAAGATTTTCTAAAGAATTTTCCTTTTTCATGGGTTTTTTGATGGTGTCACCCACGCACACACTTTACTTTTATAGCCCAAATATTAAACGATGTTTATATAGTCAGCAATTGTTGTTGTTTTATTAACTTGTGTTCTATTCTTTGGTTCTAATCCCTTTAGGTGAGGACAAATGCTTGGAAAAGAATCTCGAAACGACTACAATTACAGCCCAAGGTAATGGCAAAACGCAAAATAAAATCGCTTCACCGACGAAAAACGGCAGCAGCAGCAGAAATCTTAAATCACCCTACAGCAGTGGTAATGGTATGGAGGCCTTGGCTGCCGAGCCTTTAAATCCCAGTAATGGCCATTCGACGAATGAAATTAATTTTAAATTTCCCATAGACGATCGTGTGTGTACCATTGATGAATTGGTGGTGGTGCCACCAGCACCACCGCCTCCCAACAAACAACCACCCGTTAAGGGTGTCAATGAAATGAATAGCGGTAATTTACTACGTTATGCACAATCGCCACTTAGTTGTGGTGGTGGTAGTACAACTGCCAGAGCAGCGGTGGCAGCAGCGGCAACTGTCATACCACCAGGGGCACCTTCAGCGGGCGCATCCACATTGATAACAACACCAATGACACCAACGCATACGTCACTACCACCAGAGGCTATAGTGGTTGTGCTGCCACCGCCGCCCACCACAGAACAACATTATCACACACAGCAACATCAACATCAGCAACAACAACAACAGCAGCAATTGCTGCATTTAGCTACCCTCGAGCCATTGGTGAGCGTTAACTGACCTCAGGGTTTAATGGGTCATACGTTAAAAATGTCACATTTAACTGAATATCAACATCTACAGCAACAGCAACAGCAACAACACCAGCAACAACAACTATCACAGCAACAGCAACAACAACAACAACAACAAACTACCACTACCACATAGGTAATATAAAGAACTATGTACAACTGCTACAACAACAATAATAACCATAAAAAAAACTACAAACAAAAGCAAAGCAAAAAACAAAATTAATCTTAAAACTTTCCTTCTGTACATTTGCAAAACTCTCTGTCTCTCACATACATACACTCACACACATTCAGGCACTTGTAAATATTATCTTTCTCTCTATATATAGAGTACATATATATGTATACATGTAGTATATGGAAATTGTAAATATCAACTGAATTTATACAAAAACAACAACAAAAATAACAAAACTCCTGTATATTGTCTGTAGCATACTTTTGGGAAAAACAATCTTTATTTTACTGCATTTACTGAAGTATTGATAGGATTTTATTTCTTTTTAATTGCAATTCAACTCTATTTTTGTATATTTTTCTTATTTATTGTGTGTCATATTATTTGAATATTCGTTTAAGTACAATTTAAATTAAATTTTATATGTTTAAACGCCTTAAAGCAGGCAACATGTTTTGTTCTTTCATCTTACTGGTACTGGTGGTACTTAGAATAGCATTTTTACATGAGTAAAGTTGTTTTAAAAAAGAATTTAAAAGTAGTATTTGAAAATTGTTTATGGTCCAAAGCAATTTAAGTGGAATTTATAAAAGGAAGTTCATTTCAGAATATGGACGGATATACAGAACGATTGCTAAACTTTCTCTACAACCCAATAGTTTAAAAAATTGTAAAGGAGTTCTCTTAAATAATTACAGTGATCTGCGAAAGGGCTTAGAGTTGGAAATGATGCTTGGATTTCTGATGTTATTGCATATGTCGGTCTCTTAGCAAGTAAAACTACCTTCGTCGATAATAAAGGGTCCGCCAAATAACTTTTTTTTTGAAAATGCTTTAAAAAAAACTTCTGAATATTTTCTCAAATTTCCTTTTTTATTTGAAAGTACAATCCTTTCGGTTAATAATGGAAAATAATTTCATTCAAATTGCTGTCTCGGCTGGCCCTGCAGTAGCCTACACCAGAAGATGCCGATTTTGGCAAAAAAAATCATCTTTTCAGATCAAGCTCATTGTGATCTTGGCGGGTATGTAAACAAGCAAGATTGTCGCATTTGAGGCGCAGAAAACCCGCACGCATACATTGGAAAACTGACGCACCCAAAACGAGTCACTGTTTGCTGAGGATTTTGGTCCAGAAGCATAATTGGGCCATTTTTCTTCGAAACTGAGCAACGAGTGGCCGTTACTGTCAATGGCGATCGTTATCGGGCCATGTTGAACGAATTTTTGTTCACAAAAATTGAAGAGGAGGATATAGGCAACATTTGGTATCAACAGGACGGCGCTACGTGCCACACAGCCGAAGCTACACTCGATGTTTTGCGCCCTGTTTTTGAAGATCGCATTATCAGCCGCAGAGCTGATGTCGTTTGGCCACCTCGGAGCTGCGATTTGACACCGTTGGACTATTATTTGTGGGCTGCCGTCAAAGATAAGTGTTACGCCGACAAACCAGAGACAATTGACGCTTTAAAGGACAATATCCGTGAAGCCATTGGTGAAATACAGCTGCACACAATCGATATTGTGCTTAAAAGTTGGACCGATCCTGTAGGTTACTGCATGGCCAGCCGAGGCAGCCATTTGAATGAAATTATTTTCCATTATTAACCGGAAGAATTGTACTTTCAAATAAAAAAAGAAATTTGAGAAAATATTCTGTAGTTTCGTTTTTAAAGCATTTTCAAAAAAAAGTTATTTGGCGGACCCTTTACTTCACTAATTTAATACATTACTGTCCTGGCCTGCCACCTTGTGGTTCTAATATTAACTTTTCTACTGCATTTATTATTATTACTGTAATGAAATGCGCATTACTATTGCAACCATACGATCTACTGTACTTCCCTCATACTTTTTAGAGCAGTATTCCTATAATGCCTCCGCCAAATCTATTTACCTGGCAAACTTCACGCTAGTACTCGGTGTTACAATTCCAGTTCTTGGCAAAGCATCTGGTATACATCCAAGTGTTTCATTCTGCGATGGATTATTGCCTCACAGAATTCAATGATGTGTTCTGATGCTTCATTTCCATCATAAGACAGCCTACAAGTTGGATTCACGGTAAAGTCTATTTTAAATAAGTGTGCACTAAATCTACAGTGCACTGTGAAAAAACCGCTTAGAAATCTCAGGTTTTTTCTTGATAGTTTTATGCATGAACCCGCCGTAGATCGTGGTTCAAACTCCAGCTCAAATATGTCGTACAGGAAGAAATATGAAAAAATATTTCTTCAAAGACATCCTCTCGTCATTTTTCTAGCAAAACCTCTGGGAGTACAATGCAATTGCCATGAAAAATTTCACAAAATGTGCAGTTTGTAGTCGAGGTTAAACTGTAGGTCCCGCACACAACATGAAAGGAGTGAGAACGTTGCTTGTAGGCCTGACTAAGAAGATTTTAATTTTGAATTTGGCGTTTGTTCAAGTTCGGGAATTGAAAATAATCCAAGAAGGATAAGTTTGTTAAATAAGGTGCCTTGGAAAACAATTTGAACTTAAATTCCTTAATACCTTGGCCATTGCTATGATGGACGCTTAAGGTGGTGCATTGATTTGATGACTACAATATCAAAATTTTCACAAAATGCATCCTTTTGTCTTTCAATCAATTTCTTCTTTCTTGTCTTTCTTTAAGTAATCAACGAAAATCATTTCACACTCAGATATCGTAACTGCGCCCGTATATGAAACCTTTTTTGACTCTCCTGGACACGATTGTCCCATCCAATCCTGTAAACTGCTTCTACTGTTTGACTTTCTCAGTAGTGAAGTGATGAAAATAAATGTTTCATTAGCTCACGGATCTATTCAAATACCCGTCGTC
Organism: Sarcophaga subvicina; assembly: GCA_936449025.2. Taxonomy (NCBI): domain Eukaryota; kingdom Metazoa; phylum Arthropoda; class Insecta; order Diptera; family Sarcophagidae; genus Sarcophaga; species Sarcophaga subvicina. Next base: position 102,324,983 of record OW388082.2, on the reverse strand, counting down.
ACCATACATTATTGTAAAGCATCATCACGCTGGTTGAAGGCGAAATGTGCGGCAAATTGATGTTAAATTTTTGCTTTCTTTGGCGATATAACTTCCTGAATAAATCCAACTCACATGTTGTGCATATCTTTTTCATTTTCAAAGTCATAGCCAATATGAGATGCAAAGGACTTTGAAATATGTATTGGTAGGCATATCTTAATCGTACACCTTCAGACGACGAACATTCAATATCATTTCGAGATTGAATTATAGGTTATATTTTCTGATAGTCAGGCCGCGATAAGATCTCTATCGTGTTTCGTGAATAACTCTAGGGTCGATAGGGAATGTCGCCACTGTCTCGACCTTCTTTCTGGGCGCTTCACCAGTGTCTCACTGGTGTGGGTCCCCGGGCACAGTAACATTCCGGGAAACTGCAGGGCCGACGAGCTCGCCAGAGCTGGTGCGCTCCTTCCGGAATCCTCTTCAATTGAACTGGGTATGCCACTTGCCTCGGTTAAGTTGGACATTGCGCGGAAATTCTCTCGGGACGACAACCTATCCTGGGTCAATGAGGAGTCCTGCTCCACCGCTAGACTCACCTGGCCCTTGATGGATAGAAGGCGTACCAACCAATTGCTTGGTCTTGGTCGTGACGTCATCTCAACCACAGTGGCCGTGCTTACAGGTCATTGCGCTATGGGTAGAGACCCAGAGAGAATGAGGCTCCCATTTAACGAGGAGACTGTTATCCACTTTCTTTGTCAGTTCCCGTCTCTTGCTTGGTGCAGGAATAGATTATTTGGCTCTCCATTTCTTGTCAGCTTAACGGAGCTATCATCTATTGATATCAAGGATACAGCTTCCTTCATCAAACTTTCTGGCTGGTTTTCCTATATAAGGTATTCGTGCTTTTGATGTGCAGCCCTAGCGCTGACCAACTTCTTCCTCTTCCCTGATTTTGGTGGAACTTGGTCAGTACAGGGACTGCGTTCACCCGTGGCAAGTGAGCTTTATGAAATCAGAGCTACCACTCCGACCTAACCTAACCTAACCTCTAGGTTATACGCCCTAACAGCTGGTACGGCCCCATTTGACCTCTACCAACCACTAGAGAATTGCGGTAAATAAAGGAACAGACTATCACAGAGTGAAATCTAACACGACTTAGATAATAATTGGACACTGATCACTCATACTCGTTTGCTTTCGTGGGCTTCTAAAAAATACTAAAAAATGTGATTGAAAATTTCCAACTTAAATCACATGCTTCTTTAAGATTACCATTTCCACCCAACATTACTTTTACTACTGCCGTTATTTATATATCACTTTGTTTAATATAAGGATTGCCCTCGTATATAATTTTATAACAATTAAATTCCCATTTAGTTTAAATAAAAATTAATTTTTTTTCTTTAAACTTTTATAACAAAAACAAGAAACACATTATCAATGTGATATTTTTCTAAAACAAAAAAAAAATCGAAATAAATAAATTAAAATAATAATCGTGTATATATTAAATAAGTGTAAAGCATAAAGAAAAAACAAAATTATTTACAAAAAACAAAGGATTTAAAAAAATTAAATTAAAAACAAGATTTTTGCAATTAATTTTTTTAAGAAAAAAAAATCATTTCAAATGAGCAATATTTGTATGCAAATAAAATTTGTATATGAGTGTATGACTCTAAAATAATGAAAAAAAATTAAAAATAAAATCCAAATATTTGAATAAAATAGAAGTAAAATGAACGCAAATGTTTGTCATACTTTAAGAATTAGTAACAAAAAAATAAGAGAAAATAAGAGAAAAAAAAATAAAAATAAATCAATAAATAAATAATGAATAGTAATAATAATAGAATAATGAATAAATTAAATTTTAAGTCAATATTTATAAACAAAAAAAAAACAAATAAACCCAAAAAAAAAGGAAAAAAATATGAATGAAATTAAATAAATTCAGTTTTAAGTCAATCAATGAAAATATTTTTCATTTTATTTTTTACTTGATTTAGAATTGTATTTTAATTTTAAAAATCCAAAAGAAATATTAGAAAATAAAATAAAAAATAAAACGATTAAAAAAATTAAAAAAAAATCTTTCTAGTTAGAACAAAATTATTAAATGATATGAAAAAGTTATAAGAAAATCTTTAAAAGAAATGGGTTTCATAACAATGTATTTCGCATTATTAACTTAAAATATTAATGTATTTATTCTTTTTATTCTATAATTTAATTTAACACTTTAAAGAATATTTTTTTTTAATTTAAGTTAAGAACAAACATATTCTGTCTTTTGCATTTATTTCCTTAGATTTTTGGCAGAATAATAAAAAAAAATTATTTTATATTCTTAAATATTTTTATAATCATTTACGTGTTTAAGTTTATAATTTAAAAAAGGAAAATAATTTGTAACACTTCATTTTATAAAAACGGATTTAATAAAGAATTAAAAAAAAACGATTTTGTAATAAAAAAAATTTAAAAGAAATTTTATTAACACAACAACAACCAGAAAGTGATACAGAAGTAAGATCCTAATGGGAGTACATACATACATAATTGGTCATTAGAACCCCCTCAGTCAGTATTACGACCTAGCTTCTCATACCACTTATTTTGTGTGTGTGTTAATTTCATACATGAGGGGCGGGACCTACAGTTTAAAGTCGACTCCGAACGACAGATTTTTGAAAAACTTGTTCTAAACAATTTTATTTACTTCCAGAGGTTTTGTCAGAAATCTGCTAAGAGGAAGTCGCCTAGAAAATGTTTCTTCATATTTTGTTTAGTTGGAGATGTCTGAACCTTGGCCTCACGTCTAATATGCCAACACACTACCTACTACTACCTACGGCGACTACAGTAATGCTTCGATTTACGTTGCCTCGATTAACGTTGATTCGATTTACATCGTCAAATTTTTGTTCCCTCTAACTTTAATTTGCGTCGTCATTCGATTTACGTCGCCTTTTTTTGGAACCAACTGCGACTTAAATCGAGAGATTACTGTAACTTTTTTAAGTTCCTTGTTAAAAACATACTACTTTATAGTATGAGCAATATGAAAGTCGATTTACGTCGTTTCGATATATGTCGCTTTTTTTGGAACTAGCTGCGACGTAAATCGAGGGATTACTGTAATTAAAAAAACTTTAATAATCTAGCACAAAAAAACGTCTGCTCTTCCAGGGGAAAGAAACGATCAACGTCATAGGAAGACCTCTCAGCACCATCTCGTTCTTCCACGAGCCATTTTTTCAAGGCGAGTGTGGAAAATGTGTGCACACAAGTGGGCTTCATTATTTCGTCTACACAGACTGAAAAGTATTTCCATGGCTCCTGATGTTTGACTAGTTCGGGATCGATTTCACACTGCTTCGAGGTGATTTCCTCTTTTTGGCTATTTCGCTGCAAGCAGATAAGCTTTCCGCTTTCCACATTTACCACTTGCCACTTATTTTCAGTTCTCTTCTTTTTTTGCCTTTCGCACCCTTTTTTCTTGCATTAGTTCCATTGCCTATCTCAATCGTTTAAGCAAAGGTGGTACTAAAGGAAGATGTGGCTTCTTATTTAGCTTTTTCGCCCCATAAATTTGTCCGCCTGCAGACAAGCCCGCTTTTCCATATTAACTCAGTAATTGCATACAAAAAATTGACACTCATTTTCAGTTCTCTTCTTCTTCTGACCTTCCCCACGCTGTTTTTCCACATTAGTAGCATTGCCTCTATTGAGAAGAATTCTATTACAATAGAATTCTATTACATTTGCAATAGCTTTAGTTTTTGTAAAAGTTTCTCCTACATTCGCCGTCAGTCCAGCCAACTCGCCCTTTCAATCGCATGTTCTCTTAGCTCCATACTGTATATGGCATATGGTTTTAATATGTGAGTATCGTTTCCATCCGTGATCCATAATTCACGCAGCTTTTTGTGGGCATTAGAATATTGTTAACTACCATGCTAACCTGTGTGGGTATAAGTCACCAAGTGCTAGTGGCAAACAGCTGAAGGTGATGTGTGAACCATAATTTAGTTTCATCTACGTTGTAAATTTTCTGCTCTTCGAGCTTGTATTACAAGTTCAATGTCAACTACATGGTCGAATAGGAAAGCTGCTTCTAATAGCCTTAGCTGGCGTTCGAAAGATTTGAGTAGAGGATAGATCCTTGAGTGGCCCTCAAATGATGACTGAAATAACTTAATTAAGACAACTCCAGCAGGGTAAACAGATGAATCAGAACCTGCATGTATTTCATGTATCTTTAATGTTCAGTAAGAATTTATGGTTGACTAGGTTAGGTTAGGTTAGGTTAGAGGACGTTTACTTGTCAATTAAGGCAAGTACAGTACCCGGAGGTCGAATTGACCCATTGTACAACGTCCTAGTTTCTTACACCACTTATGTTGTGTGTGTTAAATTTTATACATGAATGGTGGGAACTTACAGTTTAAAGTCGACTCCTAACGTCAGATTTTTGAGAAACTTTTTCATGGCAATTTTATTTACTATCAGAGTTTTTGCCAGTATCTGCTGAAAGGAAGTCGCCGAAGAAATACTTTTTGTATTTTGTCTTGATGTCTGGCCTGGGGCTCGAACCCTGGCTTTACGTCTAATAAGCCAACACACTACCTACTAGACTACGGCGATTAAGGTGATGTGTGAACCATAATTTTGTTTCATCTACGTTGTAAATTTTCTGCTCTCCGAGTTTGTATTACAAGTTCAATGTCAACTACATGGTCGAATAGGAAAGCTGCTTCTAATAGCCTTAGCTGGCGTTCGAAAGATTTGAGTAGAGGATAGATCCTTGAGTGGCCCTCAAATGATGACTGAAATAACTTAATTAAGACAACTCCAGCAGGGTAAACAGATGAATCAGAAATTGTTTGTATTTCATCTTCTTTACGGTGTAGTAAGAATTTATGGTTGACTAGTTTTACACAGTTTTACACTGAACCTATAATTGGTTTGGACACGTCTAAAACTATCAAATGGTCCAGAACCTATGCACCAAATGGTTCGATTTTTCATTTTTGGGATCAAGTGGCTCTAATCGCCTATGAGCGATTGGGTAGAATTTTTTTGTCCGATCAAGTCCAACATTGAATGCATATTATGCTATACAAGCGAATGTAAATTGGAAAATTTGTATTCTTAAATAACTGCCTGCCTCTTACCTGTAGTTCCCTCCTTAACATTTAATTTCATTGCAATTATAAAGAATAAAAAGAAACTCAAATAAATTAACACAAAACAAATACGCTTTCCATCTCAACATGTCGATCAAGTAAATCTCTTTTCTACGCCATAACAGCTGAAACAAAAATTAAACGAAAAAGAAAGAAAAGCAAAATAAAATTTAATGTCAGTCATATTAATTTACAAATACACACACACACTCAGTAGTTGCCATGTAAATACCACTTAATGGCCATTAGTAAACTGACACAACTCGGTTGCCAACATGATTGCACCCACAAAACACACACACATACACGCCAAGAGCAGCAGCAGTAGCAGCAGAGAATCAGACAAATTCATGAAATTGAAACCATTTAACCCCGTCTGCCATATATGCCCCTCTAGTGTAGTCACCCCGACATAGTATAACTGTATGCAAGAAATTAATAACTTCGTCTATTAGATTTTGACATCATCATTATCAAATATCCAAACGTTATATATTCACACCCAACAACAACAACAGCAATAACATTGTTAATAGACACAACAACACAAAGAAAGGATATATCACACGCTCATGTGATACTAATATTGGTCGAAAGCAGATGGCAAGAAAGCAATTAATAGAGTCCACAAACAGAAAATACTCATCCACTGTGGTCATGTAATGGTATTGGTGGATGGCTGTTGACGATGCTAAAAACGTTTTCTAAAGTGTACAAATGATGATAATAAACGGTAAATCTATAGCCATATGTGGGCTAATACAATATGGCCTACAGCTACCATGGTTTACAAAGGTTACTGCTCGTCTGCTGAAAGAAAGTTGTTGAGCTTATGCGGTAGCAATACACTTCATAAGTGTCCTATTAAGCAAAGGAATGTACTAAAATTGGGTACTGAAGTACGTAAAAAAGCTGAAGATGACGCAGTTGTTGTGGCACATCAAACTGATCCGAGATGGTGTTCATAACGTAGGATTTGTAAATAAAAAAAAACCAAGGTAGAGTATGAAGTTTGATTTCGAAAGAATAAAATTTTTGACATCAAGGACTAAAAAACAAACAAACCGATTAAATGGTGATCTTCATCAAACGGTAAAGTTAGCTGCGGCAGTTAGGAAAAGTGTAGAGTACCTGGTATTCGCTGAAGTGTAGTATATAGTGTATTGACTTATTAGACGCGAAGCCACGGTTCATATCCCCGGTCAAACATCAAAACGAAATATGAAAAAATATTTCTTCGGCAACTTACTCTCAGCTGCTTTCTGGCAAAATCTCTGAAAGTAAATACAATTGCCATGAAAAGTTTCTCAAAAATCTATCGTTCGGAGTCGACTTTAATCTGTAGGTCCGCACACATGAGTGGTGTTGAGAAGCTCGGCCGTAATCCTGACTAAAGGGTGTTAATGGCCAATTATATATGTATATAATATATACACTCAGCCACAAAAGTATACATACGGATAACAAATTTCAGAAATTTTTTAATTAATCCGGTTTCGTTGAAAATCTTTGTAATTGTGTGACAACTTTCCTCGATTTTAAGACGGTCTTGGTTAAAAATTTTTTGAAATTTGTTAACTTTTGTGGGCCTGATGTACACTTTTATGGGCCTTCACAGGCCCACAAAAGTTGACAAATTTCAAGAATTTTTTTAACCAATCCGTTTTCGTTGAAAATCTTTATAATTGTCTGACATCTTTCTTCGATTTTAAGACGGTCGTTTGCATTGGTTCAGAAATTTGTGAAATTTGTAAATCGGAGGCATACCTTTGTGGGCCTGTGCAGGGCCACAATTCAGTTCAATTTCAGAAATTTTTTAACCAATGCAAAAGACCGTCTTACCATCAAGGAAACAATAAAGATTTTGAACGAAAACGGATTGGTATACTGAAAACGGTATGTATACTTTAGGAACTGTGTGTATGTAGGTAGAGTACCTGGCTACTAAACTTACGACAATTTAATATAGGTAGGTAGGTAGGTTGTAGTGGTAGCTATGATACCTAAATCCCTCTTGAGCTTGCATAGCGGCCCGTTGTGATGCTACTGATAAGCGCCGTCCTTGTACTGTCGAAATTCCATCAAACTTATCGAGGACGTTGGTCAAAGCAAGGGCTGCACTAAATTTTAATTGAAGTCTTTAATAAAAAGCTTCAGTATAATTTAAATTTAAGCTTTCTGATAGACCCTCAGTAGACCCTGCAGTCGCCATAGTCTAGTAGGTTATGTGTTAGTTTATTAGACGTGAGGCCACGGTCAAAATCCCTGGTCAGATGTCTCCAACAAAAGGAAAAGTGAAAAAAAATTTCTTCGACGTCTTCCTCTCTCGTCTCTAAAGAATCTGCCGTTCAGAATCGATTCTAAATTGTAGATTCCGCCCTTCATGTTTAAAAATAACACACACACAGCATAAATGGCATGAGAAGCTAGGCTGGAGAATTGAAATGGCTAATTATATATGTATGTATGTGATAGACCCTCATATTTAATAATTTCTGTTGCTTTTCTTACTATTTACGCTTCTTTGAAAACAAATTTCTTTGAACTCAAATAAAACAGCAGTTGATGTGCACTTTTTAATGTTAAAAGTTATAGGAAAACCTGTGCCAATATTGCATCAAAAGTTCATTAAGAATACGAGGAAGAATTTTTTTATTTTTGTGCAAATACATGCAGTAGTTGTGTGCAAATACAGTCTGAGAAGAAATTTCTGTTTTTTTTCTATTCCTATACCCTGACGACAATATAGTAAATATGGTCAGCAGCTTTAATTAGTTTGTTTTATTTAAACTTCATCAAAAAAAAAAAGGAAAACAAAAAATACTAATGAATTAAATTATAAAAGAGGGAAAATAAGATGAAAATGTTTCGCCTTCATCTCCTGTTTAAGTTTCTAGTTGAATTCCACTTTAATTTTGAGGAAAATTTCATTGTGCATAAAAATTGTCTTCCAAGCCAAATGTGAGCAGTTTTTTTAAGTCTTTTAATATCTGAGAAATGAAGAGAAGAGAGACAAATATGCTGGTGTACTGCAATAAAACGGCAATGGATGAGGAACATCAATTTTCGTTGATTTTTACTTGACGCAGTTTCCAACAGGCTTTAACTGTTTCAGAGAATATCTCTTTAAGGGTGGCAATGATGTTTCTTCTACGCTAAGGAGTATGATAACATGGCTGACATACAGACATATCTTCTATGGTTATCCAAGACTTAATTTGGAAAGAGTGCTTTAAGAAGAGACAAACATACAACATCAGAAAAGATTGCACATTTAACTTTATCGCATAGTCAGGTATGGTCAGGTTTCGTCAGTCAATACTAAAATACGTTCCTGGACCTCCAGTATTTTCATCTTAAAACCACGATCAAAAGGGAATTCATGTATCGTGCAGCCAATACTGAAATACAGATCAAATACATCCAAGATTCATTACATGCCCACAGCCAACCGGTAGCCAGTTAAAGAGAGTCCACAAACCTCTAAGATCGCTAATACCCTAATATCCTCATGCACAAACTAGGTTTGATAAAACCTTTTCTCTTTAAGCAAGACCACACAGCAGTCACATGGAACAGATGTGTTTTGATTATAAATTCTTACAATTCTTTAAGTTTCATTCCCGCTTTGTTATGGCAGGAAATATCAATTACGGCATTAGGGGTTGTAGATTAAGTCCTTGAGTTTCTTCAGTTTAGTTTGCGGTCCAATATGACCACAAGATACTTAGTATTATTGGGTAGAGTGAGAGCTACTTCGTTGATAGAAGGTATAACGAATTGAGGAAATCTATAACTCCTTGTGAAGCGTAACAATTCCATCTTCATTGAATTAACTTCCAGTTCGCGTTCTTTTAATTTGAATTCACAGAATTTCCGACAGTAAATTAGGGTATTTGATTGCAGTTGTTACTGCTACGTTGTCTACATAAGCGATGGACATGCAGCCTAATTTCTCCATGCCTCTTATCAAGGCATTAAGATTTTCAGGACTAGCCTGAAATACAATGTCTGAGCCACCACATCAGTGTTGATTGCCTATGACATAAATCATATCCCTTTTGTGGGAAAGCAGAGATCCAGAAATTACATTTTTAATTACGAATTCCTTTTTAAATTATTTTCTCATTAAAAAGAAGGAAAAACTGAATTTCAATTTAATTGTTTTGCCACTACGTTACGAGTAATATTTTTATTACGAATTAAATTCCATTTTTTTTATACGTTTTCCTGCCATTTATTTACTTTACGAAATAAAAAAAAACGTTTTTGAGTGTGTTTTAAGTGCAATTTCCGTTTATTTGTAAAAATGACTTCCGTTTTCCGTTTCATTCACGTAGCACGTGTATATGTCTGTACAACTGGCTGAATCGCTAACTGACTGAATGGTTGCTTGACTAACTGGCTGGTATATGTATGCTCTTCAATGTTCGTTTATTTTTTTATAATTTTTTTTGTCCAATTCTCTTTTAAACTTTTATTTTATTAGAAAATAAAGAAGAAAAAAAAACAAACAAAAAATTTTTTTCTGTAGTCCTTCTGCATGTCTGGAAGTATTTTTTCGTTTTTTTTTTTAAATTTTTTTATAAAAATTTCTTCCTTTTTTTATAATTTTTAACGTATTTTCGTCGTTGTTGTGAAACTTCTTTTGGAGAAACTTTTAATTGACAAGTGCCACAGTGGTCTCCTGTATTTCGTTAGAAAAAAAAGAAATAAAGGACGAAAAACAACAAGAACTACAGTATTATACTGTATAAACCCAAATATATGTACAATATAAACAGAGTCACTCAGAGTCCTTAGTCCTTAGTTATCAATGGTAGTTATTATATAGTCGTGGTGGTTAAAGTTGTCCATACTTTTCTATTTCTCCTGTGATAGTCTTGACTAGTACATGAATTAAAATGCAAATGCTTTACTCTACCCATGAAGTACCAAGTAATAGTAAGTACTTGTTGTTGTTGTTGTTGCATTATTTACATTAAAAGAAGAAGAGAAGAAGAAAAAAAGCATAAGAAGAAATTGTTGAGTCTTTGTCGTAAGGAATAGAATGCATAGCGTGGCCACAACATGCAACAGAAGAAAACCACAAATACAGACCACACTGTCGGAATATAGAAAAATAATAAAAGATTTCCATGACGTGCGTTTTCTTTTTTTTCATTCTTTTTAATAATAAAAGTTGAATGAAATACAAATTAAATTAGAAAAAAATGGGTAGAAAACAAAAGTATGAAAAAGATAATAAGAAGGAGAACTGTAAAGTAAATAAATTTAAATTTGAAAATTTGTTATGGAACGCAAAAGTAATGGTTTTTTAATTTTCAATTTTTTTATATATTTCAAAGGAGTAGCAAAAGCAGACTTTAAGTTTTCAACGAATTGTATTTTTCATCAAATTTCCTAAAAAAAAATGTCAATTCGTTAGAAGCTTGTGCAATTGAATTTAGTATGCTTCGTAGAATATTTTTGTACAACACGGTTGACATATGTATGTGTCCAAACTAGAGATGGGTTTACACCTGGGTATTTACCCATTTATATCCACTTTCATACCCGGGTATTTACCTATTTTCGGGTAAATACTTATTTGAATAACGAGTACTCGTTGTTACGTAGCATAACAGAAACATTTTGGAATTGGTGAACAATTAAAACTGCCAGCCAAAACAAGGTGAGGAAGTTACTTCTATTCAATGCAGACTCTACCAAAAACTAAAACATCCCTTCAGGTCTTAGCAGTTCTTGAACTCATAAATCTACAAGAGAATATAAAATCACAGCTACTTAGCGAAATCTTTTGGGAACAATTAAATTTAAGTTCAAATATATTTGATTGCATTGCAGAATGGATTTGTAAGCTCGAATCAAATGAATATAATATACACAGGGTATATTTCGCGTTTAAGGAAATTAAAAGTAAGCTTGAATTACATTTAAAAAAAACATAAAACCGATACATTTAGCTGCGAACTTGCTAGATCCTAAGGCACAATGAAGTGATTCACACAAAATGTGCCCATGGTTTCTGGGCACAATTTTTTCCCTGGAACTGTTTGGATGAGATTTCTCCAGGAACTTGATGGAAAGGAGTTTATGGAAGTACGCAATTAGCTGTTCGAATTTTAACAGCTCCCTGTATTTCCGCTGCTACTGAACGTTCCTTTAGCATCCACAGCTTCATTCACTCAAAGAGAAGGAACCGTTTAACAATACAAAGACCAGGAGAAATAACATACAGTGAGCACCAAAATTGAGTCAACACTTTTGTTCTTAAATATAAAACAGTTTTGTTCTTAAGTATAAAACAGTTTTGTTCTTAAGTATAAAACAGTTTTGTTGCAAGTACCATCGCAAATGTTGCAAGTACCATCGCAAATGTTGCAAGTACCATCGCAAATGTTGCAAGTACCCTCGCAAATGTATAAGTCCTGTTGAAAATTATTTGAGTATTCAAATCATATAAACACAGACAATAAATTCACAATTAATGTTTACCTGTTGGTCTATGTTGACGACTTGGTGGTTGCTGCTAAAAATGGTCAACAGATAAAAGGCGTTTACAGTATGTTAAATAAAAACTTTGAATTGAACAATCTTGGAGCTATTTCTCAATATCTCGGTATAGAGATTATAAGAACCGATGACTTCAATTATAAGATAAGACAGAAACAATATATTGAGAATGTATTGATAAAATTCGGTTTGCAAGATGCAAAGCACTCCAAATATCCGTTGGAACCCTCTTACGGGAAAAACGAATCTGAATTGTTATCACGAAATGATGAATACCAAAGTTTACTGGGTTCTTTGTTATATATATCCGTAAATACATGTCCTGACATTTCTGCAAGTGTCTCCATATTGGCAAGAAAGACAAGTAACCCCTCCTGTGAAGATTGGAATGAATTGAAGCGCATAGCGAAGTATCTAAAGGGGACATCTGATATGTATTTAAACCTCAACGGTGGCTCAGATAGTCGAAATCTGCTGATCGCCTATGCAGATGCCAACTGGGCGGAGAGCAGAATTGACAGGAAGTCCAACTCTGGCTATATATTACTATTTAATGGTTGTGCAGTCAGTTGGGCTTGCAAGAAACAAACATGTGTATTTTTGTCAACAACAGAAGCGGAATTCATCGCACTCTCCGAAGCTGCAAAGGAAGTTATGTGGACCCGAAATGTCCTTTCCGATTTGGGATGTCAGCAAACTCATCCAACCACAACATACGAAGACAACAGAAGCTGCCTGAATTTGATCAAACACGAGAAATTAAGCAATCGATCTAAACATATCGACACAAAATTCCATTTTGTAAAAGATTACGTCGACAAGTGGGATAATTAGCTGTGACTACTGCCCTTCGGAGGAGATGATAGCAGACATGCTGACAAAAGCGTTGCCTACAACAAAACTGGAAACCTTCAGACTGAAATCTGGTGTTTACTAATTTGAGAAGGAGTGTTGAAAATTATTTGAGTATTCAAATCATATAAACACAGACAATAAATTCACAATTAGATTATTCTAGAACTCGTTGTGTTACACTTCAAATTTTTTCCTTTACTTCTGCCTTTTCTAATCAATTAATAAATTGTTAAATACAAATACGAGAAATAGTTTTATTTCTAATAAGTCCCTTGGCAAATGTTGCAAGTATAAGTACCATGTGCAAATGTTGCAAGTATAAGTACCATGTGCAAATGTTGCAAGTATAAGTACAATGTGCAAATGTTGCAAGTATAAGTACCATGTGCAAATGTTGCAAGTATAAGTACCATGTGCAAATGTTGCAAGTATAAGTACCATGTGCAAATGTTGCAAGTATAAGTCCCTTGGCAAATGTTGCAACTATAAGTCCCATCGCAAATGTTGCAAGTATAAGTCCCATCGCAAATGTTGCAAGTATAAGTCCCATCGCAAATGTTGCAACTAAGTCACATCGCAAATGTTGCAAATATAAATCCCATCGCAAATGTTGCAACTAAGTCTCATCGCAAATGTTGCAAATATAAGTCCCATCGCAAATGTTGCAACTAAGTCCCATCGCAAATGTTGCAACTAAGTCCCATCGCAAATGTTGCAACTAAGTCCCATTGCAAATGTTGCAACTAAGTCCCATCGCAAATGTTGCAACTAAGTCCCATCGCAAATGTTGCAAATATAAGTCCCATTGCAAATGTTGCAACTAAGTCCCATCGCAAATGTTGCAAATATAAGTCCCATCGCAAATGTTGCAACTAAGTCCCATCGCAAATGTTGCAACTAAGTCCCATCGCAAATGTTGCAACTAAGTCCCATCGCAAATGTTGCAACTAAGTCCCATTGCAAATGTTGCAACTAAGTCCCATCGCAAATGTTGCTACTAAGTCCCATCGCAAATGTTGCAAATAGAAGTCCCATTGCAAATGTTGCAACTAAGTCCCATCGCAAATGTTGCAAATAGAAGTCCCATTGCAAATGTTGCAACTAAGTCCCATCGCAAATGTTGCAAATATAAGTCTCATCGCAAATGTTGCAAATATAAGTCCCATCGCAAATGTTGCAACTAACTCCCATTGCAAATGTTGCAACTAAGTCCCATCGCAAATGTTGCAATTAAGTCCCATCGCAAATGTTGCAAATATAAGTCCCATTGCAAATGTTGCAACTAAGTCCCATCGCAAATGTTGCAAATATAAGTCCCATCGCAAATGTTGCAACTAAGTCCCATCGCAAATGTTGCAACTAAGTCCCATCGCAAATGTTGCAACTAAGTCCCATTGCAAATGTTGCAACTAAGTCCCATCGCAAATGTTGCAAATATAAGTCCCATCGCAAATGTTGCAAATATAAGTCCCATCGCAAATGTTGCAAATATAAGTCCCATCGCAAATGTTGCAACTAAGTCCCATCGCAAATGTTGCAACTAAGTCCCATCGCAAATGTTGCAACTAAGTCCCATCGCAAATGTTGCAACTAAGTCCCATCGCAAATGTTGCAACTAAGTCCCATCGCAAATGTTGCAACTAAGTCCCATCGCAAATGTTGCAACTAAGTCCCATTGCAAATGTTGCAACTAAGTCCCATCGCAAATGTTGCTACTAAGTCCCATCGCAAATGTTGCAAATAGAAGTCCCATTGCAAATGTTGCAACTAAGTCCCATCGCAAATGTTGCAAATAGAAGTCCCATTGCAAATGTTGCAACTAAGTCCCATCGCAAATGTTGCAAATATAAGTCTCATCGCAAATGTTGCAAATATAAGTCCCATCGCAAATGTTGCAACTAACTCCCATTGCAAATGTTGCAACTAAGTCCCATCGCAAATGTTGCAATTAAGTCCCATCGCAAATGTTGCAAATATAAGTCCCATTGCAAATGTTGCAACTAAGTCCCATCGCAAATGTTGCAAATATAAGTCCCATCGCAAATGTTGCAACTAAGTCCCATCGCAAATGTTGCAACTAAGTCCCATCGCAAATGTTGCAACTAAGTCCCATTGCAAATGTTGCAACTAAGTCCCATCGCAAATGTTGCAAATATAAGTCCCATCGCAAATGTTGCAAATATAAGTCCCATCGCAAATGTTGCAAATATAAGTCCCATCGCAAATGTTGCAACTAAGTCCCATCGCAAATGTTGCAACTAAGTCCCATCGCAAATGTTGCAACTAAGTCCCATCGCAAATGTTGCAACTAAGTCCCATCGCAAATGTTGCAACTAAGTCCCATCGCAAATGTTGCAACTAAGTCCCATCGCAAATGTTGCAACTAAGTCCCATTGCAAATGTTGCAACTAAGTCCCATCGCAAATGTTGCAACTAAGTCCCATCGCAAATGTTTCAAATATAAGTCCCATTGCAAATGTTGCAACTAAGTCCCATCGCAAATGTTGCAAATATAAGTCCCTTCGCAAATGTTGCAACTAAGTCCCATCGCAAATGTTGCAACTAAGTCCCATCGCAAATGTTGCAACTAAGTCCCATCGCAAATGTTGCAAATATAAGTCCCATCGCAAATGTTGCAAATATAAGTCCCATCGCAAATGTTGCAACTAAGTCCCATCGCAAATGTTGCAACTAAGTCCCATCGCAAATGTTGCAACTAAGTCCCATCGCAAATGTTGCAACTAAGTCCCATCGCAAATGTTGCAACTAAGTCCCATCGCAAATGTTGCAACTAAGTCCAATTGCAAATGTTGCAACTAAGTCCCATCGCAAATGTTGCAAATATAAGTCCCATCGCAAATGTTGCAAATATAAGTCCCATCGCAAATGTTGCAACTAAGTCCCATCGCAAATGTTGCAACTAAGTCCCATCGCAAATGTTGCAACTAAGTCCAATTGCAAATGTTGCAACTAAGTCCCATCGCAAATGTTGCAACTAAGTCCCATCGCAAATGTTGCAACTAAGTCCCATCGCAAATGTTGCAAATATAAGTCCCATCGCAAATGTTGCAAATATAAGTCCCATCGCAAATGTTGCAACTAAGTCCCATCGCAAATGTTGCAACTAAGTCCCATCGCAAATGTTGCAACTAAGTCCCATCGCAAATGTTGCAACTAAGTCCCATCGCAAATGTTGCAACTAAGTCCCATCGCAAATGTTGCAACTAAGTCCAATTGCAAATGTTGCAACTAAGTCCCATCGCAAATGTTGCAAATATAAGTCCCATCGCAAATGTTGCAAATATAAGTCCCATCGCAAATGTTGCAACTAAGTCCCATCGCAAATGTTGCAACTAAGTCCCATCGCAAATGTTGCAACTAAGTCCAATTGCAAATGTTGCAACTAAGTCCCATCGCAAATGTTGCAACTAAGTCCCATCGCAAATGTTGCAACTAAGTCCCATCGCAAATGTTGCAAATATAAGTCCCATCGCAAATGTTGCAACTAAGTCCCATCGCAAATGTTGCAATTAAGTCCCATCGCAAATGTTGCAACTAAGTCCCATCGCAAATGTTGCAAATATAAGTCCCATCGCAAATGTTGCAACTAAGTCCCATTGCAAATGTTGCAACTAAGTCCCATCGCAAATGTTGCAAATATAAGTCCCATCGCAAATGTTGCAACTAAGTCCCATTGCAAATGTTGCAACTAAGTCCCATCGCAAATGTTGCAAATACAAGTCCCATCGCAAATGTTGCAACTAAGTCCCATCGCAAATGTTGCAACTAAGTCCCAATGCAAATGTTGCAACTAAGTCCCATCGCAAATGTTGAAAATATAAGTCCCATCGCAAATGTAGCAACTAAGTCCCATTGCAAATGTTGCAACTAAGTCCCATCGCAAATGTTGAAAATATAAGTCCCATCGCAAATGTTGCAACTAAGTCCCATTGCAAATGTTGCAACTAAGTCCCATCGCAAATGTTGCAACTAAGTCCCATCGCAAATGTTGCAACTAAGTCCCATCGCAAATGTTGCAACTAAGTCCCATCGCAAATGTTGCAACTAAGTCACATCGCAAATGTTGCAACTAAGTCCCATCGCAAATGTTGCAACTAAGTCCCATCGCAAATGTTGCAACTAAGTCCCATCGCAAATGTTGCAACTAAGTCCCATCGCAAATGTTGCAACTAAGTCCCATCGCAAATGTTGCAACTAAGTCCCATCGCAAATGTTGCAACTAAGTCCCATCGCAAATGTTGCAACTAAGTCCCATCGCAAATGTTGCAACTAAGTCCCATCGCAAATGTTGCAACTAAGTCCCATCGCAAATGTTGCAACTAATTCCCATCGCAAATGTTGCAACTAAGTCCCATCGCAAATGTTGCAACTAAGTCCCATCGCAAATGTTGCAACTAAGTCCCATCGCAAATGTTGCAACTAAGTCCCATCGCAAATGTTGCAACTAAGTCCCATCGCAAATGTTGTAACTAAGTCCCATTGCAAATGTTGCAACTAAGTCCCATTGCAAATGTTGTAACTAAGTCACATCGCAAATGTTGCAAATATAAGTCCCATCGCAAATGTTGCAACTAAGTCCCATCGCAAATGTTGCAACTAAGTCCCATCGCAAATGTTGCAACTAAGTCCCATCGCAAATGTTGCAAATATAAGTCCCATCGCAAATGTTGCAACTAAGTCCCATCGCAAATGTTGCAACTAAGTACCATCGCAAATGTTGCAACTAAGTCCCATCGCAAATGTTGCAACTAAGTCCCATTGCAAATGTTGCAACTAAGTCCCATCGCAAATGTTGCAACTAAGTCCCATCGCAAATGGTGCAACTAAGTCCCATCGCAAATGTTGCAACTAAGTCCCATCGCAAATGTTGCAACTAAGTCCCATCGCAAATGTTGCAACTAAGTCCCATCGTAAATGTTGCAACTAAGTCCCATCGCAAATGTTGCAACTAAGTCCCATTGCAAATGTTGCAACTATGTCCCATCGCAAATGTTGCAACTAAGTCCCATCGCAAATGTTGCAACTAAGTCCCATCGCAAATGTTGCAACTAAGTCCCATTGCAAATGTTGCAACTAAGTCCCATCGCAAATGTTGCAAATATAAGTCCCATCGCAAATGTTACAACTAAGTCCCATCGCAAATGTTGCAAATATAAGTCCCATCGCAAATGTTGCAACTAAGTCCCATTGCAAATGTTGCAACTAAGTCCCATCGCAAATGTTGCAAATATAAGTCCCATCGCAAATGTTGCAACTAAGTCCCATTGCAAATGTTGCAACTAAGTCCCATCGCAAATGTTGCAAATATAAGTCCCATCGCAAATGTTGCAACTAAGTCCCATTGCAAATGTTGCAACTAAGTCCCATCGCAAATGTTGCAAATATAAGTCCCATCGCAAATGTTGCAACTAAGTCCCATCGCAAATGTTGCAAATATAAGTCCCATCGCAAATATTGCAACTAAGTCCCATCGCAAATGTTGCAACTAAGTGCCATTGCAAATGTTGCAACTAAGTCCCATCGCAAATGTTGCAAATATAAGTCCCATCGCAAATGTTGCAACTAAGTCCTATTGCAAATGTTGCAACTAAGTCCCATCGCAAATGTTGCAAATATAAGTCCCATCGCAAATGTTGCAAATAAGTCCAATTGCAAATGTTGCAACTAAGTCCCATCGCAAATGTTGCAACTAAGTCCTATTGCAAATGTTGCAACTAAGTCCCATCGCAAATGTTGCAAATATAAGTCCCATCGCAAATGTTGCAACTAAGTCCCATCGCAAATGTTGCAACTAAGTCCCATCGCAAATGTTGCAACTAAGTCCTATTGCAAATGTTGCAACTAAGTCCCATCGCAAATGTTGCAAATATAAGTCCCATCGCAAATGTTGCAACTAAGTCCCATCGCAAATGTTGCAACTAAGTCCTATTGCAAATGTTGCAACTAAGTCCCATCGCAAATGTTGCAAATATAAGTCCCATCGCAAATGTTGCAAATAAGTCCAATTGCAAATGTTGCAACTAAGTCCCATCGCAAATGTTGCAACTAAGTCCTATTGCAAATGTTGCAACTAAGTCCCATCGCAAATGTTGCAAATATAAGTCCCATCGCAAATGTTGCAACTAAGTCCCATCGCAAATGTTGCAACTAAGTCCCATCGCAAATGTTGCAACTAAGTCCTATTGCAAATGTTGCAACTAAGTCCCATCGCAAATGTTGCAAATATAAGTCCCATCGCAAATGTTGCAACTAAGTCCCATCGCAAATGTTGCAACTAAGTCCCATCGCAAATGTTGCAACTAAGTCACATCGCAAATGTTGCAAATATAAGTCCCATCGCAAATGTTGCAACTAAGTCACATCGCAAATGTTGCAAATATAAGTCCCATCGCAAATGTTGCAACTAAGTCTCATCGCAAATGTTGCAACTAAGTCCCATCGCAAATGTTGCAACTAAGTCCCATCGCAAATGTTGCAACTAAGTCCCATCGCAAATGTTGCAAACATAAGTCCCATCGCAAATGTTGCAACTAAGTCCCATCGCAAATGTTGCAACTAAGTCCCATCGCAAATGTTTCAACTAAGTCCCATCGCAAATGTTGCAACTAAGTCCCATCGCAAATGTTGCAACTAAGTCCCGTCGCAAATGTTGCAACTAAGTCCCGTCGCAAATGTTGCAACTAAGTCCCATCGCAAATGTTGCAACTAAGTCCCATCGCAAATGTTGCAACTAAGTCCCATCGCAAATGTTGCAACTAAGTCCCATCGCAAATGTTGCAACTAAGTCCCGTCGCAAATGTTGCAAATATAAGTCCCATCGCAAATGTTGCAACTAAGTCCCATCGCAAATGTTGCAACTAAGTCCCATCGCAAATGTTGCAACTAAGTCCCATCGCAAATGTTGCAACTAAGTCCCATCGCAAATGTTGCAACTAAGTCCCATCGCAAATGTTGCAAATATAAGTCCCATCGCAAATGTTGCAACTAAGTCCCATTGCAAATGTTGCAACTAAGTCCCATCGCAAATGTTGCAATTAAGTCCCATCGCAAATGTTGCAAATAAAGGTCCCATCGCAAATGATGCAACTAAGTCCCATTGCAAATGTTGCAAATATAAGTCCCATCGCAAATGTTGCAAATATAAGTCCCATCGCAAATGTTGCAACTAAGTCCCATCGCAAATGTTGCAACTAAGTCCCATCGCAAATGTTGCAACTAAGTCCCATCGCAAATGTTGCAACTAAGTCCCATCGCAAATGTTGCAACTAAGTCCCGTCGCAAATGTTGCAACTAAGTCCCATCGCAAATGTTGCAACTAAGTCCCATCGCAAATGTTGCAACTAAGTCCCATCGCAAATGTTGCAACTAAGTCCCATCGCAAATGTTGCAACTAAGTCCCATCGCAAATGTTGCAACTAAGTCCCATCGCAAATGTTGCAAATATAAGTCCCATCGCAAATGTTGCAACTAAGTCCCATTGCAAATGTTGCAACTAAGTCCCATCGCAAATGTTGCAATTAAGTCCCATCGCAATTGTTGCAAATAAAGGTCCCATCGCAAATGATGCAACTAAGTCCCATTGCAAATGTTGCAAATATAAGTCCCATCGCAAATGTTGCAAATATAAGTCCCATCGCAAATGTTGCAACTAAGTCCCATTGCAAATGTTGCAACTAAGTCCCATCGCAAATGTTGCAACTAAGTCCCATTGCAAATGTTGCAAATATAAGTCCCATCGCAAATGTTGCAAATATAAGTCCCATCGCAAATGTTGCAACTAAGTCCCATCGCAAATGTTGCAACTAAGTCCCATCGCAAATGTTGCAACTAAGTCCCATCGCAAATGTTGCAACTAGGTCCCATCGCAAATGTTGCAACTAAGTCCCATCGCAAATGTTGCAACTAAGTCCCATCGCAAATGTTGCAACTAAGTCACATCGCAAATGTTGCAACTAAGTCCCATCGCAAATGTTGCAATTAAGTCCCATCGCAAATGTTGCAAATATAAGTCCCATCGCAAATGTTGCAACTAAGTCCCATTGCAAATGTTGCAAATATAAGTCCCATCGCAAATGTTGCAAATATAAGTCCCATCGCAAATGTTGCAACTAAGTCCCATCGCAAATGTTGCAACTAAGTCCCGTCGCAAATGTTGCAACTAAGTCCCGTCGCAAATGTTGCAACTAAGTCCCATCGCAAATGTTGCAACTAAGTCCCATCGCAAATGTTGCAACTAAGTCCCATCGCAAATGTTGCAACTAAGTCCCATCGCAAATGTTGCAACTAAGTCCCGTCGCAAATGTTGCAACTAAGTCCCATCGCAAATGTTGCAACTAAGTCCCATCGCAAATGTTGCAACTAAGTCCCATCGCAAATGTTGCAACTAAGTCCCATCGCAAATGTTGCAACTAAGTCCCATCGCAAATGTTGCAACTAAGTCCCATCGCAAATGTTGCAAATATAAGTCCCATCGCAAATGTTGCAACTAAGTCCCATTGCAAATGTTGCAACTAAGTCCCATCGCAAATGTTACAATTAAGTCCCATCGCAAATGTTGCAACTAAGTCCCATCGCAAATGTTGCAACTAAGTCCCATCGCAAATGTTGCAACTAAGTCCCATCGCAAATGTTACAATTAAGTCCCATCGCAAATGTTACAATTAAGTCCCATCGCAAATGTTGCAACTAAGTCCCATCGCAAATGTTGCAACTAAGTCCCATCGCAAATGTTGCAAATATAAGTCCCATCGCAAATGTTGCAACTAAGTCCCATCGCAAATGTTGCAACTAAGTCCCATCGCAAATGTTGCAACTAAGTCCCATCGCAAATGTTGCAACTAAGTCCCGTCGCAAATGTTGCAACTAAGTCCCATCGCAAATGTTGCAACTAAGTCCCATCGCAAATGTGGCAACTAAGTCCCATCGCAAATGTTGCAACTAAGTCCCATCGCAAATGTTGCAACTAAGTCCCATCGCAAATGTTGCAAATATAAGTCCCATCGCAAATGTTGCAAATATAAGTCCCATTGCAAATGTTGCAACTAAGTCCCATTGCAAATGTTGCAACTAAGTCCCATCGCAAATGTTACAATTAAGTCCCATCGCAAATGTTGCAAATAAAGGTCCCATCGCAAATGATGCAACTAAGTCCCATTGCAAATGTTGCAAATATAAGTCCCATCGCAAATGTTGCAACTAAGTCCCATTGCAAATGTTGCAACTAAGTCCCATCGCAAATGTTGCAACTAAGTCCCATCGCAAATGTTGCAAATTTTAGTCCCATCGCAAATGTTGCAACTAAGTCCCATCGCAAATGTTGCAACTAAGTCCCATCGCAAATGTTGCAACTAAGTCCCATCGCAAATGTTGCAACTAAGTCTCATCGCAAATGTTGCAACTAAGTCCCATCGCAAATGTTGCAACTAAGTCCCATCGCAAATGTTGCAACTAAGTCCCATCGCAAATGTTGCAACTAAGTCCCATCGCAAATGTTGCAACTAAGTCCCATCGCAAATGTTGCAACTAAGTCCCATCGCAAATGTTGCAACTAGGTCCCATCGCAAATGTTGCAACTAAGTCCCATCGCAAATGTTGCAACTAAGTCCCATCGAAAATGTTGCAACTAAGTCACATCGTAAATGTTGCAACTAAGACCCATCGCAAATGTTGCAATTAAGTCCCATCGCAAATGTTGCAAATATAAGTCCCATCGCAAATGTTGCAACTAAGTCCCATTGCAAATGTTGCAAATATAAGTCCCATCGCAAATGTTGCAAATATAAGTCCCATCGCAAATGTTGCAACTAAGTCCCATCGCAAATGTTGCAACTAAACCCATCGCAAATGTTGCAACTAAGTCCCGTCGCAAATGTTGCAACTAAGTCCCGTCGCAAATGTTGCAACTAAGTCCCATCGCAAATGTTGCAACTAAGTCCCATCGCAAATGTTGCAACTAAGTCCCATCGCAAATGTTGCAACTAAGTCCCATCGCAAATGTTGCAACTAAGTCCCGTCGCAAATGTTGCAACTAAGTCCCATCGCAAATGTTGCAACTAAGTCCCATCGCAAATGTTGCAACTAAGTCCCATCGCAAATGTTGCAACTAAGTCCCATCGCAAATGTTGCAACTAAGTCCCATCGCAAATGTTGCAACTAAGTCCCATCGCAAATGTTGCCAATATAAGTCCCATCGCAAATGTTGCAACTAAGTCCCATTGCAAATGTTGCAACTAAGTCCCATCGCAAATGTTGCAATTAAGTCCCATCGCAAATGTTGCAAATAAAGGTCCCATCGCAAATGATGCAACTAAGTCCCATTGCAAATGTTGCAAATATAAGTCCCATCGCAAATGTTGCAAATATAAGTCCCATCGCAAATGTTGCAACTAAGTCCCATCGCAAATGTTGCAACTAAGTCCCATCGCAAATGTTGCAACTAAGTCCCATTGCAAATGTTGCAACTAAGTCCCATCGCAAATGTTGCAATTAAGTCCCATCGCAAATGTTGCAAATATAAGTCCCATCGCAAATGTTGCAAATATAAGTCCCATCGCAAATGTTGCAACTAAGTCCCATTGCAAATGTTGCAACTAAGTCCCATCGCAAATGTTGCAACTAAGTCCCATCGCAAATGTTGCAAATATAAGTCCCATCGCAAATGTTGCAACTAAGTCCCATTGCAAATGTTGCAACTAAGTCCCATCGCAAATGTTGCAATTAAGTCCCATTGCAAATGTTGCAAATATAAGTCCCATCGCAAATGTTGCAAATATAAGTCCCATCGCAAATGTTGCAACTAAGTCCCATTGCAAATGTTGCAACTAAGTCCCATCGCAAATGTTGCAACTAAGTCCCATTGCAAATGTTGCAAATATAAGTCCCATCGCAAATGTTGCAAATATAAGTCCCATCGCAAATGTTGCAACTAAGTCCCATCGCAAATGTTGCAACTAAGTCCCATCGCAAATGTTGCAACTAAGTCCCATCGCAAATGTTGCAACTAGGTCCCATCGCAAATGTTGCAACTAAGTCCCATCGCAAATGTTGCAACTAAGTCCCATCGCAAATGTTGCAACTAAGTCACATCGCAAATGTTGCAACTAAGTCCCATCGCAAATGTTGCAACTAAGTCCCATCGTAAATGTTGCAACTAAGTCCCGTCGCAAATGTTGCAACTAAGTCCCATCGCAAATGTTGCAACTAAGTCCCATCGCAAATGTTGCAACTAAGTCCCATCGCAAATGTTGCAACTAAGTCCCATCGCAAATGTTGCAACTAAGTCCCATCGCAAATGTTGCAACTAAGTCCCATCGCAAATGTTGCAACTAAG
This sequence comes from Sarcophaga subvicina, assembly GCA_936449025.2. Taxonomy (NCBI): domain Eukaryota; kingdom Metazoa; phylum Arthropoda; class Insecta; order Diptera; family Sarcophagidae; genus Sarcophaga; species Sarcophaga subvicina. Next base: position 102,301,073 of record OW388082.2, on the reverse strand, counting down.
TCCCATCGCAAATGTTGCAACTAAGTCCCGTCGCAAATGTTGCAACTAAGTCCCATCGCAAATGTTGAAACTAAGTCCCATCGCAAATGTTGCAACTAAGTCCCATCGCAAATGTTGCAACTAAGTCCCATCGCAAATGTTGCAACTAAGTCCCATCGCAAATGTTGGAACTAAGTCCCATCGCAAATGTTGCAAATATAAGTCCCATCGCAAATGTTGCAACTAAGTCCCATTGCAAATGTTGCAACTAAGTCCCATCGCAAATGTTGCAATTAAGTCCCATCGCAAATGTTGCAAATAAAGGTCCCATCGCAAATGATGCAACTAAGTCCCATTGCAAATGTTGCAAATATAAGTCCCATCGCAAATGTTGCAAATATAAGTCCCATTGCAAATGTTGCAACTAAGTCCCATTGCAAATGTTGAAACTAAGTCCCATCGCAAATGTTGCAACTAAGTCCCATTGCAAATGTTGCAAATATAAGTCCCATCGCAAATGTTGCAAATATAAGTCCCATCGCAAATGTTGCAACTAAGTCCCATCGCAAATGTTGCAACTAAGTCCCATCGCAAATGTTGCAACTAAGTCCCATCGCAAATGTTGCAACTAAGTCACATCGCAAATGTTGCAACTAAGTCCCATCGCAAATGTTGCAACTAAGTCCCATCGCAAATGTTGCAAATATAAGTCCCATCGCAAATGTTGCAACTAAGTCCCATTGCAAATGTTGCAAATATAAGTCCCATCGCAAATGTTGCAAATATAAGTCCCATCGCAAATGTTGCAACTAAGTCCCATCGCAAATGTTGCAACTAAGTCCCATCGCAAATGTTGCAACTAAGTCCCGTCGCAAATGTTGCAACTAAGTCCCGTCGCAAATGTTGCAACTAATTCCCATCGCAAATGTTGCAACTAAGTCCCATCGCAAATGTTGCAACTAAGTCCCATCGCAAATGTTGCAACTAAGTCCCATCGCAAATGTTGCAACTAAGTCCCGTCGCAAATGTTGCAACTAAGTCCCATCGCAAATGCTGCAACTAAGTCCCATCGCAAATGTTGCAACTAAGTCCCATCGCAAATGTTGCAACTAAGTCCCATCGCAAATGTTGCAACTAAGTCCCATCGCAAATGTTGCAACTAAGTCCCATCGCAAATGTTGCAAATATAAGTCCCATCGCAAATGTTGCAACTAAGTCCCATCGCAAATGTTGCAAATAAAGGTCCCATCGCAAATGATGCAACTAAGTCCCATTGCAAATGTTGCAAATATAAGTCCCATCGCAAATGTTGCAAATATAAGTCCCATCGCAAATGTTGCAATTAAGTCCCATCGCAAATGTTGCAAATAAAGGTCCCATCGCAAATGATGCAACTAAGTCCCATTGCAAATGTTGCAAATATAAGTCCCATCGCAAATGTTGCAAATATAAGTCCCATCGCAAATGTTGCAATTAAGTCCCATCGCAAATGTTGCAAATAAAGGTCCCATCGCAAATGATGCAACTAAGTCCCATTGCAAATGTTGCAAATATAAGTCCCATCGCAAATGTTGCAAATATAAGTCCCATCGCAAATGTTGCAACTAAGTCCCATCGCAAATGTTGCAACTAAGTCCCATCGCAAATGTTGCAACTAAGTCCCATCGCAAATGTTTCAACTAAGTCCCATCGCAAATGTTGCAACTAAGTCCCGTCGCAAATGTTGCAACTAAGTCCCATCGCAAATGTTGCAACTAAGTCCCATCGCAAATGTTGCAACTAAGTCCCATCGCAAATGTTGCAACTAAGTCCCATCGCAAATGTTGCAACTAAGTCCCATCGCAAATGTTGCAACTAAGTCCCATCGCAAATGTTGCAACTAAGTCCCATTGCAAATGTTGCAACTAAGTCCCATCGCAAATGTTGCAATTAAGTCCCATCGCAAATGTTGCAAATAAAGGTCCCATCGCAAATGATGCAACTAAGTCCCATTGCAAATGTTGCAAATATAAGTCCCATCGCAAATGTTGCAAATATAAGTCCCATCGCAAATGTTGCAACTAAGTCCCATTGCAAATGTTGCAACTAAGTCCCATCGCAAATTTTGCAACTAAGTCCCATCGCAAATGTTGCAACTAAGTCCCATCGCAAATGTTGCAAATATAAGTCCCATCGCAAATGTTGCAACTAAGTCCCATCGCAAATGTTGCAACTAAGTCCCGTCGCAAATGTTGCAACTAAGTCCCATCGCAAATGTTGCAACTAAGTCCCATCGCAAATGTTGCAACTAAGTCCCATCGCAAATGTTGCAACTAAGTCCCATCGCAAATGTTGCAACTAAGTCCCATCGCAAATGTTGCAAATATAAGTCCCATCGCAAATGTTGCAAATATAAGTCCCATTGCAAATGTTGCAACTAAGTCCCATTGCAAATGTTGCAACTAAGTCCCATCGCAAATGTTACAATTAAGTCCCATCGCAAATGTTGCAAATAAAGGTCCCATCGCAAATGATGCAACTAAGTCCCATTGCAAATGTTGCAAATATAAGTCCCATCGCAAATGTTGCAACTAAGTCCCATTGCAAATGTTGCAACTAAGTCCCATCGCAAATGTTGCAACTAAGTCCCATCGCAAATGTTGCAAATTTTAGTCCCATCGCAAATGTTGCAACTAAGTCCCATCGCAAATGTTGCAACTAAGTCCCATCGCAAATGTTGCAACTAAGTCCCATCGCAAATGTTGCAACTAAGTCTCATCGCAAATGTTGCAACTAAGTCCCATCGCAAATGTTGCAACTAAGTCCCATCGCAAATGTTGCAACTAAGTCCCATCGCAAATGTTGCAACTAAGTCCCATCGCAAATGTTGCAACTAAGTCCCATCGCAAATGTTGCAACTAAGTCCCATCGCAAATGTTGCAACTAGGTCCCATCGCAAATGTTGCAACTAAGTCCCATCGCAAATGTTGCAACTAAGTCCCATCGAAAATGTTGCAACTAAGTCACATCGTAAATGTTGCAACTAAGACCCATCGCAAATGTTGCAATTAAGTCCCATCGCAAATGTTGCAAATATAAGTCCCATCGCAAATGTTGCAACTAAGTCCCATTGCAAATGTTGCAAATATAAGTCCCATCGCAAATGTTGCAAATATAAGTCCCATCGCAAATGTTGCAACTAAGTCCCATCGCAAATGTTGCAACTAAACCCATCGCAAATGTTGCAACTAAGTCCCGTCGCAAATGTTGCAACTAAGTCCCGTCGCAAATGTTGCAACTAAGTCCCATCGCAAATGTTGCAACTAAGTCCCATCGCAAATGTTGCAACTAAGTCCCATCGCAAATGTTGCAACTAAGTCCCATCGCAAATGTTGCAACTAAGTCCCGTCGCAAATGTTGCAACTAAGTCCCATCGCAAATGTTGCAACTAAGTCCCATCGCAAATGTTGCAACTAAGTCCCATCGCAAATGTTGCAACTAAGTCCCATCGCAAATGTTGCAACTAAGTCCCATCGCAAATGTTGCAACTAAGTCCCATCGCAAATGTTGCCAATATAAGTCCCATCGCAAATGTTGCAACTAAGTCCCATTGCAAATGTTGCAACTAAGTCCCATCGCAAATGTTGCAATTAAGTCCCATCGCAAATGTTGCAAATAAAGGTCCCATCGCAAATGATGCAACTAAGTCCCATTGCAAATGTTGCAAATATAAGTCCCATCGCAAATGTTGCAAATATAAGTCCCATCGCAAATGTTGCAACTAAGTCCCATCGCAAATGTTGCAACTAAGTCCCATCGCAAATGTTGCAAATATAAGTCCCATCGCAAATGTTGCAAATATAAGTCCCATCGCAAATGTTGCAACTAAGTCCCATTGCAAATGTTGCAACTAAGTCCCATCGCAAATGTTGCAACTAAGTCCCATCGCAAATGTTGCAAATATAAGTCCCATCGCAAATGTTGCAACTAAGTCCCATTGCAAATGTTGCAACTAAGTCCCATCGCAAATGTTGCAATTAAGTCCCATCGCAAATGTTGCAAATATAAGTCCCATCGCAAATGTTGCAAATATAAGTCCCATCGCAAATGTTGCAACTAAGTCCCATTGCAAATGTTGCAACTAAGTCCCATCGCAAATGTTGCAACTAAGTCCCATCGCAAATGTTGCAAATATAAGTCCCATCGCAAATGTTGCAACTAAGTCCCATTGCAAATGTTGCAACTAAGTCCCATCGCAAATGTTGCAATTAAGTCCCATTGCAAATGTTGCAAATATAAGTCCCATCGCAAATGTTGCAAATATAAGTCCCATCGCAAATGTTGCAACTAAGTCCCATTGCAAATGTTGCAACTAAGTCCCATCGCAAATGTTGCAACTAAGTCCCATTGCAAATGTTGCAAATATAAGTCCCATCGCAAATGTTGCAAATATAAGTCCCATCGCAAATGTTGCAACTAAGTCCCATCGCAAATGTTGCAACTAAGTCCCATCGCAAATGTTGCAACTAAGTCCCATCGCAAATGTTGCAACTAGGTCCCATCGCAAATGTTGCAACTAAGTCCCATCGCAAATGTTGCAACTAAGTCCCATCGCAAATGTTGCAACTAAGTCACATCGCAAATGTTGCAACTAAGTCCCATCGCAAATGTTGCAACTAAGTCCCATCGTAAATGTTGCAACTAAGTCCCGTCGCAAATGTTGCAACTAAGTGCCATCGCAAATGTTGCAACTAAGTCCCATCGCAAATGTTGCAACTAAGTCCCATCGCAAATGTTGCAACTAAGTCCCATCGCAAATGTTGCAACTAAGTCCCATCGCAAATGTTGCAACTAAGTCCCATCGCAAATGTTGCAACTAAGTCCCATCGCAAATGTTGCAACTAAGTCCCGTCGCAAATGTTGCAACTAAGTCCCATCGCAAATGTTGAAACTAAGTCCCATCGCAAATGTTGCAACTAAGTCCCATCGCAAATGTTGCAACTAAGTCCCATCGCAAATGTTGCAACTAAGTCCCATCGCAAATGTTGGAACTAAGTCCCATCGCAAATGTTGCAAATATAAGTCCCATCGCAAATGTTGCAACTAAGTCCCATTGCAAATGTTGCAACTAAGTCCCATCGCAAATGTTGCAATTAAGTCCCATCGCAAATGTTGCAAATAAAGGTCCCATCGCAAATGATGCAACTAAGTCCCATTGCAAATGTTGCAAATATAAGTCCCATCGCAAATGTTGCAAATATAAGTCCCATTGCAAATGTTGCAACTAAGTCCCATTGCAAATGTTGAAACTAAGTCCCATCGCAAATGTTGCAACTAAGTCCCATTGCAAATGTTGCAAATATAAGTCCCATCGCAAATGTTGCAAATATAAGTCCCATCGCAAATGTTGCAACTAAGTCCCATCGCAAATGTTGCAACTAAGTCCCATCGCAAATGTTGCAACTAAGTCCCATCGCAAATGTTGCAACTAAGTCACATCGCAAATGTTGCAACTAAGTCCCATCGCAAATGTTGCAACTAAGTCCCATCGCAAATGTTGCAAATATAAGTCCCATCGCAAATGTTGCAACTAAGTCCCATTGCAAATGTTGCAAATATAAGTCCCATCGCAAATGTTGCAAATATAAGTCCCATCGCAAATGTTGCAACTAAGTCCCATCGCAAATGTTGCAACTAAGTCCCATCGCAAATGTTGCAACTAAGTCCCGTCGCAAATGTTGCAACTAAGTCCCGTCGCAAATGTTGCAACTAATTCCCATCGCAAATGTTGCAACTAAGTCCCATCGCAAATGTTGCAACTAAGTCCCATCGCAAATGTTGCAACTAAGTCCCATCGCAAATGTTGCAACTAAGTCCCGTCGCAAATGTTGCAACTAAGTCCCATCGCAAATGCTGCAACTAAGTCCCATCGCAAATGTTGCAACTAAGTCCCATCGCAAATGTTGCAACTAAGTCCCATCGCAAATGTTGCAACTAAGTCCCATCGCAAATGTTGCAACTAAGTCCCATCGCAAATGTTGCAAATATAAGTCCCATCGCAAATGTTGCAACTAAGTCCCATCGCAAATGTTGCAAATAAAGGTCCCATCGCAAATGATGCAACTAAGTCCCATTGCAAATGTTGCAAATATAAGTCCCATCGCAAATGTTGCAAATATAAGTCCCATCGCAAATGTTGCAATTAAGTCCCATCGCAAATGTTGCAAATAAAGGTCCCATCGCAAATGATGCAACTAAGTCCCATTGCAAATGTTGCAAATATAAGTCCCATCGCAAATGTTGCAAATATAAGTCCCATCGCAAATGTTGCAATTAAGTCCCATCGCAAATGTTGCAAATAAAGGTCCCATCGCAAATGATGCAACTAAGTCCCATTGCAAATGTTGCAAATATAAGTCCCATCGCAAATGTTGCAAATATAAGTCCCATCGCAAATGTTGCAACTAAGTCCCATCGCAAATGTTGCAACTAAGTCCCATCGCAAATGTTGCAACTAAGTCCCATCGCAAATGTTTCAACTAAGTCCCATCGCAAATGTTGCAACTAAGTCCCGTCGCAAATGTTGCAACTAAGTCCCATCGCAAATGTTGCAACTAAGTCCCATCGCAAATGTTGCAACTAAGTCCCATCGCAAATGTTGCAACTAAGTCCCATCGCAAATGTTGCAACTAAGTCCCATCGCAAATGTTGCAACTAAGTCCCATCGCAAATGTTGCAACTAAGTCCCATTGCAAATGTTGCAACTAAGTCCCATCGCAAATGTTGCAATTAAGTCCCATCGCAAATGTTGCAAATAAAGGTCCCATCGCAAATGATGCAACTAAGTCCCATTGCAAATGTTGCAAATATAAGTCCCATCGCAAATGTTGCAA